>OZ020182.1:6056960-7394352 GCA_963971135.1 Stenus bimaculatus
TCTGATTTACGCCAGATTTACATAACTAAAAAAAATAGAAGATTTGACCAAATTGAGATATACTATTTTTCCCCAGTTATGATTAGTATTATTTTATTTTTCATTAAATTAATCTGTTTAAGGTCAATGTTTTTAAATATTATTAAATTATTTAATTTTTATATTCATTACTAAAAATAATTAAATTTTCGTTGGGATAAATTTAACGCAGATGCTAAAAGCGATGTAATAATCTAAATAAATAATTGGATTAAGTGATATTTGGAGTAATTAAAAAAGCGATGAATAATGTTGCTTGTAGTTAATTCAAAAGTTGATAAAACATTAAACAAAGACAGCGAGCCATAATATGTTTTAATTATAGAGCAAAATTTAATTTTCTTTGGTAGGGGTTGTTCATTTGCTTTACAGTACGTTTACTTTATGTCATACACTTTGTGATAATTGATGCCATCTCCAGGGCTTTAGATGGATATAGTTCCTAGATTAAATTCACAGGCCTTTGCCCAAGGAATATCCTTTTTAATAGCGTTTCGATGCATTTAACAAAGCAATTACAATCAATCTTAAAAAAAACTTTAAAAATGTCTACATTTATATATCTAGATTAAACTGAAATATTGAATGAGTTTCTCGCGGAAAAACTTTTGCGGGTGTTGAAATTTTAATTTAAATTAGCGGCTTTTGTGAAAAATAAAATAAATTCCGGCGTGAATAGAATGGTTTAATTTATGTTATCCCTGTTTGGATTTGGAAGTTTTGCGCGCTTAAATTACCATATCAGCGACATTTTTAAATCTTAACACATTCGTAGTACAATGCCGAAAACTTGAGCTTCGAGCACCGATAAATCACAGGAAACAAGAAAGAAATCCCAACTTGTAGGAATATATAGCGGCTTTTTGTTTTGTATTAGTTTTCACTAGTTCAAGAGTTTAAATTTATTCTCTTCCACCAGTTCCACTTCTGCTCTTGTAGTCTCTTCCACGTTCCGCCATTCCTAGGACACTTTTCGGTTTTATTTATTCAGGTTACAAGCGTGCGAAGAAAAGGGTTCCTACACATCCAGATGGACAACGGGTGCACTCAAACTTGACACGAAGTTTTGGAATATTTAAATTTGTTTCAACTTTTTTTCGAGTTTGTGCGGGTTAATAAACATAATCCCAGTGCAAATCTGTTCGTCGTTGGAATGCGTGAGTCTGACAAGCGTGTGGAACTCGGTGTCTGAAAGATGGACGGTACAGCGCCTGTTGGGATTCTTGTCAGGGTGATAAACGAGCTCTCCTCATCACTCACCCCCTGACAAATTACTTCCAACCTCCTCTTTCCCAACGCGATTCAAACAGATGTGGAAAAACCTGCTACATTTGTAAGACCCACGCGAGTTTCAACGCGTCTCACATTTTTCCACAAATTACGATTCCCACCTCCTCATGCATGCAAAACAAACAGATTTTTCATCATCATCAATATTTATACGCACTGAAACTACTTTGTATACACCCAAACAAGATTTCCCTGCTACCAATTGATGATTCCTCAAGTTACACATTGAAGGATCTACTGCTACATTTTAGGTGAGATCAAAAGTAGTTATTGCGAATGGAGATGAAATGAAACTCAATTAGTAAAGTGTTGTTAGAGATAGACCTATCATGATACACTTTATGTTTACCTCAATTAATTCTATAACTCAGAAGAGTTTCAGATCATCTGCACAAAAAGCAACAAAAGCAACGGTCCAAGATTGGAACCCTGCGGTACCACAGAAGATGCAAGGAACCTAAAGGACTTCACACTCTTATCTTGCCGATATTGATACAATTAAATCCTTAAATTGTAGAAAAACATCAATAAATCTGGTTACTATTGAATTAATGAAACTTCTTTATTAAATACGCCTTGATTCCTGCGGGAGTAAAAGTATAAGTAAGTGTAACAATAAAAGTGGGTTTATCTGGTCATAACTTGGTTATAAAAAATAATTTAGCCTCGAAGCAGATAACATTTAATGTGTTTATTGTGTACTTTTTTTTTTTAAGTTTCCTTATAAAATTTACCAATTTTATATTTATTACGAAGCAGTAAATAATTTAGCGCAAAATTTTGGCGTGAAGGCAAAAAGTGTTATGGCTAGTCGTAAAGCTAATTTATTTGACCCTACGCCCCTGCAAAAATATGCGATCACCGAAATCGATTGATTTTTATACATGTTTACGTGGACGTGACACGAAGTACGGTGCTGATAAATTTTATAAATGTAATGAACGGTTTACACGCTATTCGCTATTCCACGGCTTTATTGCGTGATTTTTTCCCACTCGTTTTAACAAACGCAGTAATTAGCATAAAATTGAGAAGAAAAAAACGTATGAGTTGAGAAGAAATAACAAACGAAAGCGTAAATTGTTAAAATAAAATTCAATGTTGGGCTTTCGTAATTAAAAATAATACAAAAAATTAATGCGAGCATACTTGGTAAATACGAGCAATTATTGTTTAAATTGTTTGCATATATGAAACTTCTATACCCCCTTGTTTTATTTCCAAGTCCTTATAAATATGTACAATCATGGCGCTAGTAAACTAATACACAATAACCACAAGAAACGCAAGAGCTTTCCACTTACGAGTAAGAGTTATTTAATTCAAGCTTGTCCTAGTTTAAGTCTGCAATGATTGTACAATCACGCTCAAAGATATTGAGGACACAAAAGAACTATTCATACGTTCGCAAACACGAAACCGCACGAAGAGTTCATGTCTGTCAAATTTCGTGTGATCTCGTGTCTTCGAACGGTCAGAATATTTTTTTTGTGTCCTCGATAATAATGAGCGTGATTGTACTCGAGTAGTAACTCAGATTTGTAATACGCTTTATCCTTCTCACTTTTACACATACAATTTAGTAGGCAATAAAAGTTTGTTTAATCATTAGGTTACCATAATGTACAAATATTGGGATGAAATAAATATTTTCATGTCCAGCTAACTGCTCTTTGTCAAATATCAACAATAAATATTTATAACCCTTGCACTACACTTAATATGATATACTAGGATGATATATTAGGTTTACAGTCATTTTTTATAAGCGCTTTGATATAAAAACTACAAAAAAATGCAATTTTAAATACAATTTTTTGTGTTTTATGGAAGTATTATTTTAAAAATATGAAAATTTATTTTTCAAATTATTTATAGCCAAACGTACGTATATGAACGAGGAAAATTATTAATTATGGAAATAAAAATTACTTGACAGCTGTATACAGTAATGTTAATTAAACAGTTCGAACTTCCAAATAGTTCCGGTTCGTTTGTTCGAGTTCAAAAAAAGTTCGAATTCGGAAGAAATTCCATTTCAAAAGAAATTCAAGAACAAAAATGCTATTCATAAACAGGTGGAGTTTAAAAAAAGTTCAAACTTTCATTCGACTTTTACCACGGAAAATTGCATAAAAATGACATTTTTAAATCAAAATTATAAAAATTAAGTAAACTCAGTTTTAACATTTTGCCCTGCAACAAAAAAGCAAACTTTAAAGTAGCCATTTACAATATTTACTTCCCAAAGTTTGAATATTCTTGGTTTTGATCTGCTTAAAATTCGAACTTCATCCATCGTCACTTTAGAACTTCAACGATTTCGAAAACAAAAAGTTCGGTGAACAGCACTAATTATATAAATTTATCGAGTTAGAACTTCGTCATTTTCCAACTTCCTTACGTTCAAATTTCGTTACTTTCGAACTTCTCCGAGGTCGAACTAAGTTCGAACATTGAGGTCGGTCATCAAAAACTACGGCAAATACCACCAACTATTGGGAGTTTTAACTGCATGTACATATTCAACAAAACATAAATAGGTAGATTTATTATTTTAAGCTTCAGTAAAGCTCAAAAACAATGGGTTTAATAAGAACAAGTATGTACCGAATATAAAAGTTCGCATTTTTGCTACCAGAAGTCGAGCGGAATTCTATAATTCCAAATACAGTTTTTTTTAGTCCAAATTGCATCACTTTCGAGCTCCTCAAGTTTGATCTTCATAGAGTTCGAAGTAAATTCGATCATCAAAAAGTTCGGTCAACAGCACTTACTATGCAGTTTTTTTCGAGTTGGAACTAAGGTCAAATACTGTGTTCGATCATCAAAAAGTTTGGTGAACAGCCCTAACTACAAAGTAAAAACTCGAGTTCGTACTTTGGAACATTTGGTTCAAATATGCAAAAATTCGCACTTTCAAACTTCATCGAGTTCGAACATTGGGTTCAAATATACAAAAGTTTGGTAAACACCACTAACTATACTGTGTACTCCGAACTGTATCACTTTCGAACTTGAATGAGTTCGAATTAAGTTCGAACATCAAATAGTTCAGTGAACAGCTCTATCTATACAGTTTCTTCAAATTCAGGCTTCGTCGAACTACAGCAAGGTCGAACTTTATCGAATTCGATGTTAAGTAGTTACAACTTCATTAAATTTGGAACTTATGAAAATTCGAACTTTCCAACATTTTTTAATATTTCAAACTATAAAGAATGTGTTCGAAGAGTTGGATTTTTTTTATGTTTTTAACTTCGAATTTAAAAAAAAAATCGGTAAACAAGTGCTCGAAAAAACTGTATAGTTACTGCAACTATACAGTTTTTCGAGTTCAAACTAAATTTGAACGTTGAGTTTGAACATCAAGAAAATCGGTAAACAGCACTATATAGTTTTTTTTCAGTTCTAACGTCGTCATTTTTAAAACTTCTTCAGGTTTCAACTTCGTCACTTTTATACATCATCAGGATCGAACTTTGTTCGAACATCAAAAAGTTTGGCGAACAGCTCTAACTATAGAGTAAAAACTCGAGTTCGTACTTTCGAATATTGGGTTCGAATATACAAAAGTTCGCACTTTCAAACTTCATCGAGTTCGAATATTGGGTTCAAATATTCAAAAGTTTGGTAAACTGTACTAACTATACTGTTTTTCGATTCCGAACTTTATCACTTTCGAACTTCAATGAGTTCGAATTAAGTTCCAACATCAAATAGTTCAGTGAACACCTCTAACCACACAGATTTTATCAAATTCAAACTTCGTCACTTCCGAACTACAGCGAGTTCGAACTTTATCGAATTCGATGTAAAGTAGTTACAACTTCATTAAATTTGCAACTTATGAAAATTCCAACATTCCAACATTTTTTATTATGTCAAACTATAGAATGTGTTCGAACAGTTGGAATTTTTTTATGTTTCAAACTTCGAGCTTTTCGAGTTTCAACTAAATTTGAGCGTTAAGTTTGAACATCAAAAAAATCGGTGAACAGCACTATACAGTTTTATTAGTTCTAACGTTTTGAAAACTTCTTCAGGTTTCAACTTCGTCACTTTCTTACATCACCAAGATCGAACTACGTTCGAACATCAAAAAGTTTATCGAATAGCACTAATTAAATAGTTTTTCAAGTTCGAATATTAACAAGTTTGGCGAACATCTCAAACTATAGAGTAATAAATAACTACGGTCAACAGCACTAACCATGCAGTTTTTTTCGAGTTGGAACTAATATCAAATACTGTGTTCGAGTTTGGTGAACAGCTCTAACTATAGAGTAAAAACTTGAGTTCGTACTTTCGAACATTGGGTTCAAATATACAAAAGTTCGCACTTTCGAAATTCATCTAGATCGAGCTTTTGGTCAAATATACAAAAGTTTGGTAAACAGCACTAACTATACTATTTTTCGAGTTCGAACTTTATCACTTTCGAACTTCAACAATGAGTTCGAATTAAGTACGAACATCAAATAGTTCAGTGAACAGCTTTAACTGTACAGTTTTTACAAATTCAAGCTTCGTCACTTCCGAAATACAGCGAATTCAAATGTTATCAAATTCGATTAAGTGGTTACAACTTAGAACTTAGAACTTATGAAAATTAGAACTTTAGAAAATTTTAATAATGTCAAACTATAAAGAATGTATTCGAACAGTTGGAGTTTTTTTATATTTCAAACTTCGAAGTTGAAACAATTCGGTGAATCGAAAAAACTGTATAGTTAATGCATCTATACAGTTTTTTCGAGTTCGAACTAAGTTTAAACGTTGAGTTCGAACTAAGTTTGAACGTTGAGACATAAAACAAATCGGTGAACAGCACTATACAGTTTTTTCTAACGTCATCACTTTAAAAACTTCTTCAAGTTTCAAGTTCGTCACTTTCATACATCATCAAGATCGAACTATGTTAGAACATCAAAAAGTTTGGCGAACAGCACTAATTAGACAGTTTTTTAGGGTTAGAACATCAAAATGTTAGGTGAACAGTACTATACAGTTTTTTCCAGTTCTAACAACGTCACTTTCAAAACTTCTTCAGGTTTCAACTTCATCACACTCATAGATCATCAAGATCGAACTATGTTCGAACAGCAAAAAGTTTGGCGAATAGCACTAATTACATAGTTTTCTCAAGTTCCAATTTCAAAATATTAGGTATGAAAACCACTAACTATATAGTTTTTCGAGTTCGTACTTTGTCAAATTTGAATTTCTTCAAATTTGCACTCACTTTTGATCTTCATGGAATTCGAACTAAATTCGAAGATTCATGTTCAAACATAAAAATATCAGAACAGTACTAGGGTGGATTTTGTCTGAAGTGAACCTTTCCTGCGACGCGAGCGCTTTTACCCGAGCGATTATTACTAAAACTAAATAATATCGATTCATACATTACCGGAATTCAGATTAATTGAGAAACCTTAATACTAGATGACCAGTACATCATCACGTACATCAATCATAAACTAAGTTAATCAAAATATTCTTAAACATTGATTTCTGAGCAGGGTTGTCTTCAGATGAAAACCACTCTAACTATATAGTTGCTTACAGTTCGAAATTCGTTACTTTCAAACTTCCTTAGGTTTAAATTTCATAACTTTGAAACTTCATCGAGAATTGAGAATTGAGATTGAATTAAGTTTGGACATCCAAAAGTTTAGCAAACAGCACTACCTACACGGTTTTCTCGAGTTGTAATAAAGTTTGAACATTTACTTCAAAAAATTAGGTGAACAGATATAACTATGCAGTTTTTTTCAAGTTCGAGCTTCGTCATTTTCGAAATTCCTTGAGTTCAATCTTCAACCCTTTCCAACTTTAACGAGTTCAAGGTTAAGTGCTTCAACCTTCATCAAATTTCAAACTTTAACAACTTAGAACTTATGAAAGTTTTAATTTTCTTTATTATCTCGAAGTATAAAGAATGTAATTGGGAATTTGATCCGTGTTCGTTAATTTTTGTAAGAGCGAAGTATTAAAAGCCTTTTTTCGAACTATTTTTTTTATATATAATTTTAAGGGAGATATTTTCAAACAATTCTTTAATTATTTTCTGAATTTTGGACATCAAAAAGTTCGGTGAACAGAACTATAAGTGACTTTTTTAAGTCTTCAACTCAACATACTATAAAAAAACTCAAAAATATAAATTAATTACTCGTTTTGAACATTTGGTTTCTTAATAAATAGGATATTGGTTATTTTTCATTTTTTTTCATACATTAAAAATTTCTTGTGCCTATTATTTTGGTTTTGTGCGGCAAATCAAATAATCTTTTAAACATTTCTTTTTTGAGATGTGTAAATTCTTGTGTTTGCATTTATTGGCAATATTTTTTTGTAGTATTAATCAAATTATTTTACAGGAGCACCAAAAGAAAAAATATAGAAAATATTTTGGTCACAGTGGGATCTTTTAAGCATAAAAATTTTTCCGACAAAGCTTTTTTAAAAATTTATTTTTTGAGTATGAGTACATTTTCGTGGCTATAATATTTTGCAATATTAGTGTTTGTAGTATTAATCGAATTATTTTACAGTAGCAACAAGTTTGGTATTAGGTAATTTTTATTTTGCCTAAAAAAGTTGGTAAAAATTATAATTAAAAAATACTTAAAATCAAAAATGAAGTACTACACTAATATTTTAATGCTACATCTACTTCTTAAGGTTATAAAAAATATAATGTTTTTTTTTTCTGTAAAAACTAGAAGCCTTACAAAATGAAATTCTCTTGATAATTTTTTTGCAAAATTTTCTAGACTAAAATTTCCTTTTTTGATCCACAAAAAAGTGTTATATCTATCAATTTTTTTAGATTTGATATTTTTAAGGTAATCTAAGTACTAAAACGTCTTTCGTTATAAGCTTTTCCTCGAATGATTTAAGTATATGCATATTTTAAAAATGTTTACAGTGCTCCAAAAATATCTTACAACTTTACCTAATTTTTAGAGCGGTGTAACATAATCAAATATGTACTTAAAACAAAAAGCAAACGAGGAAAATTTGTTATTAGCTTTAGAGAAAAATATCACTTTTATTAAGTATTCTTTTTTCAGTTCTAATATCGCCTCTAAGCGATCGATTTTTGTTAAGAGTATTTGCTTTAACTTACACAAACAGAATATGGAGAAATTGATAGACCAAAGACTTTTTTGTGTACCAAAGAAAAAAATATCAAGCGTATAATTTTATAAAAAGTCTTAAAGAGAAATCTCTATGATTAAAAATTAAAGTATCAATCGATTTCAATCTCAAACCAAAAATATGTTCAACAAAGTCAGAAAATTATAATTTATTTAATGTATTAAAAAATGCAAAATAAGGCTGATTTATAGTCTTATTTAAATTCTCATATATTTAAATAAGTAGTTACTACTACTATTTGATAACTTGCAGTTTAAGATTCGTTTAATCGTGAAAATCAAATACAGAATGGGTATTTTTTAATTAACTTTAAGTTTAATTCAAACAATTTCAAATATTTGATGTAAAACTGTTGACTGTGCAAATAATTGCAACTATTTAACCTCTTAACGCTGTAATTTATAAAGCACTTTAATTAAAATCTTTAATCGCATTTGCAACTTTCATCAAATTTGTATAGGAATTTGTATTTATTTAATATTATCGTACTATAATAGTGTAAATTGAAAATTAAAACCTACACAAATATTAACTTTTCAGTTTTTTTTTTGGTTAAAATCTAAGAAAAATAAGATAACTGAAAATTCTATGTAAAAATGGAATTCTTGCTTTATTTGGAGGATTTTTCAATACAAAATTTCTAAAGGTTGATTTTTGAGCGTTGATCGAATACGGTCTTAAATTTAACAAATTCCATTTTTCTAAAGGCTTTATTTTCGACTGGAAACTATTAATTATCCTGAAGAAAATGATGTTTTTTTATGATTAATCCTATATTTTTTGATCGATGAGGAAAACTTTGATGGGAGTAAGAGGAGTTTAAAAGGCTTTATATAATAATTATTTTATACTCTAACATAATGTCCTATAATTTTAAGATTATTATTTTAAGCTCAAAAATATTTTTATAACAACGAACGACCTATTTTCAGTAAATTAAAGCAGCAATAATAAAAAAAAACAAAGAGTAATAAGGTTCTTTTATTCGTTACATTAAAACAGTATTATTTTAAAAATAAAACAAGAAACTTGTAAATAAAACATGTTTTTATTCGAGAAATCACTCCTCGTGTTTTTTATCTGGTTTCAATTTGGCAATGAAATACTTACAGTACACGTTTTTACACTTTGTCCAATTATTTACAGATATGTATGTACAAAAGACCTGCTTTTATTTATTAAATATCACTTTGAAAACATCACAAAGGCGAATCTTTCGCTTTCATTACGTACATCATGTGCTCAAAAGCGCCGTCAATGTTAACACAGGAAGAAAAGCGTTTCGGTGCAGGAAAATCTGCAGAGACTTGGAACTTGTGTTTGCGTGCTGCATGGCCGCCGGCTTTTCCTCTGAAAAATAATAACGTATTAAAACATAATTAATAAAAATTGGGGTAGAAAATTTTTATCACAAAATTAACCACAAAGTAGGTAATTTTATTTTTATTTTGTAGGCAAGAATTTAGATTAATTTCTGAAGTTTCGTTAAATAATTTAATATTCACAAGGGTTATCCTTAACTTAATTATAAATCTATTAAAACTCAGTTGCAACTACTTTTGAAAGTAGGTAGTTTTTTATAAAGTTAAAAGTGTATCAAAGCTCTAATGAATAAAATATACCTAAATAATAAAATTAGAAATAACTTTTCTTACTTAAAAAGGGTTACTTAACTCATTTAACTTTTAATTGAGCAAACTTTTCTTTCATTCTTTAATTCTATTCTTTAATCGAAGCATTGTTGGAGCCAGAGGTAATTCAATTATTTAATGAGTTTTGCGTAGAAAGTTGGTTGCGTAAGTAAACGAATTTGTATCCTAATGATCTTATTGTAAGTTAGGTGCGGTTTCATGCGGATTCTGTGCGTCGAGAAGCGAAAAGCAAACACACAAACCGCCCCTTCGCGAATTCGGAATTGTGTGGGGCCTACGAAATGAGACCGCACATTAAACTTGTAGTGGTGAACTCCAGCACTTCCATGCCCCAGGCCATTCTACTATTACTAAATCCAAATTAAACCTTCATAGATTTTAGTTTCAACAAAAAGTTCACTTCTAAGAATTTTATTGTAATCAAAATTTATTCCAATAGCTGGCAAAGAAAGATATTGCCAATTTTGACACTTTTAGTTCTGAGATTATTAAATCATCTTATTTGGGTTTAATTTCACTGGTCAACAAAATTTTGGAACAAGTAAGATGCTTACTAATTTTGAAATACCTACCTATCCTCAGTATAAAACCATATTTATTTAGAATCAATAGAGTTTCTGTTACAGAAACTGAAAGGTTATTACGTACGAATCTAGAACCTTCGGAAGTGTGTTCTGAGCTCTGATATTCCAAAATGTTCTAATAAGTAATAAGCGAGAATCTAAGGAAGCAGAGCAATAGCTAGAATTGCCCAGTTAAGAAGTTAATACCTAGTGAATGGTTGTGTCTTATGATCGACAAGTTAAGTGATATGAACAGCTTTCCTGTAAGGAACCAAGATAAAGTGTGGATTCTTACTGGATGGGTAAAATAAGTCGATCTAATATGCCTTTCGGAAATCCTATTATATGGATTCCTATTTGCCTTATTGATACAAAAGGTATTACAATAAAAAACTAAAAAAGGTTAAGTGCTATCTACTGACAAAATGATCCCGCACACCGAAGAACTACTGCCTATACCAGAACCAATTCAGAACCCCAATGTGCCTGTTGAATCAGAGGAAGAAGATGAAATAATGTTTGATCCTGATTTCCAAAAACCTTCCTCTTCTAACGAGCCACTTCTTCTATCACAAGAAGATCATTGGCCAAAAAGAAAATCTCTTACTCCAGAACAGAAGAATGTTAAAAATTCTCAACACCTCTACATACATGGTCTTATGGAAAACTTTCTAAAAGCTCAATTTTTATAGTTGAAAGATAATAAATTTCCAAAAATCAAGGATGCCATGGTCAATTATTTCTGTGGTCCACAAATCAGGCAATTTATGAGGGGTCAAGTATTTAAATAAAAACTTAGTGATCTGGAAAAACCAATTTGGGAATCTATCATGGAAGTGATCTCAAATTTTCTCAGAAATCATCGATCAAGTAACTATACAAATAAGTATTTTCCAGAAGCGTTTGATCACTTATAAGCTTTAGGGTTGTAACAAGTCCTTAAAAATAAATTTCTTCATTCTCATTTGGACTTATTTTCTGAAACTTTTGGCGCTGTTAGCAATGTACACGTTAAACGATTTTACCCGGATATTTCTACAATAGAAAAAGAGCAAGCGGAGTCCAAGAATGATGTCGATTTTCTTTTCATAGTTCAAACTAGACCAGAACGTAGCGACATCTCATGATATCAACTTCGTAATTAGTGCAGAAACGACTACAGTACCTTTGTTACTGTACTAAACTGGTTCAAAGCATTTTATTGTCTTAAAGCTCATGAGGTCGACCATGGAACGTTGATAAGGACCAATTAAAGTGGTTAGTTGAAACCGACCACACACAACTATTTAAGACTTTGCATTGGAACTGAGAGTACATCCATGACAATTTCCAACCATTTTTGAGATATTGGAAAGGCCAAAAAATTAGACAAGCTATCCACTTATTCACGATTTGAACGAAAACCAAACAAATCGATGTTTGGAGTTGTCCATTGCACAATTAAAATGAGTCATTTCTTGATCGCTTTGTATTGTGGGACGATAAGTGGGTTCTGTATGATAGTCGATTATAATGTGTTTAAAGATTAACCACGATGAAGCTTCAAAATACATTTCCAAGCCCAGACTGCATCAAAAAAGATTATGGTGACTGTTTGGGGGTGTGTAGTGGTTCCAATCCATCATTCTTTCCTACAATCGGGCGAAACCATTACACCAGGAAAGTACTTTTACCCAATGTACGAAATGCCCAAGTACCCAGCATTGATAAACAAAAATGGTCCTATTCTTCTTCATGATAATGTCCGCCCACACATCGCACAACCAACTCTGCAAGAATCTAATAAAGTGGGGTTTGAATTTCCAGGCGAGCTACCACTTCATCGACAATGGTTTCATCGACATGGGCTTTACATCGACACGACCCTTTTATCGACGCAGACGTTTTATCGATACTACTTTTTCATCGACATGACCTTTTCATCAACAACCAATCCATCGACATTACCTTTTCATCGACAAACCTTATCTTCGACAAGGACGTTTCATCGACAAACCTTTCCTTCGTTTCATTGACAGTACTTTTTCATCGACATTGACGTTACGAAAAGGTAATGTCGATTTAAACATTCTTGTCGATGAAACGTCGTTGTCGAAGAAAGGTTTGTCGATGAAAAAGTAATGTCGATGAAACGGTTGTCGATGAAAAGCTAATGCCGATGAATCGTGCGTGTCGATGAAAAAGTAATGTCGATGAAACGGCCTTGTCGAAGAAAAGGTTTGTCGATGAAGGAAGTGCCGATGAAATGGTTGTCGATGAAAAGGTATTGTCGATGAAACGTCTGTGTCGATGAAACGGTCGTGTTGATGAAACGGACTGTCGATGAAATTGCATTCAATGAAAAGACTATGTCAACGAAAATATATTGTCGATAAAACGGTATACAACCGAATTTCCAGGATACCTGTCTTACTCGCCAGACCTTTCACCTAGTGACTACCAAATTTTTAAACATCTTGGTGACTTTTTAAAGCTTTTGCTTCAAAAACGGTACTAAAAATGCTTTTAGTGAATTCATCGCTTCGAGAATTTACGCTCACTAAACCCCCTCTAATATTCAGGTGGGGAAAACATTCTGAAATAAAAGAGATGACCATCTTTCGGCATTTCATCATCTATATTGGACACTCCATCACACCTCTCTAGCTTGTAATAAAATAATTACTTATTGGTAGATATTAATTGTTCCTTCGTTTCCTTTCATCATCTTCCGTAACTTTCAGCATTTTACCTATCATATCGAAAATTAAATAGTAATTTTCATTATTCATAAGCATTATAATAACAATAATATTGTCAACAGTAAGAGCAACATCTAAATTCATATCCAAAACAGTCCTTAATTTATGCCATATACGACTATGAAAGAAACTACTGAATCCGCATTTTTTCGAAATAAACACTCGGATTGATGAATGTAATCCGACATGGACTACGTTTTTCTCGTTTAACTCGATCCGGATTGGATTGAAAATGGGCTTATATGACAGGATTCAGTCAATCACGTGTTAATGGTAATGTATGCAGCACAGTAACAGCTGACAGCAGTCATATGTGCAAACTTCGATAACATAATTTACTAGTAACTTTTTTTAAAGTCAATCGCATTTATGTCGTTACAAATTTTTATTCAATCGCGTAATCATGTTTATTTCAGAGAAAAATGCGAACCGACTCGGTCGGATTGACTCAATCGCTATTCAATCCAATCTTGGACGATTTATGCGATATCATTAACTACGTTTATCTCGCGGTATTGGATTATGATTGGACTGAATATGGGTTTGTTCAATCATGTAAACAACTTGTTTATCTCATTTCGACTGGATTCGATTTTTTTTCAATCCGAAGTTAATCCTAGATACACTAAAGAGAAATAAAATTACTAAAAATAGTGCTTACGTTCTTTTTCTCCTTTTTATAATGTTATTTTGTGATATGTGCTCTATTGTTAAGAATTTTCCTGAAGTCCATTAAAGTACTTAGGCTAGTTTTAATCATCTAACAAGTCAAACAGAATACTAAGAAATTTTGCAAGTGGCAGTCTGTTGTTCCATTAAGACATTTATGTCTTTGCAAATTTTCATTCAATCGATATTATTAAGTCCAATTCAACGATTGGATAATTAAACTCAATCCAAAAACTGAATCCAATCCGACGTGTTTATTTCGAAAAAATGCGGACTGAGTCAATTGCTATTCAATCCAATCCTGATCGAGTCACGTGATCTATGACTACGTTTATCTCGCGGGATTGGATTGTGATTGGATTGAATATGGGATTGTCACTTCAACTACGTTTTTATCTCGAGAAATTGAATTGATTTTTTTTTCAATCCGAGGTCAATTCTAGTTACAAAGTCAAGTCTATTTGGTTTTGGCCTCCACTTTTATTAATCTATGGTCTGTTTTTTAATGTTTTAATTCTATTTGATTCTATTGTTTCGTATTTTAATAATGAGGTTAGGTTCATAAAATAAAAACTAGTAACTTTACTCAAATCGCGATTATGAAGTCCCATCACATGATAGAATTGGATAATCAAACTCAATGGCTGCATTTATCTCGCGTAACTCGATCCGGATTTGATTGGATTGAATCGAACAGCGATTGGCTCGGTCTTCATATTTTTCGAAATAAACACATCGGATTGTCTCAGTTTTTGGATAATTGTACTGAATCCTAAAACTGAATCCATTCCGACGTATATATTCAATCGCTGTTCAATTTAATCCGGATCGAGTACGCGAGATAAACGTTATCATTTATTTTATGTAAATACAATTTGAAACATCCATGACCGTGGTTAAATGAAAATTTAAATCAATATGTATTATATCAAGCCAAATTTTAAATTTTTGGGAATTTGGTATATTACTAGTTTTGGTTTTTAATGTCTAACCTTCATCAGAGCAATAAAAGAAACCTCATATTAACAACAGTACAAAAATTATTATTAACTAATTATTAAAATTAAGAAACTCACATGGTAAATTTATTGGTTATGTTTAAGAAATTTATATTTACCTTTATGTTAAAATTCAAAAGTTTCATAACGAAAATACATGAAGTTACTCGTTGAAAATTTATAATCGATTACATCCATGTGATGAAATTTAATATAATCCATCACATGGATGTAATTGATTATATCTTTTATTTTATTATAGTTTAGACATTTAGGTATTAATAGGCTTAAAGTGCAACAGATATTTCACCCTTTTTAGTGGTGTTAATAATAGATGACTTTAATTTCGACCTATCCAAACTCCTAAATATTTAACAAAATTTTTACTTTTCATAAATTCTTTATCAATTTTAACTTCTACACTTTTAAATGTATTTCTGTTTTTGTTGCCACCAAAATTAAACTCTTTTCTTTAACCAATAAATTATTAACAATTAACAATGACCATTAAATATTTTCTTTTAAGTGAGAAATATTAAAACAAACAATGCCCAAATTATCAATAGTAATACCATGAGTAGGTTGAAATCCGCAATAATTCTGTCAATTTATTGACAAATGAAATTGTGTTTCTAAAAAGCAACACAATTGAATTGGCAATAAAGCGACAGAATTATTATAGTGATTTCAACCTACGAATTGTATTTAGATAGATTATTTCAAGCCTTATTTCTGCAAAATACAAAAAAAAATTGCAAATTTTAATCTTCAGTGTTTACTTCAAATGTCAAATTTGAAATTTAAACACATGTCATGTAAACGTCAAAACGTTTGACTTGATAATTTAGGTTGGACCCTAATTGTCATGATAACCCAATGACAAATGGACCAATCAGAACGCTTGTCAGGATGAAGCCATGAAATAATCAGAAAAACCTACAATTTCTAAAACTTCAGGTAGAATTTATACATTGTCGTAATATGTACAATACATATTTCATACTAATGAACCAAGTACGGAACCTTGAAGGATACCACTACTTATTATATTAGATTCATTTTCACCTACATTTATTAGTATATCTTTAAAATAATTAGAAATTCTGTTAATAATAATGTAAGGTGGTACATTCCATTTTTTTAACATTTATGATTCCCTTCCAAGATACACTATTATAAGCATTTTTAACATCCAGCGTGACTAAAACTGATATTTTATTATTTCTATACATATACATGGACAGCAATGTTGATCCCATCAATTGTTGAAGATCCTTCTCTAAAACCAATTGGATTGATTGAAACACCAATTCCATTATTTATGTCTTCCAATGATCATTTATTTATAATTTGTTTGAAAAGTTTACCTATTGTGTTAAACATATAAGTATGTCTGTAATTTTTTTTAGTAATATCCAAAGTGGGTTTCTCAATAAGGACTAATCTACTTTCCTTCCACGTACTAGGAAATTCACCTTTTCTCAACAGATTATTGAAAAGAAAACATATTATATTAGGTTTTTCTTTGGCAATTAATTTAATTATTTCAGTAAACTAGAGTAGATAACGTTCGTTGTAGTAACAATAGTCAAGAATGTGTGATTAAATGAAACCAGCATAAGTACGAATAGTTTATTTGTGTGGAAATTCACTTTACATAAATTCAGGTTGAATATTATCTGGACCTGCTGATTTTCCTGAATTAATATTATTAACAGCAAACTAATTTCAACTTCAGTACAAATAGGAATATACATAGAATTAAAATTTAAGATTGTTTATTTAGAAATTGTGTGTTTGGGGAATAGATCCAAGAAGCAAATATCGAAGTAATCACAAAGTTTTTTCCAAGACTTGTAATCATTGCAGTTATTATTTTGTTTATTCCTTGATAAAATTCTTCTGGTTTTAATACATTTTTGCCTTAAAATATAAATATATGAATTCCACTAATCTGGTGATTTCTTTCCAATAATGTTAGTTAAACTAACCTAAACTAACCCAACGCTTTAACAAAGCCGTGCCGAATATTATGGTTACTATTTTTATTATAATTTTCTTTCTTAGTATATAAATTAATTTATTTTACCTGCAGTGGCATTGAGGACATGAACATTAATTGAGGCAGGTATGGCGTTGGATGGGCTACAGGTATAATTTCCGTTGTGGGTCTTGTCAGCTTCTGGAAGAAGCAAGATGCTAGATGAGCTATCAGGAATGACTTTAACTCCTGGATCATAGTTGATCATCTTTTGCTCATGATACCAAAACACGTATGAAGGAGGTTCGGTAGATTGCCTGAGGGTGCAGACCAAACGCAAAGAAGAACCAGCACGAAGGTGAAGATCTGGAGCGCCTAGAATTTCAGCAGAAGCCTCTGAAATAATAATAAAAATAAACATGACATTTTTTATCACAATTAAGCTGAAAGATCTTAATCCACTTGTACAAATAAACAAAGGCGCTCTTTAAATAAGAGTAAGCCGGGTTTATGCCCCGAGTTAATGAAACTAAAGAGGTCGTTGATGTCATGTCAAAAGCTATAAATTCAGGTCGTTAGTTTCGTCCTGGGAACAATTTAGACTCCAAGAAAATCTAATGAAACAACAATTATTTTAGTAAATATTTAATTTTCTCAACTAAAAGATTCATCCTATTTAAAGTTAAAGAAGTAAGTTGGAATGTTACCTGTAACTTTAAGTTCGATGAAAATGCTGGTGGGCGGATGTGTGGAAACTTGGCACTCGTAAAGTCCACCGTCGGAGAATTGCACATGTTTAATTAACAAACCCCAATTTTGCAGATGCCTCACGTGTTCCACAAGAAACCTTTCGTCCGTATTGTACGTGGTCAGACCCACGGTTAACAAATGATAATCCTGCTTTCTGATCCAACTCACCTACACAAACAATTCCTTTAATTCGGACAACATTTTAAGCCTTTTTAACAAAATAAATTTCCCAAAACTCCCACGTCATAAACTCTAGAGAATTTTAATAGAGTTAAAGGTGATGTAAATATATAAATACCTCTGGGGATAGACAGGAAATTTAGAAATTTTAAATCTCTGTTTATTTACCGCTCGTAACCTTTTGAGAAATAATAATGCACAAAAAAGGTTACATAAACGTCACGGCCAGTGGCGCATAAATCAATGGAAAATTTTATGGCGCATAAACATGCATCGAAAAAATCATTCTTGTTTTTACTAGCATCATTAATATTTACAATGTTATTAAATCTTTTTTATGCACCAATTTTATTGCAATTAATTAATCCCTGCATAATAGTTATTTTACCCACCTTATGCTATTATTATTTTATTTTAGTTTAAATCCAAATAATTTAAATCCATTAGCTTTTATTAACAGTATTAACGTTGAGAATATATTTTAATTATACACCGAGAATTCTGTAATAAAATTTAATTGCATAAAACATTGATTATATTCGGGGTAATTAAATAATTAATAATTGTTATTTATGTCATAAGGATCATAACGTCAATCATTATGGTACTAGTCGTGAATTGGCTACTAAGACGTGGTGATTGGATACGATCCGAATTCATACAAAACTTAGTTCTCTAAAAGGGACGGAGGGGGTACCTTACTTCAGATCCAGTAGTTCGGATTTTTTCTGAGTTGTTTATGGAAGTTGTCCCAATCGTCAAAAAAACCAAAGAAAAGCGCGAAATTCTCGATTTTTTTCAGGTTTTGGTGATTTAAATCCTAAAGACTAGTTTATACATAATAAATTTTTTATAAGTTCTCAAAGAAGATTAATTTTTTTATAATTTGAGACCGGAATCTTCTCTATGAACCCAATAGTTTCGGAAATACAGCTTCTTAAAATTTTTAGATTTTTTCAAACTCAAATTTTTTTAGAAATATCTTGTAGTTCTGTAGAAATTCTGACCTTGTTTTACGTATTTTCTTCAAAAAATTCCCTCCTCCTTCCATATTCCAGGACACACCATTTTCCCGCAATAGATTTCATTATAACCATTAGCAGTGGGTAGGTTGGAGATCATACAGTCAATTGCTAATTGCTACATCGCCATACAGATTGGACTGGAATAGATTCTAACAGCAGTTGGAAAGAACTTCCATGAATTGAAATTTGAAATTAAAACGTAAAAACAATGAGGTGTCCCTTTCTTCAGTTGTACGAACGACTGTACAGAGCAACTATTATTCGCTCCTCTGCTGGTGATATCTTATCAGATCAAGATGTGGCGAAGGCATGGATCAAAAGGAAAAGCTCCAGTTTTGAGGAAGTGATGCTTCAATAGATTACATCTATAGCTTTTATTCTTCCACATTCCTTGAAAAAATCTCATGTTGGTATGAGATCCCTGTAAGACTTATCAACGCATCGTTAGAAGAGACAAGAGACAAGAGTGACAGCTGTAGTGATGATGAGCCTGCAGTATTCAAATATTATATGGTTTCCCATGTTAGTTTTCAGCAGATCATGAAACGAATATTTTTTTGTCGTTGGATAAGAAATTCTCTTAATAAATATATAAGCCATGGTTTTCTTATCAAAGATTTTTGTACAGTATCTGTAAGGTATCCATCAAAAAATAGTGTCACGTTTAAGTCGTAATATACAGTGATATACTGGGTGTAACTAATAGCTACCGAAACAAATGATGAGCTTTGTGAAGTAGATGACCTAGCTTCATCAATCACTATCCATCACTATATGTTTTTTTCCTTGATTCTTTTCCAAGTTTGCCGGTTGTAATTCTGAATAAGATGAGGATTTCGTGCCCTATATCATTCCTTCTTCGGTGAGTAGTGACATTGGAATTAGTGACGAAATCTGGCAATTCTTTATAGTTTGTGGAACAATGTTAGAAGATTGACAGTCAGCTTTCAACACAAATAGTTTTTACAGCTCTTATAATTGAATTTCACTTCCTAGAGTCCTAAAAGTTGTTGTCAACTACTGTAAGATGAGAACGCACAAATCAAGTATAAATGACCGATTAAACTTGATCAACGAAAGGTGAAAATGAATATTTTTTTGGAAATTCCATGTTTCAATTTCGTTAAAAAATAAACTAAAGTTTGAGGATGAAACCAAAATATTATGCATTATCCAGATCAAAATAACAACATCATGGAAATTGGAATAAAAGTTGTTTGGTCAAAATGGAATATTTTAACCACTTCTAACTCTCGATATTTTTATGTGTGGTAAAGCCAAACATTTTTTACAATGTCCATGATGTTGTCACTTTATTCTGGATAACGCACAAAAATGTTGATTTGTTCCTTAAATTTTACAACACCTGATGATGCTGAAAATTCCGTATTTCCATTTAATCCAAAATTCGAGGATCAGGTCAAAATTTTGGGCATTGTCCAGAACAAAATAATAACTTCATGAAAATTGGAAAAAACTTGTTTGGTCAAAATAGTACATTTTAACCATTACTAACCCTTGATTTTTCTAATTTCCAAAACGTTGTTATTTTGATCTAGACAACGCGCTTAAATGAGGGCTTGTTTCTCAAATTTTACAACACCTGATGATGCAATTCTTTGGAAATTCATCATTTCTATTGCTTTAAAAATTAATCCAAAACTCGAGGATCAAGCCAAAATTTTGTGCATTATCTAGAACTATGAGTGTGACTTTAATCAATATTCTTTATCACGTTTCACTAGAAACTGATAAACGTTTCAGTTTTAAAATGGCGCTGAAGGTTCTGCTTCTTTTTGATCTGCAAAAGAATGAGTGCTCTGCTTTTATATACATCGTTTTCTAATTGTCTTGATTTTATTGTATGGTACAGCAGTAGTAATACCAGGAATTTCTATATTTTTAAGAATAGAATCCTAAACATTTTCTCTTCATTTCTATTTTTGTATTTGTTCATTCGGTGGTTCCAAAAAAATCGTGCTTATGGTATAAGTCTAAAAATTTTAGCATCATACTTTCGGACCACTTAATTTTTGAACTCTCTTTTAGAAATTATGAAATTAAATTCATGTAGCGTAACCAGTTAAAATAGAATTTAACAGTAAAAGTTGACACAAGTGGGCGAAGATTCCATATTTAAACGATAAGATGAGTCAAACTTTTCTTGATCCTTGAAAAGGGTGATCAACTCAATTGAAATAAAGTTTTCGTTGAACTTTTGTTGATTATCGATCAACACGTTGGTGGACATTTGTCAAAAAAATAGTCCTACAGGTTTGGAACTGACACAGAACACATAAATAATGATAAAAATAGAAATCCAAAACGTCCCCAAGTTATAATTATAAGATTAATTGTATGTAGCTCTTGCGAAATTATTAATATGTGTAGTACATTTCCTGAAATATGACTTATGGACATTTCAGGAAATGTACTACACATATTAATACTGGAGCAAGAGCATAATTCAATTGAATGATAGAAATACGGGATAAATGTATAATTCTCCTTGGTCAGGATTCGAATCTGGGACCTTTGTAGTGTTTTAATTATCACAAAATTTGTAGGACCCAGGTTTGAATTTTGGCCAAGAACAATTTTACATTTATTAATTCTTCACAGTTTTATATCAGAAATACAGGATAAGGACTTTTCAAAAAAAACTCGTTTTTTCAACCCACTAACCAGTTTCGGAAAATGTTTATTTCCTTCTTCAGAACTGCAAAAAACAGCCATCTTAGATAAAAATCTAACATGATTCAAAATACAGGAGTATTTATAACAACATTTTTTAAGTAATAATTTTCGAATTCTTTAAGAAGGAAGCATCTTTAATTTAAACTATCAATTTTGGTTGTCATCTGCTCAGGTAGATTTTTTTAGTCATTTTGACTGTTACAATTCTTAAAGTTGTTAGTTATCACCATCTACAGATTTTTGATATAACGACTTCATCCTTCTTAAAGAAACTCATTCCAAATTTAAGAAAACTTACAAGAATACTCAGATTATGAAGCGTATTGTTGGTTACAGAAATATAAAAAAGCAAGGAACATCAAATGGTTTTGATCAACTTAAAAATATTGGCATTAATCACTTTTAAATTACTAGTTTCACTTCTAAGATTAACGCTCTTATCGTTTTTGTTGATTTCTATTGATTAAAGTTACAACTTCTTCTCCAAAACTGGTTTATTACCTAGTATTTATACTTTCTGTAGCTCTGAAGAAGGAAATAAACATTTTCCTAAAGCGGTTAACAGGTTGAAAACCTATTTCTATCATTTAATCTACAAATTTTAACTACTTTGAAAACTACCTGTATAGTTGTTATCAAAAAATGAATCCTTCGGGATTTAAACTGAAGAAAAGTCGAAAATTACGCTTTTTTGATTTTTGACAAAGTTGCGTTTGGCGCTCGAAGTCAAAAAGGTAGATTTTTTATTGGGCCAACATCATACTCAGCAAAAAATCAGAACTTTCGAATCTGACGCAATGTCTGATGTATTTGGTTAATGGACTATAAATCTATAATTTGAGGCACATAAAGAAATCATTATGAGCCTTAAACTATGATTTGGAGATAACAAAATCATTACAATGCTGATTATATTATGAGCTTATTCAGAACCGTTTACACCACTAATTTAGTATTTTAGAATTTTTAAGTGACAGCTTTTCCATTGTACTTCTAATCGAGTTAAATCATGTTCAAAAAAGGACTTTAAATGGAAAATACTGGTGTAATTTTGTTTAATGGCTTACTTCAAGTATTTTCATGGTGTTGAACACGAATCTGAAGTTATCCAACATTTTTTTTGGAAAATATGAGAAATCATCAAAAAACACTAAAAATAACAGTTTTTTTTTGGTTTTTGACTTATAACTTGCAGCTTTTTTGGCAAACAGTGACCCTCTATTAAAAATCGAGGTGAGAACTATCTACAACTCATGTTCGTATCATGTTTTTGTACGCTCAAAGTCGCTTTGAAAAATCAGTAATTTTCTGAAAAGAATGTGGTTTTTGTTGATACTGCATATTTGCTGTAAAAAAATTGATGAACAATTTCAGATTCGTGTTCAGTACTCCAAAATACATAAAGTAAGCCAATTAATATTTACACCCAAACTTTCCACTACAAACTACCATTTGACTTCACTATTCTGTCAAATTTTGAACTTAAGGTTTCCTTGTTATTACAGTATGTTCGTTTGTTCAATACTCAATTGAAATTGATTGAGTAATGATGTCGTTACTCAACCGAAGTGAAAATACATATATATTTATTGATTTAATTATAAATAATAAGTAAAATACAACATGTTGTAAGCTTACCACGCCTGTATTGAATTTTCTGACAACGCAAGGAAGGGTGGCGGTTCCGCCAATTTGTGCGACGACCACTGTGCAATTTTCGGTGGCAAACACGCTGAGCTTTCCACCAACATTGGCCACTTTGACAGGATTTTCCTTTCCCTTCCGTCCCGATTCATAGCTACGCCGACTGAGATGATGTATTCCAGAGTTTCCTTGAAAAAAGAAAGTTTTAGGAGTGCGTGGAAAAGTACCCCTACAGGTGTGGGCTATGTAGGCGACTTTAACACACAAAGTAACTTTTGTGTGTCAGATTTTTGGTAAAGGTTGCGTTCTTAAGTATTTCTGTATGTAAATAAAGTAAAGAATTTCAAAGTAACTATAAATCATAAAGCGTTTTACAAGAAAGTTTATGAGAGTTTTACAAGTAAGTGAGTGGTTGTGGAGTGAATATCTAATGGCCAAAAAATTGCTTTTTAACTATTTCCATGCGTGAATTTTACATTACAGAAAAAATGACGAATCAATAACTGTTTTCAAGTTTTCATGATTTCATGTTTTCAGTAGAAACATCTTTGTTTAAGGAAAATGTCGACGGGGATGATAAATTGCTTTATATCGGTTTTGCTGGAGAGAACAGAAACAGGAGCTTATGACATTTCGCTTGTGCGGTTTGAAATGATTGTCGCACTACAAATTTAACAAAAGTCAGGTTTTATTTTATTGATCACTTACTTAGATGAATTAATTGATTTCAGTAAATTGATGTTGGTAATGTAGTTTTTTATAAATTGTTTTGGAATTTGGTTCAGGATGTAATAAAAAAAACTGGGAAGCTCACAAAAAGCATATATATATGAAAGGGGAATATAATTGTTTGCTGCTAAAAGCGGAAAATCCATTAAACCACTATTATTTCCCTTTTTTCTAGACGTGCAGACCTTTTTTTATAAACACAATTATAATAAAAGTTGCAACGCAATTTATATTGTATTGATATATTAACATAAAATTTGTGCTTTTTGCATTAAAAAGAAGTGGTGTACTGAGCTACTGGGGTGGAAATATTTTAAACCCCGCTTCCAGCGAATTGCAGCTATGTAATAGAAGTACACTTTCTGCGGATGAAATTAACGCTGAAAGGAATATTTAAAATGTGAAAAAATAAAGTACAAAAAAGGTAATTAATTTATGGAAATGCAGAAATGATGTAGAAATGGGAAAATGAAAAGGTAGTAGTTCGAGAAAAAGCAATAAATCTTGAAGAGCAGTTGGTATTAATATAATGGATTTAATATCGGAAAGTTATTTCTACCTTAATCCTCTTTTCGTATTATTATTATATTTTTCCGTATTTATGTCCTTACGTTTAATTCCCTAAACTGAGGTCTATGGACTATAAATGTACATGAGCCACACGCACGATACTACAAGTCACGTCCTTGTTCAATTGTGTGTTTGATATATCACAGTGACGACATTTGCTTCTATTGCAAGTTGAGCACATAGATCGTTCTTCTATTGTACGTGTGTACTTACACACATATAAATACAGGAAAAAGTCTGAAACGACAATACCAATCTCTTTTTCTACTCACCATGAACCATTTTAAGCGAAAGTCGTTAAAACCCCAGTTTCTATTACCCATGTAAAATATGTCTTTTTCTCGAAATTCGTTTCCTCTCCAATTTTAACATTTTCTTTTCAGGCGAAAAAGTGACAAAAAACTTACTCTTAAAATTTTGGCTAATTAGAAAATACTTCATGTTGGAAAAAGGCCAAAACTAAGACAATAATATTTAAGATGAGAACTTGACGATGATTTGAGAAAGAAATTAATAAGAGTATAAAGGTGAATGATTCAAATCCCAACTGTTACAACGAAAGAAAAAGTACAAAAAAAATCTGATTAAAAATACGCCTTTCGGGATTGGTCTTCAAAAATTATCTAAAAACTTTTTACCGATTCGTTTCCTATAAATAAACGAACAAAGTATAAAAAAACTAAATACATTTAAGTAACTTATTTTCTATAGAAGAAGCTTTGCTAAAATGAATCCAGAAAACTTCAACAATTATTTTGCCATTTGAGACTAATGCTCGTATTAATATCTCTGACCTCGATGCTTGAGAAGACTTGTCTTCAGTAGATATTTTTGAAAATTTCATCATTCGTAAAATCTCCAAGATTGTAGTTAGGGACATCATAAAAACATCCAAAATACAGTAATGCCACCGATATCTTCGGACTATCCAATAATCATCTCAAAAATATAAGAGACGCAATACATACATACTTAATCAACATTGCGTCAAGGCTTTATTTAAAAAAGGTAATCACAATGATATCTGTAACAACAACTATCTCTATAATTCCAATGTTTGGCAAAATTTTGGAAATTGTAGTCACCTTAGTCAACAACCTTTGCTTTAATCGAACTTACGAACTACGTTTAAGACTGTGTTGATAAGGGTCATTATGCAATGTGCAACTTGTTTGAAGCTTCTGATACAACATTGATTTAGGGTTACCTACTACTAGGTTCCGTTCTAGGACCAATATTTCTTATTATCTACATTCTACATCAACGATTTCGACTCGAATATACCATATAAGTGTTTTATATGATGATGATAGCACTGTGCTCGATAAGGATGTCGACCTCGATAATCTCTTAAATTAAATCAGTGTCATAAAGTTTCATCTAAAGAATTGGTTTGATGCAAATCGACTTTGCCTAAACGAATCCAAAACCCAAGCCTTGATAATCTCAACAAGGATTATATCCTTCGAACCTTTTCCAATTGTATTTCAGAAAAGATCAATTGTATTTCAGAAAAATTAATTTAATTTCGAAAAGACCTTTTATAAAATATTGAGGAAGCCAAGAGTTTTTGGTAGATTATTTCAATTGGGTTTAACATTGGTTAATATGGACCAAAGCATGGTGTTAATGGTGTAATGTTAAATTTCGAAAGCACATATTTGATGATATTTGTATGCTGTTGTGGTTTAAGAGCACAATCACCCACAAAAACTCTCGTCTTCCTCATTTTTTATAATTAGTCCTGTCTGAAATCAAATTCATTTCTCTGAAATACAATTTATGCTTTCTGAAATACAATTGATCTTTTCTAAAATACAATTGACTATTCTGAAATACAATTGGAAAAGATGTAGATCCCATCCTTACTTGGGCAAACCACTTAAGTTGCTGACATACTTTCCTCGATTATTTTTTGATACGATCCTTGCAAAGAACGGTTCCTCAATATGTTCTACTATCTGCTTATTATGGTTTTTTTACTCAGTTATAAAAAACAGGGACACATTTCTTGAGAAAAAAATATTTTTTTTAACTTAAAATATTTGTCCCATTTGATCCCACCAACTTTTATTTTTTTTATCCAGTCATTTGTGCATGACCGCTTTGGTGCCATACATAACACACCCTGTATATTAAAAACAATGTGGAATCTTTCACCACGACCGGAGACATTAAAGAACATAATACAAGACTCCAAAATCTCAAAGTTCTTTATTTTCGTATCAAACTTATTTGCCATGGTATTAATTATTATAGGAGAAAAGTTTTTAATAATTTACCTTTATCAATTACCAGCCTGTCATTCGATAATTTTAAGCGACGGATGAAGGAACTTCTTATTGAATTATGCCTCTTCTCTGTGAAGGAAATTGTAAATCCAAAATTTACATAATTTATTGCATAACAGCTTTTGTGTTTTTTAATTACATTAATTATTGTATATGTTTAATAACGCTTTCTTGTGTTCTTTAATTGACTTGAGTAAAATGCTTTGTACATTGTGAACACGTTAAATAAAGAAATAGGACATCTATTTTATGAATTATTAATTTTGAGAAAACTACTTCATTCATAAACTCAAAAAGTTTTCCAAGTTAACCAAAAAATGATAGATAATGATACCTTGTCTACCTAATGAATTTTTTCTCATAATAAATGAAGAATTATACAGTGTGACCCAAATTTTTTTTAGATATGTTATTGTGAATATAAAAAATTCTTATAAACTAATATTTTTTGATGTTCTTAAGAAGTTATAGCAAAAAATTTTCATGATTTTTGAGGGACAATCTGTATAAATTTCCTTATCATTGATCATTTATCAATTTTAATCAATTTTACGTTTCGTTTTGTAGTTTTCCAATTGTGGTTTTTTCCTATATTTACAAATTAATAAGAAATTGGAATTTATACAGAGTGTCCCACAAAAATCATTGAAATTTTATAATTGCTTTAATTTCTTAAGAAGTCGAAAAAAAATATGAGTTCATGGGATTTTTTGTTCGGAGCCATATTTAAACTCTAAAAAAAATCTTGCTCGAAAAAAGTAGGACACTCTATATAAAACTAAGTATGTATCAAATTTCCTAGTGGACATCTATTTTAGAAAAAATACATCAAGAAGTAAAAAGAATTGATTCTTAAAAATTTTTAAAAATCTAAAAGGAACGGCAAAATTAATAAAGAAATTAATTCTGAGAAAACTATTAGATTGATATCCTCTACTAATTTTAATAATTTTTATTCAAACCATAAAATTCCAAAAAATAGTTTTTGATGAAAAGCAAAAGCTTATTAAATTTGGTAAAGGTGAAAATAAAAAATTCATTTTAGAAAACCTAATAATAACGAATGGCTAAAATTTTAGAAGATACCTTTCCCTACAAAGAAACATCAAAAAAATCTGATCAAAAACTAACCTTTCAGTTTGTGCCCAAAAATGCAAAAAATACGATACTTTCAAAAAAAATAAGCATCTTGATTTATGTTAATGTAATTGATAATTTAAAAAATCGAATTTAAAAATTTATAAAAAATTAGTTTAAAATAAAAAACTCACTCTTTTTAAAGATATTTTATGAGCCAGAACGTTTTCGTCAACCAATGAATTATCAATGGCATTCAACATTGGTTTACGAAAACTTTCTGGCTCATTAAATATCTTTAAATAGAGTGAGTTTTTTTATTTTAATATTAAGTACTAATTAATAAATTTTAGATGGATCTATCACATATTAATTATTTTTTTTAATAAAAAAACTTTCAAAGGAAGAATTATAAACACATTGAATAAATTTTAGTACCTAATACCTTTAGAACCAAATTTTCTATAGAATTCTATTTTACGAATAACATACTTACCAAAAATTCAAAAAACCTCAAAAATTGAAGATCCAAAATTGTGAAAAAAATTATCGAAATTTACAAGATAAGTAATTTTGAGAAAACTACTTGACTTATGGTGCAATTCTGGGTAAATCTGTAAGTCCTTACAGGAAAAATCTGTAAGGTTTGTTATATGGGTTGTAATGGACGGTTTCCTTGGTTACCTTAGAGATATTTCCTTTAAGGCCTTACAGATTTGCTCAGAATTGCACCATTAGTATCCTATAAAAATTTTAAAATTTAATTTTCAGACCAAAAAGTGCCAACAATATTTTTTGATAAGAAACTTGCTTATATTTTAAAAGGACCTTTCTCTATCATAGGAAACATGAATTATGGATTTTTTTTTTTAAAAATCAACTTTCAAAAAAAATTTAAAAATAATGAATAAATTTAAGTACTAATTTTATTGTTGCTGAAACATATTGAGAAATTTGAAAAAATTTGGCAAAATTCACAAAATAATTAATTTTAAGAAATCTACGTGTTTGGTATCTTCAACTAATTTTAACAATTCCTTTTCAGACCAAAAAGTACAAAAACTAATTTTTATAAAAATAATTCATTTTGAAAAAGCTAAAAGGTGAGTAATAATGAGCGTGTTCAATGTTGTCTCAGTTACAAAATCGTTAGATATTTATTGGCTTATAGGACGTAAAATAAGTAACCAAATTTACTTCAGCAACACTTTATTCCTCAGAAACGTTTCGGGCAACAATTTGCCCTTCTTCAAGCTAAATTAGTAATTATCAATTAGAAGCTGTACATTCACACAAAAATTAATATAAAATATTTGATGCAATGGTATGTTACCTTTTAGAAGTGTATCACATAAATTTGATCCACAGTCAATTTTTAAAACAAGGTTCAAGTAATTATAATTATTAGTTGGTGGAAAACAACAGATTAATTTTGAATTCACGATTAACTTTTGCGGCAAGTTTCTAGTCTCATGGATGTTCTCTCGGATTTTCTTTATCTTTTATGGCTTGTTACGACGGCCATGTGCACCAAACTGTCATGTCTTGTTTGTCAATTTTGGGTGAGTAATAATATTTATGTTTTGAAAGGGCTCTTTTTCTACTAGGAAACATTAAAAAAATCTGATACAATCAAACTTAACCCTTCAGGGTTTGGTTTTGTGTACAAAATTTCCAAAACTTTATACTTTTTTCAGAAAAAGTTAAGCATCTGTATAAGATTTTAATGTCGGAATAATTGATAATTAAAATAACAAACAAACTTGAAGATTGATGTTAAATATAACAGACAAAAATTTTCAAAAATAATTACTGATTAAATAACGTTCATTGTTTTTTTTTTCATAAATAAACTTTTATATGAAAAATTATAAAAAAAAATGGAATAAGTTTAATTTTCTAATTTCTTAGGACATCCAATTTATGTAGTTAAAAAATGTTGAACTCTCAAGAATTGATGTTCAAAAATTTTGGGAAATATAAAAAAATAGCAAAATTCATAATAGAATATTATTCAACGAGCGAGTAATGATAGCCATTACTCACGAAGACCCAAATTTCAACACCACTCCATTTTGGGAAAGTCAAAAGGTGAATAATGGCTTGATTTGGAAAGGGATCATTCTTTACAAGGAAACATCAAACAAAATCTGGCACAATCAAAAATTCGGTTTTGTGCCTAAAACAACCAAAAACTTTTTTTCAGAAAAATTTCTGCATCTGGATAAATTTATTTGTTGATAGTTCATTAAAATTTTTAAAATTTCTCATATTTTTTCTCATAAATAAACCTTTAAATAAAAAGTTATAAAAAAATCTAATTTCTTCTAGGACATCGAAATACAGGATGTTGAAATTTCTTTTTACTTTTTACATGTTTCCTTTAAATCGGTTGAATAAAAATTAATAAAATTTTAGGGGTGAGTACTTCTCATCGATAGCCACCTTTGGCTATTACTTTTGTCTAAATCCAGTGGCGTAGAAACCGGGCAAGGTACCCCTTTTTTTAATTTATTTGGTACGCCATTGCAAACTTTTAAAGTTTTGTTTGAATTTTTAAAATATTTTTTCAATATACTACAAAAAGTACACATCTTGTTAGTGTTTTAATTAAAAATTAACATTTCAGAAAAAATCAATTTAAAATTTTAGAAAAATGTTTAAAATGACCTCCTTTATTCATTTCTTTATAAAATTTAAAGTAGTGTTTCTGACTTGTTTATTTATATAAAACACCAACTAAGAGTCTTACTAAGCAATTCGTTTAATTAATTAAAATTTGTTTACAATTCAAAATATTCTGAAAATTAGATGTTAGCAAGTTTACTGGACCCTAAATGAAATTACAGAAATACCACTAATCCTATCAAAATTTGACAATTGTACTTTTTATGGTAAATTGAATGAAGATTTTAAAAATCCAAATCAAATCGTAAAATTTCTCAGTGGCGTACCAAACAATTTCAAAAAAGTGGCACCGTGACCAGTTTCTACGCCACTGGATTGTAAAATTAAGACAAAAGTAATAGTCAATCCATGAGAAGTGCTCACCCCTAAAATTTTATTAAATTTCATTCAGCCGATACGTAGAAAACAAATTAAAAGTAAAAATAGTTTTGGACGGTTGTATTGATTCATAGACATAGCCTTTTCATCGAATGCAATTTTATCGACAATCCGCTTCATCATCACGACCGTTTCATCGACATGTCCAATTCATTGACACGGATGTTTCATCGACATTACCTTTTCATCGACAACCATTTCGTCGGCACTACCTATATTTATCGACAAACCTTTCATAGACAAGGACCTTTCATCGACACAGACGTTTCATCAACATTACCTTTTCATCGACAAGGGTTTCTTCGATAGTATCTTTTCATCGACAAACCTTCTCTACGAGAAATACGTTTCATCGACATTATTCTTTCATCGACAACTACGTTCATCGAAATTACATTTTCATCGACCACCGTTTCATCGACACTACCTTTTCATCCATATAAAAGTTCATCGACATTACCAATTCTTCGAAAATGTCAATTCTACGACTACAGTATCATCGACACAACGTTTTTAACTAAATACATGTAACATCGTAAAGCTTTTCATTACCAATATCACTGTGGTCGATAATCGACATTGTAATGTCGTTTAAATTGTTTGTCGCTGACAAGGTATTGTCGATGAAACTGTTGTCGATGAAAATGTATTGTGGATGAAATTTCTGTGTCGATTAAAAAATAATGTCGAAGAAACGTCCTTGTCGATGAAAAGGTAGTGTCGATGAAATGATTGTCGATGAAAAGCTAATGTAGTTGAAAGGTCATGTCGATGAACCCGTTGTCGATGAAATGGACTGTCGATGTAGCACGCCGTTTTGGATAAATGATTATGTGGACTTTTCGTCTTATTTTTACTTGTAAGACCACATGAAGTCGTGACCACCATTTTAGAATCATCCTGTATTTATTGGATTATATTTTGGAAAGTACCTTTCTTTACAAGAAAATACCAAAAAAAATTGTGATAGGATCAAAAATGAACCCCTTGGGGTTGGTTTTGTTCCTTAAATTTCCAAAATAAAGTCTAGATAAAACTTTTATATTGATAAAATTTACAATTATTTAAAAAAAAAACAAATTTTCCAAAAATTAATACTCGCAAATTTTTTATAAAAAGCCAAAATAATTTGAAAATCGCAGAAGTTGATGCTCAAATATTTGGTAAAATTCACAAAATAAATAAATTTGAGGAAAAAGTTCATTCATTGATTATGTGTATTTTGCAAGTTTCCACCATTATTGGAATTCGAATTTAGGAAAAAAGTTTCAATAATTCTGTTTAGTTTTTAGATGATGTAATGACGTTTTGGTGCACAAATAAGTAAAATAACAATCCTTAACTTACGGTTTTCCTGTAGTGTATTTTATACATACATTTTCATCTAGCATTAAAAGTTGATTCTGACACCAAAAAAATCCATTTAGCTTTTGATCATGATAAAAATGATATTTGTTGGCAAAGAGCCTTGATAAATTCCACCATAAGCTATTTGATACTATGCCAGAGATGCAATTTAAAACGCATTAGAGTTTATACCTGCTAATTCAGTGGAACTTGCTTTATAAAATTTTAACACAGCAAAAATGAACGATGGACATCAAACACAAAATTACAATTCCCAAGCTAACTTCATACGTCGCTGCACTATCAAATATCAGTTTTATATTTTATTTTAAATTATTATGAATTGCACAACACGACCTTTTGATAAAAATCAACAATCTTTATTTATAATCACCCCCAGGAATTTATATAAATTTAAACGAAAATCAAAAAAAATGATTAATGTTTTTTTTTATAAAATCTTGTTAAAAAGGTGACAATGTAAAGTTATCCTTGGTAGTTTCAACTTTTAATAATTGCTGACATAGATAGGATAGGAGTCATAAATTTCTGCACCCTGTTCGTGTCATTTCCAACAAATTCTAGACAAAATGGTTAACCGAGATCGCTAATAACTTGCGTGTTGCACGCCAGGACTTTACAAAAGTTACCCACACTCTTATTTTCTTTAATATACTTAAGTGCAAGTTAGAAAATCGTGCATTTATTTTAAACCTTTATTACCATCAATTAAATCTGCATTAATCACCCACATTTATTATTAAATTAATCACAAACAATATTTTAAATTCATGTCACCAAATTTGCGTTATTAAAATAGCAAGGATATTTAAAAGTGAAAAATATGATTATAATGTTATAAAGTAAGCATCGTCTCGCCATAAATCTTGATGGTTATTTAACTTCTTGAATAAAATGGGCATAAATTTTCCTCGCATTAAAACTTCGTCGCCGTCAAAATTACAAATGAATTATTTTTAAATTTTAATCAACTCCAATAGCTTCACACAAAATTGACTCCTTAATTTATCACTTTCTATTTTTTTAATGCACCAATTATTGAAAATTATTGCTATAAAAAATTTCGTTAAAATTTCTAAGAAAAATATTTTTCACAGCAATACCTGACATAAATTTGAATAAGATTTCCGCTTTGTTGGTACAATTTTTTCGCTTACGAGTAATGAGGGTGGTGCTTTATAACTCACGTTAAAATATATAAATTTTCCGGCGGCAATTTAGTCGCGGTGAGCTTTTCTTACGCTTTTTTCATTTGAAAAGTGGCTCACTTATCTCACCACACCATATTATTACACTAGTTTTGAAGCAAGTTTCTTACTGAGAAAAAAAAAAAACAAACAAAAATTTATATAATTAAAAAAATTAATTTCGACTTAAATTAATTAAATTAATAAAGTGGGTATAATAATTAAAATTAATTATCCAATGGAAGTATTATCTTATTTTTTTTAAAGAATTCATTGATTTGTCATTTATTTTAAAGCAAAAGAAGTCTAGCGCGAAATAAGCTCGAATTTGAGTCAAAACTTTTTAATTTGCAGTATTTTACATCTCATTCGCTTATAAAACTGTAATATTTTCCGGAAATAAAACTTTATTTTAAAAAGATTCCTTTATGGCATAAATGTGTCAAATTATTTACCTGTTTGAGCATGAGTAACCAATAGTATTGAAAGTAGAAACAGAAGGATAATGAGGGGGTTACATTTTTGCACCTTCATATCGAAATCAAATCATTTTAACCCTGATGAAGGATGACGTCCGTTGTAATCCATCCAATGACATGTCAAAAGAGCGCGCCACAAAGGTTAAATAAACCAGGCTTTTGTTTTACTTTTTCTTCATATCGATGTCACAGCAATCACCTGAAAAAACATGACCTCGTAATTTTCATTAAAATTCATGATAAAATAATTTATTCGTTCATCTTCAACTTTTAGATTGCACGCGTTGCACTTTTAGAATTGCAGGGGTGTAAATAATAAACGGCATAGAAACGTGAGGCAGGAGGAGCGAAAAAGAAATTTTCATGCATAATATATGCTCTTCTATAGATTTCACAAAGAAATTGGACCCATTTTGAACCTTTAGGGTGTCATTTAATGTGTCACTTACACTCAACTCAGTGTTGCTCAAATTAACGTCACATGAGTTCATACCGTCTTCCCCTTTGCTTACATTTCATTTACTATTCATAAGAAATCATAACGGTAATAATGTGAAGCTTAAATTACTGAAATAATTGAGTACAGAATTGCACAAGGGGGATACGAATAAATTTTTATACACACAATTATAAATAATTAAAATTTATTAACACAGCAATTTCTTGTATTTTAATGAATTTTAATATTTTATTATTATTTTTACATTACATTACATTCGGCCTAAATGAACTCCCCCCTCCCATAAACTCTCTAAAAACTGAATTAAAGCTTTTTAGGAAAAATGTATATTTTTTTGATATTTTGTGATTTTTTTTCGCATATTTTTCCTTCATTTTCAATAATTTTGAAGTTTGAAGTGTTGCTACAGCCAAACAAAAAATACCAAAAATATTTATTTTTGCTCATTTTGTATATTAGTTATAATACCAAAAAAATGAAGTTTATTTTTTTTTTAATTTTTTACGATTTTTTTTGCATGTTTCAAGAGTTCTAAAATTTGAAGCAAAGACCACAAAAAATGTATTTCTTTGCTTATTTTATGCTTCAGTCAAAATTGTAAGGATTTCATGAAAAAAAATAAAGTTTATTTTGTTTTTTTATTTTTGTGATTTTTTTTTGATTTTTTAATTTTGAAACGTTATAACGGACAAAGGAAAACTACTAAAACTATCTTTCTTTGCTAATTTTCTTTATCAATAATATTTGTAAGGATTGTACATAAAAAAATGAAGTTTATATATATTTTTTTTTTATTTTTTGTGATTTTTTTTTGCATTTTTCGCTGCATTTTCCAGATTTTTTAAGTTTGAAGTATTGTAACGGCTAACTGCTTGCTCATTTTATTTATTATTTATAATTACATGGGTTTTACATAAAAAAAATGAAGTTTATATATTTATCTTTTCATTTTTTTGAATTTTTTTTCGCATTATTCTCTGCATTACCCAGATTTTTCAAGTTTAAAGCATTGTAACGGCTAAACAAGAACACCAAAAATATATTTCTATACTCATTTAAATCAGTTATAATTGTAAGGGCCGATTGCACTTAAGCTTCAACTACAACTAAAAAATGGACGGATTTCCTATTGTTTTTCTGTTACTTTTTTAGTTTAAGTGTCACTTAAAGCATAATCTTCAACTGTGTCAATGGGCCATAGGATATTATGTAAGAAAATTAATCTTTATTTTTTTTGCATCTTTTTGTTAAATTTTCAAGTTATTTTAAGTTTGAATCGTAACTGTCAAATAAAATCATACCAAAAATATATTTCTTTGCTCTTTTTATTTATTAGTTATAAATGTAAGGATTTAACAAAAGAAAATGAAGTTTATAAATATTTTCCAATTTTTTTTATTATATTTTTTAGCAACTTTTGGTTGCATTTTCAATTTTTTTTTAAGTTTGAAGCGTTGTAACAACCAAAGAAAAAATACCAAAAACACATTTCTGTGCTTATTTTGTTAATCAGTTATAATTGTAAGGATTTTACATAAGAAAACGAAGTTTATATTCATTTTGCATTTTTTATGATTTCATTTCGAATCTTTTTTTTTAATTTTGTAAAAAAAATACAAAAAATATAGATCTTTACTCATTTTATTTATTAGTTAAAATCATAATAATGATTTAACATAAAAAATTACGTTTTTTTCATTTTCTTGTGATTTTATTGCATTTTTTACTGCATTTTCCAGATTTTTCAAGTTTGAAGCATAGTAACGGCTTAACAAGAACATCAAAAATATATTTCTCATTTTATTTATCACTTATAATTGTAAGGACTGGTTGCACAGTTGAAACTTAAGCTCTGAGGAACACTTAAACTAAAAAATTCACAGACGTCCTATTTTATTTCTGTTATTTTTTTAGTTTAAGTGTCACTTGAAGCACTTTTTTAAATTAGAAAATAAATTTTAATTTTTTTCTTCATTTTTTATTATTATTTTTCGCAACTTTTTGTTGAATTTTCAAGATTTTTTAAGTTTGAAGCGTTGTAACGATTAAATAAAAACATACCAAAAATAAATTTCTTTTCTTTTTTTATTTATTAATTATAATTGTAAGGATTTTAAAAACAAATGAAATATATAAGTATTTTCTAACTTTTTTTATATTTTTTAGCAACTTTCGGTTGTATTTTCAAAAGTCTTTAAGTTTGAAGCGTTGTAATAACCAACAAAAAATACCAAAAATATATTTCTATTCTTATTTCGTGTATCAGTTATAATTGCCCTTTCCACGATTTTTTAATTTTTACTCAGTCTTAAAGGTAAAGGTAAAATAAAAAATAATATCCAATCAATTTTTTGATATCTTTTGTGTAAGAGCTAAAAATTTGAATTTATGAATCCGTGACGTCATAATGTTCAAAAGTTCTAGTCCGGCAACGTTGTTGGTATCCCCTATCGTTTCGTCCACCGCAAAACTCAATAAACTATGTTTTAACAGATGACGGTTACACAAGCTAACCAACAAGAAAATAAATTTGACATTTGCAATCAGTTATCACCGATCACAGACTGTAGAACTGGAAAAGTTGATAGAGACGACTCCACACGACGGGAACATCTGCAACGTTGCCGCTTTTTTGAACACAATTTCTTAATAAATTAATTTAAATTTTTTTGGTGCCCTAATTAAAAAACAAACCAGTCGATTAAATTAGGTATTTTAAGAGCTATGCATAGTATAAAATTCATTGAAAAATATTTTACTGTGGAAAGACCCATTGTAAGTACTATACATAAGAAAACGAATTCAGTTTTCATTTTTTATTATTTATTTTCGTATTATATTTTTTGAATTTTAAATATTTTTTATGTTTGAAGCATTCTAACGGCCAAAGAATACCAAAAACCTTTGCTCATTTGATTTATTAATGACGTTTATATTCTTTTTTCATTTTCTTGTGATTTTATTGCATTTTTCGCTGCATTTTCCAGATTTTTTAAGTTTGATGCGTTGTAACGGCTAAACCAAAAACACCAAAAATATATTTCTTTTCTAATTTTATTTATTACAAGTATTTTACATGAAAGTTTATATTTTATATTTTTTATTAATTTTTTTTATTTTTCTCACCACATTTAAAAAAAAATTTAAGTTTGAAGCGTTGTAACAGCCATACAAAAAAAAACCAAAATATATTTTTGTACTCATTTTGTTTATCGGTTATAATTGTAAGGATTTTACAAAAGTAATAAGTTTATATTTCTTGTTTTATTTTGTATGATTTTATTGAATATTTTCGTTGCATTTTCAAGATTTTTTTAAGTTTGAATTTTTACAACGGGCAAACAAAAATGCCAAAAATATATTCAGCACAGCATATTGTGACAGCGACATCCTGAGGCGGGGGTGTATTTTTTTGAAAATGTTACATCACGAATTTATTTCTAACTTTTTTTATACTGAAATTTAGAACAAATTAATAATTAAATTTAACAAAAAATGAAAATCTAAAATCAAAGCTTCTAGCACATCTTGTGACAAAGAAGGGTGGGGTAAAATTTCAATAAAAAATCGTGACAACATTTATGGAAACCGCCTTTTTAATGATTTTTTTGCGCATCTTTTCGTTTCAAAATTTTGAATCGTTGTAACGTCCAGACAAAATATTCCAAAATTTTTTTTTCATGCTTATTTTGTATATTCGCAATAATGATTTATCACAATAAAATTATCTATTTTTTTTTATTTTTTACGATTTTTTTTCGCATCTTTCTCCTGTTATATTTTAAGATTTTTTAATTTTGAAGTATTGTAAAGGCCAAACTAAAACTAGCAAAAATATTTTTCTTTCTTCATTTTCTTTTTTTAGTCATAACTAAAAGAAAATGAAGTTTAATTTTTTTATGATTGATTTTCTCACCTTTTTGCTGCATTTTGAAGAATTTTTAAGTTAGACGCTTTGTATCGTCCAAACAAAAAATAGTAAAAATATATTTCTTCATTCATTATGTTTATTATTTATAATTGTAAGGATTTTAGATAAAAGAACTGAATTCAAAAGTCCTTTAAGTCCTGAATAAGTGCCTATTTAGTTTAGTTCTTTGAAAATTAAATAAGTTTATTATCTTTTAGATAAAAGTGGCATTTCATGTAACGTTCCTGAAGTGATTAGGCTCTAGGGAATAAAACAGTAATAATATAATGATACGGGAAACAAATTAATACTGGAAAACTATAAAGCGACCTACATTAAACTTTCATAAATTTCCACCAAAGTTTAGTAGATTACCTAAATAACGAGTATATTTTATCAAATATTAACTTAAATAAATACTAAAATATGTAAACCTTTAACGAGTTAGTAAACAAATTAAAAGTTTTTTATTAAATGAATGCAAATATTAGTTCCAATATTTTTATTAAAAAAATTATTTAAAAGCCAAAAAAATTAATTAAATGTTTTATGCTATTCAATTTTTTAATTAAAAATTGCGTTTTAAAATAGTAGTTAATTAGTAGAAATTGTAAAGTTTCAAAATATTAATCTATGTTCACTTACTTTTATAAATTTTAACGAGGGTAATCCCTTTTCAGTATTTAAAAGAAAATTCAAATTAATTTCTTTTACAAGTTTTAAGTAGTTTCACTTATTCCGCGCGGCATATAAAATTTCGTCCAAAACTTTTAATATGCACTTCACTAACTGTAAAAAACTTGGTGACAAGGTCTTCTCTATTCAAAAAATTTTGCTCGTCTCGGGTGGTATCGTCGCGCTTATTGGATTTCACTTTTATTTTTATTTGGGTAAAGTTGGAAGAAAAGCCAAAGCTTGAGCCAAGAAGCCGATTGATAATTTGTGGAGCATGCGTCCCCACGGTGAAAACCGCACTGATATTTTATCCCGTTTAGCGCTACGCTCGCAGGAAAAGCACATGCGCCGGCTTTTCCTGCAAAATGCACTAGGAATGATCAAATTTACAGGAATACACCGAATACACAGGCTCAACTCGAGCCATTTGTCTATCCTAGGAAAGTTTCGCTTAGCAGCCTCCTCCCAGCGCCGCTTTCAAAGGGATTTTCTCCTAAACAATTTTTCACGCGGGATTCACTTGCAATGCCATTACCCATCTTTTCAAAGATACTGCAGTTGCACTTAATTCCAACTTTATTCTTCTTTCTTTCATTCATCTACTACTAAACTTTTAGATATAAACTTACTTCAAAACGAATTCATTTACTTACAAATATCATAAATATTTTAACTCACTTATAGAAACGAAAATCTTTATATAATTTTCACCTAAACTTTCGTATAGTTCAGTTCATGAATAGATCACCTTTTCAGGAGGAATTCCGACTCAAATTTAGACAGACCTTTCAATTTAGTCTTCGTGTAACAAACGCACTTAGTTATTTAGTTATACTATAATAACTAAATGCTTTTAGTGTTGATAGACAAAAAAACAATTGACAGAACCGTCTATATTTAAGTCGGAATTTCTGCGGAAAAGGTTAATGAAATCGACTATACCATGCAATTTACAAAAAGGCGCAACCGAAATTTTTAAGCCTTACAAATGGATTTTCCTCTGACCACTACAAAAAAGTTATTTACCCGTAAAATTCGACACCCTTCATTGATTTTTTAAAAACCTCTCGATTTTTACAAAAATATTTGTTACAAGACACCTGATTTGTGCGTTATTTGATAATTTTGAGAAACACGTTCTGATTTTTAAAAGTCCTTCGACTGCATTTTTATATAAAAATAGTATTTTGTTTGATTTCAAGCAAAAGTAACATTTTATCTGAAGAGTACGTTGCCTTTGCACCACGAGCCCGGAAAAGCACGTTTGCTCCGAATAAAACTTTTTCTTCAAACGTGGACTACTTCAGTAGTAAACCTTCTCTATTAAACGTCTATGTTTGATTCTTTGATAATTTTGACATCTGATATACGTTAATGGAATTTAAATGTTTAAAACATAATTCCATAAATTGTGATTGATCTTTTTGCACGATTCATAAACGTTCATATTATTTATATACTCATTTGATGTTAGACTCCTTATCAAATCCAATTTATTCAAAAATGAGCCCATCAGAATAATAAGTGGATTTTTTCAGGAGAAGCACTTTTCAAACTCAATGAAAATTTCAATTGCATTTCATGTATGAGTTTTTATTATATATTGAGCAGTAGAATAAATGGATATTTGCATTTTTCATTTTAAACATTGCGAGTAATACCAGTGAGCAATTATATGATCAAAATCCAATTTCCCCTAAAATGGTTCATATGCACTTATTCCTATGCTCTCAATTTTAGGCACCTAATATCCATTTCTTTAGTAAATCACCCCTTGGTCTCACTCTCACTTACGAATGAGTCCTATAGTTATAGTCGGTAAGAGAGAGACGAAAAAGGTGATTTATAAAAGAAATGAACTATATAATGATACATTTTTGTAATTAAAATAATTATTAATTATACCTATGCAGAATTTTTAATTACAATTTTCACTACATATCTCCGTTAGTTGAGGTGATAAAAAATCAATTTATCAAAATCTTTTAATGGCTTCAAATTGAAATTATTGGCTTAGAGCACTAAATTGCACCCCCTACTTTTCTTAACAGAAATTGGATCTCAACTTTATTTTTAATACGAAATCGTGTTACTCGCTTAAAAAATGTATAAATTTAAATTTCTTCTTTATTTTATAATAAAATACGAATTGTAAGTATTTTCTTTGTATTTGAATCGCTAATTGTCAATAAAGATATATCTTCAAACGTTGCTTTATGGTTGCTTTGTTCATAATATAAATAAATGAATAGCGAATCCTTCCTACCAGACTTATGATCTGTTTTTTAATTCGCATATTTCGTAAAAGTGTAATTATACATGTATTTTTAAGTAGAAGTTTCTGTTCCTCATTGTATTAAAAATTAAAACAAAAAATAATTGCTTCATAAAATTTACTAAAATGAAAATTTGACTATTTGTTAAAAGAAATTTAAATGACAGCCTTAGAACGGAGGAAAAATCTTTTGCTGCCTCTGCAGGCGGTTGAAAATATTACAATTTACTGACGTTTAAAAAAGAAAAGAATTTTGAAACCTCTACTTCTGTTCAGAAGTACGACCTTAAAATTGATAGATTTCAAAAATTTAGGTTTTCATAAAAAAAATTTTCAATCAAAATATAATTAATATTAGAAAAACTAATACAGGCCTCATAATAATGGCGATCACTTAAAAGTTTTAAATGGGACTCTCCTTTACAGGTAAACTTCAAAAAAGTTCTTTTAGTTCGAAAACTCGTCTTAGGAGCCCAAAATTACCCAAAATTTTAGATTTCCTTTGCAAAATTAATTAAAAAATTTTTACAACACATACCTTAAGATATTGCCGTTTAAGGCTACTATATTGGTTAAAAAATACATTTTGCTATTACATTTCAAAAATTTATATTGTGCCCAAGATTGTCCAAATTTTACAAAAGACACCCCTAAAACTTGTTGAAAAAAACATGCAATATCCGAAATTGTCCAAAATTTTAGATTTTTTTGATAAAAATTAAAAAATCCCAGTTTCACAAAACTTGCCTTAAGATATTGTCTACTTTGTTGTTTACAAATAACATTTTACTACTGTAAAAACTTTTTGAGAAAAAGAATAAAATAAATCTGAAAAAATTTAAAAAAGGTTTGCTACTTTTGCAAATCTTACCCTTTAAATGAAAAATCTGTGTATTCCCAGGTACACAGTTTATAATATTAAGTAGCTTTTTTGACCCTCATTAAGAGCATTCCTCCCGCAACGTTTTTAGGGGCTTACGGGAATCGTTGTAGGTCTATTATTTATAAATATTTTGAAGTAATTATTTATGCATTTAAAAGGCCGATCTTTACTCGCCATATTGGGCGTTTTAAATTTTTTAAATCTCTTATACTTTTTTTGTAAATTATTAATGAAGATGGTCATTTTATGCTATTTTCAATGCACTAAAACATTAATTTATAATAAGAATTTTAATACTTGAAAACGGCCAAAATGCAGATTGGAATTTTATTTATCTTTGTTTCAAATTTGAAAAAAAAATCGTTAATTGATAAGGCTGCTAAAACGATTCTACAAATTGATGTTTTGCATACATATAGGTGGGAAATACATTGCGAGAATAGGGAAAACTCACGTGACGTCACGAGCGGAAAGAATGGTCTTAACGCAGAAAAAAATTCATTTCGATATTTTTTCAAGTTGAGGTTAAAAATAATGATAAATCTAAAAAATAATTAATTTTGGAGAAACTGTAGGCCTCATAATAACACACACGAGGACTGAAATTTTGAAGGGAACTCTCCTTTCCAGGTAAACTTCAATAATATTCTGGTAGTATCAAAAAACGCGCCTTGAGAGCCGATTTTGTACCTGAAATGATATAAAGTTTTAGATTTTTTTGTCAAAAATTAAAAAATCTATTTTCCCAAAACTGACCTTAAGATACTGCCATTTAAGACTAGTATATTAGGTAAAAATTAAATTTTGCTAATGTCAAATCTATTTGAGAAAAAAATAATACAAATGTAAAAAAAATTAAAAAAAGATTTGTTTACTTTTTCAAATCTTAGCTTTTTAATGAAAGAACAAGAACTTTTTTTCTTTAATTTAATAGGTTTTTTGAGCTTCGTTAATGCAGAAAAAAATAGGGTTTTTTCAAGTTAAGTTTAAAAAAATCTAAAAAAGAATTAATTTTGCAGAAATTATAGGTCTCATAATAACGTATGATGAGATATATTTTGAAAGGATCTGGTAGTGCTAAAAATGCGCCTTGTAGGGTCGATTTAGTATCCAAAAATGACCTAAATTTTAGATTCTTTTTGAGAAAAATAAAAGAAGAACTATTTTTACAATATTAGCCTTGAGGCACTGCCATTTAAGGCTATTATATTGGTTCAAAATTTTGCCATTGTGAAAACTTTTTGAGAAAAGAATATAAAAATCAAAATATTTTTTTTACTTTTATTAGCTGAAAAAGATTAATTTTGGTATTCCGTTGTTATTTAAGTTAAAAAATTTGAAAAAATTATTCTTTACATTTTTCAAATTTTGGAAAAACTCTAGACCTCGTTTCTATGCTGAGCGACTTCTATTTTGAAGGGAACACTCTTCTACATGTAAAAAAAATCGAGTTTTTAAAGAAAAAATATTCTGGAAATTTACCAAAATTATAAATTTTATTAGAATTACACGACTACTTAAAAGAATTCAAATAAATTATAAATAGACATCTGTACTAAAGAAAACTGAAATATTTTATTTGGGATCAGTAATATAAAATCCATGTCACGAATAAGTCTTGATATCATCTCACTCCCACTGAAGAGTGGTGCTATATTTAAAGTGAGTGGGAGTGAGATAAAGTAAGCTGACTTATTCGTGAAATGGACTATACGTTTTACTGCTGATTTCATACCAAAACTTTTTCTAAATTTTAGGATTTTTTCCAGAAAAAAAAATCACCCGATTTTTATAAAACGTGATAGAAATTACTTTAATTTAGGATAATAATATTCATTGAAAATTGACTTTTGGCGCGGCTTATTTTTTAAAGAAAAAATTAAAATGGAAAGCAAATAAATAAATTTATTTTCATTTTCTTAGAAAAATAGTTCATAAATCAAAAAATTATCTCAAATATTAAATCCTCAATTAATATTTTCCCAAGAATACTAAAAGTAGCAACAGTTTTTCCTATTTACAAAAAAATGATAATCTAAGTTTCCCAAGGACACAGTTTCCTTTATTTAATAGCTACTTTCATCTTCGTTATGGCAGAAAAAAAATTGGGTTGAGTTTAAAAAAAATTGAAAAATCTAAAAAAGAATTCATTTTGGAGAAATTATAGGCCACATAATAACGTACGATGACTTATATTTTGAACGGAACTGCGCTCTACAAGTATACGTCAAAAAAATTCTGTTAAAAATGCGCCTTGTGCCTTGCAGGGTCGATTTAGTACCCAAAAATTTTAGATTCTTTTTTGACAAAAATAAAAAAAACTATATTCACAAAATTAGCCTTGAGGAACTGCCATTTAAGGCTATATTGGTTAAAAATAACAAATAACACTTTTTGAAAAAAAAAATAAAAATATTTTTTTTTTACTTTTATTAAACATCTTCTTTGATCCTCATTATCGCAGGAAAAGATTCATTTTGGTATTCTGTTGTTATTTAAGTTAAAAATCTAAAGAAGAAAAACTCTAGGCCTCGCACAGTGACTTCTATTTTGAAGGGAACACTTTTGTACATGTAAAAAATCCAGTTTTTAAAGAAAAATGTCTGGAAATTTGACAAAATTATAAATTTTTTAAAAGTGTTTGAAAGAATACAATTAAATTAGAAAAAGACATGTCTACTAAAGAAAACTGAAATATTTTATTTGGGATCAGTCATGTAAAACCAGTAATTTTACTCCCACTAAAGAGTGGTGCTATATTTAAAGTGAGTAGGAGTGAGATAAATAAGCTGAGTTATTCGTGAAATGGACTGACTATACGTTCTACTGCCGATTTCATATCAAACCATTTTCCAAATTTTAGGATTTTTTCCAGAAAAACCAATTAACCGATGGTAATAAAACGTGATAGAAAGTACACAAGAATATTAGTCAGTTTATCGGACTTATTTTTATTATATTACACCATCTTACAAAAACATAGTAATCGTTTCGCCCCACCCGGAGGCTTCTTCAGTACTAAAATTATTCTTGTGTATTAACCTACGGACACTAAATTGATTCAGTGATAGAAAATCTTTAATTTAAGATCTTAATATTCATTAAAAATTTGCTTTTGGTGGATTTATTTTTTTAAAAAAGAAATGAAAATGTAAACCACCAAAATAAATTTATTTTCATTTTCTTTAAGAAATAGTTCCTATATTAAAAATGTATCTCAAATATTAAATCTTTAATCAACGTACCTATACCTACCTTTTAAAATAATATTTTCCCAAATACACTAAAAGTAGCAATAGTTTTTCCTGTTTTCAAAAATAAAACAATAGAAAGGATCCTTCTAATTATCGGCCGATATTACTTCATCCGATAATAGGGAAATCTTTGAAAAACTATATATTTTGTATCTTCATTTGTTAACTTATCTAAAACGTTTGACTCGGTATAGCCCTAAAAACTATTGCTCGAATTATGTACATACAACATCCTATCAAATTCCTGTAGAATAATCTAATCATATCTCTCTAACATGTGTATGTGCAAATGGTTCCAAGTACGAAAACCTTAATAAAAATATAGTGGTGCCCCAGGGCTCTATCTTTGGGCCAATTTTATTTTTAATATTTTTTAAATATTTTCCAGCTTGCTTTAGGGAAAATTAGTCTAGGATGGCAAACATGCCGAAACCGGTCAAGTGATATTTTAATAAATTATATAAGGTCAAGTACAATTCTTTATTTCTCTACACATACACCTTATAATGAATCACCACATCTTTGAATATTACAATGCTAGTACGGCAACACTGATTCAGAACTACAAGAAATACAAGGAAAAAAAGATTATGACACTCGAACACATTAGATTCAACACCATATGTCTAAATGAAAAACTAATACAAATATTTGCCAAAGTTAAAAGAAATATTCACATCACCGATGAACAAAACACCAAAACATCCATGAAAATTATCAATAAAGAAAAAACAAAACACTATAGTTTCTTAAATGACATCGACACCAATCTTCTCGCCCTATACAACATTTTAAACACCAAATTAAAGTACATAGAACTACAGTTACTAGAAGAAAATATAAGTTTTACTACAGACACAACCAAAATTGACATCAGAAGAAGAAAAGATCAAAAACTTAAACAACTCCGAAAGAACAAAGAAAACAAAATGAAACAAAAACCTACAAGCTACAAAACCCACAAATTCCATCCTAAAGTCACCAACCTCACGCAACTAAAATTAGAAGAAGAAGAAATAGACCTTTTACACATGGGTTCAAAATTTTCCATTCCTCCGACACACTCTCAAGATCTCAACCTCATTGCCATTGACATGGAGAATGCAGCACAGGGCAACAAAAATAAACAAGACCTCAGGACTGAATGTATTTCACTACTCAAAAAAGAAGAACTACGCCTACAAACATCACAAGTCAATAAAAAACATGTAAGTATGTGTAAAGTCAAAGATAACAAAAATATTGAAATAAAAAACTCCCTAAAAAATTTCAAAAACAAACTCGATAAAAATAAAACCATAATAGTAAATGCAGACAAGAATGCCGTACTCGTAATAATCAAAGAAGATGACTATATCAATAAAACCCTTGAATTTATCAATAATAATAATTTCACTACTCTAACTAGAAACCCATTAAATTCATTTATTCAAAAAACCAAAAATATCATTAACATCACCAGAGATACCATAGCCAAATACAACAACAATAGAACCAACCTGCTTCCCATGAATCCCAAAATCCCTTACCTATACAGTCTCCCCAAACTACACAAAACTAACATACCCATTCGCCCAATAATTTCCTTCACCTCATCCCCAACAAATTCTTACTAACCTTCTTCAAAAACCACATTGACTTGAAACTCAACCATACAATCAAAAACAATACAAAGCTCATCAACACACTTAATAATCTTGACAAAAATAACATTGATAATACTACTATGCTTTCTTTTGACGTTACCAATTTATACACAAACATTCCTGTTCAAGACACACTAAAAATAATCAAAAATATTCTCTATAACTCAAAACTAAACAATACAGATGCAGAAAATATCTACGACCTCATTAAACTAACAACCGAACAAAATTTATGTAGTTTCAATAACAAAATCTACCAAATGGAAGATGGGCTACCTATGGGCTCACCCATCTCAGGTTTACTCGCTGACATTTATCTAAATCATTTCGAAGAAACATTAGTAGTTAACAGTATGTTCAAAAATAATATCATAGTCTGGAAACGGTACGTCGATGATATTTTCTGTCTTTGGAAAAGCTTCAACAATGAACTTACAACATTTCAAAAAACAATCAATAGATTCCACCCCAAATTAAAATTCACTACCGAACTTGCAATCAACAATACTATCAACTTTCTCGACCTCAGTATCAACAAAGAGAACAATCAATTTAACTTCAACATTTTTAGAAAGGAAACACAAACAGATAACATCATTAATTACAACTCGTTCCATCCATATTGTCATAAAATAGCTGCTTTCAACAGTTATATTCATCGTGCCTTCACAATACCACTTAGCTCAAATAATTTCAACAAAGAAATCACAACTATCAAACAACTAGCTACAGACCACAACTTTCCCTTGAATACAATAGACAAATTAATCAAAAGAAAACAACAAACTCTAATTAACAATAATATTTTTCCAAATCACAATACAAAATCAAATGACAAAGTTTACAAATCCTTTAAATTCACTGGTAACTTCAGTTCTGATATCAACAAACTTTTCAAGAAATATGACATTATTCCAGCTTTCAAAGCCCCCAAAACAATAAGTAGCTATATTATGACTCATTGCCCAGTTTCCTTTCTGGAAAAAAGTGGAGTATATTCTTTAAACTGTAATAATTGTAATGCCATATACATTGGTCAGACAGGTAGAGCCCTAAAAACCAGAATCAAAGAACATACACGTAAAAACACCCCCTCAAATTTCGGCAAACATCTAACAGAACATAATCACAATTTTATTGAAAACAAAAACACAAAACTAATACACAACCAACCAAAAAGCTTCAAATTAGATCTATTGGAAATACTCGAAATAACTAAAGTCAACAACAATAAAAATTTTAATTGCCTCAACGACCAACTTAATTTAAATTTTAAACCACTTTTCAGCTATCTCAAACAAGAAAATACGTTAGTAGCTCCACCTGTCAACCAAATATCACAATCTAATTCGAATCAACCTCATAGATGACAGCACCACACAGTACAAAATTTGACATTACTAGCTACCAAACTGACCGTCATTCATCGTCATCTCATCAAACTTTATACACCTAGCTTCATTTTTATTTTACAATTTTTACAATTTTCTCATCACAGTTTTTATTTAAATTTAATGTTTAACAACTACATAAACAATTTACAAGATAAAAGTTTAGTGTTATTCCAAAAGTTTGATAAGTCAATCACCTCTACAAAATGACTATAATTTTTCCAAAATTTCAATCTGACGGTAAGCCACTTTAATAAAAAACAAAAAAAAAAAATTCTTTGACTCTACACATACATTTTAATTACTTATGTTATTAACCTTTGCAATTTTTAAAACCCATGATAATTTTAACAATTTTAATTTAATTTTAACTCAAAAAAGAAATATTGTTTTTAACCTTTGGCCAAATTTCTTATCTTTATTTAAGCCACCAATTCACATGTAAACTCAAAAATAAAATATATTGTAATTCTTGCAGTTCACTTCTGAGGATGTCAAACATGCCGAAACCGGTCAAGTGATATTTTAATAAATTATATAAGGTCAAGTACAATTCTTTATTTCTCTACACATACACCTTATAATGAATCACCACATCTTTGAATAGTCTATTTGCAGATGACACAACAATAATAAGAGGAAATAAATGAAAATAGTATAATTGTTATTTAAATATGGCTAAATATTGATTGATTTGATGAAAACTGCTGTTACTTACGAGCAACTTCCTGGACGACCGAGACAAATTTTCCGTCGGACATAATAACAGGGAATAGAAAGTCCATCACACTTTTCTGGAGCTTCTTTACAAATTATCAGCGAATCTTTAATGCTAATCCCTAGAGGGCGCGCTAGTTTAGGAGAAAAAAATGTAAAAAATCATGAAATTGAGCATTAGTTTTACAGTCAAATCTCATGTTTCCTTCGTTAGATTTTCAATTTTTTTTTTCAGATTTATAATCTAAATTGATTAGGCTACATCCTGCCACAAACCTACAACCTATCACAAAATTAATTAGAGTGGTCCAAAGTTAAGTTACTTTTAGATCATTTTTATACATTCTCCAATTTTTTTCCTTCCGCTAGGAAATATAGAAATGACTTCTAAATCATCTACAAAAAAAATTAAACAAAAATGTTTGTCGCACTAGCGGATTTGACTGCAGAACTAAACCGCTATATTTTCCGTTTAGGAAATTGCTCTTAAATGGTGAACCAAGTAGTTGCGAAGCAAAATCGGTAAGCAAACAAGAATTGATTTGGGTATCATAAAAATGTTGTTGAACTGGGTTGGGCTTTCTGTTTTTATACAAAATTTATAAACATGTTATCTTATGAGTAGGGTAGGTTGGAAATGTTTGAATTACGATTATGGTTGGTTGAGAAAATATTGAGAATCGATTTAGGGTTGTTTTATTTGTTGTGAGGTTGTAGGAGATTTATCCCGAGGTATAATTCAGTTGTTTTGGCAGAGGAAAAGTGGAAGTCGCGCTCGTTTGACGTGTTAATGTTGTAGAGGCGGCCAAAAGTGCGCTTTTTTAGAGGCGCAGCAGCACGTTCATAGCTTTAACGATAGTGTCTGGTTAATGGGGCGAAAAGTGTTATCAACCGCCCCCGAAACTCCGCGACCCATCGAAGCGTGCTTGATTTAGGTGCGGGCAGCACAGGAATAAAGTGCCCCGACTTTAGTTAATTATTATTGCGCGTAATTAAACGCAGTTATCTTCTTCTCGAAAAAACTATACGCAGCCGCCTCTTTCGAAATGAATCAATACGCACACCCCGCGTGTAATCTGTTAATTACAGACTTGATTTTTACGAGAACAAACAGCTAAAATGTTTTTTCGCACTTGCGAGCACAAAGGACCAAGGACGCTTGTGAAGGGGTGGATGTTTTAATTTGCTTTTTCACGCAACAATGGAGAAAACCCTACACTGACAGATACAGATCACGCGAGATATAAAAAATACAAACAATGCTTTTCAGGGATGATATCCCTGGAAAATTAACACTATAAAGCTGAATTATTTCCTCTCATGACTTCGACTGTACAATGTTAGACCAAAACTTTTAGTGATTTGAAGAATTTAATGGGCGAATTTTCTAGAAAATGTGCAGCTTTAATTTATTTTCCATCATCATCCAGTCAAATCACGATTTATCATATTAAATTAAATCAGCGGAAGAATTTCAGGATTTCAATATCGGCCTGATTTATAGCAAAGCAATATGTCAATTGGGGACGGATGTAAAAAAATAACAATTTCAAGTCGATTATTAAATTTCACAACAATTTAATCTAATGTCGCTACTTGAAACATGCTCCAACGGTTCAACTGAAATTCCTAAGATTACAAATATTTTTATTTATTTTAACCATTCTTACAATTATTACTAAAATACCAACGGATTTAATTATATTTTTATATTAAAAATTCCACTTAATAACTCTCGTTTTTTCTTAACAAATCCCGCCATTTAATCAGCGATTAAAAATTAATTTGTTTTCTACGAAGCTCCAAATGGCTTTGATCATCTATTTTAATTAAAAAAGTTATTTTTTCATTAAATTAAACGTGTATATTTTTTCTAGCCATAGCGCAATGTGTTATTAGAGACCCTTCAGGGATACTCAGAAAAATAGTTAAAACAATCCTCTTGACCGAGATTTGAAGATGTTGGGAATTCAACTTCTTTTTTACAATGAATTTTGAAAAAACCGTTAGTTTTCCTCTAAAGGTTACACAATACAAACAAATGTTTGACTCTTCACGATCTAGGGAATTCTCTAGAGAACCGAAAAAAGGTCTTCAAAAAATATTTAACAGACCCAATTCCAGAGTCTCATAGAGCTTCATAAACTTTAAGATTGGGAATCAATAAATTATTTATTGTTCCAAAAAATTATTTAACAGATGTGGATTTAGGACATTAATAAAAAACGTAATTATTTATATTTGGATTATGTAATAAGGAAATATAGTATGTAGTTAAAAAAACAATCAAACTTTGAAGCAAGACGTTCAAGAGAATCAACTATTCTAAATCTGAATAAATTCAAATTTGAAAAAGTATTACCTACTCTAATTCTGGAATGGAAAGGAATGTTCTTAAACCATGATTGCTTGATAATATTATTATGTTACCCAGTTTATATAAATTTCAGCAACAATATACACAGTCTTGCATGATAATTAAAAACTATTGTACATATTATTTATGTTTATAAGTTTTTTTTTTCTTGCTGAATTTAAATGATTGTGAAAAATCAATGAAATCGAGCATTACGGCTGCCACTGTATCTCAAGTTTTTCTTGACAGATTTTCAAATTTCTTTCTGATTTGTAAATTAGATTACTTAAACTAAAACTGGAACTTTTGGGTAATTATATCTTTTTTTATAGATTCTCCAATTTATTTTCCCGCTTCCCAAATTTAGTAGAATGACTCTAGAATCAATAATAAAAAAATATACATAAAAATATTGTTTGCACTAGCATATCTAGTGGCAGCTACAAACCGCTATTTTTGCCTATTAAGAAGTGACTCTTAATGACGCGCCCAGAACTCGCACACAACTGGACTAAACTTTGGTGCCAACTTTCCTTGGTTAGAAAATTAATCGCTTCATTGCCTATAACCCCTTTATGGCTTTATGACTTGAAATCTAACAAAAGTATTTTAACATGATCTCTGTTGGCCAAATAATAACTTTTATCAAAAATATGAGATGGTCAGTTTTGCAACATACTCCAGGTTTATTTAGATTGTCAAGTGCACTCTGAAAATTAGAAAATATAACTGCATTTCAGACACGAAACACGAAGTTGGGCACACTTGAAGATAACCAAAAACAATGCATAGAGTTCAGCCGATTCAGAATACTTGAGACCAGGAATAATAACTGAAGTGATGATTCATCTGTGTAACCCCTCCACCTATGTTGATACTCCATACAACCTTTTTCGGAATGATTCAAGCATCAAACTATTTGCTCACAGGAAGATAACTCACATGAATCGGCGAAATTAACGACGTAAGCTTATAACAAAAACGTTTCTGTATGAGACCATTATTAACCTCTTCCCAACATCCAAATATTTGAGGAAAGCCTTTTACTGGTCAGAATAGATTCTCCTGACATGCCGTTTCAATTGCTATAATGACAAAATTTTCTTGGACCAACATGTTTCTAAAAAGAAATCTAAATGCCAACCATTTCATCCGAATTGATAAAGTTAACTTCAAAAACTCCTCAAGCAATACGTTGGTGGTAGAGGATTTTATAGCACTGTTGCAAATATGAAGAGCTCAGTATTTAATTTTGTTACCAATAGCTACAGTAGCTTAATTTTTCCAAAAGTCAAAAAGATGCTGGCATAATCAAATATCGAACGAATGAAGATCAATTTCCTAAACGCAAAATATAGTGGTTTCGTTCTGCAGTCATAAAAGGTAGTACGAACAACATTTTTGTATAATTTTTTTTGTAGATGATTTAGAAGTCATTTCTTTAATTTTTGCTAGAAGGAAAAAAAATGGAGAATGTACAAAAAATATAATGATGTAATTGTAACTTCACTTTGGACCTCTCTAATTAATTTAGTGATAGGCTGCAGAAGGTAACTCTCTGGCAGGATGTAGCCTAATCAATTTAGATTATAAATCTGAAAAAAAATTGAAAATCTAAAGATGGAAACTTGCGTTATGACTGCAGAACGGAACTCGATTTCATGATTTTTCACAATTTTTCCTCCCAAACTCGCGCGCCCTCTAGGCATTCGCATTAATTATCAGTTATTTGGTCATAATTTGCAAAGAAGCTTCAGAAAGGTGGGATGGATTTTCTATTCCTTGTTATTATCTCCAACGGAAAATTTATCGCGAGTGTCTAGGAAGATGCTCAGAAGGTTTTACAGAAAGTAAGCATATTACAACAGGATGATACTCCCAACAGGACCTAGCCAACATCATCAGCATATTCAGGCCGTGATAACAAGAATTCTGTAAGTGAAAAAAATTATCAGGTCATGACAATTTAGAACTAACATGCAACCCCAATTCTGATACTGTCATTTACGCGAATGGAAATGTTATTGCAAATCACCACAGGCTCCAAAAGAAACATAGCTCTGGGAAAAGAAACAATGCACCATTCAGAGAAGAGATGCTAGGGCTCCGATAATTAAGAAAATATGTTGAAATATGTTGCTCAAGGCTAATTTAATAAAATGACAAGATATGTGAACATCCAAAAAAGAATCATAAATAAATCTGTCATCAGCAAAAGCAAGCGAACTAACAGTATCTCCAACAGCTTCCTGAATATCACTGATGTAGAGATTTAAAAGAATCGCACTCAAGGGACTATCTTGAAGAAGGCCCTTATAAAGATGCTCTCCAATAATCTAGATATCCTTGGTTTTGATTAAATGATATAATCAAATTATTGGTAGGTTCACAGGTTGACCTATCCGCCAACTCAGGAACAAGAACAGTATCATATGCTGTAAAGATATCCAAGGAACATAAAATTCTGAGTTTATTTCCCGTCAAATCCGTATAAATACCGCAGATAAGAAGTGGTAACAGATCCGTGGTAGATCTGCCCTTCCTGATACCAAAAAATTGTTCATTGAAAACCCTAGAATTCTCCAACCATCATTTTAACCTGAATCTGATAATATTTTCAAAGAGCTTCTTATCACAAAAACGAAAGAGCAATTCGCCTGTAACTTGAAACCAAATTACTCCTTAGGGATTGCAGCCCCTTCAAAATTCGATTAAAAACTCAACGAAAAATGAACATCAATTAGAGGAAATCAGGACAAGTGTCCTTAGAGTTGCTAATAACAAAATTCAACATTGTAGTAGTAGTAGGTACACTAAATTCGATTCTTCAGCAATCCAATAAAAAGAAAATTATTTCTCCACATATGCAATTACAAATAGAAATGGGAGAAGGTCAGCGAGAAAACACTGATTTTTATTAAATAACTTGATCTTTTTCCGCACAAAAGCTGAACTACATAGGTACACATTTTCCAATTTTATCTCAGAAAACATCAATTGTATTTCAGAAAATTAATTTCAGAAAGTATCAATTATATTTCAGAATAGTCAATTGTACAGGTAAACGTCGTTTTACGCCGGTTCAATTTACTCCGATTCGCAATTACAATTAATTTTATAATAAAATTAAAAGAATATTCAATTTGTAGTTTCATTATCGGCGACAATAGTGATTCAGAACCCAAGCATTGTGCGAAAAAGCAAAATTCAACTTCGAAAATGCAATCCTTTCTAAAATTAAATTAATTGTTCTGAAATTAAATTGATTTTTCTGAAATTCAGTTGAGACTTTCTAAAAAACAATTGTTATTTTCAGAAATATAACCAACTATTCTTAAATACAATTGGTTCTTTCTGAAATTAAATTGATTATTCTGAAAAATAATTGATGCTTCCTGAAATACAATTGACTACTATGGATTGGATGTGATGATATCCGAAATTAAACTGAAATTGAAATACAATTTGGAAAAGGTATAGACTCTCTACTGAGAGAGAAACAGAAAGATAAAAATTATTTCTTCTTCTTTTTTCTAAAGGAAGTGTTTAGTAATGTCTTGATCTGCTTTTTAAGACAAATATCTACATATATTACCAGTAGTATTGACTTAAAAACCTCATTTCTCTGCTGAAGAGAAACCGAATAGAATGAGTCCCACCAAGGACATGCATTTCCCTTTCCCTAAAAAATCTAGGACTCTATTTCAAAATGAAAAAAAAATAAGTAAGAACCGCCTAGAGAACTTTTATATTATACAGTGTGTCCCAAATAGAAGTATTCTGAAGAAAATCGTAGAAAGTAGATTTACAGGGTGCGGGAAAATCCTTCATAATAGCTATAATTTTCTTAATATTAGTCTGACGGAAATTGTTTCATATAAATGGAAGATTTAAAAATTTACATATATGTATACCTGTGACCTTGCATTTACCTCATATATTCTATTTTCGAATAAAAATAAACCACGATAAAATTAAATTTTTAGCAAATATTAAGATCCTAAGATATTTCTGTACATGATTTGTAAAAATCAGTTAATTATTATTTTTTTTTTGAAAAAAAACAAGTTTTGGAAATTTTTTGGTATAATACCGACCACCTCAGATCCCATCAACAAATTTTTACCATTATCGAGAAGAGCAGATGCCCCTATTAAATTGAAGGGACCTGTTAGTTTAATCACCCAGTAGTTGTTTCATAAATTATACCTTCAATAAACTTAAAAAATTTTGAAAACGCAGCGTAATGATGCGAAAAAATCATAAAAAAAATTATTACCCAATGAGCAAATCAATATATATATATATATATATTTTTGTTTGACTATATTACAATCCTCCGAATTTTAAGATTCTTAAAAATACGAAAAGAAGTGGAAAAATTATAATAAATGAAAAACGAAATACTTTTTCAAAAAAGTTTTAATTTATTCCTGCTTAATTTGTTGAAATCGTTAGAGCTTACTTTTCCGAATTTTTGTGAGAAAAAATGTATTATGTTCATCAAAGCAAGTCAATTCATTCGGTGATCTTTATTAAGTATTTTTAAATACATAAAATTCCACTTTTAAATATTTGAAATATTTCGTTAATAATTTTATGAAGTAATCGTTTGTAACGCATGTAAAATTCATACTGATATTACATATTTGGCGAATGCGCCGGGTTAATACTTTTGGGTTTTATGTAAAATTCATGTGAAAACATTGTATAATGCATTACAATAATAATTAGAATGAAAGCCACGTAACAATAATGCGTATTATTTTGTGTTATGTGTTGTGTGGAGGTATGGAATGATCTCATTAAACAAGCATTGCGAAATTTGCCAATTGGAAATAAAAGTGAGTTAAAACCTGTAATCTTTAGATCTATACAAACTGGAACCTCATTGCGAACACGAAAACATTTAATTCCCATATAAAGTGTATTACATGTTTAATGTTACTAATAACATAAAATTGTAAAAGTTGAAATTGGTAGATTGGAAGGAAATAATGCAACGTTAACTGCAAATTACTCATAAAGTATTCATTAAATTACCCCGCATTTTCAAGTAGACCACTTAGAATTCCTGTAAATAAACAAATTATAGAGGAATAAATTTATTCCGTCAGTAATTGGTCATTGATTAAATAAAATCGCTTCTTTTAGTTGAAATGAAAAGGTGTGAAAGTTTTAGGGTTGTAACACGTAGGCTGAATTTTCCGATCCACTAAATTTAATAGAAGACGTCATAAGGTGGCGATTACCCTCTTTAACGCACAATTCGTTTATAGAAGCGCGTGTCAGGAGCAGAAACCCTTCCTAGTCGTGGGTCGCCTTGAGGGTATGTTGCTCCCCAGTGGGGCTTAAGTATCCCTTATGGGTCTAGAAGTCGTTACGGGAGCACATGAAGCTGCGAAACCGTTGTAAACAACTTTTCTGATTAGGTAGGACAAAAAATTATAACCAATCTTGGCCTAAATGGAATGGGCTCTAAAAAGGGAATAAAGCAACCAATCTCCTGCGTCATTTATTTCCGAAAGCTGCTTTAAAGATTAAATCGGTATAATACTCTTCGGTACATTGGAAATATTAAGGTCAATTTGAGAAACGTATTGTAAATATTTAGTATTAAATTGATTTGAAATTTAAAGGAATTTCTTTATACGCAAGGCTTGTGAATTGTTTTTGCTGCATTTGAAGGATTTCAAATCTTTTCTAAATATTAAAAAATACAATCATCTTTTTTGATCTAAAAAATGCATTAGATGATAGTCTAGATTTCTCAGTGGATTTACCAATTCTCCACGTGAAAATATATATTCGCCCTTCTCTGGAGAATATAATGGACGTGGGGAGCATAATATGTTAAAAAGTTTGCGCCTGATAACAGTGCAAACTTTTTCAAATCGAACGCAGTGTTCTTTTAAACATATCAAAACTTTATTAATTTCCGATTGCTCGATATTCACCCGCCTTCTTTAAATATTTTCGCAATTAATTTTTTGACTAAATGAATTTTAAGGACCTCATAAATATGCAATCACGAGCCAATTTTAGCTTAACATCGCGTATAAATAGTATCGATGCTTTTTGTGATTTATTGGGCGTAATTTCTTGTCGTATAATAGGGACGAAAACATATTCGTCAGCAAGTATCATCGAATGCTATTGTGTGCACGAGGCAATCTTAGAAGGAGATATTAAAAAACAGCAGTCAGCGTTTCTGGCACGAATGATTGATTAAAACTCTTATCGGCTACGAACACGACGTATCCATTCACTTCCTTCGTTTTCCGATCAATGACAATGTCTACGATCCAATAAGGTGTCATCACACACAAAATATTTTCCACTCAAATCTAAACGTACAACAGTTTACTACTTTACATCACTTGGAAACAAAATGTCAAATGATCTGAAATTTATTATTTTCCCTTTTTAATACACCTAAATTTCATCAAAACCTACTCAACCTTAAATCAAAATACGTTTACTTATTTATCTGCTTTCATATACTATAATCTTACCTTTACGTGCGGTAATTTAAGTGACATAATGACGTTCTTTATCGGACTGAACTCATTATGGTTCTAGGGCTTTAATGAAAGCGCAACTGGTAGAGTAGTGTATGATTGCATGGTGGGAGAGTAACTCTACTACATGCCTTCTCCCACTACCGATTTTTACTCTACTTTACCGTACCATAAATATTCCAGTGAAAACAGTTTTGATATACTCCAGTGTATTAAAAGAATGTAATAATTTTGCACTAAACGACTCTACTCTACCACTGCGTGTAAACAGTCGGTTAATAACTTCTTTTTTAATCATAAATTGTGAGCACAAATCTGGCCAGGAATGGCATATTTTTTTCATGAAATCGCAAGCGTTTTGTTGTTATTTGATGGATTGGGTAATTGAGTAATTGGGTAATAAGATAAGGACCTAAACACAAAATAACCCAAGATATATGAACTGATTACTGGAAAAATATTCAAACAATTACCGAGAGAAAGAATACTTTACTTGATAACATAAATATTCAAAGCAATCATAAGGACAGCACATTTTTCCCTGGTCTGAAAAGTAGCAATAATCATTCTAATCCAAAAACTGGGGAAGAAGCTGAGGAAGTAAAAACAATAGCCCAAGAAAACAACAATTTCATCGGATATGCAAAGAAATAAACCACGCATTCAAGAACAAAAAATACTGACAAAGTATGTCATAATCTCCTATACAAATTGAGAAAATTCCTACCCTTAATTAATTCCTAATCCTAAAACCTTACCTCGCAGATAATTTTCCTTTGTGAAACACCATAACTAGCATACGTCACTATTTTCAATAAACTCATGCGTTCTCGGACCTGATTTATACCGCAGACCAGCCCACGGACACTCAAGTCAACACAGCAACAAATGCAAATGATACACCAATATTATCAACACTTAAAAATGGCATCTCAGAAATTGCAACCTCAAAGTCAACCGTCGCGACCTTCTCCAATAGAAAAGGTATCTGCCCACGAGTTCACTAGATAACCAATAAACCGATCAAAAAGAAGATGCATCACAAGCTAAACTGAAAGAATCACTGTTTAACAAAGGAATCAACTCGGTATAAAATTACAGAAACTATACCAGTTTATTGTACACAGGTCCAGTGGGATTCAACTATGAGGAATGGCATCTCCGTCTACAAAATCAAGATTTTGGAAAGGTTCCAAGTAAAACTCCTCTGATGATAACCAACTCACCGTAGTATGTTCTGAATAACATTATCAGCCACGACCTCCATATACGGAGTGTGAAGGAAGAACTAGTTAAATTCGCTCAAAAATATATGATGAAAGCAAGCTACAACTGCACTCTAACAAACTAGCAATCACTCTATTGAGGAAACCAGCAATGAGTAGACTAGTTATTTTTCAATTTACCCAAAAATTAAGGCCAATTTTTTGTATAAAATTGACTTAGGTACTTTTATACTTTTTGAATCATAATTTATTATATTCAAAAACACCTAAAAAGTTATGAACCAAGGTATCATTTGTTAAAATTAGTGAGGTGAGAGAGGGGAGGATCAAAATTTAAATTCTTCTTTCGAAATTAAAAAAAGCCTACATACGGAGTCTTAGTTCCGCAATAGTTCTCATCTTTATAGGATTGAGTACCATAATGAACTCATTATTGTTCTAGGACTATAATGAAAGCGCAATTGGTCATCTATCCCAGGTTGTACTTAACACACAATGTGAACTCTATTTGACTAATAAACTCGATCAGTTCTTGTGGCAGCTTCAAATTTTTAAAATTCCTTATAAAATGTTCAAAATCAGGACTTAAAATTAAAATCCTTGGAAACGAGGTAAAAAATGAATTTTGAGGCTAAAAACCTTCCTAGGGAAATAATATAAAAAGAGTTTTTATTTACATCAAGCAAATAAGCAATTGATGAAAAATTTCTCCTGTCCAGGATGTAAGCCTGGGACCTCTAAATCACAGTACTGCCAGTGTCAACACTTCATATAAAAATGGGATGCTTTTTTGGTGACCTTGAAAATGATAGCCCATCTAGTACTGAGTTTAAAACAACAATGAAGACTCAATGGCAAAAAGAATTTCAAACCTGTCCTATTTTAATGTAAACACTGTTTAAACTTTTATTATTGTTATAATTTAAAGGTCTGAAGATTCTCTATAAATTTAAATAGTAATAAAGCGCCTTATCACCAAAAATTTAAAGTGAATACTTGTCAAAATTCATAAACCAATTTGTAGTCCCAAACTACCAGATGGGCCAGTCATTTTCAAGGTCACAGAGTGTCGCTACTGGTAGTTCCCTATAGTGTGTCCAAATGTTTGGTATGATAACCAGTACACTACCTAGGACCCATGTTCAAACGTAGTTCAATTTTGTACTAACTGGTGGAATCGAAAGAAAATTCTATCTTCATCCACCAAGCAGGTATTTCTGAACACTAACAAAGAACTGTAGGTAGCGTAGTTAGTGGTTATCACACCAATTTGGAGGTCCCAGGTTGAAATCCTGGCCAAGTCTCTAGCGAATCCATGTAACTTTTTTTCGACATTACCAAATAAAAATTCAGCGTTCTTAAAAACTTATTATAAATGAAATGCTCGAAAAGGACTAATTTCGGAAATTTTTCCAAATTCACTTTTGGGCTCTTTTGCTATGTACCTAGCTAATAGACCGATATTTCATAAGAGAAGATCTCATATCTGGTGGAAAATCAATCAATTAACTCTTGAAGCATTTCTGTACAAGACATCGAAGAAGAGTTATAAGATTTTTTTTCCTGTAAAATCCTAAAGAAACCTTTAACAAAATAGTAAAAAAAGGTCTTTTCTATAATAAACCATCTTTTGCAACAACGTCTGTCTTTTTACTATATTACTAAAACCATGCAAGTTCTTGAATAAATTTTAAAAAGGACATATCTAAGAAAACTATGATAGTTGTTTTCAATTACACACTTTCATGCAAGAAAACCAAAAAAATCATAAAAATACAACTTTTCCAAGAGCGTATTGTTAAAAATAACATTTGTTCTAGCGATAGAAAAAACATTCATCCTTAAGATGCTTCTCGAATTTTGAATTTGAAGTTAAAAACGAAAAAAGAACTAGTGCTATTCACCGAACCATAACTTTTTGGTGTTCAAACTGTTCGAACCTACTCTTTCCACATAATTATGAAACTTCGAACTTTCATAAGTTCTTGAATTTTGAATTTGCTTAACTTGGAACTTGATGAAGTTCGAACTTCAAGAAGTTTGAAACTGATGTAGTACGAACAAGAAGAAGGTCCAACTTAAGAAAGTTCCAAATTTGGAAAGTTAACATAATAAATGAACTTCCAATTTTTGCTTAATGTTCGAACGATTCGAAGTTTGGGATAAAATATACAAATTCGTACAACACCAACTTTCACAAAAATTTTCGGTGTTCCATCTGCTCACAAAATTTTAATCTTTTAAAATAACGAGTTATGGATTTAATTCTTCTGACGAAAATTATATAGAAATCTACTTTAGTCCGATACAAAAAGGAGGACTTCAATTCTGAAGAAAATTTAAACCAATCTATTACAAACAGAAAAGTTGGTGCAGATAAGCGTCCTAAAATGTCATGATATTACACTAAAAAATGAGAACCCACTTCATTCATTAAATGTAAATTTAATGTTGTATAGGCAAGAAATATTGAAAAAGGTGGTAAAGGTGGTAAAGGACGAAAACCAATACTTCGAGAAATCGCACTACCGTTTCTTTGTGGTCTAATGGAAGAATATTGTCAAGGGTAATATTACAAGTGTAAATAATATTACCGAATTTTTTTTTTAGAAATTCACGAATTTTAATACCAACGCGAAAATGTCTAATTCAATCAACTGCCGATGTGAATAGTTGACTCTAACCAACTTTAACAAATTTTGAGGTTATACTTCAGTTAATATAATATAAATGTTAAAATATAAACACCAGACAAGTAACAAAAATCGGAATATTTAGTTTTTATAGATATATGATTTAATGATAATTATTGTAAAAACAGATGTCTACAGCTCTCAATCGTTAAAAATCAGAAAGGCATTTTTTTCGAGTAGTATTGTCAGTAAGGTATTGTCAGCGTGGTATTATCACCGTGGTATTGTCAACGTGGTATTATCGGTGTGGTATTTTAGTTTCACTTATTAGGAATTGTGTGTTGTATTCTCTACAGAAAAGTAAAAGATATTAAAGAAATGTTGAAACATATCCCCAGGGATGTCAAGGATTTTCACACTCGCTTTCATAAGTTCTTATCATGAACATCTACTTCAGCAGTTATGTTGAAGATGATGTTGATGGGTTTGAAGCTGAGGAGACCGAAGGTAAATAAAACTGGTCACAAGGGTAATTACCAGAAAACCATGTGTGTTTCTTAAAATTAAACTGCAATTGGTTAACCGCATTGTTGCAAAACTGCATCCATTTATAATATGTAGAAAAAAAATTTAAAAAGTCTGCCACAATTTATTTAAGTGCGGTTGAATGTTTCTATTATTGAAGAATTGGGTAAGTGGAAAATGTTTTGTATTTTAGTGAGGTAATAGAATAAAGATATATCATTTCGGGGCATTATTATCAATAAAAGCCTTCATTGTTGAAAATAAAATGATAAAATAAAAAGAAACAGTGATGCATGAGAGCATAAAAGGCTTAGTGTTGGGTAATTCAGCGCTTGAAAGCGGGACACATGATCTCTTCAATAGCCCATTGAGTCACTCCATTTACTTAAAACAATATGTTAAAGTAAACTGACCCATAACCCCTGCCCCAAAAAAAAAGCGTCCTTATGATTTTCTAACTCCCTTAAAAATATCTAATAAATCGATGTAGATAGGCAGCCTTTAATTACGTCTTCTCTGCGAATTTCCTTTCTTATCTCCTCTTGCTTATCTCGTTTTGTACCTTCACCCTAGCCTTAACCCCAACCATAGCCCATTCTGAGTTCATCCTGATAAATCTTTAAAGAGACGCTATTTTCGTATTTTTTGTTCGGGAATAAATTCCAAGCGGTATTATTAATTTTCAGCGTACGGTCCTGGGGGGAAAGGGGATGTTTATAATGGCTTCCTTCAGACAAATGCGTTAATGACGTTCCCACCGAATCGCCCCATTTAATCGCTACAAAGTTTAATTCGTGATTAGTGTGTAATTGCTGTCATTACTAAAAGATCTCTGCTGGTTTACGTTTTGGTTCTACCATCAGGATTAATACAATAATTCAAAACGTGATGTGATCGTCATTACCTCGATCAATTAAAGAACTCTTATACCACCCATGGTGTAATTAGTTTAAGCCTCCAATTATAATAATAAAAAAAATTAATACGCTTAAAGTTAAATCACTAAATTTTAATAGGAACCGACGTGGTGATTTTTATAAAACTTAATTTAATCTTTAAACAGTCTGAAGTTATTAACTCATTTATTAATTAGTTCAGTTATTAACAAGTATAAAGGAAGTTGTTGTTTGTTTTAGTCGTGTTAATAATTATGAAAGACACTAATACAATTCACAGTAATTTGAAAGATGAATTTAGATAAATATATTGAATTTTCAATTAGAATTATGAGGTCAAAAGTGAGAAAAATACTAAAAAAAGGGTTAGTCCCTAAATTTAATTTGCAGTCAAGTGCATTTGGAAAACCGAAATGTCCAGGGTCGTAGTGGTGATAGTGGCACGATAGGAGAGTGTAATGATGCAAAGATGCTGACGGGGTTGGGTCCGAAGGAAAAAAGTAAAAGTTAAATTAGATGGAGGGACGCAATGGGGGTGCTCTTATCTGTCCATAGATTACGTTATAAAAAGTGAAATTAGAGGCGGAACGGAAAAAAGACGAAACTTCCTACACCGACGCGGTTTCCACCAAATTGACTTTCTTTTATTTAAACGCTCCAAAAAATATTTTAGGAATCTCCCCGGCTTTTCTGCTTGTTCATAATTTAAAATTAAGGGCTGAAAGCATACGTCAAAATTAGAAGTAACGTCGAATCCACCAAGATTAGATATAAAACTTTTAGTATAACAACTTTGTACAGGGTGTTCCAGCGCTGCGAGGAACTAATATTTCTCTAAAATGACAGAATACACTACGCTTTTACAGTCTAAAAATATTTTAATAATATACCGGGTGTTCATTCAACAAAGATAGCGGAATACCCAGTATATTACGACTAGATTTCTTATCAAAAAATTATTTTACTTTGTATAACTTTCTGGTCTCGACACATATTCCAACGATTGGAGTGGCTCTACGTCTGTCATGAGATACTTTAGGGGTGGCCCCCTCTCCAAGTGGTCTCACAATGCATCGTCTAAGCACCATTTCTACTCCTGCTCTAAGGAAGTGGCTTTTCATCAACATCCTATTGATATTACGAGTTTCAACCGAAGGCATAAATGAATGTATCAACTAAGCGCATGTTCCAGGAATTTAATATCTTAGCTAGTTCCAGAGTTGTGAAGAAGTTATCAGTACTGACATTTCTTTCAGAACCTTTATACAAAGCAGAATTGTTCGCTTACCAATGTTTACTTGTCGGGGACCATCTATCGATTTTTCAGTGTGAAGTTGACTTTACAGCGGATAGCCACTTGATGCATCACAAGCCCAAAAACCTTGATGATCTATTTATATGGTTTAGATGGTATACACTGAGTGAATTTAGTATGGCCTCTATATGGAAACATTTATATAACTTGTAGGATCTCTCCAAATTTCTATTCAGCATTGTCCTGGTATTTCGTATTGGTGCAGCTTCGTCAGTTTTCGTCCTGTCTTCACTGGAATTTTCGATGTCAAATCTAATAAGCATCATCTTGAAGCAATCACGAGAAATAGCTTCACGTATAAGGGTTATATCATCAAGATTCCACATGGCATCCAGATTCTCTTTGTTGTTTCTGTATACACCAGCAGCAATGCCCAAAAATGCGTCAAGCTCTGCTTCAGTAAATGGCTTGAATGTCTTTGTGGTGACCACTAGGAAGTCCAAGAAAAGCTTTGTATAAGATTTTTGTTGAAAGCATCACAAATTCGTTTACCCTTTCGATTTGTTTCTCGTAATATTATATCACAAATCTCTGGACTAATAATTGCTGATTGCCGGAGGTCCACCCTTTTTTCGTTCTTCGTTTCGAAATATTGTTTTTGCATTTGGCAGTGGGTAACCACGCCATTTAGTTCTATCGTTAGCCGTCCAAATGTTTTCGGCAATTTGAGTAACAGATTCAGTACTTTCATCTGAGTCGTATTCTTCTTCCCGTTCAATCCCAGTTTCTTCTTGAGTAGAATCATCTGCTGGTGGAATATAATTTTCATCAACAGATCAAAAAATGGGTCTTCTTCATATTCAGAATCAGATTCTTCAATCAGTCGGGGTAGTGGTAGTACAGAAAGTACAGGTAAAACGAAATTCGTCAAAATTTGGGTTTCCATCGGTTGTAAAGGTTTGAAACCAAAAGTCTTTGAAAACCTAAATTGATAATTGTGAGTTTGAATATTATTTGTGTTGTAAAACAACAAAAACTACTATTGTGATAAAACAGCATCATTATAGAAACGCAAAATTGAGAAAAATGCAAATTTGAAAAGAAATCCTCAATAAAAGCCTTCAAAAGCCCTATTTTGTCTATTTTTAACTTTTCCTCTGTTTGGATATTAATATCATCTAATTCTAAACCATTAACATGCGACCATACAAACAACAACAAATATACCGGGTGGAAATGAAAACCGGGTCACCTCTATAACTTTTTTATTTATAAATAGAAAAATTTGAAATTTGGCTATGTTCTACGGTTCAAAAAATCAAATTTTATGTGCATTTTTTATTTTCGAAATCACTTCCGGTTTCACCGGAAACACCATGAACTTTGTTTTTTTAAATGTAAAATCCCATATTTTTATTCATAGCTTAAAATACTTTTAAAAAAGAAGTATTTTTGAGATAATAGTTTTTATTTTTTGCGAAAAAAAAATTTTTTTCAAAAAAAAAAGTTTTCGAAGTCGGTGAAAATTATCAAAACTAATTCTAAATAATTCAAATACATAAAATAAATAATCTTTATAAAATCCTCTTTTTAAAAAGTCGAATGACCCGGCATCATTGCATTTAAAAAAAGTGAGATATTTGATAAAGTCTTCATTAAATAAGTTTAAAAATTAATAGTTCAAAAACCACTTAAATTTTTTTCAAATTACAATTTTATTTAGGTATTTGAATTATTTAGAATTAGTTTTGGTACTTTTCACCGACTTCGAAAACCTTTTTTTTCTTTTTGAAAAAAATTTATTTTACAAAAAAAATAAAAACTAATATCTCAAAAATATTTCTTTTTTAAAAGTATTTTAAGCCATGAATAAAAATATGGGATGTTACATTTAAAAAAACAAAGTTCATGGTGTTTCCGGTGAAACCGGAAGTGATTTCGAAAATAAAAAATGCACATAAAATTTGTTTTTTTGAACCATAGAACATAACCAAATTTTCTATTCATAAATAAAAAAGTTATCGAGGTGACCCGGTTTTCATTTCCACCCGGTATACAGGGTGTTTCATTTGAAAATTTCATTTAATTGGACATGATAGGTGTATTCTAAATAATATTTTTGTCAAAAGTTTAACTCAAAATAGTCATTTGTTTTAGAGCAGTGATTTTTCCAAAATGATATTTTTTCGCTTAAATGGCAAATATCAGCAAAACGAGTGACGATAGACTAATAAAAGGTTTTACAAAGTATAATTATTTTTTAATAAGGAATCCAAAAATGTAATATACTGAGTGTTCCACATAGAAAGAACGTAACTTTGTTCCGTCATCTTGGAATGGTCACCCGGTATAGTATTAAAATATTTTTAGAGTCTTCTCCTTAAAATATTGTATAATATTCTACCGAAAACCGCATAGCCATGTTTTCTTTTATTTTAGAGTAATGTTACTTCCTTGCAGCGCTGGGACACCCTGTATGTAAGTCTCATCTAATTTTAATACAAAATACTTCTTGTGGAATTTTTATTACGCGAATTTATGAAACTTGTTTGTGGTTTGGTGTATTTCAACTTATTTAATAAGATTCAACTCTCAACAAATAAATTATTATGTGCGCTAACTAAATGAAGCAATATAAATGGTTCGTAGCTTTGTGTTGTAACAGTACAGTGCTCGAAATAATTTCTTGTTTATGATGAGCTAAATTTTATTAGGTTCTGCTAAATTGTTGTAACTCGAGTGTAATTGTGGCAAATTTGAATTTGTTAAATACATAATTTTAAAGAAAAGTCAATTTGTGATGGAGGAATTTCGAAACGCAACAGATGTTGCTTTAAGCCACAAAAAGCAAAGCGTCACAGAGAAACGTTGAGAGATAGGAAGAAATTGGTTGGTTTTTATTCCCTTTTCCCGGAATTTCTTTATATTAGAAACAACGTCGATTATTTCGATACCACAGATAGAAGTCCCACTTCTCCCCAAACTACCTACATACATAATACGAATCCTAATTCGACTTTTATTGGAAACTCATTCTTTAAACGATTTATCATTTCCTCTCCTCTACCGAAGCTCAAAAATGTAATATTAGCAGATATGGAACGTTTTATTAAAGTGCAAAACTACGAACTCAAGTAAAATAGGAAATGGTTCTGAGTAAACGCCACCTTCGTTGGAAAAAGAAATAAACGAGCAACGTATCGACCTGTCATAACATAAATCTCATCATTTAAATTTATATATTCAAATATTCTGTCACTGCGAATTTTAGAGTCCGTTCGCAGAATTATATATTTAAATAAAAACAGGGAAAGGTATACACATATTTCTATACGAATACGAACCTTTTATAACCAAAAACACGCTTCGCTGCCGGTTGTCCATGATGTTCAACTTATACACCCGTTAAATTCATACGCGAATAATCCTTCAAAACTTTCACTGCCATCTTATTCTTTTACAACTTTTTTATCTTTACAATCTACATTTATTTCGATAACTTTTACATATGTATTCACATCCACTACTTTGTTAAAAGTCTACATTAGTGCAATAAATTCATTACAGTAGCTTTTGACACACGCTCGGGTAATAACAAATTCAAAATAGGAAACGCGAAAATGGATCTTATTGAAAAATGTTTAAGGTTGAATACTTCAACAGCATTTGTAGGTGCGGTGGTATAGATAATGCTACGACGGTGTGACCAAAAAATTATACTTTATAACGAAACTTGAATAATCAGAAGAAGGGACAAACGGCCAATGATAAAAGACCGAAGACATGAGCAATAGGTCGAAAGAAAAATGGCCGATTTGAACAAAAGGACTATGCAGAACAAAAAATGGCTTAATTAAAAGAAAGAATGATGTAATTATAGCGACTTTATTTTAATAAAACTTAAATTAAATAATTCAGTTTTGAAGCCCAATACTTTTAAGTAAGGCGATTGAGTCAAATGTGACGAGAAATATTAGTTTTGGCATTCCCTGCATTGGAAAAAGGATTTACTATTTATAAACAATTCCTTTAAGAGGATTTGGAGCCTAAATAAAAGCCCGCTCCAATAGTAAACGTATATTTTGAGCTTCTTCTTGAAGAGAAAAAATCTTGACCCACAGTACATCCCGCATAATCAGGTTAAAAATACCAATAAATTTTTATAACCTAGACTAAGATGGTATTAGCTGCTTTTAATGTTAAAATGCGCGTTCAAAATTTACGAAATATGTCTTACATTTTTTTCAAACTACAGCTATATTTTGTAAATAACATTCAGTTTTATAATTGCATAGTTTAAATAATATTCAAGGCTAGATTCCTAAGGGACGATTTAAAAGAAAAAAAAATTAGTAAGTCCAAAAAAATAAGTATAAAATAGGTTATATTTTACGTATTTTTAATAATTTCTTTTTTTGCCATTATTGATAAAAAATATTAAAAAACTGCCCTTTACAAGATTTAACCAGAGGTTCTACTTTAATATGATATTCATGTTTTGTATACCGGGTGGAAATGAAACTAGGGCCACCCCTGGCATATCTTTATTTATGAAAATAAAAAATTAGAATTTTAGTACCTTATATGATCTAAGAAAGCTAATTTTATGGATCGAATAAATATTTCATTTCCTTATCAGGAAATGGCACCCACTTTCTTATTTTAAATGTAACCCCCTGATTTTTTCTACGTAAAATCAAACATTGGTTAGTTTTAAGTATGTTTATGACAAAAAAAAAAAATTTTTTTAAACTTTAAGAAAAAATGTTGAATTTTTTTTGGTAAAAAATTTAAGTAAAACCTACAAAAACTATTTTTAAATAATACAAATACGTAAAATAAATTGTAATTTATAAAATTTATTTCACCGTTCTTGAGATATTATTTTTTTTAATTTTCAAGAAGCGTTTTTTGGAAATATCTTTACTTTTTCAAATGAAATGATATAAGGGCCACTCCCTCATTAAATAGAGGGTTTTTTTCCGGTTACTGTGATATTCCATATGTATGTTTAAAAATAGTTTTTGTAGGTTTTACTCAATTTTTTTACCAAAAAAATTTTTTTCTTAAAGTTTTGAAAAAAAATATTTTTTTGTCATAAACATACTTAAAATTAACCAATGTTTGATTTTACGTAGAAAAAATCAGGGGGTTATATTTAAAATAAGAAAGTGGATGCCATTTCCTGATAAACCGGAAGTAAAATTAAAAATTTATTCGATCCATAAGATTTGTTTTCTTAGATCATATAATATACTAAAATTTTAATTTTTTATTTCCATAAATAAAGAAATGCCAGGGGTGGCCCTAGTATCATTTCCACCCGGTATATCTCAATTTACAGGATGATGATAATGTTTGGAACACTATTAGGATAGGTCAATTTTAGTTTTTAAATGCCATCTCTTGGTATAAAAAAATATTGATAACGTCACTGGTGATTTAGCAATGTCGCCATCTTCGATTTTTTTAAAATGGAAGCCCTCACTTTATTTCTAGTTTTTGATAGACTTGCATGCCACTTAAAGGATGTACAGGCCTAGGATACAATCTTCACTTTCATTTACAATTAAAAATTTTTATTTTGCTCCATTAATAACCATTCAGGAAGATTATAGAAAACAGCTCAATTTTATACCAATTATTAGCCCAACATAAAGGTTAGATTGAATTAATCTAAAGTATGCTAGTCTAAGCGCGTGCTTGGTTTACGATTTCCTTAAAATTTCTTAAAACATAGCTGGCAGAACTTTATTATTTCTTGATAGCATGTCTACATGCCCCTCCCATGTTAGTTTTGAGTTAAGCATTATTCCTAAAAATTTTATTTCTTCCAGAAGTCTTATAGATTTTTTTCCCAATCTTCAGTAGTGGCCAAAACATTGGTTTAACATTCTTAAGAGCATCTTCCTAGACACTCGCGATAAATTTTCCCTTGGAGGTAATAACAAGGTATAGAAAATCCATCCCACTTTTCTGGAGCTTCTTTGCAAATTATGACCAAATAACTGATAATTGATGCGAATCCCTAGAGGGCGCGCGAGTTTGAGAGGAAAAATTGTAAAAAATCATGAAATCGAGCATTAGTTCTGCAGTCATAACTCAAGTTTCCCTCGTTAGATTTTCAATTTTTTTTCTGATTAATAATCTAAATTGATTAGGCTACATCCTGCCAGAGAGTTACCTTCTGCAACCTAGCACAAAATTAATTAGAGGGGTCTAAAGTTAAGGTACTTTTAGATCTGCATATTTTTTTTTGAACATTTACCAATTTTTTTCCTTCTGGCAAAAATTAAAGAAATGACTTCTAAATCAACTACAAAAAAATTTATACAAAAATGTTGTTCGTACTAGCTTTTATGACTGCAGAACTAAACCACAATATTTACCGTTTAGGAAATTGCTCCTAAGTAGAAATCTTATCAGGAAACGTTTCTTTCCATTAGCCCAGAATTTATTCATTGAAAACTGTTCTGATGATTCGTTAGCCTTTTTTACTATTTTTTCGTGATCATTTCCAGATACTTCAGCTTGAACAACTGTGTCATCTGGTGTTATGCATGAAATAGCCATATCATTTAGGTAGAGAACAATAAGGGAACCAAAATCGACCCCGAGGAACACCAGTTATACTTCGCTGTGCTGAATTGGAACAGGATTTTACATAATTATTTAGTATTCTCCTAAATCCTACGCGTTCTACTTCTAAATTATGATTTATTACACCGAATGCTTGTGTTATTAATCAAAGAAATTGCCTATAGTTTGTTGCTTCGAATTGAAGTTGTCATAAATGAAATTCCATGATTGTTCAACGGCTATAGTTGTTAATTTTCGTTGCCTGAAACCTAATTGGTTAATAACTTATGTTCTTCCAGAAACGTAAACCTTTTTGCAAATTGATTGGGCAATTCCTATAGTTACAGGTGTATGTTCTAGATCCTATCATTTTACTGATTAGTATAGATTTTGATAACTTCAACATATCTGAATATTCACCTGTCAAAAAAGATTCGTTAACCCATTTATTATTTCTTGTCGAGATGTTGAAAATAAGAAAAATGTGTTGTTCACAAAAGATTGCATTTTTACTTTCTGCATTTTTTGGAGGTGGATATTCGAAATCCATGAAATACTTCCATTTTCTCATGAACACTTGTAACTCCTTTAAGTGTTACTATGGCTGCAGATCATATACTTATCTAATTATATGTATAGGGTGTCCCGTTCATGTTTAACCAAACGTCGGGTTAGAAACTTAACCAAATACAGTGCGGACATAAAGTAAATCCCCCCCCCCCCCCCCCTGCTAACTTTTGAACGGTTATGTTTTTGATTCTGAAAATTTGTCTACGCGAACTTTCTAACAAAGGTATTTTTGATATTGTGGAACTTCCGGTTATACCGGAAGTGGATGGCAACTTTCTTATTTTAAATGGAACACCTAGTACATTACAAAATACCATTAAATTGACCTAGCATAGTGTGGTCTACGATTAATACTTTCGGAATTACGCCCATTCGAAAAATCGCATTTTTATGCAACTTAATTTACACCGGAAGTGGAAAATTAACGAACTTAAGGTTAAACATAATTTTGTTTAAATTTAATATTATTAACTTAATTGCAAAAGAAAATCATTTAAAATAAGGAAGTAGGGGGAGTTGGCTCCAATTGCCGGGGTAAATGAAGTTGCATAAAAATGTGATTTTCAAATGGGCGTAATTCCGAAAGTGTTAACAGTAGAGCACACTACGCTAGGTCAATTTAATGGTATTTTTATGGATAACACGAAAATCCAAAAAATATACTGGGTGTTCCATTTAAAACAAGAAAGTTGCCATCCACTTCCTGATGTAGATCTTGGTTTGAAAAAATCAAAAAAAGGATAATTCCTTAGATCTACCTTTATAGTGGCCAGGTCTAGCAAGCAGCAATTACACAAGTTTGCAGAGTGATGGACGCTGCGTTTCGTGCTTATTAGCACTCATCAGCATCACATTGATTTTTATCACAAAAACAATTGTCAAGTCAAAAAACCAAATAGAGAAAAGAATAAAAAATAGTTATTTTTAATTTTCACCTAGATAAGACCCATTACGGTTTTGTTCTTTAGAAATTTTCTGAAACTTGTTCATATTCTCAACAAACCAGGGAAATTTTTGAAACCGTAGTTCACTCAGTGAAGCCTTATGAAGTTACTTGTATCAGAAGTAGTCCTGAGCATAATTTGTCAAATAGGCTATTCGGTATATCATAAGGGGTGCTTAGTGCCAATTGTAACAGGCTGTGCTCAGAATACTTCTTCTAGGATTACCTTTGATTGTTTTAGTAAAAGGAGAAGAGCAATTTTTCCTGATTTGTTGTATATTTGAAGAACTTTTAAAAAATTTATTTAAAATACAACCTTAATTGGTCATATCTTGGAAAAAAAAATTGAAAATCTGAAAAAAGAATGTATGTTTTCTATTTTTTTTCTTTGCGATTTTCTATTTAACATTTTATCAACTATTTCTGTATTAATGAATTGAAAGAAAGTGGTTTCAGCTTTCTAGGGACCATTTTCCTTTATTTTTAAGTATACCGGTTAAAAAGTAATTAGCGATTTTATGATTTTTGGCATAAATTGCTGAGCAAAATTCAAAATGCTGCAGCTCCATAACTATAAAAAATTCTTTTTCGTTTTTTGTCTATTAAATTTGCTCTAGTTTCTAACCCTGACATTTGGTGAACCACGAACCGAACACCCTGTATTTGTACTGTGATTGTTAAAAAAAAATTGAAATTTTTCTTGTCATACAATCCTCAGTTTTGGAAAGATTTACACCTTAGTCTGCCTTTTTTCCAAGTTGGCTTTTTATCGTTCGACTCATTTTCATTCTGCCTTTTGTCTGCGTCGGTCTTTTGTCCAATTCGGTGTTTTTCCAATTTGGCCTTTTATCGTTCCGCAATTTTTCTTTCGGCGTTTCGTCTAATTCGACCTTATTTCTTTCAGCCTGTTGTCGTTTTTTGGGGTAAACCCATTTCCAGTAATGTTAGTAACAAATTTAAAATTTCGAAATTTGTTATTAAGATTTGTTGAAAATAGTTTATATTACTATGTTAAATGAGATATTAATAACAATTTTCAAAAACCCTTAACGTTTCTTAAAATTAGTATTAATATTAATATTAACAATTTTTAAAAACTTAAAAATAAGAGTTTTTAACCAAGAACTCTTTTATTTATTAACCAATTTAATTAGTGATTCTTTTTTATTATATCTCGAAATATAAATTTTTAAAATAAAATATTAATATTTTGACCTTATATTTTGATTTTTTTCAAATTCTTAGAAAATCTTTAAAATCACAATTATTGGCAACATAAACTAGTTTTTGTTTATATTTTTGGAAAAAATAATGATGAGAAATTATAAATATTTGAGCCAAATCGCGATTTCAATGCTGAAATAGGACTAAATTTACAAAAACTGCAATTATAGTAAATTTTTTATTTTTATTAAATTACATTTTGACTTTAAACCTGTTTTTTATTTTGCTGGTTTTGTGTCTAAAAAATTAATTCTATCATAACTTTTTTGTTTATCAACCAATTTTGCTTAATTTTGTTTTATTTTGTGTACAGAATCATTTAATATCTTATGTGATATAATAGATATGATAATCTTCAATTTTTTTGCTATAATTTCGCGTACTTGAAATTTTAAAAGTTTTTTGCTTCTAAAAAAACGGCAATAAAAACGAAAAATATTAAAACACAAACAAATATACTCTTCTATTGCAAAAACAATAGTTTCAGATTTTTAATGTGTTTTCAAAATAAAAATTTGGCCAAAAAATGGAAAAATCTTGACTCGAAGTTCAAAATTTTTAAACTAAATCTTAGTTGAAAAAACCAAAAAAATACCTCTTAATTTTCGGTTGTAATTTCTATTTTTTTCCTAAAAAATTGGCAATAGTGTATATGACAAGTGTAAACTTTGTGTATTGGCATACTTCTTTAAATAAATAAATAAATAAATTATGTACTTAGAACAGAAAAAAGTTAGAAATTCCATTAAAACGGTAATAAATGTAAGTTTCTAATATGTGATTTAAAACACAAATTGGTTTAAAAGGGGTGGAGTTATTAACGTTTTTTGAAAAAGTTTTTACTAAAATTAAAGGGATAAGATTCTAAAAAAACATCATCAACGCTTAAATTGCACTTCTTACCTTAATTTGAATAATTTTGCAATTTGCTTAAGTGGCATTTTGATTTTAAACCATTTTTTGTATGAAATTAACATTTTTGTGTCCTCAAAATTGATTTTTTTGCATAATTTTTGTAATTATCCTTGAATTTTAATGATTTTTTTTTGTTTTGAACTTAAAACTTATTATTACCTCCTGAAATAAATGTAAAAAAATAAAATTTCATTGTTTGCTGTTATTTTAGATTTATTGTAATTTAACAGATCCAGCAATCTGCAATTAAATCGAAAATTATCGTAAATGTTATTTCAATAAATAAATTTTTAATTCACCCACAAATTACACCAGGAAATTATAAATGAAAGTTTTGGTGCATTTTTTTAGAACAGCAAAAATTCGTTCATTTTTTTGTTGCAATATACAATATTTTTCTATTTATGATCCATCAATTTCCACGAAGTTCTTATAAATTTAAGAAAATATTAGCATGTGAAAAACTTTGGTAACTACAAATTTGGAGTTAATAAAGGAAATTAAGTAAAACTTTTTGATTTAAAAGAGTAATAAAAGTGACAAAATATGATACGGTAGTAAATAATTGTAGTGAAAATTTAAATTTATGAGTCCAATGGCCTGGAAAATTTATCATTTGCTTCTCTAGGAAGTTTGTTTTATTCTCCCTTTTCATACACGTACTTTATTACTAACCTGCACGAATTGCGTTAGGACAAGCAATATAAATGATATGAAGTTTATTGTTATTACTTGCCCCCCTTTTTACCTCAAAATTCACTTTCGTGCTTTCGCCCCAATTGCATTTCAAAATAATTTCTAATTATTGTTATATTTATTAAACCATTCGTCGTTATCATCATCTTTTTGTCGGATTTTTTACCGCCTCTCCATTATTTCTTATTTTCATCCACGTCCAACAATGAATACCCTATTAAATTTTAAGCCCTGACGTATCCCTGCTTCGGTTTGAATTAAATATTAAATTAAATTTTTTGTTAGCTAATTTAATTAAATCCGAAAGCAATAATAAGTACGTTTATGTGATTTAATTATAACTTTATTTTAAACTGAATTAAAGCTAAATTAAACATTGAAATATTTATTTAAATTAATTATTGATAATCAAATTTATAACTCCAAATCTTTCTTAAACCTTATTAATATTAATATATTATTGATTTTACTAAAATTTAATAAAATATTTTAAATGCTTGATTTAAGGCTGAAGCTAAATAACTGTCGGCGATATTATTAACACAGTAGTAAGAAAACCGCCGAAAGATCAAGTATTTTGAGCAGGCGCGGCGGTACTTTAGGAATAAATTGTAATTTACCGCCGTCTGGCGGTCTTACAATAATTATGGCAAAAATACGCTTTATGAATTTGAAAACTATAACGCCGGGCGGCGGTACTCAAACGAAAATTATGCCCATACCGCCGCGCATGCCCAATATTTTTGGATTTCCGGCGTTTTTTTATTACAATGATAGTAACATCGCCGTCTGGAGGATTTTTTAGTTTAAAAACATAAAACCGTCGGCGGATATTGAGACACTTCGTTGAATTAAAATGAAATTTAATCTTGCACGCTTTAAATATGTTAAATTGTAGTTTTTCAAGCAATAAAAGCTTTAAACTTAATAATTATCAAGCCATTGCAGTTGAATGACAAACAAGTTATTGTATTTAAATGAACAATGGTGGCATTGCTTAGTGGAGCTGTCAGATAAGATAATCATCCGTTGAGGGTTGAAATTAGTGCACACTCTACTAACTAACGCTGACATTGCGTACACGAAAATTGATTCAAAACGTAAATCTAAGGGCTCATTAAAAGATTAGAAAGAAAAAACCATATACGAGGTTATACTAGAATTTGATCCCTAAAGAAAAAATCGGTTTAACTCTTTATTTATTTAAAAACCAATCAATAAAATAAAATTGTTTCTACGAATCAATTCAATTGCGATGTTTAAATTGATAAGGGTTAAAAAATTGAAAACACCTTCGTCATTTAAAATTCAATTAAATTTTTTAAATCCAAGTTTAATACATTATAATGTTCACAATTAATTTGATATGACCCAACTCAAACTTCAAACACCTGACCCGAGTATTCTCATCAAAACATGCAGTAATTTTGTTTGACATCAACTTGTTAAACTTGAATGAATAAATTATGCCTGGACAGTGTAAAGGGTTGCAATATTATATAATGTTGTTACTTTTCAAAATACAGGGTTTTAAAAATTTCTGAAAATTTGAAGAGATGAAAAATTAATTTGTAAATAGATATATTTATATATAATGGTTTGCTGGTTATGTGGAAACAAAATTTTTGGTATGCGACCACAGGTTTGGAAGTTACAGCCATTTTTGATAACCCTCAAAAAACCATAGGCACAAAATTATCTGGTGTTTAAAAATCGAAAATTTTTAAAATTCTCATTTTCGCTGATTTTTAGCCCCATTTCTAAGATTTGGGTTTTCTAATAACAAATCAAGTACGATCCAAAACGCACTTTTTAAAGTACTGCGTTTTAAAAATTGGTTATAATTAGTGCTGTACGAACTTCATATTTTTTAAAGCACGAACTTTTCATTTAAATCTTCGAACTTTGAAATAGTTCGAACCTTTCGAACATGTTAGAAAAATGTTCGGGTTCGGAAAAAGTTCGGGTTCGGAAAAAGTTCGAGTTCGGAGAAAGTTCGAGTTCGCACAAAGTTCGGGTTCGAAAAAAGTTCGAGTTCGGAAAAAGTTCTGTTTCGGAAAAAGTTTCGGTCACTGGCCGAATTCGGCAATTGAGTACAAAATATACCGGGTGTCTACGAAAACTAGAGCCACCCCTGTAATTTCTAATTTCTTCATTTATGAAAATAAAAATTTTAAATTTATGTTATATGGCATAAGAAAATACTCTATTTTTTTAATTATAATTAAATATTGGTATGTTGTAAGTATGATTATGACCAAAAAAAGTTTTTGTAACATTCTAAAAAAAATTTGAATGTTTTTTTGGTAATTTTTTTTATAAAATAATTAAAACTACTCTTAAATAATTTAAATACGTAAAATAAATTACATATTATGAAATTCTTTTGGCCGTTTTTGAGAAACTAATTTCTGTAAGTTTCTAAATGCGTTTTTTTTTTCAACTATCTGTATTTTTTTCAAATGTCATAATAGTGAGGCCACTCCCTATTTAGATAGAGGATTTTTACCGATACTGAACATGTTTGGACATTATCAAGTTCGAACTTTATAGATTTCGAACTTTCTCGAGTTCAAACTTTACAAAGTTTGAACTTCATCGAATTCGAACCTTATCGAATTCGAACTTTATCAAGTTCGAACTTTCTCGAGTTCGAACTTGATGAAGTTTATTATTATGTCAAACGGGTTCGAACAGTTCGAACTTTTTATTTTTTAAAGTTCTAACTAAGTTCGAAACTCAATTAGTTCGAGTTCCGTGAACAGCACTAGTAAAAATAGGAAAAATTCATTATTTTAAAAATTTTGGTGATTACGGTGAAAAAAATCGCTCAGCCACTAATGGTTTTGAAGTTGCAGCCATATTCGTAATAATTAAAAAATATTGAAAATTGTAGATTCTTTAAAATATTACAATTGGACCGAGCAGGGAAAGGGAATTAAAATTTTCAGGAGCAGTTGCTCTATAAGGAAAAACACAATTTTTTAAAAAGTTTCAAGGTCCACGATTTTCCTGAAAAAATTCTCTGTATTGCCTTTTTCAAAAAAAGTACCGGGTACTGGATGAACGCTTTTTGATTTAGAGGATATCCTGAAGTTAAAAAAAAATTAAAAGCTACAACTGGCTCGCTCTAACTTGCATATTTTAATTCCTTGAATAACACTAAGTGGTGACTTCTATTTTTCTGAAACACCCCCCAAAAATTATTTTTTTGTAAAGTAAAAGATTAAAAAAATAAAGCTATGTTGTTGCTTCTCAGAATCAATTTTACATATTTGATACTACACAAAACTAAAATTTGACATGCATATTTGGATTTTGAAGCTGCACAATAAAGTAACCTCTTTTCGGCAATCGCCTAGGATCTACTATAAAGTCCTATCCAAACAATTTGACAGATATAGACCAACACTGGTTTCTGTGATTCTGTTAAATTAAAATGGTTTAGGTGTTAATTCCATAGGTATTTTACGTCATTTATGGTTTTCCCTTTATTTTCTTTATAAGCTAGTAGGTGTACCCCTTGCACCCCCTCCTGATGTCAATGTCTGATAGATTTGGGTTCTTCCATGCCTAATCAAGAAATATTAGAGCGTTGCAACGTGAACTTTTCAAAACACTGTGTTTTGAAAAAATCAGAAAATTAACAGGTACTGGTCCTTCACAGGGTGAATGGCGACGTCTTTTTGTGCTGTGATTGACTTTCTAAAAAATACTCTGTCTACTTCGCTCTAGAGCACCCCATTTACAAAGAATGTAAGTAAGATCTCCATCAAATTTTCCAATATTGTATTAGAATATTTTAATGGTTCAGTGCGAGTCCAGTCTATAAGCAATTGTATTCCACTTTTTGGTATTATTACTGATGGTTCTGGGACTGTAAATCTTATTTTGATCCTATCCTAGATAGTTTGTTCGTTTTTTTCGTGGCCTGGCACTTCACGTACTCTTTTGCGAGTCCCCATGGTACGTAGTTCATTAAGGCATTCCCAAACCAGTTGTGACGTACCTTCGTAGCCGAAAAGCTAGAAGCCTTTTCTGGATGTTTTCTAGGAATCATTGAGTTTGTCCACATTTCTAGAATAGGACTGTTCATTCTTCATATAAGTTTCATGTGTTCTGCCATTTCGGCCAAAGTCGGTAGTACCTTAGATTCTCATCCTTGCCTCCTGATCTATTAGTAAGTGTATCGGAGGAAGGTCCAAACATATTTCCATAGCTACGTGTTGTTCTCGTGTCCCCCGTTATATTAAGATAAGCAAGTCTCAAAATCTTGCTCAGTACTGATAAAATGGAGAACTGCCTCCCATGTACATTTCAGAATTGCACAAATCTCCGTCTGAAAAACCGATGAGTACTTTCCCAATAATACTCATCACAGTTCCTCCTCCATACACATTTGACCCAGTACCACCATCGGTCTTAAACCCGTCGATATACAACATCAGTCTTCCAGGCGGGGTATATTTATGATTTGATCTGTAGCTCTTTGATAATTTATATAATAATAACCTCGAATGCCTTTTCTGGGTATTTTTAAGGAGTCATTGAGTCTGTCCACATTGCTAGAATACGACTCTTCATTCTTCCCATCTCGGCCAAAGTCGGCAGTTCCTTCTGAAGTCCTTGGATTCTCATCCTCGCCTCCTGGTCTATTAGTAAGTGTAACGGAAGAAGATCCAAACGTATTTTCTTAGCAGGGCGTTGTTCTCATGTCTCCTGTTATATCAAGACAAGCAAGTCTCAATATCTTGCTAAGTCTTTTTCTGGTAGTATCCTACATAACCTTCGGGCACTGCACCAAGGTTGCACATGTTATTGCGGGTCTAAACTCTCTGGTATACATTCAGTGTACAAATTTTTAATTGAGACCCCAAACTTTATCTAAAATTCATTTGACTACGGCAAGGGTAATCTCGGCCTTTCTGATGATCTTGTTAAGGTGTCCATTCCAGAGGTGGAAGTCTGTAATAGAGACTATTGTTTTCGTATACCGAAAAAATGGTCTGTTGAATATTTTGCTATGGTGACTGATTTTCTTTTCTTTCATCAAATACAAAACGTGCATAAGAAAGAGAGACAGAAAATCTGTCATCTGTCACCAAGCAATTTAGTCAAAAAAAAGACAGTTTTTGTATTCGAAAGCAATCATGTAGCTTTCAAAATTCCTCAGGTAAGCTTTGAGTGTAGTATCATCCCCAAGTACACCACATTTGACATGGTGATTTTCTTATAACCAAGGTATAGGGGATCTAGGTTTCTCCTACTATTTTTGTCTTCTCTGGAATGACCTTAAGTCCTTCCTTAAAGTCTATTTGAACATATAGCCCAGTCAATTAAGCAAAAAAATGGAGTCATCCTCGGAATGAGAGATAATAAGCTGGAAACTCGCATACACCTTCAGTTTGGCGTTATACAAGTTGTCTCAAAAGTCTCATAAAATCTCGTGTCTGCGTCGTCAGTTATTCAAGGTCGAAGGCCACAAAAATCGATTTTTCGCGATTATCTAGGTTTCTAGAACTCCAATCATGTTAACATTTATTATAAAAATTGTAGAACATAAAATTTGTGACAAATTTTGTTCCAAGCATTTTTTCATGCGCTCAACCGTTTTGGAGATAGAGGGCAAAAATCGCGTAGCGCTCAGGCATAGATACTGTAAAGGGTTTGGGACACCCTAGAGTTTTTTTTGCCAGAGCTCTGGCAACAGAGCTGCTAGAGATTGTCAGAGGCGTGTAAATCCATGACAAAGTGACTACCAGAGTGAGGAAAAGCACTATGCCAGATGCCCTTTCTCACTCTCGCAGTCGCTTTGTCATGGGTTTACAAGCCTCTGACAATCTCTGGCACCTCTGCTCTGGCAAAAAAATCCCTAGCTTGTCCCATGCCCTTAATGCTAGGTAATCTGAATCTTCATTTAAGGCCGCTGCACAATTGATCGAACAGATACGTTATGGTTATGAAAAAGAGAGATAAAAGCACAATTGATCGAACAGATACGTTATGGTTATGAAAAAGAGAGATAAAACATCCTAGTTCCTTGTGAGTGAGTGAGTGAGCATGCAATTTCCTCTGAGCCCTCTATCTCAAAAACGGTTGAGCGCATGAAAAAATGTTTCAAACAAAATTTGTCACAAATTTTATGTTCTGCAGTTTTTATAATAGATGTTAACTTCATTGGAGCTATAGAAACCTAGATAATCGCGAAAAACCGATTTTTGTGACCTTTGACCTTAAATAACTGACAACGCAGACACGAGATTTTATGAGACTTTTGAGATAGCTTTTAGAACACCAAAATGAAGGTGTATACGAATTTCCAGCTTTTATCTCTCATTCCGAGGTGAAACGTTAATTTGTCTGGGCTAATAGTGTTGAGTGGATGATACATGGGCTCCCTGAGTCTGGCATTAAATTTTCCTGCCTTTTTCACAGAGTTATCTTGAGAAGGTTCCTCATCATGAGGTCTCCTATTGTTAAGGAACCTCATGATAGAGTTGAAGGATGTGTTATGAAAAGCTGCTACAATGTCCAAAAAGGTATCTAGATTAAGGATATCTTTGTTTTCTAACGTTTTCTCCATTCGGTTCACCACGTCGTGATACCCCTGCTCTATAGGCGTATTGGTCTTGTGATATTGGGGAGTTTACCAATGTGACATACCTAATACAAGTCTATGTAGAATTATTTCTTATTGTCATAAGCACAATTGATATAAGACTAGTTTTAGGTATAAACACCATTCTTGTTAATCTCCATATTCTAGGCCAATAATGTAAGGCCACCTGATGCCTTAGTATCATACATACACATGTTATCAGAAGGTCTGGGTCTCTCTGCAGTATGGCTGGTACTATTCCGTCTGGTCGTGGCGATTTAAAAGGTTCAAAGGAACATCTGGCCCATTTCACCTTAGTGACTGTGAACATCTTCCTGGAGATTCACCGGTATGGTCAAGTTACCCTTATACCCATCAAGGCCTTATTTGCTCTGGTCTAGTTTTTCGAGATTTAAGTTAATCCAGGAAAATTCTTGCATTGTCTCATTTCCTGTTTGCGTGTGTTTTCTCCATTTGTATTTACTAGTGGTCTCATTTGTTCCTGAGAGAATTTTATGAAGGTTGGCATAAGCTGGAAAGATTTCCAGCTCCTCACTTTGCCTTCTCTACGATTCTCTTCGTGCACTTCTCAGGGTATTGAGAACATTTTTATCCTACAATCAGTAGTTTAGGTACTTCATTAAAAAAATAGTACTTATAGAAAAACGTACCCTAATTATAAACTTTTTTAAATCAAACTACTTACTTTTATAGATTTTGGCTTTTTATTCAGCTGGACGATTCTCAGTGGATGAGGTGAACATTAAACTATATCGGTATGGCTATACCCTAAAAGTTCATCGGTCGTCGTTCGATATTCACTGGAAGATTAGCTTTAGAGCAATCGTAAAGGTAAATTTAATTAAATTCTTTTGACTAGCATTTGATATGTTTATTATCATAAAAGAGTTGTAGCTGGTTTATTTCTTATCAAATAAAGGCAGTCTTGTATTATTAAAAAGGATTGAGAAAATAATTTATTTGGTTTGCAAGTAGGGTAGGAGTTCAAAGAAATGTCTGGGTAAGTAGTTCTTGACTAAAAAAACAATAATAAAGTGAGTGCGGACGAGGGCATACGTGCTTTAAATTGTTCCTTAAAAATTCATGTTGAAGGATCTCTGAGGTCATTCCTTAGCGCTTATATAACGATTTTGAGCAGATAGGGCACGGATCCAGTTAGGATTGAAATTATTCAAGCACAGAATTTACAGTGCGTGATTTTAAAACGTATATTTTGTTTATTCGGTGTTAAAATTTTATCGATGCATCGCTGATACGTGCCTGTTATTTAACAAGCTTATTTATTTAACAACTATTTTTTTATTTTCTAAACCCCAAAAATTAAATTTAATTATACGTATCTCGTCTCGCTACCTCATTCCTGCAACTTTACAGGTTTATTACAGAAATCTTTTGTAGTTGAGTTAATGAAACGGTTCTAGTAGAGACTAAAGTCGTAAACATTTTACAACGCTTTTTGTCTTCCAAAAATTAATTGGGTTAGTGTTTAAACAAACTCAGTTACTCAAGTTAAGCACTGAACAAACATCTTAATGAATATTATCCACTTCAAGAGAGCATAAATTGTTTTACTTAAAAATATTTATGGGTTTAATGTTTTTGAAATACAATATATTTGTTGTGCTGCTAAGTTATACTTCTTAGAATTATAGGTATTTATTTGTGCAATTATCAAAATTTATAGTGTATTCACTTTGTCCCTTCGCATTTGAGTGTCATCAGGAATGTTAAATTACCTGAACATTGTCGGGCTAATTGTACATTTGCATTTGGTAATTATTCCGCAAGTCCCCAAATAATATTCAGCTTGTTATATTTACATACACCTTGAATATAAATTTTATTAAAGGCCTGTATTATCCATAGGACACCACACCCACCACCTCTTTTTTAACAGAGCGCAAATTAAATGCAAATATGTTTTGTCCGACGAAAGGTCTACACATCTAATTGCAAATTTGTCCAATCCTCTTCCCCACGTTATTTGATGAAATATAACGTCCTGGCAATTTATAACACCAGATTTATAATAATATTAGTTTCATCGATTTTTTGCACCTGAATTTATGGCTAGTTGGAATTAATTTAGGAAGTTTAGAGGCTAAATTTAATTTCTAGACACAGGTCACGTGTTTGTATTATTAATTGCAATTAAATTTTACTCAGCGTAGCTGCACCCTCTGCTAATTATCCCAAGAAAGTTGCTTTGTGTCGAATCTCGTTATTTATGTACAACTCAATCTCGTTAATTCGTTAATTTATTTTATTTATTACTTGAAAAACAATATTTCTAGCATCCATTTCCGGAACAGATTAAGCTCAATTATATATTTTAATTGCTTGTTAGGCGTAATGAATTTTAATTCCAGAATTTTTACGAATTGTAGTTTGTGCTTTTATTATTTTATGATTATTTAATTAATTTATCTCGTATCTATCCTAATAATAAAACATAATAATACACAATATACGTAGAATTAAATGAAAATTATCACCAGAAATCTGAAACCATCCTCTTGCAATTGGTAACAACATTAGTACAGAAATGGTTGATATAAAGTTGAATAAAAAATCAAATACAAAAAGGAAAAAAATGAAATATTTTTCCAAGAAAAGACCTATTGTATTTTTTAAATTTTCTGAAAGTTCTTCATACTTACAACAAATCAGAGACAAATTTGAAACCATAGTTGTTTTCGCTTTCTTACTGTAGCCTTCTGAAGTTACTTCTAGAAGAAGTAGTTGTTACCATCGACAAGTGGATTGGCGTGAAACTATTATAAAATATTTGGCAGTCCATCAGGTATCCCTTATAGCCTAATTGATAAACTATGCACCCCTTATGATATACCGTACAGCCTATTTGTCAAACTATGCTCAGGACTACTTTTGATAGAAGTAACTTCAGAAAGCTTTACTAAGTGAAGGAAAAGAGCTACTGTTTCAAAATTTTCTCTGGTTTGTTGAGAATATGAACAAGTTTCAGAAAATTAAAAAAAAACTATACTGGGTCCTATCTAGGAGAAAATTTAAAGAAACTGAAAAAAAAACCATAAAATTTTTTTCATTATTCTCTTTTTTGATTTTTTTCCAACATTTTAGTAATTGTTTATGTATTACTATAATTACCTATTGAAAGAGAATGGTTTTAGCTTTTAATGATAATTTTTATATCCTACACATGTAAAGCGATTTTGTGATTTCTGATAAAAGTCGGTGATCTTAAACTCAAAAGCCTATAGCACTAAAACTTAAAAAGCTAGACCCCCACTTTTTTGGTTTTCTTTTTGTCGATACAATTTGGTCTATTTTTTGAACCCCTACGTTTGGTGAACCATGAACGGGCACACTTTTATATCAGATAAATAATTATACCACAATAATATTTTAGAAGTTTTAGAATCTAATATTGAATTAACCAAAGGTACAACAGATAAAAGAAAACCTTTCCTCGATTTTAGTCTAAATCTTCTTGGAATAATACCAAACAAATTTAACAAATCGTGTTAGCTGTTTCTTCCTTTCCCTCATATTTCCAACAGAACACCTCGTATTGGAAGAAGGTATTCCACTTAAAATAGTGAGGAAACCAATATGAGTGGATTTAAGACAACCAGTTATAACACGACGCATCTGATTTAGAATTGGATCAAGATAATATTTGGCATGATTTGAACGTTCCCATACTGGAGCAGCATTGTCAGCTTAACAGAACACTAAAGCTAGTGCAGATCTTAAGGCGCACCACTAGTGTAAAATTTAATTTTTTTAATTTTGCATATTCTGATAGTTTATACATTTGAAAACAACATACTAAAATTTTTATCACGTATCCTAAATAGATTATGAACAGCCTTTTATCTTTAAACGCGCTTTTCTCAAAACTACATTTTTCAAATTTGCTGCAGTTCTAACTCGAAAACAAATCATCCGATTGATTTGACTTTTTTAATCTTTTTTCTACTTAATTCTCTATACAATGAACCTCCAGTTTTTTTATTGCATATACATTGTAATTTTGGCAAGTCAAAAATCATTGGATTTTTGAGCGAATATTTTTCAAAAGTAAGCCATCTTCTTAAACTTAAATATTTATTTCCTATTCTGGCTCATTGTATAAGAAATATCTTCCAGTTCTTTTTATATCAGGGACTGTGAAGGCCGCAATCACTACAGCAGTAGGCAGTGGGGCTACTTATTTTTTGGTCGCTTTGGAGTGATACCTAATAACTACGAAAATTTTAAAGATTTTTATTTGATTTTTTTTATGTTTACTAGTAAAATGTATAAATATACCCTAAAAATTAAAAAAAAAAATCGCTGTAATAGTTTTCTTTTATAAAATTCCCGAAAATTACCTTCTTTTTGGACGGTGACACTAAAAGTGCCCCTTAATGTAAGAGAATTTAAATTTTGAATATGTTGTTTATATGATAATGCCCAATACCTGGTAACTCCTAAATATTTAGGGGTATTGCAAAATTCAATATTTTCAACCTTCCAAGAAATTTTAAATTCAATATTTGCCTTTGTATTATTTAAACGGAAAAGACTTGATATTGTTTTACAAGTATTTCGACGAAGCTATTTTGCCACTTAAATAATTTATGATTTTTGAACCTAAACCTTTCATCAGCTAGTGGCGATTCCAAGATGTTTATCAATTCACGTATTAAATTTGTATTGCGGGCGGAATAATTCAATGAAATTCAATGAAATTAAAAATTAATTCTAAAATTGAAATCCATTTTTGGGTAAATATTTTATTAACATTCAGAAATAGGATAAAGGAAGCTTTAAAAAAAAAGTTTTGGAAAAAGAAATACATGAGATTTAAGAAAATGTTTATTATTTATAATTATATCGTATAAATTAAATTAGATATTTTAATGTAAAAATACAGGGTGAGCTCAAATGATTGTGGTTTGATATGTAGGCAACCAAAGACGGAGGTTGGTATAACTGAAATCTTCAAAAGAAAATCTCCTAGTAATCCAATGGCGTAGCAAATTTTTTTTCCAAAATCTCCAATTTAACAGCAAATGTCAAATATTGAAAATATTTTTCTTTATTTTCGAGGTAGTTGCTAACACAAAACAATGATTTGTGCAAATTAATTATGATAAAAACTGACGTTTATGAAATAGAAGGCACAATAACGAAATTCAAGAATCAGAAGTTTTGACACAACGGTAAAAATTACACCTTTTGTGAAGTCTAGTTACTTTGTTTTGATTTTGACATGAGTTTGTGTTACTATGAACTTGAAGTAAACAAATTCCCCAGATTTTTAGGCGGGAAATTTGAATTGACCACAATCATTATAGCTCACCCTGTATTTATCGAACATTGGGTACTTCGATTGTATCAATTTCGCTTAAAAAACGGTTTGTTCCTCTTAAATAATCACTCTCTTCTCTTCATCCGCATCAAAAACCTCCAAAAACCTAACCATTACACTAACAAAAAGCAAATAATTTACGAAATTACTATTATTTTAGGTTATGTTACAGTAAATATTAACAGGAGTGAAGTTGCAGATATTAAAACAACCGAGTGTTTGCATCGACAACGCTGCTATAATTTATAAATTGACATTTCGACCCGTTCGCGTTTTCAATAGGAAATAAAATACTAGAATATCAACACTCTTGATAAATATCTATTGAGTCTTATCAAGCTTTGATAAATATCGAGAGAGAAACAAAATCCCACCTCTGGATACAAAAACTGTTAACATTAAAAACACGAAATAGTTTAAAGTCATCAGCATACGCAAAAAATGGTGAATTAAATGAAGAACATGCATCATTAACAAATAGATTGAAAAGTAGTGCTCCTAGCGTCTATCCTTGAGGAACCCCAAAGTTGCTTTAAAAGTAAATGTTCCTATATTCGACAACCAATTTTCTATCCTTCGATGATTGATACAATATTATGAATAATTGGGTATTTCCATAGTTTCTGAATTAGGACAGCATATTAGACATATCCAAATAGATTTGCTTGAGATATGTACTGAGTCATATTGAGTAGATTTGAGGCAGTTGAGCTCTTTGGCACGAATCCGTAGTGATAAATAGATATCATATACGTTTTACATGAAACTGTATTCCGATAATATTCCTTCAAACACTTTTAATAAATTGTTTATTGGTGACCTCATTTTTTGTAATTAAGGTGGAAGTCTGTAACCTATACGATTGTTTTCGTATAACGAAAAAATCGTTTGTTGACTAAGTTGCTTGGTGACAGATTTTCTATCACTCTTCCTTATGCACGTTTTGTATTTGTTGAAAGAAGACAAATTCCGTCACTATAGCAACATATTCAACAAACGATTTTTTCGTTGTACGAAAATAATCGTATAGCTTACAGACTTCCACCTCTGGTGAGGTTGAATTATACATACCAAATACATTCTCTTCATCAATGAAGAGAGAAAATATAAAATTAGGTCAAAAATTTTTCGTGATATACAGTAATTATGCAGTTTTCACATATTGGAACTCTGCAGCTATTACAAACCTTCTTGCTATTTCTATCATAGCCTGAAGGATGAATCCTGCATCTTATTTGTTTACCCAGTTGCTGTGTGACTTCTTGTGGAATAGGTTGCTTTAGAATTCTATTGATGTTTAGCCGTAGTTCGCAGGGAAATCGGGAGTTCTCAAATTTGAGATGAGGTTCAACAAATGCGTTGGCACGCATTTTACTGTGATACAATATTAAAATGAAAAAAAAATATGATGATCTATCTTTCATCTTAAAGCCGTTCCTTGATAAATATTAATTTTCAGGACATGCGGAGAAGATAATACATGGTTAACAAGACTGATGTTCATCAAAGTGTAGAATATAGTTAATGTAGTTAACGTCTGGTACGTCGATTTGTCGAGTAGACTGTACACTTTTCATCTAGCGTGCCGACTCCACCTTTTGTGGAGTTGTAAAATTCAATTATCTCGCGTTTCTGATTTTTCGGATTGGTTGACCTAGTATGGTGCATCGAGGATACAAGAAGGACAAAATTGTTCTTTTTTTACTACAAAGCTTACTAACATTTATTTGTGAATCCGAATAGATTTTGGTCCATTTTTCGCAGTTAGGAATTTCTTTTTTATTTTTGCGCAATATTCTTACATACGCCAAGGCTCTCGGATATAATGCCGAGAAGATTTGTCTTTGGAAGTCTGTTTGAAGTGGTTGTCCAAGACCACCAAATGGTAAAGTACATGTAAAATTACTTGGATCCCAAGGCATCCATGTATTTCACGGACGGATCTAAATCTAATGAATGGGCAGGTGTAGGCCTATACGAACCCAGCCATTACGAAGTTTGAAACTATTTTAATTATGGGCCCAAGAGTGCTTCAAGAGAAGACTCAAAGGAGCACAAATATACATATTGACCGACAGCCAGGACTTTAAAGGTCCACACCCTTCAGTCAAAATTGGTTTGAGAATGTCGACAATCCCTGAAAAAGGAAACAAGCTTGTTTAGCCAGGGTATCAGGGAATAGAAGGCAATGAAATTGCTGATGATTTGGCAAAATTGGCCTCAAATCTTACAGCGAATGGTCCAGAACCATTCTGTAGGCTAAACAAGACACATTTACGGGAGGAGATCCTGGGGTGGAAAAGGGATAGTATAATATCCCATTGGAGTCATACTCCGGGTTAAAAACAGGCGAAGAAATTCATTGAGTACTTGCCTAAGAAAGCCACGAACCTTCTCGACCTAAGCAGGAATGAACTGAGGCTGATCATAGGCCTTTTGACTGGACACTGTCCATTGAGGTATTATCTCAACAAAACGGGCAAGTCCGAAATAAAAACTTGCAGATTCTGTGGTTTTTGGAGTACATTATCTGTGAATGTGACGCAATAGCTCGCATCAGATTAGATCACTTCCGGACGAAGTCACGACTAGGTGTCCTAAGGACTTCTCTAAAGTAAGGGTTGAACAAAATCATATTGGTCGCTGTTCGGTAAGATTTAATCGTAGCAAATCACTCTCCTATACAGGGTGATTTTTTTAACCTGGAAAATGGAATTATCTCGAAAAATACGCATCGCACAAAAAAATTTGCCAGATCGAAACTTTATCTCTCCGAGGGAGGCATATGTTAGTACTAAATTACTCCCATCCCGACACCCACTGCGGGCAGGGCCGGCGGCAACTTTGAATCTTAAATACGAACACCCATTTTTATCGCAGATTCGGATTCAACGTCAAAAGGTACTTACGATTTGTCCGAAATTTTTTTTACCATTCGCGACAGATGGCGCTGTAATCACAAAAAATGAACAGAAATCAAAAGAATCAAAAATCAGATAAACATGCATTTATTATTTTTCGACGGGCTATTCAATGATAATACGGTTACTGGTTTGTGAATAAACTACATTTAGCATAACCCAGGAACAACGACGGGGACGTAGTAGTTTTCTGTTCCCTTTGGGGTTCTTGATTAACGTGAGTCCCCTTGTCTCTCATCTTTTGCGGTGCTTCATTAACGTGAGTCCCCTTGCTTCTCACTATTCAAATAAATGCTCGAAATGGTGACCTTGAACTGCAATACATTTGTCGATTCGCCTTGCAAATGATTGTACACAAATGTAACTCTCGCCACATGTCCCTTCTCGAGACCTAAATAATTCTCTTTCATAATTAAACTTTTCTTGTGTTCAGTCGCTTGCATTTGTAGTTATTAACCCGTCTCAGCGTACGAACGTTACCTACATTACCTTAGTTGTAGACACTTGTACCTACTAAAAATTAATTAGGAACAATTTTTGTGAAAATGGAGGTGTTAATAACCATACAAGAAAAAATTGAAATGATTCTTGTTTATGGAGAAGCGGGCAGAAATTTAGAGAATCCTGTCAACCTTTATGCTCAGCGTTTTCCAGACAGGCCGCGATCATGCACTTCGTTTTTCCGTGTTGTCCAACAGTTTACTCGCGAAGGAAGTGTTCAACCGAAGAAAAGGATCCGTCAAAAAACAGTAACTGGAGCAGAAAGTACAATTGATGTATTAGCCGCAGTGGCTCATAATCCCCACGTCAGCACACGAGAAATAGCTCGCGATAGCGGAATGTCCCAATCCAGTGTTTGGACAATTTTAAAGCACAATAAACATCATCCTTACCACGTATCTCTTCACCAAGATCATCATGGCGTTGATTTCGACAATCGCTTGATATTTTGTCAGTGGGCACGGGAAAAAATATTAATGAATCGTAATTTCTTTCATTGGGTATTATTTTCTAACGAATCAACATTTACAAACCATGGAGCTGTTAATCGACATAACATGCATTACTGGAGTATTGGAAACCCACACTGGCTGCGTCAGGTTGAGCATCAGCGTCCTTGGTCCGTCAATGTCTGGTGCGGGATAATTGGTAGCAAACTTTGAAGGCAATTTAAACGGTGAAATGTATCGAGACTTCTTGGAAAATGAACTGCCACAGTTACTAGAAGACGTAAGTTTAAGAGTGCGACGGAACATGTGGTTTCAACATGATGGTTGTCCGGCGCATTATTCGGTATTATCACGCGAAGTACTTGATAAATTGGCCTGCCAGATCACCAGATCTTACTTCAGCGGATTTTTTTTGTGGGGGTACCTGAAAGATAAAGTGTATGAACAAGTACCAACAACTCGTGCTAATATGATTGAACGAATCAGGAATGCTTGTGACCATATTCCTGGAGACGTACTTCTCAGTTGTGTACAGTCATTTGAAGGGCGGATCGACAAATGTATTGAAGTTCAAGGTCACCATTTAAAGCATTTACTTGAATAGTGAGAGGCAAGGGGACTCACGCTAATGAAGCACCCCAAAAGATGAGAGGCAAGGGGACTCACGTTAATCAAGCACCCCGAAGGGAACAGAAAACTACTACGTCCCCGTCGTTGTTCCTGGGTTATGCTAAATGTAGTTTTTTAACATACCAGCAACCGTATTATCATTGAATAGCCTGTCGAAAAATAATAAATGCATGTTTATCTGATTTTTGATTCTTTTGATTTCTGTTCATTTTTTGTGATTACAGCGCCATCTGTCGCGAATGGGAAAAAAATTTTCGGACAAATCGTACGTACCTTTTGACGTTGAATCCGAATCTGCGATAAAAAATGGGTGTTCGTATTTAAGATTCAAAGTTGCCGCCGGCCCTGCCCGCAGTGGGTGTCGGGATGGGAGTAATTTAGTACTAACATATGCCTCCCTCGGAGAGATAAAGTTTCGATCTGGCAAATTTTTCTGTGCGATGCGTATTTTTCGAGATAATTCCATTTTCTAGGTTAAAAAAATCACCCTGTATAATCTAGTCTACGTCAAGCCTCTTTTGCCAAGGTCGACAGTTTTTAATGAATTTTAGGAATACCTATGATATAGGAGTCTTACTAGGGCGTCATCAAAACGTATATCAAGCCATAGAACAAGGATCCTCTTCAGTACTTTTTGCAACTAAAGATATCGCGTCCGTTCCTTCAGTCACAAATATAGCTGCAAGTTCTTCATTATTTGATTTAAAGATGGTAAAAAATAAAAGGATCCCTAAAAATACCAGAAACTCAATCATATCAGTGTCATTATAATCTATTTGAGTAGTGTCTCGCAGTATAATTTCAATTAGAATTTCTTTACTGAAAAGAAGATTCCAAGCTGATAATTATGGCCAAGAGTTTAGAAGGATCAATTTTCCCAGGAAGATGCAAAATGATTGCTTTGTGCGCATGTTTGAAGCTAGAAGTTGATTGGCCCATACGAAACGATTCTTACCATAGTATTTGTTTTCCATTGATTTATTATTTTGCTTTTTGCAAGCTTAGCAAATGGTACGTCATCATCTGATGATGAAGGACTTCCATGTTCTACCGATTCAAAAGAGGTTGCCAAAGCAGCTATACAGCTTAGATCTTCCTCTTGATCTGACACTTCTTGTTATGGTTCACTATCGTGGTCACTATCAAATCAAATCAGAGTAGTAGTACTGTTATTCTTAAATAATTTTACTGAAACAATTTGTGCAGGTAAGAAGTCATTATTAGTTATCAGTAATAAGATATATTAGTAATTTGCATGGTTGATAAATTATTCCTGGTTGCCAAAATGACATATATGTCCTTGAATTTAGTAGTCTTCTTTTAAGACCTTCACGTGTTGTTTTTCACATTAGAACATTATAATAACGATTGATATGAAATATTATTTGTTATAATATAAAATGTAATGATAATGATGATGGTAGTTGCAGAATTAAGTAAATATTTTTTAATAAATAATAAAATACTGCGGCTATGACATTATTATTATTATTCAATATTATATTGCAACAAGCGAGGTATTTATAATTTATAACTGATGGTGTAGGAGTAAAGTTGAAAATAGTAAAGCATCCTCGGCTCAAATTTGCTTAAAAAGCTACTAAACTTTTATCATATATAAAGTTAAGGGACGCACACACGGCCCTCGCAAAACTTTTTGAACTCCTAAATTGTCTAGATACCAAGCCAACAAGAACACGTCCCATGTTTTCATGTTATTTCATTACGTTTTTAAAAATAAACAATATTTTAAACTTATTACATTATACCATAAAAGTTTATTAATTTAATATAATAAAATAAATGTACGTTTGTATTATAAAAGATTAGAGTATCAATCAAGTTTTTAAAAGTCATACTTTATAATAAAAGTAATAATTTTTCATTGAGGTAAAGAGTGAATGCTTTTATTATCATTGAATTTTAAACGTTTTAAGTAATTTAAAGGTAGAAATGTAGAAAAGTGGAGCATGGAATAATTTCAATCAAAATGACAATGCGTTTTATTTTTAGAATGGTTACTTTGATGGTTCTGTGCTCCGCTCCCACGTCGCATCGTTCCCATATGAACACGCAAATTCGTCAAAACAGGTTACAACAATCAGGGGAATTAGAATGAAATGGAATTTGCTGAGCATTTCTAGAACTGCCGTATAAAAATCAGCAGATGTTAACAAGGCAACCACGAGGGCTTCCATTGATTAATTAATCTAATAAAGCCTCCTTTTTCACCGCTCAATTTAAATTCAAATTCACAATTTTATTGCTAATTGATTGATTTTTTTGTTGGGCTTTTTAAATTTTTCAAAATGATTTTTTCTTCCACTCCCTAGTAAAAGCGAAATGGAATTCCATGCTATATTTCATTAATTATAGCTTTAATTTTCATAATAAATTTCTTTAACAATTCAGAAGCTATTATCCTTTATAAACCGTAATGGCAATTATAATAAATAATGTAATGGTAATATTTCCCTCCTGATTAATTATGGTTGGCTGCTCCGGATCTTTATTTAATTTATATTTTATTTTCACATAATTTTAATGTTTTTCAATTAAACCTCTGTTTTTACCACAACGTTTCCAACAACAAATCTAAATGGAGTTATTTAATATAATCTAACCAAACCTTTAGGTGCAATCATAAGACTAAAGCCACAACAAATGTGCTGACATTTTAGGTCAAATGGTGGACCATTTAACTTGAGACAATAAATACCTAAGAAACTAAAAAACTTAGGAAAAAATGGTTTTGAAAAAAATGTGTCAAATAAAAATTATTAGGTTTAATGAGGAAAATACATACTAATTTTTTCGTCAGCGCCAAAGAAATTTCTTTTATATAGTAGTGTTTCAAATAAAAAAAATCATTATATAAAAGTTATTTGTTTTTTTCAGTACCTACGTTTTGAAACTGCTAAAAAAATTAGGTTTTCATTTAAGAAAACATAGATTTCATTGAAATTAATACAAATAACTAGCACCATCGTTTTTTTCCGCTTTAACCAATCAACTTTTATTTAAAAGTTTTTGTCCAAACCTTTTAGTTTTTCAAGTATTTATTTGTCTCAAGTTAAATGGTCCACCCTGTATATAGAAAAACTAATTATCCTAGTAAAAAATTTTATAGCTTTGTAAAGCTTAGTCCACACTGGGCAACAAAATTGTTGGCAACATGTTGACGGTGATGTTTCAGTTTATGTATCCCGTCAAAAGAAACATGTTAATGGATACTCGTCAACATTTGGCGGCATACATCAAATAATTTTGTTTCTAGTTGCTTGTATCTCTGTTTCCCATTTTATATGGATAACATCGCTGTTGTTACCAACATGTAGCGTGGATCCCAATCATTTTTTGATATTAGGTGAGCTACCAAAAGAAGAACTTCTTCAAAGTCAGTTTTCGCCAATCTGACAAAATTACGGAACGAAGTTTCATCATTTAAGTAGTTCAGACATTAATTTGTTGCCATGGAAAATTCCAGCTTTTAAAAATTCTCTTTGCCCATATCTTCTTTTGCGTTTTTTGGAATTGGCAGCTATTACAATAAATGCAGCACTAACACCAGCAACAACTGCCTTATTCTCGTACATAATTCAGAACTTGACTGATAAAATGGTGTGGACGCACAACATCACTGACAACATGTATCCATATACATTGGCTGCAACTGTATTTGTTGGCAACAAATTGTTTGACAACATAAAATCGATGTTGCCAACATTTTGTTGACCAGTGTGGACTAAGCTTAAGAGACACTCGTCTATCACCAAAGGAAAAACAGGGTTCCAATTTCTAATAGCATTACCCAAATTTTCACCTTTTTTTGGATTTTTTACAAAATATACAGGGTGTCCCAGAATAACTGTGGCAAAAAATGGAAACGGAACCAATCAAAATAATTGCTGCCATTAATTACTTTGAGCAGTTTTGAAACAATATATTTAATGTTCCCATAACAAATAATAAATAAAATTGTATATTGATTGTAAGCTAAAACTTACTAGAAGAGTACCTTTTCTGTAGAAATTGATCAAGGATTATTCCAGTAGTTTTAGAATTATTAAATATTACATAAAGGCAAAAAAGATATCATCAAGAATAGTTAGTGAACCCCCAAATGTACCACCCCTGGAAATATTTTTAAATCTTTTATTACCTTCAAAGGTGTATCTTCATATGAAAAAGTTACCAGAAAAATTTCAAATTAATATCTCTATTTTATATACTTTATATTAAAAAAAGTCTAGTTTAACTCTCTCTATCACCCCAAAAATGGCCTAGTTATTCAGGGACCCCTTGTATATTTTGCACTTATATCAATTTTTAAATTGACACCTCACAAAGTACTATAATTAGATAAACCTATGACCTATGAATATTTTACCATTCTTAAAAACCATATTTTTGTGTAAACTTTTTTATACCTACAGGGTGTTCCTAAATATATGCGATATAACAGGCGACGAATGGCGTGATCAATTTTAATATACATATTTTCTCTAAAATGCTTCGTCTTTTATACAGAGTGTCACAAAAATTGTTCGTAATCTCTCGCTACATTGTAACTTCTCTGGTAGTTAGGAACTATAATGTCAGGTTTGTCAAATCATCAAATAATCTATAATTTGCTAAGCAAATGCCATTTTGAAATTAACAAACTTCAGTACCACCAACTTCGAAAAGATATATTCCAATGCTATTGGGAATTTCGACTACGGATAGATGGCGCTAGTTTGACGTAAATTTGAAAAAACATGGAGGAAAAAGTAATAAAAGATTTTTGCGCCGATTTAATTTTTATTGGTTTTAGTAACTGCAGCTCTGTTTGGATCAAGCTTTATGTGTTTAAAAATTGTGTTTATCTTTTATTGACCAGTGTGTGTTATTTCGTACTTGCATAATTGCTTAAGGGGTTAGGCCACTCCAGGATTAAAAAAATAGAAATTTTAAAACAGGCACGGATCAACTTAAAATAGGTTAGAAAAGAAGCACAGGAGCAGGATATTAATCTGGAAGGCCAATTGTATGGTAGAGGCATCGGAAGTTGCAGGTAGGTACATAAAAAAAACTTTGAAAGCATTTTTTTCGAAACCATATTTCTCAAAATGGCCGGACTCCTAACTCATACAATTCTTGACCTATTGACTTTAAAATTTAACTGTTTATTCAAAATTACATTCTCTATAGAAGTACGTAGGATTTTTTTAATATATTGATTTTTGCAAAAACGGCGCCCTTCTGAAGTAAAAAAGAAAAAAATGCCATGAAAAATCGCTATAAAATTACCTATAACAAAAGATCTATTCAATATAATAAAAAAATCCTACGTACTTCTATAGAGAATGTAATTTTGAATAAACAGTTAAATTTTGAAGTCAATAGGTAAAGAATTGTATGAGTTAGGAGTCCGGCCGATTTGAGAAATGTTGTTTCGAAAAAAACGCTTTCAAAATTTTTTTTATGTACCTACCTTCAATCTGCGATGTCTGTACCATACAATTGGCCTTCCACATTACAATCCTGCTCCTGTACTTCTTTTCTAACCGATTTTAAGTTGATCCGTGACTGTTATAAAATTTCAATATTTTTAAAATCCTAGAGTGGCCTAACCCCATAAGTACATTGTTTTGGGGTAAGTAATAAATTACAGCGCTGTAAAAAATATTATTTTAATATAGTAATAATAAACCCAAGGAAACTGATTTATAACTGCACGGAAATAAATTTTACAAAAACAGGTTATGTCAAGGTAGACCTTTTCTAGCTTCAGCAAATAACTCCCAGAGGGCGTATCCCAAGTCGAAATTCCCAATAAACGAACTGTTTTGAGTGATTTTATAGCTTTTTAATAGACGTAAAATAGAAAACCAGATTTATTGTGCCTTGAGTTCTTACCCATTATACAATAATTAAAATTCTTAAAAAATATTACGTTTTTTTTAAGGACAAATTGATAGATAATTCCAATCCTAGCTTCATTAAGTAATTTCCAGAGGGCGTATCTGATCTCCGAAGAAAAAATTGTGAATAGATATTTTTTTATATTTTTTCGGTACTCTACGAAGAGTCTCTGCCAATATAATGAAAGTTTATACGCTAGTTTTGGGACACCCTGTATAAAGAGTATTAAAATATTATTTTTCGTTTTTCATCTTTGTAATATCTCTTACTTTTTATGATAATTTGCTGAAATTTGGAATACATTCAAGTTTTTACATTCAAAAGGAAATAAAATTAACAAAAAAAAAAATATAAAAACCAGAAGAAATAAAGAAACTTTAAGACCCTTTATACCAAAAAACAAAGCATATTGGAGTTTTTATTTTTAACTTTATCTTCGATTTTTTTAAGTAATTGCCTGCTGATTTTTCTTGCAAATATTGAGGTAGAAACACGATGTATAATTAATTTTGGGACAACTACTAGTTTAACATAACGCCTGAAGGCTTTGTATTTGCAGGAACAATTCGGCCTTCATGGCCAGATTTGTGTCCAATTAATATTTTAGGACAATGGAAATAATTTTGAGGAAAAACTAACTCTTCTGTAAAAATGTTAACTCTCTACTGATAAGTAATATCTTTGCAAAATAGCAGTAAAAATAATATTACCGAAAAAATATTAAGTCTTTAAAAATAATAATAAATAGTTATTTATAGAACAAGTGCAAAAAGTGAATAATATTTGCGTATAGATTATACAACAAGACCGTTGGTCGAGTTAAGTGCAAATATGTTTTTTGCACGAGTTGCATATACTATTTTCAATGATCATCAACCATTGAAAATAATAAAATTACATAAAAACGTGAGATTAATGACAGATATTGACATTTCTGTCATTTATGATCAGCATAAAAAACTCGTGCAAGAAAGCATCACTTGTTATCCACTGTCCACTGATAACATATAGAATTTTTGTTTTTCTTGTAGAATGATAAAAAAATGCGTTTTTATTTTTATTCAAAAAGAACGCTCCTATTATAGACTCTACATGAAAAAATAAAATTCTATATGAAAACTAAATTCAATTTGAATGGCACTAGGCATCGTTTTTGTTAAATTTTTGATTACAAATGCCCAAAAAACAATGTTTACTAGCGAAAAGTACGCTTTTCAAACATTTCGCCGAGTATCTTCTTAAGACCATCTTCCTAGACACCCGCGATAAATTTTCCGTTGGAGATAATAACAAGGAATAGAAAATCCATCCCACTTTTCTGGAGCTTCTTGGCAAATTATGACCAAATAACTGATAATTAATGCGAATCCCAAGAGGGCGCGCGAGTTTGGGAGGAAAAATTGTGAAAAATCATGAAATCAAGCATTAGTTCTGCAGTCATAACTCCCTCGTTAGATTTTCAATTTTTTTTTAGATTTATAATCTAAATTGATTAGGCTACTTCTTGCCAGAAAGTTACCTTCCGCAACCTAGCACAAAATTAATTAGAGGGGTCCAAAGTTAAGGTACTTTTAGAGCATTATATTATTTTTTGTACATTGTCCAATTTTTTTTCCTTCTGGCAAAAATTAAAGAAATGACTTCTAATTCATCTACAAAAAAATTATACAAAAATGTTGTTCGTACTAGCTTGTATGACTGCAGAACTAAACTACTATATTTACCGTTTAGGAAATTGCTCTTAAGATTAGAAATAGAATTTAAATTGCGGAAGTAAACAATTGAAAAAATACATTTCTCATTTAATACATTATGTATTATAAATTCTCGTAATTCAGGTTAGTGCACTATTTATGCCATAATTACATGGATGGTATGGAATTATATACAATGGTTTACTCCTACTGATGCAGCTGCTCATTTCTAATGAAACATTACCGTACTTGATAAATCTGCAGAGTTAATTGGACCATTTAATAAGTTAAACATAAAACATGCGCTTTGCGGATAAATACGGTATTTGGTAAACACGCTAATCAACTCCTTACTATGATCAGACCCTAAGGGTACATTTAACCCGCAGCTTCACTCCTCGCTTCTTGCACATCGCCAAAGGTGCTTGGTGCTCCCTTGTGACACAAACCTATTAATTTATTTTGCTGGATTCATGCTGCAGTCAGGCTACTCGCCAGGCTTCGTGCTTCAATCCGCGTCTATAAATTAGGTTGGTTCCTTTAGGCGGCGTTTATACGGTCAATATTATTGACGCTATATTATTGAAGCAATATTATTGTGATACACTTTACCCTATTGACGTAAATATTATTACTTCAATATAGCGTTTCCACGGTCAATATATTGAAGAAACTCAATATTGCGTCAATAATATTGACCGTGTAAACGCCACCTAAAGCTCGCTTTCACTCTCTGTAGGATACTGTTCCGTATTGTTTTATTCGAGAAGCAATCGTTCTATGGAGTAGCAGCTGCAGTATAACTCGGCGATGTGCAAGCAGCGAGTCTGTAGTTTAAATGTACCCTAACACAGGACGCATTACGATTACACCAGGAAAAATATATCTATGTATATGTATAAGTATATAAAAAATATTTGTTATTATTAAATAAAAACATAAATTTAATGTTGCATACTGCGCATCATTTCTTTTGAAAATTATGTCATTAAAATTTAAATCATTTTTGCTTCTATTCACCTCGAAGATAAAAGAATTCTTTATTAATAATAGATTGTTTTTTCATTGTTTGGGAGATCTTTTAAGGAGTAAACACATCTTTTAATTTAGGTGAATAGGGGCATTGAAAAACGTTCCAGTAATATACATGAACGTAAAAATGTTTTGATAAATTATAATTATTCAAAAAAGAAGACAATACAAATTTTAATAATTATAAACCCATATCAATAATATTGAACTTTTCCAAAATGTTAGAAAAAAATGAACTATTAGTAACAGACTCATAAATTTTATCACATTAATTAAACTTTTGACAAACATCAATAGGTTTATAAAAGTAGTAATACCCAAGCTGCTGCTACTGATCTCACATCATTTTATATTATTTATCGGAATTTAAATGATGATAAAATAGTAATTTCCGTGTTAATCATTCAATAATTTTTAATATTTAGTTTAGTCTAAAAACCGAAAACAAGTAACTGTTATCTATAGCAATGAAATTGTGAAGGAAACCATGGTGCCTCAGGGATCAGTGTTGGGTTCTCTACGTTATTCATAAAACCGTAATTTGGAATTTTCAAAAACGGTAAAAAAGCATTGTTGATAAAAAACTTTATTTTGAGCTCAAAAGAATTGTCTTCCCAGTTGACATGAAGTTGTTATGGCGTCATTACAAAAATAATAAATAATAAATTCCATCCCTTTAATCCTGCTGGTTGAACAAATTTATATCACAAATCAAATCATTAAAATCTTCTTGAGACAGTGAATGTGGCCCGTTAGATAACAAAGTTTCTTGAAAATCATGATCAATCATGTCATCTTCTTTTTCTGGTTCAACCGATACAATGGAGCTTTGAGTTGGTTCTGGGATTGGTAGGAATTTTTAACTGCGCGAGATCTGGTTTTTAGTAGATGACACATCAGGATACTTAACTTTTTTAGTTTTTATTGTAATACCTTTTGTATCAATACATAGATAAAATAGATAGCTAACTGGGATACAAAATTTTCGGACATCAAAAATAGCGCCATCTGAAAGGGTTCCCCCGCAACCATAGATAAAATAGATAGGTAACTGTAATACAAAATTTTCGGACAGCAAAAATAGCGCCCTCTGATAGGGTTCCCCCGCAACTTTGACGTTTAAACGGCGGGAGAACATTAGATATTTTGTCAAATTAGTTTATCATTTTAAAATGTATTTAATATTTCCTTTTTAATAAATATTGTATATTAGGCCATAATACTTAAAATGTTAACACAAAAACACACACCGAAAAGCCCAAAAATAAAAACGAAGTTATAAATAGAAGTATGACGGTGACGTTACTTCCAAAGATTACTATAAAATTAATTTTTAATTTAATTATTTTTTAAAATAATGCAAAGTCAAGAAAAATAAAGAAAGATTAATTTATCCATATTTTTATTTATTTTATATTTTTTGATTAAGGGGAAGTATAGAGGGGTAAAAAAAGTTGCCTTAAAAACTAATAAAGCAGCGCCATCACGTAGGGGTCCTCGCGAACTTAGGAAAAAACTTTTAATATGGGAGATTCCCTACCCTGTATCAATATTTGATGAATGATCTAAGGGTTGCATCCAAAGACTTCTATGTTTTCTATTGTTATACATAGACCGGACACGCTTGACATAACCTTAAAATAGGTCATTTTATTTGAAAATTTTATCGCGGTAGTTATGAAGAAATAAAAATTTTAAAGTAAAGAAATGATTATTTTTCAATATAGTTTCCCTTTATTTCTATACACTTATTACATCTTTTAATTAGGTTTTCTAATCCCTGATAAAAATACCTTTCGTCTTTCACGCCAAAATGTTCCATTATTGCAGTTTGCACTTGAATATCATCTTGAAATCTTCGTCCACGAATTTCTTTTTTTAAATTTGAGAATAAATAGTAGTCACTAGGGGCCATATCTGGACTATAGGGAGGATGATTAATTTCTACGAACCCACATTTCCTTATTGCATCCATTGCAATGAAAGCCTTATGAACAGGTGCATTGTCATGAAGAAGCATCACACCCACAATCAGTTTTCCACGTCTCTTTTCCTTAATAGGATCTCGTAGTCTAAACAGTATTTTAGCATAGTATTCTCCACTAATACTTTTACCCTTTTCTTTATAATCAATTAATAAAATTCCTTTTGAATCCCAAAATATCGTTGCCATGATCTTTCCTGCCGATTGCACCACTTTAAACTTCTTCGGGTGTGGACCACCTTTTTTGTGCCATTGCATTGACTCCTGCTTTGACTCTGGATCATAATAGTGAACCCAAGTTTCATCCCCAGTAACTATCCGGTTAATTGTAGATTCTGGATCCTCCTCACATAAGGCCAAAAATTGCTTTGCGCATTCAACTCGGTTAGCTTTTTGAACTGGTCTGATCATTCTTGGAACCCATCGTGCGCTTACCTTTATCATGCCAACATAATCATGTAGGATACGTAAAACACTTGTTTCTGATAACCCAGTCAATAGTGAGAGTTGCTTCTTTTTTAATCTGGCATCTTCCACAACTAATTTTTCTATTTTATCGATGTTTTCGGCGGTTGTTGCAACAAGAGGACGTCCACTGCGTGGGTCACCTTCTATGGATTCCCGGCCACATTTAAATAATTTAGACCACTTATTTATCATGGCTTGTGATGGAGTAGCATCGCCGTATACAGCTAGCATTTCAGTTCGAATTAGAGAAGGAGGTTTTTGTTGTTTTGTCAGTAATTTTATTACTGCTCGGTGCTCAGTATTTTCCATGCTGACTATTTACTTAAAATAAATAAATGTAACCGACCTATAAGATTTGAATTTTACAATAACACTATAGGAACATGTGCTAATGTTATTGCAAAATATGAGCTGCTTAAGACCCCTCCTTTGAGCCAAGCGCGCGAACTTTTGGACCTCCCCTCGTATCATAATCCATCGCATTAGTTGTATGTTGTATCTGGTAATTTGTAAAATAAAGAAAAACACAGGTCAACTTTAAAATGGCCGCCAGCGATACACAAAAAAATTACAGGTTGTTCGGTCTATGTATAACAATAGAAAACATAGAAGTCTTTGGTTGCATCCATATTATAGGATTCCGAAAGGTATAGATCATGATCATCCAGTAAAAAGCCCTACACACATAATACAAGAGATCTTAGAAATCCACACTTTGTTACAATTTTTTTTTGTTGACCAGTGTCACACAGTTATTGGGAATTTTTAGATTCGCTCGCTCTCTGCTGCCAAAAATATGAACTTCTACATTCGGTAATTATTTTTTTATTTTATGCATTAGTACAAGTTTTTGAGCTTTACTGAAGTGTTGTTGAATATGTAGGTATAAGGTACAAGAATGCTTTTTAAACACAATCATAGATAATATAATTTATATAGAATGCAAACTCAATGCTAAATTTTGATAACACAAAAGAACTTGGCCCCAAAAGTATTTATGAACCTAAAGAAAAAATCAACTTGGCGAATCATTTTTTTGTTGTCAGAATTGATAGTTATGTGATAGTTTGCTTTCAAAATGCATCAGTTTTATGTTTTTAGAGAAATGATACTTGAGTTTAAAAGGGTCTCGTTACTGTTACCGTTGGATTTTCAGCAAATTTTTTAATTCTAGATCTAGGTATGTTTACTTTTTGTACTTACATCCTATGCTTATATCTCACATTTTTAAAATATTTTATTAATTTTTAAGAATACTTTTAAACTGGGTTTATACAATTGTCCTTGCAACATCTAAGTGAGACATTGTACGGTTTTCCAGATAATCCTAGGAGAATGGATTTGGATTTTCAAAAGACGTAAAAGTTTAAAATTTATATTTTCTAATTTATTTTTGAGTAAATCATACTTCTACTTTTATAACATCTAAAATCTTCTTTAAATCTGTTTTACTGATTTACAGTTTGTATGTAACTCTATACAATTTCTAATTTTTAAATAAAATGTTTAAATATAAAATTTTGTTTATTATGTTATATTCTACAAATTGGGTGGTTTTTGTAAATATGTATCTTTAATTATAGTTAATACCTATGTAATAAATTTGTTTGAAAATTTAAAAATTACCCTTTCAAATTAAAGATACATCTTTATAAAATAATAAAACTACAAAATACAAATATAAAAATTGCAGATTCAAAATTCACGCGCGTCTAAACATACTTGGCCCCAAAAAACCAGAGGGCGCTTTTACGTTATCAAAAGGTACTATTGAGTTTGCATTCTATATGTATTATGTTATCTATGAACACAATTTTTGCAATGACAAGTACTGAATATCCTTGATTTATAGCGCCCTCTATACGTAGTTAAAATTCTCAATTGTTCAAATTTTAGTGTACAAACACAAACAAAAAAGGTTACCTACTTTTGCTCGCTTACAGATTACCTGTGCCGATTACACGCGCATGCCTGAGTCAGTCCGATATGGACATACCTGCTTTGTTTGTGTTTTTACCCTTACACGCTTTTTGTATAGTATGGCGCGGATTGATTCACTACACTTAGAATGTTTTTTTTAAATAAACAATAAAAAAATCGTACAATTTTTATTACCCGAGAGCAAAAGAGCCTATAATAACTGTAAGCTACTTCAGTAATCAACGTAATGTAAAAACCGATTTGGTAATTAATTGAAACATGTAAATGGGTGTCATGTGTTGCAAAAAAAGCCACTAAATAATTGAGCAATCCGCATCGAAGTGTTTAATGAATGATTAAAAGCGAACGAGTGAAATCGTATTTTATGATCGGGTATTTTCTGTAGGCAGATTTTTGTTGTAGTCAATTATTGAGACCTAATCACCTCGCGCCAACTAACGATTTTTTAAAGCTTTAAATAAATTAATGTAACTCCAACTGTCGACAGGAAACTCGTAAATAATTAATTCTTTTGGTCATAAAATATTTTTATGTTTCATATTTTACAATTTACGTACGTTTTATCACCGGCGAAAAAAGTCTGGTCTTATCGATTGTTTTGTTCTCGAAGTCTATGATAGAGCGTAAGCAGTTGCTGACAAGAGATAATGAGAATTATGTCAAAATGGGAACGCTCAACCTCCAAGGGCCGAAACTTATTTTCCAAGAGTTTGTTTTAATTATCATTTTACCCCCATCTGTCATAAAAATATGACGGACGCCTTTTTTACTCACACCAAATTGTTACAATTAAGAAACGTGACGTTGAATTAGCCATGACATGATTGAAATTAATAACGAAAATCTCATTTATTCTTACACCCAATAATTACATCACCAAGCTTAAATTTCAATTTAAGTTAATCAATAATATGATGAATAAACTAAATATTTGTAACGAGTATAGTGTCGAATATTTGCAAACATTGTTTGTTGATAATTTTTGATGTGTAAAATTGGCAATTGGGTTTGCACAAATAATTGAATAAAATAGGAGTGGTGGTGCGTAAACTTGTTTTAAAAAAGTATATTAAATCACTCCACACTCAATAAGAAAATGAAAAAAGCTGGAAACATTAAAAGTATTCTAACAATGCTTGTCAATCCTAATGGATTGATCGATGTAAATCCATGGCACTTTAAAAAAGCTTATCCTCGTATCCAACAAAATCCATTTAATTTAACGTAGGTATTTTAACCATAAATCCTTTTATTTATAGATATGAGAAGTCATTGTTGTTTAAAGAATTTTGCAGAATTGAGGAGTGTTGTGAAATTTCGTTTAATTGCAGAGGTGCATTAAAATGAGACAATGGGAGGGGGGTTGGTGGAAAGTGAAAAGTGGAAAGAGTTTTTGTGATGAGTTCGTGGAGAGAAAGAGATAAGGTTGGGTTTTACAATAGATCGACCTTCTTTCACTCGTAAAATATGTGTCCAAAACAGGTGCGCAATTTGCAATTTATTTCAATCGGCCTTTCCTCCCTTGTCTTCAAGTTCATAACTTATTGAAATTTTGCAAATTAATATAAAATGACATATGGGTTAATTTGCTTCTTATTTTTGTGATTTAAATAAAAGCCAATTATAAATGGCAGACCGCAATTTGTATGAATGACGGTCGTAATTTGGAACAAATGTCCATGGGGATGAAATAATGCATAGCGAATGGTGGCTTATAAAAGTCACCCTCGAATATCGCGCCCTTCGGCACGGTCCTAGGCACCGATGACGCCCCTTTAACTCATAAATAACGCGCCAGGACTTTCCTGTCAGTGCCAAGTTGAAATCTGACCGGGAAAGGCTGCCGCCCCACATTTAACAGACTATTGTCTGTTAATAGTTTCGCAACTGGGGTGAGCTAAATAGCATCGCCTCGTGTATTTACTAATCTCCTCGTGTTTCACAAATGTTTAAACACGCACCACGCAGCAAAAAACAAACCGCACTTGAACCAATACTGCAACATACCTACTCAATTGAGACTTGAAACCAATTTACAACCATTACTACATCCCATTTTGATATTCATTCAAGAGCTATTACACTTTTTCATCCATTACTTCAAATGATAAATTAGTTATGAGTTATATACCCAAATTCTGGTCAAATAATTTAGGTATAAAAGCCTTTAAATTTGTTATGCGGGTTGAAATGAACAATTTCCATGGTTACCTTAAATGTTTCCAATTCCAAACGCCTTTAATTTTGATGAGAAACTTCCTAATAGTCAGTTTACATTTAGAACATTTAGAACTCGCCTGGATCGATATTGGCATCAAATCTTTGAAAGAAGCTTTTCCCAATTGGAGAATTACAGCAATATTTTTCGTTAGTCAATAAAGATTTCTTCTTAAAAATGGGAAAATAAGGGATTACAAAGTGTTGCAAACCAATTAATATATAGTTTTCTAAAAAATCCAAAACAAGTAACTGTTATCAACAATCAACAATATTTTTAGCAATGAAATGGTGAAGGAAATCGAAGTACCTCAGGGATCAGTATTGGATCCTTTACGTTATTCATTATGCAGGGTGAGTTTAAAGTAACGCTAGAGCCATTATTTCAAAATATCATATCATTATCCTCTATTAGAGCCAGACTGCTTCAGTTCTTATTGGAGATTGCACATCAGACGACATATGGATCTTACGAACTGTCAGACAATTTTAATTTGAGAGTGTTGTGCGTGAAACGTTAGTTGAACTTGATTTTGGCATTATTGTAAATAATATACTTATTAACAATATACGTTACGCTGATGATACTATGCTTCTTGCAAGGAGCTTGGAAGATCTACAACAATTGGTCAACTTAGTAGCTAATCACTAAATTTGAAATTAGCAAAACAAGAATCCCAACAATCAACTTTAAAACTTATTGATCGACAACAAAATTATCAAAAGAGTACCACATTACAAATATCTGGGATGTTACATAAACTAACAATATGACCATCCAGAAGAAGTTCGATGCCAAATTGAACAAGCGAGAAGTGCATTCAATGAAAAAGCTATTGACATCACGCGATCTGAATATACATCTGCGAACATGCCTTTTGAGATGCTACGTATTCAAAGTGCTTTTGTACGGAGCGGAAAAATGGACTTTGACAAACGCGCGTAAAAAACTAGAAGCTTTTGAGATGTGGACGTATACAAGAATCTTGCTTATACCACGGACTGTCCGAAAAACCAATAATGGAGGTTCTAACACTAATGAGTAAGGAAACTGAAATAATGGACATAATAAAGCTCGAATATCTTGGTCAAATTCTACGAAACCCAAAGTATCAATTACTACTAACTAATTATTGAAGACAAGATCGAGGGATGAAAAACTCGAGGCAGAAGGAAGACTTCGTGGCTTCGCAATTCACGACAATGGTAGGGATTAAGTACTCGATCACTTTTTCAGGCAGCAGTAGATAAAGTACAGATTATGCGTCTAGTGGCGGAGGACATGGCACTTGAAGAAGAAGATCATTATCCTATGAAAAGAAGTTCTTTGTCTTGATGTTGAAATAATACATTTTTGTTCTTGATGGTAACAAACTCCATATCCCTTTAATCGGGATCCCAAAAGTTCTGCCTGCTGTTTGGACAAATTTAAATCACAAACCAAATCACTTAAATCTTCTTGGGATAGTAGATATGTCCCGTCAGATAAGCAAGATTCTCGAAACTCAAGATCAAACATTATATCATTTTCTTCCTCTGGTTCAACAGACACATTGAATGTTTGAGTTGGTTCTGGTATTGTTAGTAGATCTTTGCTTTACGGGTTCAGTTTTTTTAACAAATGGCATGTCAGGATACTTAACTTTTTTTAGTTCTTATTGTAATACATTTTGTATCAGTAAGGTAAACATAACAATTTTATAAATGGAACCCAAAGGTTTCATATAAATCATAGGAACTCCGAAAGGCATAGATCGAGATCATTTTGCTCATCCAGAAATAAACCCTACAGACGTAGACAATTCAACAAGGAATCCACATTTTGTCTTGGTTCCTAATAGGAAAACTAAATAGCGTTCATATAAACGTTTTACCAGTGGTGTGAAATTTCTCCGTTGAGTATCAAAAGCAATTTAATCACAAATGTAAAAAAACCTATCAGGGTCATTTTTACATTTTCTGGACTGCGTTTCTCGAATGTATGCGACAAATAATCGCACACTTTTTTTGGCAACAATTTATTTCTACCTTTCTCTAGGAACTGTTCATCAGCATGCCCTAGACCCATTTGTTCGTTTTATTTGATATTTGTCACATTCGATTCCCCTTGGTGAATAGGTATATTTTGACAAAAATAATTTGTCGCATGCATTCAAGAATCAGCCGGTTTTAAAGGAAACATTCAAGTAGCGTCTGACGCTTTGCGGTGATCGTGAATAAGCGGTAGCCGCAAGCGTCCGCCGCTTCATTAAACATTACTAATAATAGTAATATTAATTTTCATTTGGGAACAAGCCTTTATAATACAAGAGGGTACAAAATCTTAACAGAATGAAAACGCTTTAAAACTATAAGTTTAAATTTTTTTTAAATTAAAACAACTTAAAATATCAGGATAACCAAGAAGGTTTTTTAACAACTTTAAAAGCAAAACATGCATTAAATTACAGGCGCCGTTGGTGTACGGGTAAAAGACCACTATATTGGTTAATTTTATCATTCACGTTACTGTCATATAGAGTGTTAGTTTTAAAGCATAAATAATTTAGTAATAGATTGTGAGTGCATTCAAGCTTATTAAGGTATATGTACATTAATAGATGAAGACCATACACAACAGCATTAATCTAAATGAGATCTTTATAAGTGAGCTGTACAACAATGCTATTAAGGCTCTATCATTAGAGAAGTTAGCTATACATGTTTTAAAAAATCGAAGGATTTGATTAGCCTTATTATTAACATAATTTATGTGATCACTAAACTTGTTGTGTAAGATTAGGCGAAGGTTTTAGTAGTCTCCACATTTTCTAAAGTAATTCCATCGATAATCATAAGAATTTTTAGAAAGTTTTTAGCTGAAACAAATACTTTTCCATTTAGAAGCATAAAAGTTATTTGATTCACTTTAGGTCCTGTTGTTAAGCATCACAGTCACTCTGAGATTTAATTGTTTTATATAATATCAAATCATCAGCAAATAGAAACAATTGAACTTTTAATTACATTAGAAATATTATTAATAAATAACATGAACAGAGTCTCCTGTTAAACCCAACTTTGCAACACCATAATGAGTATGAAGATTTTAACTGTACTCGTTGAGTTCTGTTATTGAGAATTAACTGAATTCAGGAGAGAAGAGGGATACCGATTCCGAGAGATTCCAACTTCGAAGCAAGTCCTTGTGACGGTTGCATACCGTTTAATCGACCCTATACTTTCATCGACATAGCCTTCTCATCGAATGCCATTTCATCGACACGACCGTTTCATCGACACAAATGTTTCATCGACATTGCGAATTCATCGACATGGCCGTTTTATCGACATTACATTTTCATCGACAACAATTTCATCGATTCTATATTTTCATCGACACTACTCTTTCATTGACACAGACGTTTTATCGAAATTACCTTTTGATCGACAACCCTATCATCGACGATACCTTTTCATCGACATACAATTTCATCGACATTATCATCTTTTCTACAATGCCGTTTCATCGATTACAGCTTTATCGTCTCTAAATTTTTATCGCAAAGACTTCGCCAATATTGTTTTATCCACATTATATAGTAATCATTTTAATCGGTGTAAAATATATTAAAAGGTAGTGTAGATAAAACCTTTGACAATGAAACCACATTGTCGAAGAATTGGTAATGTGGATAAAATTGTTTGTCGATGAAAAGGTAATGTCGATGAAACGTTTATGTCGATGAAAAAGTAGTGTTGATGAAACATCCTTGTCAATGAAATGACATTGTTGAAGAATTGGTAATGTGGATAAAATTGTTTGTCGATGAAAAGGTAATGTCGACGAAACGTTTGTGTCGATGAAAGAGTGGTGTCGATGGAAAATCCTTATCGAAGAAAAGGTTTGTCGATGAAATGGTTGTTGATGAAAAGGTAATGTCGTTGAACGTCCGTCGCGATGAATTGTCCATGTCAATTGAACGTACTTGTCGATGAAACGGTCGTGTCTGTGTAAAGGTCATATCGATGGAACCGTTATCGATAAAAACGCACTGTCGAAGAAATGGACTGTCGATGAACTGGTAGCATGCCACTTGTGACTGACCCTTTCAAAGACCTTGCTAAAGTCAGTATAGTAACTTCATATCACTTTTCAAGGTCTTTAATAATATCGTTTTTCATAATCACATTCTAATTAAGTCTTTTTGAAGTTTTCATGTGCTACTTTTTTAGTCTTTATCAATGCTTTAGTATTCTTAAGTACCCACTGTGGAAGCAGACTTTTAATTTGAAAAAAATGATTTTAAGATCCAATACTTTAATTATAAGTTAAAATTTTTATGGGTTTTGTGGATGCGTAAAAGGTCAAGAATTAAAATTGATCCATTCTTTTAAGCCAACGTTTCGAAACTTTATTGTTTCTTCTTCAGGGCACTACAATACATTAAATATTATAAATAAAATAAAAATCTGTATTAATTTAGCTATTATTTAAAAGAGAGACTTTTAATTGACTTGTTTCGTAGTAGTGCTGCTCCCCATGTATTTATGCAATACAGTCGAACTTGGTTATAACGAGCACGGGTATGACGTGTTCACGGATACAACGAGCATATCCGGAGACATATTTTGGTTCCAGTTTTTTTATTTTAATTCAAAAATTCACGGTTATTTCGAACTTTTTTCCGGATATGCCGAATAAATATTTTATCACTTCCATACTATTGAGTTTTTGCATTTATAAAATTTATATTGCCACCCGTGTGAGCTAAAATGTTACTCCTAATTACTATCTGCGTGATTTCTCATTATTAGGTTATCAAGGCCCAAGTGCAGCACTTCCACTTAAAATGCAATCAATACTGAAGAGGAACATTATTCTATTGTATAATATAAAAGCAAATAATATTAGAAAATAAGTATTATTAAACATACTAGCGTTGTACAAAAAATGGGAACGAAAGAGGGTAGATGCCCCCGAAATTTTTTTTAAAGAAATTAGTATGTATTCAGCGACCGTGATGAAAATTTTAGAGACGTCATTAGAGTTAATCACGTCTTTAAAAAAATATTTCTTATGAAGAAACGTGTTTAACGTTAACGACGTCTCTAAATTTTTCATCACGATCGCTGAATACACGCTATTATTTCTAAAGTAATGTTAACAACCAACTATGGCTGACTATGGAGTTGTCAAGGATATTGGTAATTTGTTTATTTTTGTGTCAGTTTCGTTATGGAACTGCTCAATCGCATGCACTAGACCCATAGATAAAACCTAGACCCATTCCCTCGTTTTATTCGATATTTGTAGCATTCGATCCCTGTTGAAACATTGGAGAATATATTTTTGACAAAGTAATAGAGATTTGACAGAAAAAGTGTGCGATAAGTTATCGCATACATTCGAGAATTGCAGTCCTGGGTTCATATTTTTAAACCATCCGACACGATGCCGTATACGACTTTCATCATTCGATCCTTGTCATTCAAATGCAAAAATAAAAGTCTGTCCATGTCATATTGCATACGACATCGTGTCGATTCAAAAATAACCCTCCTGGGGGCGTATTTTTGAAATTGTCAACACGATATCGTATTCGACATTAGACTCTTATTTTTTCATGTAAATGACAAAGACAGAAACTCGCATGCGACATCATGTCAGATGAATCAAAAATAACCCCCCCCCCCCTGGGGGTATATTCTCGAACCATACGACACGATGTAGTACACAACTTTCATCATTCTATCCTTCTCATTCAAATGCAAAAGTAGAGTGTGTGATTTCCATGTCCTATACGATATTATGTCTACATAAGAGATTGATAATTTTTCTCATTTATTTCAGTCTAAAAAATATACTCCCAACTCTGCTGTGGACAAAATATTTTAAATCGATGTTGATTGATAACGAAAACGTCAATATTTTAATATTATTGTAGGTACTTACATATATTTTTATTTATTATACAGTGAATTCAAATAAGGGTGAAACCAATGACATTTCAAGGTAGGAAACCTAAATTTCCCAAAGTTGGCTACACTGAAACTAAAAATCAATACTTCAATGGCGTTTCTAAATTTTTAATAAAAAACTTGGGTTAATTTTAATATTTTTATTTAATTTAATTTTATGAAAAATATTATTCAAAAAGAATGCACAAAAAACTTGAGATAATATTTATTCGTATATTTTGTAAATCACATTATAACCTAAAAAAGTAGTTAAAAGTTTAGAATTACAAAATTGTGTTTGTTTACTATTGTGAGAAACCCTAACCAACGAGGTTATTTGTTATAAATCTTTATGTGCAGCCCTTAGCAACGAGGGTGTTTGTTAACTATTGTGAGAAACCCTAACCAACGAGGTTATTTGTTATAAATCTTTATGTGAAGCCCTTACCAACGAGGGTATTTGTTAACTATTGTGAGAAACCCGAACTTACAATAAATGTTGGAAGTGGTTTCTCCGATTTTCTAAACAAATATTTACTCGTCGTTTCATATTTTCAAATACCCGCTGAAGTTCATATTGGGTGATGAGATTGATTTCTTGAGTAATGGCCAGTTTTAATTCTTCCAGATCGTGTATTCGATTTTTATAGATCTTGTTTTTAATACGCCCAAATAAATAAAAATCAAGGGGTGTTAGATGTGGAGATCGGGCAGCCCACAGATTTTGGCTTATTAATCTTTCCTCATAAAACTCCTGACGAAATTCAATTGTGGTCCTTGCAGTATGTGCTTTGCACCATCTTGCTGGAAATATCCTGTTTGAAGTTCGTCATTATGAAGTTCGTTAATAAACGGTTCTAAGAGCAAAGTTCGGTATCTCGCAGCATTTATCGTCTCTTGAAAGAATATTGGTCTAATTATTCTTCTTCGTGACATGACCACCCACACACCAATTTTTTGGGGATGCAACAAATACATGTGGATTTTGTGTAGACCATGTTCTATAATTTTGGGAATTCACATAACCCGATAAGTGAAACCACGCTTCATCAAAAAAGAACGTAACATCAAAAAAAATCATTGTTTAAATTGACAATAGTCTATAATCTTTTTGGATAATCAGGTGGTAATAATAACTTTTGCACTACACTCACTTTATATGCATGCATGTGAAGTTTTTTTTAAGGGGCGTGTGGCAAGTTCCCACGGACAATCCTAAATATTATTCTTAAATATTGTTTTGCATAACTTATTGTATAGGTAGTTACCTGTTTGAGTTGAAAGTTTTACGATTGATTTTGTAGGACTTTGTTCCATGCGATTGCTAATGTCCCTCTAAACGTTATCGGTTAACTTTTTAGGAGCCCCACTACTTTTTCCTTTACAAATGCAATGTTTATTCTCAAATTTATGGACAATTCGTAACTTATGCAATTTAAAATTGTCATACTCGAACGGATATTCTGGAAAAGCTTCTCTAAATTGTTCTATACAAGATTGTAAGTCGTAAGACCATGTTCCATAGATCAATGTTCCACTTCGAAAATGAATGCGTTGTGTTCCGTTGAGAAAGCCATCGCGAATATTTAAACTGCACTATTTTTAGTTTTGAAAAAAACTGTTTTTTTTTATAAAATTTGCAACACACTGAGAAATAACTTGAAAAAATGCCCGAACAAAAATTGCTGAGAGACGCTTTGGTTAAAGTGACAGATCAAATTTAAATTTGAATGAACATTAACAGGTACACCAACTTAGCAAGTCTAAAATCACTACAAAGTATGTTTGGTTGCATAGTTGATGGTTTCAGTCTTTTTTGAATTCACTGTACATTAAAACTAAAGTTTCTGTGCTTCTAATATGTACTTTTATATTTGTCGACATTATTTATCAATAGCGTGAAGATAAGATATAGCGCTTTTCTTTATAATACTCTTCTCTACAGGGTGATTTTTTTAACCTGGAAAATGGAATTATCTCGAAAAATACGCATCGCACAGAAAAATTTGCCAGATCGAAACTTTATCTCTCCGAGGGAGGCATATGTTAGTACTAAATTACTCTCATCCCGACACCCACTGGGGGCAGGGCCGGCGGCAACTTTGAATCTTAAATACGAACACCCATTTTTTATCGCAGATTCGGATTCAACGTCAAAAGGTACGTACGATTTGTCCGAAAAAATTTTTTCCATTCGCGACAGATGGCGCTGTAATCGCAAAAAATGAACAGAAATCAAAAGAATCAAAAATCAGATAAACATGCATTTATTATTTTTCGACGGGCTATTCAATGATAATACGGTTGCTGGTATGTTAAAAAACTACATTTAGCATAACCCAGGAACAACGACGGGGACGTAGTAGTTTTCTGTTCCCTTTGGGGTTCTTGATTAACGTGAGTCCCCTTGTCTCTCATCTTTTGCGGTGCTTCATTAACGTGAGTCCCCTTGCTTCTCACTATTCAAATAAATGCTCGAAATGGTGACCTTGAACTGCAATACATTTGTCGATTCGCCTTGCAAATGATTGTACACAAATGTAACTCTCACCACATGTCCCTTCTCGAGACCTAAATAATTGTCTTTCATAATTAAACTTTTTTTGTGTTCAGTCGCTTGCATTTGTAGTTATTAACACGTCTCAGCGTACGAACGTTACCTACATTACCTTAGTTGTAGACACTTGTACCTACTAAAAATTAATTAGGAACAATTTTTGTGAAAATGGAGGTGTTAATAACCATACAAGAAAAAATTGAAATGATTCTTGTTTATGGAGAAGCGGGCAGAAATTTAGAGAATGCTGTCAACCTTTATGCTCAGCGTTTTGCAGACAGGCCGCGATCATGCACTTCGTTTTTCCGTGTTGTCCAACAGTTTACTCGCGAAGGAAGTGTTCAACCGAAGAAAAGGATCCGTCAAAAAACAGTAACTGGAGCAGAAAATACAATTGATGTATTAGCCGCAGTGGCTCATAATCCCCACGTCAGCAAACGAGAAATAGCTCGCGATAGCGGAATGTCCCAAACCAGTGTTTGGACAATTTTAAAGCACAATAAACATCATCCTTACCACGTATCTCTTCACCAAGATCTTCATGGCGTTGATTTCGAAAATCGCTTGACATTTTGTCAGTGGGCACGGGAAAAAATATTAATGAATCGTAATTTCTTTCATTGGGTATTATTTTCTGACGAATCAACATTTACAAACCATGGAGCTGTTAATCGACATAACATGCATTACTGGAGTATTGAAAACCCAGACTGGCTGCGTCAGGTTGAGCATCAGCGTCCTTGGTCTGTCAATGTCTGGTGCGGGATAATTGGTAGCAAACTCATAGGTCCCCACATCTTTGAAGGCAATTTAAACGGTGAAATGTATCGAGACTTCTTGGAAAATGAACTGCCACAGTTACTAGAAGACGTAAGTTTAAGATTGCGACGGAACATGTGGTTTCAACATGATGGTTGTATTTGATCGTGTTTTCCACGGTCGCTGGATTGGTAGAGCTGGTCCGATAAATTGGCCTGCCAGATCACCAGATCTTACTTCACCGGATTTTTTTTTTGTGGGGGTACCTGAAAGATCAAGTGTATGAACAAGTACCAACAACTCGTGCTAATATGATTGAACGAATCAGGAATGCTTGTGACCATATTCCTGGAGACGTACTTCTCAGTTGTGTACAGTCATTTGAAGGGCGGATCGACAAATGTATTGAAGTTCAAGGTCACCATTTCGAGCATTTACTTGAATAGTGAGAGGCAAGGGGACTCACGCTAATGAAGCACCCCAAAAGATGAGAGGCAAGGGGACTCACGTTAATCAAGCACCCCGAAGGGAACAGAAAACTACTACGTCCCCGTCGTTGTTCCTGGGTTATGCTAAATGTAGTTTTTTAACATACCAGCAACCGTATTATCATTGAATAGCCCGTCGAAAAATAATAAATGCATGTTTATCTGATTTTTGATTCTTTTGATTTCTGTTCATTGTGATTACAGCGCCATCTGTCGCGAATGGAAAAAAAATTTTCGGACAAATCGTACGTACCTTTTGACGTTGAATCCGAATCTGCGATAAAAATGGGTGTTCGTATTTAAGATTCAAAGTTGCCGCCGGCCCTGTCCGCAGTGGGTGTCGGGATGGGAGTAATTTAGTACTAACATATGCCTCCCTCGGAGAGATAAAGTTTCGATCTGGCAAATTTTTCTGTGCGATGCGTATTTTTCGAGATAATTCCATTTTCCAGGTTAAAAAAATCACCCTGTATAACGCCCTGCTTTATAGCGTCCTGCTTTATAACGCCTTGCTTTATAACGTCCTGCTTTATAACGCCCTGCTTTATAATGCCCCGGTTGTTAAGATTTTAAATAAATCTTCGGTTTGATGCAGAACTATCCTAAGTAAAATTTTACATAAAATGGGATAAAACCCAATGTACAGTTCAAAATATGGCTCTTTTAATGCAGAAACATCCAAACTTACATCCAAATATAATAAACGCTCAAAGGCGAATGATTCCAACAATTCCTTGCATAAAATATTTGTATTTTCAGACGAGGTCGTAACACGAGAGCAAAGACGGTATGTCTGTTAGAGAATAGTTTAATTAAAGTGTAGCGTTATTTTATGATTTAATAATATTTAAATTTCGTGAGTACCAATTGAAGCCCCAAATTGCAGTATTATTCCGCTTGTGCTCCAATAAAATGGACAAGAGGTGCTTGAATACATATTAAACGCATACAATTTGATTTTGGAACAATAGAATCGTTAATAAAATTACATTTTTGGTAGTTTATTTTTTATGTAATTGAAAAATTGTGTAATTATTACGTTGGATGGGATTAACGTATCGGGTTAAAAAAATTAAGCCAATAAACACGACAAAAGCTGTATAAACGTAATTAGAGCGTTGTAATTATCAAATTGTATGCACACCCGCTTATCTGGGGGTTGAAATGTGATTCCACCACTTGCAGTGCTTGCAACCCTTGCAACCTCAGCACCAGGTGCACGTCATAACACGAAATTTCTTATTTAAAAATAAATTCATCAAATTTCGCCCACAAATTTATTATCACGAATAAATAAGTGAGTTTTTTTGTGTTCTTTTGTAATATGCATTAGAGTTGTGATTGTGTAAATTTCTTTAAAACGTAGCTGGCAATTTACAGTAAATCTTTGTAACGGGGTTTGGAGTGAAAACGAGGGCAATTTATAATTTAAAGTTGTACGCAGATGGCAGAAGCATAAATTCGGCGGCTTTGAGAATTTTATTAAAAGCTAATTGTGTTGGTGAACAACGTAAATTTGTATCGAACATGATTTAGTCGTTATTTGAACAAACATAGAAAATAGGAAACGCTGTTCTGTTGTTATCGATCGCGTGTGCGCGCTTTAATTAGAAGTGATAAGGGAGCTTACGTTCGCTTTCCTAAGCATAATTGGCATAAATTTTATTAAGGTCGATTTTGAAGGTGACATGCATTACGAAAATGGATATGCAATTTGGATCAAGTCCAAAATTGTAAGTCGAGATATTGGCCATTGCCCACATCTCAACTTCCAATGCAAATTTTTAGTATTTTTACCACCAACACATTGCTACATCCCCTATAAAAGTTTGCGTTATACTCAAGTTACACAACAAAACGGCCACTAAATGACTGTTTTACAACCCATATTTGCTTTATACTTTACTCAAAGTTATTTCCAAAATATAAAATATAAAACACGCTTTTCCTCTCGCCTATACTGAATCCTGGTTGTTATTACAAACTTTCCTAATATAAACAGCACGCTAAGCCAAATTGAAATATTAAACTACTAAAATATTATATTAAAATTCCAACAATACGTTTCCCTTATGAATCATAATAAGTGTCCCTCTCGCTTTGATTTGTCTTTCTACCATCCCTTTGTGTGAAAACCTTGCTGACCCAATCAGCTCCACCTTTTGTCCCTTCAGAATTTTAGAGCGGCCAAATTTACAATTTACTTCTTCCCTTTTTACTTCCTGCGACAATACCCGCTCTATTCTCAAGTGCCAGTCCGCAGGATCCAGGAAAAAGCGCAAACTTGTTCGAATTCTCATTTTCTACGCGATAAAGGATTTTTAAAACAATGCCTTCATACATTCCTAATGCATACACTTCAATTCATACAGCCTCAAAGCCTTTAAACCATCCAATCATAAACAGAACTACATTAACATAACAAAAAATACGATTATTCACAAAAAGATTTTCTTTATTTACTCCTAAAATAATGTTGTTTACATTTCAGCTCTACGGTGCCATTATAATTTCCGTTATATCCTGTAAGACAATTGTATTATAGTAACCCCCACATCCAAATATTTGAAAAAACAGCTTTAAAATTCAATCCTAAAATTGTAAAATGTAGAGAAAAACTTCTTAAGAACAGTCCAAATATTTGTCAACTTCTTTTCATCATTTTATCTTAAAACACTTTTTTGTTTGAAACGTCGATAAAATCTAAAATACAGTCTTCTGTAACGCTTTACATGCTCTAACAAGTCATTGTGGGATAGTACAGTTTACGGTCATTTTCGACACGAACAGCGTCTATATTTCTTACCGATAAAGGAAAACTTTATTGTCGCCTTAAGGTAAGTATTATAATTTACACTATTAAAATAAATTTTAGACGTTGGAAGAAAAAGTGGGATGCTTTGTACGGAGAAACTACTACGCCCAAAAATTCTACAAAATCAAGTAAAATATGAATATTAGTGTAGGAAGAGGTAACTATCCGCGTCGTGATTTTTAGTTGGTTTCTGGTATGGAATCCAAAGATTAGAATAAAACTCATAATTCTACTGGGTCTTCAAAAAAGGATGATACAGGTGATTTGCGTTGTAGGAAACCTAAATTTATCGCAGTTAGCCACACTAAAATTAACAATACTTCAGTGACGTTTAAAAAAATGTGATATAAAAATGAAGAAGCAGAACTAGGAGATTTGTGTTGGATGATAAACTAATTATCAAGTAGTTTTATGTAGTTATAATAAACAAATAAGTATTGTCTAGTAGTCTAAGCGGCGGCGACACTAAGTCTAGTGTGATAAAACTTTTCAAGGTCGTACATATAATTCGTTACGTCATTGAGGGGAGAACACAAAATGCCACTGCTGCCACGTGTAGACCGAACGCCACTATAAATTTTTTTTTTTCAAAATTTTTAATTTTTTCTAATGTCTAGTATCATAAAACTTCAGGATTCTGATTTTTCCTCGCGATAGGGGAGGGTTAGGGCTATAAAAAATGCGGTGCTTCCAGTCTCCGAGAGAACGCTTATGTATGCAAATAAAAATATGACATTTTCAAAAGAACTCTGGGCAAAAATGATTAATTCAGCAGCATACATTTTAAATAGAACTGGAGTTTCTTCAATAAGTGATAAATCTCCTTATGAATTATGTAAAGGTCAAAAACCAAGTATTAAACATTTGAGAATTATTGGTTCAAAATGTTGGGTTCATGTACCAAAAATTAAACGAAAGAAGTTTGATATAAAAACACAAGAAGGAATTTTAGTTATATGATGGTGATGAGGGTTATAGAAAATTGTGTAATCAGAAATTGATACGTTCCAGAGATGTAATTTTTCAGGAATTAACTCTAAAACCAATTGAAGATATCATCAATCCATATGAAAATACCTTAAGTGAATTTGAAGTTAGGATAGATCAACAAAATAAAGAAGAAATTCAAGAAAATAATTTGCAAGAAATTGAAGAGAATATTAATGTAGAAGAAAAATAAAACCAAAAAGAACAAGAAGTTTTAGAAAATATTAATTTAGAGAAAGAAAATTTACAAAAAGTTGAAGAAAATATATGTTTACGTGATAGAAGTTCTCTTTGTAAACCAAAATATTTTGAAGATTATGTTTTTATTTCCGAACATAATGAAAAAATTCCACAAACATATCAGGAAGCAATTAATAGTGTTGAAGCTGAAGAATAGCAAAAAGCAATGGATTCGGAAGTTAAGTCTCTTATGGAAAACAATACATGGTATTTATGTGAATTGCCCAAAAATTGAAAAGCTATACCTTCCAAGTGGGTATATACTAAAAAATTTAATGCTGATGGTTCTTTGGAACGTTATAAAGCAAGATTGGTGATAAAAGGATTTACTCAACAAAAAGGATTTGATTATGATGAAACGTTTAGTCCTGTTACAAAAACTACAACAATTCGTACTCTTTTAAGTATTGCAGCAAGTGATAATATGTATTTGGAACAATTTGATGTTTCAACAGCTTTCTTAAATGGAAAGTTAAAAGAAGAAATTTATATGTTTCAACCAGATGGCTATAATGATGGATCTAACAATGTTTGTAAATTAAATAATAGTTTATATGGTTTGAAACAAGCTCCTAGATGTAGGAATGAAAGAATTAATAAATTTCTTAGGGATAAAGGATTTGAAGTTAGTGCAGCTGATAATTGTCTATTTATTAGAAAAAGAGGGCGAAATAAGATTATGTTGGCACTTTATGTGGATGATTGCTGCTACTAGTAAACAAGAAATAGAACTATTTCTAAAAGAATTGAAACGAGAGTTTAAAATTAAATCTAAAACAGCTGATTACTTCCTAGGTTTTGAAATAACTCAGAGCAAGGAAGGCATTGAAGTAAATCAAAAGGCGTACATAAGAAGAATTTTAGAGAAATTTAATATGGGAAAATGTAAGGCAGTTGGTTCACCAATATTAAAGGATAATAGTAATGAATCAAGGAAGGCTACTGACAAAAATGACAATAAAATCAAATTTCCATATCGTGAAGCAGTAGGCTCTCTTATGTATTTAATGAGAGGAACGAGACCTGACATTGCCTATGCTGTAGGTGTAGTATCAAGAACTTTGGAAAATCCTACTGAGGAAGATGTTGTTAAAGTAAAACGGATTTTTCACTATTTACAAGGAACAATAAATTATTGTTTATTTTATTCAAGAAATGTTAAGAATTTTCAATTTGAAGCTTACAGTGATGCTGATTTGAGAGGCTGTCATGTTACAGGAAGGTCAACAACTGGTGTTGTTTGTCTTATCGCAGGTGGAGCAGTATCTTGGATAAGTCAAAGACAAACGTCAGTTCTATTTCAACCACTGAAGCAGAAATTGTTGCATCAAGTGAAGCAGCATGTGAAATGGTATGGCTAAAAAGATTACTCCAAGAAATATATGACTATGAAAATACTTCAAGTAGATAATAATGCAGCTATAAAATTGGCTGAAAATCCAGTTTGGCACAAACGTACGAAACACATAAGCATTCGACATTTTTTTGTTAGAGAAAACGTACAAGATGGAAGTATCGATATCAGAAGAATTGATTCAGAGAATCAACTTGCTGATTGTTTAACAAAACCTCTTCACAGTCCACGTTTAAAAAAGTTATGTAATGGAATGGGTTTGATTGAAAGAGTTTAATGTTTTATAAATTACAAAAATTAAATAATGAAGGAAGGTGTTGAAGTTAAAGCATTACTTTAATTTTTGGATTTGATATTTAATAATCAATTGGTGTATTGTTAATAAAAAAATGAATAGTGTAGTTGTTATGTATAATATTTTTTTTGCACTTTCTATATATAATGAGCTAGTTTAGTCCTTATTGATAGAGACTAAAACGTCACATTTCCTGTCTCTTGTCAAATTTTACTTTACTCCCTGCCTTGTCATTACTTTACTCCCGCCCACGTCATTTGTCATCACTTTACTCCCGCTCACGTAACTTGTCATTAAAAATTAAAATTAGTCATAATCTTGTAATTTGTCTGAACTTGCCCCGAAATCACAATCGTTGCAAACTTCAGTCTAGTCTAAACACCACCAATATATTGAGTGAATTCTAACCTCTAATAAATTTATTTGGTTTGGTTTGGAACGGAACTTGATTTTTATTCTGGGGTCGGGGATTGTATTATGTACGGTTTATTATTTTATAGATTGATACTAAATTTTAAATTTAAAGGTGTTTTAAGTGTACACAGAATCGATTCAATCAATTAGTTAGATCTGTAAATGTGGCAAAATCTTTTAAACTTAGTAAACTTTATTCCTGCATCAAAATTTACCTACTTTATTTATTGTGAAGTTAATTATTATTTTTTTAAATTTATAAAATCAATTACAATAATTATAATATTAATCTACAATTATCTATATTTTATGAAAGTTGCTGTATAAATCATTATGACGGGCGAATAAAAATACCCGTCGCCGTCCGATGACAACCGATATTAGTCACAGCGATAGCCATATAATTAAATTATTGTGGAAACTTACCTATTAAAAAAGTGCAAAAAATTCTATATGCACCGAGGTAGTAAAGTGAATTTAATCCCTCCTCTGATTGTTTCCCTCGGGATTAAAATCAGTCACTTTACTACCTAGGTGCATAAATAACTATGAATGAGTTGAAATACAGACTTCCAACAAGTAACACTTATTTTAATAAAAGTTAACAATTATTACAAGAAATCAAAAATCAAAAATGTGGCAAGAAAGCTGATAATGAAGCTGTATTTTATGGAAAAACATATAACAAAAACAATTTTAAAAATTATGGAAAGAATAAAGATTCTAGATGTTTTAATTGTAATGATTTTGGTCATAAATCATTTAATTGTCCAAAACCCAAAAATTTTAAAACTAAGCAAAATCAGAATTATCAACATTCTAATTTTAAAGGATTTTGTACATCAGCTATTGAAAATACTAATAAAAATAATAATTGTTATAAGTGGTTTATTGACTCCAGTGCTTCAACTCATATGACAATGAATAAGGAATGGTTAGTGAATTTCCATCCAATAACTAATAATGAAATAATCGTTGCAAACAATGAAAGATTATCAATTGCTGGTCAGGGTGATGTTTATATTTGTATTAATGGTAAAAATGGGCTTGAGACTATTAAAGTGAAAAATGTCATGTATGTACCAAACATTTCAACAAACTTACTTTCTGTAAGTGAAATGGTGAAAAATGGGTGTAAGGTAATTTTTGAAAAAGGTAGCTGCAGAATTATGAAGGAAAATGAAGTTTTAGCATTAGCTGTTCTAAAAGATGACATGTTTTGTTTGAATTATGTCAGAATTCAAAATAATTTGATGTTTAATAATAAAAATGTTTATGAAATTTGGCATAGAAGAATGGGTCATATGAATATAAATAATTTGCAATTATTGCAAAAGTGTGGTTATCTGAAGAACATTGATTTAAAGATCATGCAGATTTTTGTGAAACTTGTCTTAAAAGAAAGCAAACTCGCTTACCATTTGTTAAATCAAGTTCGCAAACAACTGAAATTTTGGAACTGGTGCATTCAGACTTATGTGGACCAATGGAAAACGAGTCATTAGGAGGTTCCAAATATATGTTTACATTGATAGATGATTTTTCCAAAAATACATTTGTATATTTTTTTGAAAGTAAGTCACAAGTTAGAAGTTCTTTTCAAGATTTTAAGAATTTTATTGAAAGAAGCACTAATAAGAAAATTAAAATCTTAAGATCTGACAATGGAAAAGAATATGTAAATAGAGATTTTAAATTATATTTAGCAAGAGAAGGAATTTGTCATCAAACTACAATTCAGTATACTCCTCAGCAAAATGGATTAGCGGAAAGAATGAATAGAACCATTATTGAAAAAGCTCGTTGTATGTTATTAGATGCAGGTTTAGAAAAGAAGTTTTGGGCAGAAGCTGTAAATACTGCTGTTTATATAAATAATAGATCCCCTGCAAAAGGAATAAATAATCAAATTCCAGAAGAAGTTTGGAGTAAGAAAAGGGTGAATTTGAATTATTTAAAAATTTTTGGATGTCAAGCTATGAGTCACATACCAAAACAGAAAAGGCAGAAATTGGATTCGAAATCTGAATCATGTATATTTTTGGGTTATTGTGAAAACAGTAAAGGGTACAGATTATTTAACATGAAAACTCAAAAAATTATTAAAAGCAGAGATGTTGTTTTCAATGAAAACATTTTATTTAAAAATAATGTAAAAGATGGCAAAGCGATTTCAGAACAAATTCAATTTATTGACAGTTTTGATAATCAAAATGATATCAGTCGAAAAAAATGATTTAAATTATAGACTAAGCAAAGCTCACGTCAGTACTAAATTTAAATCAAGCATGGTCATAAAAGCTTCGTTCCAACAACAACTTTTTTGCCCGTCATGAAACCGTAACAAACTTGTTACTATCCAAAGTCTATCGAACAAGTTCACGTGTTGTGATTATATGAATGGAAGGTTAGGTTTCAACTAACGAGTACAACGTGTACACTGCTTCTTGGAGTGTACCGAAATTACGGCATCGTACGAACGCGTTTTTTCTATTGCGCATGACCGTGTTCGTCAATATTCGGTTTTTCGGGCTGTTGGAACAAACCTATTATAAAAGCCAGGCCAAAGCTCCGCCCTATTTAAATGTGCCATTAACTTCGAAATCACTTTAAACTTGATACAGTAATTAACTACGTCTGAACAATACGACATGTGGGTCAAAAAAAAGAGTTGAATTGTAGTATCAGTTTTTCTTATTTTATTTAAGTAATACCCAAAAATAAAACTGCTTGGATGCTCTTTGGGTAAAATAATAGATCAGAAATAAAGTTTAGTTAAATTTCATCAGATATACAAACCCAGTAAAAATAAAATCCCTAAAAATTACTTCAAAGTATATTTAGTTGCGTAGTTTTGGTATCACTACTTATTCAATTCCCTGTATAACAACTGCAGCCATATACAGTTATTATTTGGGGAGATATGAATTTTTTTTACAAATTTTGTAAATCTTGTAGGACCGAACTATAATAGCTATAATACCATAGGGCCATTTTCAACTATATCTTTGGTTTTCTTGACTAGTAAAGAGTAAAATCATTAAATTTATCTGGGAAACTTATCATCCTTTGATTTTGGATGCTATTATTTTTTGATAGTTTCAGGACAATATCTTTTTTTTGTCAAGGGAGCCTTCATCTAGAGTTTCTGAAAATTTGTGACTTAGAATATCATTAGAAAATCATACATTCGTATCGTTCACGGGTAGGGGAAAATATTTTACTCCCAAAAAGGATGGAAAGAGATCTTGGATTTCCATGAACTTTGACAATAGCGTTGTCATTTGACATGACAAAGAACATGAGTTGTTCTTATCTTCTTGAAAGTTTTCGTCTTCTCTTAATTCACTCACTTCCAGCAAACTCCATATCATATTCTGAAATGCGTGAGAAAACAATGATCTTCGATTCTTTTTTTAATTTTTGAGGAGGAAGCACGCGTATCTTCTTTGCCATCACAATCAGAATGGTGCGGAAAATTACCTCAAGGAAAGTACTGAGACTTTCCCCGTCTCGTAATGGAGCGTTAAACCAACATTTGTAACCTAAATAATCACCCTTTCGACAGAAAATTTGATAGTTTGAATAAGTGTTACCATTCTACCAAAACATGGGAGGATAGTCACGAAAATATTGTAAAACACATATGAAAAACTGACTTACCTGATTTTTTCTGCCGTGTGATCTGTATCCCCAAAGTCTGAAAACCCCTTCCAGACTTCGCCTCCAGTGTACAGCAGAGTACTTCAACATTGTTCGACCTCCAGTCCCCAGTGTTTTTATAGTGACACGACTCAAAAAAAAGATATTCAAAAAATACAAAAATCTGTTTATAAAACAAAATATTTATATAATTAGGTAATATTTTTGAAAATAGTAGAAGATATTACTTTTAAAAATCTTTCCTAAATAATATTTTGTTTTAAGTATATGGAGTTTATTAATTTTTCTAAAAAACTTACTTATTTGAGTTGTGTGCGATGTGATGAACGGCTTGAAATTACACTCCAAAATAGAGTTGCCTAATTTCTTTTAAAATTTTAACCCTGGTTTAGTTGGAAAGAGTTTTTATCAATTATTAAATGCTTTTTTACCTTAAAGATAAAGGAAACTCTAAAATATTCATAAATCTTCTTTAATTACCAAAAGATAAAAATTCTATAGAACGTCCATTTATAAACTACAGAATTTTTTAGAAGCTGTAAAGAAATTGTAAATGGTAAAGTTGTTCCATGTCTTATAAAGTAGAATATCTTTATTTCATGTAAATACCTTGAAATGTAAAGTAAAGATCTAGTTCTATTCAAAGATTTAAGACATGATTTATGAATTAAAATTTTAGAAAATTAAAGGATTTATGCATCCAGTTTTAAAAAATGGTAAACCTAAATATTAAATCTTAGCTCTTAAATCTCTAAGCATAAATAGACTCTTAAGCATGTATTCAGCGACCGTGATGAAAATTTTAGAGACGTCGTTAAAATTAATCACGTCTTTAAGAAAATATTTCTTATGAAGAAATATTTTTTAATCACGTGATTGCCGATAACGACGTCTCTAAATTTTTCATCACGATCGCTGAATACACGCTAATGGGTCTATCCATACTTAGAGATATAATTGTAAAATCTTAAGGCGATAGTCGGCAAATGCTAGCGCTTGATTTTGAAATTCGCTTGATATTTGGGGTTTTGCTCATAATTTTTTTTCTATTGAAGCTTTTTTAAAATTTCTTTTTTTGGTACACAGAAGAGTCTTGTGGCTACCAATTTCTTCTGGTTTTGTTTTTGTAAGTCACACCAAATACTCATACGGCAGCAGTAAAATTGGCACTTTTAAAAAAACCTGGTCCTAGAAAATACCATTTTTCTTTAACAAGGGACCTTCAAATTGAGATTTGTAAAATTTTCTCTTATCTAAATACACAACTTCACAAAAGTGTTATTCTGTTTTTCCGATTATATCGAGTATAAGGTTTAAAACAGCAAGCAAAACTTGCTCATTTTTAGGTCAGATTTGATTGTCTATAAATCTAAAAATTCAATAAAAAATACAAAAACAAAATAATAGACATGTTATGCCAAGTATTAATGAACTACTACTACAAAAAAAACAGAATTTCATTTACTGGTTTGTCAAAAAAATGGTATTCCGTAGAGTCACATTTTACGCTCACAAAATTTCGCCGACTATCGTCTTAAATCATAAATCTTAAGTCTTATATCTATGAGCATAAATAGACCTTAAGATATCAAAATATTATTATTATTACTTTTTTGGTTGGTTAATGGTTAACCAAAAATTTGACATTAGTTCATTAACTTCTTCGGTAGATAGAGACAGGGCGAATAACCAAAAATATTTGAGTCAACCAGACTTAAATTGTCTTGAACCAAGATTATTCATTCGAATGCGTTTGCTCCAAATAATCAACAGACCAATCTAGGAACTTCAGTTTTTCGTCGTCCTTGGTCCTTAGATATATCCGTCTTCTATTTGCTCCATGAAGTAGCGGTGGGGGATGAAAACCCTTTTAAAAACTGTCTTAAACTGACAACCTTGCATTTTGAAGAATTGTTTAACCTTACGAGTATTACATCAAAAATTTCGAAACTTGATGATGGACACCCTGTATACATTTTTTCATGAAATTTTAAAATATTGTTCTCCACTCAAAAATTATTTCAAGGCCAATTCTGTTACAAAACTTCTAAATTAAAGTAATCCTCTGAAACTATAAATACCGTAAACTGAGGTAACTTTGGTCCAAATTTTGAAAAATTTTAGTTTAATCTACGGTTAGTTACCAACTTTCATTTAATATATATTCTAAGTATTGTAAGAGTCTCTTTCAGTTAGTATTAGAATCCTAACTCCTAACTGATAGCTAACAGTAGATCAAACTTCCTTTTTCCAAAATTTGGGTCAAAGTTACCTTAGTTTACGGTACTATTATATTTTAACATGGTCTATTACGAGGAAAAGCGTAAAATAATTTTCTAAACCCCAAGAATCTAAAAAATAGTTGTTTTTGTTGTCATTTTGATATCTTTAAATTTGACCGAAATGTAAATGAGCATTTTAGTAGGAAAATAAGTATTAAAAACACAAAAACTGGAGAAATTATTGTAATCAATTTGACCTGAAACGAGTAACATCAAAATGACCGTTTTTGAAAATCTCACTCATTAAAATATTTATCTGGAATGGAAAAAAATGCTACATATAGGAATATGTTCATTTTTTCAGCAAAAATAAAATAACTATTTGCAGTTTTTTTTAATAAATAGTATTTTCTTTAAGAGGAGTAAACAAGGAGAAAAATCTATCTTGAACAGGTGCAATTAGTTTTTCGAAATAATCGTTTTTATTGAGCCAAATATTCAAAATTATCGTTTTTACTATGCCCACTGTAACTAGTAGAATTTTTTTTTTCATTTTAATAAGGAAAATGACGAAATCAAAACAAGGCTGTTGAATTTTTTTCCAATTTTTCTAGGTAAATTAAAAGTAAATAGTTAAAAGTTATCATTCTAATTAAATAATTAACTGGTTAGGTTTCAATTTTTTAACCAGGACGCCTAAAATATAAATTTTTGCAGCGATTTTAACTTAAACCATCAATGAATGGTTAAAGTCTAAAGACTAGTTTTCATATAAGCCCACTTTTTTCCGAGGTAGTCTACTTTACCAAATTTGGGAGAGAAGAGTCTATCAGTGCAAACAAAAATTACACTCTATATCAAAACCAATTGGTAGTGGTAGAAGGCAAGTGGTAGAGTTAGGGTACATTTAGCCTGCAACCAGCTGCTAGTTGCTTGCATATCGCTAAAGATGCTCGTTGCCTTCATATGACACAAACCTATAATTTGTATTGGTGCATTCATTCTGCTCTCCAGGATTCGCGCTTGGATCTACGCCACATCAATCATTGCCAAACATTTTCAAATTAGCACTGTGATTGATTCCTTAAAGCTCACTTTCTCTATCAGACTGTACTGTACTGTTTTATTCGAGAAGCAGGCGTCATATGTAACATCGCAGCTGCAGCATAAATGTAGATGGAGAGCAACCTGGCGATGTGCAAGAAGCGACCAGCAAGGCGCAGAGTAAGGACTCTAGTACCGAACAACTACAATATACAAATTGGATTTCTATTGGTAGAGTTACCTGGATAGTTAGTACTCAAGCAAGTTAATAAAAAGTGGGGTTTAATGTATGATTGAATTAAATATTTTGTCCACTTGGTGAAATCAAACATAAATGAAAATTTATTTAAAAGTGCTTTATAAAACGAGATTAATGACATAGACAATATTATAAAATGAATGTTTCAGCAGCAAACAGCTGCATTTAAATGAAACTCATTACCGTAAAATTATCAAACGGTTTTAAATCAATTAATAACGTACAAAAGTAATTTAAAATAATTGAAATTAATTAGGTTGAAATCAATTGAATATGCCTAATTTAATTAAAATTCAGTGAATTAATGAAAATTATTATTAAATCACCTTATATAGATATCACATATAACGAAGAACAAATATGTTTAGTAAAAGCGCAGACAGATTATACATTAGAAATAGGAACGAGACGTCCTTGATTAAATAATCACGTTGCAAATATTTTATGAAAACACATACCTCAAAGCAAATATACGTCCTCATATTTCATAAAGGCTCATCTCTACTTTCCACTAGATCCAGAAAATGTTTTCGTTACAGTACATAAAACTCTTGTTTGTTTCACTTGTATGTACTCCATGAGTCTCGAGAAAAGCAAGACCATATTTGTCTTATGATACAATGAAAACATCTTTTTTCAAATAAATTTATTTTAACATCAAACGCGTTTTAAAAAAAATTAAAATTAACTGCTTATTAGTTGCGTGTCACTTCGGAATGCTTTGATGTTACTTTTTCGCCCCAACACCTCGTTAGAGTCGTTAAAAATAAAACGTGCAAAGTGATTCATTTGTTTTAATTATTACATCCATTGCGGCTGTTAGCTGTTATGTTATTTTGCTTAAAGTCTACGAAAAACGTGCTGGAGCTGGAAACTCCCTACTAATGTTTTTCCTCTTTCAATTATCCCAATTAATTCAGCAACGCAACACACCAGGCCCAAATCACGAGGTGACTTTAAATGTGCTAATCTCTCCTTTCGTTACAATCTTTACTTTCATCTAAGTAGTGTTTTTGTTAGTTAGTTTAATATTTAGCTATCTTTATGGTTTTGTCAATTACGAGATTTGTGAAATAAACATCTTCAATTATTCTGTCTGAAATGATCATAATTGTAGCATTTAGGGTTGAAAGAGAGTATTAATTTAATTAATAATGAAGATTCTTATCTTTGTAGGAAAATAATGTTGGTGCTTTATCTTTTTGTGAGAATTTCGGTACTTTCTTTCTGGTGATCGTTTTATTAAAAGTTTTTGCAGGATTAGCCGGGTATGCAGGATGATAATATCTAGGAAAAAAAAAGTATAAAGAAGCACACGTGCGTGTAATATCTTAAGGCACGCTCTGCACTTCTAGAGTTTGATGTTTTCTGGAATTCCGGGACAAATGCGAAGGTTGTTGATCCTTTGAAAACAGTCGGTGAGTGTAAATCATTTCCAGATGTAGTATATTTCCAGACATTTACAAGATTTAACGTTTAATATCCCTTCGTATATTGGGAAAAGACTTTCAAGCAACTCTTTCACTTAAACTTTACATGATTTATAAACATTTATACCGCATTTATAGCACATTTATATCCTTTCCTTGATTTAGAGCGACTTACAGTTTCCGTTTTAAATTCCATCAACATTTTTATTACTAAATTTAATTGTATTTTTAAGAAATTAATAATGATAATTGTTTTACTTCAAGATTTCGCATCCACGTCTTATTAAAAATATCTTGGAAAAGAAAAGCGCTGGGAAATGACAACTAATAACTTCCCTTAAATAAATGAGTCGGAATGCGAGTTGGGGAAGAGGAGCAATGGGGGAGTAAGGAGGAACGGGAATGGCAAACAACGACGAAAAAAGGAGTTTAAAACGTCATTAAAAGTTTTAACACAAGATTTTGCTTATTGTGTGATGTAAAAGTTGCCGACTGCTCCAACCTACTAAAAGCTAGTTTGCAAATAAATGGGTTTCCGAGTAGATGGCTTTGTTCACCTCCTCCACGAAGAAATCCGGAGGGAGCCATGTTTGTTCAGAGAAGAGTCGAGTTCTTGAAACAAACACCCGTATTAATCACACACATGTAAGAACTACACACCGCGCTTTAATTTTCACTAATTCTTGAAACCTACTTACCTACTCTACAAATTCTTCAAATAAATTACTTTAAAAGCGAAAACTCTCAATGGAATAGGAAAATAGCGACAAGATCTCTAAGAAAACCAATTTTTAAAAATCCAATTATTACTCGAGTAATTTACTTTTAAACCAGGAATGATGTGAAGTTATTCTTCAGTAATATTACTTTACAGGAATCATTATAAAGGTACAAAAAGTAGAATAAAATGCATCGAATTTCAATTGTATTTTATGCATCATTATTGAAGTAACTACTGACGTTAAGAAGATGTTTGAAAAGCGTACTTTTCGCTAGTAAACATTGATTTTTGGGCATTTATAACAAAAACGATGCCTAGTCCCATTCAAATTGAATTTATTTTTTATATAGAATTTTTGTTTTTCATGTAGAGTCTATGATAGGGGCGTACTTTTTGAACAATGATGCGTTTTACACAATTTGTATCTGTCATTTTGAATTTTTCAAGAATATTTTTTAAGTACCCTGATCAATAACATTTGACCCATCAAAATATCAAATATTCCTCACTTGTATTCCTAGATAATACTTCAAAAGTTATTTGAAAATCAATGACTACGTTTAGCTCGAGCAGGTCAACCCAGCTCAAATTCGGGCATGATTTGACCTTTTACATGTACATCAAATGCAAGAGGTCAAGCTAAGCCGAATTCAAGCTGCGTTGAGTTGCTCGAGATAAACGTAGTGAATTTTTAAATTATTCTTGAGCTGCCAATTTCAATCTATTCACTCTACTGCTTCATTTGATGCCAGAGCAGAAATATAAGAATCAGGAATAGACTAAACTAACATAACTGGGTTTTCGACATTGACGACTTGTTCGAAATTCATGATCTTCTTCGTTATTAGCTTCCTCGAATTCCCTTAATATGCCCATATTTCTTTTAAATTGCCTAGATCTGGAACTAATCAGGATATTTTAATTTCATTTTTAACACTATTCTTTTGATTCAACTTATAATTGCTTTTCGTCTTGAATTGTAATTTCTATGTGAAAGTTACATCTCTACTTATAATAATTTTATTATCACATCGAATCCTATTTCGATAACCATGTTTATCATAACTATCCTTCAAAACTTTTTCTGTCCCATTTTATTCTTCGTTCTTTTGGTACATGTACTAAACATTTTGTACCAAATGTTTTAAAAAAGTTTATGTCAACGGCTTCTTTTCCAAATAATAATACCAAAGGTGTTTTCTTTTAATGTTTGTAGGATCTGTTCAATTTAAAATATAAACTGAAGTATTCACAGCTTCAGCCCAAAGTTTAAAAGGTAAACTCTCTACTACTGTTCGATTTTCTCTTTCAGCAGCTCCATTCTGCTAAGGAGTGTACTATTCGAAATTTAATTCCATCCTTAAGAACCATCACATAAATTTCTTTGATTTTATATTCTATGTTCTTGCATCTTTTACAAAAATTTTTTGATCCTCCAATTGATTTTTCTTGCATTGGACTACAAAGATCTGCATTAATAATTCATCCTATGTAGCTGTATTTCTCCAATACTAGCTCGATGTTGTTTTGCAAACATACATCCTTCCGAAAATTCTACTTTAATACCTACATTTATTCTATTTTGCGTATAGGAAGAAGCCTTTTTTCTCACCACTTTTATTTTCTACAAGTTTCTTCTCTCCAAATATATATATACCGGGTGGAAATGAAAACCGGGTCACCTCTATAACTTTTTTATTTATGAATAGAAAAATTTGAAATTTGGCTATGTTCTATGGTTTAAAAAAACAAATTTTATGTGCATTTTTTATTTTCGAAATCACTTCCGGTTTCACCGGAAACACCATGAACTTTGTTTTTTAAATGTAACTTCCCATATTTTTATTCATGGCTTAAAATACTTTTAAAAAAGAAGTATTTTTGAGATATTAGTTTTTTTTTTTTTTTTTTTTAAATTTAAAAAAAACAAAAAAAGGTTTTCGAAGTCGGTGAAAAGTACCAAAACTAATTCTAAATAATTCGAATACCTAAATAAAATTGTAATTTGAAAAAAAATTTAAGTGGTTTTTGAACTATTAATTTTTAAACTTAGTTAATGAAGATTTTATCAAATATCTCACGTTTATTTTGGTACCCCATATGTAGGGGTATTATTTTGCATGTGCCTGTAAAATTATTTATTTCTTAAGTTGGAAAATACTAGCTATTAAGTATCTTTATTACAGGCACATGCAAAATAATACCCCTACATATGGGGTACCAAAATAATCGTTATAAAATCCTCTTTTTAAAAAGTCGAATGACCCGGCATCATTGCATTTAAAAAAAGTGAGATATTTGATAAAATCTTCATTAACTAAGTTTAAAAATTAATAGTTCAAAAACCACTTAAATTTTTTTTCAAATTACAATTTTATTTACAAAAAAAATGAAAACTAATATCTCAAAAATACTTCTTTTTTAAAAGTATTTTAAGCCATGAATAAAAATATGGGATGTTACATTTAAAAAAACAAAGTTCATGGTGTTTCCGGTGAAACCGGAAGTGATTTCGAAAATAAAAAATGCACATAAAATTTGTTTTTTTGAACCATAGAACATAGCCAAATTTCAAATATTTTTATTCATAAATAAAAAAGTTATCGAGGTGAGCCGGTTTTCATTTCCACCCGGTATATTATATGTATATATATTTGTTCATTAAATTTTCCTAATCCACGGATCTCAATTTGTGAGTCTATTAACAGTTCACTGATTTACAGGAAGTGACTCACAAACACTTTTCAACTCAAAATATTCAAATGACAATGGTCACATTATGCTGACAATTATGCTACATCAAACGATCTACTCTCTGACGAGAACTTTGGTCATAGAAGTTTCAATTCCAAATTGACCTTGCACTATTGCATGTTACTTTCGATTCTACATTTGGATTATTCATAGTACCAACTATAATTAATTGGGTCAATGCTCAATGGAATATTTTTCATCAAATTTTTGTATGCATTTTTTTGCGTCAGCAGATGATACTCCAGCTGCTGGTTCTCCTAATTGATCAACATTTTCTAAAACTATATCTTGAACATCATTTATTTATTTATTTCGTGTCCGTCCTAATAATAATACAAAATATACATATACCTATAAACTCTAAAGAAGATGATCAAATAATAGCACATCCAATTGCTGCAGGTCTGTAGGTGATCCAAATTTGAACAAGGTTTATTTTATTCTTCACTTATTATGGTTCACAGTTTGTAAATTTCCACATAAACAAAGTTCATTTTCAACTTTAAAAGCCTATTTCAATAAATTCGTTTTACATTTACATGTTTCAGATCGCAATCTATGCAGAGTTTTCCAAATTAACCATTTTTCATGAAAACCTGGAGGAACCTCTTCTTTTGGAGAAATTTTTAATTCACTATCTATATCAGATAAGGTAGAAGAGGTAAGTCAATAAAACTAAGTTTAATAAAATTTTGCATAGGTATACCTGTTTTAGACGTCATTTCAAATTGTTTACTTAAAATTGTGGGTTTCTATTAAAAAAATTGTGATGACATCACGTGGGCGTTGTACGATGATGTATAATACATATGTGTATTTTAAATGACGCAAAATGTCCAAAATTACAAACATGATTTGACGTGTCAAGCCGTTTTTTGTAAATCCAAGCGTCTTTGACTTTTTAAAATTATTCCATATTACAGATTCATCCCATATATTTAGTAAATTTATTTCAAAATTTCTTATTTGGTTCCTTTTTTGGTAAATGGCCAGGCTTCCTCTACAAAATTATTTTAATTATGCCAATGCTCGCCAATCGCATGCTCAACATGCGATTTCTTGTGATTTTTCGGTTGATAAAGATGGTATACATGGCTTAAGATGCTAATTCAGGGCAGAAAAATTTTCTACAAATCATCAAGTTAATGATTTAATTAAAAGGGCAAGAGCTCTTCTGGTATTCTTTCTATTTTGTAACCAGAAGAGATGATGGAAAAAGACTTGACGGGATGACTATGATTCCTTGGGGTATGGGAAGATTTTCTAGACATCATGAAGTTACTGATTTAATTAAAATATATCTTCTGGTGTTCCTTCTATTTTGAAACCAATGTAGATAATGGGAAAATACTTGACGGAATGACTATGATTCCTTAGAGTATAGGAAAATCTTTGATATGATACTCGTATTGACACAATGGCTTGTTCCTATCTAAAATCTTCATCTAGTTTACTGGTGCAGTTGCTTTAATTGGAGAAAAAATTAAAATATCTAAATATTGTAAACTTTCAAGAAATTTTATTTTTTTTTCCAATTAGTAGTGAAACTTTTGACGTATCCCATGGATTACAATTTATTAAAGATTTGGGAAGAAAAATAAAAAATGTTAGCCAAGATTCAAGATCAATTTCCTTGTTTATTCAACGAAACAATATTTACTTAAATCTATCTCATTCTGTGGCACAATCAATGGTGAGATACCGACTTCTAGTCACATGTGCCTTAACAATATGGCAATCTTTGAATTTCATAAGGTATCTAACAGCGACGTAAGAAATACAACAGAACAATTAAATAACAGCAGAAGCCGAGATATTTACTCCATGAATTCTCAAATCATTAAAGTTGTCATCGTAGCTCTACTTACTTATCAACAACTGTTTCAGAAACTTTATATTTCCAGATATGTTGAAAAAAACCCTGTGTACTCCACTGCATAAATCAAATCAAATCAAACTTTATTCCTTCTTTCGAATACAGACAGTATCATTAAGGTAAGTCAAATATAAAAGTTAGTAAAATTACACAAATAATAGGTATCAAAATACAAAAATATGTTACAGTAAAGATCAACATCTCGAAGTACAATTTATAACAAAAAACTTAAGACCAATACATATTACACATTTAAAAGAATCACTTTGAAACCTATACCTATCATACAGTGGTTATAGGTCGCAAACTCCTACTCTAAACTCCTCCAGGTAGTACGGACACATTTTAACTAAGGTGGTTTTTATATGTTTTTTGAATTTATTTATACCAAGATCTCTGATGCTTTTTGATAAAATATTATATTAAATAGCAGAGTGTTGTGGAGATTTAATGTACGAATATAAATTAAACGAGCTTATTTTTATATCAGATTTGTTTCTAGTGTTATATGAGTGCGTGTCAGAGTGTTTGGGTAGGTGTTTGTAAATTTTATGCATGAACACCGGCAGTTTATACAAATATAAACAGCGGTTAAGATGTTATATTTTTTGAAATTGATTTTTTGAAATTGACGTAAGAGGTGCAAGCCCAAATATGCCACGTATTTATCTTTTTGGCAGATTAAGACTCTGTTCATGTCAGAGCTGGCTCCCCACACTAGTATGCAGTAATTCATGACTGATTGGCCCATTACATAATAATTGGAAATAATACATCAACTGTTTAATTTTTTCATTGTTTTGAGAAAGGAGACTTCTCATTTGCCACATTCTTCGATTTTAGCCAGGGATATGATTGTGGTTCTCATGATTTATTGTTAAATATGCTTTATGAGTATAATCTAAGTCTCGGTTCGTGCAAGTTGCTTCTGTCTTAAATCTGTAATAGAAGTCAAACCGTGAATTGCAATGACCAAGTAATTGGTCCGACTAATATTTTCCACGATATCCCACAAGGGTCTATACTGTGGGACCCTTATTATTCTTAATATTCATCGATAACTTTCCAAGCCAGGTGCCGAGTATGCAAATAAAGCTTTTTGCGGATAACTCAGCACTCAGAATTTGCTATATAGACTTCAAATTCGGATTGGAGTAAAGTGAAAGACCACTCAGATGCCTTAGCTTGGTCTAGTAAAAATAGACTCAAACTAACTGAGGCAAACTAGTGCAAACCTGAATTAGACATGGAAGAAGGTTTCAGTTACATTTTTTGGACTCCAAATAGATACTTCCTTAAAATGGCGTAAACATGATGAGACCAAACAGCTCTGAAACTATCAAAGACAGCCTACATCTCTCTTCCTACTGAGGTATTAAGAGTGGCTTATTTCTCGCTCTTGTATACCCATCTGGGTTATGGTTTCCATGTTTGGGGTCATTCTTCTATCAATCACAGACTCTTTGCTATGCAAAAAAGCATGCTGCTACGTGTCTTAGTTGGTATAGGATATCGGGAAGACTGCAAAGCGCACTTCTCTTTATTAATAATTCTACCCTTGTATGTACATACATTCTAAAATATCAAATATACACCATAGAGGCTGAACCAAAGCTAATGAAGCATGAAGACATGCACAACTACAATACAAGAAACAAATCTTTATTATATTCCAATAGAGTTTGACTTACTCGTATTCAGAACTCAGAACTTATTTTAATACTATGGGACCAAGTCTTCAATATTCTTCCCTTATTAATAAGGTTATCTACTCAATTAATGAATTAATTTAAATACACTTTAGTTGTTTGTATATTTGTAAGCTCTATGCATAACTAAACTGAGTGCATGTACTCCCAATTCCTATTATGTATTTTCAATTGTAACACATTTATTTTTCATTAATGTATTTACATAATTTCCGGCAAATTTCCAAGTTTTATTTTATTGTAATATGTTTGCGTAAAATTTTTTTTGTGACACTAAGTAAATATCTGATCTTATCCTTTTTTTGTGTTTTTCAAGAGTATCAACAAAATTTATAGTAATTTTGAACTTGCTCAATACTTGAAGGGTGTTTTAAAGGAAGCTTTGTGAAGATTGTGTTTAAAACGCAATCTTGAGTTAATTAATAATGTGGTTAAGTTAATTACTCCTGGCGGGTTGCATCCAGGGAGTGGTGCTGCATTAAGGAGCATAAAGGAATAGGGTTGATGTTATTACGTTGGTGATATTAAATCGAATATTTTTGGGATGAATTTTAAGACGCGGTAGAAACTATTGAATATGCACCAGTTGACCGGTTAAGGCGAAATCCATTTGCGATAATCCTTTGAGGTTAGTTCCGAACTTACAGTTTAATGGACAAGTTGTGGTTGGCATGACCAGAACACTAATAGCTCGCTCCATGCTCTATATTCAACATATTAAATTTCCTACTTGAATGCATTCCTATTACCAGTATTGCCTCGTCTTGTTCCTGTTTTCGAAAGCCAGGGATAAATGGGAGTTATGATCAAACGATCATTACGACATTTAATTCAATATTAACTTATCCAAGAAAGTAATTGCAGTAATGTAGTACCTTTCCCAGCCAATTTTGGTGAAGAAAAGAGCTTAGAGATAAAATAAATTTAATTGAACTTTTGTGGACTCAAAAAAATTTATTTATCCTTGCGTAATAACATTAACCCTTTAGCGTTTGTGTCTGCAAAAAAAGCAGGCATTCTCCTTTTGTGTCTCTAATTGTATTACACGCTTTAAAAATTGTCATGCGATCAAAAACCAGCCGGAATAGGATTGTCTGTGGGAAAAAACCGAAAACATAAAACATCGCTTGGTGAGTTTAATTCTCTGAGGAATTTTTCCCCATTTCGACTAATTGGACGTTATTGGGGTCGATTTAAGCGGAATAATTACGAAGGCGGCGATAATTATGCTGCGAGCGCGTTATAAAAATCGCACTGCAAGAATCGCCTTTAGTTGTTTACTTTTTTTGTCTTCTGCACTTAATGCCGTTTATTGTTGGTGATCTTTTCAAAAATTAAAGAGTTACAAAAGCACGACAATGCAACCGTATTTCATGTTTAATATTTTACCTTCCAAGGCTTTATGAGTGAATTGTTGAACACATGACTGCGAGCATCCTTTCTCCTTGTTTCCAACAATACCTTAAGCTTTAATCTTTCATTGATTCTAAATATGAACACAATCACATTAAACTTTTATTGAAGTAGAGACTTGTACTACTACATACAAGCGTTTAACAAGAAAACCCAAATTTTCTACCTAATTTTACTTCCCAATATTTTGATATACATAGATAACATGTGTGTTGTAAGTGATGTTACTAGTTACATATGATAATTTTGACCTAAATGTGTGATGTGGCACTCAAAGAGAAGTGGATGAGGAATTTTGATCGCATTAAAGCACAAGATTAAATTCTAATGGTTTATATAATAGGAGTTCCATGGATAACCTCTTCAGGTCTTTAGTATTACTTGGAGTTTAGAGTTAAATCCAACACGCATACGGCTCTACACAATTAAGAAGCTTCTCATGATATCTTAAACTAAAATCTCAAAATTCACAACAATTGTTACGGTTTATATATCAAATCCCAAGTTATGTATCACGTAGGCATTGAAATAAATTGTGCACTTTTTAGGATAAGGATAAAATTTTATGTGTTGAAGTCTAAGTATGAGATATTACATCCTTCGATTCGAAGATTCCCAACGAAGAATTATGTTTGCTCCACATCCGATACGATCATGATTTAGGCAACACCGATAAATAAGGTTTATTCAAAATTCAGGAAGGTATTTTATTTGAGTATAAAAAATGCAATTTTAATAATAATAATAATAATAATAATAATAACAAACGCGCAAAACTACAAAGCTTTACATAAAAGCGCCAAAGCTAATTAATTATAATTGCAAAAAACTTGAATTAATTGCAATTAAAATATTAAACTCGTTTCATAATATATTTTCAACAACTAGAAATAATTAAAATACACGAAACTATTAACACTTAAATTCCCTTATTTAATGCCTAAATCTTTACTCTAAAAGCAAAGTTTCGCGTTAATTTTTAACGATAATTTATTGAAGCGATTTTAACTTTTATAACTTCCCCAAATTATTCCAACTTTTAATAAGCAAAGACTGTTTTATAATCTCGCGCAACTTTTTCCTATTTCATTTTTAATTATTCATTTTAAGTCCCCTATTTTTACCTGAAAATATTTTTTTACATTAGCTTCATTTAAGTACTACTTCCTCTACTTTTTCCAATTAACTCTAAAAATTATATTCACTCTTTTATTAAGGATTTTGGACAATTTTAAGCACAAAAGTGGCTATAAAGGGAGCCATTTTTGGACATATCTATTTGTGATATTGCCCCAGGAAAAATTAAGCCACTAACGCTTTTCCAACGTTCTTAATTTTGGGTCCACTAAATTTTAAAGAGATTTTCGGAAACCCAAACATTGCAAAAAGGATTTAACTGGGGCAGATTAGTTTTAGGACTACTATTTTTCATCTTCAGGGCTAAATAGTTTTTAGGGCAGTTGTAGAAAAACTTGATTTGATGACCTTCAACATATGAGTAAAATATACGTCAATACTTTGTAAAATTTTGGAATATTTCGACGATAAAACTAGCTACAAGATCAAAATAGGTCCATGGGGTAAGAATTGACCTAATATCTTTCTTAACATTAATTATTTTTTGATCAATCGAAAAGTTTTTAAGGTTCAGCTTAAATTTTAAAAATCTCTGTTCGAGTAGCCAAAAATTGCAGAAGGACTTAACTAGGCGATTTACAGAGACGATTCTTACTTAAAACTGATATTTTTAATATCAGGGGTCAATAATTTCTTTCGAGGCAGGTTTAGAAAAATGTGATTTGAAAGACTTTTCGCTTCGAACTTTCCTATTAATCCTATTCGTGAAATTTAGGATAATTTTTAGCACACAGCTGGATACTGAGAGCGTATTTGAAAAAAATAGGCCACTGATGGTTATAATTGGCCTCACAACATTTCTTATTTTCTGATGAATTGCAAAATCTTTAAAGTGAACAAAACAAAATTTAACGGTAACCAAAAAATTATCAAAAAATATAAGAAACAATAAAATGGCACACAAATTTATTTAACAAAGTCAAATCCATCAAAAACTCATGGAAAACAATAAGCAATTTGATGAATAGAAAAGATAAGCAAAATGAAATAAGCTCCATCACTACTGAAAACAACAGTGAACTGACCAAACCTATTTTAAGATTGCTCATACATAATATGAACGACTATTTGCTTAACATGACCAAAAGCCCAGAAAAACCAAATGAAATCTCCAAAAATAATGACAATCTCAAATCATTTATTACTAAAAAACAGGTTGGAACAACGAAAACGAAAAGGATGAATTTTAAATTGGATAATACAAATTTATCAAAATACCATTGAACAGGTATAGTTTAGTTTAATTGGGGACATTAGGGGTTGTGTTAATAGCGCCCACGAATGAACAGATTTTTCAGCCAACTCCATAGCAAAAAAAATTAAAATTTTTCGTTTTCGTTTTCGTTGGCTCATCCTTATATTAGTTCCGTATATCACACATATTATCCTTCCCAGAAGTACTGAAAATAGCCAAAATCATACCAATAGACAAACAAGGAAATAAGACGAATCCAAAAAACTACAAACCAATGGCACGTTTTACTGTCTTTTCAAACTAATAATCTTATTCCTGATATTACCAATTTTTCAGATAACATCTCAACCGTAAAAGTATGACTTTGTTGTTAATCAACGTCATAGAAAATATTAATGGTAACCTTGACCAAGGGAATGTAGTATAAGGATTCTATCTGGACTTCAAAAAGTCTTTGATCTAATAAATCATGAAATACTACTAACCAAAATAAGAAAGTATAGGAATTACTAATAACTTCTACAACGTCTTTAATACTTACATAAAAAACAGAAAACACTTTGTAAGAATAAACAATGATGATAGCTCCTTATGTATACTTATGGAAACTGGGGTGCCGCAAGGCTCATCCCTTGGCCCAAATCTCTTCTTACTATTCGTTAATGATATTAATTCTATCGAGATCCAAGGAAAGCTTTCCTTTTACGCTAAAGACCTAGTAGTATTTTATTGGTAAAATCAAATTTGTCTTATTGAATAAAGGAAACTTCAAGCTATTTCATAAGAGTATACGTTTGCAAAAATATTGTGTCGTTTCGGAGGTTTGTTTAAAAAAGTAACCACATGTTATTCTTACGGACTGTTGATTTGGTTAAGTATAATGAAAAAATTACAATTTACAGTTTTCTTAGAACATTCGCCTACGCCTTGCTTTACTCTCATTTACATGGGGACAATGCCAAGATGATGAACCTATTATTTTTCCTGGCACTTTGGTAACCTAACCTGAATTGCGATTTCCTACAAAAGTGGGTGCTGGACGTTTTTAAAAATATCTGAAAGTTTCTTAAAAAAATGTAGAAACAAAATTGTAAATTACTTTAAAAAAAAAACAAAATATCCAGTACCATTCTGGGTTTTCAAGAATTTAACTATTTCTGTTTTTAAGAATTTTTATTTTTTAACTATTCCTGTTTTGTTGATTAAAATATTCTTTTGTATTATTTTTTTTACTTTCTAATTTCTTTAAAACCATCCAGTCCTTTTTTCCTTTTTCGTAGACCCCTAATACGTCGTATGCCCTAGGCACTGTGCCACATGTGCCTTATGGATAAGACGGCCCTGATAAGACGAATGTATAGTTATGTTAGACCTAACTACTTGTTGAACGTTGAACAGCTGATTTTAGAAACAGCCAATTAGATATTTGGGCAGTGTTGCCAAATCTATCCGGACCCTAGCCAAGACGTCGTCAATACAACCATGGTGCAACGCACGCTCGACTTAAGCTTAGCTTGAATCTGAGATGAGATTAGTGAAGCTGCATCTAAAGACATGTTGGATAAATCGGGCGTAAAAGAATCATCTATATGCTGAATGATAATACAAAAAATCTTATTTACAATTCGCTTGTGTAATCTCAACTAGACCGCCTTGTTCCCTTTTATGGTTCTGGAAACAAGACGAAACTTGATCAACTTTAACGAATACAAAATGATCTTCTGAAACACCTTTATACAGGGTGAGCTACAATGATTGTGGTTTGATATGTAGGCAACCAAATACGCAGGTTGGTACAACTGAAATCATAAAAAGAAAATCTCCTAGTAATCCAATGCCGTACCAAAAATTTTTTTCAAAAATCTCTAATTTCACAGCAAAAGTCAAATATTGAAAATGTTTTTCTTCATTTTCGAGGCAGATGCTAACACAAAACAAAAATTTACGCAAATTAATTTTGATAAAAACTGACGTTTATAAAATAGGAAGCACAATAACGAAACTTTTATCTATGAACGAAATTCAAAAATCTGAAGTTTTGACACAACGGTAAAACTACACTTACACCTCTGCTTTTGTGTTACTTTTTTTTGATTTTGACATGATTTTGTGTTACTATGAACTTGAAGCAGACAAATTTCCCAGATTTTTAGGCGGGAAATTTGAATTGACCACAATCATTTTAGCTCACCCTGTAATATGAACAGGTTACGAAAAAATAAACATCAATAAATTAATAGGTATAGATATAAAATCAACAATGAACTGATAACAACAGAAGTTCAATTAATCCAAAATCGCAACATCTACCACCTTGTGAGGTGGTAGATGTGCGAAGTACCAACTTCCAATACAGGACATAGAAGAGTAACTTACCTACGAAGGACTTCAACAAGCTTCCTGGAGATATCAAAGGATCTTGAACTATTAGCTCCTTCAAAAGAAGATGCAGGAAGTTCATTATGAACAAAAGACATCCTACATGGTGCAGCAAATTATTAAGAAATGTTATTATTTTTCTTTAGTTTATTTTTATAATATGCTCTTACATTTATGTTATCATTATTTTTATTTATTTCTATTACTCTATTTTTAAGCACAAGTACTTCTTTTACAACCTAGTATAAGCCATTATTTTTACTTTTATTGTACATAATATATGTGATTATAATGACCTCTAACAAGGGCCATATTCTTGAAACGCTCGACATGAAGTCGTATACGACTTTCATGATTCTATCTTTGTCATTCGAATGCAACAATGACAGTGGGTCCTTATCATGTCGAGTGATTCAAGTATAAAGTACTTTAATTTTAGACTTAAAAATCTCTCTTTCAATAGGTCTAATCTTTGCCGTTTATAGACTCAGGACTAAAGCTACTACTTTTCACGTCGAGGGGTAAATTATTTTTTTCAGAGCAGTTGTACAAAGACCTCATTTGAAGACCTTTCACTTCGAATTTTCCTGTCAGGCTACTTTTTTGAATTGTTCAAATTAAATTTTGAAATTATATTCACTAAAAAAAATTCAAATTTTGATTTGAAATACATCAATACTAGTTCTATAAGCTTAATCACAAATTTTGGATAACTTTAAACACAAAAACTTCATACGAAGGCAATACTTTTGATCATATGAATCTTTTGATGTTTCTCAAGAAAAAAGTAAGTAACCGATAGTTAGATTGGCTTCATAGTTTTCCCTAAATTCATTGTTTTTTGATTAACCAAAAATTATTTAATGTGTATCTTGAATTTTAAAAATCCCACTTCGAGGAGCCAAAAATTGCAAAAAGGAAATTTTGGAAGATTTTGAGCACAAATTTGACTATTTAGGATGGATTTGTGGTCGTATTAATTTTTAGCAAAATAAAATTATCTCCATCACTAGTAGAAACAACTGTAAACTGAACAAATCTACAAAGATTGCTCATTAGATTAACGACTATTTCATTAACAAAATCAAAATAACATCACAAGTATTATTAACAATACTGTGGTACCCCAGGGCTCATCCCTCGGTTCATTTATTTTCTTACTATTCATTAATGATATTATTTCTATCGCGCTTCAAGGGAAACTTTTGATATACGCTTCCTAATAGGGAGAAAAATTAAATAATAGTTACTCATGCTTATTTCAAAGATTTTGAGCACAAATCTGTCTATGAAAGGCGTATATTTTGGCATATCATTTTTTTTACGTTTTCTCAGAAAAATCAAGCCACTGATAGTTAATATATCAGCTTTCCTGAAATTAATTGTATTCTGATTAACCGAAAAACTTAAAAATCGGTCTTCGAACAACCTAAAATTCCTATAACGGACTTACAAGAACAAGGAATTCAGGACGCAGAAGACTAACTCACCAAGCTGCGAAGGATATCAACAAGCTTCCTGGAAGTTTCAAAGGATCTTAGACCATCAGCTCCTTTAAAAGAAGATGTACGGAATTCAACATCAACATATTCTTGAAATACTCGACACGATGTCGTATACGACTTTCATGATTCTATCCTTGTCATTCAAATGCAAAAATTGGGTAAGTGCTTGTCATATTATACCGGGTGGAAATGAAAACCGGGTCACCTCTATAACTTTTTTATTTATGAATATAAAAATTTGAAATTTGGCTATGTTCTATGGTTCAAAAAAACAAATTTTATGTGCATTTTTTATTTTCGAAATCACTTCCGGTTTCACCGGAAACACCATGAACTTTGTTTTTTTTAATATAACATCCCATATTTTTCTTCATGGCTTAAAATACTTTTAAAAAAGAAGTATTTTTGAGATATTAGTTTTAATTTTTTTTGAAAAAAAATTTTTTTCAAAAAAAAAAAAAGGTTTTCGAAGTCGGTGAAAAGTACCAAACCTAATTCTAAATAATTCAAATACCGAAATAAAATTGTAATTTGAAAAAAACTTTAAGTGGTTTTTGAACTATTAATTTTTAAACTTAGTTAATGAAGATTTTATCAAATATCTCACTTTTTTTAAATGCAATGATGCCGGGTCATTCGACTTTTTAAAAAGAGGATTTTATAACGATTATTTTGGTACCCCATATGTAGGGGTATGTGTTTGTGATACATTTTTAATTTTTTTTTTTAATTTTGAAAAATCCCGAGTACAAAAAATATGATAAACTGGGACAAGTAAATTAATTGGACCCTACAGATGGGGTACCAAAATAATGATAATGAGCACAAAACTGACTATGAAAGGTGTATTTTTTGATATACAAATTTTTTGACGATTTCCCAGAAAAACCAAGCCACTGATGGTTAAGATCGGCCTCATTCATAGCTTTCCCAAAATTAATTGAATTCTCATTAACCGAAAAACTCAAAAGTCGTTCTTCAAGGAGCCAAAAATTACAAAAAGGGACTTACAAGAGCCGGAACTAAAACTGCTGGTTTTAACATTCGGGAGTAAATAGCTTATTTTGGGGCAGTTGTAGATAAACTTATTTTTAAACTCGACTCTTTTTATTTGATATTATTTTTTGTATATCTGGATAAATTGGTGGTTTTAATATTTCAAAAATTTGCTTCTTTTGTCATTAGGTTGTAAGAATGCATAATTGATGTAACGAACCCAATCATAACTAAAGTAGCAATCTAAAATCAGTTGGAATGAAATGTAATAACAATAAAATCGGTTATAATACAAGTGCATGCAGCGAACAGTGCATATAATAGCCGACTTCTAAGGCCATCATTCAAGAGCTTCCTTCCTTCCATAGAAGTTCAAGTCAGCCCTGATCTTACTAGAAAATTTATTGTTTAAACTTTGGTAAGTATAGTGTGTTTAGCTTGATTCTACACGGAGGAAAAAGCTGTAAAAATTAATTTAAGCTAATAATGTAATGAAAATTAATTAGAAAATTATCATATTTTAATGCGGAGCTTTTTTAAGGCGCAAAATTTAAAAAGTTTTCTCGTTTTCATAACGATTACTGGGGCTTTAAAAGAAAGTTGCCGGGTTTAAATAAGAGCGGTTAAGACAATTCGTTACAACTTTACAACCGTTATAATTTAATAACTACCGAGAAATATAGGGAATTAACTTGAATACTATAAAATTTTATTTCTTAATTCCGTGTTAACACTCTATAAACTTTGGGCAAATAAAAGCGTAATTAGAGGCTTTAATTGAAAATTTTATATTTATAATTTAATTTATGGTAATTTAATCGATTGTATTTTAGGTTTTTCTAGGGTTTTGTGAAAACGCGGCAGGTGTTTCTGTAAGATAAAGGGCTGTAAACGTGTGTCGTTTGATAGGCGTTTTCTTGAAACAGCCGCATAACATGCGATTAATATGCCAGGATGTAGATATCTGCGTTAAATTTACTACTATTAGTACAATTCCCATGCAGACGAACCCGGTTCTGCTTGATTCAATTACGAGTCAACCGGATGCAGCACATTTATCTTGATAGCTACTGCCCTTACAATGGCTCCCATCTTCCAAGAACAAGTATGGGCTTCTCTTAAAAGGTTTGCAGCGGGCCTCTTAGCTCTTCAAATCCATTACCCAAATTGCTATCATCTCAACGAAAACTCCTACATGATCTAGAAAAAATTTCATGCTTAAAATAATCTTTTCTTGGATTATCCTGGGATACAAGCGACCTTTTAGCAATCTGCATTTAATTAGTAACAACAACTACTTTATCATCCAACATTTGGGGTTTCATGTTTGAAGCTGAAAGGCAAACAAGACATCGTTCCACTTTAAATTATCGCAGGTATTCTATGCATCTGGGCCCAGTCTACCGCAACAATAGTTTTGTGCGGCCCATTGTAAATCAGACGTGTTTACTAAGTCGGCTCTAATTCCTGTATTATTTCCAAATTAAACGCCATCTATCCATAATATATTAATTGATAAAACTATCTGTTATTTTTATATATTTGATATATTATTTAATTAATTAGAAAGCCCCATGTTTGCGGACAATTCAGTTTTAATCCGTTGGTCGTGTCTAAATGTTTCCCGAGTGCAGCTTTTAATGACAAAACCAAATCGCTGCATTGCTGCTCAGTAACCGTAGTGTCTTGTAATAGGTCAACTGAAAGGGAACTACTAATCTCTTAACTACTTCTCCTCGCTGTTTTATTAGACCTTTTTTATACACAAAGCACGAATTAGCTCCATGTTTTCCAAACCTCTTGTCTCTCCTTGAAACAATATTTAAAATTCCTTTTCCTTTTAATGTACTTCAATCTAAAATTCGAATTTTAAGCTAAAATTTAATTACGAGTTGTTTAGGAATTTATTCAGGTGTCTCTGATACGATAAATATTTTCATACGGCTTCAAATTTAATATGGATATTTTATCTTTATGAGGTTTTTGATGAAGATTTTTAAGACTCATGAAATATTGGAATATTATTATTCGGAGTTTACAGTTGCTCGATGTTTAGGGTGTAAATGTATGAGGAGAAAATTGAGGAGTATTTAGGTAGTTATTACCTTGAAGTGCGTTCTAAAACTGATCACTATAGTGACTCCTACCTATTACCTTCAGTTCACGAACAGTTTTGTGTTCCTTTACATTACATTATAATTTTCCTCCTCTACGAAAAATGGAAGAAATACATTGAAGGTTTCAAAAAAATTTAACAGACAAACTCATACCAACTTAGGCCAGAGCTGCTAACCAAATAGAGAAAGCTGAGAAGAAAGTATCAATACACAAGGACAAAACACAAAACCATGAAGGTCAGACTTAAATTAATACTGTTAACGTCCGTAAGAATATAAGGAAGGGTTAAATAATCGGCTTATCGGACTATCTTTTGGTACTATTTATTGCATTTAAATCGCTAACGTTTCGCCACGCCTTCGCTGGCATCATCAGAGCTACAAAAATACATATTAGGATGAGACAATAGCGCAATGTAAACCTAAATTACTAAACAATAGGCACAATTAAAATTACAGACAAAAGTACATGATAATTACCTCTGAAATATATTTTCCAAGTACAAGTCATACAATATAATATATAGTTCTTCAGATCAGACATATGTTTGATTTTCCCAATTAAATCAATTATCGTAATTAATATTATTCCAGGATGTAATAGGATTAATTAGGAAGTAACAATTAAAACTGTGCGTTATTAAAATTAGAGGCTATGACCAATGAATCATCAATATAAATAAAGAGATCGATACAACAAATATTGATCACAGACATAAAATCATATAAAACATGTATACAGGGTGTTATCATTATAGGTCCAGTGTATGGACAAACATACATTTAAAAAACAAAAAATTACTCAAAAACAGTAACAATAAATGGAAACCAATCATAAAAATGATTACAAAAACCTAGGCATCTTGTAGATGCATGCTCTAAATCAAGTTAATCATACCATGGTATACATTATTATTTCCCAATGATATTGCAGTAAATAGCACTGAGTTTTTCAGTATCTGTTCTGAAATTGATACACTTGTTCATTTTTATACACACCATTTCACTCACTAATCTCTTGCGGTAGTTTACCTCTGTATCCAGAACTGATGTTTTTTCCTAATCGAAGACATGTCCCAAAGAAATGGAATGGTTCGCTAGGGCTGTCATACCATCTTTCATGTCGTTAGAATTTCAGCTGTATTTGTGTTGCTGTAGTCTCCTTTTAAGGTACTGCTTTGTTTGGCCAACATAACTCTGGTTACAATTTTTGCATGGAATTTTGTAAATTATGTTCGAAATCATTGTTACATCAGTTTTATCCTTAAGTTTAGAGAAAACATTTCCCACTGTGTAAATATTGTATGGGGCTAGTTGTACGTTCGTGTCTTTAAGGATCTTTTTGATGTTATTGGTGACTCTTGGTATGTTGATAAACCGGATGAATGTCTTATTTTCATTATCTATGGTGTTTTTGTTGGATATTATCTTCGTTGAGTTGGATGTGCTGTAAAAAATCTTGTTTATTAAATTGCTGGGATATCCATTTTTTCTAAGTATATTAAAGGCGATATCAAAGTTTCGTTTGTGGAATTTCATGTCACTGAATGTTGAGATCCTGTGCTTGAATTGTTTTATTATTGCTATCTTCTGAGTAGGGGAATGGAATGAGTGATAATTTAAGCATCTGTTGGAGCTAATTTCCTTTCTATGCCAATCTATGTCAATGGTGTTGTCCGACGTTCTAGTTAACATCAAATCCAGAAACGGAAGGCACATATTTTTCTCTTCCTCTATCGTAAACTGAAAGTTCGTGCAAATGCTGTTAAACACTCCTAGAACATATTATACTTTGTCTTTGGGCAGAATTAAAAGCATATCGTCAACGTATATTTTGAGAAATAAGATCTTAAACTTAATGAGTTTCAAGGCACTTTCTATGACCTTGTTCATGACTAATTCGGCTAATATAGGGGATGACGGGTTCCCCATGGCAGACCCATCGGTTTGTTCGTAGAACTTATTGTCGTAGCTAAAATAGCTGGAGTTGAAGATGAAGTTTATGATGCTCAAGAAGTTATGCTTGCTGATGTTGGTGTACGCTGATATTACTGGCCATTCGGATTTCACAATTTCTAGCACCATGTTCTTCGGGATGTTAGTGAAGAGGGACTTTACGTCGAATGATACTAGTACACAGTTGTCGGAGATTGTAAGATCCTTTAATGCTTCTATCAGTTCCAGAGAGATCTTAATTTTGAATGATGATAATGACGAGTATTCAACCAAAGAATTGTGTATGAGTCTGGCTAGGTTGACTGAAGGAGTCTGTATGCAGGCAACAACAGGGCGCAACGGATTATTTTCTTTGTGAACCTTCGGTAGTCCATATAACTTCGGAAAGTCAGAATTGTGTGATGTTAATTTCTTTCCTTTTTCCTTATCTATATCACCATCTTTTATCAATTGTTTCACTATCGTCTTAGAGATTTTTTGATATTTTTCCGTGTGGTCTTTCTTTATTAGTTTATACACATTTCCATCATTTTTTCCTCATATTCTTGTCTGTCCATGATAACTGTGTTGTTGCCTTTGTCCGATCTCAAAACAATCAGATCCGTATTGTCTTTTAGATATTTTTTGGCCTTGTTCAAGTCATTATAACTTCACAGCTATTGAAATATAGACATTTGCCCAGAAGTACGAAGAAAGGTTACATCATCACGAAAATATTGAAGCCATCCAACTCACAATAGGAATCTAGTAAGAAGACTGAACAGGTGTAGTTGGTGTAGTTACTAGTAAAAAGCAGTGCCAGTGTATGTGCACAATAACATAGCGTATATTTATTTATTCATATTACAAAAGAAACTAAAAAACGCCAGGTTAGGGTAGGTTAGGTTAGAATACAATTACGCATTAGTCTTATCAGACCAGATTGTAATGTTATAAAGTCAGGTAAAATGCTTTATTTAAATAAATTAAAAAAAAGAAAACCGATAGCCCGTAGTACAAAAAAGTGTATTAAATAGAACCATTACAAATCCCCAAATAAAAAAGTCAATCGGAAAATAGGTAATCATGGCGATTATTTTCCGATTGACTTTATGTCATATTTTGAGTAAGTGCAGATGACTTGTTTCGTTTATTGACGTTGTACGATTAATGATTGATTTAAATAGAAAAAATATAATAAGAAAGAATATTATACAGGGTGTTCCACAAAAATTAAAATCGAAAAAACAGTAAATTTTTTCTTCAGAATGAAATTTACTATCTAAAAAAAATTTCTGGAAAAAAAGTGAAACACCCTGTATAAGTTTTGTAAAGATGTAATATTCTTATTTCTTTATTTGCAAACCGAAAATCTATCTCTAATGTTTGACTGATCCCATACCAAGACAGCCCAAAAATTACTGATAGTAGAAAGTTTCGGATCACAGAAAATTGTAGATTTTTCAGAAAATAAATATTTGAATATATTTTTTTGCAAGTAAATTTATTTGATCATGCTTAATTCTCCTCTACTTTTTTAAGATTAAGATTAAAATTATGAACTGAGGGTATGACATAAATCACTCTGTAGCTTTAAAAACTCATATTTTGCTCAATTGTTGTAAATCGCTTATATTTTGAGAGTTACTCTCTAGTATTATATCATCTGCATACAAACTTACTTTAGAATGGTCTCCTATAAATATAGGAAAATCGTTTACAAACTTATGATCTATAGAGGACCATTGATCGAGCTCTGCGGTATACCACACTGTATTTCAGGAAAATCTGAATAGCTTCACTAATGTCGTATCATCTGCATACAATATTACATTAGAGTGTTCCTCTATAAATCTAGGAAAATTGATTATAAAAATTATACACAATAGAGAAATAAGGTCGGAGTATCATAAAAATGTATATTCTACAGGGTGTCCCACTTTTTTACAGCAAAAATTTTTTTTATATACTAAATGTCATTCTCAACAAAAATTTCCTATGAACTATTATGTTTTTTCGACACCTTAAAAAGTTAAAGCAATTATAAAATTGATAAATTTTAATGATTTTTGTGTAACACCCTATATATTATTCTTTTTTATTTAAATAAATTATTATTTTTTCTTTGGCAAATTGAATTTTTTGAACATAATTGGCTGTATTTAAAATAAGTGAACGACGAGGTTAAATTTCCCTTAGTAAAATTTAGCACCTTATTGGCTAAAAATGAAATTTATACACGGTGTCCCACAAAAATCATTACATTTTTGAAATTTTAAAACTGGTGTAACTTTTTAAGGAGTCGGAAAAACATAATAGTTTTTTTCATCTGAATGACATTTACTATCTAAAAAAAATTATTGCTAGAAAAAAAGTGGGACACTCTGTATAGTCTATTTGTTAAATAAGAATTAATTTGATGCTACTTGGATGGAAGTTTTAATCAGTAAAGTTACCCTCCTCAAAAGTTTCATTAACTTCATTAATCAATAGTTGAAAGATCTTTTCTGAAGCAAAATTGATTATAATTAACTAAGCTGTTTTTTTTTAAATCTTTGATAATATTGAAGGTAAGGTTATGGGTCTGAATTTAATCATATCATTATTATTGCCTTATTTTATGCAATGGAATCACTTTCGTCAACTTGAGTACATTTGAAAAAACATGCTTATCCAAAAAACTATTAAAGAAAGTAGTTAAGAGGCTACAATAGAGGTTCTTTAGTATACTAAATTAACTCCAAATTGATTCCATACATTAATAATTTTTTCCTGTGTTTTTTCGATTTTCTTGATTTTTGTGGAACACCCTGTATAATATTCTTTCTTATTATATTTTTTTTTATTTAAATCAATCATAATTTGGATTTTTTCTTTACCAAATTGGTTTTTTTGTAAATTGTTGGCTGTATTTAAAATAAGTGAACGACGAGGTTAAAGGAGGTTATCGTTTTCAGGGTGGATCGTGTTCCAATGTTGATATTCATACCACATTTATAGAAAAAGTAAAATATTTAATTTTGTAAAATATTGGGTCATGAAAATATGCGTGGGCTTCAGAAAAGACTTTTGAAGTTGTGAGTTTTTATCACCATTTTGCACAATTCGACAACGATGTCGGGATTAACTAACAACTAACATTGCATTAATGTTAGTTGCCGACATCATCTAAATATTTTAATTTTCTGATGTTAATAATGTAAATTATGTATTTAATTACATATTTATAAATATTTTTTTTAAATTATTTAATTATTGCAGAGTGGCCGTTTTTTCTTTAATTTTTACAAAAACTTGAATAAAACAATTGGAGCACTGCATAAGATTATGATATTTCTATTACGTGATAAAATGGTATTAGTATTATAGTTCATGAAAGTTTTATAGATATCCATTCACTAGAACATCATGAAATTAAAATTTTACGATTTTTACAGTACATTTCGGATTTTCTAAAGCATTGGCCACATTGGATAATTTTTCATCTATGTGTCACTAATAAATCCATTAATTTCCAAACGTATTATTTAATTGTAAACATAATTATAATATATCCAAGCGCAGCTAATTATTTTTAATAAAAAAATTAAATTTTTTGGAAATGAAAATAAAGTTATCATCAATTTTTACAAGCGATTCCGGGCTCTGCGTTGCCCTAAGTTCTAAGAAAATCGCACTTATTCTTCTGACGAATTTTTTTTCATTTTATAGATTTATTTCTAGGAAAAACCATTGTACGTCCTTTTCTTCACAAATATTTATAAAATATTGAAATGTTCTTCTTTATTTTGCATGCACGATTTAAATCGATCTCTAATAGTTCACAACAATTTAGAGGAATTTTTAAAATTGCAAATCATAATTACAGGTAACTACCATATGTATTTTTGACAATAATTGTCGTACTTGTCATAATTTAAAATTTGAATAGCCGCAGTTGCCAGCTTAATAGATTTTTGCCATACAGTTTAAATATTTAACAGTATCTTCTAAACAAAATTGAAGGTGATATTTTATATTTAAAAGTTAGATTTTCATTTCATTTATACCCAAATTCCCATATGAAAACGATAAGGTCCTTTCCCTCGGTAAAATATGGGTAAAATTTAGCATCTAATTGGCATAAAGTTATACAAAATCCAAAGCATACTTGATTTAAATAAAAAAATAAGCAAAACCAAATCATCGTCAATTCTTCAACCTGAAAAACCATTAAATTTTTGAAATTTTAAAATTGCTGTTACTTTTTAAGGAGTCGAAAAAATATAATAGTTTATAGGAAAAATTGTATTCAGAATTCAAAATTCTTGCTGGGACACCCTGTATATTTTGGAAAACTTAACTTACCTCTTCTGCCAAATATAGCGGAATTACATTCAAAAATATGAACAGAAAAACCGATACCAACTAAAAAACTAAAGTAATCCTAGTCATACCGTTAGGTCATTTTTTATCATCTCTACTGGTTCCTAATAATTCCGAAATAGAAGGAATACTAGAACTTAGAGCTCATTTAATTAAATCAATAACTTCCATGATGTCTAGAAAATCTTCCTGCACTTAGTTCGCAGCTTAAACCATTTAACCATCTTCATAAACGAAAAACCACAAGAACAAGTATACCGAGCACATACAGAGTTACTCAGTCTAAGACCTATACATATTCTAAAAGAGTTATAATCCACCCAACATGATACTGCCAATGAATTAATCCATGCACCAAATTCTTTAGTTAATAAATAAGGGATTTCTTTATGAAGATCTGTTATCAGAAGGAGGTGAGTCAACTTTTGGGGTATTATATGAGTTATTTACATCAGCACTTACAATTTTAAAAACCAGATCGAATGGTGTAAGAAGGATGTATGTGTGATGAATATTTAGTGGTTGAATTTAAATATTTAACTTATCCTTAGCAGCCCTTTTCCAGCAAATTGGCACAAGATGAAAATGTGATTATCTTAGCGTGCAAACATGCATCTGAAAACAGCATGGAATACTATCGTAACTTAAAATTTGAAGATTAAGAAACTGATGAAACTGATTACACTGACAATAATAGAGGATCCAGATAATTAGAAGGTATGAATGTTATAATAATATTTTGTTTTTTGAATTTTTAACATAATAAATTATTTTAAACAAATTTTATTTCCATGTATTTGGATGGATTTATTCACCTTTTCATCAAGATTTTATATATTTGGGGTAAGAAAGTGGTAAGTCCCAAGTAAGAAGTGTAAATTTGATATATTTGCTTATTTTAATCTTACAAAGAACGGTTTGTAAATCTTTTGAGGATGAACAGTGTACAGGGTGACCCAACGAAAACGAAACGGTTGAGTTTTAAAATAGTTAATAGAATTTTGGTTTCGAGGGGGACATATTTTGCAATAGAGCAAACGCAAAAATTATAACTCGTGGAAATTTGCAATAAAAGCATATTTAGAAATTGAAGATCTATGGGGATGTATTATGAAAAAGAATATATTGAAGATAAAAAGAAAGTAACAAAGACAAGAGCAAAAATAATTTTGTCTATTGATCCTATGATTTTTGTACAAATTCAAGATACAAAAACTGCTAAAGAAGCGTGGGATAAACTCAAAGATGTGTTTGAAGATTCAGGACTTTGTAGAAGAGTTGGCTTATTGAGAACATTAACAGTAGATGAATATGTTAGTAAAATAATGACAACAGCATTCAAATTGAATGAGTTGGGATTTGAAGTTAAAGAAGAATGGGCAGGTACTTTGTTGCTAGCAGGACTTCCAGAAGAATACAAGCCAATGATTATGGGTTTAGAGAGCTCGGGACTAAAAATAACAGGAGATTCAATAAAAATTAAATTATTACAAGATGTCAAAGTTTCAAATCAAGGAAAGTGTGTAAGTGATACTTCCAGTGATAGATCGGCGCTATTTACAAGTAGAAATGTTAGAGGTTTTAAGGTATTTAAAGATTTAAGTAATATAAAATGTTATGCTTGTAATAAATATGGACATTTTGCATCAAATTGCAAAAATAAAAAATATAATTTCAAGAAAAATGAAAACAATGACAGAGATAATTTGAAATCTTACTGTTCAATTAAAAATATACATAAAACTTCAGAAGATTGGTATATGATTCTTGTGCATCATCTCACATGACAGGAAATTTAAATTTTATGAAAAATATAATATCATGTGAAAAGAAGAATATAAAAATAACAAATAATTCTGAACTGATAGCAGAAAAAATGTCAATTTCTCAGTTTTGATTAACAGGAAGACAGAAGATATTGAAGCAAAAAATGTTTTATACGTGCCAGATTTAACATCTAATTTATTATCAGTGAGTAAAATAGTTAGTTCTGGGAAGACTGTAATATTTAAAAATGATTGGTGTGAAATAATAAATAATAATGGTGAGATTATATCAAAAGGTATATTGGAAAATAATATTTATAAATTAGTACAAAGTAAAGTTCTTTATATCTAAATGAGAATATGTATGAAAAAAATAATTTATGGGCTCCTTTCTTATCAAGTAAAAGAAAATCAAAACTTTTACTTGAACTGATTCATTCAGATGTATGCGGTCCTATGGAAATTAGTTCTTTGGGTGGTTCAAAATATTTTTTGACATTTATTGATGATTATTCCAGAAAAGTATTGTTTATTTTTTAAAACATAAAAGTCAAGTGGCCACAACATTTGAACAATTTAAAAATATGGTAGAAAAACAAACTGGGAAACGAATCAAGTGTTTAAGAACGGACAATGGTACAGAATATGTCAATGAAAGTTTGAAAAATATTTTAAGAAAAAATGAAATCATACATCAATTAACAGTACCATACAATCCAGAACAAAATGGTATTGCTGAACGTACTAATCGTACTTTAATTGAAAAAGCAAGAAGTATGATTATTGGTGCTAACTTATCAAAGAAATATTGGACTAAAGCAATAGCAATTGCATGTTATTTATTTAATTTATCTTCAACGAACGCAATAAAAGGAAAAACACCACAAGAAATCTGGTTCAATAAAAAACCAAATTTTGAAAGTGTTTGGATGCAAAGCATTTATTCATGTTCCACAACAGAAAAGAAAGAAATGGGATGAAAAATCAACAGAAGTTATATATGTGGGATATTGTGAAAATGAAAAAGGTTATAGATTTTGGAATCCGAAAATTAATAGAATTGAAGTAAGCAGGGATGCTATTTTTTTAGAAAATGAAGTTTATTTTAACGCTAATAAAGAAAATGCAGAAATAAAGTATACAGATTTTCCAGAAGTTGAAAGTTCAGATGAAAATATTTTTTTAAAGAAAGAACAGAAAATAAAGAAGTTATTATAGAAGAAGAATCGGGAAATACAGGAACAGAAAGTACAGAAGTTTTTGTTGAAGAAGTGTCAGAAAATATAACAGAAATAAATGATAATAATTTAGAATCAAAAACTAATGAAATTAAAGAAACTAAAGAAAATTAAAATAAAGAAGAAATAGAAACTAGAAGGAATGATGAATTAAAGTCATCCGGAAATCGAAGTTTGAATCAAAATAATGATTTTTTTGTATTCATTTATATCAGAAAATGAAAATTATTTTGATCCTGAAGATCCTGAGACTTGCAGAAGCTATACAAAGTAAAAATAAAGAAAATTGGATTAATGCAATGGAACAAAAGTATCAAGCATTAATCGAAAACAAAACATGGGAATTAAAGGATGTACCAAAAGATAAAAAAGTTTTAAATACAAAATGGGTATTTACAAGTAAAAGAGATAAACAAGGAAATGTTAAAAAGTATAAAGCTCGTCTTCATATTTACCAACTGAAAACATACTAGCAGATTTTCTAACCAAACCATTAGGCTTAAGGATTAAAGAAGAATAGTGTTTAAGTGGGAGTGTTGAGATGTAAACACTATTTTTAGTAATGATAATCAAGTAGTGAGGTGTTGTTTATTATAGTTGTTTATCCCCCTTATTCACTAACTCTTAACGACAAGTGAACGACTCGTTACTGAACGATAATCGTTATTTTAAAGGTTTTGCTTTTCCCTAAAAAAAATTTCTCGTTTATGAACGATACAATCGTTCAACTATTATCGTTCATCTGTTGTTATTCAACGTCAAACTAGAAGTTATCGTTTGCTAACGTTTTGAAAATTTATATCGATTTTTTTCTATAAACAAATGTAAATATAACACAATAATGGAACATGCACTTCTATTATTAACAGAAGAATTACAAAGGAGGTAATTAATTCTAAAAAAAAATACTTTTACTATAAATAGGCTGTAATTAAAGATTAAGTTTATTTCTTTTTTGTGGCTTTATCCTAAATTAAAAAAAAAATAATATTTTCTTTAGAGAAGAATCTAGAAATTTGAAAAGGCAAATGAGGGATAATTCAAATCATTTCGAATTACCAGAGAATTTTTTTCGTCAACTGTATGGACTCCCCAGATATCTGTGTTTTCAATTATTTAATGAGATTCAACCGTATTTACAACCAACAAGGAGAAGAACGAAAATTCCACCTGTTATAAAATTTGTTACCGCTATGCATTTTTTTGCCCATGGCAGTTATCAAAAAAGTGTAGGAATAGACTACCAATGTGAAGTAACAAATGTAATAAACGAGCACCTGGCGAATAACTATATTAAATTTCCCACTACTTTACAAAATATTACTAGAGTGAAATAGGGATTTTTCGAAAAGTATCAGTTTCCAGGAATAATTGGGTGTATCGATGGTACTCACATTGCAATAGTTCCTCCACCAGCGAATGATGCAAATTATCCAGGAAATTTATTTATTAATAGAAAATCGTTCCACAGTATAAACGTACAAATTATATGTGATTCTGATTTAAAAATTTTGAATATAAATGCACGATACCCTGGATCAGTTCATGATTCCGCAATTTGGATGATGAGTGAGATTAACACATTCCTTGCTAATAACAACAACAGAACAACTTGGCTCTTGGGAGATTCAGGATATCCCCTCCAACCATTTCTTATGGTACCAATTTTAGGAGCTAATCCTGGTACACCGGAAGGACGCTATAATACACGACATATTCAAGCGAGAAATTGCATAGAACGATGTATAGGTGTTTTAAAAGCGTATTTTCGGTATGATTTGTAACACTTTCGATTTTGATGTAAATTATCTCTTTAATTTACAGATGTTTACGTAAAGATCGTGTACTACATTATAAACCAAATATTGCTTGTAAAATAATGTATATGCTTGTGCTACTATTTATAACATATTAAGAAATAGAAATTGGGATTTTCAGGACGCAGATCTTGTAGATGGTATAACATCGTTAATATTTTGGCAAATATTTTTAAATCTTTTTATTTCAGATAATGAAATTAACTTCGATGAAGATTTCAATGATGTCCGGAATTTGGACTTATTAAATGAAGGTCGAAATATAAGAAATAATTTGATTGCCCAACATTTTGCATAATTTGATTAAAAAAATTCAACAATATTTTATATTTACACATTTATTTTAATCTACATTACATTAACTCCTGGGTATTTAATTTTAAATTTTAGTAATTTTAATTTAAGTTTTTTTCTCCTCCACAGCAACAAGTTTTTCCAAGCCCTCTTCAATATTTCCCAATTTTCTGTTTACCTCACTTTCCCAATTCTCTTTATTTTTCATGACTTCTATCATAGATGCAATCGAACTTACGAGTGTTGAACCTGACTTAGTTGAAGTGTTCGTTTTTTTCGTACCAGATGTACAGAGATTGCTGTTTAACAAGACCGATTTCTTTAAAACTGGTGCTGATTTTTTACTTGAATCTGGAGTTACTGTTTTTTTCATGGGGCTTGGAATATCTTCTTGGCTTGTACTGGGTATTAAATAGGGAATTTCATTATCAATTATGTCAATCTCTGTAATAAATAAATTTCGCATAGTTTTAAGATTTGTTATTTAGTGTACCAAAAAACTTATTGATATTTTACCTTTTTCATTTTCTGCATAAATGCTTGGTTCCCTTTCTATATTAATGCCGAATTCTGGTGTTTCTGGAAATCCAGTGACCACAATTTTTCCCAATAATGATATTAATTTTTCCTCAAGTGCCATTCTGATGCTTTTGCAAAATCCTGGCCATTTTTTTAACTGCGGATTTCCAATCCGTAAATACCTTATGGTTTTAATATATTACATTATGCATTACTTTAATATGAGATTTTATATGTTATGCTTGTGTTCTTACTTTTTTCCAACTCGTTGTTGATTTCTGTGGTCCTCCTGAGGTATTTAAGTTGTTATTTAAAGTTTTCCATGAATCTTGCAATATTTGAGGGTTTTCTGGTGAAAATTTATTTGTACGAAACGCAGGATTTTTCTCCATTTCCTCCAAATAGAGTTCATATTGCTGATACGTTGTTTTAATGCAGCGTACTTTTTTTCCATTATTTTCAAAATTCATTATAACTTCTATGTATGATTTTAATAGCACTTTCAACTTTCTTGCAAAGAACTCACTCGTTTCTAAGTTTATAAACAACGCTTACTCGGATTTATTTCAATAAAATAATTACGCGATTTTAAAATTCTATGCGGCCTCTGGTGGCGAATATAGGAACCTCTAAAGCCGATGAATACCTTTTTGATTATACTCATTATAATATGTTATCGTTCTCAATTTTAGTTTGAAATAAAAAATCTCTTCATGTTTTGTTGCATATTAGGTACAAAATTGCAATTTAAACACACAATTTGGCACTGACAATTATAACTAACAGCGCCCTCTAGCTACAATTCCTATTAAAAACGTTCGAATATCGTTACCTTTCGTTTAAAGGTCGACTTACGAACGAGCGGCGATAGAGAATACAATTTTAACGATTGTCGTTATACGGAACGTTATAATTTTTCCCTAACGATTATCGTTCGTGAACGACTCGTTCACTAACGTCAATTTAGTGAATAAGGGGGTATATTATTAATTGATTGATTTGATTGACATCTTCATAATAAAGATCATTTTTCTATTAAGCCTCAACAGAGTTCTAGCACAAGTTGAAGCAATTCTAAATGTTAAATTTTGAATATCTTTAAAACAAATCGATTGATTTAATTTTTTTCTTTTTGTACACTATTGTAAGTAAAAAGAACTTTCCAAGGAAGTATTACTTACCCACCATTCCTATTAAAATTTTAGGGGTTGTGGCCATAGCGCACAGTGATGAATGGATTATTGCATCATCTCTATTACAAAGTATGTCCCCCTCGAAACCAAAATTGACCTTTGTTGCCCTGATTAATACCCAGATTCTGGTCAAATCCTTTAAGTTTAAAGGCCTTTAAATTTAAATTTGTTATATGGGTTGTAATGGACAATTCCCATGGTTACCTTATTTGTTTCCAATTAAAGGCCTTTAATTTTGACCAGAATCTGCCTATAAAATAAAAATTTATTCAAAAGTAAAATGGCTTTTTCAGTTTTTTCGGAACTATGAAAAGTGGATTTATTTCTTTCTTGAAGCAAGGTCTTCAACTATTATATGAAGATGAAATAAATTCTATAAATTTCAATTACAAAAGAGGAAGATCCCTTTCATTTCAGAAGAAGTAAAAGATTGTTTGGGAAGACCGAAAGGACATCAGTAATCTGGAGCCCAAATTTCTTAAATTTTCTTAAAAGATTCATAAAACGAAGAGAGAAAATCTGGTAATTATAAAGAAGAAGCTAAGCGAATTTAACTTATTTTATTCTCACACTTGAAAATTCATAGAGGTAACATCTCCTTTTCTTTTCGAACGCACTCTTGAAGAAAAGGTGACGTATAGTAGGTTTTCCGATATATTCGGGGTAATTCTATCTACATAATTTATTATCCTAATAGATTTGTTCTTTTTTATTACTTTGAAACTTTGCTACTCCGTCAAAAATGGAGGGAATTCATTGAATGTTGAAAAAAAACTCATACCAACTAAAGCAATACTTATTATTTATGGCTTCTCTAAGTCGATTTTAATTTAAAATATTTGAAAATTCATAATGTTTGTATTTGTTCGGAAAGTGTGGATAAGGTGAAGTTTCCATCATTCAATCTTTACTCTGACTTTTCGAACGCACTCTAAGTGATTTGACGAGAGTCTTCAATAATAATGGAGGAAAATATGAACCATCTTGAGCGTTTAGGAAATTTACATACTATATGCAGTAAAATCAACGTTCTATTACCCCGATCATTTGCATTATGTAAATTAGGCGAGGGTCGGAATTTTTATCCGTGAAGAAGCTTCGCTCTTAAAGTTCTGGTAATGAATGAAGCTCATTATGAGGCGCGCTTGTTTCGCAAGAGTTTTTATTAAAATAAAGGCTAAATTATTAATTACGTAAACATCGCATTCGGCATTCAGTTGAAAATTCAGAGTCTGATTTTCGATTGTTTCGCGGGAGCTCAGAGGCTTACTTTCACTCCGCAAAGTTGCATTTACTTAGGAACGACTCGGCTGTAAACCCTTACAGCCGCTCTGAGACGTGAACGGAGTAGTGGTGAGCTTTGAATTTATAATGCTTACTTTGCTTTTATATTAAGTAAATATTTCATAAATCCCATTAGTTCTTTATTTTCTATACAAAGATATGATGCAATCTGCAATCTTGAATAACGCATTACGAAAATGCACCGGAATTATTATTTTTCCATGAGGATAAACATTCTTCCTGTGGAAATAATAACACTCCAAAACTTTTAGATTATCACTATTATTCAAATAGCGATTTTTCTAGTGGAAACGTTGAGGTAAAGAAATACAAGTATCTTGATCATTTTTCTTGTATTGATATTCAGGGTATGCGTGAGGGGTTGATACGTGACAACGAGGGTAACTGCTCAATCCTAGAATCTGAGGCTGCATTAAAATACGTGGCAGGGTTGCGCGCAACTTGATTATTTGATAGGCACTATCACGTTCATCTCCATCTTGAATATAAAGAGACCTTTACTTCAAAGTAGGTAACAATGTTACCAGAAAGCTTACAATAAATTTATTTGCATTTTCGTTGAAACGACCATCAACCAGTGAAATGTTGCTAAATTTACCCCACGCAAAACTGCTACCTCCCTACTTCGTCTTTTATTATTATGTAAATTCGCGCTTTTATATCAAATTAATTTTGCAATTACCGAAACTGAAAAGCTGACGAGTATAAATAAAATGCAAATGACGAATTTACATTAATTTTTAAGCCAGAATTATTATTCAATTTATATTTCATGACATGATTATTGAAACTACCTAAAGAAACGAGCAGATGTATTTTGTGTATTCTGTGGAGTAGACGCAGAGTGATTATGCAAATGAAAGGAGTTTATTTCGTTAATACTGGTTATTATGCTCGAGCTTACATAAAACCTACAACCTTATTACTTTCAGCAATATTTTTACTATAAACCACATCTACCATCATTATAACTGCGATTTTTGCGCACGAATACCTAGCCCAAGGAGCAATTTCCCTTTTTCCTACTTTTTCTACTATCAGTAGCCTCTCGTTACGCATTTTAATGTTATGTAGTCCCTCAGCGACCTTCTGCTACGTGCCATCCACAAATTGCCTTTCCAAATTTTTCAACCCAACTTTATTTCAATAAAAACAATTTCACTACCACATTTGCGAATAACTGAACGATCAAAATCTGGATTTAATGGACGAGCTTGATTTAATTATCAACTTTCTTGGCCAGAGAATGGAGGAAAAAGGAAAAGCAATTTGCTCACTTTCACGTAGCAACTAAAGATTAACCAACCATATTCCTTTGACGTTCTCAGAACTGAATACATATGCTCCACGCGTTGTTTAAAATCAATTACAGCTTTCCCAACTTTACGTCGATGCTTCCATTTTCTGATAATTAACAGCTAATTAAATTTGCCTAAAACTACACAAATCTCAACTAGATAACCCAAAAAATGCCACAAACAGAACTAATTAATTTAAAATCCCTTTGTTGCCTGAATTTGAGTTTTTACAATTATCAGTAATAAAAGCATGTTGGGAATGGAATGCAAATATATAGCAATATATTCATGAAAAAACAAAATGAAAAAGAGGAGCAGTTATTGTTATTGAAACATACGTTGTCAGCTTCGATTTAACAGAGGAGCAATTTCATCGTTTTGTCCGACAACAAGGCGACTTCTACATTGTCGAACATGTTCAGGAATGTATTATCCGCAGAAACACTTCCTGACGTTTCTCATTTCTCCCGAGGTTCCAAATACGAACAGGTGTATACCCACACCGCCAGAACTTCTCGCGATACCTCTGAGAAATCATTCAAACCCTACTTCAGGCCATATTCTATATTAATTCCATCAGTATGAATAAAATAAGAATTGTTTTGAATATTAAATCCAAGATTATGCAATCTTAATTAAACTAAATGGATAAAAAACCCATTATAAATAAATAATTAACATACTCCATTATTCATATGTTAATTATCTTAAAAGCTCAGTTTTTTGCAATTATTAAAATTACGCGTAACTTTTTTCTGATTCAAACCATCCCCTTTAATTTTATTATCCTTTTTCAGCCGCTTCCAGTTCGAGTTAATTTACAAAAACCCCGGCGTAGCTATTTTCAATGCAACCCTTTTTACCAAAAGCCAATTATTAAATTTTTGTGTTCCATACCTTCACTCGCGTGACCTACGACTTACCGACCTATTTACAGGTTCGCGAAACTAAGGGGAACTAAAATGGGATCACTGAAGCAGGTCAACACTTTTCACAAGATTTAAACCAAAGACTTTATACTAAATATTTTAACCTCAATTATAATATTAGTTTAATTATTAACTTTCTTTACTGAGGAACTACGTTACGTTTTAGGTTTTACTACTCGAATCATCGTAACGAAGATCGCTACGAATTGGCAAAAGTTAGCAATAACATTTTCACCAATAAAATTTCTAGCAATAAAGTTTTAGATGTAGTTCTCTGAAAACCGTTTTTCCCAAATGACATTTTTTTTCTGTTTAAATTACAAGAAAACAAAACATTTGTCTAGAAAGCTGCATTCGAGAGAATTACGTAACTTACTTTGTTCGTTTGTTTGTGAAGTAAAAATAAAACTCCAAAAAATATATAAAAATTAAAATGTTCCACAAAATCCACTCAAAACAGCATCTTTTGGTAAAGTTAATGTGGAATTAGCAGGTTTACTTTTTCGGCTCAATGAGTTTTTTTTTATAATTTTATATAAAAGAGTACCTTTTAACTTGAATTGTGCAATTTGAATTTTTGGTCTAGCACTTAAAATGGCTTCGCAATTAATTAACAAAGTTTATGAAATAGCGCGTCGCTACCTTTTTTCCTTGCGAGCTGAGTGACGTCATTACTTCCTAGTCGCCTCGCGCGGGTAATACGGTCGGCAAAAGTGCTAAAACGGCTTCGATTAGAAGATCGGCAGGTAAAAAAAAATCGCGGTTTCTTGATTTGTCATCTACATACCGCGCTACATCAGGAAACGAGCGCTTTTTTTGATATCTTAATTTTTTCTGTACTTTTGGCGCTCTCGAATTTGTAGTTTGAAATTAGTGCTTTTTCGACGTCGACTTTGAAAATTCGTAACTTATGATCCCGATCGTGTATAATATTCCAATGTTTTATATTTCCCTTCTTTCTTTATTATTTATGCGAGAAAAAATCAGCACGATTATATTTTACCCCTGGACTTGAAAAAAAAATCCCAAGTGAAATGTTAATAAAATAGCTCAAACGCGCGCTTTGGTCAACCCCCTCTGCAGCCGTCAATTTTACATCAGATTATCAAAGAACAACAATATTTGTGATGTAATGAGCATAGTGCATTTTTAAATTTTGCGCGGTTAGAAAATTATGGCGTAAAAATGTAAAAATGTTGAATTTAGAGGTCGGCGGCTCTCGTCGGCCTATTTTTTAACGAATTTTCATTTTAAAAAATTCTGATAAATCTACACTTGGTATTAAAACCGCCCACGTATAGGGTTTTTTAAATTTTGAAAAACAACAAAATCTTAAATTTTTTAAGATCGCATTTAAAAAAGTCGCATTTTTATTCGAGTTTCGGTTTAATCGGTCCCTCAAATTTTATTCTACCCTAACGCAATGTGCATTTTCTGAAAGCTTTCATGGTCCACTTTACGAAAAAAAAAAGAATCACCTCGATATCTCCTTTCGTTATCGAGTTATGACCGAAAATGTAGCAAAAATATGCAAAATCTCCGTTTTTTCACTTTTTACAAAATAATTAATATCTTCTAATCTATTATAACCGCCGGGGCGAATAATAGCTTAAAATTCGCACCGTTACCTCCCCCACCAAATTCCCTGAAAATTTTCGTTATAAAATTACGTCATCCAGGCCCGTATTTGTACCAAAATTTTGCCAAAACTTTGCCAATTTTTTCCAAAAAAACTGTTTAACCGATTTTAACCAAATATTTTTTTAAAACGCGTCTATCCATGGTGTTTACCTTTGGTAAAAATTTGAAATCGCTAACTTTTATAGTTTTCGAGAAAAACAATAAAAATCGATTTCCATGAAAAATTCTAAGCCTTAAAAATATCTCAAAAAATATTTTTTCGAATCTTTTCAAAATCGACCCCGCAAATGAAAGATAATGAAAAATAGATGAATGGTAGGGGGTCACTTGCCCACTACACCCCCCAAAAAAATTTTACACCCCAAAAACTCGAACAAAACAAAATTTTTCTAGGTAATGTACCTTAAAAAATAATTAAATTTTAAAACTCCTAATAAGATAATATCGATAATTTTTACAAACTTATCTGTACGAATTTTCGTTTTTTAATTTTAGTTATTAAGCGAAATTTTTTACAATACACCTTTACTCATTTGTTAGCCATATTTGAAAGCCATATTTTATATAAAAATTCATATCTTTTGAATAAAAAGTCGTACTGCCTTGAATTTTTTTTATTTTTTTCTTATTTCTTTATACTACAACCCAAAATAATTAACTTTCAAATTTTTAATTTGAAACGCTACACACTTGTTAAAACCACACTAAAGTTGTATAACATTTAAAGTGAAATTTCATAAGTAAAAAATTATAAAGATGTAAATTTTAAATTAATAAATAATTCTCCAACATTAATTAATAACTAATAGTAATATTTTATCAGAATATTTAAAGATAATAACTATAAAAACGTCTAGAAACAATCAAGTCACTATACGCGTGTACGGAACGTACAGCGTTCGGAAGAAATGACGTCAGAATACATTGCATCACTTGTTGAAGCGGAGGGGCTAATTTTTTTAAAATTCAAACGCTTATATTTACGTTAATATTTGTCGTATCGAATTGAAACAAAAAACAACTTATTTATAATTATGATTTCTAAAATATAAGATATAAAATATCAATTATTTTTTTCGTTTTTCATCCTCATTAACCGAAAAAATGAAAAAATACTCACTATTCATTTGAAAAATTGTGTTTACAGGTAAATATTTTTTTTAAGCAAACATACAAAAAACTTATTTACATAGATTTATAGATAATTTAATTGTGAAAACTGATGTGTTTATTCGGTAAAATTTTGTTGGTCATTAATGATCAAATCGAAAACAAAATTCAAAAATTGCATATTTAATAACCAGGTGCGTGAAATTAGGGACAGACTTGAAACACTAACGTTTTCTTTTTTAAATACATTCGTTAGTGCATCGTTAGTTCTTTTTCTTGTAAAATTATCGAGTAAGTTATACGTGAGTAAAAGTTCATATAAAGGGTGTACAAAAAGTTCGGCAACCCCCGTTTATTTTTAAAATTAAGAATTTTTGAGAAAATTATTTCAAATAAAATTGTACGATTCTTAGTGCAGTGGCGGATTTAAGGGGTGGCTTACCTGGCGTGAGCAGCTTAGGGGAGGCCTCCAAAACATACAAAAAAAGATATTTTAAAAATTTTAATGAATTTCTATATAATGTTTGTATGTTTGTGGTAGGGACTTCCATTTACTCTCTCCAACAAACTAACATGTAACATGTTTAAAGTCTTTGTTGGTACAAAATAAAGTAAGTAGTTGTTTTTAAACTTATATGCAGTGGCGTAACTTTGTTAAGTGGCCCCCACCCCACAAAAAATTATTTGTATGGCCCTAAACTCAAAAAAGCGGCGAATACCGGGTGGAAATGAAACAAGGGCCACCCCTGGCATTTCTTTATTTATAAAAATAAAAAATTAGAATTTTAGTATCTTATATGATCTAAGAAAACAAATTTTATGGATCGAATAAATCTTTCATTTTACTTCCGGTTTATCAGGAAATGGCACCCACTTTCTTATTTAAAATGTAACCCCCTGATTTTTTCTACGCAAAATCAAACATTGGTTAGTTTTAAGTATGTTAATGACAAAAAAAATTTTTTTTTCAAACTTTAAGAAAAAATTTGAGTAAAACCTACAAAAACTATTTTTAAATAATACAAATACGTAAAATAAATTGTAATTTTTAAAATTTATTTCACCGTTCTTGAGATATAATTTTTTTTAATTTTCAAGAAGCGTTTTTTGGAAATATCTTTACTTTTTTAAATGGGATGGTATAAGGGCCACCCCCTAATTAAATAGAGGGTTTTTTTCCGGTTACTGTTATATCCCATATGTATGTTTAAAAATAGTTTTTGTAGGTTTTACTCAAATTTTTTACCAAAAAAAAATTCAAGTTTTTTTCTTAAAGTTTTGAAAAAAAATATTTTTTTGCCATAAACACACTTAAAATTAACCAATGTTTGATTTTACGTAGAAAAAATCAGGGGGTTATATTTAAAATAAGAAAGTGGTTGCCATTTCCTGATAAACCGGAAGTAAAATTAAAAATTTATTCGATCCATAAGATTTGTTTTCTTAGATCATATAATATACTAAAATTTTAATTTTTTATTTCCATAAATAAAGAAATACCAGGGGTGGCCCTAGTTTCATTTCCACCCGGTATATTGTTTCTTTGAAAGTTTTATTATTTTTGTAGGTATAATATAAATACCTGATATTATTTATATTATACCTACAAAAATAATAAAACTAGATATTCAAAATTCAAAGATATTATACAGGGTATCCATAAAATGGCGAATAAGCTCTCCTTTAGGGATCCCCAGAAAAATAGTTAAAAAATGTCTCTTGGTCAATTAAACGAGACATGAAGGGTCAAAGTTTGGAATTCAACTTCTTTATTTTTATGAAATTTTATTAAAACTACTACTTGTCGGGAAAAGTGTTTCGTTACTTAACAACGAAAAAGAATATGACGTTCTTTTTCAAAATTCATAAAAATAAAGAAATTGAATTCCACACTTTGTCCCTTCATATCTCTCGGTCAATTGGTAAAGAGGATTCCTTTACCTATTTTTCTGGGGATACCTGAAGGGTCCCCAACAACGTACTGGAGAGCTTATCCGCCATTTTTTGGGCACCTTGTATATAAAAAAAAGACAAAATTAGTAAATGCATCTCTATAAGTCTATAATAATAATATATATGAATTTATGAAAATGTTGATAGTAGTTTTCTTAGTAACCATAGTTTGGTTACTGTCAGTAAAGATTTACTTTTAACACGAGTGCGAAAAAATTACATTTTAACGTCATGAGTTCTAAAATGCGACTTTTAATACGTTTGTAGAAAAATAAAATTTTACAAGAATAGACTTCATGTGCAAAAAATATACAATACATAATATGTACATATTAAAAAATTGCTACGCCACTGCTTTTAGGCTAAAAACGTTTCAAATTAAAGTTGTACAGTTTGTAGTTATTTACACTTATAACAATTTTCAAATGAAATTATGCAATCAATAAATAACGTTTCTTTAAAATACAACCTTAAACGCCCATCCCACCGTATACAAAGACACTCCCATAAAGGATTTTAGGTAAATTTCCTCCAACGACGAACGACGAAACTAATATGTAAATACCACTCAAATATACAATTTTGAAGACATATTAAGCTTCATAGTGGCTGTTTACGACCAAATAACGGATTTGAAATTAATTAAGTTTTGCACAATTAGGCAACGATGTCATTGTTTTCTAACAAATGGTTGCCTATGTCATATTTTGCTTTGAATTATCAACAATGATACAATAAAAACTATACAATTGAATTTATAAAGATTTCATTGTATATTTATTTTTAAGTATAAATTTTTGTCAATTATACGCATGTTTTAATTATTTATTTTTTTTAAATTAAACAATTATTCCATTGTTGCCGTTTTTCGTAATTTATAAATTTTTTAATAAATAAAGACTTTTTCAGTTTTCTGGAGCTCTAATATTTTTACTGTAAATTAAGTAGTAACGGTCTTAATAGTTGTAAGTTGTAATAAGATTTATTATAATCAAAAATAAAGATTATTTATCTGACAATAGTTTTGTCAAAATTTGAATTTTAGCGTCCACTGTTACAGAGATAAAAATATTTTTTTAAATAATGTAAAATCTATTAAAACTGTCTACAAGGTATATTTTTTACATAAATTAAGTATAATTAGGTGTATATTAGTTAATTTTGATAAGTTTAGTGTATTTTTATGTTTACCCAAAAACCCATATGAAAACGATAACATCCTTTTATCAGTACGTCAAAATTTTTTCAATTAAAAACTTGATCACTTATCAAAATGAATCATTCTGATTGGCTTAGAATTCAATGAGTTATATTGTCATTTAAATTGTGTCGCTAACTTCACGCTCAACGACAATTTTTTTTACCAGTTTTTTTTTATAAAATTACTTCTGTATTTATTAGTGCTTCGTTGGTGCTTGTTAGTGCACCAAAAAAGCATTCTATTTTTCAAAAAATAAGAAAGTTACAGTTCTTTTACTTTTTTTTACCCAGCGAAAATTTCATTAATTATCGTTTTGTTTCTAATTTTCTTCTGAATTTCATTAGTTCTTCGTTAGTGCATTAAATTTATTTTTTTTAACCAAGGGCATTTTATTTAATTTATAATTTTTTTTCTTCAATTTTTGTTTAATTGTATTAGAGCTTCGTGCATTAGAAAAATACTATACATATATTTAGAAAAGTAGGAAAGTTACATATTTTTTTTTAACCCAGTAACAATTTTTATATTTACGAATTGCATGAGTGTTTATATTTATTATTAAGGTAATTATTAATATTAAATAATACAGGGTGGATAACAGAAACTGCCCTAGTTATTTGTCATCCAATTTTAATTAACTAAAAACCATTGACTAATAAACTAAAAAGCACTAACAATGCTCTAATAAATTTCAAAATAAAACTTGAAAAAATTAAAAAATTATCGCTGGGTCGAAAAAGTAACAGACCTGTAACTTTCCTATTTTCCCAAATACATAATGTTTTCTTGATGTACCAATACGATGCACTAAGGAAATTCAGGAGAAAATGAAAAAAATGATAAATAAAAATATTGTCGACAAAAAAATGTTTCTATTTAAAGAGACCTTTAATTTTAACCTGCATCTGCTTATAAGAGTGATTTTCTAAAAGGCAAATATTTCTGTTTAGAAAAGATTTCAAAGCCATTCTACATTCTACTTAATTCTGACAACAGAAAAAGACATTCACAATTCATGAAAAAAAAATATAATTACCCTAATTTCCAATTACTTATGCATAAAGTTTCAACACACAAATAGTTGTCAAATGGTATTTTAATTAATTTAGCTTATAAATCAGAAAAAAAAATTGAAAATCTGACATAGCAAACTAGAGATATCGTAGTGCCCGTAATGTTAGATTATCACGATTTTTCTTACCAAACTCACGCGCCCTCTAGTGTTCCGCATTAATTTTCCGTAATTCGCTGATAATTTTGAAGGATTATTCACAAAAGTAGGATTATTTTTTTATTCCCTTTTACGATCTCCGTAAAAAATTATCGCGGGCGTCTAGAAATATGCTTTTAATGTAAAATTAGTAGATATGTTTCAACAATATTTTCCGAAAATAGAAAAAAACAGACTATTGTAATTTTATTTAAAAATTGTATTTACGCGGAAATATTTTTTTAGGAAAAAAATATTTACACAAGCTGATAAATAATGTAATTCTGAAAACTACTGTTTTTTACTTTATTCGTTTAATTTAATTTAATTTAATTAGTAATGAATTCGAAAACAAAACTCTTCGCTAGGATTTCCATGAAATTTCAAATATTACACAATTACTTATTTCTATTTATGAAACTATTTTATAAAAAAGGTTTACAAAATAAATAAAAGGATTTTTGATGTAGATTAATCAGGTTTTTATCACTGCCGAAAAAAATTGTTAAAAGACCTGGAGGAAAAACCTTTTATGAAGAAATAATTAAATAATTTTATTACTTCATGTTCATGCAGAATACTCATTCTCGAATATGAATTCAAAAATATAAATCGAAATAGGAATCTCATTTATAATTTTTGAGGATAATTAATTAATTGCTTCCATTTAAAATTAAACATCGTTCAACTTTAAAAATTTAAAGATATTCACAAAAGAGCTTGAATACCTTCCACTTAAACTTAAATCAATATTTAAACTAAAAAATGTCAGGTTTTTCTCTGTATTTCTATCATAATTTCTAAAAAAAAAAAAGGTAAAAAATGAGATTTAAGTGGTCGGAAAATTTTTAGACTTTTAGACAAATAGAAAAATAGATGTATAAGAGAAAATGCATAGGGTTTTATTCTCAATGTGATAGAAATTCCTGCAGGCTTATTCTTGTACCGGTCGAGATCGTGTCGTCGACGACTTTCATCATTCTTTTTCTTTAACATGAAAAAATAAGAGTCTGTCCTTCTAGTTTCTTCTACGACACGATCTCGACCGACCCAAGAATTAATCCGCTGATCTATACATAGAACAAAATCAAGACCATTAAAAGAATGTTCAGAAAATTGGTTTGCAAATTTTAAAAAGCGAAACTTCTCGTACAACTGGTTTCAACGTCATTTTAAAACAGAAAATTTAATGAAACACGTTAACAAAAATTGATTGAAATCATATTCAACATTAGTTGATCAACTATAATCGGTCATTTAAACTTGACTCACTGAGAACGCACCTTGGGTCAAACTATTCTTGATCCACTAAAGAGTTGATCAACTCCATTGAATGTGGTTCTCAATATAGTTTTTGTTAAACTTTTGTTGATCAACTATTATCGATCATCATCAAATAAAAAGAACTTACTTTCTAGGTTCATACTTTTGCAACCCGAGGGCGAACAGAATTCTAAAATTTCCAATTATCATTTTATTGACTCTTTCAATTAGAAATGGTCTAATTTATATTTCTTTATTGTTTTGTGATGGTTTTAAAGAATTTTAAACTTTAAGTTCTAATTTTTCTAAAGAAAACATTTTTTTAAATATTTTTCTGCAATTCTACCAATGGTCCCTGGAAATATAGCAAGAGCTTATCCACAAGTTTTTGGTCACCCTGTATTTGTATTAAATTTTACACCTACTTTTATTATTCTATTAATTTTAGATTAGGCAGCTTTGCAAATTTTTCCCAACTTTTCTCAAGAGAAATCTTTAATTTTTTCATTTTATGTTCCTCCACCATGTTATGTTCTTCTTCCTTATTTCCTAGCTTTCTTCTAGGATTTTTTCATTGCCATTGGGGCATTAATCTTTTCTTTTTTAGATATAAACTGGTCATTAACTTATTTGTTTACCTATACTATTAATCTTTAGTGTTTTTAAGATAGTAGACGTTTTTAATTATGATGTCCTGATGAAGGACCCTCTTTTTGATTAAAAGGAAATGGTCTTTAATGTTTTTAAGATTAAGTAAAATTGTACAGGGAATTCAATTAAGATTGCTACCGCATTTATTGAACCAAACATACTCTGTAGAGATTTAAGACTTGCTATGTTGGTATACCTGTTAATATTCATTTAAATGTAAATCTGATCTGTCACTTTAACCAAAGCGTCTCTCAGCAGTTTTTCTACGGGTTTATTTCTGAAGTAAGTATTTTGCAAATGTTAAAATTTTATTAAAAACAGGTTTTTCTCATCTAAAATTAGATAAGTATACTTACAATTTTGGTGATGGTTTCTTCGCCGAAACACAATGCAGTCATTGGTTCTTTCGATAGTTAGTGGTTAACCAAAAATTTGACATCAGTTCATTAGCTTCTTCGTTTTTTTCTTCCCTATTCGAACCGATAAAAAGAGATGGGGTGAATATCTAAAGAGCGAACCGTTCTCCCGGTATATTTCGGTTCCCCAAGTTTAAATTGCCTAGAACCAAACGATCTATTATGTCAAAAATTAGGCCAGTTTAAGATTCCTCATTTATAAAAACCCTGTATTTATTACTCGATGAGCAATTTTGATTTCTTCTGATACGATTCCACTCTTTTTCAACAATCAATAAATCTTTGCTGTTACAGATTTTTATATTGTGGTTTCTCGAGCTCCATTAATGTGTTTCAGAGGAGATCTACAAAAATCTGTGAGTGTTTGGCATTTTTAATATTGACAGGACCATTTTTGCTCATTTAAAATATAAATCATCCCCGGTGATGTCATCACAATTTTTAAAGGAACCCCTAATTGAAAGATACTTTTACTAATTTTTTTAACTTTTATCTCTGTTTCCTCCGAAAATATAGTCAATTGAAAATTTGCAATTGTTCAACTAGCGATGATAAATCAATAAAATTTTGCATGAGCATATATGCTTAGATTAATTTCGATTTAATTAACTAAAACTGTGAGTTTCCATTTCAAAAAATGGGAAGACGAACATTGTTTTACGTATCCAGATGATTTTTAATAACCGTTCATTACTCCATGAATTTATTCTATGTTACAGACTCACCATGTATGTAAAATTGGTTGTTAATAATTTGGAATAATAAAAACACCAAAAAAAAATTCAAAAACGCATCGTTTTATGAAAAAAATATAAAAAAAAAACGATAAATACAGATACGATGTTTGTAGGAGAGAGTAGTGTTGAAGAATTCTGGGGTTGCTATCTGGGGTCAGCCTTGACCCCCAGACCCCTCAGTTTTGCCTTTGTTGATCTGTATAGTTTTTTTAAGCGTTCTTTCTTCACGTCCTTATACATTTTTGCTTTCATAAAATGACTAAATTGTATTGCACCCTTTATACTTTTTATTGGGAAAATCAATACTTCAACTTTTTCTCAAGTAAAATTAGAAACACCTTTTTTCTTATTAAATTGCATTTTATTTTTCTTTATAAAACTAAGCACAAAGCAGTTATCAAATTTTACTAAAAGTATAATGCAGAACTATCCTTAATCAAAGTTTACATAAAATCGGATATTGCCAATCTACATTTCAAATGATGACGTATTTAATGCAGAAGCATCCTAAGTGAAGTTATGGCGAAGGAAGAGGTCTTAATGAAATAAGAAGCTATTTAAAAAAGTGCTAATAAAAGAAGAAGGTACAAAAGAAACCTGATGAAGAAGAAGTTACTTAAAGAATTTGCGATGAAGAAAAAATATATCTAAAGGAATGTCGATGAAGGAAGAATCTAATTAAGAGTCCTCGCGAAGGAATAATCTGTTTAAGGAAGTTCTTATGAAGGAAGAAGCAATTAATGAAAGTTCTGATAAAGGACGAGGAATGTCTTTGAAAATTTTAACTTATATACATGTCACTAAGCTCTAAGCTTTAACATAATTAAAACGTATCTTCTCCTTAAAAACATTGTTTGACTATGGATATTTCTGCATTGTACTGAAGAACTGTGCGCAACCCTAGAACATCGGATTTTTTACTTCAAAATCGGGTCTAAGTGTCAAGTTTAAGAGGAAGCTGTGTGCAACCATCCTTTATTAGTTTTTAAGTGGATTTGGTGCAATTTGTCTAAAAATTAAATGGATTTACGTCAATGCGTTTTTTGTAGATAAAATAAAAAAGCTACTTTAATAAATCTGTCATTTTGAAACTGTATACAAATCGAGTTGTTTACATGTTGGTTAATACCTAGAAGCCCTTTATGGCATTGGCATAAAGCCAGTCAATTAAATTCCATCGACCTATTGTGTGCTTTTATTCAAGTTAGAAGCAATAAATTAAGTTGAACATCCGAAGAAGTTGGGGGTGTATTGCTACCTCCCATCCATTGAAAGAATTTTTGGGAAAGTTGTGTCGAGACGTGGCAAATGAATTCATGAATCGCACGTAAATAATATTAGTAACAAGCGAGGAAGGCTTTTAATCAATACGTGCCTCCATTTATCACTTTTAAAGACTTTAGTGAAATTACTAGAATTGGAGTAGAAATTAATCTATGGAATTAAACATTAAATTATTAAATTTAATAATGGGTATAAATTAGTGACAAGTATTTCGGGACGTCATACCACAGGAGTAATCTCTCCACGTGATATTTATACCATTCATCCCCAGCGTGTTAAATTTGATAGATTTATGTTTTAAAGGTCGTCGTGTTATATCATAAAATATACACGGGCAAGCGTAATTACATCCCTTGTGCTTGTAAATGCAGCGATTGTTGACATTTGAGCTTGCATTTTATTAAATATTTTTAATTAAATTTACGTTGCAGATGTTGCATTTCGCATTTCACTGCACTGAAAACGTGTTAAGTCAATATTTATGAGGTTTTTGTGGTTTCAGGGGATTCACGTTTCACCCCAATGAGATCACCCCTTATTTATCCAGCTATTAGATGCATAATAAACAGAAGTAATGGCCGTTCCAGACAAACGATCGCATTTCAGACGTGCATTAAATTCTGACAACCGTATACCTTGTTCATTTAGCATGGATGACACCACCACAAGGGTTGCAACTGCACCACCAAGTGCGCAATTATTTACGCCCAAACAATTCATTCAATTAATTTAAACAATCACTTTTTTGCTACATAAATTGCATTAAAAGGCAATGTTTTAAATTAACGTTTCGTACATAACTAGCTAATTTCATGAATATGTACAAGTTTAAAACAACTAAATTATAGTAACTGTATATTTAAATAATTAACTTTCAGTGCTTTTAAATAATTCAATTAACGAGTTAACCTACTGCACTTTTAAAGCTTACTACTTTATTTATAACAAATTATTTATGCGAAATTTAATAGAACAAACAGCTTTTCCCATTTGTTTATGTAAAGTGTTTGTGATTTTAAGATTCCTCAAGTAAAGCTACTCGCGAGGAACTTCACATTTTCCTAGCCGAAACTTATTTGTAAAAGCATCATAAACTGGGATGAAATACACTATAATAATTCATGCGTTCCTCTTCCACGTTGCTGTAAATAAGGGAGTGTAAGCCAAGATAAACAGTGTGGTTTTACTACGAAGGATAAGGGATAAGGGCGCACGATTCACGGAGATTCAAGGGCAAATGCATTTTCCAAAACTTCAATAAACGGAAAATACAGGGAGTCTTTACAAGGTCTTTACAAAAAGGTCAAAATTAAAGGCCTTTAATTAGAAACATTTAAAGTAACCATGGAAATTATCCATTACAACCCATAAAACAAATTTCAATATAAAGGCCTTTAAACTTGAATGATTAGATCAGAATCTCGGTTTTAAGGAAATTCATCTGAGTACAATATTTTTTAATAGAGAGTGTTCTGTTCATAGTTCCATGGTTCATGGAGCAAAATCAAAAAACTATCTCTTTTAGTTTAGGAGTTATAGAATTTTAGATCACTTAGTTTTATTGGAAGTCAGTGCATCAGTAATAATCCAATGTGATTAAAAAAATATCACTAGATAGCTAAAACCATCCTCTTTCAAGGTTTTCAGAGTGGCCACCTTGATTTTGAAGGCAAGCTGTGGCCCAAAAGCTTACTGACTGTGTAGCACGTAGTAGTATTTCTGGATTTTCCCGAATTTCATCCCTGGTATCCGTGACTTTCGCGTATACCGTTAGCTTCATCGTGTCCCATAAAAAAAACTAGTGGAGTGAGATCTGGAGATCTGAGTGGATATACAATTGGTCCACCTCGACCTATCCAACGATGATAATGGTAGATCGTCCAACGAACAACGAAAGTCATTTTGTAAAAACTGCAGAAACCTTGGAACGTTTAACCTATCTGGTAGCTCAATTGGACCAATACGTTGGTTGTCGACGATGGCAGCCTGAACATTCACTGAAAAGTCTTTTAGAAACCCAGGTCGGATGTTATGTGGATTTTCTGAGCTTCATCTGTGAAGATTTTTTAATTTGTAAGACCTTTACGGGTGAAATTAGCTTCGTCAGTCTACATAATATTTTTCAAGAAATCAGGAGTGCGTGGGATCTTCACCAGAATCCTTGTACAAAAGATAGAAGGTCTACGAAAATGCGATTCGTGTAGATCCGGTACTCGACGAAAATGACGAATGCTGATGGTAGGATTACGAAAAAATTGATCTAATACCTTGACTCGTGGTCTAATAAGCATCGAAGTTTGTTATTTATTATGGCTTTACAATAAACCAATGCAGATTATACCGATATGTTGTTCTTATTTGAATATTGTCAAGGAAATGGTCGCGAGTGTCTCTATAAGTTTTCCAAAATCGTCGTAAACCAATCCACCCAACGTTTCATGTTGTTAAGAATCGTCTTCAAAAGATAGGTAAAACCAATTATGGAAGACATCGTTTTGTAAGGGCTACTGTAGTTGAAGAAGAAATTTTAGAAAGTGTTGAAGAACATCCAGAACTAAACACCAGACGAATTGGTAGAGAAGTAGGAGTAGTATGTAAAGTACTTCAGGAACAGTTGCTAAATCCTTTCCACAATGTGTTCAAGATCTCCTATTCCATTATCCTGTAACGCGGCTGCGTTTATATTGGTTTGAAAGAAAAATAAATTTAAACTTTGACAAGAACATCTTATTTACCGATGAAGCCCGTTTCGCAAGAAGAGCAGTAAGTAATTTCCATAATTGTTGGTCAAGACAATATCTAACAACAAAAACGTATTATCGAAAGACTACAATGACTGTGGGATGAATTCTAAGACATCTACGAGTTACAAATATCTCACACAATCTCAGTTCGAGATAGTGAACAGCGAAGTGAACACAAGAATCTCAAATACTCAAGCAAGGAGGAAGGTTCGCCCTATCAAACTACCAGAGATCGAAATACCAACATTCGAAGGGTCATTCGAAGACATATTCCTGCGTTACAATAACAGAAGATTCGTTCTATTCAGATTAATATATCAAATCTTGGACTTCCCGAACATAAAGGATAAATCGGCTGATAAACTGAAGAACCTTCATGACACATGACACGATCAATAAATGGATCGAGGCAATCTACAGTCTCGGTGTTGAAGCACACGCATGGGGTAAAATTAGTAGAATCGTTACCAGAAACAATCACTGCAAGAGTCGCACGATATTTTGCAGAACTATTAGAGTTCCTGCGAAAAAGTTTTCAGTCCGTAGAAGTACAAATGAGCACCGAGTTGAAGCCAATTAATGGAAGGAAATATAAGTCAAAATTCCAACAATAAATGCGAGTGTAGATGGAGGTGTTACAAATGTAATCAAATTTACTACAACTTGGTGGTCCGGCCAGAGGTGGAACAGGAAGAGTCACTTATACAGGAAACCACTAATTGTTCACTGCCACCTCCGCAATTACGCAGGACAAACAGAGTGACTAGGTCTTACTACTAGCTACAGCCCTAGCACAAGTGAAAAAATATCTCAAAGAAAAAATTGAAATTGACGTTAGCGGGGTATGGAATGTCACGTCTACTTGAAAATCCCAAGCTTCTCAATCGAATTAAGGTTTCACATACTTCCACATACAATCAACAAAAGTGGATATCTCAGAAGTTCCAGAATGGAGTCAAAATAAGATGATAGAAGATCTGACGTTCAATATCCCTGGGCCAATTGATGCAATAATAGGCGTAGCAGAATACAGCAAAATATTGTTGAAAAGCATCATAAAGCAAGAAGGGAGAGTTTTAGGCCAAAATTCAGAATTGAGTTGGATGATCTCCGGAACACCAAGATCACATCGCAAAAAAAATGAATGTGACTCAGCAGAGCCACAGGAGAGGAAGAAGATGAGAAGAAAACCAAGGGAAGTGAAACCTGAAGATATATCCGCGGTCAAACCTAAAGTTCAAACACAGGTGAAAACCGATCTCAAAGAAGAGTTGGAAGAAGAGGTACAAAAGGTCCCAAAGAAAGCCCGTCAAGCATCGAGGTACAAAATGTTGAAGACGCTGCTCTCAAAGGAGCTATTCGTAAACCAGTACAACTACCCAGCGCTGATGAAATGCAAAGGGTCCAGCCGGTAAGGGCGCTGAGAAGACACACCACAAACATCGGCCGTGAGCTTCTACTAACGATGTTAATACTTCACATCGCTACTGGAAACTACACCATTCATTATCCCAGGTGCGGTTTGTACATACCTTGGGGAAAAGTAGAATCGAGAGAGGCACATTTCGACTGGAAGTACAGTTCAAAAAACCTAATTAAAAAAACTATACATGAGGTGCTGAATAATATGACCGACTTGTGTGACGTAGCAAGGAATGCGAGACCCGAACGTCCACACCAATTTTATTGGAGTCAACAGATCCTAATACAAGGAATGAAGGAGATGTCAACTTGGAAAATTAATTTTTCCTTGGAAATATAGACCTCATAATGCATTTGTGTGACAATAAGTTCCGCATTTCTGCTGAGTCCTTCTCAGTTTCTCTTATTTATATGTATATTACATATATCCTCTTTAGGTTCCTGTCAAACGCATTGTGTCTAGATAATTATTTAAGCAAGATTGTAGATTCCAGTAAGATAATAATCCACATCCTCACTGCATACCAACGTGTACCCAACATCATGAAAGAACTATATACTGTGACCATAGTCAAAACAACCAGCTGACCAACATTTTTCATTACATTTTCGAAACCATTTAAATCAACAGTACCAAAATAAATGTATAGGTAGAGGTAATGACGCACCTGTAAATTGGGCACCACGTTCTCTTGACTTAACTCCAATGGATTAATTTTTATAGGAACATCTGAATTCCATGGTTTACATGACACCTGTAGATAATGAAGAATAACTGTGGTAATGTATTCAATTTAATCTGAATTGTATACGTAGATATCTGTTCTTTCATTGAAGTTAGTGGTTAGAGGTGTGCAATTACAATTTCAAAATTGTAACTTCAGGGCCGTATAGCGCCCAAAATTATTTAACTTTGTACTAAGATAAATTTGGTTAAATAGATTGATTTTAGTTGAAGGAATATGTGGTAGGTTTTCGTATAGATCTTTTACAGTCACCCTATAACAAAAGTTTAATTAAAAAACATGCATTTGCATAATACAATACGAAACAACGTACCTTCTTGTTTGATGTTAATAAAACCATGAATATAAAGTAGTTAATTTTCAAGCAATAATTGAAAATTGAGCGTGGAAAATAAAAAAGCGATCCAACGTTTTCCTAAACTTTATTATAACACATTTTACAGTTTTACACTGAATTGATATTATCGTAACAGGTAACAGGAATATAGGTGGTAGTTTCGACGGATCGTTCCGATTTAATTATTCCATAACAAACATGCACACAGAAAGGATACATTTGTGTTTTGCGTGATATCAAAATATTACGCGACTTTTGACCAAAATCGATATTAGTTTTCACCTTCGAGCACTTCTTTACAAATTCATTCTACATATTTTATTTCGAATATCCGTTTCATCTCCCCACGCTTCAAATACACAAATTTAATCTCTTCACCAATTACCTGAGTATTTTACACCTGATTTTCCACATGATACACACAAATTGAATTTATTTACGTCAATGGAATTCCTAATAAAAATCCACCTTCGATCATTCGGAGTGAGAACGTGCCTTAAAGAATTTAATTCCAAAAAAATATCCGTTGTTTTTTTTTCGCACTAATATTTTTATTGCTACACAAATTGGTTTTTAATGTTGTTTTTTTTAGCAACGTTTTATCTAGGTACATTTTTCGGTAGATTAATTTGGAACGAAAGGCTCTTTTAAAATTCTATTATCGCAAGGCATTTTCCGTAAAAGCTATTACTTGGGTACTAGAAATTTATAAAGTGTGTGACTATTAAGAGATAAAATTAATTATAAATTTGGTGAAGTTGCAATTTTTTGTTGGTTTAAAGTTTGGGGGTAAAAAAATGGTGTAGATAAATTGAGTTCCGTTGGCTCATTTAAAGTTCATGGAAGAGGAGGAGCGGGCCTGAAGCCAAAAGATTTACAAAGACGATAATAAGGGAATAATCCGTGGGCTTTTCCAGTTTGTTACGGAATATTTGTATCGTAACGAAGGTACATTGTGATGTTTTAAATAAATTAGAGTTTATGTACAGACATATACATATATATACAAGAGGTGAGCTGTGAGCTCGATTTTAAGGGGACGCGTTCATCTTCTTCTGGCGTGAAGGAAGAAATTTACGAGAAGACCGATTAGAATGGTTATGTGAATTGAAGGGGAAAGATTGCTGCTGTTGGCGTCGAGCATCGCAGCCGGATTTTCCTCTGGAACAGAACGAACAGAAACAAACACCACCAATAATGATCCGCTTTTATGGTAAATGCCACTTACCGTCAGTCGCGTTTAAAACATGAACGTTTATAAAAGCTGGAATCGCGTTGGAGGGCTTGCAGGTGTAATTACCATTGTGGGACTTATCAGCATCTTGTAGCAACAGCACGCTTGAGGCTTTATCTGGAATCACTTGCACTCCAGGATCGTGATTAATCATCCTCTCCTCTTGATACCAAAACACATATGAAGGAGGCTCAGTGGAATGTCGCAAAGTGCAGACCAACTTCAACTCAGAACCAGCTCTTAGGTGCAAATCAGGCGATCCCAATATTTCTGCCACCGCCTCTGAAAGGGACAAAAACACGCATTCAGATATATTTCATTAGTCTGAAAATACTCTTTAAAAGCAAACAACCTCAATTAGAAAAAGCACTTTTACTCCGAGCTTCGAGACAAATTGGAATTGAAGATGGGTAGAAAATGGGATACGGAGAAAAAAGCACGCAAAACCGAAGGGAAAACACCTTTCCAAAAGCGTATTGTCAATTAATCTACTCCGTAATTAAAGTTGTTCCAATACTTAATTAACTCTAAAAAGATTAACTTTGAAACTTTCATTAAACCAACCGAATGCGAGATTTAAATAATCGATTTTCATTACGGATTCCACATAATTTCATTTACAGACTTTTAATACTGCATTTATATTACAATTGTGTTGGCCACGAATTAATTCTAAAAATATAAAACCCAAGGACATCTTATTAATGTTAAATATTAAAAAATGCTAAGTTAATGTAATGAACCCATTAAATCCCAACTTTTTGTTTGGGAAAATAAAAAGTTAATCTAGCATAAAATCGATTTATTAATTTAGGCTTTGATAAATGAAGTCCATTTATATATTATCCTAATGGAATTAATGGAAATTTCAAGTGATTTCAATAGTATGCAAATAATAGCAATGCGTTTATAATTTATATGCAGTTAATTCAAAACAGTATACGACACTTTTTATTAAATATCAATTTATGAAATCTATTTATTCAGTCTTTTTATAGTACTAAATATACCGGGTGGAAATGAAACTAGGGCCACCCCTGGCATTTCTTTATTTATGAAAATAAAAAATTAGAATTTTAGTATCTTATATGATCTAAGAAAACAAATTTTATGAATCGAATAAATCTTTCATTTTACTTCCGGTTTATCAGGAAATGGCACCCACTTTCTTATTTTAAATGTAACCCCCTGATTTTTTCTACGTAAAATCAAACATTGGTTAGTTTTAAGCATGTTTATGACAAAAAAAAAAATTTTTTCAAAACTTTAAGAAAAAATGTTGAATTTTTTTTGGTAAAAAATTTGAGTAAAACCTACAAAAACAATTTTTAAATAATACAAATACGTAAAATAAATTGTAATTTATAAAATTTATTTCACCGTTCTTGAGATATTATTTTTTTTAATTTTCAAGAAGCGTTTTTTGGAAATATCTGTACTTTTTTAAATGGGATGATATAAGGGCCACCCCCTAATTAAATAGAGGGATTTTTTCCGGGTACTGTGATATCCCATATGTATGTTTAAAAATAGTTTTTGTAGGTTTTACTCAAATTTTTTACCAAAAAAAATTCAAATTTTTTTCTTAAAGTTTTGAAAAAAAATATTTTTTTGTCATAAACATACTTAAAATTAACCAATGTTTGATTTTACGTAGAAAAAATCAGGGGGTTATATTTAAAATAAGAAAGTGGGTGCCATTTCCTGATAAACCGGAAGTAAAATTAAAAATTTATTCGATCCATAAGATTTGTATTCTTAGATCATATAATATACTAAAATTTTAATTTTTTATTTCCATAAATAAAGAAATGCCAGGGGTGGCCCTAGTTTCATTTCCACCCGGTAGAGGGTGTCTCACTGAAAATTTCAAACGTTAGTATGTATTTTTAAATGAAATTTAAATCACTAGTCAACAAAAATTCAGTTTTGGATCTCCACTTGCCCTGGTATCGTTTTTCTATTGTAGAAATACCCTCTTTCACTGTGCTCAAGAAGTCCAAATGAGAATGAAGGAAACGCATTTTTAAGGACATGTTACGTATAAGTGGTTAAATGCTTCTGTATAACACTTTTATAGTTTCTTGATCGGTGATTTCCGAAAAAATTTGAGGTCACTTCCATGAAAGATTCACGCTGGTTTTTCCAGATCACTATGATTATCTTTAAATATATCCTCTTTAATATTGGTATCACTGATTTTGGGAAATGATAGTACAAAAATCCAGGACCATTCAATCTATTGCTTTCAGAAAGTCTTTCATAAGTTTTATATGTAGACGTGGTAAAAATATATCTTCAGTTAACATGTTTCTCTACTGGAGTAAGAGTTACTCTTTTGAGGCAGTCTTTATTAACATAGTGATTTTCCTGTCCCTACTATCCCATTCACTAATAAAACAAGTATTCTTAACTTACTAAAGCCATTCTGATTTCTTATGTCGAATGCCTTAGAGAAATCACTATAGATAACATCCATCTGTCCCTGTTTCTTCAAAGCATTCAACAAATGCTACTAATCAACCATTTAGTTAGTCAAAGTAAAAAAATCATTCCCCACAGAGAACTAGACCTATTTATTTGTAATAAAATGGCGGCACTTCTAGCTAATTTAGTCACAGATAATTATATCTAGTATTTTGGAAAAGCACACTGCTCTATAATTAGCAATATCACTTCTGTTGTCCCAGTTTAAATATTGGAGTAAGAAAACTGCTTTTCCAACATCTGGACACTTTCTTTATTAATTGAAAAAATAAAGAGTATGCATGGAGGTCTTGAGAGAGTAAACACGCATTGTTTTGAGAATGAACTCGGAATCCCCTCCGGTCCGGCGGAAAGAGAATCAGGAAGGAAATTGATAATTTCCATTACCTCAATTATAGAATTCTTTATAAGGTTTATCTCGATTAGATTTCTCGGATGATAGATTGGTGTGAATACACTGTTGGTAGGTATTCTGCACACATGTTAGCAGCATCTTGGCCATTATTCGCCTGAGTATATTGTTCAGAAATAAAGTACACGTAAACGTCGTTTTACGCCGGGGTTCCGTTCCGAGAGACACCGGAGTAAAAAAATTCGGCGTAAAATGAACACACATTTTTCGTGCTTTTTTTCCCACAATGTTCGCAAAAATATAATCATATCTTTTTATTTTTCATAAAAACAAAACAAAAACCAACTCGGGAACTCGGAAAATCCCCCGCCGGCCCCAACCGGCGTAAATGTGAATCGGCGTAAAGCGAACTGCCGTAAAACGATGTTTACCTCGTTGGATTTCCTTTTACTATTTACAAATTTCTAGAAGGATTTAGGGTTTTTAATTAGGTTGTCGTTAGTTCTTTTGAGGAAACTATCACAACAAGCATTAGAAGTATTTTTGTATTCTGCACGTAACTTTGAGAATACCAATTAATCCGAATTTGCTTCTTGTACTCATATATTTTTGTGAGCATATTGTTCAGATGAGAACCACTCTCAAAACTTGGGTTTCTTTCTATATGCGTTATTGCATAATTTAGAACATCATAAAAGTGATTTACGTACAAGACTGTCACTGGTATGATTGAGATTTATTTCTACTAAATAGGCATTTTTTGACCAAAGATACTGTAAACGAAGTCAATAAATTACGGTCATTTAATTAATTACTCAAAATGTTTTATTCCGTTTTCCATACAGAAATAGAAGTGGAACTTGGTGCATGACAAGTTGGCAATTCCAATTCATCACTGGATACGGAACATTTCAGCACCGAAACATCTCGGAACAGGAAGTCTGGTGGTCACAGCAAAAAAGGTCTCGGCACTGGATAACTTGGTATTGGATATTTCGCCACAGGAATATCTCGGATAGGTCAACTCTCGGTCATTTGCCTAGATGTGCCGAAATGACGAAATTTCAATGTAAATTGGTGAGAGGCAGCAAAAAATAACTCCCATTTTTGCCAACTTATAATAAAGTTTTGGATGCTAAAAACGGTGTTATTCATTCAACATCACCATAACAAAGATAAGAACCGAGGTTAGTTTGCTGGACAAAACTAACGACAGAATTTGGTTGCAAAAATACTCAAAGACCTACGAAATGAAGGTAGCTCGAACGAAAGTGAATATAAACAATCTTAAGGAAATTTGCCTCGAAACTGCTGTCATCGCTAAAATAATATTTTAGAAATTGCAGTCTAACTGGTCTACAGGACCTGGGAGACGATGGTTTTGGATTTTTCCACACTATTATTTACTTTTTTGATTTAGACTTCTCAGATGTATGTTATAATGGAACTATTGATGTCCTTACAACAATAGCGTGACAGTAGCTCGGACTAAAGTGAATATAAATATTATTGAGAACTCTTATTCAAAAAAAGGAAATATTAATGTGGAACAATCCAAGGTCATCATCTCCTAGGTCCTGTAGACCAATTACACTGCAATTTCTTTATGAAAACGTGGAGTCTGACTTCTTATCAAACGTCGCGTCGCGTCGTCTTATCATGTCTTCTTATATCGTCGATGAAAAGAGACATCAGTAAACTACGAAATGTTAAATGGAAAGGTGGGCAAGGCGGGCAAGGCGGTGACATCGACGAAGTCATTTTTATGATGCTGTTTTTGCAATTCAACTTTCAAAGATTTGAATAACATCGATCACATTTTAATAAAATCATTGGGCACATCTAGAATGAAGGTAGGAATCTCAATGTTACAACCGTGGATTCGCTCTTTTAAATGTCTGTTACATCTGGGATATAAACTACGGATTAGGAAATGGCAAGTATGTTCCGCGGAAGACATAAATGTGGCAGATCAAAACAGATTTATAGAACCCTTGGGGCTACTCATTGATCATCCAAAACCTGGATACGACTCGGCGTTTTTTGATCATTGTTTAGATTCTGCGGAAATACTGGGTGTAGATAAAAACCCAATGGTTTCATGTCATTTTGTAGGTTTGGTCAAGCGGACTTACTGTGCATATGGTACACTTTCGTGAATATTGTCTTACTACAGCAAGAAATATTGATGCTACTGTATTCTGAAGACAGTTCACAAGGCATTATACTTCATGCTTCTTAAATCAGCCTTGTTACCTATCGGCCATCGGTCAATTGTCAGAAGATGCTCAAGAGTCGCGTTAGTGCAAGAAAAATTCTATCGAAATTTAGCAAAACGTTGTCTTCTGAGGCAGTTAAAGTATTGCTACCTCCTGATACGGCAGATTATGTTGACTAAAATTAGATCCGCCATTTTGCTTTTGGAATTTTTTACAAATTATTATTCAGCAGCCTCGAAAACCCCTAAATACTAACTTTTGTACGAATCAGACAACGTTTTATATTTTAGCCGGCTTTTTGGAATTTGGGATTTGGTACCACTGTGCGTTGTTAGGACATCCAATGCCGATTTATCCAGTAATCAGTTCTCCGGTACCAGATTATACTGGTGCCAAGACCTGAGATGTTACGGTGGCAAGATAAGCAGTGCCAAATAATCCCATTGCCTAGTTCTCCAACACCGAATTGGAATTGTCAAGTCATCTAGTGCTGAGATGTTAGTACCGAATTGTCATGTACCAGTAATGTATCGGAGTATATTTTCTAATTATTATTAGTCCAGTCAAATAGTTGGAAAATGGGATGATAGATGCAATGCAAAGATTTTATATTTTAAAACTGTTTAGGGCGATGGTAGTAAAAAAGTTATATATGATTTCCCAACAAAATATCCCGAGTCTAAACTTTCTGAAGTCAAAAACCCACGAAGTTTTTGGATTTTTTTTTTTTAGTTTTTTTGCTATAGTTCAGAAACTAGTGATCCTAGCTTACTCACCAATCCACGTAATTTTTGGATTTTTTTAATTTTTTCGTTATAGTTTGGAAACGAGCGATCCTATCGTTCTAAACATTCTGACACAAAATTCTGTATTTGAAAATGACTTTGTTAAATAACGCAAAAACCAACTTTTTACCCCATTTTTACATTATTTTACCTTGCTAATAAATAATTGCGAAATTTAGTCTGTGTGTACAATGAACGAGAGGCTACCTGTAAAAAAATCATCATGGTTGGAGAATAATTCATAATAGCACTAAACAGTAGATGAGTCAGCAGCAACCCACGTTGAACACGTTGCATTTATTTGCAAAATCTGCCACAAAAAGCAAATTTAATCTCTCAAGGTGGCAACTAACGCAAGATACTGCTCAGCTTTGACGGTTTACTTCAGTCCATTAAAATGAGCCACACAAAGTTCCTGAATCTTTAAAAGAAGCTGTTTTATGCAACTGTAAAGTGCAAAGTAGATTGCAACAAGGCATGTACTTTCCAAAAAAAAAAGCCTCAAGTGGTCATCAATATGTAACTGGGCCAATTCCAAAAATGTGGCCAACATTATTTTACCACAAAAAGACGAGCAAACTGACAACGACAAATAAGAGTTTGATGATTGTCCTCGAAGACGAAAAAGACTGTAGAAGAATAAGCAACAGGAGGATGAGGAAATTACTTATTCATTTCAGTAAAGTTCTAAAATGTATCATTTATTTAAATGAAACATAATATAATAATTTCCTCATCTACTAGTTACAATAAACGGAGTAAAATGAAGTAAAAATGGGTCAAAAGCTGGTTATTGCGATTTTCCACAAAGTTGGAAAATCCTTCATTCACAAAGAGCTATAGAATTAAATTTGTAAAGCATATAAAGGTGTTTCGAATGTTTAGAACGACAGTATCGGTTGTTTCTAAACTATAACGAAAAAAAAACTGAAAATAGTCTAAAAATTTCGTATTTTGTTTTTGGCTCTAAAAAGTTTAGCCTCCATAAATTCCTCTAATTGGCTTCGCCCTAAATAGTTTCGAAACATAAAATCTTCTACTAGGATTATTGAATTTATTATATCTACTATTTTCTGTAGAATGTGTACAAACCTGTAACCTGGAGCTGGACAAAATTGCTGGTTGTTGGATGTGTGGAAAGTTGGCACTCGTAGAGACCGGCGTCAGAGGGTTGGACCCTTTTAATCACCAGGCCCCAATTCTGGAGATGTCTCACATGTTCGACTAGAATCCTATCGTCAGCAGTGTACTGTGCCAGACCCACAGTGAGTAGTGTGGGCGGTGTTTGCTGCCGCAGCCAGGATACCTGGAAGGAAAACATTTCGGATGAAATTCCAACTAATTATCCTTCAAGCAAAAAGTTCCTTTCAAGTGGCCGAGGGTTGAAAATAAAAGTAAACCGGCTGTTTTAACTTCCAGTTTCAACGTCCTTTAAACTTTCCGCAAACGCAAATATTTGAATAGCCTACTCCATTACCGTCTCTAAAATATTCTACTTTTATAAAAAATAACTTGAGTAACGCCTTCTAGAGGAACGTATGTAATTTAAGTAAAAACCAAAATTCCACAAATTTAAGCTCGTAAGCCCATAAAATAATACAGTTAATTAAAGATAAACTTAACTGAAATAATATTCGCTACTCTAAATATTCAAATTGGTTTTCACGCATAATCTGTATGCTTAGGAAAAATAATCGTTTATTATTTTAAATACAAAACCTTTTTTAATTTACTTAAACCAAAAGACAATATGGAATCTTGAACTGTCCACTTTTACATTAGTTTTTGGTATTAAATTACTTACAACTCCGTTGCTGAATTTCCTGACGACGCAAGGTAAAGTAGCAGTTCCGCCAATTTGTGCGACTACGACGGTTGAGTTTTCCGTAGCGAAAAATGCAGAGCGCCCCGAAGCAGGTTTTCCGCCCGGAGAAAGCTCTTTTTGTCTCCGATCTTCGTAACTCCGCTTTTGACGCGAAAAAAACTCATTATCTGAAAGAAAAACAAACGTATTGATTTTTAAAATAGAATAATGTTGAATATTCACACTAGAAAATGTTTCTTTTTATCCTTCTAACTTTATACACTCATTACATTTCAAATGAATTACAGTCATTTCATATAGACTTCACTGGTGCATTTTAATCAGACGAATAAAAGTGTCGTTAAAGTTTATCGCTTTGCTTCTCCACTATGTACTTGTTTAATAACTTAAGCTTGAACATTTATTATTCAGTATTTACAAATCATTAAAATCGAATTGGATAATATTCGTTTTATTTATGCAATCATAAATAAAACGAATATTATCCAATGATAAACAAGAATCCTTTATAAGCACCTATCTAAAATCGGAAAAGTTGAGTTTTACGTGCACCATCTGTCCCATGACAAACGTCCTCATAGTTGTTATTCATATTATATCACCAAGACCCTTAGTAATAAAAAAAAGTGGACGCTTTTTAGAGGCCTGAAATATCGGGCGCATTCTAGAGGCACCTGGAAATTTAGGAAATTTAGTTATCCCTTCACGCCGAAGTCTGCCGGAAAAAGTTTTATTGCTAAAGTTGGGCGTGTTTAACTTATCACCAACTACTTGCAAGCGGCACAAGACGCCGCCAACGCCTAAGCCTGAAATTTTTCCCGCAATGAAGACAAAAAGCTCGAGGCTCGTGCTTATAAATTTTCCTCTCGCGCCCACTTATCGTAATTGCATATTATAACACTGACGCTCAAGAGATGACTTTAATTGTCTAGTTTTCCCATTTTTCGCAAAATTACGCAACTTTATAGGAAGACGAGACGAGTTTTGTAAAAAATTGTAAGCGCCCTGCAAATGGGACAATTATTAATTTTACTTTTCTCGTAACAACTCCAATTTTTCTACTCACTTCTTTATATTTATATAAAGTTAAACCATAATTTATATTTATTACACTACTTTACTATATTTACGACTTAATCTTATTACATATTTTATATTACTTATTTAAATGAACGAATAAATTTATTTGAAATTCAAAAAATTAATTATTTATGCAATCATTTTGACTTGTATTTTAAGTTACGGCCATGAATATAACTATTTTTGTATGCTTTACTTTGCCATGAAGCACATTTTCTATGAAAACATGGGTAGAACTAAAATATTCGAGAGAAATTCCATTTGCTGCTCTAAAAACTTGCTTAAAATGAAAAGAAAATGAATGCAATTTAAATAAGCTTTTTGCATAAACGATTCTACAATCGTTTCATGTTGAAAACCTTCAATATTATGAGCATTTTGTTCATTGGCTTTTTACTTTTTAAAAAAATATAGTGATAAAAATACACTCATGAAGACAACAATGAACTTTATATTTTTTTAAATCCTAGAATATCTTCTCCTTTTTCTGAATAAAATGTACCATCCATTTATAATCAAAATTCTATGAATATTTTTAGAAATAATAATATATTTTTGAAATCTCAAGGGATTTAAAACAAGTAAATTGAAGATATTAAATTTAATATTTAGCAACGATTAACCTGAAGAGTGAAGGACACTGCGTCTCCTGCTTTTTAGCACTCATCAGCATCACATACTACTTGCGTGAGTCCTTTCCAAAAGGATCGGTCTGAATTATTGTTGCTAAACCTTCAGCTCTGTCTTATAAAGCACAATGCGAGCATTCAATTTAGTAGAAAAAAAAAACAGAGCTACCTAACAAGTCCAATGAAGGCTACTGTAAACCGATACAAAAATTAGATGGCTCTGCCAATTTTCAAAAAGAGTGCAGCCATATCTACTAAGATGGATTTATACCTTTTGATGGACAATACAATTCATCGACATAACCTTTTCTTCGAATGCATGTTCATCGACACACCGTTTCATCGAGATGACCGTTTCATTGACACGGACGTTTCATCGACATTACCTTTTCACCGACAAACCTTTCTTCGACAAGGAACTTTCATCGACACCACTTTTTCAACCTCACCGACGTTACATCGACATTAGTTTTTCATCGGCAACAAATTCATCGACATTAACTTTTCATCGACAAACCTTTTCTTCAACAAGGACGTTTCAACAACACTACTCTTTCATCGTGTCTGACGTTTTATCGACATTACCATTTCATCGACAACCGTTTCATCGACACTAAAATTTTATCGCAAGAACATGTATCATGGGCAATATCGTTTTATCGATACAGAACATAGACGTTTTAAAGTAGTAGATGTTTACATATTAATCATTTTCAGTCGTGTAAAATACACTAAAAGGTAGTGTCGATGAAACAACATTGTCGATAAAAAGGTAATGTCGATATACATATGTGTCGATGAGAATGTAATGTCGATGAAACGTCCTTGTCGAAGAAAAAAGATTTGTCGATGAAAATATAATGTCGATGAAACGTTTGTATGGATGAAAAAGTAGTGTCGATGAGACGTCCTTGTCAAAGAAAAGGTTTGTCGATGAAAAGGTAGTGTCGATGAAATGGTAATGTCGATGAAAAGTCCGTTTCGATGAGATGGTCGTATCGATGTAAGGGTCATATCGATGAAACCGTTGTCTATGAAATGGATTGTCGATAAAGTGATAGCGCCCCTACTAAAATAGACCAATGTAGAGCGATATAAACAAAATTAGGGTCCTCGCTTTATTTAATTGCGAATTAGACCCTACTCGTCAATCAAAAAAAAGCGTCGTTACCTTTGTTAAAGTTACGTTCGTTGTTAATTGTAGTGAATCAGGTCCAGATAGGAAGAAGAGGTTTTTCGAACTTAAATCTTTATTTTTTATATAGAAAATTCTATTTTAGATGAAGTATAAAATCGGAACATAGTGAACAAAGAGAAACGACCTACTAACTATAACATTCCTAAAAATTATAATTATTACCTTGTTAGAGAGACTTGTATCAAATTCATAATTAAAAAAAAATACGCCAAAAATACGTTATTATGAGAAACTAAACTCTAACTTTGAAGCTCTTGAGAAAACCTTTTTTCTATGATTGAAAATTGTAGGTAATCTAATTTATTTTTGATGTAACAAATCAACGATTGATCAAACCAAGTAATTAATTGAGAAATACATCGTGAAATCTAACATTTGGTAAGAAAAAGTGAATAAAATTGGATTAATTATACAATTATACAGGGTGGTGATAAAGTTTGGAACCAAGGTCATAACTTCCGTAAAAATTTTTTTTGAAAAAATCGCTCGGACAGGTCAATTTTTGTTTTAAAAATGCCATCTTTTGGAATGAAAAAAATATTCATGACGTCACTGGTAACTTCACTATGACGTCATCATCAATTTTTTTAAATGGAAACCCCTACTTTTTTTACACATTTTTCATAGATCTTTTTATCATATTAATGATCACATAAAAATATTTAAAAAAATTTTAACCCATTTTTAAAAAAAAAAATAAATTTACTCAAAAAAAAAATTATTAATTCTCAATGAAAATATTACAAAAAAAAAGTAAATTTTTAATTTACAAGTAACATATTTTAACGAAAATGTTCAAATTGTTCCCCATTGACCATTTGGCATTGTCCCATTCGAGTGTAGACACTCTGAATACTATTGTTAATAGCTTCTTCGTCAATTTGTTGCAATTCGGTCCTAATTCTAAGCTCTTGTAAAGGGCGTTAGGTCGGGAGATCGCGGAGGCCACTCAATTGGTCCCCTCCGACCTATCCATTTGTTGGGAAACGTGGTGTTAAGGAATTCTCGCACCGCCCTGCCAAAGTGTGGAGGAGCCCCATCTTGTTGAAACCAAATGTTTTGGTTAGGAATGTTGCGATTTTCATAATTGGGGAAAATACGAAGTAAAACTGGTAGCAAATTAGTCCGCAAAAAATTCAAGTATCTTTCGGCAGTAAGGTTTTCATTTAAAAGGTAAGGTCCTATAAAACGTCTGCCAATCATTCGCACCCATACATTTAACTTTCCCTGTCTTTGACTATGGGATTCTACGGCCCAATGAGGATTTTCCTGTGACCAATACCTACAATTATGTCGATTCGCTGATCCATTCAATTGAAAGGTAGCTTCATCGGAGAAAATTATACTACTTAAAAAATTTGGATTTTGATCACATCGCGCCATCATTTCTTCACAAAATTGCAGTCGGCGATCGGGATCATCTTCATTTAACTCTTGTATGAGTTTTATTTTGTATGGGTGATACTTTTCCTTTTTTAATAATTTTGCGACATAGGAATGATCCACATTATTATTTCTTGAAATATCTCTTGTTGAAATATTGGGATTTTCTTCAATCGCAAGTAATAAATTTAATTTGGTTTCTTCATTCACTTGAGGCCGCCCTTGTCGAGGCAAATCTCCTACAGATCCTGTTTCTGCAAATTTGGTAACTAACTTACTTACTGTAGATCTTGAGATTTGCGGTCTATTTGGATATTGCTCATTTAACAAAGCACAAGCTTCCCCATGGGTTCTTTTTCTATCGCCGTATTCTACCATAATTAAAATTTCGATTCTTTAAATCAAGCTTGTTTTCGAAGTGATGGGAACTGAGAGCAGTTTTTTTTTATTTTATTTTCATTCTTCGGATAACAATCGTAGGTGTGGTTGTATAATCGATCTTTTAACTGAACAATATTTCTAAAATCTAAAAAAGAATTTTCTATTTTCTATATAAATTTTAGTCATGAATAACATGGTAATCACCATCTAAACGTCGGATAGTATAAAAAAATTCGATCACCAATGAAGATTTAAGTTCGAAAAACCTGTTGTTCCTTCTTGGACCTGATTAACATAGATACCTATGTTATTTTTGTTTTTGACTATACCAAAACTCTCTAGAAAAGCTTCTTTAAATTTTTTTGATGTACTTAAAAGTAGTTCTGTACGAACTTCAAATATATGTAACTTTTCATTCAAAAGTTGGAAAAAATAGGTTTGGAAAATATTAGAGTACATAAAAAAAGTTTTTGATCGACAGAAGTAAGAGTTAGAAAACAGATTGAATCCAAAGAAAGTTGCAAAAAGTTCAAATTCGCTAATACTAGCTAATAGGGTACGTTTTTTTGGGGCAAGTGCTTTAGTGCCTAATAAAGTCCTGGAAAATGGTTATTTAGGATTAGTATCTATAAAGAATTCAACAAAGGTCAAAACCACAAGTGTGCTTTTTTAGTAGTATTATCGAGTTTAATAAAATAAAACTTATTTCAGTTTACTTCCTGCGTGTACAACTTTTTTACCTTTGTCAGTGGGATACAGCTTTAATGTTGCCCTACACGTAAATTAATTATTTTTTTCTATTTTAGTCGTTTTAATAAATTAAGTCGTGGTTTGTACTTGCCTCATAAAAATTGCATGTTGCAGGTTGGAGTAACTGCAGATGTTAACATTGGAGATGGTGCAAAGTAATTTTAAATTAAAAAGGATATAATTTTAATCTCTTCAGAAAGTATGGACAACAATTTTTTTACTAATATTTCTAGTTTTTATGGTTTATTTAAAAAAGTTCATCTAGCATCCAGTAACTTTCATATAACTTGCTGTGGGTGCTTAAAATTACATGGGGACTAAATTTGTGAATAATTGATCTTACGCGTAGATCCAAAAAGGATTTGAGTTCTTGAAAATTTTAGACTGTTTTCTTTATATCAGGCACTGATGCTTTTCTTTTAATTTTAGGTATTCTAACATTACTTTATTATAAAAAAATAAATAAATTTGATGGCTAAAAATTTTGAAGATTGAAACCCCCTTAAATGTAAAAATTTCTGAAAATGAAGATGAGTTCAAAATTGTACAATATTGATATTTGTCATGCAATTTCTTAAAACCAAAGAATCATTGTTATTTAGGATGTATTCGCGTTGGAGATCAGATACGACCTCTGGTGGTCATTTGATAAAGCAAGTAGTGTAGTAATAAATAAATCTGTTTATGTAAACTTTATGTGTGGGTATACTTATAAATAATTTTTTAGTAACCAAAAAATGCTAGTACACTTACTAAAACCAATAAAATTCTCCATTATGTTAAATTAAAATAGCGCCATCTATACCCAATAATATCCATACTTCGCAAGTTGCAGTAATTGCGCAAACTCGGGTCAGATTCAAACTTTTGTATAAAAATATTGGAAAATTCATAAAGTATACGGGGTGAATCATTTAACTTGAGACAAATACATATCTGAAAAACTAAAAGGTTTTGCAAAAAAAGTTTTTTTTGGTTATGGATCATTTTTGCATTAATTTCAGTGGTAACCAAGTTTTTTAAATGAAAACTTATAATTTTTTTAAATTTATAAAAAATAAATAACCTTTGACTAAATCATTTTTTATTTGGTAGATTTTTAATTTAAAAATTCCTATAAATACTATTTTTAATATTTTTGAACCGTTTTGTCTAAGCCATTTGGTATGTTAGATATTTGCTTGTCTCAAGTTAAATGAATTACCCTGTATATTTTTACAGTAGTTATCTAAAGAAAATCATTAAAACGAATAAGCTGTACATATTTTATTATTTCTGCTACCATAGCATTTTTTAAATAACTCAAACTTTTTATATGTTAGTCTGGACTTGCCCCGACTTACCTTCAGTTTTTTAAGGTTTCGTGGTACGGAATTTTAGTTACTAGTCTGGAAATGTAGATGGTCCCACTTTAAAAAAAAGTACCCACTTATTGTTATTTTTGGGAATTTCGATTACGTTTAGATGGCTCTATTTTGAGATAATTTGTTTAACAAAATGGAGGAAGGCGAGTAAAGGTTTTTTTGTTGTTTAGTGACTAAGAAATTGATTTGTAAGTACAGTAACGGGTTTTTATTTATTACTTGACTACTAGCTTTATCAAATGACCACCAGAGGTCGTATCTAAGGTGGAATTCTGTAATGTCTAAGATATCGAAAACAGCAGATTGTTTACTTCATTTCTATGGTTACGATTTGTGTCTCGCTTCCACGTTATGACTTTTGCTGTGTGTAAGAAGGAGATAGAAAGTATCTAACGAATCAATTGACCACCGATATCAATTTGTTGGCTTACAGAATTCCACCATTGATCTCAGAAATCGTCAATAGTACAAACCGAGGGTTATACTTATTACAATTCAAATTTAATGTTGGTTTTATATTTGCAACGTAGCACAAAACCAAATAACCTAATGTATCAATAATCCATTAAGTTTTTCTATAAACAAAGTATTGATACCCTCTTTCATTTAGACTTAAAGATACTTTTTTGCAATATATTGTGCAATGTGAAATGAGCAGTTTGAACCAGGCTTGTGTGATGTTCGTAATATATTCAGATATGATTGATCCCACAACCGTATTCTGTTTATAGATTAATTTATTAGAGCCCTGAAGAGGTCGAGTAGTAGACGAAATGCTTCTACCAGATTTTAGATGATTAAATTCTCATTTTGTTTAATATTACATTCAAGTATGCTCGCTACAGATATTTTGAAAAGCGATCCTTCTATATGAATATGGCTAGTTAATGTTGGTCTATGACATCCAGTAATTATATTTCAAAATCTTTCCCAAACTGGAGCGGTATATTCTGCTACCAAAAAAATCTAGAAAATGCAGTAGTTTTTAAAGCTAGAATTTTAGAACAAACCAATTTATGAAGCTGATTGTTTCTAGTTGAAACATTTGCTTTAGATTTGTCTATGTATTTGTTGAAAGATAATGTTCTATTCAAAGCAACTAATAAATATGTTGGGTATGGATTATACTCAATTCGTTGACATATTTGGGTGAAAATTGTTTTTATATTAATAGATTGATAAAATCTGAGAGCATCTTGTAAGTTCTGAGTGAGTATATAAAACGTTTTGTATTAATCTTAATTGGTTGATCATTGGTATAGAATTAAAAAATATAGGAGCCAGAACACTACCTTGAGAACCCAAATTTTTTTGTCTTATCCATAATTCTACAAAAGAAACATAATTTCTAGTAGTAAGCGGGTGATCTTAATAAGATTAAAGTCTTTTGTTAAATTTCAATAAAAGTTTACGATGGTTCACAGTCATCATAAGCAGCTGAAAGATTAACAACTACTGGTACAGTAATTAAACCTTTTTCGTAACCATCTTCATCATTCATTGAGTTAGGTCATGAAGTATAGATGCAATAAGAGACCCAGTTTCCATAAGAGCTTGCGTATTGCCAAAACGGTCTCCGCCACTAAGATTTTTATGGTGTTCTGGGGGAGACTAATAGGTGGCGCTTTAATTTATTTAAAAAAATAGGCAGCTCAATAGTATCAATTTAAAATAATAAATGCTAATTACGCTAATATCTTGAATGAAGCATGAAACATAATGGGAGTTGAATCATTCACCTTTACCTTTAGTAATTACTCTCCCAAATCATCGTCAAGTTCTCATCATAAACAAGACAATTGTTAGCAGAGTTTCAAGTGGTACTAAATATTGGTTTCAACTACAGAACTCTTTAAAGCAATAAGTTAAACCTATTGTCACCAGGTGGCAGCACATTGGTATGAATAGGCAATTTATTTTTCTTATTGTGTCCATACTCATTGGTTAGATTTTAAATTTGAACACAACATTTTTTCTAGATCGAAATCCAGCTTGTTCTGGAATTAAGTTTAGTTAATTAAGTTTGTACTTAAGTTGGCATTGTTTAACAAATTGCTCAAAAAATACAAAGTTTATGATGGGCATAAATCATTACTTTACTTTTTAGTAGAAACATTTTCTTTGCAATAACTCAACCTTGTATGAAATATATTATTTATCTTGTGTCCCCTTTAATATTTAAACTTATCCTTATTCAAATAAGTCATAAAAGTAAGCTCAAAAAATCTTACAATGCACTCTTAAATAAAGTTAGGTTTCTGTTCTTAAGAAAGTTCATCTCTAAATGACGTTTTAAGAATCCTCTTCCCAAAGAAAATTTCCATTTTTACCTTTGAAAATTACACAAAAATGTCCAATTTTAATAGATAAATATTATAAATAGAAATTGTCAACATTTGTACATTTTTTTCTTTTTAAAATAATTATTTATAAAGGCTGCATCAACCATCAACAATAGAGCAAGTCTCAAAATAGCCATTTACAAACTTTGTTACTTACTTCAGTTACCAACTTCCTCAAGATCAAACTCTGTCACATTTGAACGTCCTCATCGATACCTTATCGATTTCGAAGTTTAGTAGGTTCGAACTTCATATAGTTCAAGGTCCATAAAGGTCCAACTTTTGAAAGGTCGAAGTTTCATTATTATCGATTCTTGTGTTTTAAAGTTCAGACTAAGTAAAAACTACTACTTAAAAATCTTTCGGCATTCGATTAGTCGCAATTTTCGACTAATGGCAACTACTATTCGCGACTTTTGATGTTTTGAAATGATTTGTATGAGTGCGAGAGAGAAAGACGAACTGGAATGATTGCTTTTAAGTAAAAAATAGATATTCATGCACTAAAAGTATAGAGCACGTAAAACACATAAACCGATTGATGTACATATGTATATTTATATAAAAATCATTTGAAATCCACATTTTCTGATAAAAAAACGTGATATCGTTGAGGAACACGTGGATAAAATGAAAAAGGTAAAATGAGGTCAATGAAGGTAAATTGGGGTTTTAATTCTCGCATGGGTAACTAAAAAAGTTAACAGCTAATAAAGTAGAGTTTTATCGTAGCTTGTTTGGAAAAGAAAATTAAATTAGATTACTTTAAATTGCTTGACTGAATTATAAATAAGAACAAAAGGCGCGTTCCTCACGAAATCAAATGAAATATGTTTCCGTATTCCTTTTTTCTCGTGAGCGAACGTAATTTTCAATAAATTCATCAAATAGGCGAAATATGTTTATTATTTTAACGACATGAATTATTATTTCTGTACGGATTTCGTTCACTTCATTAGATCAAATCTTCTCCTTTTGTAGAGGGAGAAAAAGGAGATAAAAACCTTATAAATATTCCATCCAATTTAAAAACGGTTTTATTAGAAAAAACAACTCGGGATTTTATCTTTTTTATCGATTTTTTAAGGATTAAATCCGATTTTTTGATATTATAATGCTGAGCTCACTGAATGAATTTTCCAATTATCCTCACTAATGAAAACTTAAATGTTGATTCGCTCAAAACATGCCAGGAAGAATTTTTTAATGGATTAACACAATCGATTTTTATTCTTTTTTTTTTAGCGATAATTAGAATATTTTAACAAAAGATTTACGTAGTAAGCTTATTAGGTATTGTGGGAAGCTTTAGTAATGTTTACTGACGGGAAATATTTTTGTAAAACTATTTTCGTATTAAAAAAGTAAATTTAATCTATTTTTATTAAAAATCTTCAAACTTAACGAGTTTAATTTTAAAAGTAATAATTAAATCGTTGTCAACTTTTGAGTACAGATTAAATTTCTACAAAACTCATCAAAATTGGTAAAGTTAATTACGTGGATAAGGATCAGGTTGTTTGTAAACAGGTTAGCGTAGTTGTCCTCTTTATATTATAATCTCCAGCTCTGATCTTCAACAAATTTCAATCTATTGTTATCTCTAATGAACACTAAAAGTATTAATTTTTTTATTGAAGAACTTACATGATTTTAATTAATTATAAACTTGAAGGGTTTCAAGTGAACATATACGGGGTTCTTTGTGAGTGATTAATAAGGAATGTTTTAATTAAGAAATGATAAGTGTAAATATATGTGGAGCTTGTGATTTATTAAATACCTGGATGGGGAAATGATGTGATGAGCACCAGATTAATGACCAGGAGAAGAGCTACTGCATGATTAGCAGGAAACGTGGAGCTGTGCAGCAGGGCTGCCATCATATATCCACAAAGGCACGCCTCATGAATCCAATTCACAACCGTGGTGGCTCATCTCTTCGTAAACTCCTCCATTATTCACCTGGAAAGGTAAAAATTTATTCAAATGAGACGTGCAGCGATTCCAATCTTGGCACATAAATTCCGTGGCAATTAGGTTAATTAACGATAATTAAATTAGTAGCAAGACCAATCGCTGTATCCATTATGTTGAATAATCATAGCGTATCGTTGATATTACTTGGGATTGCAGGCCTGATTTGGGGGGATTCAGAATCCCACCGCATGGAATTACATGATCAAACTTAATTAGGATTTGCAGTTAAGATGGAATTGAATGCTGAGTGATTTAGATCGATCCCATCTCCAGAATCGATTTCAGATTATTAAATATTTAATCAACACAGTTGATTAATGTAATTCCACCCCAGGACAAATATCTACTTTAAATCACCTTAAAATCACCTTTAAACTAATTAATAATTATAATTACTTAATAATGTAATGCTACTCAAATTATACCAATGAAATATTTACAGCTTAAGATTCGTTTTCAGAAATCTTAAATTATTCACTCAATTTATTATTAATTCCTGCACGGAACACGAAAGTCTGATGGAATTTTTTTTATTATTTTTAAAAACTTCAATTTAAATAGGCGAGTTCTCGATTAACAACTTTTCATACTTTTCCTTTAGTATTATGCATATCAAATTTTTATGATTAAAAGTGCTTTCAATATTTCAAAAAGTATGTAATTAATTTTTAAAAAAGCAAAAAAATACAGCGTGGTAACATTGAATTTTCTTCAAAGTTGAATCAGCAGAGTAGATATTTTATCTATATACAGAGTGTTTCCAAATAGTTACAAAAAAATAGGAGGAAATTCCTTGACAAATTCTAAGATAAAAGTTAGGAATTTTATCCAAATAAATGCCTCGTTTGAAAAGTCTTGATTTTCAAGCATAATCTTCTTTTGATATTTTTATCAAATTTGGAACTACTCCAGATATTCAAGTTGTATGAGATAAAATTATCAAATATGCTAAAAAATAAACTTAACGTAAATAATTTTTATTATTATTGATATTAAGGACTCGCCTTCTGGTTTTTCGCATATATTTAAACACCCTGTATAATCATTAAAATCTATAAAGTAGTTTTATTAAATTCAAAAATTTTCTATGAAATAAACAAAACACAAATTTATTAGAAACCGTCTAAAAGATCCAGAAATATTTCTCTTTTTAATTTCAGTGATGATTTATATTCTCAAAAAGCAAATGCAAAAAATAGTTAATTTTTAAGATTTTTCTCAAAAAATTGGCAATATTTTGAACAATTTTGTGTACAAAACTTAGAGTACAAACATATTGCAGCACCGACTCAAGCATTTAGAACAATTACTCCTTATACGAGTAACTCCTACTACTAAAATCTGCGTTCTGATTGGTCGTTTCACCAAGTGTGTTCAGTTTATTCTCTATACTTGACCTGGGTAGGTATTTCAGTTTTACAATATAAAATATAGATATTACATATTATTACATTATAATTAATAATATTTTACAGGTCACTATTATCTTGACAATAAAGATTCTTTAAAAACCTGAAGATGGGATAAAATTATCCCGAAATCGATAGTTTTTAATTTAATTTATACAAAACGTATAAATAATAAAGTTGGACTAAAAGAAAATAATAATAACAAGTTTTTCTATTTAATCAAACTATATTTTAAAAATAAAAAATACTTTAATCTAACATGGATAAACTGAAAATAAATTGAATAAATCTTGAGTCGCACCTGACTTGGTGCATCACCATGCTCGCGCTAGGTGACAATATGAGTAGGTGCTTGCGTCGGTGCTGTACCATGTTTGTACCCTTATCGTTCGAATTTTTAATGAAATTGGGAATTTTATACCTTACGAAAAACTGTTCCTTCAAGTTTGAGCTCTTAGACGCTTTGGTTGATAATTTGGTATTTGAAATATTATCTTGTTTAGTAAATCCAACAAAATTTTTAAGCAACATTTTTTTATATTTTTTTATCCTATAAAACTTTTTTAATACTGGCCGTAAAGCAAAATTTTATATTTCACTGTAATCAGCATATTAAAATTCAAAATCGTAAACTAGAGTTTTATAAACTTCATTTTTATTCATAAAAATAGGCATATGTTAAAAAATTATTATTTTTCTAAATTTTTAAAATGCACCATTTTAAAAAATTCACAATGGTTCTTGCTTATTTCACTTGATCTTTAAATTGTTTTCTTTTGATTTATTTTTAGGTTTCAGTTAATAATTAGTAAAAATTAAGTTTCTCTAAAAGTGATTGCAGAGGAACGCTGATTTTTTTCTGAAGTGATAGAGCTTTAATACATGACTCTAATAAAAATTTGATGCTTAGATTTATCGTAAAAAAAAAACATTTTTTTTTTACAATTTTTTATACAAAATCGCCCAAGAAGAGTTCATTTTTTTTCAAAATGTTTTGTCTAATTTTTATAGAAATAGTTTCCTAAATTGATCATATCTAAAATCTTTTTTAATGAATCGTACAAATTAATATATTTTGTAACATTTAAAAAATGTGTATAAAAAACATTTCGTAGTAATCATCAAACCAAAATATACTGTATATTCGTAAGCTATCAGTTCTACAAAATTAAAAAAAAAATGTTGCAAATAAGCATATTTTATAAAATCCATATTTTTGAAAAATTTTAAAATACACTATTTTGGAAAATACTCAACATTTCTTTTAATTTATTTTCATAAAACCCAAATTTTTGAAGAAACACCAAAAAACAAATAAAACACATTCCAAATTTTGATTTATTATTAGATTTTAATTTTTTTAGGAGAATTTTTTTTTAATAAAGTGAGAGACCGACGACTATTAAGAATATTTAATTTAAAACTGTATTGTTAGATTTATCGTAAAAAAAATCGCACTTTTTGACAATTTTGCATACAAATTCGGCCAATAGGTCTTCGATAATTAATTTCAAAATTTTTACCCTATTGTTGTAGAAACATATTATTTTTAATCGATCAGATATATCAGATACAGATACAGTACATATTTAAAATATAAATATTTGTAGGGAAACATACACAATTTTATATTTTTATTTTTCTAACCTTACAAAAATGGATGTAATATGCAGGGTGTGTCACTTTTTTTTCCAGCAAAATTTTTTTTAGATAGATAGTAAATGTCATTAAAAACAAAAAATTTTGTGTTTTTATTTACAAGATTTATGGTTTGGATTTTATATTTCCCAACTTGCCTTTTTGAACATTATTGGCTGTTTTTAAAATAAGTGGACTCATTTTAAATTTCTGACAAGAAAATTAACCTATCTGATTGGCTTACAGATAATGTCAAAATCCAAAGCATTCTTGATTTAAATTTAAAAAATTGAAATAAAATGAAATTTATACAGGGTGTCCCAAAAAGCATTAATATTTTGAAATTTTAAAATCGCTCTAACTTCGGCGTCGAAAAATATATTAGTTAATACGAAATTTTTTGTTCAGAATGACATTTACTATCTAAAAAAAATTTTGTTTGAAAAAATATTTAAACTGTATAAACTGACTGACGGTAGAATGTTTTTTTCATATTTCATTGTAACTAGCAGACCAAAATTCATAGGCTATTAGTTCTAAAAAAAACAAAAATCTTTATAAAATTCATATTTTTGAAAAGTTTTAAGAAACAACTTCTTAAAAAAGCGCAAATGGCCGTTACTGATTTTATTTGATTAATTATCAGAAAACCAAAATTTATTATTAAACATTAATAAAACTCACAAAAAAAAACCGAAATGAATTATAATGGAAAATCAATTTTTTTAAGTATTTTTAATATTTTTGTTTTACTTTGGAATTTTTATTTATTTTCTTCGAGAGTATAGGTATAAAACAACGGGTTTTTTATTGAAGTTAAAGACCCTTAATACACGACAATAAAACATAATTACTGAAAATTAGATGGGTAGATTTTTTGAAAAAAAAATCGCAATTTTTTAGCCTTAAAAAAATTGGTGTAACTTCTGAACTTCCGATTACAGAAAAATATTCAGATTTTATCGTAACCAGCAGACCATAATTTATTTTAAAGGGTTCTTAGTTTTATAAAATAAAAAAAATTAATAATATAATTTTTTTTTGGAAATTTTGGAAACAACGCAATGGTTCTTACTAATTTCAATTGCATTATTAAGAAAACCCTAGAAACATATACATTAAATCATTTTTAGGTTTGAGTTTTTATTTACGTTCCACAAAAGTTAAGTAGAAGAAAAATGATTTTTTATGGATGTTAAAGGCTCTTAATACAGGACTATTACAAATATTTAATAATAATTGGATGGTTAGTTCTTTTTGCAAGAAATTCGCAATTGTTTGAAAATTGTTATTCAAATTCGGCCAAAAAGAGCTCATTTTTAATTTATTTCAAAATGTTATTCTGTTTTTATAAAGACAGTTTCCCTATAAATAAATCATACAATAAGCATACACAATTTTTCCAGAAAGTACAATTTTTTAGCGTTACAAAAATGGGCGTAAATTCTAAACTACTGATGTCAGAAAATTATCACATTTAATTGTAATCAATAAACCAAAACTCATATTTGTAGAGTGTTTTATAAAACTTGTAAACTGCTATAAGTAAATATCATAAAATCCAAATTTTTCCAAATTTTTAAAAATAGTTTATTTTAAAATGATGTAATGTATCTTAGTAATTTTACTTAATTCGTTATCAAAAACCTCAAGAAAACTCAAAAAGAAATATTTTTTTTTATTTCACCATTTTTTATTAATTTTTTAAGATTTTTGATTCTTTCTTTAAACAGTGACAAATTGAATTTTGTACTTCAGTAATTTCAATTTCAGACTTTTTATACAGGGCGTAAATAACTGAGCAAAATTTTTTGGATTGGTAGAAACTTACTTAGAAAAATTACACCATTTTAAAAAATGTCAACAAAAAAATGATTTTGGAAATATAATAAATACTTTAAGTAATTGCTATTAATTTGATATTTTTGTGGTAGTTTTTCATATGAATATACAAATTTAAGAATATTAAAAGTTTTAAAAATATGCCCAAGGGCACATAGGGGTTCACTAACTTTTTTTCTATACGATTGCAATAATTCTAAAACTACTAAAATAATCTTATAAAAATGGTACTCCTGTACAAAACCTGTTTCAAGTGTAACTTTCAACAGTTCCTTGAAAAATTTTAACGAAATATTTCCAAATTTCAAAAATGCTTAGTTTCACTGTCAATTTTTGGCACAGTTTTTAAGGAATACTCTGTATAAATTTATAAAAAAATAGTTCATTAAAATCAGTATTACAAATATTTATTAAAAATTGGATGGTTAATTGTTTTTGCAAAAAATTCGCAATTTTTTGAAAATTTGTTATTCAAATTCGGCCAAAAAGAGCTCATTTTTAATTTATTTCAAAATCTTACTCTGTTTTTATAAAGACAGTTTCCCTATAAATAAATCATACAATAAGCATACACAATTTTTCCAGAAAGTACAATTTTTTGGCGTTACAAAAATGGGCGTAAATTCTAAACTACTGATGTCAGAAAATTATCACATTTAATTGTAATCAATAAACCAAAACTCATATTTGTAGAGTGTTTTATAAAACTTGTAAACTGCTATAAGTAAATATCATAAAATCCAAATTTTTCCAAATTTTTAAAAATAGTTTATTTTAAAATGATGTAATGTATCTTAGTAATTTTACTTAATTCGTTATCAAAAACCTCAAGAAAACTCAAAAAGAAATATTTTTTTTTTAATTTCACCATTTTTTATTATTTTTTTAAGATTTTTAATTTTTTCTTCAAACAGTGACAAATTGAATTTTGTACTTCAGTAATTTCAATTTCAGACTTTTTATACAGGGTGTAAATAACTGAGCAAAATTTTTTGGATTGGTAGAAACTTACACCATTTTAAAAAGGTCAACAAAAAAATGATTTTGGAAATAAAAAAAAATACTATAAGTAATTGCTATTAATTTAATATTTTTGTGGTAGTTTTTCATATAAATATACAAATTTAAGAATATTAAAAGTTTTAAAAATATGCCCAAGGGCACATAGGGGGTCACTAACTTTTTTTCTATAAGATTGCAATAATTCTAAAACTACTAAAATAATCCTATAAAAATGGTACTCCTGTACAAAACCTGTTTCAAGTGTAACTTTCAACAGTTCCTTGAAAAATTTTAACGAAATATTTCCAAATTACAAAAATGCTTAGTTTCACTGCCAATTTTTAGCACAGTTTTTAAGGAATACTCTGTATAAATTTATAAAAAAATAGTTCATTAAAATCAGTAGATTTAATTTTCCTTTCGCAAGAAATTAGAAAAATACATTTCAAAATCAGTTTCTTCAAATTCTGAATTTTATTTTATTTTTTTAATTTTACCTTGTAAATCTGCAAATCTCGTAAAAAGTACTTCTTTTACTCCTAATAAAACAATATCCTATTTTAATCTTTTCAATTTTGGACAAATCTATATTTGTTTAGCGTTAGAAAAATGGCTATAATTTCTTAAAAAGTTTTTATTTAACAGTGACTACGTTTATCTCGAGCAACTGAACCCAGCTTGAATTTGGCGTGACTTGATCTCTACCATTTGAAGTACATACATGTAAAAGATCTAATCAAGCTCGAATTCAAGGTGGCTTGACCTGCTTGAGCTAAACATAGTCAATATATCCAGCAATTTAAACATAAAAATTTAATATTTTAAAAAAGATTAAAATTTGCTGCTTTTTAAAATATGTTGTTTTTTTCATATTAAATTTGCATTATTATCAAAAATATTTTGTGGATGATAATTACTATAAAATACTTCAATTCAAATAATGTTGGTTTATTTAAATTTTACAATCTGTTGTAAATGAGAGATTAAATGAAACAAAAAGTTGTTAAATACTAAATTGAAGCATACTTTTTGTGAAAATTATTCTCGCAGCAATTCCAAAACACATAAAACAACAAACTCCCGAATTTACTTTAAGCAATGAGTAACAATAGGTATTTCCAGTATTTCCACGGCCAGAAGTCGTAAACTTTAATGAAGCTTAACGGGCGTAATTTCGGATCAATGCAAATTGAATTGGAGTTAACTGCTCGTACTATTTGACTTTGCACTTGAATACATTTCGACCAATTTAATTCCAGCACATTTTTTCAACGAATATATAATATTTTCGTCGAAATATTTGCGCACATTTCATAAACGACGTTTATAGCACTGCATATTTGCATAGCCATCGTTTTAATGGACCGTTTTAAAGCTTTCAACCAGATTTTTCGCATTACATATGCACATATACACACGATCATTTAACGCGAAATTATTTTTAAAAAAATCTAATTCACTTACGATATCAATCAAAATTATTGATATTTTTTTCGTTTAAATTGTTTATATTTGAATTAAAAATTTTGGTGGTTTCATGTAGTAGACCACATTGACGTTAAAATTGGTGGGTAATTCAATTCCTCCCCTGGGTTTTCTTTGGTAATCCAGCAAGTATTAATTAATAGCACATTTGCGTCCTAACAAAATTATCCTCTGCTTAATTGCTTTATTTAAATTATGCGCAAAGCTGGAGGAAGGCACGGAAATATCCAGGCGTGCTTATAAATTTCTATTAATAATAACAATAATACTCGCCCTTTGCACGTATAAATTTTAATTTTACACATCGCCACAAAATATTAAATTATAAACACATAAATCTAAATTACAAATGTAAAAAAAAATTGAAAAGCTCGTGGTTGCATGGGGAAAATATTTTATTTTTATTATTATTCAAATCGGTAACATCGATAAATGGAGCTCTTTAAGTATTGAATATCGTGAAAGCTTTAAGCTTAACAAAAGCGGTGATTCATCAACTTCTTCGAGCTCTTTAAATTTTTATTCGTTAATACAACGGATTATATTTCCTTCCGAAATTAAAAGCGATGCATCATTATTTTTTGCATGACAAAAGTGTGTAAACTTCCTTATCACCAAACAATTTTCTATCCTATTTTTAGCGAAGGAATTATTAATATTGGTTATAATTTCCAACAAAAAGCTCTGCATTAAAAATTTAACTTTGAGCGAGCTTTTAATAAAAGCACTTTACCTATAATCCCACTTACACTATTTGCCTTGTCTGCAACGAATGCGCTTCATACACTTGACCTACTCACCTTACAATATAAAAAATATTTACACACATCTTCCAAGCTCAGAATGCAGTATTACATGAATAATTTAAAGCAGCAACCAGCAGAAGCACCTTGGAATACATCAAGAGCTACAAACTAAACAACATTATTTATTTCTCACGCAGGAATCATATTTATATCATCAAGAAGCAAGTCTCTTAATAAAAAGTTACACCTTGGTGTTACTACTACAAGAGCTCTCACACACTCTTCATGATTTACGTTTTACTTTTTTAAAACTCATTAAATTGATTCTAATGCCACAATTATTCCATATACAGGGTGTAATTTTTTGAAAAAAATCGCTTAAACTCAAGCTGGTCAATTTTGCACGAAAAAATATTCGAACCAAAAACATGGAAGGTGTTTTTTGAGGTTAATGGCTCATGCTATTGATAAATTAAAATCCCTGTCATCCGAAGTGTTTTTTCATCGATCCAGACGTTTCATCGACATTAACTTTTCATTGAGAACCATTTCATCGACAATAATTTTTCATCGAAAAACCATTTCTTCGAAAAGGACTTTTAATCGACACAAACATTTCATCAACATTACCTTTTCATCAACAACCCTTTCATCGACACTACCTTTTCATCAACAAATCTTTCTTCGACAAGGACGTTTTATCGACATTACTTTTTCATCGACACAGACATTTCATCGACATTACCTTTTCGTCGACAACCGTTTCATCGGCACTACCTTTTCATCGACAAACTTTTTCTTCGACGAAGACGTTTCATCAACACAACCTTTTCATCGACATTCCCAATTCTTCAACAATATCGTTTCATCGACTACAGTTTCATCGACACTGCCTTTTTATCGACTAGATCATTTCATTGACAGACATGTTTCTTCACCAAAACTTTCCATAGGTTTTATCGACACAGACATTTAAAATATTTTAGAATCTACGGGAAAATGTGAAATCGGTAAATGGCGAATATATTTTCTTTAATTACTAAGAAAAAAGGATTTTGTCATTCGCCGTTTTCATATTATCCTAAATACACTAATAGTCCGGTCAATTTAGACATGCAAGGGTGCACAAATTTGCGTAGAGCTAAAAATTGGTATGAATGTTCGAAACACTATTATAAAGGAATGCTGAAAAGTCCCCAACGATCCCGTACCTGAAAAAAAATTTATTCAAAGTCAAAGGTCTTAAAAATTGTTTTTTCGCGTTTTCAGCAAAACGGTAAATTTTATCATGAAATTAGGTCAGACAAAAATTGTAGATCATATAATTATCTATAAAAAATGTCTGAATACTTTTTTTCTAAGAGCCACGGTTTCTGAGATATAACGATTATAAAAGTTTAAATCTTCATAATATGCACATTATTCGTCAGATTCATAATCGTCCAATATTCACAATAACGGGTACATTTTTAACCAAATTTCAAAAATCCGGTCTTGAATTAAAGGGGAATGTTTGTTTTATAATCCTATCGAAATGGATATTTTTAAGCGACGGGAAAGCTTTCAAAAGCGCTCCCGAAAAACTCGATATTTTCGCGGTTTTTTTCGAGCGTCCTCCGTGCCGACTTTGAAAATTCGTAACCCCGCCGGGTTCGGAATTGAAACGACGAAATCGGGCCCCCTTTTTTCCCACATTATTATTATATTTACTATATCAAAAATTTCCGACCCTCCTAGGTTAATCCTGTGAAGAGGGCGAATTTTTCTTTGAAAACGTCAAAATGTCGTGTTCTTTAGGGAAAAAAACAGAAAGGTAATATTGCTTAGCTTTTGACTGTAGCCCGAGGGAAAAATCGCGAATGGCATTTTCGTAAAGAGGAAATAGACTTACGTACCCATAGCGGAGCACTTTTTCGAAATTTTTGTTTGTAGCTCATATTCTGACGTTTGAAAATCGCGGTAAAATTTTGGACATTTTTTAACGAAATTTAAAAAATCATACCTACCGAACGACAGGTCCGATTTTAATGAAACGCGACTTATATAGTGGCTAAAAGTACCGTTTATACCCAGAAAAATAATCAATTTTATACGGCGCGTCCAGCGGCGTCGGGATTTTATTTTCCAAAAGTGTAGAAAAATATCGATAAAAAAACGGCGCGTAGAGAAAGTTGGTAGAGGAAATGGGGCCAAAAATGTACAAAAAATGACAAATCGCTATACGTCATTTACAAGAGGATTAATCGAACAAGGTCGGTTTGAAGTCTTGAAATCTCTATCTTTTCATTTCACCTCACACCGACCTATTAAATTCAAAATTGTATTTTTTCAACTCACTGCGACCAAAATAATCGCTGTAAGGTAACGACACATTCTATCGTCTAACTAAAATATGCGTTGAAATGAGATTTTTAAGTATTACTACACGACGCGTTGGTTTTTTCCAATTTCAAAAAAAAAACTTAAAATTTTAATCGCACAAAAAACATTGTAAAAAATGCAATTTTAACAATTTTTTTAGCCACCTGCCCTTAATCGATTTTAACAAATGATGGCTTGTCTTAAAGGTTTTTGAGTAGGCTTTTACATAAAAAAAGATTCGTTTTGATATCTTTATTCGTTTAGAAGTTATGACCGAATAACCGTTGAAAATTTGAAAATTTCACTTTTGGACTAATAAATTGCAATGAAATTTACGATTAATCGGAAAATAATTAATTTTGATCGAACCAGTTAGCCGATTAGAACGATTTGTGGCTTACATTGACCGATAGAAAAATATTTTTACTTATATTACAGCTTCAGTGATGTGTATACGTGGCGTACTTATGCATATTATGAAGATTACAACTTTTTCAACTTTTATAATCGTTATATCTCAGAAACGGTGGCTAGAGTCATTGTTTATAGATAATTATGTGATCTATCTACAATTTTTATCTGACCTAATTTTATGATATAACTTACCCTTTTGCTGAAAAACGCGAAAAACGCGAAAAACCCATTTATAAGATCGCTAATTTTTGCACCTTTACTATTATTTTTAGGGCTAAATTGACCGGGCTATAAAGAATAAAGAATATAAACAACAATAAAATAAATCGTGAAAAAGGTTTCTGCGTAATTTCTTATACTATTATAGTGTCGATAACAAAAATACTTGTCGATGAAGAGGTTCTGTCGATGAAACGGTTGTCCATGAAAAGAAATTTCGATGAATCATCCTTGTCGAAGGAAATGTATCATTGAAATGATTGTCGATAAAAAGGTAATGTCGCTGAAACGTCGATGTCGATGAAAAAGTAGTGTCGATGAAACGTCCTTTTCGAAAAAAAGGTTTATCGATGAAAAGGTAGTGTCGAGTGTCGACGAAATGGTCGATGAATGTGTAATGTCGATGAATTTGCATGTCGATGAAACGGTCGTGTCGATAAAACGGATTGTCGATGAAATTGCATTCGATGAAAAGGTTATGTCGATGAAATGGTATACAATCAGGGTTTGGTGGATTGCCTCACAAAATACTATACATACACGGTCTTCAAAAATGACTAATATTGTTGACATTGCATGGTAGGAAACCTAAGTTTCCCACAGTGTCGATAAAACTGTAGTCGATGAAACAACAATGTTGAAGAAATGGTAATGTCGATGAAAAGGTATTGTCGATGAAACGGTCGTGTCGATGAAACGGATTGTCGATGAAATTTCATTCGATGAAAGTGTATTGTCGATGATACGGTATACAATCAGGGTTTCGTGGATTGTGTCACAAAGTATTATAGAATATACATACACGGTATTTAAAAATGATTGATACTGTTGACATTGCATGGTAGGAAACCTAAGTTTCCCACAGTGTCGATAAAACTGTAGTCGATGAAACGAAAATGTTGAAGAATTGGTAATGTCGATGAAAAGGTATTGTCGATGAAACGGTCGTGTCGATGAAACGGATTGTCGATGAAATTGCATTCGATGAAAGTGTATTGTCGATCATACGGTATACAATCAGGGTTTCGTGGATTGTGTCACAAAGTATTATAGTATTTTCATACACGGTATTCAAAAATGATTGATACTGTTGACATTGCATGGTAGGAAACCTAAGTTTCCCACAGTTGGCTACATTGAAATTAATACGTTATGCTCCGGTGAAAAAACCTTTGCGAATATTTTAACTGCACTAACTTTAATTTTGAAAAAAAACTGTGTTTTTTTTATAAAATTTTCAACACACTGACTTGAAAAATTTTTCGAAGAAAAACTGCTGAGAGACGCTTTGGTTAAAGTGACAGATCAGATTTAAATTTAATGAAAATTAACACCAACATAGCAAGACCAAAAGCACTGCATAGTATATTTGGTTGCATAGTTGCGTTATTAATCTTATTTGAATTCACTGTATGTATATTCAGTAATAGTTGCGCAAATAAAGTTGCATACATGTTGATTTGATTTGGTCGAAATTTAAATTGTTGGGTAATATAAAAAATCATTGATGGTGAATCGATGATAAACATCTGTTCATATTTTGTTATCGTATTGATCATCCAGCGAAATTTATGATTAAATTGAGAATTGATTAAAAACTTCGAAAATTTTTCAAATATTGACGCAAAGGTAAAAATCTACAAGTTAATATAATTATTAAGTAGCATTAGCGTTGTATAGATTGTTTTTAGAGTCAAATTAAAACCAAAAACTTCAAAAGGCCAAATTTAAACAGATCTTAGGAAAGATGCCGTCCTCTTATTAAAAACCAGTAGAACCGAAATAAATCCAAGAATACATTAACCCAAATTATTGAGAATTTCAATCATTTCCCGAAATAGTCCGAAAAAAAGGCCACACATTAAAAAAATGAACAATAAATTGGATGAAAGACCGCGGCAGAAAAAAGGACGAAAAGAAAACAAAGAACAACAAAACACCGAATTAGGGAAAACGCCGAAATAAAAAAGGTTGAATGACAAATGACCGAATTGGATCAAAGGTCTCCATGGACATAAGGCCCAAGTAACTAACTATACTTATAAAATGTCGAAATGTACAAGATGTCTATACAAACCAACCAAAAATTTAATTTAAAAAAAATCTTTCTTTCGGGCTTTTGTCCAATTCGGCTTTTTGTCGTTCAGCCATTAGATGTAGCCTCTATTTTCCTAAATAAATCTAGAATCGATACCCTACCCAAGCGATTTTCTGAAAAACCAAAAACCAAAAATCATAATTTCCTTTTTTTGATAAATCACCAGTTATTCATTACTCTGAATTTTTATTCTAACGCATATTTGGTTATATTCAAATATTGTATGATAATACTGTCATCTTCAGTTAGTTTAGTATGTTTTGTAACAAGGAACTCACCACTTTTCACACGTGCATGTCGGCGTATGTTTTGATGAAAATTTATTTTCCTTTCCAAGACAGGAAAGAGTTATTACTGTGCAGAGTTTTCACCTTGATTTAATTATAATACGGGGCAATTTTCGTAGCACATACACGAGATGAGAGCTCCAAGCATGCATTTTTAATGCAACATCGTCTACTTTCATGTATAATACGCGTTTTACTTGAATTTATGGCGATATAAACAAAAATTAAATAATTACAACTCTGTAATTATTATTGAAATAGTTTTAGTTATGAAATTAGTTTTGAAGGGTTAAAATGTGAATGGAGTTGTTAATTTCTAAAATTAAATGCTTCACTGCATAAACTCTACGTATAAACATAACTTAATGGAAGTGGCAGCTGTTGACGATTTTAAACTTTGAAGTTGTGTCGAATGATACATGCCTCATGCCTTCATACTTCTAATAATACTCAAATTCACTTTGTAAATCCACTTTAATAACTTTTTTTTAAAAGAGCTCTTAAATAACAAATTTTATGACTGGAGTGCTAAATCTGTGTGAGAAAATAAATTATTAACTCTGGTACACTTTAAGCAATTTTGATACTATTCATTATTTGGTGTAAAACGGCTTTACGCGAGCTGTATTTTGGTTTATAAGGAAAAAGCGCTGAAACTTCATTAAAAGTGTCTTTTATGTGCGCGACTTAAACAAGGATTTGTTTACAATTGTATCAATGAAAACTTTGAAATCCGTAAAGTTCAAGACGTTGGGGCTTTCAAATTCGTTGGGAATAACGCGCGTTGTGTTGCTATTAAAATAACGCGAAAATGTCGAAACTGCCTCCCATTTCCTAGAGACTTCCTCACCAAAGATAATTGAGTTCCACAACTTCCCATCATGTTATTTTATTAAAATTTTACGCTCACGCGACAACCTTCAACTAAAAAAGCTGCAAAATTTACATTTACGACTCAGGGAATGAAAATGGCTAACATTATGCTAATTCTAAATTTTTTTGTGTAGAAAACTCCGAACTAAATGTCAGGTAGATTAAAAAGTTGCATCATTTCCTTCAAATAGTTCATTAACAACGAGTCTGGTATTACCAACATTTTATGATACACAGAATTGCATCATTAACTCTAATTTCACCTTCATCCAATTGAGTATTGCGCGTTTACCAATTTTGGAAAATCCCGAACAAAAGTACTATTATTCAGCATCTTAAAACAAAGGTGGTAATCCCCAACCTGGAGGAGGAATTGAACAAGATGGATAAAATCTGTAGGGCAGTCGATCTCTTTAAATTGAACCACCTTAAGAACAAGACCTCTTTGAATACAACCACGAAAAGAACAATACCTCTTTGAATTAAACCACGATAAGAACATGACCTCTTTAGTTCAACCACGATAAGTACCATCATTGTGGATCTTAAAATTTAAAACAACTCCAGTGGAGGAATTCAACACGAACGAAATCTGCAGGATAATCGATGTCTTTGAATTCGACAGCTATAAGAAGAACGCCTCTTTGAATTGAACCACTACAAAATGTACCTCTTTGAATTTAACCACCTCAAGAACAAGATTTCTGTGAACTCAACCACTACAAAAAGAAGATCTCTTTGAATTGAACTATGAGAAAAACAAGGCATCTTTAAATATGATCTCCAGAAGAAAAATACCTCTTTAACTGCGTTGTATAGACCTTGAAAGAATACAGATCCCATGAACTTAAGGTATTTCTGTCCCACTCTCCTAAAGACAGCAACTTAAAGGCTGCCAATGTGTCAATCATGAAACCCTAAACTAGATAATAACTATAAATATTATTATAACAAATTATTTTTTTTATTTAAGGTCTTCCAAAAATTATTTTATGTCTTTATTAACAAATGCGCAAGGTTGTTATAATTTCATATCTTCCAAATAACATTTTAGTTAGATTAGGTTACTCTACGGTATTCTAGTTCTATTGTGAAATCGAATATTATTTCTAAACCCAAATAGTAGATTTCAGAATATAACACAAATACAGTAGAGAGCTAACTAAAATATTATTTAGAAAAAATATAAAACTAAAAAAACATGTGGAATTGTTATTTAAATAACATCGAATTAAAAAAATGAGTAATAGTTATTTTTAGTTTTTTTTCTACTTTTAGGTTGCACGATTGACGGATTGTATTCAGCAAAGTGGAACAGACATACCTAAAGTTAATGGTATCTTTGTTCTTTCAATACCTCTTTGAATTCAACCACGACAAGAACAAAACGTCTCTGATTTCAACCATCATTGTGGACCTTAAAACAAGGATTAGAGTCCACTCCAGAGTAGGAATTTAACAAGAAGGAAATCTGCAGGATAATCGATATTTTTTAATTCAATCACCACAATAATAAAACCTCTTTTAATTGAACCACGACAAAAATAATGCCTGTTTGAATTCCACCACCATAAGAACAAGAACTCAGTGAACTTGACCACCACAAGAAGAGGATCTCTTTGAATTGAACAAGACCTCTTTAAATTGGACCACCAGAAGACAAAGATTTCCTTAGATTCGACCAATACTAGAACAAGATATCTTTTAATGGAACCACAACAAGAACAAAACTTCTTTGAAGACGATTTCCACAAGAATTTAAATTAGACCACCATAAGAACAAGACCTCTTTGAATTCAAGCACCACAAGAACAAAACGTCTTTAATTTCAACCATGATAAGAACAAGACCTGTTTGAATTCCAAGATAAGAATAAGACCACTTTGAGTTCAACCACGACAAGAACAAAAGTACCATTGCGGACCTTAAAACAGGGATTAGACTCCACTCTAGAGGAGACATTTAACAAGAAGAAAATCTGCAAGATAATCGACGTCTTTGGGAATTCAATCACCACAAGAACAAGACTTCTTTTAATTGAACCACGACAAAAACAATGCCAGTTTGAATTCGACCACCACAAGAACAAAAACTCGGTGAACACGACCACCACAAGAAGAAGATCTCTTTGAATTGAACAAGACCTCTTTAAATTGGACCACTAGAAGAACATGATTTCCTTAGATTAGACCAATGCTAGAACAAGATCTCTTTAAGTCGAACCACAACAAGAACTAATTTCTTTGAAGACGACTACCGCAAGAACAAACTCTCTTTGAATTCGATCACCACAAAAAAAGACCTCTTTGAATTGAACCACGATAAGAACAAGGCCTGTCTGAATTCAATCACGACAAGAGTAAAAGTTATTGTGGATCTTAAAACAAAGATGTTAGCGCCAATCCTGAAGGAGGAATTGAACAAGAAGTAAATCTGCAGCATAATCGATCTGTTTTAATACGACCACCATAAGAAGAAGATCTCTTTGAATTGAACCCCGACAAAAATAAGTTCCCTTTGAATTCGACTACCACAAAAACAAGACCTATTTGATTAGGAACAGCACAAGTGGAACACCTCCTTGAATTCAACCAATACAAGAACAAGACCTATTTGAATTCGACCACCAGAAGAAGATTTATTTGAATTCGATCATGAGTAGAAAAGATCTCTTTGAATTGAACCACGAAAAGAACAAGACCTCTTAGAATCCAACTATGAGAAGAATATCTCAATCTTCTAACCTTAGTTTTAACTACCGAAAGTGGTTATAAGAACTCTGAACAATTGAAAATCTAATGTGACGTAATGTCAAAATCTAAATTGAAGTAAAAACGTAGCAATGAATACAAAAGCAGTATTTTATCTATTGACCTCGTTGGTGTACGCAGTAATTTCCTTGGTAATATTCATACACTTGGCGAATAGTGGTTCGATTATAGCGGCTGTAAATACGGCAATTGGTGTCCCAGATCGAGTAATTTATTGGAATCTCCTCCTTCAGGCAGCCTACTTCAAGTGGCGTCTATTAAGCAGCATTTTGATCACGAAGCCCTGCATTGAGATTCCCAGTAGAAGCGAGAAACTATTTTTTAGCTGCATTATCTACCCTCTATCTTTGCTGGAAGGCGTGCTCTATTGGATAACGCTTTTTTACAACCAGGAATTATTATGGCCAGAGGCAGCTCACAAGGATAAATTTATTGCTAGCTGGTTGCACGTATTACATTTCCTCCAAATTGTCCTGCCGATCATTCATTTACGATTAAGCAGGAATGAGTTTCCTTCAAATGCTAAGGGTATCATGATTAATTTTGTAGCGTTTTCCGTCATGTTTGGAACAACTTTTAATCAATATCCAATTCTAAATAAACTCACATTGCTTAAAAAATGGTACTACGTTTTTGCTATTGCTTTAGCGGATGTCGGTTTTTATTTCCTTGGAAAATTTAAATACTTGCAACGAAAAGTAAGTTTTTCTTCTGAAAACGATTTTGAACAAGAACTTGGTGTATCAAATTCGGAAGATGACCTGAAATACAAATAATAAAACACCTTTATATTCAAACTCCTTGTTTTATTATTTCCTTTAAATTACAAAAAATATTGCAATCTTTCTGTAGTCATTTAAAAAAGATCCAATTGCTTTTTATAAAAAAATAGTGGTTTGGTTGAAATGAAATTTTTAATAAAAAGTAATTTATTAGGAATGGTAGGTTTTCATTTAATTCGTGTAATTCAAACATAAAAGTATATCGTGACGATTTTATGAAAGCCTTGCATTGTACATTTTATATCGAACAATCGACAACTTGAAACATAAAGACGTAAAAGTGGGTTTTAACATTGATTTTTTTGTTATTCGCACGTTTATTCCAATTACTTACTACTTAACTCAAATTTTATTACAAAAAACGCCTGAAGTGTAGATAAACGCATCGAGTTTCCTAAAATTTTCTTAATCAACGTTCCGCCTTGTTACTGCTATAAAATATAACAACCAAACATTTGAATGTTTCGAATAATGAAGTTGGAATGAAAATTTGTTAGTAAAATAATTAATATAACTTCCTAATTGTTCCGGAACGCATGAAAAGTTTGGCGTTGCGATAAAGCAGTGAAATAGGAAGCAAGGGTGGTTTCTTAATTAGTGGAACTTTAATTCAACAAGACAAACTTACACTACATACTGATAGACTGATAAGAATAAACCCAATTCGCAGTTTTTTAAATCGTTGGCCCTTAAAATAAACTTTACGACGATCTCAAATTGTTTGGGACAACCCGTTACATTTTTATTGCCAAAACAAGTTATTAAACCAACTTTTGTGGGGCCATCAGTAAATTTAATTTATTTTTTTGATTTATTAAAATTATTTGCCTTGCTTGATGTATTTATTTATGCAACTCTTGCCCTTAGAGGATAAGAAAGAAGGAAGTAAATAAAGCACGAGCGTTTATTGGGGGAAAATTTATTCAAGGAAGTGGAAAAACATGACAGGTTTGTATTATCTTCCAGAATATAAAAACAAACTGCATACACCAGAATTTTTGAGCGTGATGTATATCTTTGTATCATTATAAATTAATGATCAGATTTTATCTTTACCACCTGCTTCTACAGATAAACCACCTTTATTCGAAAGTACTTTCAAATTGATTAAATAATCATTCACTCTTGAATGCTTTCGAAAGAATAATTAAATAGTTCCAAACCTAATGTGCGATACTCACGATTGTTTTTGAGATAGACCTCATCGTCACGTAATTTTTACAATTAAATTACCCAATTTGTAACTTACGAATTTACTAGTATGCCGTTTGGTTTACTCGATGAGCAATGTTTTTACCAAAAAGTCAATAATATTTCGGCATGGAAAGTTTTTCTAGATGTAGCTTTATGTTTGTTTATATTTTGAGTAGGGTCTAATTAGAATGCTGTTGAATAAAAAGTTTTGGAGTTGCTTCTAGTTGTATTATTAAGAAACAAGTTGTAATTATAAAAATATTAATGTTGTTTTAAGAAATAATTTAATATTTGAGTAATTATTTCGTGCTTGAGGCTACAACGCGAGCAAACCGCAAGGAGCAGCCCTAATATTTTATTCATGACGTCTTTATAATATTTTTACAGGATAGGGATAGCGTGTTTGGTTTTAAATTAAGTAGAGCATAATTCACGCCTAAATTATTCTCAAAATATTTCTTAGTTGCCCTTTAAACTTGAATATAAATTACTAACATAAAAAGAATGTTTACTCACTTCAATTTTTAGATACTCCCTCATCATTAGCTTTTTACAAATTTGATAATTAAAACCACCTCTGAACTGAGATTTTTCACCGTTAAAACCCCATACAAATTACAATCTAAAAATTAAATATCAGACACTAATTACTATGAGTTTTTGATTAAAATTACTGACTGAATTTTCTATTGAGTTGTAAGAAATTTCATGTTGTACTTGCATAACTCTTTTCTTGGACGATGGATTGGTACATGAGTTTCAACTGGCCTCCAAGGTCCTCAGAGCTCTAAGGCGGTTATATTTTTGCTTGTGGAGTTGGTTAATAATTGAGCTTTATAAAGAAAAGGGATACATTAATTCAGCGTGTTTCGATTCCTGGAGCTCTAATAAAAGAAAAACAATTAGAACTCAGAAGAGCAATAGCTAGTGTTCATATAAGAGAGCAAAATGTACACAGGCACGTGGGGATATGTTTGAAAAGGTTCTATGAATTAAAAATAAGTTAAATGTGCTGCTGCACCTAAGCCTACTTAAATGTTTAAAAAGCTATCACTTAAAAACTAATAAAATGGCGTGTTGTGTAGACCTTGAAACAAGAGAGAGGGAAGTTCTTACAATCTCCCTCTCTCTATCTCTCACACACGTCAGTATTGCCAATCTAACCTAAGAAAACAAAAAGTTACTAAAGAATAAACCAACAATAAAGTATTATCTAATTTTAAGGATTCCAAATATTAATTTAGAAATTTGAAAATACATGAACTTTATATTGTCCTAAATATTAGTTTGGTAAAATAGTCATTTCGTTTTTTCCCAACAGAGGACTTACTTGTATTTTTCCAGGCCCAGCTTCACACTTAAGCCGCATTGTCATTATATATCTTTACAGCTGATATAGCAAGACTTTTTTATGAAAAATTTTGTTTGATTCTGCACAATAGTTTTTGTTTGGTGCCCTATCAAATGTGGAAAGTCGAAAGCGGCATTTTCGGCATATTTTACTTTTTTACTAAAAAAAAGGTAAAAATGCTGTTCAAGCAAGAAAAAAATGATTGGGTGTGTATGGAGAAAATGTACTGACAGAACTCTAGTACCAAAACTGGTTTGCAAAATTTCGTTCCCGTAATTTTGACGTTCTGTAAGACCTGTTGATGCTGATGAAGATAAAATAAAGGCATTGATTGATGCAAACCGCCGAATAACAATTCATGAGATCCCTGATAGTTTAAATTTATCGAATTCAACCATTCATGATCACGTGAAACGCATTGGTATAATTTAAAATCTCGGTATATGGGTTCCACATGTTCTTCCAGAAAGAAATTTGTTCCTCATATAAGTTTGGTAACTCGCCAAAAGTTTATACAGCTTGGATGGGATGTACTACCACACTTACCATATTTTCCAGATCTAGCACCTTCGGAATATTACTTGTTTCGGTCTCTACAAAATTTTTTAGAAGACTAAACCTTTACTTCAAACGAGGACGTGAAAAATCACTTGGATCAATTTTTTTTCAGTAAAGATCAGAAGTTTTATGAGCGTGGAATCATGCTACTGCCAGAAAGATGGCAACAGGTATTCAACCAAAATGGACAATATATAATTGAATAAAATATTTAAGCACTATAAGAAAATCGTCTTTCATTTTCACTAAAAAAAAGAATTAACTTTCCGAACAACCCAATAGTTTAATTTCTGCAAAATTAGTGTCAAAATTTATCAAACAATGAAATTTTGTTTGTATCTTTTACTGGTACTTCTTTCTATAATTATCTTTGACACTTACTTGTTACAAACTTCACTCCAAATCCAGCAAATTTTACAAATATACTATTTGGAGCATTTAGAATTTTATGAAATTTTGTTATCAATCTAAAAAATTATATCTAGAACATTTAAAACCACAAAATACTTAATTTTTTAGTTTATTATTTGGTGTTACTTCATTTTCTTATGATAAATTGGCTGCACTGTTAAGAGAGATATGAGGATTGTAAGAACTTCCCTCTCTCTCGTTTCAAGATCTAGAGCATTAGATAACAACATACCGCATCTATGCAACCAAGCATACTCTGTAGTGATTTTAGACTTGCTAAGTTGGTATACCTGTTAATTTTCATTCAAATTTAAATCTGATCTGTCACTTTAACCAAAGCGCCCCTCAGCAGTTTTTCTTCGGGTATTTTTTCAAGTTATTTCTCAGAGTGTTACAAATTTTTTAAAAAATAGGTTTTTTTTCAAAACAAAAATTAGTGTAGTTAGTTAAAATATTCGCGATGGTTTTTTTCACCGGAGCATTAATTTCAGTGTAGTCAACTGTGGGACATTTAGATTACCTACCATGCAATGTCAACAGTATCAATCATTTTTGAAGACCGTGTAGAATGCACTCTTGGAGTTCTACGTACACCTTCAGCCTTCATACTCACCCTGTATTCAAAAATGCCGCTTTTTTCTTCTATTTCTTTTGAATTTTCACTAAATTATCTTTACAGTGATTTTGGGCAGATTTTATCATAATTTTGAAAAGATATTAAACATTTTTATAAAGAAATCACAAATTCCAATAATTTTAGGTAACGTTTTTCAAAAGTTTTATCATGTTTAACCTTAATTTCGTTTGAATTTCGTTTCTTATCAAATGAATGTTGCCGAATTGCGAATAAATTTTACAGGTTTTAATATAAAAATACAAAAATTAACATAGAGTTAAAGTGAATCAATTTTGAAAGATATTTGTATTTAGAGTTGGTTTTTGTTGAATTTTTAGAGAATCTTTTAGATAACAGTCACACATATTAATTTTTTTGTATAATTTTATATTTCATTTTTAGATCTTTGCATGTTTTTATCTAAATTCGAGTGAATTTCTGCTAAATTTTCATTATTTTTTTTTAAATAATTATACCTATACAGAGTGTCCTAGACCATCGAGAACGCTTTTTGGTACATAGCTGGGAAAAAAATTTTGATATAAAATTTAAAACTTTTTTGCAAATAAAAGCATCTTTTGCAATAATTTTGGAAATTTTTTTTAAGTTTAAGCTTCATGTTAAACACTATTTTTTATATTATTTTATTTACTTTCATATATCAAGGGTATTTTCGCCAAATTTCGAATGAGATCAGTGTTTTTATCATAAAATACAAATATTTGATTGAAGCTAAGGTGATTTTGTTTCGAAAATTTAGAGAGAAAATCATTGGAATTGCTTTAAAAAATATCTTAATTATTTTTGTGTTAAAGTGAAAATAAAAAACTGAATTATAAAACCCAAAACTCACCAAAAAATAAGGTTTAAACTATAACCTTTTAAATTTTCGAAGATTTAACAAAAAAATCATTGGTTATTTAACATGTATTTCTGTTTAAGTGGAAATTAAAGATTGAATTTTCAAAGCTCAGAAATCTCCAGAAAAAGAGGCTTAAAGACCAACTTCTTTAATTTTCGATGGTTTGTCTAATTTCTAAATTTCCAATAAACTTAAAAAATACAAAAATAGCAAAAAATTAGGGTTTTAAAACCAACTTCTTTAGTTCGATGAATTTATAAGAACATCGTTGGAATGAAATCAAAAAAAGTTCCAAAATTTAAAAAAGCAAAAAAAATAAGTTTAAATAGTCACATCTTAAATTTGGGATGACTTAACAAGAGAATCGTTGAAAATGCTTGTAAACTAAAAAATGGCCAAAATAAATGAAGTTTAAAGTACAAACTTTTAAATTTTCGGAAATAAAAAATAGCAAAAAAATGTGGTTTAACCGTCAATGTCTTAAATTTTCGATGATATAACAGGAAAATCATTTGAAGTATTTAAAAAATGATTAAAACAGTTCAGGTGATCAAAATGAAGTATAAAATTAACAAAATTAACCCCCCGTATTATCAAAATTTTTAACGTTCATTTAATTTTAAATGAGGTTTAATTTGACATATATAGTATTTTTAAAAAGAGTATAGATTAAATGACGTTTAGTTGGAAAATAGGGTATATATGTCAAATTAAACCTCATTTAAAATTAAATGACCGTTAAACGTGTTTGATAATACTGGGGGTAAGGGAAATAAATTTGAAAATTGTCCAATAAATTCAGATTTTATTACGCATACTTTAAATTTTTGATGTTTTAATAAAAAAATATTGAAAGTTATTTGTATTTAAATCATTCATTATTTTAACAGGTTAATAATTTTGAATTTAAAAAAAACATGAGATTTTATAAAAATTGCTCTGCTTTACTTGTTGAAGTTGTAAAATGATTTTTAAAAATTTATAAAAAATAAACAAGCAAGCTTGAATTAATTGTGTGATTGATTTGAATAAATTACAGAATTCTGCAAAAAATAAAGCATAGTTTTTTGAAAAATTCCTAGGATAACATTAAAAAAATGAGATTTTCCTAAAATTGCAATATATTATTTGTTGAATTAGGATTAATTTGACCATCGATTTAAATAAACTAGAGAATTCTACAAAAAAAGAACCTAAGTTTGTTGAAAAGGTCCAAGGAAAACGTTAAAAAATTGAAATTTTGTAAAAGTTGCACTATTTTAGTTGTTGAACATGATTTTAAAAATTTATAAAAAAATAATTAAATGAGTTAGAAATAATCTTCTGGCCGATTTAAATAAATTAGAGAATTTGGCAAAAAATGAATCTGAGTTTGTCAAAAACTTCCACGGGGAACATTAAAATAACTGAGATTTTGTAAATATTGCACTATATTAGTTGTTGAAGCTGTATGATTTTTAAAAATTGATAAAGAAATAACCAAGCGAGCTAGAATTAACTTTCCGGTCGATTTAAATAAATTAGACAATTCTACAAAAAAAATAACCTAAGTTTGTTGAAAAATTCAAGGAAAATGTTAAAAAAATTGAGATTTTGTAAAAATTGGACTATTTTACATGTTGAAGCTGTAAGATGATTTTAAAAATTTATAAAGAAATAACTAAGTGAGCTAGAAATAATTTTAAATAAAATAAAGAATTTAGCAAAAAATGAATCTGAGTTTGTTAAAAATTCCAAGGGGAACATTAAAATAACGGAGATTTTGTAAATATTACACAATTTTCCTTTTTGGAGTTGTAAAATGATTTTAAAAAAATTATAAAAAAATAACTAAGCGAACTAGAATTAATTTTGCGATCGATATAAATAAATTAGAGAATTCTACAAAAAAATAATCCGAGTTTGTTAAAAAAATTTAAGGAAAACATTAACATTAGATTTTGTAAAAATTGCTATAATTTATTTGTTGAAACGGTAAAATGATATTTAAAAATTTATAAAAAAATAACCAAGTAAACTAGAATTAAATTTTTGCACGATTTAAATAAATTAGAGAAATGCGCAAAAAATAAACCAGAGTTTGTTAAATAATTCCAAGAAAAATATTTTAAAAAATGAGATTTTGTAAAAATTGCTTTATTTTACTTGTTGAATCTGTAAAGTGACTTAAAAATTTATAAAAAAATAACCAAGTAAACTAGAATTAAATTTTTGCACGATTTAAATAAATTAGAGAAATGCGCAAAAAATAAACCAGAGTTTGTTAAATAATTCCAAGAAAAATATTTTAAAAAATGAGATTTTGTAAAAATTGCTTTATTTTACTTGTTGAAGCTGTAAAGTGACTTAAAAATTTATAAAAAAATAACTAAGTGTGCTAGAATTAATTTTGCACTCGACTTAAATAAATTAGAGAAATGCGCAAAAAATAAACCCGAGTTTGTTAAATAATTCCAAGAAAAACATTTAAAAAAATGAGATTTTGTAAAAATTGCTTTATTTTACTTGTTGAAGCTGTAAAGTGACTTTTAAAAATTTATAAAAAAATTAAGTAAGTGAGCTAGAATTTATTTTGCGATCCATTTAAATATATTTGAGAATTCTGCCCAGGGAGGAATTTAGCACTTGGGGACAATAAAATTGTTATGGGGCTCCTGGATACCACAAATCTGGTTTCATCCCGAAATATTAGCATTTATTTTTTAATTTTTTTTTTAAGTTGCAATTTAGCTCAAAAAGAGAGGGGGTTCTGAGCTGATGATATCATAGTTTTATGAAATTTAGTAATTAAGACATTATAATAACTTTAGTTTAAACTAATAACTTTAATTAAAACTATTTAAATACCTTTATGTTTTATATTATGTTGTGAGAAGAAACGGGTGCAGAAACAAATTAATTTCATTTGTGGAAAACATTTTTTTCGGAAAGCAATTAAATTGGTAAGTATAACACTAAGTTTGATAGAGAAGCTGAACTTAATTTGTTTCAGCACATGTTTCTTCTCAGAACAAATAATAAAACATAAAAGTATTTAAATATAGTGCGTTGAGTGTTTTGAATCATAAATCTGCCTCCAAATTTCAACTCTCTAAGATTAAAATCGGATAATAAGTTTCTTTGGAAAAAAAATCGCAAAATTTTGGTATAACTACGGCCCTGGACGGTGCAATTTTCTTTTAAAATTTGATGGGGGAGGTAACGATGCAAATTTTAAGCTATTAAAGGTTTCAGTAGTGTTAACAGTTTTGACGGTATTAATTATTTTTTGAAAAAAATTGGCTTCAAACGGAGATTTTCCTTACACTTTCAATCATAACTTGAAAACGAAAAGAGATAGAGAAGTGATTCTTTTTTTGTCGTAAAGTGAACCTTAAAAGCTTTTAGGTGAGATGTATTACCTGGGGATGAAATAGATTTTGAGGGGTTGATTAGACCGAAACGCGTCTAAAGATCCGACTTTTCTAAAACCTGATTTAAAAGAATTTTTTTCGTCGTTTTTATCGAAATTCAAAAAAATCTATGCGTGGGTGGTTTTGGTTCGAGGAGTGTATTCTAATTCTAAATTCAAAATATCGTCTTTATTATGCCATAACTTTTAACACCGCAAAATTTAAAAATTTCCTATGCGGTAAGCACTGAAGAAATTATTTAAATTTGATTATCTGATGTAAACCTGAGAAAAGTTTAGAACCTGCGGTTCCAAGAAATAAAACCAAGAGCACGCGTTGTGTTCGAGTTTTTTAACATTTCATTCGAGATTTTTTTTTCAAGTCCAGGGATAAAATTTAATCATAAACTTACTTGTTCAAGCTCTAAGATGATTTTTAAAAATTTATAAAAAAATAACCAAGTGAGTTAAAAGTCATTTTGAGAATTCTACAAAAAAAAAGTTTATTGATAAATTCAAAGGGGAACATCAAAAAATATATTTTGCAAATATTGTACTATTTTACTCTCCTCAATCAGTTATTATTTTTTAATAACGGTCTGCATCTTTGATTGCATTTCTATCAATGCCCACTATTTTACTTGTTGAAGTTGTAAAATGATTTCTAAAAATTTATAAAAAAATAACTAAGGAATCTAGAATTAATTTTGCCGTCAATTTGAATAAATTAGAGAATTCTGCAAAAAATAAACCCGAGTTTGTTGAAAAATTCCAAGAAGAACATTAAAAAAATTGACATTTTGTAAAAATTGCACCAATTTACTTTTTGAAGTGTAAAGTGATTTTTAAAAATTTATAAAAAAAAGTAACTAAGTGCGCTAGAAATAATTTTGTGGTCGATTTAAATATATTTGAGAATTCTGCTCAGGGACGGACTTAGCACTTGGGAGCAAAAATTTATAGGGGGGCCCGGGAATACTACAAAACTGGTCTCATCCCGAAATATTAGCACTTACTTTTTAATTTAAAAAAAGTTGCAATTTTGCTTTTTGGAGGCCTCAAAAAGAAAGGGGGTGCTACCCTATTAGACTGTATATAAATCCACGCTTGCATATACCGGGTGGAAATGAAACTAGGGCCACCCCTGGCATTTCTTTATTTATGGAAATAAAAATTAAAATGTTAGTATATTATATGATCTAAGAAAACAAATGTAATGGATCAAATAAATTTTTAATTTTACTTCCGGTTTATCAGGAAATGGCATCCACTTTCTTATTTTAAATATAACCCCCTGATTTTTTCTACGTAAAATCAAACATTGGTTAATTTTAAGTATGTTTATGACAAAAAAATATTTTTTTCGAAACTTTAATAAAAAATTTGAATTTTTTTATGGTAAAAAATTTGAGTAAAACCTACAAAAACTATTTTTAAACATACATATGGGATATTACAGTAACCGGAAAAAAACCCTCTATTTAATTAGGTGACCCTTATATCATCCTATTTAAAAAAGTAAAGATATTTCCAAAAAACGCTTCTTGAAAATTAAAAAAAAATAATATCTCAAGAACGGTGAAATAAATTTTATAAATTACAATTTATTTTACGTATTTGTATTATTTAAAAATAGTTTTTGTAGGTTTTACTCAAATTTTTTACCAAAAAAAAATTCAACATTTTTTCTTAAAGTTTTGAAAAAAAAATTTTTTTTGTCATAAACATACTTAAAACTAACCAACGTTTGATTTTACGTAGAAAAAATCAGGGGGTTACATTTAAAATAAGAAAGTAGGTGCCATTTCCTGATAAACCGGAAGTAAAATGAAAGATTTATTCGATCCATAAAATTTGTTTTCTTAGATCATATAAGATACTAAAATTCTAATTTTTTATTTTCATAAATAAAGAAATGCCAGGGGTGGCCCTAGTTTCCACCCGGTATTGTGCGCAATTAACAATAGTTAAGTTCCATTTATTGTTAATTGTGCACAATATACAGGGTGGCCCAATGAAAACGAAACGGTTGAGTAATAAAAATTAAAAAATTTGCAAAAACGCTCGGATAGGTCAACTTTGGTTTCGAGAGAGACATATTTTGGAATAGAGATGATGCAAAAATCTATTCATCCCTGTGCGGTATGGACACAACCCCTAAAATTATAATAGGTATGGTGGGGTAAGTAATACCACGTTGGAAAGACCTTTTTACCTCGAGTAACATACGAAAAACAAAAGTTAAATGGATCAATTCATTTTAAAGATATTTCAAATTAAAAATCCACAATATAACATGTTAAATTTTAAATATCTTTAAAACTAATCGATTGATTTAACTTTTGTTTTTTGCATGTTACTCGAGGTAAAATGGTCTTTCCAACAAGGTTTAATGAACTACGCCTAAAATATTATTTGTCCTGATAGGGTCAGTAATACCTCATTGGAAAGATCTTTTTACCACGAGTAACAAAGTTTTTTCAATTTTTCATTAACTTTTTTAAAACTCAACCGTTTCGTTTTCGTTGGACCAGCCTGTTTGTAAGTATATGACGGTTGTAAATCATTTTTGCGCATGATGTTCTGAATTTGCACACCATAGCTCTGAAGAAGGTTAGGTTGGTGACCGAAACGTTAACGAATTTAAAATGTTTACAGAAACTGAAGTTTTTGAGGTGGAGTAGATTGTAGGGGAATATGTTGTAAAAGTAATAGTAGTAGTAGGGTAATTAAAGAGTAAAACATGAGGAGTAATAAAATGATGTTTATTTATTAGGGGTAAACTTTTGTAAATAATAGGTTTAAATGAGGGAGCACACACATAACTCGCAGTGGGTTGGAAATACAAACGACAAAAGTTTTATTGCGCTTAATAATTTCCGTGTTCATTGTTTAAAATATAGTGGCGTGTCCTCCTTTCAAATCCAACCGTAAAACTTATTTTATCATTTTATGCTTGCGTTTTCCATTCGCTTGAAACGACAATTCTAGATTTTACCCTTTTAAAAGCGGGTGAGATTTATTATTTCCCATTTTCTTGCATCCCCGAAAAAAGAAACCTCAACTAAAATAAATAAATAAGCAAAGAGGCGATTTATATTCGGGCTTAATAAAAATATATGGCTTTGAATTAAATTTGGAACAAGTAGAGGCTTTATGAATGAAGGTCTTTAATTAGGAATGGGAAGTGGTGGGAATTTATTCGTAGTGTGTTTAAATTTAGGTAGGTATGCAACATGACGATGAGGAAAAAACAAGGGAAGAGAGAGTAATAAATATCTCGTGTCGGCAAGTAAGGACTTTAATTCGAGCAAAAGTGAATGTATATGTAAAGGTTGGAGGAAAACACGGGTTTTTCCGCGAGTTTCCACGAGAATGTTCGGGGAAATTTATCGCGCTCGATACACGGATACCCATGAAATTTAAAAGAATTTCCTTCGCAATAAATTGAATTAAATAAAAACGATTTAATTGAACTCAGAACTCATTGCATTCAAATGCGAAGACGAGTGTAACGCTTCTAATAAAGCAACAAAGTTCAGTTAAATGAACACAAACGTTCGCAATAAATCTTCACCTTTCTGATACCACTGATATACTACATTCCCTTCCATCTCTTTCAAGTCTTTCTAAACGCAATTATTTATAAATAGTTTCATTAAACCCCGCAGCTTCACTCTTCCATAATACGAATGAATACAAAATAACGCAGGATTAACTCAGAAAGCAACAGAAATCCTTTTAGTTACGAATTCCATTTATTTCTTTGACACCTTTTTTATGTCTTACATTAAAACCCAAACCCAACATAATCAATTTGTAATCTTTCAAACCATTAAAATTCTAAAATAAACACATCACGTTATTGATTTAAATAAAATCAATTAATTGTAATTATTATCGCTATTATTACAAACGCATGGATACGATTTGATAATCAATTTTCTACTGCATTCCATAGATTTCATAGAAATTAATGTTCTTGCAAATTTAATAAGTAATTAGTATTTGCAAATGTTAATATCAAATTTAATGTTGTGATTTCATATTAATGTGCTTTTGGCTTTTGAAATTCTAAACAGTATAATTTAGTTTAAATCTATTTACACAAAGTTATAAATTTTTAAAACGTGTATTTTATATATTTTTCCCGGAAACTTCATTATCCCATTTTTAATAAGTAAATATTGTTTTTTCGCGCTTATGTAAATTTACTTTCAAGATAAAAATATATATTTTATTTGTAATTAAAAAGTAATTATTATTAAATTATACAGGGTGTCCCACCATAGCGAGGAAGTAACATTACTAAAAAATGACAAAAGATATCGACAGAAACACTCGTTTCCTGATATTTGCCATTTAGGCGAAAAAATATAAATTTTTTAAAAAATCAGTGCTCTAAAAGAAATAACAATTTTGGGTTAAATTTTCGTCTAGTTTACAGCTATCATGTTAAATTTAAATTAGTGATAAGTTTTAACGAAAATGGACCAATTAAACGGAATTTTCAAACGGAACACTCTGTATATTATAACATCAATCATCAATCGATGGCATTTTTTACAAGCTTTCTGTTGATATACCTAATGTGTGTATAATCGCATGTTGATGCTTAAGGAAATATTGATATCCAAATATTCAAATAGAGAAAAAGTGAAAAATTGAAGAAGTAGCGAATATTAACCGTATGCTTGAAAAATAGCGAAATATTACAAAACCTCCTAAACTGGTTAGGATTCAATGATCAAACATATTGGATTTATTTAATATAAAAATTATAATAAATGTCCATTTTGCTTACGACAAAGATTAAGTCTATGTGAGAATGAACGTCTGACTTTAGCTTTGTTCCAACAACGAGTTCTGACCGTCACGAAACCGTAACCAAACCACTAGAATCGAGTTTATGCGCTTGCGCTAACTTCTTACCGACCAAAAGGTAACTACTTCTAAGGCCAAGTTTGGTTACGGTTTCGTGACGGTCGGAATTCGTAGTTAGATCAAAGCTATTATTGAGAATATATGATGTGATGGTTTGAAATGCTCGGAGTGACTTGCTGGATCGAATTTCGCATCATCGAAACATTGTCCGTTCGAAAAGTTACTGGACCGAAAAGTACCTGTATCGAAAATTGCTGGACCGAAAATTTTTGAGCCGAAATATTGCTCGATCGAATCGCGCTGCATAGAAAGGTTGTCCATTCGAAACGTTGCTGAGTCGAAATATTGCTGCATCGAAACATCGCTGTAACGAAACATTGCTGGGTCGAATATCGCTGCTTCGAAAAGGAAAGCGCCCCGATACAAAGCTCTACCTCTCAAAAGTCAATAAGAAGAACTACAGTAATATTAAATTACATTTTTGTACTATCAGGTTAGGTTAGATTAGGTTAGAATTTACAAAATTGCAAATATTGTGGGGAATAGTCACACAACATATGTCGGCACTTGAGGACGTACCTAATCCTGCTTCCTAAAGTAGCCTTAAATTTTTATAGTTAATGAATCTTTTACAATATTTTTTTTTCATTTTGAAAACCAAGAAACGAAAATATAGATAATACTTTTTTTTTAAGTTTTGAAAAATAAGTCCCATTGAGGTTTTGTTTATTTTTAAGTTTTCTGAAAATTCTTCATAGGAGTATTTTGAAATCGTAGCTTTTTTCCTTACTAAAGCCAGAATTTACTCCTGTAAGCTGTAAGAACTGTTGATTTTTTTGGTTACGATCGGCGGGCGAACAGGCACGAAAATGATATTAAAACGCTTAGCATTCCATTCAGAAGTCACTCACTTGACAAAGTATGTATCCTTTATGACAAACTGTACACTCTGTACAGAATACTTGAAAAAATAATGCATCGTTTCTGTGCAAACCTGAGTGCCCTACAGAAAATTTCTGTAAGATAACTATGGAAACCGTCCATTACAACCCATATAATAAACCTTAAAAAAATTTCCTGTATGGACTTACTGTCTAGCACAGAATTGCACTATGCGTCTCGAAACTTAGTCCGGACTAATGGTGGAATTCGTGCAAAACTGTAAGTCCTTACAGGAAGGTTTGTTATATGATATATTTACTGTAATGGACGGTTTCCATGATTACCTTAAACCTTATAGATATTTCCTGTAAGGGCTTACAGATTTGCACAGAATTGCACCATAACTCTGATAGAAAAAAGAAGTAACTTCCCGAGTTTGACGAGAATATTAAAAGCATCTTCCTAAACACCTGCGATAAATTTTCCGTAGAAGATAATAACAAGGAATAGAAAATCCATCCTACTTTTCTGGAGCTTCTTTGCAAATTATGACGAAATAACTAATAATTAATGCGAATCCCTAGAGGAAAAATTGTGAAAAATCATGAAATCGAGCATTAGTTCTGCAGTCATAACTCAAGTTTCCCTCGTAAGATTTTCAATTTTTTTTCAGATTTATAATCTAAATTGATTAGGCTACATCCTGCCAGAGAGTTACCTTCTGCAACCTAGCCCAAAATTAATTAGAGGGGTCCAAAGTTAAGGTACTTTTAGTTCATTATATTTTTTTTGGATTTTCCAATTTTTTTTCCTTCTGGCAAAAATTAAAGAAATGACTTCTAAATCATCTACAAAAAAAAATTATACAAAAATGTTGTTCGTACTAGCTTTTATGACTGCAGAACTAAACCACTATATTTACCGTTTAGGAATTTGCTCTTAAGAAGTTTAAAAAAACTAAAAAAAAAACTAAATCTTAATGGATATAATTCTGGAAAAAATTTTCAAAAACCGAAAAAACAAATATTTTTTGGTATTTTTTTCAGTGCAATTTTTTTTAACATTTTATCAACTATTATGATAATTTTTTTAAGTCTGTGAGCAAACTTTTAAAATATTTATTAGCGATTTTCTGATTGATAACAAAAATTGCTGACCTAAAATTCAAAACGCTAAAGCTCAAAAACAAAGAAATGATAGATCCCTACGTTTTTGCATTTTGTCGATTAAATTTCTAGTTTCAAGCCCTATACATAGAGTATAATTAAATTAAAACGTTGTCTTTAAGAATACAATTTATTTAAAAAAAAATACTAAAATGTTTTCTGCCCTAAAGCCATCTTCAGGCCATAATAGAAAAATGAAAAAATAAAGTGTAAGAAATAAAATTAAAGTTGTACATTTAATAATATTGTGAATACACAATGAGTTCAGGTGATTGTAAATAAAAATACATCATTAACACTAAGACCTTTTCTAGTTGAAATGCAAATATTTTTCAAATTACAAATTTTCTGCCAAATTAAGTTTCTCTCCTTTGTTATGAAAATTAAAAACTGAACAAAAGTTTTGAGGATTAAAAGAATGATTATATTAAAAATGAAAGGGTCTTAGTGTTAACATTATTAATTTCAAATGGAATACATTTTTTAATAAGATTAATATTTCATAATCTCATTTTTCAAAATTGAGATCATGGGAATCATTTTATTTACTTTGTTTATTTTGCAACTTTTATTATTTTTATTTATATTTTAGTAGGTATACATTGTTTAAACAAAAAAAATTATTGACAGTCATTGTGCATTCACAATTATATTTTTATTTCTAATATTTATATTTTCATATTTTATATTATAGACTGAAGATTGCCCTACATGGAAACTAGAGAAAATTTAATCGAGGAAAAACAAAAAAGTGGCGGTCTATCTTTTCTAGTTTTTGAGCTACACCGATTTGAATTTGATCTCAACATTTTTTGTCAAAAATCACTAAATCGGTAATTACATTTTAACCAAAGTTATCATTAGCAAGCTATAACCATCCTTTTTTCAGTAGGTAACAACAGTAAACAGTAATATAAAAGTAGTTGTTAAAATATTGAAAAAAAAATCCCAAATTAAGAAAAAAGAAAGAAAATATATTTTTTTCAGTTTTTGAAATTTTTTTCCAGGATAGGACCGCTTGCGGTTATCTTTTTTTTTAGTTTTCTGAAACTTGTTCATATTCTTAACAAACCAGGTAAAATTTTGAAACCGTAGATCTTTTCCTTTACCTACCAAAACTTTCTGAAGTTACTTCTATGAAAAGTAGTACTGAGCAAGAAAAAAAAGGACTGGATTTTTTTAGCGTTTTAATAAAATATTTTTTTTGTGTTCATTTATGAAAATTTATGAAAATAAAGATTTGAAATTTTAGTTTGTTATATGGCATATGGTATAAGAAAACGCATTTATTGAACTAAAAACAGTTTCAATTTCACTTCCGGTTTCACCGGAAATGACATCAACTTTCTTATTTTAAATGTAACACCCTATTTTTTGTACTTATTATTAAATATTGGTAATATGTATGCTTTGGATTTTTTTGATAATTTTTTTTAATAAGATCTATTAAAACTACTCTTAAATAATTTAAATAAGTAAAAAAAAATCTAAAATTCATTCGGCAGTTTTTGAGAAATTAATTTTTATAATAAATGCGTTCCTTGCAAATATCTTTATTTTTTCAAATGACACGATAGTGGGGCCGCACCCTATTTTGATTTTTTCCGGCAACAGTGATACCTAATATGTTAGGTATACACCTTAAGTGTACTTACTAATTCTATTTACATCTTAGGTATCAATCGGAAAAAAAATCGTTTATCTATCCTCTATATCATGCCATTTGAAAAAAATGAAGATATTTCGATATTTATAAAAAAGGGATTTTAAAAATTATAAATATTAATTTCTCAAAAACGCCGATGAATTTCATAATTTACAATTTATTTTACCTATATAAATTATTTAAGAATAGTTTTAATAGATTTTATCAAAAAAAATTACCAAAAAAAAATCCAAAATTTTTTGGAAAGTTCAGAAAAAAAAAATTGGTCACAAACATATTTGGAACTTACCAATGTTTAATAATAAGTACCAAAAAATTGAGTGTTATATTTAAAATAAGAAAGTTGATGTCATTTTTGGTGAAGTTGAAATTGAATTTTCTCTTAGTACAATAAATGCGTTTTCTTATGTCCTATGACATAGTAAAATTTCAAATTCTTATTTTCACAAATAAAAAAATTATAGGGGTGGCCCTAATTTCGTGGACACCCGGTATATTATTTACAATTTTGTTTCTACATTTTTTTTAAGAAACTTTCGGATATTTTTAAAAACGTTCATCGAGCACCCCCTTTTTAGGAGATCGCAAAATACAGGATAGGTTTCCAAAATGCCAAGAAAATGCTTGACTTTGAATTTTTTTAAAAATTTCGTCTGCGGCGCCAGAGAAGCCTGCCACTCCCCTTAACCCAGGCACCCTGTATACTTAACTTCAGAAGGCTAACTAACGGAAAAGAGCTACGATATTCATTTTTTTTTTCTTGATTTGTTAAGAATGTGAAAAATTTTGAGAAAACTTAAAAAATTAGAACCTTAATGGGTCTAATTTTGGGAAAAAAACTTCAAAACTGAAAAAAAGTATTTTTCTTTGCGATTTTTTTTCAACAATTACTTTTGTATGGTCACCAATTGAAAGAGGATGGTTTAGCTTACTAATGATAATTTTTTAAATCCCTACACAATTTGATTAAAATGCAATTAGGGTTTTTCTGATTTTTAACAAAAATCGGTAAGGTGAAATTCAAAACGCTCTAGCTCTAAAACTGAAAAGATAGACCCCCACTTTTTAGATATTTCTCAATTAAATTTGCTCTAGTTTCTAACCCCGACGTTTGGTGAACCATGGACGGAACACCCTGTATATTAATAAAATATTTTTAGAGTGTGCGCCTGAAAATTTCGCTATATTTCTTTCATTTTAGACTAATGGCGATAGGACGCCCTGTATATTTTACAACTAAAGCGTTTTAATTAGTATAATTTTATTTAGGTAACAGTTAGTGTAAGTTTCAAGGATGAAAAGCTGGGTTAGGTTTAAGGATTATATAGAATGTAGAAATAGGGAAAGGATTGGTTGCACGGATTTTATATAAAATCAGATGAAATAGGAGTTCAATTACATTCGATAGTAAATAGATCAGGTTCTATATACGTGACCACGTTTCCTTTGGTTGCGGGAAAAGGGAAAACCTAGATATTCCATTGCATATTTCAACGACCGCGAGCGTTTCACCTGCAAGAATACGAATGTAGATAGAAATTTCAAATTTAGATTTTAGAATTTCCTCAAATATGTTATGTAACAATCTCAACAAAAATATTAATGCTTTTTAAATTATTTTCACCAAGTTTGCAAGAGCTTTTAGAGTTTTCTCCAGTTTAAAAGAATTACAAAGCTTAAATGGAAAAGTAACTCCACCTGAAATCACAGAAAAAACCTAATTACACTCGAGAAGTTTTAAAATGAACTACATAAGGTAATTATTCATTCGAAACGTAAATATACTTTTTCCAAAATGCTTCAAGTAACAATAATAAATTAGAATCAAAACTCGCGTGTTATCAGAATTTGCTAGTGTAAATACATCTTGTGGAGAAATTATGTACATTTTTAATCATGCATAATAAAAGCAGTTGTAACTGATAAATTATTTCCACCCAGTACTTTATCTCTAGTAAATATTTCACGTGGAAACTGTAATTTTCATTTATTCGAAATAATTTGACCGTTTGTTTATCAAAATTTCTGGCTAATGTAATTAGGAGGTTTAATATTAGTGCTCGTGTCATCAAATTATAACGATTTATAGCCTTGTGATATGTTTGTTTAATTTTCTCTGATAAGACTTTCAATCGGACTCATTACATTAACTCTACTATTTATGATGATTACCAAAACTATTAATATATTAAACCTAATTAACTAGATTACACAAACCCTTATTATTTATCATATAATATGACTATTAACAAAGAACAAAAATAAAATAAATATTTAATGTCATCATAATTACGGTATTCATTAGAGCTACTTTTAATAAACTTAAAAAGCAGTAAACGCAATTAAAAATCCAAAAGTTGTTAAAGTAAAGCAATTTAAATAAAAGAGATAATTGGTGCTCAGAAAACCAAACTGAAGTAAGTAATTCGACACGTTTTCTCTACTAAAAATTAGCTTACAGGAAAATCGCTTGAATTTGAGCTTTTTGTATCAAAGCTATTAAAGATACACGAGTATTCACGAGAATTCCAAGTTGGAAAAGTTTAATTTACTTTAAAACCGTTTGCAAAATCATAAACTTTCCAAGGCGCACAGAATAAAACTGCAAAAAATTATTTATTTAAATGACCCAATTCAAATTTCATCACCCTGAAAAATTTACGAGCTTAACAATTGTTGGAACGTTCAAGAACTTCCTGCTTCCTCAAATTTCCTTGATCATTTCACACCGAAAATTTTTATTATAAACATTTTCCGCAGTAAACTGTTTTCATTTATTATTATTTAATTTTGCCTCTGTCATGTACCTAATTTATTGCGATTTTCCACACCCAAAATAACCCTATAGTAATTTAAGATAAATACAGGGTGTCCCACTGAAAACTTCCTATGTCTATTTGTAAAATTAAAAATTACTAAAACAATTATGTGTTGGTGAAAGTCATCTAAAGATAAAGGTTGTTTGGTAAATTTTAGATATCAAATTGCTCCAAAAAAAATAAAGGTCAGGTGATCGTGCTGGCCATTCTCATTGTACTCCTACAGCAAAATGATCCAGGTAAACTTCTATTTTAAAATTGACCGATTTTCCTCTAGCATCATTTTCTAAAACAAACTTCAGTAACTATAAGGTCAATCATATCTTCAAGCATATTTAAATATTTTTCACCTGTCAACTTACCATCAATAAATATTGCACCTAAAATGTCGTTATCAACTAATACCATCCCAAAGATTTAATTTTTCAGGTATCTGACAGTGTTCTTCTCGAATCCAGTGGGGTTAATTAGTACTTCAATAACGGTGATTAGTTCACCTTCCAAAAAAATGTTGCTTCTTGAATTGTATACTACATTTTATTCCTCTTATTTCTTGAGGAACGTCATTAAAAATTTTAAAAACTCTAAATTCCGTTTCTAATTTTGCTTTATTCTTTGAAGCGCCAATTAAGTGGATATTATTTGAAGTTCTGATGTAGTGATTTTGAATTTCATTGTTAATTTTATATGATAAAATTATTTTTTTTTTGTTTTTTCTATATTATCCTGTGTCACAACATACAGTACCTAAAATCATAATTTCTTGCACGAGTGCACAAAAGTGTTACAAAAAGCATGACAATTGCTCAGAAATAATTAAAATAAAGAAGTGGTTTTAGAAAAGAACCTTGAGGAAAACCAATTTTTGTAAATAATTTTAATTGAATTTAATTTTTCTTGAAATCCAAACTGTATCGGATAAAATAAATTATTTCTGTTAAATAAATCCACAATTCTTGTATTAATGTTTTTTCTAATATTTTTGAAAAGACATATTCAATACATAGGTAAATTAGTGTGTAATTTCAACCATTTTTATATACTTGAGTTATTCCTAAATACTTTACTAGATATTTCAGAAAATATCTCATGTTCTAATATATTATTAAAACTGTAACAAAGAGGAGAAATAAGTACACCTTTTGCATTTTTAATATCATATTCTGCTTTACAATTTATGTATTTCAGGAGCCGTGTTGTTTTTTAAAGGTGACATAATTTTATCTAATTCAAATTCTATTGTTGGATTAAGAAATATGGAATTGCATATATTTTTATTAATAACTGCTTGATCAAGATTTGGAGTAATCCAAATTTTAGTATTTAAAATTCTTCAAAATTCTGAAAACACTGTCAGTCATAGGCGTCCGCGAGGGGGCAACTGGGTAAGGGGGTACTTAAATTCATTACAAAATTTTTGACATTATTCAACATGCTCGGATAGTGTGCGGACCAACGGACTGCCAACCCATTGGTTAATGAACAATGGATTATGGGTAATTTCAACCACAAAATAAAATTTACATATAAGAAAAAAAGAAATGTAAAAAAATACTCAGGCCTGTTACGCAATTTCGGCCTTCGTAAATAATGGCTATAATTTCTCGCTCGTTGAATAATATACTATTACTGAAGATGAATATATTGAATTAATTAATATTTTTTATTTTGTTGTCTTTCACAAATTTTATTTATTTAATAAATTCATAGTAAATTTTAAAACTGCTATAGAATATTTTGATGAACTTCAAGGGTTATTTTATTTTAAACAAGCTAGAGTGCACAGCCTGTTAGTCCAATAAAAATCAAAAATTAAAGAATAAGCATATTTGGTCAACTTTAAAAAAAATGTTGATTGCGCGAAAAAGTGGCTACTTTTTTTCTAATTTTTAGTTTACAAAAAAATTATTTCCCATAACCTGTACCGAGTTTTCTGTTTTCATTTTTTTTTAACTTTTGGGTATTTTTTAAAAACGTTCCTAGTTGTGTTTCTTAAGTGTCTGGAAAATGATTGACCTTGACCAAAGGCGTATCCAGGATTTCATCTTGGGGAGTGCAAAATTATTGATGAATACTCAAAATTCGGCGATTTTTTCTTGATTAATCTAATCCTAATTTTTTCTAATTTTGCAAACATATACAGTGTGTCTCGAAAATGGCGCAAGAGCTGTCCAGTACGTTTTTGGAGACCCTTCAGGGAGATACTCAGAAAAATAGTTAAAAAAAAGTCTTCTTGACCAATTGCCCGACTTATGAAAAGACAAAGTTGGGAAATCAACTTTTTTAGCATTTTTTTAATTTAAATCGTATTATAACTTCATAATTTATTTCTTTTAAATTGAAAATTATGACGGGTAATTTTAAATAAAATAGAATATAATTTCCAACATTGTCTCTTTATATCTCGGTCAATTGGCCAAGAGGATTTTTTAACTATTTTTCTGACGATCCCTGAAAGGTGGAGCTCGTGCGTCATTTTTGGGACATCCTGTATTTTAAAATTTGTTAATTGAAAATAATTATAGTATATCTCAAAAAGAAGTGAAGAGAAGAATATCGTAGAAAGCAGAGTCTACAAAAAAAATAATTTTCAGGGTCGGAACACCCCAGTTTTTTTTTTGGAGGGATTTTTTTTCCACAGAAAATGTCGTTAATTCAAAATTGTACTATATGTAATTCATAAACTATTAGGTTAATTTAATTGAAAAAAATTGGAAAGTAAAGCTAATTAATGCCACTTTCGACTAAGGTTATAAAACCACCATCAAAAAATTATTTTGATGGAATTTTTTCAAAAAATAAATAAAAATGGAATTTACTTTTTTAAAGTAACGTCCCCAAAAATAATTGATAAGAAAAACTCTGATAAGAAACATTGTTTCCTTATTAAAATGGAATTTTTAATAATTTTTATTGTTATTTTCGCTTATATCTGTGATCTTGGGGGGGGGGGGGGCTTTTACCCCTGCAGCCACCCCATAAAGATGCCCTTGACCTTGACAATTTTAAAATTTTCGCCTGCGGTGCTGTATTAGTGCATCCCTTAACCCCGAAAAAATTTTTTAAAAAATCCTTCTAGCAGATTATTCTATATATGAGTACTTAAAGTTAAAAATTGTATTTGTACAATTTTAGTTAGGAAATAAGATATTGGTATTGGTTTTGCATTTCTCAACAAAAAATATTTATTTATGTTGAAAATATAAGTTATTTGCATTTTAAAATTTATAATTTATTATAAAATTAACAAAAAATTCATATGGCAACAATATAAAAATATTACAATTATTTCTTCGTTTCCTGGAACTGTAATCTGAAAAAATTAACTTCGAACATCTACTTTAAATTTAAGTTTTTTATTTTTTTTTAAATTTTCAATAATAAAATAGTAGTCTACTTGGAAAACATTGTTGTCAAGTTTTTACTTTCTAAAGATGCCAATAACTTCGGAAATTCCATCCAAATATTTTTTAATTATTTTACGTTTGTTTAATGGTTGCTTCCAAACAACCTACCATAGAGCGCGTTCGCGACTTTTTCAACACCCTGTATACAATTCAAAATAAAACTAGAAATAATTTTTATTGTTATATTAAATTTGTCGAACAAAAGTGTTGTAAATGGAAGTGAGTAAATAAATAAATAATAAATCAACGTTTTTATATATTAAACAACCTATAAAACAACAATAATAATAACAAGAATAAAATCAACGTAGATAAAATTTGGTTCAACATTGATTAATACTCGTAAAATAAACAAATAAATAAACATTAAGGTATATATATAAATATTAAACGTTATATTCTTCATAATATATTATCATTTAGGTACTTCTCACATTTAATTTTTCTATTCTGATAACATTTTGAAAATGGTTAAAGTCTTTAAAAGTATTACAATATACAGAGGGGTGCACAAAAAACGGCCAACGATGTAGCTTCGTTATTTCTTATCCGATTTTAGTAACTGATATGTCAAATTAAATGGTTTGAAGAATACTACTATCAGATAATAAAAGATTAATTTTATTTTTGAAAACATCAGGAGGAGAAGGCAACTTTTCTATTTCAAATGGCAACACATTTTTTTCTATTAAAAAACTCATTAACAAAAATAAATCAATTATACCAATAGTTTTTTTAATTTTTTTTTTGTCTTATTGTTTCTTTAATTTTATTTATTATTATTTTTTTTAATTTATTTAATTTAATACTTTTTAATTTATTAATAATAAATTTAAAAAATAAAAAACTGAAAACAAAAAAAATCAATTTAATTAAATAAAAAAAAAAATAATAAAAAAAAATGTTTTAAATTAATTTAATAAAAAATTATTGGTATACTTGGTTTAGATTATTTTTGATACTGATTTTTTTCAATCGAAAAAAATATGTTGCCTCTTGAAAAAGAAAATTTGCCCCCTCCTCCCCTGTTGTTATAAAAAATAAAATTAATCTTTTATTATCTGATTGTAGTATTATTCAAACCATTTAATTTGACATATCACTTATTAAAATCGGTTAAGAAATAACGAACCAACATCGTTGGCCGTTTTTTGTGCATCCCTCTGTATAATACATATATCTTCCCATTTTTGTTTTTGTATTGTCCAAATGAATTTTATTATTATTTCAGATTTTATAATTATGAATATGACTATTTTATTTATAATTTATACTGGGTGTACAAAAAGTTCGGCAACGCAAATTTATTTTTAAAATTAAGCATTTTTTAAAAGAATATTTCAAACAAAAGCTTTACGATTCTTTGTGATGGACTATTTAAGAATATTGCCATGACCTTCGCCAGCAGGTTGAAGGTTACGCGATAATCACTAATCTTTCTTTAAATAGCAACTACTCTTTTTATTATAGCTTGCCTTCAGAGGTTTATGGAACATATTTTTTTTATTTTTTAAAGTAAATAGTTTGGAAGTTCGGCATCGTCGATTTATTATTGAAGTTAGGCATTTTTGAGAAAAGTGCTTGAAATAAAAGTTGTACGATTCTTGGTGATATTACATTAAAAACATAATATGCTCCATTAACCTCTGAAAGCAAGCTATAATAATGTGCCATAAAAATGGGTGGTAGCTACTTAAAAAAAGATAAGTGATTATAGCGAGACCTTCAACCTGCCAGTCAAAGTCATGGTAATATTCCTAAATAATACGTCACAAATGCATAATTTCACCAACGATTCCTAAAATTTAGGCATTGCTTATAGCAATGGTTAAAATGGGCATAAGAATCTTTAAAGTTTTTATTTAAAACGTGTTTCTCAAAAATGCTTCATTTAAAAAATAAATGCGCGTTGCCGAACTTTTTGTACACCCTGTATATTAAAATTTTATTTTTGTTTATTACGTACAACCTTATGAACCAAATACAATTTTCTTCATAAGCCAAATCTTGAATTGATAATGTATCAATAATAAATTTGATGTAGGAGTAAACCAATCAATATTAAATAATTTTTTTAAACATTTATTTACTATTCGTTGTAAATTATTAATTAAACGTTTTGATTAGTTTATCCATGATGTTATACCATATGTTAAATTTGAAATTATGTTTAATTATTTATTGTTTAGTTTTTCCAGATAGAAAATTCCTGAATATTCTGATATTTTTTGTACATTTTTAAATTTTATTATCCATTTTAATATTTGAACTAGTTTCAGGTTAATTTTTATTTTTAATACCATTCAACCACTTCCAAGGATATTTACTTAACATCATGGGTTCCTCAAGGAACTCACTGCGATCCAATTTTATTCCTATTATTTATAAATGCAGATGATAAAAAGATTTTTAAGAAATTAAACTTTACCCAACAAATTCAGTCTGATTTAGATAATATTTTAAATTGGTGTGTATAATTAATGATCTCCACTCCAACATTGATAAATGTTTCTGTATGACATTTTGCCGTAAAATAGAAGTAATTTCTGGGATTTTTAAAATATTTGATCTATTTATGCTCAAAGATTTAAGACTTAAGATTTACTATTTCTTAAAACCGGGTGCACAAATCCTATACTTTTCTAAAATCTTAAATCATAAGTCTTAAATCTTAGAGCACAAATAGACCTTTAGTTAAACGTGCCGAGATCTTTGATAAGAAACTTTATTTTAAAGCTTTAATGGTCATATCAAAAATATGTACGTAGCTAGTTTCAAAACTTTGGGATTTGTTACAAGAATTTGTATTTTTCAGCTAAGACATTTAAAATTTAGAATTGTTAAATACAATAAATTATGGATACAACATAATTACAATTTATTTTTTTAAATTGAAAATTACCTGTAATATTTACCTGACATGGTTTTCAATTTTAAAAAATTACCACATATACATGGAGGTTTAAATCGGGATTAAATACTTGATTATATTTGAATACTCGATGTAAACACCCATTTTTATTGGTTTGAGATCGTATCGGACATTGATCCAGCTTTTTTGGGATCGACTCTACTTTTAGGTTTGAAAACATCCCATATAAACGCCTTGAACATTGAAAATTGACAGGAGCACGCGCAAACCTTATTATCGCCCGCTGCATGAATAGTTGATTGTGTAAACTGTAAACTGTAAGCCTAACCTAAAATTATCAAACATAATATGTAATAATTTAAGTAGGTGGTTTATAATTATGTGATTTTTTCTGTAATTTAAAAAATATATTTGAAATTAATTTCAGAACTATTTAAATCCTCATCAAGGTAAACACCTCAGTATTGAAACTCCTAAAAGCATTAAATCCCGGTTCAAATTTTCGTGTACACTTGGTTAATAGTTTGTAAACTTTATAACATAGGTTTTAAGTTTAATTTATTACTAAACAAATAAAAAGAAGCCAACCTTTACATGACAACAAGCGAAATTTCGAATTCCCAACTTAGTCTCTTCATATCCCGGTTATCTTTCTGTTTTTTAAATAAAATTTGAAAAAAAATGAGATGCTACTCCTCTAGAACCAAAAATTGTAATAAATAAATCGAATTCCCAACTTTGTCTCTTCATATCCCGGTTATTTAGCCAAAATGATTTTTTAAACAATTTTTACAGATATCTCTGGAGGATCCCCAAAAAAGACGAGATAGCTTATGCGCGAGTTCTGGGACACCCTGTATATACAGGGTATCTCACGGGAAGTTGGACTCCATGGGTTTGTTTTTATTGATGATATAAACATATTTTGAAAATCGCATTTTCTTGTTTTTTTCAAGATAGGGCACAAACGATTCAAAATTCAAATGTTTTCTCCACGAAATATTAATATACAAACAAATCTCTACTACTTTGTTCTTTCAAACGACTTCCTATCTCTAATAATAACAAAGATATCCATGCAGTCCAACGTCCCGTGAGACACCCTGTATAATAAATACAAAATTGGTCCAAGTATAGATCCTTGAGGAACACCTTTTTTTAAGTATTCATTCAGTGCTAATTACATAATTTATTTGTGTAAAAATCTTTCTGTTTTTTAAATAAAATTTGAAAAAAAATTAGATGCTACTCCTCTAGAACCAAAAATTGTAATAAATAAATCGAATTCCCAACTTTGTCTCTTCATATCCCGGTTATTTGGCCAAAAGGATTTTTTAAACAATTTTTACAGATATCCCTGGAGGGTCCCCAACAAAGACGAGATAGCTTATGCGCGAGTTCTGGGTCACCCTGTATATATAGAGTATCTCACGGGAGGTTGGACTGCATGGGTTTGTTATTATTGGTGATATAGTGGCTAAAGTCTGTCCAATACACAAAAAGGGTCCAAAAACAAACCCAGGAAACTTTAGACCCATCTCCATCCTTCCAAAAGTATTTGAGGCAGTTCTTCTCGATAGACTAGTCGGTTTCTTTGATGATAGAAATATTCCAAGTTCAAACCAATTTGGATTTAGAAAAGGTCTGGGAACTATTGATGCCATGAAATCTTTTGCACGCTATATTAGCGATGCACTCGAAGATAAGGAACATGTCAGCACTGTTTCTGCGATATAACGCGAGCTTTTGACTCGATACAACATGACATTCTCCTGGAAAAATTGGAATTCTATGGTATAAGAGGCAATTGTTTAAACTTATTTAAATCTTACCTATCAAATAGAGTACAGATTGTAGACCACATTGGTTTAAGAAGTACTCCGTAATGTATTGAGCATGGTATCGCTCAAGGTTCTTTGTGTGGACCGTTTTTAATCCTATTATTCATAAATGATCTGCCATTAAACTTAGACTCATTCTCAGTGTTATATGCGGATGATACCACACTGGCAGTGAGAAAGATAGACCTGGAGGAACTACGATCAAACACTGAAGATATCATCAAAACAACTTCTGAATGGTTCATTGCTAATAGGCTAGCCCTCAGCGAAAGTAAGAAACAACAACAATTCTTCACTTCCAGCAGAAGAAACAGAGAACTTCATGGTGGCATCACGAAATTCCAAGGGGTGTACTTCGATTCACTTCTAACTTGGCAACCTCATACATATAAGAGAACTATGTATGACTCTTTCAACAGCAATTTATGCAATCAAACGAACCAGAGACATTGCAGGTCTAGATGGAGCCAAGACGTCTTATTTTGCACTATTCTATAAATGGATTAAATACGGCATTAGATTGTGGGGTCTCAGCAGTAACGCCTTCAAAGTCCTGATATTGCAAAAGAAAGCCACTCGAGCCTTGGATAAGGTGGATGAACGAACTTCATACCGGCCCCTTTTTAAAAAATTCGGCCTGCTAACTCTTCCGTCAATTTTCCTGTTAGAAGTTCTATGTGAAGTAAAAACAAACCTCAACTCGTTCCTGAAAAAGTCAGATGTCCACATCCACAACATACGAAAGAGAGAACAGATCTACATTCCTCATCATAGATTGAAAACAAACGATATTTGGGACATTGGACTGAAGGCATTCAACAAGCTGCCAAACAAGTGGAGAGATCTACTTCTACCAAGATTAAAAACAACATTAAAGACGCATTTCCAGGCAAATGTATTTTATTCCATCCAAGAGTTCTTTGACAGCAATCTGTGATATATATTTTAGTCTACCTTCTTATATGTATATTTCAAATTTTCTTCTGTTTTGTCATTTTATACCTCATCAAATTGTTTTATTAAGCTTATTGACAAGTACTTATAATTACATTATCATTTTTTTGTATTATGATGTATGTTGCACAAATAAATTGATACTTGATATAACTATATTTTGAAAATCCCATTTTCTTGTTTTTTCAAGATATAGCGCACAAACGATTCAAAATTTAATTATTTTCTCAACGAATTATTAATATACAGGGTGTCTCATTGAAAACTTCAAATGTCGATTATTTGATAACTAAATTTTTTTCAAAAAAATAATCGAACACGTCGATTTTTGTTTTGAGGGGGGAGCACGGTAATATATATACATATACAGGGTGATTCAGATCACCCGTGCCACCCAGTTATCTCGAGAACGCGTTATCGCACATCACTAAAATAAAAAACTTAATTACCAAAGTGAACCTAAAGAATCCATTGGTGAACTTATTTTTTTCAGGAACAACCCGGAACTATCCGGAACCGGATATCACTTTGATTTTTTAAATTGCAACATAGGTCGAGTTTGGTATGGTTTGATAGGTCTTTCAAAAACAAATACCTTTTATTAAAATATTTTTTTAATATTTTCCATAGTTTAGAATTTATTCGAAAAACAAAAAAAATTGTTAATAAAGGTAAATAAAAATTATTGCATATTTTGAAGAATTTTATAAATTTATAAACTCTTCCTACAAATTCTAATATTTTACCAACTTTAAATATCATATTTGTCCATATTTAAACAAAATTCTTTAAAATATGCCATAATTTTTATTTACTTTTTTTAACAATTTTTTTTGTTTTTCGAATACATGCTAAACTATGGAAAATATTAAAAAAAATATTTTAATAAAAGTTATTTGTTTTTGAAAGACCTATCAAACCATACCAAACTCGACCTATGTTGCCATTTAAAAAATTAAAGTTACCTCCGGTTCCGGATAGTTCCGGGTTGTTCCGGAAAAAAATAAGTTCACCAATGGATTCTTTAGGTTCACTTTCGTAATAAAATTTTTTATTTTGGCCATGTACGATAACGCGTTCTCGAGATAAATGGGTGTCACGGGTGGTCTGAATTACCCTGTATATACAGGGTGTCTCAGACCACCCGTCCACCCCTTTTATTTTGAGAACGCCTTGTCGCACAAGGCTGAAATAAAAAAAAATATTACCAAAGCAAACCCGAAGAATCCATTGGTGCACTTATTTTTTTCCGGAGCAATCCGGAAGTACCCGGAACCGGAAGTAACTTTTGATTTTAAAATGACAACATAGGTCGAGTATGGTATCGTTTGAAAGGTCTTTTAAAAAGAAACAACTTTTATTAAAATATTTTGGTAATATCTTGCATAATTAACAAATTAAACGAAAAAAAAATGCAAACAAGTGACCATTGGTCTCTTAAATTATGGAAAAATTAAATCGTTACGATCATCCGCAAATGGGCAAGAGAGAGATTTTTTTAAATTGAAACTCTTTTTTGCGTTTATCGCTTTATTCGTTAAAAATAATCAACTTTTTTTTATTTTTTGAATTAAGGTAAATACATAACCTAAAAAAAGTTGATTATTTTTAACAAGCGAAGCAAAAAATACATGTTTCCATTTAAAAAATCATAATTGCCTCTACCCTTACCCATTGAGGATGATGGTAGTGTTTTAATTTTTCCATAATTTAAGAAACCATTTGTCACTTGTTTGCTTTTGTTTTTCGTTTAATTTGTTAATTATGAAAGATATTAAAAAAATATTTTAATAAAAGTTGTTTCTTTTTAAAAGATCTTTCAAACGATGCCATACTCGACCTATGTTGCCATTTAAAAATCGAAAGTTACTTCCGGTTCCGGGCACTTCCGGATTATTCAGGAAAAAAATAAGTGCATCAATACATTCTTCGGATTTGCTTTGGTAATATTTTTTTTATTTCAGCCATGTACGACAAGGCGTTCTTAAAATAAAAAGGGTGGACGGGTGGTCTGAGACACCCTGTATAAGACCAATTTAATCACTTTCACGCGGGGGGCGTTAATCCCCAATTTTTTAAAGAGCAAGAGGAATAAAGTAATATATCATTTGAAAGCTGCTGATAATTGGAATTCAACGGTATAAATTAAATTAAAATTGATCGATTCATTTAAAAAAAAAATAAAAACTCATTGTAATAAATAAATTAAAAAATGTTAAATTAACCCTAGGCGCCAAAAAATATTTTTCTAATTAGCAAATTATTAAATACTGTACAAAAAATTAAACAATTTAATTTAATCGCAAAATGGCAATAAAAGGTGTTATAACCTACGTACAATTTAAAAAAAAATGGTATAGCAATAGATTGAGGGTAAAAACTTTGTCTTCGTTATATGTATTTATATTGACAGCTATCAAAATTTCATTTAGAAATATGCGCTAATCTTGAAAATATCGACATTTCAAGCCTTCAGTGAGACACCCTGTATAAAAAAAGGTCTAGAGTCTAGACATCCCCGCCCATAAGAATAATAAATTAACTCAAAATAAAAATAATTAATTTAAATTTTGTTTCAATTTTAAATCCATTAAGGGATTAAATTATACCACTTTCACTTAAAATTTAGGTTAAATTAAATTCAAAAATTGATAAAAGTCACTAAAAAATGTAAGCACGTAAGAGCCAAATGCAACACTTCCACTTAAAATTTAAGTGATACTTCCATTCGAAAATTGACAGAAGTACAATGGAAATTTTGTCAATAATATAATTTAAGTGTCACTTAGGGGTTTAAGTAGAAGTAGTGCAACTAACCCGAAGTATCGTCTTGGGTTTTATGGTAAAGTAGTGCAACTGGCGCTATTAAATCGATTGGAATATTTTGAAATTATAATTTTAAACGACTAAAATGTACTAAAAGCTCTTTTAAAATAACTTGTATTTTTAGGTAATTAATGAATTTAAATGAGTAATTTTACTATCGGCTAAATTAGTGTCATAGATATTTTAGTTTTTAAAAAATATAGTGCAAATAATACATAATTAATAATGCTAAAAATGGGTGATTTTTGCAAATTATATGTATTTAAGGAATAATTTAAAAAGGTTATTTATAATATTAAAAAAAAATATTGATGAATAATTCGTAAAATAAAAAGTGTATATTTTGTGATAAAATCGATGAATGAAATGAAGTCAGGAAATTAATTTTATTTGAAACCCTCTTCGCCAAATGTCACTATATTTGGAAACTAAATAAAATTTAATTAATTTTCTAAATTACTTGCCATTTGTTCTTGTCCGAAGCTTAGTTTTTCATGGTGCGCTAAAAGTTATAGTTCCGTTTTCCGTTCCAGCACTGCAATAATTTCCAAAGTAAGTTTTTCTTGAACAGAAATCACTTAATAGAAAGTTTTGGCGCGTTGATGAATTCGTGTGTCGCGTATAGGCGTCGCGGCGCTTCGAAACTTACTGAAATCCGGTGTGGCATGCAGCGCACTCTGCCCTGGCGCAACTATATCGACAGAACTAATGTCACTAGTTGCACGAAACCGCAAAAATATCGAAAAAAATTTAATAAAAATTTATACTTTTTTATAATTCTTTATGATTCTATCTAAACTTAAATTTACTCCATTACTTATTATACAAAAATTTTATTTTTAATTAATCTAGTGATTTTTATATTAATTATAATGGTTTAAATTTCGTTAAATTGGGGTAATAAATCGTCGATAATTTCAGGGTATAAAGAGGGTGTGGATAATGATTAGGAGAGTGGCTGTGTTTAAGGTCATTAATAAGCGACACTTAAGCCACACTTGATTAAATATTAAATTTATATCATTAGTTTTGGTGCGCAGTTGCACGACCCTTTCGTTTCCACCTGTTGTTTTTTAAGCTTAAGTAATTTATTTTTAATTTCAAAAAAAACTTTTTAAATTAAAATGCCTCCCATAAAGCCTTCAGATTGCTTTCATTCAATGCTTCAAATTAAAATACAATTTTAGATTTCTCATAAAAACAAAATTGATTTATCTACAGGGCGCTCAGTGGCAGACCCAAACGAGGGACGGAGGGTGATTTCACCAGCTGACTGAAGGTGCCATTTTCAAGATTGAAATTAACTTTATAACAAAAAAATCTAAAATTTCAGGACTAAATTTGACTTTGAAAGTGATATTTGCACGTTTTTGTCCAGAATTGTAAAACGAAATTTTTTTGGCTAAAAACTCATCCAAAAACATATAAAACTTTAATTTAATTAGTGAATTTTTTTATAAAATTTTAATATTTAAATATTTTGGATTTTAATAATTTTCTTAAAAACTGCAAAAGTTATTAAGACTAAAAATTTGTACCTGAAACATATAGCACCTAGATGTATTTTAAAAAATATTTGGTGAAAATCGGTCGATTAGTTTTTCCATAATAAAATCGCAAGATATTTGCTAAAATTTATTCATAAATCCGACCCTGGAGAGTTTATTTAAAAAATTTCAAACAATTTATTAGAATAATTAAAAAATACAATTCATTCCTAAAATTTTGAGCTCCTAAACGTTTTTGTACCTCGTATAGTTTTCAAGCAATCAACATTTTACTGGAAAATCTAAAATTTCAGGACTACATTTCACTCTAAAGTGAAATTTTCTCGAAAACTACCAAAGTTATTAACACTAAACATTTACAAAAGATATATGTAGCATCTAGATGTATTTTAAAAAATATTTAGTGAAAATCGTTCGATTAATTTTTCTTTAATAAAATCGCAAAATATTTGCTAAAATTTCGGCATAAATCCGGCCCTGGAGAGTTTAATTAAAAATTTTCAAACATTTTATTAGAATGATTGGAAAATACAATTTTGAGCCCTTAAACGTTTCCTCGTATACTTTTCAATCAATCAACCTTTTTCTGAAAATTCTAAAATTTCAGGATTAAATTTGACTATAAAGTGGGAATTTCTCGAAAACTACAAAAGTTATTAACACCATAATTTTATACGAGATACATGTGGCAACTAGATGTATTTTAAAAAATATTTGGTCAAAATCGGTCGATTAGTTTTTCTTTAATAAAATCTCAAAATATTTGCTAAAACTTGGGCACAAATCCAGCCCTGGAGAGTTTATTTAAAAATTTTCAAACATTTTATTAGAACGATTGAAAAACACAATTCATTCCTTAAATTTAGAGCTCTTAAAGGTTTTGTACCTCGTATAGTTTTCAACCAATCAACTTTTTTCTGGAGAATCTAAAATATCAAGACTAAATTTGACGAGATACATGTTGCATCTAGATGTATTTTAAAAAATATTTAGTGAAAATCGGTCGATTAATTTTTCTTTAATAAAATCGCAAAATATTTGCTAAAATTTCGGCCTAAATCCGGCTCTGGAGAGTTTAATTAAAAATTTTCAAACATATTATTAGAATGATTGGAAAATATAATTTTGAGCCCTTAAACGTTTCCTCGTATAGTTTTCAATCAATCAACCTTTTTCTGAAAATTCTAAAATTTCAGGATTAAATTTGACTCTAAAGTGAGATTTTCTCGAAAACTACAAAATTATTAACACCAAAATTTTACACGAGATACAAGTGGCATTTAGATGTATTTTAAAAAATATTTAGTGAAAATGGGTCGATTAGTTTCTGCTAAAATTTGGGCACAAATCCGACCCTGAAGAGTTTATTTAAAAATTTTTACCTCGTATAGTTTTCAAGCAATCAACTTTTCTGACAAATCTAAAATTTCAGGACTCTAAAGTGAGATTTTCTCGAAAACTACAATAGTTATTAACACCAAAATTTTACACGAGATACATGTGGCATCTAGATGTATTTAAAAAAATAATTGGTGAAAATCGGTCGATTGGTTTTTTTCCTAATAAAATTACAAATTATTTGATAAAATTTGGGCACAAATCCGGCCCTGTGGAGTTTATTTGAAGACTTTCAAACAGTTTATTAGAATCATCGGATAATGCAATTAATTCCTTAAATTTTGAGCTTTTAAAAATTTTTATGCCTCGTATAGTTTTTGACAAATTTACTTTTTTTCTGAAAAATCTAAAATTTATGGACTCAATTTGACTTGACAGTGACATTTTACACATTTTTATCCAGAACTCTAAAACGAAAAGTGATAATAAAATCTTTTTTCGGTAGAAAGCCCATCTAAAGCCCTTTTCAAAAACATATAAAACTATAATTTAATTAGTGAATTTAACGATTTTTTAAGGTTTTATTATTTCAATATTTTCCTGGTTTGCAATAATTTTCTTGAAAACTACTTAAGTTATCTACATCAAAAATTTTTAACAGAAACATATAGCACCTAGATGTATTTTTAAAAATATTTGGTGAAAATCGGTCGATTAGTTTTTCCTTAATAAAATCGCAAAATATTTGCTAACATTTCGGAATAAATCCTGACCTGGAGAATTTATTTAAATGTTTTCAAACATTTTATTAGAATCATTGGAAAATACCATTCATTCCTTAAATTTTGAGCCCTTAAACGTTTTTGTACCTCGTATAGTTTTCAAGCAATCAATTTTTTTCTGGAAATTCTAAAAATTCAGGACTGAATTTGACTCTATAGTGGGATTTTCTCGAAAACTACAGAAGTTAATAACACCAAAATTTTACACGAGATACATGTGGCATGTAGATGTATTTTAAAAAATATTTGGTGAAAATCGGTCGATTGTTTTTTCTTAATAAAATGACAAATTATTTGGTAAAATTTGGGCACAAATCCGGCCCTGGAGATTTTATTTAAAAACTTTCAAACAGTTTATTAAAATCATCGGAAAATGTAATTAAATCCTTAAATTTTGAGCTCTTAAACATTTTTTTACCCCGTATAGTTTTTGAGAAATTAATTTATTTTCTGAAGAATCTAAAATTTCTTGACTCAATTTGACTTGAAAGTGATATTTTACACATTTTCGTTCAGAACTCAAAAACGAAAAGTGATAATAAAATCTTTTTTCGGTAAAAACCCCATCTAAAGCCCTTTTCAAAAAACATATAAAACTTAAATTTAATTAGTGAATTTAACGATTTTATAAGTTTTTATTATTTCAATATTTTCCTAGTTTGCAATAATTTCCTTGAAAACTACTTAAGTTATCTACATCAAAAAATTTTAACAGAAACATATAGCACCTGGATGTATTTTAAAAAATATTTGATGAAAATCGGTCGATTAGTTTTTCCCTAATAAAATCGCAAAATATTTGCTAACATTTCGGAATAAATCCGGACCTGGTCGATTGGTTTTTTCTTAATAAAATTACAAATTATTTGGTAAAATTTGGGCACAAATCCGGTCCTGGAGAGTTTATTTGAAGACTTTCAAACAGTTTATTAAAATCATCAGAAAATGCAATTAATTCCTTAAATTTTGAGCTCTTAAACATTTTTGTACCCCGTATAGTTTTTGAGAAATTAACTTCTTTTCTGAAAAATCTAAAATTTATGGACTCAATTTGACTTGAAAGTGACATTTTACACATTGTCGTCCAGAACTCTAAAGCGAAAAGTGATAATAAAATCTTTTTTCGGTAAAAACCTCATCTAAAGCCCTTTTCAAAAAGATATAAAACATTAATTTAATTAATGAATTTAAAGATTTTTTAAGGTTTTATTTTTTAAATATTTTCCAAGATTTAGAATTCAATAATTTTCTTGAAAACTACTTAAGTTATCTACATCAAAATTTTATACCAGAAACAAATAGCACTTAGATGTATTTTTAAAAATATTTGGTGAAAATTGGTCGATTGGTTTTCCCATAATAAAATCGCAAAATATTTGCAAAAATTTGGACACAAATCCGGCACTGAAGAGGTTATTTGAAGACTTTGAAACAATTTATTAGAATAATTTGAACGTTTTTGATGTCGAAAGTGAAATTTTACACTCAAACTCAAAATCCAAAACTGATTCTTTTTTGGCTAAAGTTTTTTAAAGATTTCATTAGATATTTAAATATTTTCCAAGTTTTATATTTTAATAATTTTCTTGAAAACTACAAAGGTATTTCCGATATTAATACAGTAATGGATGCTGTAGTGCTTTTTTGATCTATCTAATACTCTGTTGAAATGGAAATTCGAAAAGCCACTGATTACGGAGGGCGCTCTAAAAAAATTCTATTATTTTGTAATAAAATATAGATGTAATTAGAGATGCTTCAAAGAAATGTTTAGCACTTCTTTTTTATTGTAGTGTAATTAAATTTGCAAATTAAAATTCTAAAATTACAAAGAACTTTAAATAACGTTGATTAAATACAAAATTCATATAACCTCGGTTTGTATGTATGTACATATGTACATGTTTTTAAATTTTGAATAATCACCTGCTGGTCCACTTTTCCCTACTCTCTAAAAATTGCCGAAAAAGATAAAAAATTCATCATCCGGGAGTGGCTAGGGTTCACTGTGAATGTTTTATAAGTGTGTATCGTGTATTTCATCAAAAGTAGATCTGTATAAGCGATTATTTTTTTAAAGCGCCGAATTAAAACAGTAATCTAATTTTAAAAAAGTAGGTTTTGTATGCTATTTCAATGCTATATTAAAATATGCAGGCGAGTTGCAATAATTTAAAGGTGGTGTAGCAAACAATGCGAGAGATACAAATCAAAATTACTTCACCATTCCAACTCTAAATCTGCATATTTGATGATTTACCGCTGCTATTTCTAGATATTTACTAAAGTAATGATAAAACACGGGAACAGCCACGTTTGCTTCAATTTGCAGATATTAAAAGAGCGACGCCGAGGGTGATAAGTGATAAGCCGCTCAACCAAGGGCTTGTGCCATGTGTTCGACGGGAATTCACTAATTACACTTTTATAAACAAATTAACATCTTGTAAACATTTTCGTAGCTCGTAATTTTCGTAAAATTGAGGGTACAAGCGGTTCTCATAAATTTAACACCACAAGAGGCATCAACTCACCAACTGCCTCAAGCCCTCGAGCTTCAGATGAAACTTGTGTGAGGTTTTAAAAGGTTAAGAATTTCTACTTAAATAAGTTACCATTTACCATCCCTTTTAACTAAATACTTTACACTTTCATCTTTTCAACTTTAATTTTCCATCCAATATTCATGAATTAAAACGCGCATACTTTTAGAAACTTTAAATTACTCCACTTCATTCGCATTAAAAATTCCCAAATTTAAGCTGTTAAATTTCGAAATTAATCACAGCATGCCAAAAAACGTCAAAACTCTCACCTCTCAAAATTATTTGTCAACAAACGATTCTTTCTAAAATTAAAATGTATGTAAATTAACACAATGCCTACTACTCCAATTGATAGTATTCAACCCACGGCGCTAGTAGATCCAAATAAGGATCGAAAAACCGTCCTGGAAACCCATGGCTACTTCTTGGGTAAAACCATAGGAGCAGGATCTTACGCAACAGTCCGGGTAAAACAACCACCATTCAACAACCCCATAATTTAAATCAATTAACAGTACGTTTTTGCTTTCCTCAATTTTAAGATGGCACACAGCGAAATACATGGGGGATCTGTGGCAATCAAAATTGTCAGCAAATACACCGCACCGGAGGATTACTTAAAAAAGTTTTTACCAAGAGAAATTGAAGTTGTTAAAGGTTTGAAACACGCCAATTTAATCCGATTTCTTCAAGCAATTGAAACCACTCACAGAGTCTACATTGTAATGGAGTATGCAGAAAATGGAAGTCTCCTAGATATTATTAGAAAAGAATGTTACATTCCTGAAGAAAAAGGCAGGAAATGGTTTAGACAATTGGTTGATGGTATTGAGTATTGCCACGAAAGAGGAGTGGTACACAGGTTTACAATTCTCTCATCTTATTAATTACAATTATTTTATATTCTCTTGTGTTTAGAGATATAAAGTGTGAAAATCTTTTAATGGATGTGGGTTTTAACATCAAAATTTCTGATTTTGGTTTTGCTCGCTCCTACGTGAGACATCAGCAAAATGGTGCACCTGCATTATGTGAAACTTTCTGCGGAAGTTACGCTTATGCTTCACCAGAAATCCTTAAAGGAATACCGTATCAACCACAACTAGCCGATATTTGGTCGATGGGGGTAGTACTATACGCCATGGTTTTTGGAAGACTACCTTTTGATGACACTAATTACTCTTTATTATTAAAAGTAAGTAATTCGAGTTTTATTTGTGCGACTTTAATTTTTTTTTTTTAATTTTCAGCAAGTTTCAAGTAAAGTAGTATTCCCAAAAGACCCTAAAATCACACTATCTTGCAAAAGTTTAATAAATAAGATACTATCACCTTTAAAATTAAGAGCACGGATGAGTGTAATAAGATCGGATCCTTGGTTCAACTATACAGGAGATCAAGCTGGACCTAGCAACAGGGAATATAGCGTAAGACAACTAATTTTGGAAAAATCTCAACTGGTGAATTAAACGTACTTCAACCTTTGGCAACCAAATATGCTTGAGATATTTTATTTACCCTATAGATAGCGCTGTACGAAATTAAAATTTAGTTTATGCACAAAACTTTATATTTTTCTAGGATGATGAACAATTGGATAAACCAGAATCAAGTAAAGACCAACTTCCTAATATTTTAACTAAAAAGAAACTTAGTGAAAATGCTAAGGCACGAGACAAGCAAGGTAATAGTACTGACGAAGAAAGACCTATAGCTACTCAATTACCGACAGAAGAAAATTAAAACCAAAAATAAGGAGTATTTATTTTTTATTAGAAAGATATTTTTATACAATAATGTAATAAATTATATTTACAATCTGATTTAAAAACATACAAGTGATTATTATTTCATTAAAAAATAATAGTAATGCAGTATTTAAACTAACTGGGTAAATATTATAGAATTGCGGCGTAATTATTATCCTGCAGTATTTATAGATTTATATAAAATTGGCACAGATAATATACAAAAATATTACATTTTTTGTGCTTAAAATTTATGTTGGCGCTAAAATAACTTTTATTAAACACATTTCGTATTGCAAATGCAAATGTATTGTCGAATTTTTAATGATAAGGTTTTATACGATTAGATTCTATGATGATATTAAAAAAATCATCTTTGGTTGCATTTTAAGTCCAAATAAATGGCACTAAAAGCTAATTTATATCACATTCATTAAACTAAAAAAAGCATCAATATGAGCAAATTAAATTCGTTAATTATGTACATATTTACACATAAGGGTCTAACTTTTTTTTACATTCAATAAGAATAATTCTGCACGTTTTTCTCATGTGGATCTAAAAGTGGCAACTCAGGTGATTGTTGCAATAGAGTGTAAGCTGGTGAAGTTGTTGTCATAGCTAAAGTTATTCCCGACTTATAAGCGGCAGGGATGCGAATATGTGATGTATTAGTAAATCCTGGCCGTAATTCTCTTCCACTTTCATGTATCATATTTGCAACTTGACCTAAAAAATAATTATTAAGTACAAAATCACTAGATTTTAACATTCAGTTGATACCATCACACAGTGTGTCCAAAAAAGAAGTGATCAAAAGAAAATTGTAGAAAGTACACAGTGGCTGTTACAGAGGGCGAATGTCAAAATTTTTAAGTTTTTTCTAATTTTTATGATTTATTTAAAAAACGCTACAATACCCTCATTAAAAAGTTCATCAAGCTTCCAGTAAAATTTTCAAGAACTCTTTTGGATGCTATTTTAAACGAACACAGTAGGTTTCTCAAAATTATTATGAAAGTTACTGGAGTTAAAAACTTCAAAAAAGAAAACAAAAAAGAAAACTATAATCTGATTCAGTGTTTCCAAAATATATCCGAGAAATTATAAGCAACTTTTGTTTTTCAAGTGGCAACATGAGAACAAAAAAATCAATACCAAGAACAATACCAGGGGTCCAATTTTAACTTCAAAATGAAGTTTTTCAAAAAAAAGTAGATGTCATACTGAACAAAAAAAATCGATTTACAAGTTACAGCAAGTTTTAAATTTTTTATAAATTTTGTGGAACACCCTATATAATTTCCTTCTTTTCATTATTTTTTTATATTTAACAAGTATACTTTGGCTTTTCTTTTTACCCTATTGCTTTTTTGATTGTTTTTAAAACTAAGAACCACCTTTTAAACTGCATGCATTAAAATAATTATCGATGAAATTAAAGACAAAATCCTAAGCATACTTGTTTTTAATAAAAATTTTGATATTAAAAAAATATACAGGAATACCAAAAATCACTAAAATTTAGAACAGTTGTAACACACCAAAAATGAGTATTTTTTTTAAATAAATTCTCGGTTGAAATTCACTATAGGGTGTGGGCGTGTCCACTCGGGAGAATCGTATCTTGGCGACAAGTATTTAAAATATTAACTGTCAGCCATAGCTGTCACCTGCTGTCGGCAATTATCAGCATTCGTTCAGACTCAAACAGTCACATAAATTAAATTTGTAAAATAATAATGGAAAATATTAAAATAACAGCCAAATTTTTGTATGGGCTAGAGGAGTTTTAGTGTTTCTTTTGATGGCGAATAGGCGATGGTCAGTTTTAGTTTAAATAATAATTATAAATATTTTAACAACCTTTTTTTAAAAATTTCTTTACAAGGCATAAAAATACATACCAACTACATTAATTCTTTTCCAACGAACATCTTTAATCCTCATTAACTCCGGCAAATCAGAGCGAAATTTCCACCTGCTAAGTATATCATCCCTTCGCACCAATAAAACAGATTCTGAACATAATTGAGGCCATAACATTCCAGCCTCAACACACTCCAAAGGGTTGGTTAAGTGTATTCCGCTAGAATCTAAACCGAAAATCATCTGGTGATGCCAAGCATCCGGTATGGTACCAATACACCTTTGTAAATTTAGCGTGGCTATAGGGACTGCACCATTTTTCATCCAAAACGTCAGCCATGAATATAAATTAACGACTCTTTCTGGGTACATGTGAAAAAATCTAGCGTAAATCATTCCGTTTGAAATTTTATTTAATCCTTCGACTATATCTTGAGGAGTGCTTCCGGCTGAGCTTCGCGATATCAAATACTCAGTTAAAGAGCAATCGGTTCGTCTTAATTTAGTATTAACACATTCCTTTACTTTATCAATTGATGGTATAGGAAATCTTAATACGTTTAATACATTTAAAACAGCTGTAGCTGCACAAGCTGAAGGACCAATTTGAGTAATTTGTTTTAAATAAGCTTCTTCTTTACTCCAAAGTAAGACGGATTCAATTTTCTGGATTTCCGTTAAAGTTTGTACCATTGGTACAGTAGCACCTTTAATTGGTGGGACGTTTTCATTAGGTGATACTAATTCACCTTTTGTGCAATGGCATCGTTTTGTGACACGAAACTTGATGGATTTTGTTCGGTCGGATAACGAACATGACCACGGCATATTTTCTTCACTCTCCTCTGATAATTGTACATTAACCTTTGAAAAATTATCAACCATCCTAAAAAGTTTCATTTAATAATCAAACTGCAATATTATAATTAGGATGTGACTATTTTCACATACAGTATGTACGAATTTGCACATACGGGTATTTATGAAGAAATGACTATTTGGACATACAGTATGCATGAATATATGAGCATTCAAATTACCACATGCAATACATCGAATTTTACTAAAATTTTATTAACGGTATCTAATAACTTAGGTATATTTTAATGTTCTAAATTTTTAATATAATTTTTTTTATTAATATGACTTACTTTAAATACTTAGGTATAATAACTAAACAGTACTCATAAAAAAATGTATTCACTATTTTTACAATAATATAAAATGAAAACATACATACAGAGGGGTGCACAAAAAACGGCCAACGATGTAGGTTCGTTATTTCTTATCCAATTTTAATAAGTGATACGTCAAATTAAATGGTTTGAAGAATACTACTTTTAGATAATAAAAGATTAATTTTATTTTTGAAAACATTAGAGCAGGGGGAGGCAACTTTTCTTTTTCATCTGGCAACATATGTTTTTCGATTGAAAAAAATCATTAACAAAAATAATCTAAACCAACTATACCAGTAAGTTTTCTTTTTAATTAATTTCTTTAATTTTTCTTTTCTTATTATTTTTAAATTTTTTTATTATGTATTATTAATTTTTTTTAATTTAATTAAATTGTTTTTTTTTGTTTTTAAGTTTTTTATTTTTTAATTTATTATTAATAAATTAATATAAATTAACTAAAATAAAATAATAAATTAAAAAACTTAAAAAACTGGAAACTCAAAAACAAAAAAAAACAATTGAATTAAATTGAAAAAAAAAATAATAAAGAAATTAAAAAAAAAATAAGAAAAAAAAATTAATTTAAAAGAAAATTATTGGAATACTTGGTTTAGATTATTTTCTTTAATGATTTTTTTCCAATCAAAAAAAATATGTTGCCATTTGAAAAAGAAAAGTTGCCTCCTCCTCCTCTGATGTTTTCAAAAATAAAATTAACCTTTTATTATCTGATAGTAGTCTTTTTCAAACCATTTAATTTGACGTATCACTTATTAAAATCGGATAAAAAATAACGAATGTATGTATATTTTCATTTTGTATTATTGTAAAAATAGTGAATAAATTTTTTTATGAGTGCTGTTTAGTTATTATACCTACGTATTTAAAGTAACTCGAGTAAGTCATATTAAAAAAAAATTATACAGGGTGAGTCCAAATTAAACCGCCAAAATTTTTGGGCAGATTCTACGACTAATTTTAAGATAAAAACTTCAAATTAACATATGTCCGATTTCGCTTCCTAAGGGAGCTACAGCCCTTCAAGGATGGTGTAAAAAAAGAAGGTTTTTCTAGGTTTATTTGAAAACGCTTTATAGTAGAAACTTCAAATTTGGTGTGAATCATAATACGCTTTGGATATGTCTCCCTGATTATTTTGAATTTTTTTGCATGCTTCTAAAGGGTAGTTTTGGAGAGGGATGGTAATAAAAACTGTCATAACTTTTTAGGGGTTCATTTTTTAAGATTTTTTTTTTCAAAATAATGTTGGCCAAACAATTTCAGATAAAAAAGGTATTCTTGTACGAACTCTGTAGAATGCACCATTTTAGAGAAAAATGCACATAATCTTGTGATGGTCGTTTTAAAGATATTTTATGGCACGTTAGGTATCTACTTTTTCCTACAATACACGTCTTTTATTATTAGGTAGCTAATAAAATCTATGACTTTATTTGATTATTTTGGATATTTTAATTAAGTTAAGGGTATTTTTAATTTTTATAACCTTTCTTTTCCTCAACACCTTTGAAGGGCTGTAGCTCCCTTAGGAAGCAATTTCGGACATATGTTAATTTGAAGTTTTTATCTTAAAATTAGTCGTAGAACTGCCTAAAAATTTTGGCGGTTTAATTTTGACTCACCCTGTATTCAGATCAAAATTTAGAGCATTAAAATATACGTAAGTTATTAGATACCGTTAATAAAATATTAGTAAAATTAATATTTCGACGTATTGCATGTGGTAATTTGAATGCTCATATATTCATGCATACTGTATGTCCAAATAGTAATTTCTTTGCAAATACTGTATGTGCAAATAGCCATTTATTCGTACATACTGTATGTGCAAATAGCCATTTATTCGTACATAGTGTATGTGCAAATACCCAATTATTCGTACATACTGTATGTGCAAATAGCCACATCCTTATAATTATCTTACCCCTCAACGTGACTACTACTTTCTTCAATTTCTATACTATTATCGTCAACTTGATTTCGTTCCATAACCACATCTATTGTATTATAATCTTCTAAATTACTAGTCGAAGGTTCTTCTAAACTACTTTTATTTTCAACTGGTTCCTTACTTTCCACCTTAGATTCTTGTTCCAAATCAGAATCTTCAATATCTCCATTATTGCCAGGATCAAAATCCATCTCCAAATAATCCATTTCTGGACTCGAGGTTTGCACCCGATTAACGACTTCAGGGATATCCGGTGGTATATCCAACGAGAAAAAGGAGCTTGGTAAATCCGCTACATGATCACCTTTATATGTATAAATACAACCATCATCTGACACTGATAAAATATCGTTATCACTCGAATCATTTTCTTCCTCGTATTTATAATAACCATTTATGGATGAACATGAGGGTACATTAACGTCATAATACGCCACCCTGTTCTGTACTCCATTAACTTTCATCTCATCGCTATTAAAAGTAGGCATATTTTCTATATTATTGTTAAACTTAGTGGATTTAACAGACTTTATAGAACCTTCCTTCGTCTTTTTAGGTATAGCACCTTTACTAACATCGTTAACATTCGCATTAGTATCAGACGAGCTACCTGGCTTATCTTCTTTATTACAAGATGTACCTGCTCCGGTGTCTTCACTTGTATTCATTTTCGTTTAACATTACCATCAAAATCAAAAATTACCAAATATATTAATTTTAAGATTTTTTATAAGAAAGATATTTGATAAACACCACTTGTGATGAATCAATGCTCAAATGTTGTTGGTTAAAATTTTATTTAAAATAATTAACAAAAATGCTTTAATTTTTGACAGGTGAACTTGTTTTGTTTTGGTTTTGATTTATTGGAGGTTAGATTTGACAGCAGTGAAGTATTCAATCAAAACTTTTTTGAAGAGCTACCAACGGTATAAAAATTGATATACAGGGTCCTCCAAAAATCCTGCTTTTGTACTTAATTTAGAGCTGCTTGATGGCCGATCTCACCGACACGACTTAGGCCCCTAAGTAGTACTTAAATTTTGAATTGACAGATTTTGTATTGTGTTCCTGTCAATTTAGACATTAAAGTAGTTCTTAAATTTTAAGTCGTGTCGGTGAGATCGGCCATGAATCACTTTGGCTTAAATATTAGGCATTTTTTGAGTCAAACACAATTTTTAGGTTAACGCATTCGTGTATTTACGTTCTATCTCGAGTTACTTTTCTAAAAGTTCTATGAGCCTAAATATAACATAACCTACAAATTTATGTCAATTTTTTTAGGTTATATTGGGTGATCGGGTGTCTCATCCATATGCTCTTTGCTGTAATTATATCTAAAAATAATTAAATAATTGCCAGTAAAATGGAGATGAAATTAAATCTGAATAAGTCTTCACCGCCAATTGGTAATTTTTTTTTTCAAATTTTATGTGTTAAATATCCTAATAAACTTTTTAATATAACTTGAAGCTTACACATTTTTAAAATTGTGTAGGATATAAATAAGCTAGTCCCCAATGTAACTCCTTAGATTAAGTATCTCACTAAAAAATGATGCAATTTGTTTATAACCCGATATAATTTTGTTGTAGATGCCTTATTATTCGCTGGTTATGCGAATGAAAATAAGGGCGTAACGTTTAATTTAGAATGGGGTACCGAAACTTCAATTGAATGGAATAAGTCTAAAATCAATGTTTTAACGTCAAGCGATGTTTGTAGAATTGCACCCAGGTTAATTGATGAAAATGAGTTTTACGGAGCCTCAGCTATTGAAAAAACCGCTGTCGATAGTTGGATTAATTTTGCTCAAGGACAAATTAACTCTCACTTAAACATCGAAACTTTAAATTACTTAAATAAACAATTAGCTCCAGTGACTTACTTGGTCGGAAAAAGAATTACCATCGCTGATTTTGCGGTTTTCGGGTCTTTATTTGGTAAGAATTATTATTATAAATCGCACCAAAAATTAATAATTTACATTTTTTAGTTAACAAAACCTGGAATAAGCTTGTGACTCGGTCGGAAGCTCCATTGCACGTTTTAAGATGGTTTAATTGTATCAAAGCCATTCCTAGCATCAATGCAGGAATTTCCACTTTACCATCAGTGGAGATTAAAGCAAAAACGAAGACTGAAAATCGACAATCGGTTGAAAAAACATCAGGTCGGCTTCAAGAAGGAAAGTTTGAGGATTTACCTGGAGCTGAAATGGGTAAAGTTGTTGTTCGTTTTCCTCCTGAAGCTTCTGGGTAAGAACATTACGCTCATAAATTTAAAAAAATTATCGATTTATTTTAAGATATTTACATATCGGGCATGGTAAAGCAGCTTTACTGAATCAGTATTACCAACAAGCCTTTAATGGAAAACTTATTATGCGTTTTGATGATACAAATCCAGCTAAAGAAAATTTACATTTTGAAAAAGTTATTCTTGAGGACGTTGCTATGTTAGATATTAAACCAGATTTATTTACTCATACCTCACAGTATTTTGATTTGATGCTGGAGTATTGCGAGCAATTATTGAAAAACGGTAAAGCTTATGTTGATGATACAAGCCCTGAACTCATGAAAGAACAACGGGAGCAAAAAATTGAAAGTGTCAATCGAAATAATGGTACTTAAATTTAAATATTGCGTTTATTAATTAAATATTTTAATGATTTTAGCTTATGAGAAGAATTATGAAATGTGGCAAGAAATGTTGAAAGGCTCTGAAAGAGGTCAGAGTTGTTGCGTGAGAGCAAAAATCGATATGCAAAGCCCCAATGGTTGTATGAGAGACCCAACGATTTATAGATGTAAAAATGAACCTCACCCAAGAACAGGATATCAATACAAGTAAAATCTTAAGGCGATAGTCGGCAAATTTGAGCGCTTGATTTTGAAATTCTCTTGATATTTGCGATTTTGGTCATAACTTTTTTTCCAGTGGAGCTTTTTTAAAATTTCTTTTTTTGGTATAAAGAAGAGTCTTCTGGCTACCAATTTCTTCTTTTTTTGTTTTAGTAAGTCAAACCAAATAATCATACGGCAGCAGTAAAACAGGCTCTTTACAAAAAATGTTCGCTTAGTGACGTTTTGAAACATTCTAAAAAACTAATTGAAGTAATATTTTTTTTCCAACGCTAGAAATAAGTTAAGATATAAACGAAGAGTTTGATGTTGCTTTTTTTGTTTTAAATATATTTTTTAAATTTTTGCAGCATCCCAAAAATTTCTAAAAATTTTACTTAATTTTTGGGATGCTGTAAATAGTTTAAAAATATATTTAAAACAAAAAACGCAACATAGAAGTCTTTGTTTATATCTCAACTTATTTCTAGCGTTGAAAAAAAATATTATTTCAATTAGTTTTTTAGAATGTTTCAAAACGCCGCTAAGCGAACATTTTTTGTAATGAGCCCGTTTTACTGCTGCCGTATAATTATTTGGTTTGACTTACCAAAACAAAAAAAGAAGAAATTGGTAGCCACAAGACTCTTCTGTGTACCAAAAAAAGAAATTTTAAAAAAGCTTCAATGGAAAAAAAAATATGACCAAAACCACAAATATCAAGCGAATTTCATAATCAAGCGCTCAAATTTGCCGACTATCCTCCTAAAGTACAAATCTTGAAATTTTAATTATGTAATAAATTTTAGAGTTTATCCGACATATGATTTTGCTTGTCCGATTGTTGATGCAATTGAAGGTGTGACACATACGTTGCGTACAATGGAATATCATGATCGAGATGCACAGTTTTATTGGTTTATTGATGCTTTAAATTTAAGGAAGCCGTATATTTGGGAATACAGTCGTTTATCCATGACAAATACTGTTTTAAGTAAACGAAAATTAACTTGGTTCGTACAAGAAGGACTTGTTGATGGATGGTAAAATAATTATATTTATTAATGTTTCATTATACATAAAATATAATATTGTAGGGATGATCCACGTATGCCTACAGTTCGTGGCGTATTAAGACGTGGAATGACTGTCGAAGGTTTAAAACAATTCATTATTGCTCAAGGTTCTAGCCGTTCCGTTGTTTTCATGGAGTGGGATAAGATTTGGGCTTTTAACAAAAAAGTAATCGACCCAATTGCTCCAAGATACACTGCCCTCGATTTCAACTCACCAGTTATTGTAAATATTCAAGGAGTTAATGAAGAAAAATTAACAGCACAGTTACATCCTAAAAATAATGATGTTGGTACAAAAGATTTTTGGATTGGACCAAAAGTTTTGATCGAACAAGTTGATGCAGAAACCCTAAAGGAAGGGGAAAATGCGACTTTTATCAATTGGGGAAATCTTTTAATTAAAAAAATTCATCGGTGAGTGAATTTAATTTTTATAAACCATTTAATTAATTCTTTGTAATTTTAGTGAAAATAATATTATAAAATCAGTTGATGCGGAACCTAATTTAAGTAATAAGGACTATAAAAAGACGGTTAAACTTACATGGTTAGCTGAAACAGAAAAGGCTAAATTTGTACCAACGTGGTGTGTGTATTTCGATCATATAATTAGTAAACCTTTGCTTGGGAAAGATGAAGATTTTAAACAATTCGTTGGGCACGAAACTAGAGTAATAATTTAATTATTGTGTTTTTAAATTTATTGAATTTCAATTTAATTTTTAGAAAGAAGTTGAGATGTTCGGTGATCCTGAATTTAAAAAATTAAAAGAAGGAGATATTATACAATTACAAAGAAAAGGTTTCTTCCGTGTTGATAAAGCTTATGCACCTCCTAGTGAATTTTCAGGCGTTGAACAACCTATTGTATTATTTTATATACCTGACGGACACACCAAAGAGAGCCCATTTGCTAATATTTCTAACAAGACTGAAGCTCAAGTAAGTTTATAAAAGTATTTGTACCCATAAAAAATTAAACACTTTTTTTAGAAACAAACCTCACCTAAACCTTCGTCCTCAAATGATAATACCGCTCTAGCACTTCATGAAAAAATTGTTGCTCAAGGTGAAAAAGTAAGTGTATTTTAGTATCTGATTGGTTTACTTGTTTTATTAAATTTTATCTTTAAAAATTAAAACCAAAAAAATTGAAAATCACTTCGGAAATTATATTTTCGCCAATTTTATCAGAAAATAATAGGTTTGTTCCATGAACGCATTTGCTAACCGATGCGAAACTGTTACTGTTTTATGCGCTTGCGCCAACTTTTTACCGTTCAAAGTCTACCGCACAAGACAGTGTTGTTGAACTGACGGTACTGAACAAGATCCCATGAAGTGCCTAAGTTAGTAAGTTTGGATGGAACCCAAATTAGGAGCGTGCTAAGTATCGTATCAGTTGGAATGCTTTGTGTCTATTTCTCCTCAAAACATCCTCGGGACTTCCCGGAATTCGTGCATAATGGTGAAAATATTTATTTTTGACGTATTTTCAAGTAGGAAAAAAATCAAGGCTTTACGCTTTACGGCGTTTGGTTCTAAAGTTATGAATTTTTAAGTAAAATATACCTGGATGGTTTGTTCCAGAGAGACCACTCCGAGGGGTACGACACGGCAAAAAATTTTTTACAAATAATTCTTTTTATAATGTACTTTTTCCGGGATTTCCACGGACTTCCTCTGACTTTCTGAGGACGTCCTTGAACTTCCCAGGACTTCCTTGAGAATTCGCCGAAATTTCCGTGAGCACCCGGGTCTTACGCATTATTTTTGATGGAACTGTATGTTTCGTAAACATTCGGAAATCATTGTCTTCCGAAATTTGCTTGGGATTTCCTTAAACTTCCTTGAGACTTCGCCGAAATTCCCGGGTATTTACGCATTATTTTTGATGCACGTGCATGTTTCGTAAACATCGTCTTCAGAAATTTGCTTGAGATTTCCTCGAACTTCCCAAAATTTCATCGGACTCTATGATTGGACTTCCCCAGTAAACAAAATAACATTGAAATAATATCTTATAAATGTTTCCTGGAAACATGCAATGTTACCATCTATTGATACAATTGCGTTGAAGTAACGTTTCATAAACGGTTACTTGTCGTAGCGCAACAATGTTATCACGGAAACGTTTCAAATTAAACATTTCATAAATATTACAATGGAACGTTGATTAAAATATATTACAAAACATCTCATGTTTAACTATTTACAACATTTCAATGTTTCATTGCAACGGTGCATTAACGTTTAAAATGCGTAACATTAGATGTTTACTGAACAAAATGTTTTCATTGCAACGTTGCATTAATGTTGCAATGAAACGTTTAAAATACGTATCATAACATTACATGTTTACTGAATTACATTTTTTCAATGTTTCATTGCAACGTTGCAATTAATGTTCCAATGAAACGTTTAAAATACGTAACGAAACATTACTGGGTCTTTAGACGTGTGCAAAATATTCCTCGCGTGTCGTACGTCGTACCTCTCGGAACATTCGATCAGAGCTTTTAAAATTCACGTGAATGTTTCGTAAAAGTTCGAAAATCATCGCCAAACCTCCCGCGAGTACCCGGATCTTATGCATTAATTTAGATGCACGTGCGTGTTTTGTTAAAGTTCGAATCTTCAGAAATTTGCTTTAGACTTCCTCGAATTTCCAAAAACTTTCTGGGACTTCGTTAAACGTGTACAAGTACTTCCCGCGTGTCGTACCCCTCGATTGCGCATGAATGTAATCGTCAATGAACGGTTTTTTAGGCTGTCAGAACAAACCTAAATAATCTCGTTTTAAGGTAAGAAAATTAAAATCTGAAAAAGCCAGTAAAGATGACATTGGAAAAGAAGTTAAAACTCTCCTCGATTTAAAAGCACAATTTGAATCTACTTCTGGTAAAAAATGGACCCCAGATATCAAATTAGAAACCGTTTCACAACCACAAAGTGCAGCACCATCGTGTTCAATGAGTGCATCCAAAATTATTGTCCAAATTGCTGAGCAAGGACATAAAATAAGGGATTTAAAATCTAAAGGAGCAGATAAGAATCTAATAGCTAATGAAGTTAAAGAATTATTAAATCTAAAATCCAATTATAAAACTGTAACTGGTAAAGACTGGTCACCAGAAACTAAACCAAGTGGTGGTAATACCGAGATTTCTAAAAAAGGAGGAAAAGATGAAAATAGTTTATTACGTGATATCGCTGATCAAGGGGATAAAATCAGAAAACTTAAAGGAGGTAAGTAACTAAATTATTTTTGATTTTATTTCTATAAATATTTTAACTTTAGACAAGGCCGAAAAATCAGTACTTGATGCTGAAGTTAAAATATTATTAAATTTAAAAACTGAATTTAAAAATGTCAGTGGAAAAGAGTGGAAAGTTGGAATGAAACCTTCTGAACCATTTGTAGTACCCCAATCAACCCAAAAAACTGAAAAATCTTTAGATGAATCAACAATTTTACAAGAAATTGCAGAGCAAGGAGATAAAATTCGAAAACTAAAAGGAGGTAAGTAACTAAATTATTTTTGATTTTATTTCTATAAATATTTTAACTTTAGACAAGGCCGAAAAATCAGTACTTGATGCTGAAGTTAAAATATTATTAAATTTAAAAACTGAATTTAAAAATGTCAGTGGAAAAGAGTGGAAAGTTGGAATGAAACCTTCTGAACCATTTGTAGTACCCCAATCAACCCAAAAAACTGAAAAATCTTTAGATGAATCAACAATTTTACAAGAAATTGCAGAGCAAGGAGATAAAATTCGAAAACTAAAAGGAGGTAAGTAACTAAATTATTTTTGATTTTATTTCTATAAATATTTTAACTTTAGACAAGGCCGAAAAATCAGTACTTGATGCTGAAGTTAAAATATTATTAAATTTAAAAACTGAATTTAAAAATGTCAGTGGAAAAGAGTGGAAAGTTGGAATGAAACCTTCTGAACCATTTGTAGTACCCCAATCAACCCAAAAAACTGAAAAATCTTTAGATGAATCAACAATTTTACAAGAAATTGCAGAGCAAGGAGATAAAATTCGAAAACTAAAAGGAGGTAAGTAAATGTTTAACTACAGGTAAACGTCGTTTTACGCCGAAGTTCCGTTCTGAGACACACCGGCGTAAAATGAACACACATGTTTTCGCACAATGTTTGGGTTCTGACTCACTATTGCCGCCCGTAATGAAACTACAAATTGAATATTCTTTTAATTTTATAACAAAATAAAAAATATAATCATAATTGTGAATCGGAGTAAATCGAACCGGCGCAAAACGACGTTTACCTGTACTTATAAATTTTAGGCGCTAACTTTATATTTTTTGTAGAAAAAGCAGATAAGGGCGTAATTGATGTTGAAGTAAAACAATTACTAAGTCTAAAAGCAGATTTTAAGTCCCTTACCGGAAAAGATTGGAAACCTGGTATGGAACCAACACCTGCTCAGACCCAAAAAAGTGAGAACACTACAAATGAAGCAAGTTTATTAAAAGATATTGCAAGTCAAGGTGATAAAGTGCGTAAATTAAAAGGAGGTAATTTTTTTATAACATTTTTGGGCAAGTTTAGAAAAATTATATTACAGAAAAAGCTGATAAAGCAGCTGTTGATGAAGAAGTTAAGAAATTATTGAATTTAAAAGCTAGTTTCAAGTCGATCACTGGAAAGGATTGGAAACCAGGAATGCAACCTCCTGAGGAAAATTTAGCTCCAACAAATATTTCACTAGTTTCACCTGAATCTGGTGATACCGAAGAAAATAATTTAACAAAAGCAATCACTGATCAAGGAGATCTTGTACGAAAATTAAAATCAGAAAAAGCACCTAAGGTTTGCAATTTATTAATTTATAATAAAACGTATTTATTAAAGTTATAAAAAATTTTAGGATCAAACTGATGCAGCAATTGCAAAATTATTGGAGTTAAAAGCAGATTTCAAAAAAATTACAGGAAAAGATTTTCCGGCTCCTAGCAGTGGACGCAAATCTGACGCAAAACCTAAAGCCACAAAAGATAAACCAGCTGAAAAGGTTGTTAAACAAAAGCCTCAACCAAAACCTGCAAAAACACAAGATGTAAGTAGTAAAAAAGTTAATAATTTATATTTAAAGTATAAAGAAAGTAAAAAAAAAATAAAAAAATTCAATTATTTGATCTTTTTGAGTTTTTGAGCTGAACAATTTTTGCGGGATCGATTTTGAAAAAATTCGAAAAAAAATTTTTTTTGATATTTTTAAGACTACGGACTTGAAATTTTTTATAGAAATCGGTTTTTATTTTTTTTCTCGAAAAGTATAAAAGTTACCGGTTTAAAATTTTTACGAAACGTAAACCCCGTGGATAGACACGTTTAAAAGAATATTTGGTTAAAATCGGTTAAAGAGTTTTTGGAAAAAAATCCCAAAATTTTGGTTTAAATACGGCCCTGGAGGGCGCAATATTGAACCATTTTTTTTGTAAATATTTGTAGAGGGGGTTAAGGGGAGAATTTTGAGCCATTAAACACCACGGTGGTGTTTATAGTTTTGAAGATATTAATTATTTTGTGAAAAGTGAAAAATTTCAGAGCGAAATTTTGACTGAAAACGGAAATTTTGCTTATTTTAACTACATTTTCAGTCATAACTCCATAACGAAAAGAGATACCGAAGTGATTCTTTTTTTGTCGTAAAGTGGATCCAAAGAGCTTTTAGGGTAGGTACAATTAGTGGGGGTGAAATGGAATTTGAGGCGTTAATTAAACCGAAACGCGTCAAAAATTGTGACTTTTTTTAAATGCGATCTTAAAAATAAATATTTTTTGATTGTTTTTTCAAAATTCAAAAAACCCTATGCGTAGGCTGTTTTCGTTCTAAGAGTAGATTCGGCAGAGTTTTTAAAAATGAGAATTCGTTAAAAAATGGCTGGACGGGAGCTGCCCACCTTGAAATTCAAAAATTCTGCTTTATTTTTACAACCCCTTCGAGTATAAAAACAAAAAATAGCCTATTAACTGTAGAAATTACACCTTTTAAGGGAAATTAAGTAAAATTTGTAATTTTTTAAAAATTATGGACGCCAGTGGTACAACTGTCCGACATTTTATGTTTGATTTTTTTCTTAAGCTCAGGGAGAAAATTTAGCAGTGTTGATTTTTTTACTCATAGATATTAATGGAATAAGCAAAATAAAAAATATTCGACCGTAATAGCCTACCCCTATCAAAAGTTACGAATTTTCAAAGTCCGCGTCGAAAAAGCAAGAAAAACGAAATGCAAATTTAAAGGCCCCAAATTAATATAAAAAATGAAGATATCAAAAAAAGGGCTCGGATCACTATAATAACAAGTATCTACTTTGTAAATAAAAAGCCCGCTATTTTTTTGCACCTGCTGATTCTCAAATATAAGGGGTAAAGTTTGAGCAGTTTTGCCGCCCGAAAAAACGCCAAATTTGCACGCTTTATGTCTCGGCGCCATGACGTCGCACCGTTGCGCTTGGAAACTCAAAAATTGTACCGATTAATCCTCAGGGTGTGAGAATAAAAGGGGCCAAATTTAGTCGCTTCCCTTTAAAGCTGGACGGAGGTGCGTTTTTTCAAAGTTGACGACGACGAAAACCGCAAACATATCAAGAAAAATCGACCGACTTTGGAAATTTTTTTCAAAGTGTTAGGGTGCTTTAAAGAAGTTGAAATTCTAACTTTGCTTAGAATCGACATCCCTCTTCACGATGCAACCGGAATTTTTAAAATCCAACGAAAAAAACTACCCTTTTCGTGCCTTCGCGCAAAAAATGTCGGAATTCGGGTTAGAAATACAAATGGGGTGGTATCTCCGCCCCCTTAATAGATAGATTAGGGCGGTTCAGAACAGTCTTTTTCAGAATCCGTTCCCCCATAACATACTAAAATTTGATACGATTTGGGGTGAATTTCAGACACTTAAGGGATGAACCCGATTTTTCGTTCGGGGTGGAATAACCTTTTTCGGGGCGGTACGATCGAAAAGTGGCTTAAACACTTCAACTCTCTCCGAAAAAACCCCTTCCCGTTCTTTACAGTTTTAGTAATATTGGTAAATTTTTCTTTGTTTTTTTGTATAGGCGGAAGAAGGTGGTGTGAAGAAACAAACAAGATTAGGGTTGGAAGCTAAAAAGGAAGAAAATTTATCCGACTGGTACTCTCAAGTGATAACCAAAGGAGAAATGATTGAGTATTATGATGTATCAGGTTGTTACATCTTCCGACCTTGGTCGTTTGCTGTTTGGGAAAATATTAAAGATTGGTTTGATGCTGAAATTAAAAAATTGGGTGTTCAAAACTGCTATTTTCCAATTTTCGTCTCGAAAGCTGTTTTGGAAAAGGAGAAAACTCATATAGCTGACTTTGCACCTGAAGTTGCTTGGGTAACAAAGTCGGGTGACTCGAATATGGCTGAACCAATTGCAGTTCGACCAACGTCTGAAACAGTAATGTATCCAGCTTATGCCAAGTGGATACAATCTTACCGGGATCTTCCAATAAAATTAAACCAGTGGAATAACGTTGTAGTAAGTAAATCAAAAAAAAAATTGTTAACATAAAATTTATTATATAAATGTAGCGTTGGGAATTTAAACATCCACAACCGTTCTTGAGAACCCGAGAATTTTTATGGCAAGAAGGGCATACTGCTTATGCAGATATAGAAGAAGCAAAAGAGGAAGTAACAGTAATTCTTGATTTGTATGCAAAAGTTTACACTGATTTATTAGCCGTTCCGGTGGTAAGAGGCCGTAAAACAGAAAAAGAAAAATTTGCTGGAGGAGATTATACCTATACCGTTGAAGCTTTTGTTTCTGCAAGTGGTAGAGCAATACAAGGAGCAACATCCCATCATTTAGGCCAAAACTTTTCAAAAATGTTCGACATTGTTTATGAAGATCCCGAAACTAAAGAAAAGAAGTTCGTTTACCAGAATTCATGGGGAATAACTACAAGAACTATAGGTAATTTATTTTTAGTAGTTTATATTGTGAATATGATGATTTTTTTGTATAAAGGTGTGATGATTATGGTTCATGCTGATAATCAAGGACTAGTTCTTCCTCCAAGAGTGGCCAGTATACAAATTGTAATAGTTCCTTGTGGTATAACAGTGAATTTAGCTGAAAAAGATCGTCTTGATTTACAAGCTTCTTGTGATGATCTAGAAGCACAATTAAAAGCATCGAATGTGAGAGTAAAAGGCGATTATCGTGATAATTATTCACCAGGATGGAAATTTAATCATTGGGAATTAAAGGTAATTTATCAAATTTATGAATTTAATAATTACATAATTTGATTTTTGTAGGGTGTACCTATAAGAATTGAGTTGGGACCTAAAGACATGAAGAATAATCAGTTGGTAGCAGTACGTCGAGATACAGGAGAAAAGATTGTAATAAAAAGAAACACTGCCGTTAAAGATTTGGTCGATTTGCTAGAAAATATTCAAGAAAGTTTATACAAAAAGTAATTAATACTTAAATTGGGGTACAGAAATATTAATTTTTATATTTTCAGTGCTTTTAATGATTTGAATACTCATACTATAACATTAACCGATTGGAAAGAATTTGGACCCAACCTAGACAAAAAGAATATAATTTTAGCTCCATTTTGTGGTGAAATTAGTTGTGAGGATAACATTAAAGCTGACAGCACTAGGTAATAATTAAAAACTAATCCATTTTTTTAATTAAAAAATTTATACTTTTTTTAATAATTTACAATTTTTTATAGGGATGACAGTGAAGCTGATCCAGGTGCACCTTCAATGGGGGCTAAATCACTTTGCATCCCCTTACAACAATCGCAGCAAATAAAGCCCAATGATAAGTGTATTCATCCAAAATGTAGCAATAAGCCTAAATATTATACTCTTTTTGGAAGAAGTTATTAATTATTTTTTTTGATTTAATAAAAAATAATTAAATACATACAGTGTTTTTTTTACGGGAGTGGGACAAAAACTTGAAACAGCTGAATGGTAAAAGGTATTGTACAAATGGTCGACACAGGAAAAATACTGAAATTAAGTAAAGGCCAATGCAGTAGAATAGTTCGAATTTTATGATGCGCTATCGACTTATTTTTAGGTCTACGCTAACTCCAGTTATTTTTCCGTTGGAGATAATAACAAGGAATAGAAAATCCATCCCACTTTTCTGGAGCTTCTTAGCAAACTATGACCAAATAACTTATAATTAATGCGAATCCCTAGAGGGCGCGCGAGTTTAGGAGGAAAAATTGTGAAAAATCATGAAATCGAGCATTAGTTCTGCAGTCATAACTCAGGTTTCCCTTGTTAGATTTTCAATTTTTTTTCAGATTTATAATCTAAATTGATTAGGCTACATCCTGCCAGAGAGTTACCTTCTGCAACCTAGCACAAAATTAATTAGAGGGGTCCAAACTTAAGGTACTCTTAGATCATTATATTTTTTTGTACATTCTCTATTTTTTTTTCCTTCTGGCAGGAATTAAAGAAATGACTTCTAAATCATCTACAAAAAAAATTATACGAAAATGTTGTTCGTACTAGCTTTTATGACTGCAGAACTAAACCACTATATTTTCCGTTTAGGAAATTTCTCTTAATATTCTCTTTATCAGTTCATTATATTAAAAAAATTGGATAGTTTTTTGATAAGAGAGAAAGTGCATATTGGTGTTAAATTAAAAATAAATATATTTATTCCCATAACATAAATAAACAAATAGTAATATCATTAATAAATTTTTTTTACATTTTAGCTTCATTTTTCTTTTTATCAGCATCATTTTTACGTTCTTTTTTGGAACCACTTTTATTAGAAGTAGAACCTTTATCTTGTTTATCGACATCTTTTTTGGAATCGTCACATTTATCTTCAGTCTCAAGCGTTTTTTTATCAACAGAAATTCCTGTGGTGGTTTTTTTATTTCCCTCCTCAATTAATTTAGCAAATTCATCCTAAAAATTATTGTTTTTTATATTATAAATATTTATAAAATGAACTTACACTCCAGCCGAGTTTATCGACTAATAACTGGGAATTTTCATCACAATCACCAAGTAATAAAACATCCCTATAATTATTAGGATTATCAAATTCCATATCACCCGCCACTTCTCGATTAACTAATAATCTTGGGCATGAAGAATCCACACTAAAAAAAAACGAAGTCATTCTTTTGATTAAAATTAAAAAAATTAATAATACTTGTCTACGAAACTAGCAAAAGGTTGAACCGTTAAAGAAGATCCCATGATGATAAGCAAATCACATTTTCGAAAATCAGTACTGACGCATTTAAAAAATTTAAGAGGCAAATTTTCACCGAAAAATACAATATCTGGTTTAACTACACCAGGACATTTCTCACAAATCGGAATAATATCATCAAAAATTCTTTCTAAAATATATAATTATTAGCAACTGTTGAATTGTTAAAAATTCCGCACCTTTCATCCACTCTAAAGTATACTCCTTCCTACAACCCAAGCAATGACCTGTATAAAACGTTCCGTGTGCTTCAACCAATTTTTCCTCAGGAATTTCAGCGATTCTTTCAAGAGTATCAATATTTTGCGTGTAATGCCTTAAAAGTAACCCCTTTTCTTCCAAAAGTTTAACAAAATAATGGGATTTAGTCGGTTGGAACGTTCCTGGATATAACTCCTTCGCCAATTGAAAAAACGGTTTGGAATTTACATGGAAATACTCCAAACTAAAAATCGCTTCAGGAAAGGGAAGGTCATATTTTTTTAAATTATTGTAAAGTCCTGAATCCGAACGAAAGTCGGGAATTCCTGCAGATGTTGATATTCCAGCACCAACCATTGTTATAATATTTTTACATTTCCCGCTTTTTATGTAATCGATTAATGCATCAATTGTCGGTTCTGATAATAACTAAAACGTATATCAACAATTTATAAAAAAAACTAATAATAAATATAGGCTTACCACTTCTTTTCGAGTTAGATGTAGTTTATCCGAAATAAAATTTGTAATTGCTTCAATTTTTGCCGATATTGTATCAGTGTTTGATGAAGAACATGCCGATTCATCTAAAATTTCAAAATTTTTAGAAATTTAATTGTAAAATAGTGCAAATTTAATTTACCTTTATTGGATGTCGACATTTTTTAAAATTTATTAATAATCAATGTTTTCAAAATATTTCTAACCTCTTTCATAAATTTTTGACAAGAATGACAATTCGTATTGAATTATTGCGCCATAGAACTTCAGTTATAGAGCAAAAATTTTCTTAACCGGAAGCTGCTTATTACAGTAGCACCAACTGTCAACTCGAATTCCTGCAATATTTTAAATTAAAAAAAAACTAATTTATAATTCAATGAAAATACAATATTAATTTGTATGTTATTATTTTTTTATTTAAGCCATAAAATAAACATAAAATTTTTATTGATTTGTGAATCGAATTCAAGAATGTTGGGCGTAATTAAACTAACGTTTTAATTAGTCATGAACTATAATAACAACATTAACATTAGCATGATAATTAGTTTATTAATGAATAAAACATTCAATTTTTTTATTAATTAAATTACATAAACAATAACATCCGCTAACCACATGAAAGTTTCTTATCAAGCAAGTGGTTTTATTAATAAAGTATTAAATTTAGCGCATGCATTCTATTAATATAATAATCAATCTTGAATGACAACAAATGATATATTTTAAGTTATGGAATTTTTCTTAATCGTTAATAAAGCTGATTAATCATTTTCATAAATGAATAACAAATGTGCTTTTTCTTCTCAGTAGTAAATGCAAAGTGAATATCAAAACATCAATGCCTTCACTAACTTCAATTTTAATTTTATTCAAAATCAGAAAAAAGTAAATTTCGAATAAAATTTGTATGCATATACAGGTATGATTTATTAATTTGAAATGGGTTTAAACTGGGATTTCCAAAATATTATTAAATTTTTATAAATAATAAAATTACACGAAAGTGTTTATAAAATAAATCGGCACACTAATTAAATCCAGCCAATCAATAAGCGAGATTCCGATGTTTATTTTAAAAATAACCCACTTTTGATTTATGACCACAAGTTCGTAAATAAATCTGCAAGACGAAGCTAAGGCGGTAATTGATCTAAATTATTTGTACACATAAGAAGATAGTCAAGGTCCAATTTATCACATTTTCCTGCAGGTTGAAAATGCGATTAATTCACTACTTTTTGGTAGTTTTTACTTTTCAACATTCTTCCAAATCGCAAGATGCAAACTTGGATACAAACTTGGAAGAAGGTAAATTATTATAAATAGTGTAATTCAAAATGTAATTGTGATAATATTTAGTTCATGCGTTTGTGTCGAAAATTGATCCAGTGAAAGAAATTGGGTGGTATTGTGATTGTTATAATTCAACAAATGGAAATTTTGGATTGGAACCTGAGTGTAGATGCCATGGAAAGGAGTTTAAGGAAGTTCCAATCGATTTGGATGAGAAATTGCACAGGATTACTATTACTGATTCGGAATTAACGTTTATAGAAAGAGATTCTTTTCAACCCTACAGATTTACTCTTGAAGAAGTGTAAGTTATAATTTGGCAATTTAATCAAAAATTATTGAAAGTAGGTTAAATTTTGACCTCATTATTTAAGTTTTAAGTGGTCAATTTAATTGAATAACTTGTGCTGTTTTCTTTGCAGAATTCTAGGAAATTTGCACAACTTACAAGTGATTGAAGCTGGAACGTTTCGAAAATTACCAAAATTAAGGACATTGTAAGTACCAATTTTTTGGTACATTGTAGAAAAAATATTGGAGTATTTTTTGTCATAATTTCAGATACATTTCCAACGCTCCTAAAATACAACATATGGATGGACTTTTTGATGAATTTACATCTAATCGATTCTTATCATTGTAAGTAAAGTCTACTACTCTAGTATTTATTTAGATTTTTTCAATTCAAATAACAGAAGATTGAATAGAAGGTTGTTCATTGATATTCAGGATTTCAAATGGTTTTCCAAAAAAATTATTCAACAAATGATAGAAAACTACAAAATTTCAAAAAAATAATTTTTAGGCGCATCGTGCAGACAAGTCTTATAGAAGTTCCTGATTTGTCGAATCTTCACATAGATGACCACATTATGCATATGATGTAAGTGAAATCAATTTATAAAACTTTCATATATGTTATGGTCAAAGGTCGAAGCACTGTCAATCCTAGGTTTGCTTGGCCAATCCTGAGGATTGACCGATTGTCTTTGGCAAAGCCCGAAGTAAACAAATGTTTCGGTCTTTGACTAACTAGGTTTCAGTCGATTCTAGGCTTGACTAGCATGTTTGGTCAAAGGTAGAATCTAAAAAATTTAGTTCGGACTTTGCCTATAGTCACAATAGGTACGGCTGGAAAGATGTTGTCAAAGTTGTAATCTAAGTTTCCAGCCGTACCTAGGATTGACCAGGCAAAGTCCGAGCTGCGTTTTTTAGTTTCTTTCACCAGATATGCTAGTCAATCCTGGAATCTACTTAGACCAAGGTTGAAACTGTCATTTACTTTGGGCGTTGCCCGAGGCAAATGGCCAATCCTCAGAATTGACAAGAACAAAACTAGGATTGACCGTGGTTTGGCCTTTGACCAAAAACTTATACACACAGCTTCAAGTTTAAAGGAACGGAGGTAAACTTAATTTTGTTTCTAAGTTTTTAAAATTAATTAAATCAATAATTCTTACTTCTTCTGTGTATGGACATGGACACCAAGAATACTTATCCTTTGTCATTTGGTTTACATATCCCAAATATGATCAACCAGATTAAGGTCTGGAGATCATGTTGGCCAACTATTTGTTTTTAAAAGTCAATTACTCAGCGAGTGAAATGTGGGCGAACATTACTTTGCATAAGCACGAAATATTTCCAGATATTTGGTAGGGAAGATACCTCACATGAGCTTGCAAAATATCCTCAATAGCCCAGATAGCTGAAAATTATTTTAACCACTTTGTTGTATATCGAAGTAAAGAAATTTGAAGTTTTTTCCTTTTTCGGATTGGGCTTTAGACGTGGAACCAGAAAAACCTTGAAATTTTGGGACTCTATTTAGTTCTTACTTAATAACTCAAAAATCTTTAATTCTACAGAAAAACTGTTCTTCTTGCAGTTTAATCTGTCGTTGTGACTAGAATTATTCCTATGTTTGGATGACTTCCAATCCCAATCAGTGTAGGATTCATCATCCGCCCAATCCACGAGTTAACCGAAAGTCATAAGTAAATGTTGTTTGACTGCATCTTCAGATGACAGTAGAGAAGCGAGGTTGAATTGGAACTCATTCTGTAGGTGGCTGTGTTTTTCCAGAAACTTCATGAAGTTCATTTTGTGCTGCCTAAAGATACCTGATGTAGAATCGCAGCCACTAAAAGCACGAAGAAATGAGATGTTAGTAGAAAACATTTCTTGACTGTAGTAAATGCAGTCAACAGCACAAGAAGGACAATGTTTTCCCCCAGTATTATCACACCTTTTGTTTGCTAAGCAAGTTAGATTGCTTCCTTCACAATCTGCATCCTAGACACTAGACACCTTGCTTCACATCAAAATTGTCTTTTTCAGTTTTTCAATTGCCTTCATTTGCAAGGAAGAGCTCATATTTGGCATATGGTGAATGACATTGGTTTATCAAAGTTTGTTGATGCTGCTAGGTATTTATTCTTTCGACAAGAATGCTGAATAGACTTGGTGCTGTGTTTTGATGATTTTTCTGAGTAACCGTGAAATACAATATTGTTGCAGTTATACCACACTTCATTCTCACATAACGAATATACTTTGAAATAATTGAGAAAAACCGAGACAAAAACTCTTCTTTTACTCTTAACTCCGAACTCATTCGATGAACCAGGAAGCCATCACATGAGTAGGTTTTATGATTTGATTAAATTTATTAAGAAGTACGAATCGTAGAATGTCGACTTTCGAGTTTTCCACAAGAAAAGTTGAATGCGGAGCTTATTCAAATTCAGAAAACTTTTTAGGTTCTTCCTCTTATTTTTTGTAAAAAGAAATTCGACGAAAAATTGACTGACAAATCCCAGCAAACATTGTTTGTACGTTTCTGTTATACTTCGTAAACGTTTCTATACATCACGAAACGTTTCAAAAACCATTATCAGAAGCATCGCGGTTACGTTACTGAAACATGAAAATGTCCGCCTTTTTTACGCAAGCATACTTACGTTTGCATGCTTATTAGAAACATAGGGGATACACAACTTTCTGCATAGCAGATACATGACAGTTTCGCATCGGGAAAGTATTAAATTACCACTGACGCCAAGGGACAAAATGGCGATTTGATACATTTGTTCTATTGCGCATATCGTTACAGAACATCTACGTAAATAAAACATACATTGGTAACATCCCAGAAACATTGCTGAAACATTTCTAGCCAAATGTTTCCTTGAAACACAAATGAGCATGTTAGATGGTTTCTTAGTAACATGACAAAAACATATATGAAACAGTTCTTGCAAACTGTTTCCGTGGAACCCAAATGAAGAAATGAAACAAACGTACAGTGTTTCGGGCAATATAGAGCATTGGGGTAGGTAGATGTTTGTTTTCCGATGAATCAAGATTTACCCGACCATCATTCAGATGGTCGCTGGCGCCCCTATTTTGCTTGGCAAAATTTAGAAAATATACAAGATTTCAATGTTTCATTGTAACTTTCATTGATGTTGCAATAAAACGTTTAAAATACGAAATGAAACATTACATGTTTTATGAATAACATTTTTTCAATTTTTCATTGCAACGTGTTGCATTAATGTTGCAATGAAACGTTTAAAATATGTAATGAAGCATTACATGTTTACTGGGATATCTCTACATCACGGATTTATACAGTTCAAGTAAAGCTTTTTATTGGAATTACTCGATTGGTTCTTATGAATTTTACTTCGGCAAAATTACCACCGATGACCAATGTAAACCACATTCATCAAGGATTCCTCCATGAAGTTGCAAATGTATGGAACTGTTGGTGACATCATCAACCTCAGGTAGATCTGAAGGACCCGAAGTGGGCACCTAATTATAGAAAATGTTTTGGAGCATGACTCATGTTGGCAGCCATTAATTGCAACAAGATCATGTGAAACGTTGGTTATGCCCTCTTCGTCATTACCTTCTTCCTGTTGCCCCAACATTTCTACACTCTACCATCTATCATGACTCGAAACGGGTTTCTTTAATTCTTGTTTTTAATTCTTGTTTTAGGTAGAGATGTCATCTGCAGCTTTCCCATAGAATAAACAGTTTATCTTGTAGTTAAACACTTCCATACCAGATCTGGTTGGTTTGGAATCAGAGAAAGAGTCGAATATGCATGAAAACAATTTCGAATTGATAAAATTGGCAGTTTTTGAGATCTTTAGGCTCAAAAAACAACACTTTCTGAGTTTTTTGGACGAGTTGGAAAACGTAATTTTTTTGTGATTTATTTTATATATCGGTTAGCCTTAAAGGAATATCTATGACTTAATCGACGCAGAATTTTGTGCTCTAAAATTTATATGTGAATTGTTTTTTTCTTTAAAACGAACGGTTTTTGAGTTATTTACGAAAAACTAAAAACAGCCCAAAAATCGAGGTTTTTGTGGTGCCACATCTATAGCTAACTACCAAGAAAGGGATAAATTTCAAATTCTTTCATTTATTGGATATAAAAGATAAAGCCATTAAAGGTATTTTCAAGCACAGTCCTTTTTTGGGCTAAATTTTACTGGGATACAGTATATATTGAAAATTTAAAGAAAATAATCTAATTTTGTTTGGAAAACAATCGTATTTATATCCGATCCTTTCAATTTGGCAGTATGTGTATTTATGCTTTTATTATTCTTATTTATAACATCATTTTAGTGAATTGGATAGGAACAAGTTCAAGAAACTTAAAGCAAACAGTATTAGGATCAATGCTGAACAAGTGTAAGTTTTATAAACTAAGATATCCCAAAAATACTTACCTTATTTTACAGAACCCTAAACTACAACGAAATTGAAGAGATTCAAGATTTTGCCTTTAATAACTCAGAAATAGGAGCTTTGTAAGTAAGAATTGGATCTACCTTAAAATACCGAAAAACTAAAAAGGCCGTACTGAACAAAAGGTCCGATGATAGATATATAAGGCCGAATCCTGAATTGGTCAAAACATCGACGAAGACAAATGGTCGAAATAATCCAACCTGTTAATTTAATTTTTCCAATTTTTTTAAAATAAATTTTCGATTTGTTTCAAGCACTTTGTCATTAGACCTTTTGTCCAATTCAGACATTTATCGTTCAGCCATTTTTCTTTCGTTCTATTCCTCGTTTCGACCTTTTGTTCATGTAGGCCTATTATCGTGCGCCTGAATTTGCTTAACAAAATATATAGGATTCAGTAGAAAAACCTTACAAAAAGGAAGTATATGTAGATTTTTTTAGTTTTTCAATGATCCATGTGCAATCATACTTATTCTTCTAAAATTATTTTTAGGAGTCTTCGGGGAAATTACAAACTCAATTCCTTACAAGATAAAGCGTTTTATGGATTAAAAAGCCTTTACCAGTTGTAAGTTAAGTAATAAAAATCTAAATTTATTTAATTTTCAATAGATTTTTTATAGAGACTTATCAGAAAGCTCCTTACAAAGAATACCAGTGATTGGTTTAGGAGAGTTGGAAATACTAAAACTCCAAAAAACACCTACCTTAAAAGTAATACCAAGCGTTTACGATTTTCCAGTAAGTAATTAACGCATTTAAAAAAAAAATTCTTAACATGATTTTTAGAATTTACAAGAAGCTTATTTAACCCATTCATTTCACTGCTGCGCTTTTAAATACCCAAAACAACACGATCCTGACAGATACATACAACACCAACAAAAAATTCAAAGAATATGCAATGAAAATACAAAAATTGACACTGGTCAATTTTCTTCTACTAGAAAACGACGCGATAATAACGATGATATGTGGGGTGAAAGCGCTGAGTAAGTCTAATAATTACCAAAAATTTTGGTTTAATTTCGCTATTTTTTAGTTATAATTCTTTGGGTTATGAAAGTAAACCAGGATTGCCTCACGCTCCAAGCGATTGGACCCCAAATTTAGAGCACTTAAAAGGACATCCGAATAAAAAAGATCACTCGCATTTAAATCCTATAAGGGGGATGTTAATTGAAACTGAAAAATCTCAACATTTACCCGAGCAAGAAATTTTAGGGGTCTTTCATGAAAGTTCTGCTGAAATTATGGAGGATAATAATATTATAGCGTTGTGTGGTAATATTAGTAACAGGTTAAAAATTGTTTAATGTAAATTTTGCTTATTTATAATTCTTGTTGTAGAATTAATACGATTAAATGTACGCCAGAACCAAATGCTTTAAATCCTTGCGAGGATATTATGGGGTCGTATTACTTAAGGGTTTCTGTGTGGTTTGTTTTGATTTTGGCTGTGTTGGGAAATTTGGCTGTTATTTCTGTTGTGGTCTTCAGCGGTGGTGAAGTGAGCGTTTCAAGATTTTTGATGTGCAATCTTTCTTTTGCTGACCTTTGTATGGGGTTGTATCTACTACTGATTGCTAGCATGGATCTTCATTCAGTTGGCGCGTTTTTTAATTTCGCCTTCGATTGGCAATATGGTTAGATATTACTTAAAAACTCTATTTTTGGTAATTTTTTTTTTATTACAGGACCTGGCTGTTATGTTGCTGGATTTTTAACGGTTTTTGCTAGTCAATTATCAATTTTTACGTTAACTGTCATTACTTTGGAAAGATGGGTTGCTATAGCGTATGCTATTTATCTCACGAGGAGGATTAGGATTGGGTTAGCTGCAAAAGTTATGGTCATCGGGTGGTTGTATTCTATATTTATGGCTTCACTACCGTTAGTTGGTGTAAGCAGCTATAGTAGTACAAGGTATATTATACACATATGTTATGGTCAAAGGCCGAAGCTGGTCAATTCTAGGTTTGTCTAGTCAATCTTGATGAGTGGCTATTTGCCTCGGGCTAAGCCCGAAGTAAACAACATACAACAGTTTCAACTATTGACTATAAGTAGGTTTCAGTCGATTCTAGGATTGACTACCATGTCTGGTCAAAGGTAGAAACTAAAAAAACTTTGACTACTTCTTTCCATCGGTACCTAGGATTGACTAGTCCGAACTGATTTTTTTAGTTTCGACCATTGACCAGAATCAACTGAAACGTACTTAGTAAAGGCCGAAACTATAGTATTGAACGTGCTTCGGCCTTTGATCATAACACAATATATTCATGTATTTGTTGATACCATACTTTGGATTTTAGCATTTGTCTTCCAATGGAAGTAAATAGATTGGGCGATCTTGCTTACTTGATCATGATGGTTTTGATCAACGGAGCTGCATTTTTTATAATAGTGTTTTGTTACGCCCAAATTTACTTCAGTTTGGCTCGAGAAACTAGAGAAATAGCTAATCCTGGAGAATTAACTATCGCCAAAAAAATGGCGTTATTAGTTTTTACCGATTTTGCTTGTTGGGCACCAATAGCATTTTTTGCGCTAACTGCTCTTGCAGGATATCCTTTAATAGGAGTCACCAAATCAAAAATCCTTCTAGTTTTTTTCTATCCTCTAAATTCTTGCGCCAATCCATATTTATATGCTATAATGACTGCCCAATACAGGAAGGATTTATTCATCATGTTATCAAAGTAAGTAAAATTTGTATGGGAAAAAAATAATCACATTTTAATTTTTTAGTTTGGGTGTTTGTACCGAACAAGCCAGGAAGTATTCGATGACAACTTCAATGCCTACTAACATTACACAACCAACACCATTATTAGGAAGAAATGCTAGGAAGCAAAGCGCTATAGAAGATGCTTTTGTATAAAATATTTTCATGTATTAAAATTTTAGGGATAAATAAAAAACTTTTGATCATTTTATTGAACAAATTTATCGTGCTCTTCAATAATAAAACAAATAAATTGAGGAGCCAAATCCTATCACCCCATTAGCCTTACCTCCTTTCTCCTTAAAACCATGGAGAAAAATCTAGATAATCACATCAGAAGCAAAATCGTGCTTCATGTGAAACAGTTTGCCTACCTACCTGGCAAATCTACTATCTATGCCTTGCACTACCTGGTGGGAAGGGTAGAATTTGCACTTTCCTCCAGGTATCGACATTTGTGTGTGGCGGTCCCTCTAATGGACCCGAATGAGCGGTTGTCAAAAGCACCGTCTATGTCCACAAAAAGTCCAAGCGCCACTTCCCCGGAGGAAAATGCATATTCTACCCTTCCCACTAGGTAGTGCAAGGCATCGATAGTAGACTTGCCAGGCTGGTAGGCAAACCGTTTCACACAAAGCACAATATTGCTTCTGATGTGATTATATAGATTTTCTCCATGGTTTTAAGGAGAAAGGAGGTAAGGCTAATGGGGTGATAGGATTTGGCTCCTCAAGAGGTCGTTTGCCCGCCTTGTGAGTATGAAGACAACCCTCGCCTTCCTCGGGAGATCGATATCCCTCCACCATACAGTGGATTGAAGAGATGCTAGACAACCTGGTGGTCACGGCCTCTCTGGTGGGCGCTGAAGTGTCGGTGGCCACGCCAAAGGGCTGCCTCCAATGAGGGTTACTGTCGCCCATGCTGTGGTCCATCGTCACGGATGACCTTCTGGGGAGCCTGAATAACGGCGGCTACGATGCACTCGGATATGTAGACGACCTAACAGTCATTATAAGGGTCAAACATGAAGGGACCTTATCCCCCCTCATGCAAAATGCTCTAAATCTAATCACCAACTGGTGCAAGGGAGAGGAACTAACGTTCACCCCAGCAAGACCATCATCATTCCATTTACGAGGCGAGGGAAGCTAAACCTAAATGGAAAAACAATAGACTTCTAAAATGAGACCAAATATCGCGGAGTTATCCTGGATAGTAAGTTAAGTTGCAACTCTCACGTCGACAAAACCATTTCCAAAGGCACGGCTGCCACTTGGATATGCCGCAAACTCTTCGGAAAAACGTGGGGACTTCAACCAAAGATGACCTGTACACTATACACTTTACACTACGGTTGTAAGACGTAAGACCCATCGTCACATATGCCTCTATGATATGGAGGACTTGCTTGCTGCCTCAAGAATTCTCCAAAACAAAGACTTTAAAAGTGGAAACCTACAAGGTCACATGAAAATTCTAGAAGTCCTAGAACCAGATTTTTCAAACAAAACCCATTAGACATAATGTCAAAAATGTTTGACTTTGAAACCAAGTTTGACGTGGTTGTCGAAGACATCCAAACGGCAATAGATAGGCTAAATAACTTTAGATCCCAAGGTATCCTTGTGGTACACGTATGGATCTAAATCGATTGAAGGGACGGGTATAGGAATCTATGGACCCAATTGGCCCTGGGAACCTCCCTTACCATAACACAGGCAGAAACTCTGGCTGAGAATCCTTGCCCCCAAGAGTGCTTACGTGGAAGATTCAAAGGAGCACAAATTCAAATCTTAACAGATAGCCAGGCAATGATTAGGACTCTAAAAACCCACACCCTTGAGACCAAATTAGCTTGGGAATGCCGGCAATCTTTGAGGCAACTGGCCAGGGCACCACAGGGCAACAGGGAATAGAAGGAAATGAAATTGCAGATGAGCTGGCAACATCAGCCTCAAATGTTACACCGACAGGTCCCGAACCGTTCTGTGGTCTAATCAAGACACAAATACGGGGGGAGATACTGCGGTGGGAAAGAGAGAACATAGTGTTCCACTGGAGACTATCTCCGGATACAAAGCAGGCGAAGAAATTCATTGAGTACTCGCCTAAGAAAGCCATGAAGCTTCTCGGAACTGAGCGGGAACGAACTAAGGCTAATCACAGGTCTCTTAAGCGCCCACTGTCCATTGAGATATCCTCTCAAAAAATGGGCAAGTCGGAAACAGAAACCTGCAGATTTTGTGGAATGGAGGATGAAACCTCGGAACGCATCATCTGCGAGTTCGACTCATTCGCTCGCACCAGATTCGACAACACTTATTCCAGATGAAGTCTCCTAGGGCTCTAATTAGCTTTATCAAGCATTTAGAGATCCCAGGATTGTACTAGAGCAAGGGTCACAGTGGTCCCAGTTCTGTAAGGCTTATTAAAAAAAATCCAACCGCCCTCCAATTTAATCTTATCTAATCTAATGCTACTAAAACGCACGACTGCATCAGGCATGCTCAAAAAGCTTTTTGGTATCTCAGAGTGTATCACTCGATTCAATCTACAAAAGTGAACAAGTAGTATATCTGGGTTAAAAGCTGCAGTAAAGTTTTATTGATTAAAAATGGAATCCGAATTATTATCATTCAAAAATCCTTTAATTTCAACATGGTGCATTTATGTAACAATTTTAGGCCTAAAAATGCTTGCCATGTCACCTCTCACCGGTTTCACTAGACATAAACACAAGGTAAATACTCTTAGTTTATGTGTCTACAAAATTATTTACTTTTTTAATATAACTTATTTATTATTTTATTAAAGAACAAGTAAAATATATATTTTTTCAACTAAAAGCTTTTAGCGATAATTTTCTGTTTTTAATTTTTTTGCATTATAATTTTTAGGCATTTGCTAACCCAGAGGATTGTTCGACCTTGAAGGTTAAACCAAAAGTGGATGAAAATGTTGAAAGGGTTCGCAGGTACGATTTTTCATATCACAGTTAATTGTTTAAAATAAATTTGAAGACATATCTCTATTTCGATTATTATGTTTATTTAACTTTTCAATGATAAAATCATTATCTTGTCTATTTTTAGAATAAGTGATATTTTATAAAAATTATCTAAAATATTCTTAAAGTTACACAATCGAATTTTATTTATTTATTATAGACCAATTATACCACTGTAGTCCTGTAAGTTTTTTAATTTTAAATGGTGGAATCGACTATAAAATAGCAAAAATTGTGATTGATTTAATTTTTTTTCAGGGCGCATTTAAATGATTTGGAGAACATCGTAGTTTTTATTTTTGTGAGTTTTGCCTACATTTTGACCAATCCTGTTGTAGGATTTGCAACTTTATTGTTCAGAGTCTTTACCATTGCAAGAATTACCCACACACTTGTTTATGCAGTTGTTGTTATTCCACAACCAGCTAGAGCACTTTCCTGGTTTATTGGTTACTTGGTCACTATTTACATGGGAGCTAAAACTGTACTATACTTCCTTACAAGTTTGTAAAATAAAAGACCTAAATTATTATATTGTAATTTTTTTTGATAAGCGGATTTTCTACCTAAATAAATTTATTAAAAAAAGAGGAAATATGGATTTTATAAATAACGAAACTAAAAAATCCATTAAAAGAACAAATATTAGTTTAGCTCTTATTTGATAGAAGATCTTCCAATGGAAGTAAATACAGGGTGATGATAAAGTTTGGAACCAAGCTCATAACTTCCGTAAAATTTTTTTTTGTAAATATCGCTCGGACAGGTCAATTTTTGTTTTAAAAATGCCATCTTTTGCAATGAAAAAAATATTCATGACGTTACTGATAACTTCACTATGACGTCATCATCAATTTTATTAAATGGAAACCCCTACTTTTTCTACACATTTTTTATAGACCTTTTTATCATATTAATGATCACATAAAAATATTTAAAAAAATTTTAACCCATTTTTGAAAAAAAAAAATAAATTTACTCAAAAAAAAATTTATTAATTCTCAATGAAAATATTACAAAAAAAAGTAAATTTTTAATTTACAAGTAACAAATTTTAACGAAAATGTTCAAATTGTTCCCCATTGACCATTTGGCATTGTCCCATTCGAGTGTAGACACTCTGAATACTATTGTTAATAGCTTCTTCGTCAATTTGTTGCAATTCCGTCCTAATTCTAAGCTCCAATTCTTGTAAATTATTAGGTCTATTGAAATAAACTTTTGATTTTAAATGTCCCCACAAAAAAAATCTAAGGGCGTTAGGTCGGGAGATCGCGGAGGCCACTCAATTGGTCCCCTCCGACCTATCCATTTCTTGGGAAACGTGGTGTTAAGGAATTCTCGCACCCCCTGCCAAAGTGTGGAGGAGCCCCATCTTGTTGAAACCAAATGTTTTGGTTAGGAATGTTGCGATTTTCATAATTGGGGAAAATACGAAGTAAAACTGGTAGCAAATCAGTTCGCAAAAAATTCAAGTACCTTTCGGCAGTAAGGTTTTCATTAAAAAAGTAAGGTCCTATAAAACGTCTGCCAATCATTCCCACCCATACATTTAACTTTCCCTGTCTTTGACTATGGGATTCTACGGCCCAATGAGGATTTTCCTGTGACCAATACCTACAATTATGTCGATTCACTGATCCATCCAATTGAAAGGTAGCTTCATCGGAGAAAATTATACTACTTAAAAAATTTGGATTTTGATCACATCGCGCCATCATTTCTTCACAAAATTGCAGTCGGCGATCGGGATCATCTTCATTTAACTCTTGTATGAGTTTTATTTTGTATGGGTGATACTTTTCCTTTTTTAATAATTTTGCGACATAGGAATGATCCACATTATTATTTCTTGAAATATCTCTTGTTGAAATATTGGGATTTTCTTCAATCGCAAGTAATAAATTTAATTTGGTTTCTTCATTCACTTGAGGCGGTCCTTGTCGAGGCAAATCTCCTACAGATCCTGTTTCTGCAAATTTGGTAACTAACTTACTTACTGTAGATCTTGAGATTTGCGGTCTATTTGGATATTGCTCATTAAACAAAGCACAAGCTTCCCCATGGGTTCTTTTTCTATCGCCGTATCCTACCATAATTAAAATTTCGATTCTTTCGCGTTTGCTTAAACGAGGCATTTTTAATTTCGCAAAACTTAATAATTGTTGATTATTATTAAACAAACGAAGTAAGCTATTCAAGCATTGGTTAATGGATTTAAAATTTTATTTGCCATACAAAATAACGTCAACTAAAGCACTTTTATAAAGGCAATTTTTATTTCAATAAATTTTGAATATTAAAAGCTTTTTCAATTTTATAATAAATTACAATTTTATTTAAAGTTTATTATTACTCAAACATTTTATTTTAATTACCTTTTTCATTAAAAGTTATTTAAAATTAGTTTTAAGAAAATTCCAATTGTGTAAAGAAGAACAATTCGAATATTTTCAATAATAATTTGTTATTTTTAAACTAAAAATTAGTTTAATTTATTTTTCTTGCCATATTTTCATTGAGAATTAATAATTTTTTTTTGAGTAAATTTATTTTTTTTTTCAAAAATGGTTGAAATTTTTTTAAATATTTTTATGTGATCATTAATATGATAAAAAGGTCTATGAAAAATGTGTAAAAAAAGTAGGGGTTTCCATTTAAAAAAATTGATGATGACGTCATAGTGAAGTTATCAGTGAAGTCATGAATATTTTTTTCATTCCAAAAGATGGCATTTTTAAAACAAAAATTGACCTGTCCGAGCGATTTTTACAAAAAAAATTTTTACGGAAGTTATGACCTTGGTTCCAAACTTTATCACCACCCTGTATATTAGGTGATCTTACTTACTTGATCATGATTATTTTGATATGCCCAAATTTATTTCATTTTGACACGAGAAACTACAGAAATAGCAAATAGCTAATGCTGGAGAATTAACTATCTCTAAAAAATGGCGTTACTAGTTTCTACCGATTTTGCATGTTGGGCACCAATAGCAGGTATATTTCGCCCTAACTGCTCTTGCAGAATATCCTTTAATAGGAGTCAGCAAATCGAAAATCCTTGTAGTTTTTTTCTATCCTCTAAATGTCACATTTATATGCTATAATGAGTGCCCAATACAGAAGGATTTATTCATCATATTATCAAAGGTTTGGAGGAAAAAAAAATTAAAATTTTATTTTTTAGATTAGGAGTTTGTACGGAACAAGGTCAGAAAGTATTCTATGACAACTACCAACATTACACAACCAACACCATTATTGGGAACAAATAAAAAACTTCTATTTTTGATAATTTTTTTGACCAAATTTATCGTACGCTTCAATAATAAAACAAATAAAAAATACTACAATTCTAGGTAAATTCTTTTAAAAGAAAGTATAATTGGTGACTGCAGCCGGTTTTACTAATCACCAATTTTATTCATGAGACCTTCCTAATGCTACTTAAACGCACGAGTGCATCACGCATGCTCAAAAAGCTTTTTGGTATCTCAGAGTGTATCAAAGTTCCCATGTTACATCATTGCTACGTCACTCCATTTAATCCTCAATCCTCAATCAACAAGTGAACAAGTAGTACCTACTTGTGGTTAAAACCTGCATTGAAGTTTTATTGATTAAAAATGGAATCCGAATTATTATCAGTCAAAAATCCTTTAATTTCAACATGGTGCCTTTATGTAACAATTTTGGGCCTAAAAATGCTTGCCATGTCATCTCTCACCGGTCTGACTAGATTTAAACACAAGGTAAATACTCCTAGTTTATATGTGTCTATAAAATTATTTGCATATAATGGAATTTAATCAATAAATAATTTCTTTAACCTTCGCTAAATTATATTACTACTACTTTTTTTGTGTATTTAATTTATTTAAAAAAACAAGTAAAATGGTTTAAATTAGAAAAATTAGTAGTTTCTGCTACTTTTTCAACTAAAAACATTTAATGAAAATTTTGTGTTTTTAATGATTTTGAATTTTAATTTTAGGCATTTGCTAACCCAGAGGATGCTTCGAAGTTGAAGGTTAAACCAAGAGTAGATGAAAATGTTGAAAGGGTTCGCAGGTATTATTTATTTCATTTTATTATTATTTTTTTTTTAAAAAGATTATCTAAAATATTATTTATTCTTTAAATTGCAACAGGTTTTTCATTGTATTTCTGTCAATTTTTAAATTTGAAGTCGTACCATCGACTCTAAAATAGCTAAAAATTTTAATTGATTTAATTTTTTTTCAGGGCTCATCTAAATGATTTGGAAAACATCGTGGTTTTTATTTTTGTGAGTTTTGCTTACATTTTGACCAATCCGGTTGTAGGATTTGCAACTTTATTGTTCAGAGTCTTCACCATTGCAAGAATTATCCACACACTTGTTTACGCAGTTGTTGTAATTCCACAACCAGCTAGAGGACTTTCCTGGGGTATTGGTTACCTAGTCACTATTTACATGGGAGCCCAAACTGTACTATACTTCCTTACAAGCTTGTAAAATAAAAAACCTAAATTATTTTAATGTAATTGGTTTGATAAGCAGGTTTTCTACGTAAATAAAATTATTCATAAAAAAGAAAATGGATTTTATAAATAACGAAACTAAAAAATCCATTAAAAGTAAAAATGTTAGTTTAGCTCTTATTTGATAGGAGATAGGTTTATAATTTGACTTTTGATAACGTTTTTGTAAGCGGTGATTGTTTTTATTTGTTATAATATATTTTTTTCCATTTTTAATGTGTTTTTTACCACAAGCCTGCGTGATGCACAATAATTTGTTTTTTTCCAATATTCCTAAGTATAAAATAAAATTCTAATTTCCTCCCCATTCAAGTGAACTTTTTTTGTTATCATCAATGATTATATCAGAAGCCTTTTCGGCCAACATAATTACAGTGGCAGCAGGATGTCCAGTAGGCAATGTTGGAAACGAGCTTGCATCAACAACTCTAACATTTTTTATCCCGTGAATTTTAAGCTTCTGATTTATTACGGAATTTTGAGTATCCACCCCCATTCTGCATGTTCCAGAACCATGTAAAGCAACACAACCCATTTGCGGAATCATGCATCTCCAAAATTCTTCATCAAATTTATTAATGGGATCGAATTTTTTACAACCAGGCGTTGATAAACTTTCTTGATCTAAAGTCGCGTTAACTTTTTGAAAAACTTCAGTTTCTAATATCCCTAATGCGTCTTTAATCGCTTTATACATTGAGGTTATATCACTTGCTTTACTAAAACAGTTGGGAGTAATTTTTGGAAAATCTATTGGATTAGCTGATTTTAATGTGACATTTCCTCTAGATTCTGCATGAAATAATATTATACCAAATATAAATTCAAAAATTTTAGCACTTGATTTATTTTCATCCAGTATATCACTATAATCTGGATACATACAAAGGAATTCGTAGTTGATACTTTTATTTTGGGAAGTAAAACGTTGAAAAGCTAATACAGGCGCTGAAAATGCTGCTAATACACCTTTCCCATTTATAGCCTTGGAAATTAAATCATTAAACTTATCATAATGAATGCTTACATTGGTTTTAATTCTAAGTGTTGGTATAGTTGTAGGGTGTTCTTCAAAATATTTTCCCACCGGTAAATCTTTAATCAACGGTATATTAAATTTATTTAATTCATCTTTCGGGCCTATTCCTGATAGGAGTAGCAATTGTGGAGAATTAATAACACCAGCTGATACAATTATTTCATTATTAATTTTCGCCCTAAAACATTCTTGGTTTTTCCAAAAAGTTACTGCGGTAGCTCTAAACATTTTATTAAATTTAATTTTTGTAACCAACGCATGTGTTACTATTTTCAAATTCTTTCGTGTATCTTTAATGGGTTGTAAATAAGCTTTATTTGTGCTAAATCGGCGACCATTCTTTTTGGCGCTTTGAGTTTTTGAAACGGAAATTTGTTGTTTTCCATTGTAATCAAGATTTTTTAAACCAAATTCCTTAAAAGCCTTCATTAGTAATTTTTCATATGGTAATGGTTCATTGTAGGAAAGGTGGAGTGGACCATTAAAACCGCGGTAGTATTTATCACCGCCTATACTCGTGGCATTTTCTGATTTGATGTAGTACGGTAATACTTCTTCAAAAGACCACCCATTATTTCCTAACGCAGCCCAGGTATCAAAATCTTCCTTATTTCCTCTGGAATACACTCCACCATTAATCGAAGAACTTCCACCCATTACTTTTCCTCTTGGGTACAAGCATAGTCGAATTTTTGCATTTTCTTGGGGCTCAGTTAAATACCCCCAGTTGGACTCTGTATACATGGTTAATGTATTACCAAGAAATTGATTGAATTCAAGTTCATCACCACCAGCTTCCAAAAGTAGAATAGAGTATGTTCCATTTGCTGAGAGTCGATTAGCTACTACTGCTCCTGCAGTTCCTGCACCGATTATTATAAAGTCATAACTACCATAACCTTGAATTGCCAAATATTACTATCCAATTTTCAATATTAACTAAATACTTTACCTGTACATTTTTCTGAAGAATTTGGGAAAAATTCGGAATTATCTACTGGAAATTTCCATGGTGCCATTTGCTTAATTTTATTCAAATCCAAATACAGCTTTTTGAACTCATTTGAAGTGATAGCATTAGCCAGTGCAAAACATGATATTAAAATTTGAAATTGTAGGGGCATTTGTTTTTTTGATAATCTTACAATACTGAATTCCAGTTTAGTGTATTATGCCATATACCAAACTATACTACCGAAACCAATTATATGAAAATAGTACTTATAAAACATGATATGACCTGTTACTTTAACGTCTTTTTTATCTATTTATTTTACAAGAATGTGATTTATCGGCACTTCAACTTTTAAACGCGTGAATAAGGAAAATTAAAAATTTGTTAATACGTTTAGAGTCTTAAAAGTACACATTGTTATATTTTGTGACTTTTTTCCAGTCGAGGGGTGTTTGCGGGTAGACTTCCTCAATTTTTTTAATATTGCAACCCTTATCGAGTTTAATATCATTTTTAAGGCAATAAAACGAGAAATATATTTCTGAAAACCAGAAGTAAATATCTTCATTATTTCAAAAGTTATAAAGGATTTAGTACAAAATCGGAAAATTATGATATGTTGGGCAACAAGTGCGTGGGCCTAAATTAGCTTACAGACACACATACTTGTTGTCAATCCTCTCAATTCAATTTCACCATGTACACATATATGTTCGTGAACAGAACCACGTACATGTACAACAACTTCTGCCTTCACACAGGCGAAAAATTTCGCGTACATGTTGGCGTACATGTTAAAAAGTGGGTGCTTTTCCCCAACATGTACGCGTGTCTGCAGGGGCCTTATCGAAAAAGTGTCTATGAGAAAAATTAAACAACATGAAATGACGATGCTGGTTGCATCACTGCAATATCACTAAGATATACATAAGTCAACGTTTTGTATGGAAAAATGAAAATGACAAGGAGTCAATTGGATATGCATTTGAAGGGAAAAAATATATGATTTTGATGGTAAAAAAACGCATATTTTTTTAAATAACTTTTCATTTTTACATTAATTCTTATTATCTTCAATAATTACATCTGAAGCTTTTTTAGCCAACATAATTACAGTAGCAGCAGGATGTCCAGTAGGTAATTTTGGAAAGGAGCATGCATCAATAACTCGATCATTTTGATTCCTGTGAAGTCTAAGCTTCTGATCTATTACGGAATTTTCAGCATCCATCCCCATTCTGCACGTTCCAGAACCATGTAAAGCAACAGAACCCAATTGCGTAATCAATCATCTCCAAAACTCCTTATCATACTTATTGCTAGGATCGGTTTCTAATATGCCTAAGATATCCTTAATCGCATTGTACATTGAACTGACATTAATGGCTTTACTAATGGAGTTGGGATTAATTTTAGGAAAATTAATTGGATTAGCTGATTTTAAGTAACATTTCGTCTGGATTCTGCATGGTACAATATTGTACCAAATATAAAATCAAAAATATATTAATTGGTTTATCGTCTTTTTTTTGCGATATATCACTATAATCTGGATACATAAAAAAAATTTAGTAGTTGGTAATTTGATCGTCAGATTTAAATCCTTTAAAAACCAACAATGGTACTTGTAATGATGATAATGTACCTTTACCATTTATCGCATTCGAAATAAAATCATTAAAACTATCATACTGCATGCTTAAATTAGTTTTATTTCTGATAATTGGAGCGGTGGAGTGTTCTTCAAAATATTTTCCTACTGGTAAGTCTTTAACTACAGGTATATTGAATTTTTTTAATTCCTTCTTCGGGCCTATTCCTGGTAGTAGAAGCAATTTAGGACTATTAATTACACCAGCTGATACGGTAATTTCATTATTAACCTTTACCATAAAACACCTATGGTTATTCAAAAAAAGCACTGCAGTACCTCTAAAGTTTTGATTAAATATAATTTTTGTAGCCAACGGACGTGTTATTATTTCCAAATTCTTACGCTTATCTTTAATGGGCTGTGAATAAGCTATATTTGTGCTAAACCTACGACCATTCTTTTTAGGAATTTGAGGTTTTGAAGCAGAAATTTGTTGTTTTCCATTGAAATCAAGACCACCCTGCAACTCCATATTTAAAAATTAGAACCAATGTAAGCATGTGTTATGATATTTTTAATGATATAATTTCAAAAGCTTTAAATGGTAAAGGAGTTTTATCATCAGGAAGATTGCCTTCACTAGCTTTTAACGGATTTAAATCTAATGATAAAATTACCAACTACGAAATTATGTGCCTATATCCAGACTATAGCGAAATAACTCAGTCAGACGATAATAAACCAGTTAATAAGATTTTTGAGTTTTCGTTAGGAATAGTATTTATTTCATGCGGAATCCACAGGAAGTGTTACATTAAAATCACCTGATCCAATAGATTTTCCTAAAATTAACACCAATTGCTTTAGTAAAGCTATTGATAGAACTTCAATGTATAATGCGATTTAGGATGCATTAAGGCTATTAGACACCGAGAGTTTTAAAAGCCTAATCGCGAGTTTGGATGAAGAAAATTTATCAACTGCTGGGTGTAAAAAATTTGATCCTAAAAATAAATATGATGAAAAATTTTGGAGATGTTTGATTAAGCAAAAGGCTTATACTGTTTATCATGGCTCTGGAACGTGCAGAATGTACAAAATTCAGTGATAAATCAGAAGCTCAAAATTCACGGTATACAAAATGTTCGAGTTGTTGATGCAAGTGCGTTTCCAAAATCACCTACTGGGCATATTACTGCTACTGTAATTATGTTAGCTGAAAAAGCTTCAGATATCATTATTGAAGATAATAGGAATTAATATAAAAATAAAAAATTATTTTCAGAAAATATTTTTAATGCAATTAAATTAAATTAAATATATTTATCCTAGAAATGTATAAATTTCATGCACTTTTCCAATTTTTTTATTTTTCATTGCAGCTCTTGTTAGGTCTTATTTTCTGTTACGTACCCCTATAAAAAATCTAATGGGTTTAATACAGGTGACCGCGATGGTCAGAGAATTCCTTCTCTTCCAATCCAGCGATTTCTAAATTGTGTATTTATAAGTGTCTTCTTTGGCATTCTCACAGCAAATATGACTTAATGAGAAGAAGCACCATCATGTGTTAGCTAAAATATGACAGTTTTCTGTGTCCAAAAATAATATTATAATAACAAACTTCAAAAAATTTCAACTCAACTCAACGAATTTAAAAAAAATATGAACACTAACATAACTTTTTAACCATCAACAATTTGATTATATTGGTTTGAACTGACCTCCTCTGTTAACTTACTTTATTTGATCGTCCGCTTACAGGACACCCTGCATATGTATAATTATGTATACAGGGCGTTCCAATAGTCCCGTTCCAGCAGTATAAAGCTGTATTTATTCACCCAAATTTATACCTAGTGTCTGGTTAAATTATTTAAGTTTAAAAGCTTATAAAATTAAATTTGTTATATGGGTTTTGTAATGGGCAATTTCCATGGTTTTTAATTAAAGGCCTTTAATTTTAATCAGAATCTGCCTATAAACATTCAATTGAAGACTGGACATCAATAATGGCCTAAGTGCAAAATAGTCTATTTAGAGTTCATATTTTTTTATTTTGTCAAAAAACTGTTGATAAAAAAAACTAAACCATTTTTCTATTTATTATATAAGGTAAGATCTAAGGTAAGATTATTGACATATTCCTCTTTATAGGTTGCTAGAATCAGCAGTTAGCTTAATGTTACGAGTCTCACTCAAAAAAAGATTTTGGCACTTAGCCCGTTATTGATGCAGTCCTCATTTGTGCAAAATTTATTAAATTTTTTAGGTTAAAAGTCTCAAGGTTTATGATATAAGATTTTAAAATTAAATCTCTGAGCATAAATAGATCATAAATAGTGTATTTATGCTCAGAAATTTAAGACGTAAGATTTTAAATGTAGGCCTAATCTACTTATTCTTAAAACCGATCTCATAACTCCTATAATTTTCCAAAAATCTTAAATCTTTGAGCATAAATAGACCTTTAATCGTTAAAAGTGACAAAATTAAATGTGGTTGCATAAATAAAGCTTAATTTTTGAACGTGTGAACAAAAAAAATTGTAAGTTTGTAAATATGTACGGGTTGACAAAAACTATATTTTGTGATATTTCGGAGTTTAGTTTCAGGAGAGCATTCTTTCAAATTGCAACCTCTATCTGTTGGAGTAGATTTGGACGCTAATTCATGCATTTCTGAAAAATTATTCCATCCTTATCTTTAATTAAAGGTAGAATTGAACGTTGAAAAGGTAGAAAACCCATCTATCATTATATTTCCAAATATGCCTATGCGTATCATAAAAGATTTACTTTATTTGGCGACCAAATCTACTTTTAGGATTTTCAGTAAAAGACAGAAGAACCTCTTTAGCTTCATCTTGACCCATTACAGATTTTGCTCTACCAGTTCTTATCCGATATTTCACTGAGCCCTCTTCTAAGAATCTGCGAATATTTCTTTGGAGTGTATTAACTTTTGAAATTGGAGATCGCTGATGAAAATAATTCGTCGGTGTAATGCAGAACTATCTTAAGTCAAAAAAAAATTTTTTTCGGGAGGAGGTATTTTTTTAATTGAATTTATATTAAAATTTGGTGACATGTTAAAATCAGGATTTCTAAGGACATTATCCAGGTTTATTTTATTGAAATTAAAGGTTTGGATATTTATGTATATTTTGAACTGTAAGTTAGGATAACTCTACATTCTACAAATCCACGAATCATCAAAAATGTGATTCTTTCCCTTTCAGTAACTTTTTGGGCCATTTAACTTCGCGTTTCCTAATTTCAAATTTTTACAAAAGAGCAAGTCATAAAGATCTCATGAAACAAACACCTAAATTGTAACAACAGAACAAATTAAAGCGTTCCTATAAAAACATAACAATTTGCTTTCTTGGCAAAATTTGTATAAAAATAATAACATGGAATTCGTGAATTAATGAATCAATAAAAAGGATCGTTAAAAGATTAAATATAAGGATGCCTGTTGTAATTTTATTTAAATGGTAATAAAAGAATTTAAAATATTAGAACAATACTATTATAAAAAAGAATAAAAAGTAAAATGTAGGGAAAAATTATGGAAAATTTTTATTTAAAGTAGAGGACCACCATTTTATATTAAGACATAAAAAAAATGAAAACTACAAAAAATTCCAACACAATCAATCTCCCACAGGGTTTGCAATTTAATAAAGTTGGGGTGCTCTCCTGAAAATAGGTCCAGAAATATTTCAAAATATAGTTTTTGTCACCATGTACATGTTTACAAATTTTCATTTTTTTTTCACATGTTCAAAAGTTATACTACATGTCTACAGGGTGTTCCGTAAGTGGACGATCAAATTAAGTAAGCTAACAGAGAAGGTTATTTCCAACCAATATAATCAAAGTGTTGGTGGTTCAAAAGTTATTTTAGTGTTCGTACTTTGCTCAAAAAACCATCTGACCATCGCGGTCACCTAACCTAAGCCCATTAGATTTTTTTATAGCAGTACGCAACAGAAACTGAGACCGAACAAGAGCTGGAATAAAAATCAGGCGAGGTACTATTAATAAAGATTTAAGTTGCCGAAAAACACATACTTTTTGTAATAACTTTCCATTTTTATATTAATTCTTATTATCTTCAATAATGATATCTGAAGCTTTTTCAGCCAACATAATTACAGTGGCAGCAGGATGTCCAGAAGGCAATGTTGGAAACGAACTTGCATCAACAACTCTAACATTTTTTATCCCGTGAATTTTAAGCTTCTGATTTATTACGGAATTTTGAGTATCCACCCCCATTCTGCACGTTCCAGAACCATGTAAAGCATAGGCACTAATTTGCGGAATCATGCATCTCCAAAATTCTTCATCAAATTTATTACTGGGATCAAATTTTTTACAAGCAGGCGTTGATAAACTTTCCTCATCTAAAGTCGCGTTAACTTTTTGAAAAACTTCAGTTTCTAATATCCCCAATGCGTCTTTAATCGCTTTATACATTAAGGTTATATCAGTTGCTTTACTAAAACAGTTGGGAGTAATTTTTGGAAAATCTATTGGATTAGCTGATTTTAATGTGACATTTCCTCTAGATTCTGCATGAAATAATATTATTCGAATTATAAATTCAAAAATTGTGTCAACTGATTTATTTTCATCCAGTATATTACTGTATTCTAGATACATACAAAAGAATTCGTAGTTGCTACTTTTATTTTTGGAAGTAAAACGTTGAAAAGCTAATACAGGCGCTGGATATGCTGCTAATTCACCTTTCCCATTTATAGCCTTGGAAATTAAATCATCAAGATTATCATAATGAATGCTTAAATTGGTTTTAATTCTAAGTGTTGGTATAGTTAAAGGGTGTTCTTCAAAATATTTTCCCACCGGTAAATCTTTAATCAACGGTATATTAAATTTATTTAATTCATCTTTCGGGCCTATTCCTGATAGTTGTAGCAATTGTGGAGAATTAATAACACCAGCTGATACAATTATTTCATTATTAATTTTCGCCCTAAAACATTCTTGGTTTTTCCAAAAAGTTACTGCGGTAGCTCTAAACATTTTATTAAATTTAATTTTTGTAACCAACGCATGTGTTACTATTTTCAAATTCTTTCGTGTATCTTTAATGGGTTGTAAATAAGCTTTATTTGTGCTAAATCGTCGACCATTCTTTTTGGCACTTTGAGTTTTTGAAACGGAAATTTGTTGTTTTCCATTGTAATCAAGATTTTTTAAACCAAATTCCTTAAAAGCCTTCATTAGTAATTTTTCATGTGGGAATGGTTCATTGTAGGAAAGATGGAGTGGACCATTAAAACCGCGATAGTTTTTATCACCGCCTATACTAGTGGCATTTTCTGATTTGATGTAGTACGGTAATACTTCTTCAAAAGACCACCCATTATTTCCTAACGCATCCCAGGTATCAAAATCTTCCTTATTTCCTCTAGAATACACTCCACCATTAATCGAAGAACTTCCACCTAATACTTTTCCTCTTGGGTATAGGCACTGGTGGGTTGGTGTATTTTTGCGACAATAAGCATCTTGGGGCTCAGTTAAGTACCCCCAGTTGGACTCTGTATATTTGGTTAATAAATTACCAAGAATTTGATTGAATTCGAGTTCATCACCACCAGCTTCCAAAAGTAGAATAGAGTAAGTTCCATTTGCTGACAGTCGATTAGCTACTACTGCTCCTGCAGTTCCTGCACCGATTATTATAAAGTCATAACTACCATAACCTTGAATTGCAAATATTACTATCCAATTTTCTATATTAACTAAATACTTTACCTGTACATTTTTCTGAAGAATTTGGGAAAAATTCAGAATTATCTACTCGAAATGGTGCAGTTTGCTTAATTTTATTCAAATCCAAATACAGCTTTTTGAACTCATTTGTAGTGATAGCATTAGCCAGGGCAAAGCATGATAATAAAATTTGAAATTGTAGCGGCATTTGTTTTTTTGATAATCTTACAATACTGAATTTCAGCTTAGTGTATTATGCCTTATACTAAACTATACTTTCGAAAGCTTTTGTATAAAATAGTACTTATAAAACATGATATGACGTGTTACTTTAATGTCTTTCTTATCTATTTATTTTACACGAATGTGATTTATCGGTACTTTAACTTTTAAACGTGTGAATTAAAAAAATTAAAAATTTGATAATACATTTATGCCCGATTTTACCATCGATTCCTGAATTTTAGGCGTTGCTTATAGCGCTAGTTGCTAGGTATTTTGTATTAAATGATTAAAAATACCCAGCAATCAGCGCTATAAGCAATGTTTTGAGAATCGTTAGTGAAAACGGGCATTAAGGTCCTGAGATAGTATATTACCATTGTATATTACGCAGCGAGCTAGAAAGTGACTAAAGCTAATATTACTTATTTTATTATTAAAATCATTATATAATTAACTTTTGTGTAAATTTTAAATAAAATAGGAACATTTTTTATTCGTTTCGACATGGAGTATGGATACTAAAAGATTTACTTTATTTGGCGACCAAATCTACTTTTATGATCTTCAGTAGAAGACAGAAGAACCTCTTCAGCTTCTTCTTCACTCATTACAGATTTTGCTTTACCAGTTCTTATCCGATATTGCACTGACCCCTGTTCTAAGAATCTGCAAATAGTTCTTTGGAATGTTACTTTTGAAATTGGAGATCGCTGATGAAAATAATTCGTCGGTCTAATGCAGAACTATCTTAAGTAAAAAAAACATTTTTTTTTCGGAAGGAGGTATTTTTTTAATTGAATTATATGTTAAAATTTGGTGACATATTAAAATCAGGATTTCTAAGGACATTATCCAGATTTATTTTATTGAAATTAAAAGTTTGGATATTTATGCATATTTTGAACTGTAATTTAGGATAACTCTGCCTTAGACCGTCGAATTATTGAAAACGTGCCGTACTTGACCTTTTCTCTGTCTACAAATCCACGAATCATCAAAAATGTGATTCTTTCCCTTTCAGTAACTTTTTGGGCCATTTAACTTCGCGTTTCCTAATTTCAAATTTTTACAAAAGAGCAAGTCATAAAGATCTCATGAAACAAACACCTAAATTGTAACAACAGAACAATTTGAAGCGTTCCTATAAAAACAACAATTTGCTTTCTTGGCAAAATTTGTTTAAAAAATAATAACATATGAAATTCGTGATCATTAATGAATCAATAAAAAGGATCGTTAAAAGATTAAATAAAAGAAGGATGTCTGTTGTAAGCCCTTTATTTAAATTGTAATAAAAGAATTAAAAATATTAGAACAATACTATTATAAAAAAGAATAAAAAGTAAAATGTAGGAAAAAATTATGGAAAATTTTTATTTAAAGTAGACGACCACCATTTTATTTTAAGACATAAAAAAAATGAAAACTACAAAAAATTCCAACACAATCAATCTCCCACAGGGTTTGCAATTTAATAAAGTTGGGGTGCTCTCCTGAAAATAGGTCCAGAAATATTTCAAAATATAGTTTTTGTCACCATGTACATGTTTACAAATTTTCATTTTTCTTGTTCACATGTTCAAAAGTTATACTTCCATACCTGGAGCTTTTGGACGCCCTGTAAACATAAATACATGTCTACAGGGAGTTCCGTAAGTGGACGATCAAATTAAGTAAGCTAACAGAGAAGGTTATTTCCAACCAATATAATCAAAGTGTTGGTGGTTCAAAAGTTATTTTAGTGTTCGTACTTTGCTTAAAAAACCATCTGACCATCGCGGTCACCTAACCTAAGCCCATTAGATTTTTTTATAGCAGTACGCAACAGAAATTGAGACCGAACAAGAGATGGAATGAAAATCAGGCGAGCTACTATTAATAAAGATTTAAGTGGCCAAAAAACACATACTTTTTGTAATAACTTTACATTTTTATATTAATTCTTATTATCTTCAATAATTATATCTGAAGCTTTTTCAGCCAACATAATTACACTGGCAGCAGGATGTCCAGTAGGCAATGTTAGAAACGAGCTTGCATCAACAACTCTAACATTTTTTATTTCGTGAATTTTAAGCTTCTGATTTATTACGGAATTTTGAGTATCCACCCCCATTCTGCACGTTCCAGAACCATGTAAAGCAAAGGCACCCATTTGCGGAATCATGCATCTCCAAAATTCTTCATCAAATTTATTACTGGGATCGAATTTTTTACAAGCAGGCGTTGATAAACTTTCTACATCTAAAGTCGCGTTAACTTTTTGAAAAACTTCAGTTTCTAATATCCCCAATGCGTCTTTAATCGCTTTATACATTAAGGTTATATCAGTTGCTTTACTAAAACAGTTGGGATTAATTTTTGGAAAATCTATTGGGTTAGCTGATTTTAATGTGACATTTCCTCTAGATTCTGCATGAAATAATATTATTCGAATTATAAATTCAAAAATTGTGTCAACTGATTTATTTTCATCCAGTATATTACTGTAATCTAGATACATACAAAAGAATTCGTAGTTGCTACTTTTATTTTTGGAAGTAAAACGTTGAAAAGCTAATACAGGCGCTGGATATGCTGCTAATTCACCTTTCCCATTTATAGCCTTGGAAATTAAATCATCAAGATTATCATAATGAATGCTTAAATTGGTTTTAATTCTAAGTGTTGGTATAGTTAAAGGGTGTTCTTCAAAAGATTTTCCCACCGGTAAATCTTTAATCAACGGTATATTAAATTTATTTAATTCATCTTTCGGGCCTATTCCTGATAGTAGTAGCAATTGTGGAGAATTAATAACACCAGCTGATACAATTATTTCATTATTAATTTTCGCCCTAAAACATTCTTGGTTTTTCCAAAAAGTTACTGCGGTAGCTCTAAACATTTTATTAAATTTAATTTTTGTAACCAACGCATGTGTTACTATTTTCAAATTCTTTCGTGTATCTTTAATGGGTTGTAAATAAGCTTTATTTGTGCTAAATCGTCGACCATTCTTCTTGGCGCTTTGAGTATTTGAAACGGAAATTTGTTGTTTTCCATGGTAATCAAGATTTTTTAAACCAAATTCCTTAAAAGCCTTCATTAGTAATTTTTCATGTGGGAATGGTTCATTGTAGGAAAGATGGAGTGGACCATTAAAACCGCGGTAGTTTTTATCACCGCCTATACTAGTGGCATTTTCTGATTTGATGTAGTACGGTAATACTTCTTCAAAAGACCACCCATTATTTCCTAACGCAGCCCAGGTATCAAAATCTTCCTGATTTCCTCTAGAATACACTCCACCATTAATCGAAGAACTTCCACCTAATACTTTTCCTCTTGGGTATAGGCACTGAAGGGTTGGTGTATTATTGCGACAATAATTATCTTGGGGCTCAGTTAAGTACCCCCAGTTGGACTCTGTATATATGGTTAATAAATTACCAAGAATTTGATTGAATTCGAGTTCATCACCACCAGCTTCCAAAAGTAGAATAGAGTAAGTTCCATTTGCTGAGAGTCGATTAGCTACTACTGCTCCTGCAGTTCCTGCACCGATTATTATAAAGTCATAACTACCATAACCTTGAATTGGAAAATATTACTATCTAACTATCTAACTATCAATATTAACTAAATACTTTACCTGTACATTTTTCTGAAGAATTTGGGAAAAATTCGGAATTATCTACTGGAAATGGTGCAGTTTCCTTAATTTTATTCAAATCCAAATACAGCTTTTTGAACTCATTTGTAGTGATAGCATTAGCCAGTGCAAAGCATGATAATAAAATTTGAAATTGTAGCGGCATTTGTTTTTTTGATAATCTTACAATACTGAATTTCAGTTTAGTGTATTATGCCTTATACCAAACTATACTTTCGAAAGCTTTTGTATAAAATAGTACTTATAAAACATGATATGACGTGTTACTTTAATGTCTTTCTTATCTATTTATTTTACACGAATGTGATTTATCGGTACTTTAACTTTTAAACGTGTGAATTAAAAAAATTAAAAATTTGATAATACATTTATGCCCGATTTTACCATCGATTCCTGAATTTTAGGCGTTGCTTATAGCGCTAGTTGCTAGGTATTTTGTATTAAATGATTAAAAATACCCAGCAATCAGCGCTATAAGCAATGTTTTGAGAATCGTTAGTGAAAACGGGCATTAAGGTCCTGAGATAGTATATTACCATTGTACATATATTACGCAGCGAGCTAGAAAGTGACTAAAGCTAATATTACTTATTTTATTATTAAAATCATTATATAATTAACTTGTGTAAATTTTAAATAAAATAGGAACATTTTTTATTCGTTTCCACATGGAGTATGGATACTAAAAGATTTACTTTATTTGGCGACCAAATCTACTTTTATGATCTTCAGTAAAAGACAGAAGAACCTCTTCAGCTTCTTCTTCACTCATTACAGATTTTGCTTTACCAGTTCTTATCCGATATTGCACTGACCCCTGTTCTAAGAATCTGCAAATAGTTCTTTGGAATGTTACTTTTGAAATTGGAGATCGCTGATGAAAATAATTCGTCGGTCTAATGCAGAACTATCTTAAGTCAAAAAAACATTTTTTTTTCGGAAGGAGGTATTTTTTTAATTGAATTATATGTTAAAATTTGGTGACATATTAAAATCAGGATTTCTAAGGACATTATCCAGATTTATTTTATTGAAATTAAAAGTTTGGATATTTATGCATATTTTGAACTGTAATTTAGGATAACTCTGCCTTAGACCGTCGAATTATTGAAAACGTGCCGTACTAGACCTTTTCTCTGTCTACAAATCCACGAATCATCAAAAATGTGATTCTTTCCCTTTCAGTAACTTTTTGGGCCATTTAACTTCGCGTTTCCTAAATTCAAATTTTTACAAAAGAGCAAGTCATAAAGATCTCATGAAACAAACACCTAAATTGTAACAACAGAACAATTTGAAGCGTTCCTATAAAAACAACAATTTGCTTTCTTGGCAAAATTTGTTTAAAAAATAATAACATATGAAGTTCGTGATCATTAATGAATCAATAAAAAGGATCGTTAAAAGATTAAATAAAAGAAGGATGTCTGTTGTAAGCCCTTTATTTAAATTGTAATAAAAGAATTAAAAATATTAGAACAATACTATTATAAAAAAGAATAAAAAGTAAAATGTAGGAAAAAATTATGGAAAATTTTTATTTAAAGTAGACGACCACCATTTTATTTTAAGACATAAAAAAAATGAAAACTACAAAAAATTCCAACACAATCAATCTCCCACAGGGTTTGCAATTTAATAAAGTTGGGGTGCTCTCCTGAAAATAGGTCCAGAAATATTTCAAAATATAGTTTTTGTCACCATGTACATGTTTACAAATTTTCATTTTTTTTGTTCACATGTTCAGAAGTTATACTTCCATACCTGGAGCTTTTGGACGCCCTGTAAACATAAATAAATGTCTACAGGGAGTTCCGTAAGTGGACGATCAAATTAAGTAAGCTAACAGAGAAGGATATTTCCAACCAATATAATCAAAGTGTTGGTGGTTCAAAAGTTATTTTAGTGTTCGTACTTTGCTTAAAAAACCATCTGACCATCGCGGTCACCTAACCTAAGCCCATTAGATTTTTTTATAGCAGTACGCAACAGAAATTGAGACCGAACAAGAGATGGAATGAAAATCAGGCGAGCTACTATTAATAAAGATTTAAGTGGCCAAAAAACACATACTTTTTGTAATAACTTTACATTTTTATATTAATTCTTATTATCTTCAATAATTATATCTGAAGCTTTTTCAGCCAACATAATTACACTGGCAGCAGGATGTCCAGTAGGCAATGTTGGAAACGAGCTTGCATCAACAACTCTAACATTTTTTATTTCGTGAATTTTAAGCTTCTGATTTATTACGGAATTTTGAGTATCCACCCCCATTCTGCACGTTCCAGAACCATGTAAAGCAAAGGCACCCATTTGCGGAATCATGCATCTCCAAAATTCTTCATCAAATTTATTACTGGGATCGAATTTTTTACAAGCAGGCGTTGATAAACTTTCTACATCTAAAGTCGCGTTAACTTTTTGAAAAACTTCAGTTTCTAATATCCCCAATGCGTCTTTAATCGCTTTATACATTAAGGTTATATCAGTTGCTTTACTAAAACAGTTGGGATTAATTTTTGGAAAATCTATTGGGTTAGCTGATTTTAATGTGACATTTCCTCTAGATTCTGCATGAAATAATATTATACCAAATATAAATTCAAAATCTTTATCAATTGATTTATTCTCATCTAGTATATCACTATAATCAGGATACATACAAAAGAATTCGTAGTTGATACTTTTATTTTTAGAAGTAAAACGTTGAAAAGCTAATACAGGCGCTGGAAATCCTGCAAATACACCTTTCCCATTTATAGCCTCGGAAATTATATCATCAAACTTATCATAATGAATGCTTACATTGGTTTTAATTCTAAGTGTTGGTATAGTTGTAGGGTGTTCTTCAAAATATTTTCCCACCGGTAAATCTTTAATCAACGGTATATTAAATTTATTTAATTCATCTTTCGGGCCTATTCCTGATAGGAGTAGCAATTGTGGAGAATTAATAACACCAGCTGATACAATTATTTCATTATTAATTTTCACCCTAAAACATTCTTGATTTTTCCAAAAAGTTACTGCGGTAGCTTTAAACATTTTATTAAATTTAATTTTTGTAACCAACGCATGTGTTACTATTTTCAAATTCTTTCGTGTATCTTTAATGGGTTGTAAATAAGCTTTATTTTTGCTAAATCTTCGACCATTTTTTTTGGCGCTTTGAGTTTTTGAAACGGAAATTTGTTGTTTTCCATTGTAATCAAGATTTTTTAAACCAAACTCCTTAAAAGCCTTCATTAGTAATTTTTCATGAGGGAATGGTTTATTGTAGGAAAGGTGGAGTGGACCATTAAAACCGCGATAGTATTTATCACCGCCTATACTAGTGGCATTTTCTGATTTGATGTAGTATGGTAATACTTCTTCTAAAGACCACCCATTATTTCCTAACGCAGCCCAGGTATCAAAATCTTCCTTATTTCCTCTAGAATACACTCCACCATTAATCGAAGAACTTCCACCCATTACTTTTCCTCTTGGGTATAGGCACTGATGGGTTGGTGTATTATTGCGACAATAATTATCTTGGGGCTCAGTTAAATACCCCCAGTTGGACTCTGTATACATTGTTAATAAATTACCAAGAAATTGATTGAATTCGAGTTCATCACCACCAGCTTCCAAAAGTAGAATAGAGTAAGTTCCATTTGCTGAGAGTCGATTAGCTACTACTGCTCCTGCAGTTCCTGCACCGATTATTATAAAGTCATATCTACCATAACCTTGAAATGGTAAATATTACTATCTAACTTTCAAAATTAACTAAATACTTTACCTCTACATTTTTCGGAAGAATTTGGGAAAAATTCCGAATTATCTACTGGAAATGTCCATGGTGCCGTTTGCTTATTTTTATTCAAATCCAAATACAGCTTTTTGAACTCATTTGTAGTGATAGCATTAGCCAGTGCAAGGCATGATACTAAAATTTGAAATTGTAGCGGCATTTGTTTTTTTGATAATCTTACAATACTGAATTTCAGTTTAGTGTATTATGCCTTATACCAAACCATACTATCGAAAGCATTTATATGAAAATAGTACTTATAAAACACGATATGACGTGATACTTTAACGTCTTTTTTATCTATTTATTTTACACGAATGGGATTTTTCAAAATACAGGGCGTCCCAAAAGTCTCTTTAACTTTTAAACGTGTGAATAAAGAAAATTGAATATTTGTTAATACGTTTAGAGACCTGAAAATACATTTTGTGATATTTTGGGACCATTTTCCAGTCGAGGGGTGTTTGCGGAGAGAGGTCCCCAGTTTTTTTTATTATTGCAACCCTTATCTAGTTTAATATCATTTTAAAGGTAATAATACGAGAAATATATTTCTGAAAACCAGAGGTAAATATCTTAATTATTTCAAAACTTATGGGATGTTGGGGAACAAGTGCGTTAACATGTACTCGATAGACACGCGTACATGTTGCCGTACAAGTGCCTGAACAACTACGCGGGCTTAAATTTGTCTACAAAGCCATATATTTGTTGTCAACCCTTTCAATTCAATTTCACCACGTACATATATGTTTATGTTAATAGGATCACGTACATGTACAGCAACTACTGCCTACACACGGACGAAAAAGTACGCGTACATGTTGTTGTGCATGTTAACGCACATGTTCCCCAACATGTACGGCTGTCTGTAAGGACCTTATCGAAAAAGTGTCTATAAGAATAATTAAACTACATGAAATTTCCCACAAAAAAAGGTAGGTAATATTAATTTTGTCTCTAGGATGAATAGTTTAAGAGATACAGGGGGCGAAAAAGTGCAGACTAATAAAAATATTGTTAATGTTACAAAATTAATGTTTAATGTTAAATTAGAACTACTAAAAGAACGAAGAACTACATTATTTATTGAAAACAAACATATTATCTTGAATGTGTAATTTCAAAAATCAGCAATTGAATCATCATCATCTTCATGTCGCAGATCTAGGACTTGGGACCACGTAAACATAATATGGCTTGTACCGCACACCATGGAACAATTCCGACAGTTCGGTATCCACATCGTCCCCACACCCAGAAGAACATCATCAAAACACCATCACTTTAGATGCTACTGGGTCTATACTGATGTAAGTGGTCTATCTTTCTTTCGGTTCCATCCCCACTCGGTCGGGGGTTTTTAGTAGCCATTGCTGCATCTGTAAGTAAAGCAACCAAACCGTCTTTAGTAACAAGAAATAGTGTTGTAAAAAGCATTACGTAAGTTAATTTAATTAATATAACCTGTAAATAAACTCTAATAGAAATATAAATAGAATGGTGGGAGTGAGGTGAGGTCTGGTTTTGGCTTCGTTGGTGCTTTTAGGAATGCAGCATACAGGATGAGTTGGTGAGGGGATGTTTTTCGAAATGTGCAGTTTATTTCAAACAAAAGTAGAACACAAAAGACTCGACCCACTAGATCAGAATTAAGATCTTCTCACCAATTGCATTCCCAAATGCATATTTACAAGTATATTCATTATATTAACTTACTCATTCCTTTTTACAACACAATTGGCACTAACAGAGGTTTCGCTACTTACTTACAGAAACCCCGTACCCCTGACCTAACGATGGAACCTAGCAGATGATGGATTACTCAGCCCAGTACCAACCAAAGGCAAAAACGAAACTGAACAACATCTTTTGTCGATGTTCTTCTGGGTGAGGGGAAAGATATAAATGCCGAAAGGCTGTATGGCTGCCAGGTCATGATAACGATGCTGGTTGCATCACCAAGATATACATAAATCAACGTTTTGTATGGAAAAATGAAAATGATAAGTACTCAATAGGATATGCATTTGAAGGGAAAAATATTTGATTTTAATCGTTAAAAAAACGCATATTTTTTTAAATAACTTTTAATTTTTATATTAATTCTGATTATCTTCAATAATGATATCTGAAGCTTTTTCAGCCAACATAATTACAGTAGCAGCAGGATGTCCAGTAGGTAATTTTGGAAAGGAGCTTGCATCAACAACTCGAACATTTTTAATCCCGTGAATTCTAAGCTTCTGATCTATTACGGAATTTTGAGCATCCATCCCCATTCTGCACGTTCCAGAACCATGTAAAGCAACAGAACCCAAATGCGTAATCAAGCATCTCCAAAACTCCTCATCATACTTATTGCTAGGATCGAATTTTTTACATGAAGGTGTAGATAAAAAGTCCTCATCTAAACTAGCGCTTACTTTTATAAAAGTCTCGGTTTCTAATATGCCTAAGATATCCTTAATCGCATTGTACATTGAAGTGACATCAATAGTTTTACTAAAAGCGTTGGGATTAATTTTAGGAAAATCAATTGGATTAGCTGATTTTAAAGTAACATTTCCTCTAGATTCTGCATGGTACAATATTATACCTAATATAAAATCAAAAATTTTATTAATAGGTTTATCGTCTTTCTTTTGCGATATACCACTATAATCTGGATACATACAATAAATTTCGTAGTTGGTGATTTGATCATCAGATTTAAATCCTTTAAAAGCCAACAACGGTACTTGTATTGATGATAATGTACCTTTACCATTTATCGCTTTCGAAATTAAATCATTAAAACTATCATACTGCATGCTTACATTGGTTTTAATCCTTATAAGTGGACCGGTGGAGTGTTCTTCAAAATATTTTCCAACTGGTAAGTCTTTAACTACAGGTATATTGAATTTTTTTAATTCCTTCTTCGGGCCTACTCCTGATAGTAGAAGTAATTGAGGACTATTAATTACACCAGCTGATACGATAATTTCATTATTAACCTTTACCATAAAACACCTATGGTTATTCAAAAAATGCACTGCAGTACCTCTAAAGTTTTTATTGAATATAATTTTTGTAGCCAACGCACGTGTTATTATTTTCAAATTCTTACGCTTATCTTTAATGGGCTGTAAATAAGCTTTATTTGTGCTAAATCTACGACCATTCTTTTTAACAATTTGAGGTTTCGAAGCGGAAATTTGTTGATTTCCATTGTAATCAAGATTTTTCAAACCAAATTCGTTAAAAGCCTTCATTAGTAGTTCTTCATGTGGAAGTGGTTCATTGTAAGAAAGATGGAGCGGACCATTAAAACCGCGGTAGTATTTATCACCGTTTATATCAGTAACATTTTCTGATTTAATAAAGTACGGTAATACTTCTTCAAAAGACCACCCTTTATTTCCTAATGCACCCCAGTTATCAAAATCGTTCTTATTTCCCCTAGCATACACACCATCATTAATTGAAGAACTTCCACCAAGCACTTTTCCTCTTGGGTAAATACAATAAGGTGTTGTAGATTTAAGTTGACAAATATTGTCATGGGATTCACTTAAATATCCCCAGTTGGAGTCTGTGTGTGTGGTTAAATCGAAATTTCCAAGAAATTGATTGATTTCAAGTTCATCACCTCCAGCTTCTAAAAGTAGAATAGAGTAAGTTCCATTTGCTGAAAGTCTGTTAGCTACTACTGCTCCTGCTGTTCCTCCGCCAATTATTATAAAATCATAACTACCATGACCTTAAAATAAAATAGTATATTGTTTTATTTGAAGTAAGAGTTTTCTTCAAACATCGAAATTTATAAAATAATAAAGTAAATAGTAATTTTAAAATGTGACATGTAATTTAAATACCTCATGTTTTTATTGTATAATGGGTTGCCAAATATTCGAAATAGAAATTGCATTTCTACTCCTTGGAACTACAAAGTATACCTAATGTACGTCGGAAATGTACGAATATGACTCAATGAACATAAAAATTACTTCTTACAGGCTGGCAATGGTCGCAAAGGGCTGTACTTAAATGACGTTTGAAGAAAAAAATATTTTAACCATGTAAACTAATTTAAAAAAATACATACATTTGCAGTTTTTTGTTGAGTTCGTAGCAAAATCAGAATTATCCACCGGAAACTTCCATGGAGTCCTTTGCTTAATCTTCTTCAATTTTAAATACGTTTCTTTAAACTCATTTGAAGTTATTGCATTAGCAATAGCTAAATATGATAAAAGAATGAACGCTTTCAAAAACATTTGCCTATTTAATAAATTTTGAATACTACATTGAATTTATAATATTATGCTGTTTTATACTAAAGTACAGCTGGAAAAATATTTGGGTATTTAAAAAGGAGTTATTTTAATAAAAATTTTATGAGAAGTTAAATCTATTTTAATGAGCTTAACAAAAGTTACACATAGTTTTCTACTTTAAGGTTAAAAAGTATTTTTAAAATATTTATATCCATGTTTACTAATGTCCTGTTATCTGTACCATTTTGGGGTAGTGGTGAGAGGACCAAATAAAACTTTTTAAATTCCTTAATTCAGCGACTGGTTTCGGTTCTGCTTAGAACTTTTATCAACCTTTGAAAATTGGAGTGAGCTTCGTTATTACAATTAAGTGTTACGAGAATAGAAAACATTTTGATTAAATTAACTATTAATTATTGATCCCATTCATTTTTTGAATTTACCATGTGTTTTTTGTGTGTGAATATCGCATTGTTATTAGATGTATTTTCCGATATTCTCAGATTAATAATTAACATTAATATTTCATTTAAATTAATAAAATTACTATAAAAGTATTCTTCTTATCTTTTAACAGCTGTTTACTATAATGGAATGAATTCCAATTTACATTTATAAAGAAAATTTCTTTCAAAATTTGTTGTTGTAAAATTTTGATGTAACCTTCTTTTTTTGCCTTAAAAATTTAAATGGTAAAAAAAACATATTTTCGAAAATAATTTTTCATTTTTATATTAAATCATATTATCTTCAATAATGATATCTGAAGCTTTTTCAGCTAACATAATTACAGTAGCAGCAAGATGCCCAGTAGGTGATTTTGGAAACGCACTTGCATCAACAACTCGAACATTTTGAATACCGTGAATTTTGAGCTTCTGATTTATCACTGAATTGTGTACATCCACACCCATTCTGCACGTTCCAGAGCCATGATAAATAGCATAAGCCTTTTGCTTAATCAAACATCTCCAAAATTCTTCATCATATTTATTTTTAGGATCAAATTTTTTACACCCAGGGGTTGATAAATTTTCTTCATCCAAACTTGCGCTTAGGCTTTTAAAACTCTTGGTGTCTAATAGCCTTAATGTATCCTTAACCGCATTATACATTGAAGTTCTATCAATAGCTTTACTAAAGCAATTGGTGTTAATTTTAGGAAAATCTATTGGATCAGCTGATTTTAATGTAACACTTCCTCTGGATTCCGCATGAAATAATACTATTCCTAACGAAAACTCAAAAATCTTATTAACTGGTTTATTATCGTCCGACTGAGTTATTTCGCTATAGTCTGGATATACACATATAATTTCGTAGTTGGTAATTTTATTATTAGATTTAAATCCGTTAAAAGCTAGTAAAGGCAATTTTCCTGAGGATAAAACTCCTTTTCCATTTAAAGCTTTGGAAATTATATCATTAAAACTATCATAACACATGCTTACATTGGTTCTAATTTTTAAATTTGGAGTTGCGGGGTGGTCTTCAAAATATTTTCCGACTGGCAAGTCTTTAATCAAAGGTATATTAAATTTTTTTAATTCTTGTTCCGGGCCTATTCCTGATAGTAGAAGCAGTTGAGGACTATTAATAACACCAGCTGATACAATAATTTCGTTTTTAACTTTTGCCCTAAAACACCTGTGATTATTCAAAAAATACACTGCAGTACCTCTAAAGATTTTATTGAATTTAATTTTTGTAGCCAACGCATGTTTTAATATTTTTAAATTCTTACGAGTATTTTTAATGGGTTGTAAATAAGCTTTATTGGTGCTAAATCTACGACCATCTTTTCTGGCAAATTGATTTTTGGAAAAAGAAACTTGTTGTTTTCCATTGAAATCAAGATTTTTTAAACCAAATTCCTTAAAAGCCTTCATTAGTAATTTTTCATGTGGGAATGGTTCATTGTAGGAAACTTGGATTGGACCATTGAAACCTCGATAGTATTTATCACCGTTTATAATAGTGGCATTTTCTGATTTGATGTAGTATGGTAATACTTCTTCAAAAGACCACCCTTCATTTCCTAATGCAGCCCAATCATCAAAATCTTTCCTGTTTCCTCTACTAAATATCCCTGCATTAATGGAAGAACTTCCACCTAATACTTTTCCTCTTGGGTAGAAGCACTGATGGGTTGGTGTATCAAGGCGACAATAATTGGATTGTGGTTCAGTCAAATACCCCCAATTAGATTCTGTATACTTAGAAAAAATAAAATTTCCATGAAATTGATTGAATTCAAGTTCATCACCACCAGCTTCCAAAAGTAAAATAGAATATGTTTCGTTTGCCGAGAGTCTATTAGCTACAACAGCTCCTGCTGTTCCTCCACCAATTATAATAAAATCATAACTGCCATAATCTTAAAATAAAATTATTTTACTACCTTAATATCTAATTTAAATAAATACATACATTTGCAGTTTTTTGAAGAATTCGTAGTGAATTCGGAATTATCCACTGAAAACTTCCAAGGAGTCGTTTGCTTAATTTTCTTAAATTTCAAATACATTTCTTTAAACTCATTTGAAGTGATTGCATTAGCAATAACAGCTAAATATGATAAACAAATGTACACTTTTAAAACCATTTCCCTTTTTAACAAGTCTGTAATACTAAAATTTTATATTGGTAATACAGTACTTTATACCAAAGTATAGTTGTAAAAATTGAAATTTGTAAGTATTTGCATAAGAATATTTAAAATATTTTATGAGCAGTCAAACTTATTTTGTGAGATTAACAGTTACACCAAGCTTTTTATTGAACCTTCCAGTAGTGATAAGTTTTATTAATTATTTATAATTCACATTTATAGCTAAAAAAATTAAATCCAGAAACAAATGCAAATTTTTTAGTCACAAGAATGCAGAGATTTACTATCCCTTGTTGCAACTTATAACAAAAATCCTTGCCTAACTAATCGAATTGCCAGACAAAGTGAAAGAACGCAAGTTGATAACATTTTTTCAACAGTTCAAGGCCCAGTTTTAAGTAAGAGAAACGGATTTATCTGCCCACTCAATGCTAATATGTATATTTAACCGATAGAAAAATTTTCGATAATAAAGAAACCAGGAGTCGGTAGTCCAATAGAACATTGAACAAGCTAATTATTTAGAATTCTGTAAGAGGTTAAATGAAGAAACTTGGGAAACCATGTATGAAAATGGGTCGCTAGATGATGAATTCAGTGCTTTTCTTGAATGTCTCTTGTTCCTTTATAAGACTTGCTTACCAATTAAACAAAACGCAACGAAGACTGATAAAACTAATAAAAACTGGGTCACTATGTAAAAAAGTCTGGTAAATATCTTAAAGAACTTTTAATTTAAAAATAAACAGTATCTTTGCCTTGAACCATCATACAAAGCCAAAAAGAAACAGTATTTGAAACTCTGGGAAAATAGTAAAAACTATCTTACAATAACATAATTATATGGAACTCTAATAATCTCCAAAAGAGTTCTTGGAATATTATTAATAACTTATCTAATAAAACCAAATCTAACGAAGACACAAAAATAAAAACTAGTGATGGAAAAATAAATACAGGACCGGAAAAAATACCAAAAGGAATTCATAATTTTTTTTAATGACATTCTAAATTTAATAAGCCAATATATTGATAAATATATTGATGATGTTCTTTTAGCTATTCGAACCCAAACACCATATATTTAAATGAGTTAAAAGAATTAAGTTCTTTAATGATTAAAACAAAAATAGTCATGGTCCTAATGGGATAAACTGCATAATAATTTGAGAGTTTAAAGTTGTATTAGATTCTCCTTTGAGCTATTTAATCAACCTATCATTTCAAAAAGGATAGTTTTCAAACATCTTAAAATGTTCTACAATTAGGCACATTTCTTAGAAAGGTAGTAAACTAGATTTTGAAAACTTTCGACTTATCTATTCTCTTACCAAAGTATTTGTATATGCCCTACTTGATAGACTCGACTGCTTTCTTACCAAACATAAAATTTAATAATGAACATGGATAAGAAATTACAAGCAATAGGAGTATCCTGTGAGCAAAATTTATTGAGTCAAATCTTACGAATAGAGTACATTTTGTAGAAATAATACAATAGACCAATACAGATACTAAAACACATAGGTCTAACACAAACACACCTCCATTAACAATCGGTGTATCTCCAAGGCTCAAGTTTAGGTCCATTATTATTTTCGTTATACGTAAATAATACATACATGCTTTTGTGGCTATGTCGGCCGATGACACATAGGTGATTTCTTCTTCTTCAACCTAGCTTTTACAAAAGAACACTGCAACATAATTTTGAGAAAACTGCATAATGGTTCTCTTCTAATAAACTCTAACATTTTTAATCCCATGAATTTTAAGCTTCAAATCTATTATGAAATTTTGAGCATCTAAACCCATCCTGCACGTTCCAGAGCCACGGTATTTAGCACTAGTCATTTGTATCACCAAACACCTCCAAAATTCTTCATCATACCTATTATCCGAATCAAGATTTTTACATCCAGGGGTTGATAAACTATCTACATCTACGCGAATATGCATTGAGCTATATACAAAATAAAGATATCATGTGAAAATTGAAACTCTGCTTCAGACTTCTATGGGACAGCTTTTTAATATTTTTTATCCAAAATGTACAAAAAAAATCAATAAAAATAAGTAAAATATGGCCAATTTTATACTTATTTTTTGGACTTAATAAATTAATTTTTGAAAAAATTGTCCTTTAGAAATCTACCCTTGAATATTATTTAAACTAAATGTTATTTACAAAATATAACCGTAGCTTCAAATAAATGCAAGGCATATTTAGTAAATTCTGAACGTGTTACACAATTGTTGCATATACAGGGTGTAACTCGTAATTAATAGGTTCAATTTTTTAATTTAAAGAGTTACATAAAAAAGTTAAATGCAAAATTAGGATTTCGTACAAAACAATTTAAAAAAAGGTACTAGGATTTACTGATTTCAGGACAAATGAAACAACTTTTACTTCACATAAAGTTAATCGGTTTCGGTTATGTATTTCTTTTCCTTAACATTCCTAGGAATTTGATGTTACATTGTAATTATTTTAGTCAAATTGTAAAAATATCTAGTTTTAGTAAATTCTGTATGTTATAATTTCAAGAAATTACAAAGTTTCTTAAAATAATTAAGGATGCTTAACACTATCAAATTGTAGTAATCTGAAAAAAATGCAATTTAGCTTTCTAAATAATTCAATATGGTGGCCATGTAAAATAGAGTTCTTCTAGTACTACCAGAAAAGCGAGAACGTTTCCAATTTTGTAGTCCAAAATTCTACAGCAGCAGGAGAAACCAAATTTTCCGCCCAATAGCAGATCTCTCTTCAATTATATTATAATGATTTCCCGTAAACTAAAATTTAGGAATGGGCTGATCCTGTACACCAAACTGTGCATACAAAATACTGTTTCGAAAAACTTGAAAATTAAATGCGAATGTAACTCCACATATTATGACACGCCCTGTTTGGCTGCTTTCTTTTCCACCCTTCAACTATATTAGGGAAGTAAATTTAAAAGCAAACTTTTTTTAATTTTAAAGTATTTATATTTATTTAGATTTCTAGATTTATATCAACTATTATTATCTTCAATAATCATATCTGAAGCTTTTTCGGCTAACATAATTACAGTAGCAGCAATATGTCCAGTAGGTGATTTTGGAAACGCACTTGCGTCAACAACTCGAACATTTTGAATACCGTGAATTTTGAGCTTCTGATTTATCACAGAATTTTGTACATCCTTACCCATTCTGCACGTTCCGGAGCCTTGATAAACAGCATAGGCCTTTTGCTTAATCATACATCTCCAAAATTCTTCATCATATTTATTTTTAGGATTAAATTTTTTACACCCAGGAGTTGATAAACTGTCTTCATCCAAACTTGCGTTTAGGTTTTTTAAACTCTTGGTGTCTAATAGCCTTAATGCGTCCTTAATCGCTTTATACATTGAAGTTCTATCAATAGCTTTACCAAAGCAATTGGGGTTAATTTGAGGAAAATCTATTGGATCAGCTGATTTTAATGTAACACTTCCTCTGGATTCCGCATGAAATAATATTATTCCTAACGAAAACTCAAAAATCTTATTAACTGGTTTATTATCGTCCAACTGAGTTATTTCATTATAGTCTGGATATAGGCACATAATTTCGTAGTTGGTAATTTTATCATTAGATTTAAATCCGTTAAAAGCCAGTAAAGGCAATCTTTGTGAGGATAAAACTCCTTTACCATTTAAAGCTTTGGAAATTATATCATTAAAACTATCATAACACACGCTTACATTGGTTCTAATTTTTAAATTTGGAGATGCGGGGTGGTCTTCATAATATTTTCCCACTGGTAAGTGTTTAATCAAAGGTATATTGAATTTTTTTAATTCATGTTCCGGACCTATTCCTGATAGTAGAAGCAGTTGAGGACTATTGACAACACCAGCTGATACAATAATTTCGTTTTTAACTTTTGCCCTAAAACATCTATGGTTATTCAAAAAATACACTCCAGTACCTCTAAAGATTTTATTGAATTTAATTTTTGTAGCCAACGCATGTTTTAATATTTTTAAATTATTACGCTTATTTTTAATAGGTTGTAAATAAGCTTTATTGGTACTAAATCTACGACCATCCTTTTTAGCAAATTGAGTTTTTGAAAAAGAAACTTGTTGTTTTCCATTGTAATCAAGATTTTTTAAACCAAATTCTTTAAAAGCCTTCATTAGTAATTTTTCATGTGGGAATGGTTCATTGTAGGAAAGTTGGATTGGACCATTGAAACCACGATAGTATTTCTCACCGTTTATAACAGTGGCATTTTCTGATTTGATATAGTATGGCAATACTTCTTCAAAAGACCACCCTTCATTTCCTAATGCAGCCCAATCATCTAAATCTTCCTTGTTTCCTCTAGTAAATATCCCACTGTTAATCGAAGAACTTCCACCTAATACTTTTCCTCTTGGGTAGAAGCACTGATGGGTTGGTGTATTAAGGCGACAATAATTGTCTTGCGGTTCAGTCAAATACCCCCAATCAGATTCTGTATACTTGGAAAACATAAAATTTCCATGAAATTGATTGAATTCAAGCTCATCACCACCAGCTTCCAAAAGTAAAATAGAATATGTTTCGTTTGCCGAGAGTCTATTAGCTACTACAGCTCCTGCTGTTCCTCCACCAATTATAATAAAATCATAACTACCATAATCTTAAAATAAAATTATTTTGCTACATTAATTTCTAATTTAAATAAATACTTACATTTGCATTTTTTTGAAGAATTCGTAGCGAATTTGGAATTATCCACTGAAAACTTCCATTGACTCGTTTGCTTAATTTTCTTAAATTTCAAATACATTTCTTTAAACTCATTTGAAGTGATTGCATTAGCAATAACAGCTAAATATGATAAATAAATGTACACTTTTAAAACCATTTGCCTTTTTTTAAAAATTTGTAATACTAAAATTTTATATTGGTAATACAGTACTTTACACCAAAATATAGTTGTAAAAATTAAAATATGTAGGTATTTGCATAAGAATATTTTAATAAAAATTTTATGAGGAGTCATATTTATTTTGATGAACAGTTACACCAAATTTTTTATTAAACCGTCCAGTAGTGATAAGCTTTATTAAATATTTATAATTTATAAGGCTACTTAATGGTTCCTGAACCATAACTCCCTGGAGTTGATCAAATGGAGGATATTACACCTTTTTCTTACTACAGCACATGGTAGGTGGTGATTCATCCTTCCACTTAAGGTTTCGTAATCTTCATTCCGATATGTTGAATCATATACCAAAATCCAGAAATCATTTTTAACCAAGAACATACCCTTCGTTCGCTCAACCTCCGGATTTTTTTTATTGTATATTTTTAACAGCTGCTCTATGATGCTCTGGATGTTTTGACACACATTTTGTTTGACCTTTTTTGAGTCGAGTTCTTCTGGTACTAAGTACTATCAGAAAAGTGACCTCGACGTTTTATTTTTTTTGTTTGATTTTTTCAGCAGCAGAAGAAACGACATTTTCAGCCCAAAACAACTTCTTAATTATATTATTCGCGATTTTAGTAAAGAACTCTCCCCCTTCTCGGCGAATTTGTGAAAATGTCAAGCTAGGACTTGATTATTTTGTCCTGGGCAACACGTGGTAACTTCTGCTAGAAAAAAAAAATAAAATTATTAATTATAAAACATTGAATTCTGTCTTAACACCAATTATATTGCTACTTAATGATTCATGGAGTTTTTCAAATTTTTGTAGTTGAATCGTCTTCATGTGCTATATGTGGATCATAGCAAACCCAGAACTCTTATTTATTAACCAAAAAAGTACCCTTCTTTCAATTCTTCTTTCTTTGAAAGGATCATAACGTGCAGCAGCAGCTTTTTGGGTCTATTTTTGAACGGCAGCTCTGGTAACCTCATGAGTATATACTTTTTTTAACTGCGGCTCTATATGATACTCCGGGTGTTTTGACAGATTTTGTTTGAGCTTTTTTGAGTTGAGTTTTTCTAGTACTACCAGAAAAGTGAGCATATTTTCTTTTTTTAGTTCAAGATTCTACAGCACCAGAAGAAACCAAATTTTCCGACCAATAGATCCCTTCAATTACATTATGATTTCCCGTGAACTGAAGTTTACGAATGGGCTTACCCTGTAAACCAGAGTGTGCATACAAAATACTGTTTCGGAAAACTTAAAAATTCACAACTTGTTCTATGCGTACAGAATTTTAACATTTCCAGAGAATAAATAGATTCATTGGTATGTTATCTTCATCTTCATTATGCGTCAATATTTGAAACCAATTGGCAATAACTTACTGAACAATTTAGGTACGAACCGAATTATAAATACAATAAGAAAGAGAGTAGAATAGGCAATTTCCATTACCTCTCATTGGAATTACGTGAAGTATTTGTTCACCGTTTATTGTAATATTCTCCATAGCACGTAAGTGAAGTAGGTGACGTTGATGACGTAGGTGATCCAAACACATAAAAAATTAAAATTCTACCACTTAGAGAGGGTTTTAGAAAAAATCCTTTGTTACTGGGTGGTTGTGGTATCTAAGGTATATCCCTACAAAATTTCAAGTTCCTATCTGGTGTATCGGAACTTTTAATAATAATAATAATAATAATAATCTTTATTCATGTTATTAATATATATACAAGATATCATACATTTGTCAGTTGGATTATAAAAATACATACATATAATTTCAGAGTGGCACTCAGATAACTAATACAATCAATTTAAAGGAAGTGAAATAATGGGAATTAAACTACACATAGATATTTACATGTATATATAAACGCCTACAATTAAGAAACACCCTATCCACAATGGCATCAAAATTGATAATAAATATAATATCATTACTTATTTTCTATTTCAAATGAATAATTAAAAAATTCTTGGATACTATAAAATGCATTTTGTATAAGTACTTTCTTTATTTCTATTCTAAATTTGTTGATTTCCAAACACCCCAAGCATTTTGGCAATTTGTTGAAAAACCTTGGTGCATAAAAATTAATTGAGTAGCGGCATCTGTTTATGCGCAGGAATTTTTCATCTAGCTGCGAGATTTGTCTTGTATTATATAAATGCACATTTTCACGAGTTGAATAATTTTCTAGATTTTCCTTTATGTATATCAGACAGCGGTAAATATATAGACAGGGCAAGGTCATAATTTGATTTTCTTTAAAATACCTTCGAACATCTTCTCTATATGATAAACAAAAAATGATGCGGATTGCACGTCTTTGAAGTCTAAACAGATCATTTGAATGACATGAATGTCCCCAGGCTAGAATAGCATAACCAATATGAGAAGAAACCAAGCTATGGTACGCTGTTATGAGAACATTCCTTGGTACAAGATCTTTGAGACTACGAATCACATATAGACTTTTACAGACTTTTTTCGAGGTAAGCATTATATGTTCCTTCCAATTTAGAGTCGCGTTAATAGTAACACCCAGGAATTTTACACTTTTTTCAAGACTCTTTTCATTATTTGATACTGAAAAGATCATTTTTTCTGTTTTGGTTTTATTAAGGCTAAGAAGATTCTCTGCAAACCATGCCTCGGCCTCCGACTGTGCGTCCTCCATATTCCGTTTTAACTCATCATGCGTTTTTTTCTTACATAATAAAGTGGTATCATCCGCAAACAAAAGTACCCTCTCTACAGACATTGCAGAGGGTAAGTCATTAATGTACACTAAGAACAAAATTGGTCCTAATACGGATCCCTGGGGTACACCGCAGTCAATACTGATTGCAGACGACACCTGATCATTAATGCAGACAACTTGCTGTCTTCTAGAGAGGTAAGAAGCTAGTAGTCTTACGCTATTTTCAGAAAAATTGTAGTTACGACATTTCTGCATTAATATATTGTGGGGAACACAGTCAAAGGCCTTCGCAAGGTCACAAAAATATCCTCCAGCCATTTCTTTTTTATTAAAAGCTTCAGTAATTACTTCCACTAGCGCTAAAACCGTGTCTGAGGTGTTCTTATTCTTCCCAAAACCAAACTGGGAAGGTGTAAATAGCTTGTTTTCTTCAAAGAACCTACAGATTTGCTTTTTCAGTACAGTCTCAAGAACTTTAGAGAAAATTGGTACCAATGAAATTGGTCTATAGCTACTGACATCTTCCCTTTCGCCCTTAGTTTTAAAAACTGGTATAACTTTTGAATGTTTTAATATATCTGGAAAAGTACATTCTGTGATGCAAGAGTTAATAAGTGCAGTAAGAGGACTAATTATTAGATTTTTTACTTTTTTTATCATTTGGGAAGATAATCCATAGAAATCTTGAGATTTTTTATTTTTCATAGAATCAATTATGTCCCGAATTTCGATGAATGTTGATTCCGAAAAGCTAAATTTGGTATCGATTGGTACAAAACTAGAGTTTGAATTAGAAAGTCGATTCTTATAATTAGAATTAGATTTCAATATTTGATTTTGTAAGTTATTACCGATACTACTAAAATACGCATTAAATGATTCGGCCGTTATTGGAACCTCATTCGCTATAGACGTATTGTTAGTTCTGTTTGAATTTATTAAGTTCCACATTGCTTTAGGAGAATTTACATTGTTTTTTAAGTATGTTTCATTTGATTTCATTTTTGCGTCTTTAACTTTCTTCCTATATAAGTTCTTTTTTTGTTTTACTATACTTCTATTATTTATTGTGGGATATTTGTTGTAAAATTCAGTAAGTAAATGAATTTCATCACGTGCAGCCTTAAGATCAGAATTGTACCAGGAAGTAATATTATTGTTTCTATGGCGGATTAATCTCTTTGGTAAAGCCATGTTAGCACTTTCATATATGATTCTATTAAATGTTTTGAACTTTTCATTTACAGGAATTTTCTCATTAATAAAATCATAGTTCGAGTTTTCAACTAGCTGATACAGTTCATTTAATCCCTTCTTTGTAATAGGTCTTCCTTTAAAAGTGCAAAATTTATTCTGTGTTTTTTGAAAATTATTCAACGCGAGTTTAATTGTTATTAATTTGTGATCGGATATCACTAGGTCCTTAACAGATGTTTTGTAGTCATCATCGCATTTTATTATAAAATTATCTAGGCAATTTTGATTTCTTGTAGGTTCACTAATTACCGGAACTAGATTAAAAATACTCAAGAAATTCATAAAATCAACATATTTAGTATCATCCGAGAAAAAATTTATATTAAAATCGCCATTTAAAATTATCTGGAATTTATTTAAATCTATTAGGTCAATGACTGAGTGCATAATATCAATAAATAAGTTGAAGTCACCACATGGTGCTCTGTAAATTGTAACAATAACACAGTTGTAATCAGGTATTTGAACTGCAGACAGCTCACAATGGAATTCTTTCGATAAATCAACAATGTCCTTGCGATTTTTAAATTTTAAATTATTTCTTATAAAAGTAATCACACCACCGTGCTTATTGTTAACGCGTGTGAATCGAGAGCCCAAAGAGAAATTATTTATATTAATTACCTCGTCTGAGGGATTTAACCAATGCTCACTGAAGTTGATTACGTCGTAAACATTTACACTATCACTACTTAAGAACATTTCTATGTCGGTAACTTTGTTTCTTATCGATTGAATGTTTAGATGTAATACGGTAATATAATTACTCTTGTCACAAATTTTTTTCGTAGCAGTTAGGCTATTTTCCGGTTCACATGGGGTTTGCGGAAAAAACGAAACTTTGCTACTGCTATGCCCGCTGGCCAATTATCTGCATTTGAAGCCTCTTTTTCAATTTCAACTGGGAACCCCACCTTGAATGAGCTGTAGTTCGAATATTTATCCTTTGAGTTCATTTTGTAGCATACTATATCTTCCCTATTGGTTTTCAGTTTTAGAAAACTTGCAAGTTGCTCTTCTGTAAACATTAATTCAAATCGGCTTGCGTGATACCATACTCTACTTATTTTCTCCACCGCCTTTATTTCTGATGTTGCTGTTCCGATTATTTTTTCTGGTGTTCTTCTTTGAGGAACTGCATTTTTGCTTGTTTCAGTAGTTTTATTTTGTGGAGGTGTAACTGTATTCTTTTCCTGTCTACGTTTGGTTTTCCTGTTCCTTACTGGTATAAAGTCATTACTTGTGTCACCGTCTTCTACTAGATCGGTGCTATTTTCCTTTTTCTCTTCGTAATTTGAAGGTGGTTCGTTCTTCTTGCCATGTTGATTATTGGTGTAGTTCGGGTTGTCTACTTCCAGTACTGTTTTTTTGTTACAGATATCAACGTTTGGCTGATGGCGTAGCTGATTTTCCAAAGCTATATTACGATTTCGCAATTCGCTAATTAATTCATCTTTAGTCTTCAGCAGGTCAATTTGTGTTTGAATAATGATTTCCTTGCTCTTTACAAGTTGTAGTAACATATTGTATGCACTGTCATCCATATTTGATTCAGTAAGTTCGTCATGCGCACTCTTTATCATATGAGACGGCTCACTGCTATTGTTTTTCTTATTACAGCAAACAAACGAGTTATCACTTAGTCTTGTTGCATACCTTTTCGTATTGTTAATCACGCAACTCCTGTGCACTACATTCACGCACTTAGAGCATTTAACCTTCGTTGTTTCGTCAAGTATTAAGCTCTTACAAATCATGCACTCTTCACTGTTCGCCATCTTGTTGAATTCTTTTGAAATCGACTACTACCCACATATTATGACACGCCCTGTTTTGCTGTTTAATTTCTCTTCAAAGATTTTAGGAAAATAAAATTAAACGCAAACTTTCTTTTTAAGTTTAATGTAATTATATTTGATATTTATAGATTTATAGACCTCCATCAATTATCTTCAATAATCATATCTGGAGCTTTTTCGGCTAACATAATTACAGTAGCAGCAATATGCCTAGTAGGTGATTTTGGAAACGCGCTTGCATCAACAACTCGAACATTTTGAATACCGTGAATTTTGAGCTTCTGATTTATCACTGAATTTTGTACATCCATCCCCATTTTGCACGTTCCAGAGCCATGAAAAAGAGTATTAGCCTTTACCTTAATCAAACATCTCCAAAATTCTTCATCATATTTATTTTTAGGATCAAATTTTTTACATCCAGGCGTTGATAAACTTTCTTCATCCAAACTTGCGTTTAGGCTTTTAAAACTCTTGGTGTCTAATAGCCTTAATGCATCCTTAATCGCATTATACATTGAAGTTCTATCAATAGCTTTACTAAAGCAATTGGTGTTAACTTTAGGAAAATCTATTGGATCAAGTGATTTTAATGTAACACTTCCTCTGGATTCCGCATGAAATAATACTATTCCTAACGAAAACTCAAAAATCTTATTAACTGGTTTATTATCGTCTGACTGAGTTATTTCGCTATAGTCTGGATATAGGCACATAATTTCGTAGTTGGTAATTTTATCAATAGATTTAAATCCGTTAAAAGCTAGTAAAGGCAATCTTCCTGATGATAAAACTCCTTTACCATTTAAAGCTTTGGAAATTATATCATTAAAACTATCATAACACATGCTTACATTGGTTTTAATTTTTAAATAAAATTATTTTACCACGTATATTTTTAATTTAAATAAAAACATACATTTGCAGTTTTTTGAATAAGTCGTATCGAATTCGGAATTATCCATTGAAAACTTCCATGGTGTGGTTTGCTTAATTTTCTTAAATTTCAAATACAATTCTTTGAACTCTTTTGATGTAATAGCATTAGCAATACCTAAATATGATAACCAAATTAACACATTTAAAACCATTTGCTTTTTTTTAACAAATCTGTAATACTAAATTCAAGTATTGATAATGTGATACTTTATACCAAAGTATAGTTACAAAAATTGAAATTTTTAGGTATTTACATAAGAATATTATTTAAATAAAAATTTTATGAGGAGTCAAATTTATTTTGATGACATTCACAACATATACACATAATATTTTATTGAACCGTCGAGTAGTGATAAGTATTATTAAATATTTATAATATACATTTGAAGCTAAAATTTTTTAAATATAAGTAACCGCATTTTTTAAGTAAAATTTTAATAAGCCCATATTATTTATTATTATCTTCAATAATGAGATCTGAGGTTTTTTCGGCTAACATAATTACAGTGCCAATAGGATTTCCAGTAGGTAATCTTGGAAAGGAGATTGCATCAGCTACTCGAACATTTTTCAATACGTGAATTTTATGCATCTGATCTAATACAGAATTTTTGGATATCAACCCCCATTCTGCACGTTCTAGAGCCACGGTAATTAGTATTACCCAAGTGTATCATCAAACACCTCCAAAATTCTTCATCATGCTTATTATCTGGTTCATATTTTTTACATCTAGGCGTTGATAAACTATCCGCATCTAAAGTAGCACCTATTTTTGACAACGCTTCGGTTTCAAGTAACCCTATCAGTAATCGCCTTATACATATACATTAAGGTTCTATCACTTTCTTCGCTCAAGCAATTGGGATTAATTTTTGGAAAGTCTATTGGATTAGCTGATTTTAACGTAACACTTTCTCTAGATTCGGGATCAAATAATACTATCACGAAAGAAAATTGGAAGTTCTTCTCAACCGGTTTATTTTTTTTTCGGCACAGTTAACTCTTCATAATGTGGATACAAACAAATGAGCCCAGCTATCGTAGATGTTAAAGCGAAGATGAGACCGTAGAGCACCTGCTCTGCAAATGCACCTCAATCAGAGGATCAATGTTTGGGGACTACTCGCTAAGTATGGCCGATATCAGTAAGTTCTCACCTGGAGGTCTACTAAGGCAGGTTGGGGTGGACAGATGGGAAGGATTGAAATTTGTAAAATGGGCCAAATTATGGCGATCTAATTGCCCGTGGCACTCTTAACAACACCCTTGACCAAAATCTAGATCCAGATCCAATGCTTAACCTTTTTGGACTTCTTAGGATCGTCTCCAAGTTTCAATAATATTTGTAATTTCCGAATTTTGAATTTTATCTCCATTACCTGATAACATCAGGCATTCGAACTTCTTCTTTTCTGACCAACGTGCCATTTTAGTTGCTTAATTTAAAAAATATTTTATTTTGCACCTGATAACTTCTTTTATAAATTTGCCATTAAAATTACGAGCCGTTAAATGTCTGTTCTAACTGAAGACGTCTCTATCTCCACACTGTTCCACCCAGTACTTTACCTCTTGGGTATTGGCATTGATATTTGGTTAACATACTTCGATCAATCGACAATAATAATTTGTGGTTGAGATAGTGGTAGATTTGAAGTATGTAATTTGGGTATGCTCGGAATTGTGTTTTGGACTATCCCGCTGTTTTATTTGTTCCATCGTCTCCAAGTATTCATGTAGAGTTATGGCATTAATAAACCCAATAGATGATAGGAAAATTAAAGAAAATAGCATCATTTATTTTAATGAAAATTAACTTATCAAAACTATAAATTGAGATTTATACAATATTCGTATTCATATTGGTGTGTGAATTAGGAAAATAACATATAACATATGTAGTGGATACTTTTATAGAGTATGTCCAAAATTTTTGATCGGATACAGACTTTGGTGGCAGTTATATTCAAACAGATTAAAATTTTATTCAGAAATAATGGATTCTTCAAACTTACAAAATCTGTAGTTGTCATAAAATAATATACTTACTCCTATTAATTATGTTTTTAATAAATTCTTATTATCTTCAATGATGATATCTGAAGCTTTTTCGGCTAACATAATCACAGTGGCAGCAGGATGTCCACTAGGTAATTGTGGAAAGGAGCTTGCATCAACAACTCGAACATTTTTAATTCCATGAATTTTAAGTTTTTGATCAATCACTGAATTTTTAACATCCACACCCATTCTGCACGTTCCAGAGCCATGTAAAGTAGCTGTACCTACCTGAAGAATATAACACCTCCAAAATTCTTCATCATTTCTATTCTTAGGATCAAACTTTTTACATCCAGGGAGTGCTAGAAAAGCTTCATCTAAACTAGCGTCCATTTTCTTAAAAGCCTCTGTGTCTAATAATCTCAAGGTATGCTTAATTGCTTTATACATTGAAACTCGATCAGCTTCTTCGCTAAAGCAGTTGGGATTAATTTTCGGAAAATCCATTGGATCAGGTGATTTTAATGTAATATTTCCTCTAGATTTTGCATCAAATAACATAATCGATAATATATAACTAAAATTCGTATCAACCGGTTTATTTTCATTCAACTCAGGTAGAAAATTATAAGGTGGATAAAGACACATAATTTCATAATGTATGATTTCATCTTTGGATTTAATATCTTTCATAGCTATCAAAGATGTTGGTAATGCTGATTCACCTTTGCCACTCACAGTTTTGCGAATTAAATCATCTAGACTGTCGTAATGTAAGCTTAAGTTGGTTTTAATCCTCATTATTGGTGAATGTATAGGGTGTTCTTCCAAATATTTTCCCACTGGCAAGTCTTGAATTAAAGGAATTTGAAATTTTTTTAGTTCATTTTTAGGTCCTACTCCTGAAAGTAGAAGCAATTGTGGACTATTGATAAAACCACCTGATACAATAATTTCGTTATTAACTTTCGCCTTAAAACACTTGTGATTATTTAAAAAATGCACTGCAGTGGCTCTAAACTTGTCATTAAATTTAATTTTTGTAGCCAACGCACGTGTTAATATTTTCAAGTTCTTACGCTTATCTTTAATGGGTTGTAAATAAGCTCTGCTTGTGCTTACTCTACGACCATCCTTTTTAGCTATTTGTGGATTAGACACGGAAATTTGTTTTTTTCCATTATAATCACGATTTTTTAAACCAAATTCGTTAAAACCCTTCATTAATAATTGCTCATGTTGGTATGGTTCATTGTAGGAAAGGTGCATTGGACCTTTATAACCGTGGTAGTAGTCATCGCCATTTATACAAGTTGCATTTTCGGATTTAATGTAGTAAGGCAATACTTCTTCAAAAGACCATCCCTTATTTCCTAATGCAACCCAGGCATCAAAATCTTTCCAATTTCCTCTAACAATCATACCGCCATTAATTGAGGAACTTCCACCCAAAACTTTTCCTCTTGGATATAAGCATCCAGTAATTCCAAGTCGACAAGAGTATTCTTGGGGCTCGGCATAATACCCCCAATTAGATTCTGTATATGAAGTTAAATAAAAATTTCCGAGAAACTGATTAATTTCTAGTTCTTCACCACCAGCTTCCAAAAGTAAAACAGAGTAAGTTCCATTTGCCGAAAGTCTGTTAGCTACTACAGCTCCTGCAGTTCCTGCACCAATTATTATAAAATGTATTTACCATAATCTTTAATTTGAAAATATTTTTATTGAATAAATGATTTTCAGAAATATAATGCATACATACAAGAACATTTCTCTGAAGTATTCGAAGCGAATTCTGAATTATCCACTGGAAATTTCCATTGCTTGCTTTGTTTTATTGTCTCTAAATATAGTTTTTTTAACTCATTCGCAGTGATAGCATTGGAAAATGTAAAATATAATAAAAACACAAGAAGTTTTAGCACCATATCAGGTTTTTGTTGATAAACAATTGATACTGCATTCAAATTTAGTATAATATTTTGTTTTATACTACATTATAGTCGTAAAATTAAAATAACCTTAATATACATAAGTTATGAGTGTTGATAAAATTTGCCACAATAATAAAAATTTTATGAATACTTAGTTAAATTTATTCTTTAAGTCTACATACAAAAATGAAAATCAGCAAATTACGTATAAGAATTTTTTTAAATTTTTATATTTCCTTTTATTTTGAAGACCCACATTTAATTTCGGAAACGTTAAATAATTGCGGATTGAAGTATATCATCAAATTATACAGGGTATCCGGTTGACTTTTGTTTCAAGTCTTTGGGCATTGAAGTCCTACAGGTTATTCGCTTGAATTATGATGTCATATAAATTTTAAATGACACAATATGTCCGCAATTACAAACGTATTTTGACGTGTCAAGTCGTTTTTTTGAAAATCAAACCATCTCTGACTTTTTGAATTTATTCCATATTACAGATTCACCCTGTATACTCAAAATATGAATTTAGATAAAATTCGCAATATTAATAGAAATATTATGGGAACTCGTTTAAATTTTTTCTTTAAGTCCGCTTAGAAAAATCACCAAAGTAATTACTGGTCACCAAAAATTTCCATACAACCATTAAGATCCGGATTATTTCCAGAAACCTTAAATTATTGCGCGTTGAAGTATTTCACCCAAAAATATACCAATTTTTATGGTAACTCAAGCGTTAGTTGTACAAATTGAAATTTGTAGGTATTTACATAAAAATAGTATTTTAATAAAAATTTTATGAGCAGTTAAATTTTTATTGTGATTTTTCCAATGGTGGTGAATTTTTGAAAAAATATTCCGTAGATGAATCAAATATGTACATTATTAGTTTTTAGGTAAATATAAATTAACTACCTAAAATTTCTAAAATATATTTAATCACCACCTTGACGAACCATTCCCATTAGTACTTTTAATAAGAGAACCAAATTCTTTTTTAGGACAAAATCAAAAATGTTGATCGAATTTTTAAAGACATAAAAAGGTTTACAATTTTCTAGGCTTCAATTCATAATTCCAAAATATGATAGAAAAGTAAAAGAAATTTTAGAGTATACGAGGCTCATTTAGAAGGGCTAAATTTTTTTCCTGAAAATGTTGCACTGTGAGATACCTCACCAAAATAATTTTAAGTAAGAGTCTAAAGGTTTAAACTAGTATCAATTTATATTTTGAAATTGAAAATACTTTTAAATCAAATGCCAAAAATATTAAAAATATAATCATTATATTACACTTATAAAATCCTAAATTAAAATAGAGCTTTTATTACTGAGACACAAGATGAAAAACTTTTTCTAATATTAACCAGTAAAAAGCTCTTTCAGTCCTTTCTATCCTTAAAAAATAATATCAAGTTATGTTTTGGATGGTTGCCAAAATAATAGACAAACCCCAAATTTGGCCTAAAATATTTTTGATTCTTCAATAAAATTCAATTTCTCGAAATCCACTTGAGCTACCAAAAAGTTTTAGAACTCAAAACTTGACGAATTCTCTGATTTATCAGTTAAACTCAAAAAAAAATTTAGAAATTGAAATTTAAAACACCCCATGCCAAGGAGCCTACATTTCTTTGTAGAATTTTCTTATGAACAATCTAGAATCTTTTCATCAAATATTTTTTAAAATTGTGCCTAGAACCTATATGTATTTGCTACGAAATACGGAGATAACCACTATTTAAAGTTTTTCCGAAATATTTACTACTTTTCCATCGGGGATTGAATCGGATTTGAATACTTGATTCTACTTGAACATTTTGATGGAAACGCGCAATTTATCGTTTTGATATCGTACTCGGCCTCAAGGTAGATAATGGGATCGTATCTAATTTTTTGGGATCGTAACTAATTTGAGCTGAAAAATATCTAATGGAAACGCTTCGAAGGCTTGAATTTGGACTGGATCAGGCGCAAAAGAATAATCTCCTCACCGCGTACTAGATGATGCATTATATTATCTATGGTTTTATATTCATAACCCTAAAACCGTGGTCTCGCCAAAACGCCACCTAACGCCGATATTAAAAGTAATTTAGATATTTTTTAAATCCGTATGATGGAAAGAGATAAGTGTTTAAATTTCTGATATTTTAAGACCCAATTCAATTCCTGATGGAAACGTAGTACCTAAATATAATTTTGGAAGCTGCTTTTTTATTAAACTCAATTTTTTTAAAAAATTTGGGTATATTTTAAGCTTTAATAACTTCTTCAAATATTAATCACTAAAAGCTCTTTGAGTCCTTTTTACTCTTAAAAAGTAATTAATTTTATATCAATTTTTGTTTTGGAGCTGTGGGCCAGTTTTGTCCTAAAACATTTTTGATTCTTCAAAATTCAATTTCTCGAAAACCACTTGAGCTATCAAAACGTTTGAGAGTTCAAAATTTAAGGAATTGTCTGATTTATTAGTTGAACCCAAATTTTTTTTGAAGTTGAAAATTATACCACTCCAAGCCAAATTAGTGCCTACATTTCTTTGATTTTTTTAAGAACGTTAAAGAAATCCCATTTTTACCAAATATTTTTTTAATTCAATCTAAAGCATAAATACATATATTTCCTAAAAAATATGAAGAAAGCTACTTTTTTATAGTTTTCCAAAAAATCTAATTTTTAAAGCTAAACTAATTTTTTTTTGAAAACATATTAATTGCTTTAACAACTTCTAATAGTATTAACCACTAAATAGCTCTTTTAGTCGCATGTAACAAATCCCAATTTTGGCCTAAAATATTTTTGATTCTTCAAAACAAAACAATTTCTCGTAAACTAATTGAGCTACGAAAACGTTTGAAACCTCAAAATTTTAGGAATTGTCTGATTTATCAGTTGAGCTTAAAACAATTTTTTTAAAATTAAAAATTAAACCACCCCAGGCCGAAGTTATGTGTATATATTTTAGATTTTTAAGAAAAATTAAATGTCTTGAAATCCACTTAAGCTACCAAACCATGTGAACGTTCAAAATTTAAGGACTTGTCTGATTAGGATTTTTTTTATCAAAAATGTAGAAGCCAATTTTCACCATATATATTTTAAAATTATGCTAAGATCCTTTATGTATTTTCTACGAAATATGAAGATAACCACTTTTCATAGTATTTCCAAAAAAAATCTAATTTTATTGTAAAACTCTATTTTTTGAAAAATTTGGACATATTACTGGTTTTAAAAACTTCTCCTAATATTAAACATTAAAAAACTCTTTTACTCATTTAGTCCTTTTTGGATACTATTTTTGCCACCATGTCATTGCTAAGCAGCTACATGATCGATTTTAGTGGTTCGTGTTGCAATTGTATTTTTGGCTTCATCAATAATCGAGGCGTTGATTTTGAAAGTCCATTTTGTTAAAAATATGAGTCAAATGTTGAAAAACCGATGTTTTTATCTTTCCTGAATTTTTTTAAAGTGTTTCAAATTGGAAACTAAAAGTAAGAATTGCACTTTTATATGCAATTTTTATTTTTAATTTATCTAGATTTATACGAGCATAGTTTTGCAAAAATTAAAATATAAATATAGAATTTTTTCTTGCAAAATTACACAAATGTAATTGTAGATACATAAAAAACAAAAATTATAAATGAAAGTAAAATTCTTAATTTAGTTTGGTATTTTCTTATTTTTTTGACTTTCCAATTCGAAACACTTTTAAAAAAATCATGAAAGGTAAAAACGTCGGTTTTTCAACATTTGACTCCGTATCACCTTAAGTTCGGTATTTTAATATATTTTTTTGTTTCCAATTCAAAACACTTTAAAAAAATTCGGGAAAGATAAAAACATCGGTTTTTCAATAAATGACTCCCTATCACCTTAATGTTACGTCTTATTATAAATTGAGATCAACTTCATGTTTTAATCATTTACAATAAAAATCGACTCAATGTCAGTACAAATTTGCTACTGTTGATTTATATTGTCAACAGTATTTCAATTGCACTGAAAATTAAAATATCTAGAAATATCGAAAACTGGACTTGTCTCACTTTCAAAATTAACGGTCCAATTATTGTTTCTAAGTAAACCCATATTTGCTCCATGATATCAGGAGCCTTAACAGGAAATGTATCTTTTTTTAATCTTATAACAGATTATTTCAATTGGGTTTATCATTGGTGAATAACAACCTAAGTATAATATTGTTACTGGTGTATTGCTAAATTATCAAAGCTAGTGCTGTACGAATTTCATATTTTTTAAAGTTAGAACTTTTCATTCAAAAGTTCGGACTTTGAAATAGTTCGAACCGTTGGAAGATTATGCAAAAGTTCGAAAAATGTTCGGGTTCGAAAAAAGTTCGGTTTCGGAAAGTTGGGGTTCGGAAAACGTTCGGGTTCGGAGAAAGTTCGCAAAAAGTTCGCGTTCGAAAAAAGTTCGAGTTCGAAAGAAGTTCCAGTTCAAAAAAAGCTCGGAAAACGTTCGATAATGTTAAATTTCGGCCACTGACGGAATTCAGCAATTGACTACAACATATACCGGGTGTTCACGAAACTAGGGCCACCCCTGTAATTTCTTTATTTGTGAAAATAAAAATTTGAAATTTTACCCTGTTAATATAGCATAAGAAAGTGCCCTATTTTTTGTAGTTATTGGTAAGTTGTAACTATGATTGTGACAAAAAAAATTTCTGAACTTTCGGTAATTTTTTATAAAAATATTAAAACTACTCTTAAATAATTTAAATACGTAAAATAAATTGTAAATTATGAAATTAATTAGGCCGTTTTTGAGAAACTAATTTCTATAATTTTTAAAATGCGTTTTTTTGCAAATAGCATTATTTTTTCAAATGGCATGATAGTGAACCTACCCCTATTTAGATAGAGGATTTTTTCCGATTAGAGGGATACTCAACATGTAGGTTCGGACATAATCGAGTTCGAACTTTATAGAGTTCAAACTTTATCGAGTTCGAACAGTATCGAGTTCGTACTTTCTCTAGTCCGAACTTCATTGAGTTCGTACTTTATCGAGTTCGAACTTATGAAAGTTCGAATTTTTTTATGAAAGTTCGAACCTCAAATAGTTCGGGTTCGGTGAACAGCACTAATTAAATCAAATTTTTGATGAATTGTAGGTATATTTTGTGGTTCATGTGCATAATCACCACCAAAAACTCTGGGCTTCCTCAGGTTTAATAATTGCTCCTCACTGAATTTTTTTTAAATTAATGCGTTCTGAAGTACAATTGATGCTTTCTGAAATTATATTAATTTATCTAAAACACTATCAATGCTTTCTGAAATGCAATTGGAAAATATAAATATAAGTTGTTGGCTGTTAGGACTAATAAAAATACAGTTTTACATTAAACTTTATTTTCCAGCGACGTTTCGACCTGTTTTAGGTCTTTTTCAAGCTTAAAAATGTATAATGCGTATTACAAACTGTACTGGAATTGCCATTAATATAGTATGATGAAGATATCCTCTCCCAATATTATACTTAATTTAATATCCTATTTGTGGTAAAACATTCGTTATCCTATTTATGTCAATTTGATATTCTATTGGAAAAGTTGGTTGCCATAAAAGTACACATTTTTCAATGAGGCATGCTAAAGTGTTTGGAATTTTCCATTTGTCAAGTTTTATAACGTTATTCATATAATAGAGCTGTTCACCGAACCCGAACTTTACAAACTGTTATAAGTTCGAACTCGATGAAGTTTGAACTCGATAAAGTTCGAACTCCGGAAAGTTCGAACTCGATTTAGTTCGAACGTGATATAAGTCGAACGAAATAAAGTTCGAAGTACGATGATACACATAAATTTAAAATTGCGCAAATGACCGGAATTGTCAACATTATCTGAAGCATCTATCAGTTTTGTTGAAAATTCAATCGTCCTTGGTTTCTTGAATTAATTTTCTAAGCATATTTATTATACAGGGTGGGCCAACGAAAACGAAACAGACGAGTTTTAAAATAGTTAATAAAAAATTTTGAAAAAACGATCGAACAGGTCAAGTTTGGTTTCGAGGGGGACATATTTTGCAATAGAAGTGATTCAAAAATCCATTCACCCCTGTGCCCTATGGACACAACCCCTAAAATTTTAATAGGGATGGTGGGGTAAGTAATACCTTGTTAGAAAGATCTTTTTACTCAGAGTAACATACAAAAAAAAAGTTAAATCGATCGATTCGTTTTAAAGATATTCAAAATTTAGCAAGTAGAGGTTTCATGTCTTTTAAAATTGTGCTATGAACACCACGCCTTCAATAGATCTTTTTACCCAGAGTAACATGCCAAAAAAAAAAGTTAAATCGTTCGATTCGTTTTGAAGATATTCAAAATTTAACATGTAGAGTTTTCATGGCTTTAAAATTGTGCTATGAACACCACGGCTTCAATTTTAAGTGTTTTGATAGGGTAAGTAATATCTCCTGGGAAAGATCTTTTAACCCAAAGTAACATACAAAAACATGTAAAACGCAATTTATTTGCATTTTCTACAAAAGAGAGGTTTTGAAAAACAAATTTAAATTTATTCGAGGTTTAAAATTTTGTAACATCTGGAACAAAACAATGCAAAACATAAAACGATTTATAACCACATTGAGATTCTTTTTATCAGTTGTATTTTGTATTAGTGGTGATTTTCATCGTGTTAAAACTGTTTATGACTAACTATTAGAAATCAACATTTAAAATTTTGTGAACTTCTGTAAAAGCTTCTGCTAGCAATGGTTTATACAATTCCAGAAAGGGTTGAATTAATCACTTTTTATTTTAAAAACGATGAGAATGCTCTCGTGCAGCTAATTTATTTAATGAACATCCAAACAAACATTGTAACAGAAAATACGTTCTGGAGTTGGTTGCAAAATTTAAAAATACTGGTTCTGTTGGTAATAAGAAACGCGATCCTGGTAATGTTCGTCCAATAAGAAATGAGGTCGTTGAAATAGGTGTTTTGGGACAAGTTGCTGCAGATCCAACTTTAAGCACAAGAAAACTGGAGACTGTGACTAACATCAGCAGAACAACCATTCGCCGAATATTGAAAGGTCACAAATATCATCCCTATAAAATTCATTTAATTCATGAGTTAAATGAAGATGATTTTGATAGGCGACTGCAATTTTGTGAGGTGATGACGGAACGGATAATTGCTGATGAAAATATCTTTATAATATCTGTTTTTCTGACGAGTGCACTTTTTTCTTAAACTCAACCGTTAATCGTCATAATTGTCGATATTGGTCAGATGAGAATCCTAGGGTATTTCATGAAGTTCACACTCAAACTCCTCAAAAATTGAATGTGTGGGTTGGAACTTTTGGAGACCGTCTTATTGGTCCTTATTTTCTAGATGGCAATCTAACAGGGGATATGTACTTGGATCTACTTCAAAACTTTGTTCATCCATTTCTTGACGATATTATCGAAAATGACGATCGTTATTTAGAAGACCATCTGATTTTCCAACAAGACGGAGCCCCTCCTCATTACACACGGCCTGTTAGGGAATTCTTGGATACGACGTTTCCTGGGCAATGGATTGGGCGTAGAGGACCTTTGGAGTGGCCGCCGCGATCTCCCGATCTTACTCCCCTTGATTATTGCCTTTGGGGGCATTTAAAAAGTAAGATTTACGCAACGGAACCGGGATCTCTAGCAGAGTTACGACAGAGAATTATTAATGATGCCGAGAAATTACTGCTGAAATGTTACAAAATGTAAGAATTCGCTTTGAGCAAAATTTGTACGTTTGCATGGAGGTTGGTGGAACTCAATTCGAACATTTAATAAAATAATAAAAACATCCTTGAAAGTGTCGGGATCGATGGGATTCTTTAAAGTGTTAAGTTTTCTACAAAAAGATTAGTTAAGTTTAGTTTAGTTAAATAAAAAATAATGTGCAATACTGTTTTATTTTGAATTCTTTAAAACAAACCAATCGATTTCACTTTTGTTTTTTTGTATGTTACTTGTGGTATTACTTACCCTATCAAAAGACTTAAAATTGAAGGCGTGGTGTTCATAGCACAATTTTAAAAGGTATGAAAATCTACTTGCTAAATTTTGAATATCTTTAAAACGAATCGATCGATTTAACTTTTTTTTTGTATGTTACTCTGGGTAAAAAGATCTTTCCGACGAGGTATTACTTACTCTACCATCCCTATTAAAATTTTAGGGGTTGTGTCCAAAGGGCGAGGGATGAATGGATTTTTGAATCAACTCTATTGCAAAGTATGTCCCTCTCGAAACGGTATTACTTACCTTATCAAAACACTTAAAATTGAAGGTGTGGTGTTCATGGCACAATTTTAAAAGGCATGAAATCTCTACTTGCTAAATTTTGAATATCTTTAAAACGAATCGATCGATTTAACTTTTTTTTGTATGTTACTCTGGATAAAAAGATCTTTCCAACGAGGTATTACTTACCCTACCATCCCTATTAAAATTTAAGGGGTTGTGTCCATAGGGCGCAGGGATGAATGGATTTTTGAATCAGCTGTATTGCAAAATATGTCCCCCTCGAAACTAAAGTTGACCTGTCCGAGCATTTTTTCAAATTTTTTTATTAACTATTTCAAAACTCGTCTGTTTCGATTTCGTTGGCCCACCCTGTATGTTAATGACTTTGACATTTAGGTTTGAGTTTTGAGAGACCATGAATTCTACAATTCATGGTTCTTACAAAAATGCTTAGAACGAACTAGATTAAACTGGTTTCAATTTAATTTTTTTAAACCCTAACCTTTTTTAAATCGAACTTTTCCCGAACCAGAACTTTTTTCGATCCCAAACTTTTTCCGAACTCGAACTTCTTCGGAACCCGAACTTTTTTCGAACTTTTTCGTAATGTTTGAACGGTTCGAACGTAAAAATTCTTGAAGTTCGTACAGCACTATTATTATAATAAGAACCTCTATAATAAAAAACTCTGGGCTTCCTCAGTTTTTATAATTGGTCCTGACTGAAATTTTTCTGAAATACAATTGATGCGTTCTGAAATACAATTGATTTTTTCTAAAATGCAATTGGAAACGGTGATTGCCATAGAATTACAAATTTTACAATGAGGCATCCTAAAGTGGTGACCTATATTTAGGATTTTACTTTCTGATAGATAATGTGAAGAATAATATGTAACAAAAATTTAAGGATTACATAATTGCTTAGATTTAAATTAAAAAAACGCAGATTTTTTTTTGACATTTTTAAGTTGGAAAAAAAATAAAATTTTCATTAAAAGTGACGTTTGTCTTGAAAATTTATTTCTACAAAATATAATATTAATATTTAATTTGAAACTATAAAAATAGGTAAATTAAGAAAGGAAATTACAAAATCCTGTCAGGGTTAGGCTGAAAAACACTGCGGAACTCGAGTCGGTTTCGACGAAGACAGAAAATAGATCAATATAAACGGAGGCAGTAGTACTGCCGCAGCACACCAGTGATAAGAATTGATCCTGAAAACTGAAAACATATCAACAGCAACCTCGATGCAATAAACAAAATATGTTTAAAAGAAAACGTGGAAGAAAACAATGAAATAATTAAATAAAACCTCGCTTTTAATACAATTTTAATAAATATGTTAAGAAAACTCAAGTGGGTGTGAACTAAAAACAAAAAGTAAAATAATAAAATGTTTAAAAATAAAAGTGAATAACTCTAAAGAGAGCTTAATAAAGCAATAAATAAAATAATTTTAAGGGGCACCATTCGCCCCAAATAAAATATGATTAGATATTTTATAACCTCACTAGGTAAAGTATTTTTCTATTTTCGTTTTATTAATCAAAATTAAGTATTTGTTTCCGCATTAAATTCGATTTCAAAAATAGACCGTTTCTCAAGTAGCTCTTAAAATAAATTGCTTGTTTCTACAAGTTGAGAATAAAAAATCTCCTAGTAGAAATACGAACATTTCTTAATTTGGAATAATTTCAGTGTTATTAAATATTTCTATCGGAAACGGCGAATGGCACTGTCGTGAGTAAAAATTTAACCCAAATTTCTTAAATTTAATTAATTATATTGCAATGATTTTTAATTTTCAGTTATTTTAGTAATAGTAGTCTTAACCAAAATTGCAGTGGCAAAATGCCGCAAACCATGTGAGTTTTCTTATAACACCAAAAATTAAACTAGCAGTGATTTAATATAAATTAATAAATAAATGTGCTTCCCTTTTTTATCCCTAAAACTTTAAACCACTAATTAATATTCTGCTTAAAATTACAGCGATAATATTGCTAGCAATAATAACATTAACCTATGCGGAATGTCAAAGTAAGTTTTTAAAAATTGCTTCAGTAGATTTAATTAAATTTATTAGTTTTTTTTTATGTTAGCGCCAGTTCTTAATTTAAAAATAAACCATTGGCATCTGCAGTAAGATATATGACAAAATATTATTTTTTTATGAAAAAGTTGAACAGATTTTACGATTTGATTCATGAATGAAATTATTTAGGTCAAAACATTTTTTTAATAAAAATTACATAATTCATATTTTTTTATTTATGAGGATTCTAATACTGTTAAGTCTTTAAAATGTTAAATGCATTAAAGTTGTGTTAACAAAATGAATAATTATTACAATTGATAATATACTGCATACATGTAAGAAGCTTTTATGGCTTCGTTATTGTAGAATTTTTTAAATGTTTAAAAATATCATGTAAAATCCTATTATAAACATATTTTTATTAGTTTTAAGTGGCTTAGGTACTAAACAAGATTTAGAGCAATTAAAAAATATTTTATTCAAAATTATGAAAAAATTTTAGTTTTTTTTTTCTTAAATTTGAGTAAAAATTAAGTAGTAAAATCTTGTAAAACTATAAATGCATGTTTGCAAGATGTTGATGGTTTTTTGAATAATCATTTTCTTTGTTTAATTTAATAAAAAAAATGTTTGGAATTTTCCACTTGTGAAGTCTTATGATGTAATATAATAAAAAACAGATGTCTAATTTAAAACGCAATTGAAATAATTAGTACAATCATAAATATTATAAAAAATATAAGTAAACATTATCAAGGACAACTATTAAAGTTTGAATAATTTAGATTTATTATCATGTTTTTGTAAAATTATTTACTCAAAAATTTGCATCACTAAAAAATTTCCAAATATTTTGAAAATAAATTGCATATTACATACTTGAATTCAGTGGCGGATCTACAATGAAGCTAATGAAGCTCTGAGTTTTCAGCCCCCTTTTTTGCTTGAAATTAATTTTAAATTTTTATTTTTGTTCGTTACCTTTCAAAACAGCTTTTTTATATTTTTTTGGAAAATTTGGACATATTGGTTTAACAACTCCTATTATTATTAACCATTTAAAAAACTCTTCCAATCACTGTTATCCTTAAAAATATTTATTTTAATATCAATTTTTTTTGGAGCTGTATGAAAAAGATTAGACAAAATCCAATTTTGAACTAAAGTATGTTTGATTCATCGACAAATTTAATTTCTCAAAAACTGCTTGAGCTTCCAAACCGTGTGAAAGCTCAAAAGAAGGGAATTATCTAATTGATCAGTTGAACTAAAAACAGTTTTGTTGAAATTGAAAATTTCTTTGAAATCGTAAGATATTTTATGAAAAATATAAAAGCTTGATTTTCACCAAATTGAAAGTGCGTCTAGGGCCTATATCTATTTGCTATAAAATACGAAGACAGTTGCTAGTTTTTCCAAAAAATCTAAATTTTTAAAATTCTCTATTTTCTTATAAAATTATTATACTTTTGAAAAGTTTGGGCATATGAATTACTTTAAGAACTTCTCTTAATATTATTACTTTTATAAAGTTTTGCGAAAGAGTATAGGTACATATATAAACCCAATTTTGACCTAAAATATTTTTGATTCTTCATCAAAATTCAATTTCTCGAAACCCACTTAAGCTACCATAACGATTGAATGCTGAAACTCTGTGGAATTTTCTGATTTATCAGTTGAACTCAAAACAGGTTTCTTAAATTATAAATTAAACCACCCAGGCCAAATTTGTACCTAAATTTCTTTGAAACTGCAGCATTTTTTTTATGAAAAATCTAGAAGCCAATTTTCATGATATATTTTTTGAAATTGTGCCTAGAACGTAGGTGTATTTTTTACAAAATATGAAGATAACCATTTATAGTTTTTCCAAAAAAAAAATTTAATTTTCGAAGCTGCTTTTTATAAAACTCCATTTTTTTCAAAAATTTAAACATATTAATTACTCTAATTACTTCGCCAAGTATTAACCACTAAAGGTCTTTCAGTCCTTTTTATCCTTACAAAATTATTACTTTAATATCAAGTTTTGTTTTGGAGTTGTGGGCAAAAGTACTTGCTACAAAATATGAAGACAATTTATAGTTTTTCGAAAAAAATCTAATTTTCGAAGCTGCTTTTTTGTAAAACTCCAATTTTTTTTCAAAAATTTAGACATATTAATTACTTCTTTAGTTTCCAAAAATTAACCATTAAAAAGTTTTTCGGTCGTTTCTATCCCTAAAAAATAATTACTTTAATATCAAGTTTTGTTTTGGAGTTGTGGGCAAAAGTATAGACAAAACTCAATTTTGACATAAAGTATTTTTGCTTCTTCAATAAAATTCAATTTCTCAAAAACCACTTGAGCCACCAAAAAGCTTGAGGACTCAAAATTTGAAGAATTGTCTGATTTATCAATTGAACTCAAAACAAATTTTTGAAATTGAAAATTTAAACAAGGTGTCTAAATTTCTTTCTGGGATTTTCTTATGAAAAATGTCGAAGCTAATTTTCACCATATATTTTTTGAAATTATCCCTAGAACCTATATGTACATACTTGCTACAATCAAATATGAAGATAACCACAATTTATAGTTTTTCAAAAAAAAAAATTTTTTCAAAAATTTAGACATATTAATTACTTTAATTACTTCTCCAAATATTAAGCATTAAAAGGTCTTTCTGTCCTTTTTATCCTTAAAAAATAATTACTTTAATATCAAGTTTTGATGAGAAGTTGTGGGCAAAAGTATAGACAAAACACAATTTTGACATAAAATATTTTTGATTCTTCAATAAAATTCAATTTCTCGAAAACCACTTGAGCCACCAAAAAGTTTGAAAATTCAAAATTTGAGAAACTGTCTGATTTATCAGTTGAACTCAAAACAGATGTTTAAAATTAAAATTTAAAACACTCATGCCAAAGTGCTTAAATTTTTTTAATTGTACCTAGAACCTATATGTATTTGCTACGAAATATGGAGATAATATCTATTTGACGTTTTTCCAAAATAATCAAATTTTCAAAAGCTGCTTTTTTTGTAAAACTCCATTTTTTTGAAAAATTTGGATTTATTTTAAGCTTTAATAACTTTTCCAAATATTAACCATTAAAACGCAATTTGAGTCCTTTTTACTCTTAAAAAGTAATTAATTTTATATCAAGTTTTATTTTGGAGCTGTAGGCCAGTTTTGACCTAAAACATTTATGATTATTCAAAATTCAATTTCTCGAAAACCACTTGAGCTACCAAAACGTTTGAGAGTTCAAAATTTAAGGAATTGTCTGATTTATTAGCTGAACTAAAAACAGTTTTTTTGAAATTGAAAATTATACCACCCCAGGCCAAAGTACCAACATTTCTTTGAAACTTTAAGATTTTTTAGGAAATCCCATTTTTACTAAATATTTTTTAAATTGTATCTAGAGCCTATATTCATATATTTGCTAAAAAATATTAAGAAAGCTACTTTTTTATAGTTTTTCCAAAAAATGTATACCCAATTTTGGCCTACAATATTTTTGATTCTTCAAAAAAATTCAATTACTCGAAAACCACTTGAGCCACCAAAAAGTTTGAGGACTCAAAATTTGAGGAATTGTCTGATTTATCAGTTAAACTGAAAACAGATTTTTGAAATTGAAAATTAAAACACCCCAGGCCAAAGTGACTAAATTTGTTTGTAGGATTTTCTCTTATGAAAAATCTAGAAACCTAATTTTCATCAACTTTTTAAACTTCTGCCTAGAACCTATATCTATTTGCTACGAAATATGGAGATAATCACTATTTAAAGTTTTTCCAAAATAATCAAATTTTCGAAGCTGTTTTTTTGTAAAACTTCATTTTTTTGAAAAATTTGGACATATTTTAAACTTTAATAACTTCTCCAAATATTGACCATTAAAAAACTCTTTGAGTCCTTTTTACTCTTAAAAAGTAATTAATTTTATATGAAGTTTTGTTTTGGAGCGGTGGGTAAGTTTTTACCTAAAACATTTTTGATTCTTCAAAATTCTAAAACCACTTGAGCTATCAAAACGTTTGAGAGTTCAAAATTTAAGGAATTGTCTGATTTTTTAGTTCAGCTCAAAACAGTTTTTTTGAAATTGAAAATTATACCACCCCAGGCCAAATTTGTGCCAACATTTCTTTGAAACTGTAAGATTTTTTAAGAAATCCCATTTTTACTAAATATTTTTTAAATTGTATCTAGAGCCTATATATATATATTTGCTAAAAAATATTAAGAAAGCTACTTTTTTATAGTTTTTCCTAAAAATCTGAACCCAATTTTGGCCTAAAATATTTTTGATTCTTCAAAGAAATTCAATTACTCGAAAACCACTTGAGCCACCAAAAAGTTTGAGGAATCAAAATTTGAGGAATTGTCTGATTTATCAGTTGAACTGAAAACAGATTTTTTAAATTGAAAATTAAAACACCCCAGGCCAAAGTGACTAAATTTGTTTGTAGGATTTTCTCTTATTAAAAATCTAGAAACCTAATTTTCATCAACTTTTTAAAATTCTGCCTAGAACCTATATCTATTTGCTACGAAATATGGAGATAATCACTATTTAAAGTTTTTCCAAAATAATCAAATTTTCGAAGAAGCTTTTTTGTAAAACTCTATTTTTTTGAAAAATTTGGACATATTTTAAGCTTTAATAACTTATCCAAATATTAACCATAAAAAAGTTTTTTGAGTCCTTTCTACTTTTAAAAAATAATTAATTTTATATCAAGTTTTATTTTGGAGCTGTGGGGCAGTTTTGACCTAAAACATTTATGATTTTTCAAAATTCAATTTCTCGAAAACCACTTGATCTACCAAAACGTTTGAGAGTTCAAAATTTAAGGAATTGTCTGATTTATTAGTTGAACTCAAAACAGTTTTTTTGAAATTGAAAATTATACCACCCCAGGCCAAAATTGTGCCAACATTTCTTTGAAACTTTAAGATTTTTTAAGAAATCCCATTTCTACCAAATATTTTTTAGAGTCTATGTACATATATTTCCTAAAAAATATAAATAAAGTTACTTTTTTATATTTTTTTTCCCAAAAAATCTAATTTTTTTACCTAAACTATTTTATTTTGAAAAATTGGAACACATTAACAGCTTTAACAACTTCAGTCACATGTATTCTTAAAAAGGAGTTATGTTTATATCTATTTCTCTTTTGGAGTTGTGGAAAGAAGTATAAACAAAACCCAATTTTGGTCCCAAATATTTTTGATTCTTCAAAAAAAACAATTTCTCGAAAACTACTTGAGCTACCAAAACGTTTCAAAGCTCAAAATTTTAGTAATTGCCTGATTTATCAGTTGAACTTAATACAATTTTTTTTAAATTGAAACTTTAAACCACCCCAGGCCGAAGTTGTGTGTAAGTAGACATAAATAAATTTGATTTTTAAGAAAAATTAAATTTCTTGTAATCTACTTAAGCTACCAAACCGTTTGAAGGTTCAAAATTTGCGGAATTGTCTGATTTATCAATTAAATCAAAAACAGTTTTTTTTTTAATTTGAAATTAAACCAAACTGTGTCATTGATGTCTAAATTTCTTTGAAACTTTAAGATTTTTTTATGAAAGTATTACCAAATACTTTTTTTTAAATTGTGGATAAGGCCTATACATATATTTACTAAAAACTATGAAGAAATCAGGCTTTTACAGTTTTTTTGAAAAAATCAAATCTTTAAAGCTGCTTTTTATACAACTCCATTTTTTTTAATAATTTCGGCGTGTATGAAACATTTTTGATAAAAATGCTTCTTATCGACGCACTATTTCCGAATATCGCCATGACCTTAACTAGCAGGTTAAAGGTCATGCGATAACTTATTTTTATTAGCTTCTGACCCCCAAAAACGTATATCCGCCGCTGCTTCAATTTTTGCATAAACTACTTATGTTTAAACTGCAAAATTTCATAAAAATAGGGAAGTTTACATTTTCACTCCATCATTTCATTAAAATATTTACATGTTTTAATAATAATAACTGGCTTTTCATGTTTCAGCAGCTTTTAATGTTAATTGTTGGGTTTGCTGAAATGTAAAAAACCATTATTTGTTTTTAGCGAGGCAAATATTTTGCTACGAGTGTGACAGTTGGACGGATATTAGATGTAAAGATCCTTTTAATTACACATTGCTTCCAAAGGACCAACCACCTCTTCAAACCTGCAATGGCTGCTGCGTGAAAATGGTTAGACATGCCAGAACACGTGAGTACAAATTTCATTTTTCAAAATTAAAAATATCAGATTTTTATATAAAAAAATAGTAAATTTGCAAGCACAGGCAGATGATTAAGATTTGGGTGAGTAGAGAGTAGATTGTTAGGGGTGAAAGGAAAGCACCATAATTGTGGTATTTGAAATTTTTTGTTTTTCTTACGTTCCAATAAGAATCACTTTCTAATGACCCATTTAGAAGTATCTTGGAGACCCATACTTATTTTTGATAATCCAAATTCTGAGCAAAACTGTAGGTAAGTCTTTATTGGAAGTATTTTGGGTAAGGACTAACAGTTTTGCCCAAAATTCGGGGGGGGGGGTAAATAAAGAAGATTAGGATCATGTTCATTTTCTTCCTGGATTTTTCTTGAAAGCTGTTATTAGTGTGTAATTTTGGTTTTCGTGTTTTAGCTTATGAAGTGGTGAGGAGGACGTGTACATCTCAGCTGCAGATAAACTTGTTCATGGTAGATCATGTGTGCATGATGGAAAGTAGCGGCACTGGTCACATGTGCTTCTGTGAGGAGGACATGTGTAATAGATCACCCGAATTTTCGCCGACACTCCTTTTTCCCATCATACCTTTCCTTGCTTCGTTGCTACGATTTTGCATGATTAGGTAGACCAGTTTAAAGCTAAAGTAGATAAAAGTAGATTGAGAGTTATTTTTTGCTCAATCATCGCTTCAGTTCTTCTATTGTAACAGCCACCTTTTGGATGCACTGCGCACCGATTTTTCAAGTTTCACCTAAAAATATTTTAACAAGTGGAGTAAGATAAATTAAAACAACTGACTATAAAATTTCTTTAGCTCTGGTCTTGCTTTAAATAAACCTCGCGTATTTTTTTAATTTATTTAAATTTCAGTTAAAGAAAAAAAAAACGTGTTGTAAATTAACGAAAATAATGTTGTTTTAGTTTCAAATTCAGATACATATTTAAATCAATGTTAAAAATATTTACGTAAGTGGGTTATTTTGGACGACATAATTTATTAATCCTAATCAAGTGCAAAAAACTATCCTCAATTTATATTTTATCAGGCGATTTTATTTTTGTATTTCGACATATTTACATAACATTCCTAATGAATTTCCACGGACTTAATCTTATTAATGGGAATAAATTTTTCCACACATGAATTTCCTTCGCTTTTAAAACTGAGGTGAATTCCAAACGTGAACTCAAATTTGTGTGCTTTTAAGGAACATTTTTGTACAGTTCAAATTTTTATAATCAATCCAAATATTTCCATGTTCAAGCTGGATTTTTAAAAGATACACCAGTTTAGATATTTATAGTGTAAGCCAGTTTCATTATGCTTTAATTATTTCAAAGTAATGTAATATTTTTAATACTCGAAGAAAACGTTAAAATTTTATTTTATCTGGTAACGATTTAGATTCTACATTCAATTTTTAGGGTACTCATTAAATAAAACTAATAATTATAAAAACGTCCACGTTATCAATTATGATTTTACTAAAAAATACTCATCAAAATAGAAATAAGCAGTTTTCGATGTGTTTATGCAAAATAAATATATACAGGGTGGAACACGATTTATGTTGCACCCTGTATACGCAATATTTGTATACAATATTTTATAAATATTGAAACAAAACTTAATACTTTGAATAAAGACAATAAAACATAAAAAATTAAAACCTCATCTTTATTTTAAATAATTTTGTTCTAAAACGTTACTATATAAAATAAATAAAGCAATTGTTAATAATAACAAATTTTATTGTTAGCAAACTTGTAAAATATGAGTAGTTACTAAATATTTAAAATTTATAATACTATTTACAATCTATATGAACGAAAACCAAGTGAAAAAATGGCAATATAAAAAGCTCATGTTAAAAAGAAAATTACTAAAAATGTGCATGATGTAGATTAGCAAATTACATATCATATCAACCATTCTAATATTAGTAATTGATTTGTTTTATTTTTTGATTTTTACCATGTAGTAGTTTTAATCAATAATCAAAATAATAAAAGGAGGTAATTTTAGTGAAAAATAAAATTAGCTCCAGTTATCATTCGCATTGTAATATAAATTTGTTAATCAGCTCATGATTTGAAACAAGCTGATCCATCTCTGCATTAGTACTTCACGTAGCAGAGTTTTGTTAATCTTTTTGTAGTCGAATTAGTGACGCATGTATAATTTCTGCACGAACTCTGCACATCGGTTATTAAACATGAACAAAAAATGACACTATTATTAGATGAACCTCGAAAACTTAGGCATGCTGTTTTTAGTTGGGATTGTTGTGGAAAATTGGCTTTTAGTATTGAATTTCATAGTTACGAGCTGAAAATTCCAAGGAAGCCCTACACTAACTAAATAAGCTTTTCTTCTTAAGGTAAAGTATTAAGACCTTAATTTTTTATTTTTCTTGACGCATGGGTTGAAGAAAATGCACTATTTTGTTTTGTTAACCACAACAACCTAACGATCGCGACCTTTAATTAGTTACCAAAATAGTTTATCCAAAAAATAGTTGCCCCAAATTATTCAATTTGGCTGTTTTTTATTGACAGATAAAAAATTTGCCAAATTTTCCTTCAAAATTAGTCTCAAGGCGCGAGTAATGGCATGGCTATAGTTTGGAAAGCTTAAGGTTCCAAAAATTCTATCCACAGTCCACCTCACAGGAGTCAAAAAAGTACACTAAATTGGCCACAATGTTATTTACATCATTGTACACACCTGTCATTTTTCTAAAAACGCACTGCTTCACACATTTCGAACTTTGGGAATTGTGTATCGCTTTGTGTTTTATTGAGAAATATGACAGGACTAAAAGAACTAAAAACTGGTTGAATTGTAAATAATATTATTGTAACTGTAGTCATATCATGTTGTACAATAAATACTTATTACTGTTTGTAAATTTTATTGCTCGTTGTAAGCCAAATAAATACATACATTTATTTGTCTACCATTACTCTAATACCGCTTTTTTGTACTAATAAATTTTAAGAAGATTAATAAAATCTTAACATGGTTCGTCTAGAGACAAGGAATAGGAAGAAAGAAGAAGGAAACCCCAAATATTTGTACATTTTTTGTAAATCATTCAAGTAATTAAAAATATTCCAATAAAATTTTTATATGTTTACTTTTCGTAGTTTAATTCAATTTTCATGTATTTTTAGCTTAAGTTTTAAGTGACTCTAAATGTAAATAGCCCTCACGTAATACAATACCCAAAAAAAAAGAATTATTTTTGGAATTTGTATTTGAACCAGATGCCTTAACTAAAAATAAATTAAACCCAGCCCAACTTGAATACATTATAATTTTAGGGTGTTTTAAATTTCAATTATACACAAGTATTTTTAAAAAAACTTTATTGAATTTCCTGCTCGTAATTTGCTTGTAATACCCTAAAAACCTTATTTAAAGGGTAAAAGTGCAAGCAGGTAATGGTGGAAGTACACAATTACAAGTAACTTTAGTTTCTTTACCATAAATTTTATAACTTGTATGAAATGTATCTCCTTTATTCATTTTTGTTTCTCCAAAATTACAGGTGTGATCTAAAAAAAAAGTTACATAAATTTTCGATTTGACACATTATCTTTTTCTACGATCGTCCAAAAAGTAGACATGTCGATTGTCAGTCCATGACAATCCTTTTTTGCACTAGTGCACAAAAGCGTTATTTAGAGCTTAATGCTTTTCTGCACTAGTGCAAAAAAGCACGAGACTTTATGCACAAACAACTGATCATAATTGACAAATTTTGAAATGTCAATATCTGTCATTAATTTCATGTTTTTAGGGTATTTTATTATTTCAATGGTTGATGATCACCGATCGTAGAAAAAATATTCTCCAACTCTACCCAAGGTCTCGTTGTACAGTTGCTCCCAGCTGGAAGTAGGACAAAAGTAATCACGATCGCGGATTCTTTGTCCCACTTCCAGCTGGGAGCAACTTTACCTACAATCTTTACGTCGCGTACAAATATTATACACTTTTTGCACTTGTTGCATAAATAACAATTTTCTACGATCGTGCAAAAAGTGGGCCATTTATAATAAAGTCAGTGCATAAAGTCATGCTTATTTGGACTAGTGCAGTTTAGCATCACATGACATGATAGTTGTCAAATTTGAGCAATTGATTTTAAATTTCGCTTGATATTTGCAGATTTAGTCATAACTTTTTTTGCAGTGGACTCCTTTTTTAATTTTTTTTTTTGGTGCACAAACGAGTTTTGTGGCTACCAATTTCTTCTTTTTTTTGTTTTTGTAAGTCGAACCAACTAATCATACAGCAGCAGTAAAACGGGCGTTTCACAAAAAACTAATTGAAATTAAGTAAAATGTTAAAAAATTTTTGAAGCGCTGTAAATAGTCTAAAAATATACTTAAAACAAAAATGATGTGTCAAAATCTTCGTTTTTTTCTTAAATTATTGCTTGCATTGGAAAAAAATATTATTTCAATTAGTTTTTTAGAATTAAGCGAACGTGTTGTATCAATTTAATGCATTCTCTTAAGAAATGCTTTTGCGCACTAGTGCAAAAATTGCATGTCGTTGTGCACTGACAATTAATCATAAATGCCTTATTTAAAAATAACAAAATCTGTCATAATTTTCATGTTTTTATGGAATTTTAAATATTATTTTCAATGATTCATTTCGATCGTATAAAACATAGTGTATGCAACTGTTGAATAATAGCTTCATTACTCAATAAAAATTATAATTTGCCAGATTTTGGCAACCTTACCTTCTTTTTTATTATCCTTTTCTTTGTCTTTGCTGATTATTTCTAAATTAGAAACATCTTCACCTGCAAATTTTTTTTTTCAGTTACTACACAGTAATTTTTATACATGGTGTCCCTGAATACCTATGAGAAATTTTTTGAGGTGATAGAGGATATGAAACTAAGCATTTTTGACTTTTAAAGTAATGTCCGGAAATGCTTCCTTAAAAAGTTATACCACTTCAAACATTTTCAAAAAAAAATATTTTTTTGTAAATAAAATAAGTATTATAAGAGATATTAATTTGAAATTTTGGCCACAGTTTTTTCGCATATGGATACACATTTTCAGCCAATAAAAGTTTAAAAGATATTTTCAGGGACGTTACATGTGGGAGGTCATCAACTTTTTTTGATCATATCTTCTGAATCTTTACGTTTTTTTTGATAATTTTAAAAGTACTAAAATCTAAAATAATCCTTCATCAATGTTCTACAGAAAAGGTACTCTTATTATATGTCATTCCGGTGCTTCATTTCGGAGTAAAAGTAGATTTTATAATTTTTAGCTAAAAATATGAATTTAAAAAACATCATCAAATTAGGCTTTTTAATGCAAATTTCGTGATTTAGCTGAAAACATACGAATATCAATGTAGGCGAATTACCACAATTTTTTGTTAATTCTAAGTTCTAAGCAGACTTTTCTAATTAGTGTTTGATAGTTAGTCATATTATTGCAAAATTAAAAATGCATAGATTTTCAAATGCGGAATTACCAGATATGTATCTTACACATGGAGTACATATTTAGTACATGGTATTTTAGATAAACTTACAATAAGAGTACCTTTTCTGTAGAACATTGATCAAGGATTATTGTAGTAGTTTTAAAATTATCAAAAACGTGAAGAAACAAAAGATATGATCAAAAAAATTTGATGACCCCCCCACATGTAACGTCCCTGAACATATTTTTTAAACTTTTATTGGCCGAAAATGTGTATCCTTATTTGAAAAAACTGTGGCCAAAATTTCAAATTATTATCTTTTATAATATTTATTTTATTTACAAAAATTTTTTGTTAAATTTTTGAACTGGTATAACTTTTTAAGGAAGCATTTACGAATGCTTATTTTCACTTCCTCTATCACCATAAAAAAATTTTCAGTTATTCAGGGATAATTTTTAGAAAAACTTTGTGATTTCTTTGATACTTACTACAGATAAAATTGATTGGGCAACATAGCGCAGTGTACTTTTCGCTCACTCGGTATAAAGGAGCGCAATTTTTGGCTATTTTTTGGGCGAATTTTACTTCAACATCACAAGGAGTTCTGATACAAAAAGGAGACTCAAATAGTCCTTTAAAACCTTTTTGACAAAGACAATTATAACAAGCATTTGTTGGACGAAAAGTTTCTCCTTCTCTAAAAGTTTTTCCGTTGTACTTACAAGTACCAAAGTCATCAAATGGAGCTAAAATTAGAAAATTCGATTCGAATAAAGGATATTTAATTAACTAAAAAAAAGTACAAAAAAGTAATGCCATTAAATGGAGCTAAAATTAAAATTTTGATCAAGTCTAAAAATTTCAAAATTGCAAAATTGCAAAAGAGCAAAAGTGATTTTTTTTTACTTTAAAAATATTCTGGAAAGAAGTTCACTGGGTGGAACGATTTTGTGTAAATCTATAAAGTAACTATAAAAGTCAACCAACAAAATCATAATTCTACAGAGAATTGAGCAAAATATAGACTTGATCAAAATTTTAAAAATAGTCGTTGTAAGTTGTACAGCAACTTTATAATTTAATCGCAAACATTATTTGTATATTTGCACTTTTTATCGTAAAATAATCAAGGAATTTACTTACGACATTGTAAATCAGTCGAGCAGCATTTTTTTAAAGCTCGCTTTGGATAACATTTAGCATTCTCTTCTGTCCTTTCTATACGAGGACAAGATATTGAAGCGCAAGTCACACTTGCAAATCTACAATAAAATAAAATAAATTCCTGGTGATTTTTTGGTCCGATTTTTGGAAAACCTTTCTTTCGCTAATGGTTCAGGTTTTCTACAAAAGCATCCCACGTTACAATAAGTAGTTTCATTCATGGAACTTCCTGCCCTGTAACGCTTCCCTAAAAATGGACAAAAATCTGGAGACACGGTGTATTTTGGACAATCGTAAGTAGAAGGGCATTCCTTGTTTTTTATTGAAGCTTTGCATCCAATTTCTTCATAAAAATGTAACCCCAAAGTATCACATTTATTGTAATCAAAACCTGTGGAGTTTTTTGGATGGTTAAAATTTTTTTAGACTTGCTACTTACCTTCTTCTCCTAAAATATTTGCAAATTTGGCTATAAGTATGAAAAAAATTAATGAAAACATTTCAAAAACTATAAAGACACAAAGAAGTTGTTGTTATGAGATTGGAATAAATACTCGCAATTAACTCTTGAGCTAATTATTTATACTTACATTTACCTACTTATTATTAAAAGTATCGATCTAAGATCTAGGAGTGGTCAAGTTTAAGACATAAACTAACGAGTTTTGCAAATTATTATGCAAATTTCTACTTGAAGAAACTAGTAACATTGAAATAATTTATTGAAAAAAATTACATCATGTAATTCATTGAAATTATTTAATAATTTTATTTAAAAAAAAATGCGATTTTGAAAAAAGTATCAAAATTTAAAATTTTACCAAGTATCATAATTAATATTGGGCCAAAAAATACATTGATTCCTATTAAGAATTGATTTAAAAAAAATCACGAAAATTAAAAAATAGGTGCAAAATTAAGAAGATATCTTAGAAAAGTGCCCAAGAAGAGGAAGATAAAAAAAATGGGTTTAAAAAACGAACTTTTGAGTTAGCTTCGTAAGACATTATATGAATTTTGAAAAAAAAATTCCCCAGGTGAGGCTCGAACTCACAACCCCGGCATTGCTCACGACTTACTGTCTTATAAGTACCGTGCGCTAACCAATTGCGCCACTGGGGAGATAAGAAAAGTAAACAAAAAATCACTTTTTCCGATTTTGTGGTAGGTATATCTGGTATATGGTATCTAGTATACCAGGTTTTCCAAAAAGTAGCTTTTCATTATATTAGTTTATCGAATTTGCATTGAATCTTTTGGCGTTTGGGGATGTTTTGGATTGAACTTTTAGATTAGATTTAGCGAAAAAATAAAAAGTGTGACCAAAGATAAAAACTAATTTTTTTGGTCCATCTGTTTCTGGAACACTTACCAAAGGAAATTGTCTGGAAGACATTTACTTTCCTCCAATTCAATTTTTCCCAGAGTTTCTTCAGTTTCAAATAAATTAATATCATTCCCGAGATTCAATTATTCACCAATGTCTCAAAATTCAACTCACACCGAAAGTTTTCAGCAAAATTCCTTGGATAAGTAAGTTTATATTAGTTTACCAAGCATGAAGATTTTGAATGAGGAGAAAATTCCCACAAAACCGTCCCAGTCTCTCTCAAAACATGGGTCTAAATGGATTGAAAATTTTTGGAAACACTTGTTTCAAGAAGTCTGTAAAAGTAGCTATTTCACGTACTAGGTACATTATCTATTGTTGTATTTTGACACATAATTTGAGAACAAAATCGATGTTCCGGATTTGATGCTCATTAAGACATTTGATCACCATGTTATGAACTATATTCTAGCGATTTGCCAGGGACAGATTGACTCTACCGAAAGTATTTTCCCATTGCCATTGGGGGAATCCTTTTGGAATTTAAGGGTCATCACAGAAATAGTGTAAACTGATTAAAAAAAAATAAAAGATTAACAGGATTTAAGTAAAAATATTTGAGAAACTAAAAAATAACCTTTAAATTTTTTAATTGAGGTAGCTTTCAAAGATATTTTAAGAATATTTAAAAAATCCAGGTGAGGCTCGAACTCAAAAAACTCACTTTTGCGGATTCTGAAACGAACCAGGTTTTCTAAAAAGTAGTTTTTAGTTAAAATATTTTATATTAATTTTTTATAAATTGTCTTTAAAGTACTTAATCTATTTTTACTGTTTGTTCCGTGCAATCGTTGTTACAACTTATTTTGTGGAAACGTATACATTTTCCCACATTTTCCGCCTATTGAAAAGAAAACGGTAATTTACAAATTGATGTAAATTAAAGTATAACCATTACCTCTTCCATTTTTGTTTTAATTAGTCTTACGAGGGTAAAGAAGGCTTCTTCAACTCTTATACCATCTTTAGCGCTAATTTCCAAAAATTCTATACCATATTCCAAAGCCAATTGTTCTCCCATTTCTTTTGAAACTACCCTTCTTTCTTCCAACTCGCATTTATTCCCTAATAATATTATTTCGACATTTTTTGGAGCTTTTTCTTTAATTAACTTTATCCAAAAACTAATATGATCAAAACTTTCCTTATCAGTAATATCGTAGAATAACATTATACCGTTACTATTTTTATAATAAAGTTGGTTCACAGATTGAAACCTTTCAACACCAGGTGCATCCCTACAAAAAAAAGTAATAGTATGATGTACAATTAGAGTAAATAAATAATTTACCATATTGTTAATTTTATTACTTTCCCATCCAAGTCTATTGTTTTTATTTCAAAGCGGGTACCTGAAACCGTTTAAAATACGAAATTATCATTGGGTCCTAAAATAAAATCACGACTCACCTAATTCACAAGAAAATGTTTCATGAAATGTTTTATTGCAAAAACGATAAAGTACACTCGATTTCCCTATAAACGAGTCACCCATTAGAAATATTTTCAATTGATCATTTTTCAAATTGGGGGATAGTTGGTTTGGTTGATTAAGCAACGACAAATTCTTAAACCATCGAACAATGTTTAAATTCTGTATGAAATTTGAAAAAGCCATTACAAGGTAGTTTTTATTTGATAATTCCACTTGTATATAACTTATTTGAATGAAAAATTGATTAGGTGTGTTTTATATATTATTTACAATTTTTATCAGATAATTTCAAGCTTATATCACCAACTCTACATATGTATCTGAGTCAACAAGAAATTACTATATAATCGATTTGAACCTTGCCTTTAATCATTTTCTTTAAATTTTAAAAGTTAAAATCTATACTTTTAATATAGTATATTAATCAACGAGCGAGAAATCATAATAGCTACTTTCTCGCGAGTAGAATACTATTTGTTTTTGTTTTTGTATTTTTGACATTTCTTGATTTTGAATGTAGATTTTATTCTGTGGTTAAAATTACGCATAATCCATTGCTCATTACCCAATAGGTTACCCAGTGATTAATGAAATTACCCATAATCCATTGCACATTACCATGGCTTGGCAATACTGCAGCTTTGTGATAGGTCCATTGGGCCCCACACTGTCCGAGCATGTTGAATATTGTCAAAAATTTAGTAATGAATTTCATTACTTATCAAAAAATTCAAATGTAATGAATCGTTTATTCAATAGTCGTGGAAAAAGGTAATTTACTCAATTTTAGCAGTCATCATTAATATTTCGAAAATTAAAAAAAAAATCGGTGTAAAGTTATTGCGGAGATCTGGGCCTATTTTAGCTTTCCAAACTTTTTTATACAACGCCACTATTCATAGAAAATTCACATGTTGATTGCTCTGCACTCTGCACATTCCTGATTTTTTTATTTCCTTCATTTTTTTATATCTTTTTCGGGTTAGAAGTTATGAGACGTTATTTTAAAAGTTTTTGAAACAAAATTGTTCTGATATGCACATTTTTCATTATGTTAAAAAATTTAAAATAAAGTGAGTAATCTCTGACGCCCTTAGTTTCGAAAATCGAATATTTTGGCAAAAAATGTATTCTTACTATTTGTCTTTAAATTGGTCAAAAAATCTACTCCTGAAGTTAGGAATACATGTTTCGAAACATCCTGTATGTGCTAAAATAAATTTAATTTTTTGGATACACAAGCAATTTTCTAAAAATTGTTCTATTCATATTTCCAAATTTTGAGACTTAACAATATGCAAAAAAAACAATTATTTGCACTAAACGGATGAATGTTTATCAAAAGATATTATCAAGTTGGAAAAAAAAATTAAGTAATCGATTTCTAAGAAAACGAAAAATTACAAATTTTGGGATTTAAAGTGTACCTGATGAAAAACTTATTAGGAGAATTAAAAAAAAAAAACTAAAAATTTTTAAAACAATTTATTGATAACAAAAACAAACAAATAAGAAAAATAAAATTAATTAATCAAGAACATAAAATCTGGATTAAGATTTCTAAATATTTTGTTGTTTTTGAACATTTTGAGATTTGATTATCTAAGTATGTTTGAGGTTTAAATTAATTTCAGGTTAGTTTTTATTTTTAAAAATTATACAAGGTGCCTCACTTTTTTTCCAGCAATTTTTTTTAGATAGTAAATGTGATTCTGAACAAAATTTTTTTTGTGAACTATTATGTTCTTTCGACTCCTTAAAAAGTTACAGCAATTTTAAAATTTCACAAATTTAATGATTTTTGTGGGACACCCTGTATAAATTTCATTTAATTTTAATTTTTTTTATTTAAATCAAGTATACTTTGTATTTTGTATACTTTAAGCCAATAATGCCAAACTTTACCGAGGGAAATTTAACCTCGTCGTTTACTTATTTTAAAAACAGCCAATAATGTTCAAAAAAACCAATTTGGTAAAGAAAAAATCCAAATAATTGATTTAATTAAAAGAAATACAGGATGTCCCGAAATTAAGTGGCCAAACTTTAGGAGGCGATTCTACAACTAATTTTTAGAAAAAAACTTCCTATAAACATGTGTCCGATTTCGCTTCCTAAGAGAGTTACAGCCCTTTAACTATTGTGACTAAAACTAGGTTTTATGTCATTTATTTGAAAACGGTTGGTAATAAAGATTTGAAATTTGGTGTCAAGACTAATACGTTTAAGATATAATTTCTCAATTTTTTTCAGATTTTTTGAAAGCTCTGAAATTTTTTGAAATTTTTTGAAAGCTTTCAAATAAATCTGAAAAAAATTGAGAAATTATTTCTTAAACGTATTAGTCTTCACACCAAATTTCAAATCTTTATTACAAACCGTTTTCAAATAAATGACAAAAAACCTAGTTTTAGTCACAATATTTAAAGGGCTGTAGCTCTCTTGGGAAGCGAAATCGGACACATATTTATAGGAAGTTTTTTTCCTAAAATTAGTTGTAGAATCGCCTCCAAAAGTTTGGCCGCTTAATTTCTGGAGACCCTGTATAATAACATAATAAGAAAAAATATTATACAGGGTGTTCCACAAAAATCATGAAAATTTATCAATTCTAAAATTCCTGTAACTTTTTAAGGAGTCGAAAAACATAATAGTTCATAGGAAATTTCTTGTTCAATTATATATAAAAAAATTTTTGCTGGAAAAAAAGTGACACACCCTGTATATTCTATTAATGTTTTATTAATAATAAATAAATTACCTTCCAGTTATTTATTAAATATTTTTAAATCCTCATTAATAAATTGTTCTAATTTTTTTGGATTATTTCAAGAATACATAAGTAGTGTATCATCTTGTAATACAGTGAGCTTTTAATTTTGTAAATTTAATTTTTTTATATACAGGGTGTTTGGTAGCGCGATTCATTAATTTAGATTTACACGGTCAATATTATTGCATTAATAAAATACCCTAAATACGAACAATAATATTATTCAATATAGTTTTTGTTTCTTTATTGCTTTCGCCAATAAAGGATCTCAGATTCCAGCAATATATTGCACAGGAGCGTTCACACATTTAATATATTGACACCTTCAACCTTCAATATTGCATATATTGAAAGAGCTTAAAAAAATCAAATCATTTTAATTTTCTTCAATTTTATTGGAAAAATATTTTCTGTAACAAAATGATGATAAAATATTGAATTCTGAAAATGTTCGATACAATTGTGGGTTTCGATATTAAGTACTAGTGTTCAAATTAATTTAAAATGTCTCTGGTCATTAACCTTTTAATTTATGCATCAATATACATTGGAAAATTCATCCTTCGAATATTTCTTCAAGTTTTGTACTAAATACAATATTGGTCTAAGAATAGATCCTTAAGGAACACCTATTTTAAGTAGTCATTGCTAATTTCATTATTTATTTGTTTAAAAGTCTTTCTAGTTTTTAAATAAAATTTGAAAAAAAATAATGTCACTCCTCTAATACCAAGTATTTCCAAAAATTGTAATAATAAATTGTCACCTGTATCAATAAACGCGTTTTTTATTTATAATTCCAACAACATACTTATTTGGAAAATTTAAAAAACGAGTGCAATTTTTCGGATTTTCAGATAAATCAGTTTTTTAAAAAAGGAGCTTTTAGTTAAAATATTTTATATAAATTGTCATTAAAGTACTTAATCTTGTTTATCTTTTTTTTTCAAAAAACTTTTTGGTGAAAGCATTATGGATTGATATAGTCCTTTTGATGTATTATTTTGCGCCTATTAAAAAAAAAACAATAATTAAAAAATTTATAAGAATTGAGATAAAAATATTACCATTTTTTCTTCATTTTTAATTTTAATAAGCCTGGCGAGAGTAAGGAAGGCTTCTTCAACCCTAATATCATCTTTTGCACTAATTTCCAAAAATTTTATTCCATATTCCAAAGCTAATTGTTCCCCCATTTCTTTAGAAACCATTCTTTTTTCTTTCAACTCGCATTTATTCCCTAATAATATTATTTCAACATCCTTTGGCGCTTTTTCTTTAATTGTCTTCATCCAAAGTCTTATGTTATCAAAACTATCCTTATCAGTGATATCGTAGAATAGCAATATACCATTACTATTTTTATAAATAAGTTCGTTAACAGGTTGAAAACTCATAAGACCTGGTGCATCCCTACAAAAACGTTAACAGTTTGTACTATGTAGTCCAAAAAGATTAAATTTACCATATGTTTAATTTTATTGTTTTTCCATCCAAATCTATTGTTTTTTCTGCATAGCCAGCACCTGATGCAATGAATACACGTAATTATCATTCGGGCTTAAAATAATAAATAAAATAACGACTCACATGGCATAGCTTGTAATGTTGCATTAAAAGCTTTTCTGGAAAAACGATAAAGTACACATGATTTGCCTGTACCAGAATCACCCATTAGAAACAATTTAAATGAATCATTTTGGGATTGTTGATTTGGTTGATTAAGCAACGAAACATTCTTAATCCATCGAAAAATGTTTAAATTCTGTATAAAATTTGAAAAAGCCATTACAACGTGTTTTTTTATTCGATATTAATTAATTTATCAGAGAATTTCACTTAAATACATATAAACAGCGTAAGAACTATAGATAAAGATAAGATAGACAATAAGATTATAAATGAAAAAAAGATAACAAACGGCGTAAAAACTACAGATCAAAATAAGATATACAATAAGATTATAAATGCAAAAACAACATAAAAAAATAATTTATGTAAAAGATGAGCTAATTATAAATAAAGTGAAGATTGATGACAAGAAAAATTAAAGGGTTTTCTGCAAAATGGAGCTAAAATTTTTTTAATTTATTTATTTTAATATTATACAATTAAAAATGTATAGTACATTATTTACAGATTATATTGAAAATATATTTTTTTCATTTTGACTCAAGAAATCGTGCTTCCCATCTCCAGTGGCGTACCTAACGCCCCGCAGCCACGCGCTCGGGGTGGCATTAAATTTTTGGGCGACGTTCAATTTTTTCTATTAAAAATTATTAAATTTAAGTATATCTTTTGATTTTAAGAAAAAGAAAACATGGTGCAAGATGATCAAAAAACTTTTGCGGTGGGGCCCAAAATTTAAAGTACGCCACTGCCTGACTCGTTAAATTTTAAAATATTTTTTAAGCTTTTCTGAAATTTTAAGAGATGTGAGTTTTTACAGTAGTCTTCAATTTACAATTTTTTAAATTTAAAGGACATGAAAGAAATGCTGTGAACTGATAAAAAAATTAGTCAAAAATGATCAAAATGTACTTATGTAAACATATTTAAGAAAGGAAAATATTTGAAAATCTAAACTTTTGAATCAAAAAAAGAGTGAAGTTTATTTTGAGCTAGCTACCCAAGACATTTTATGAATTTAAAAAAAAATCTTTCCCCAGGTGAGGCTCGAACTCACAACCCCGGCATTGCTCACGACTACTGTCTTATAAGTACCGTGCGCTAACCAATTGCGCCACTGGGGATATCAGTGGCGTAGCTACGATTTTTGGGCCTGTAGGCAAATATCTGGATGGGCCCCACCCCCAGATCTCGCGAAACTACCCCCACCCAATCTGGAGTCAATTTTTAATACATTCGTAAATTTCTGGAATGATATTAGTCTGGCCAAAAATCGGTTTGGGGGCCCCCGAATATTAGAAAAATAGTGTCATGGTTACTTGACAATTATTCTTGTTTGTAAAATAGGCGCAGTGTACAAATGTAACCCCAAGTATAGCGCTACAGGCGAAATTTTTATAAATTGTCAAGACCAAGAATTTTCCTGTTACTTGAGAAATACAACTTAAAAAAATACCGATATAACGTTTTTGAAAACTACCATAAAATACCCAAAAGTTAAAAAACAAAAATTCCTAGTACTGGTTAGAGAAACAGATACAGAGAGGGGGGGATAGGCCCCCCTAGACACCCGAAAAAAATATGCAATTTTTTCGTCTCTAGAAATTTAATCGGGATTACAAACTTCTTAATTTTTACGTTTTTGCAAGTATTTCTAGTATTTTATGATTTATTTAAAAAAAAACTTCAATAACCCGATTAAAAAGTTCATCAAGCTTCCATTAAAATTTTCAAGAAACCAAAGATTTTTTCAATGAGTGCATAATTTCAATTATTTTTCAAAATTATCATGAAAGTCACTGGAGTTAAAAACTTTAAAAAAGATAACAAAGAAAGAGAACTATAATCTGATTCAGTTTTTCCAAAATATATCCGAGAAATGATAAGCAACTTTTGTTTTTCAAGTGTCTACACGACAACAAAAAATTGATACCAAGAACAATACCAGGGGTCCCATTTTACCTTCAAAATTTCAAAAAAGAGTAGATGTCATACTGAACAAAATTACCTAATTAGAATAGAATAGAATAGAATTATTTATTGGAATTTCAGAAATACATTTTGTACATTAATTCAAGTCAAAATTCATTAAATATAAAATTACAATTAAAAAATTAAACTTATCACTATTATAAAATTAATTAATTTAATTGCTTTTTTGATTGTTTTTAAAATTAAGAGGGACCTTTTAAACTAGCCGCAATTAATATATCTGGATGAAATTTAAAGACAATATTTGCTGCATACTTGTTTCTAATAAAATTATTGATATTAAAGGAAATATACAGGAATCCCAAAAATCACTAATATTTTGAACTTTTAAAACAGTTGTAACACACCAAAAATTAGTATTTTTTAAAATGAATTTCCAAAAAAGTTCCTTTAAGGAAAAAATTACTTAAATAAACCGATTTTGTAAGAAATTTTCAAAATTTTCTAATGGAACTAATTTTGTAAATCTAGCTTCAGTAGAATTATCATTTTTTGGCGTTCAAAGTGCATACAAAGTTTTCATCAAAAACGTCAGTTCAAATAAAAGCGTTAAAAGAATTTTAAATGGGATTTCAAAAAAGTTCCCATTGCGAATTTTATTTTTAAAATAGTCCATTTTATAAAAAAATAACAAAATTTTATAATAAAACTTATTTTATAATCATATCTTGACTATAAATACCCTTTTTAGGTCATTAAAGTACGATTAAAAATTCCCCCAAAAATGACTTTAACTTCAATTGGTTATATAAAATTAATTTTCTTGCACATGATTGATTTTAGACTTTTGTATTATAGACTATACCCTAATCTTTAATTTAAACTCAAAAATTTTGTTATAATCTTATCGAAATTAGCTGTTTTTAAGTTTTTATTCAAGATTTTAGAATTTTTTTATATACCAAAAAATTAGTATATTTTAACATAAATTTTCAACAAAGTTGCTATGAGGAAAAAATTACTTAAATAAGCCTATTTTATAGTAAATTGTCTAAATTTTATAATGGAACTAATTTGGTAAGTCTAACTTCAGTAGAAACATCATTTTCTGACATTCAAAGTGCATACAAAGTTTTCATCAAAAACGCCAGTTTTAATAAAAGCGTTAAAAAAAGTTTAAATGGGATTTCAAAAAAGTCGTCATTGCGAATTTTATTTTTTAAATAGTCCATTTTATAAAAAATTAACAAAATTTTATAATAAAACATATTATATAATCGTATCTTGACTAGTAATACCCTTTTTAGGTCATCAAAGTACGATTAAAAATTCCCCCAAAAATGACTTGGTTATATGTATAAAGTTTATTTTTTGGCCCATGATTGATTTTTGACTTTCGTATTATAGATTATACCCTAATCTTTAATTTAAACTCAAAAATTTCGTAATAATTTTATCGAAACTAGCAGTTTTTAAGCTTTAAATCAAGTTTTTAGAATTTTTTTATACACCATAAAAATGAGTATTTTAATAATCAATTTTCAAAAAAGTTCGTATGGGAAAAATATTACTTAAATAAGTTTATTTTATAGGAAATTTTCTATATTTGTTAATGAAACTATTTTTGTAAGTCTAACTTCAATGAAAATGCAATTTTTGGGCGTTCAAAGTGCTGCAATGTTGTAATCAAAAAAATCACTATAAATAATTTAACTTAATTTATCACTTATGATTCATTAAATAACCTTATTTCTTACCAACTTTTCATAAATAAATTTTATAATAAAACCTTTTTTTTCAAATATTTTTATTTAACGTTAATTTAAATTAAAATAAAATAATATTTTTTTAATGACATTTACTATTTAAAACAAGTGCTGAAAAGTGGGACTTAATTCACAAATATGGACTTTAAGTTCGTCAAAGTATTTCATGACAGTTTTTTAGTATCAATGAAATTTTCAAAAAACGACAATCATGAAATATTAATAAATTCAATATATCCCTCTGCAATAAAAATTTTATTACCGTAAACTGAGGTAACTTTGGCCCTTAAAGGTAACTTTAGCCCAAATTTTGGAAAAAGATACTGCTAGTTATCTCTACTGTTAGTTATCGGTTAGTATTATGAATAGTAGATCAAACTATATTTTTAAAAATTTGGGCCAAAGTTACCTCAGTTTACGGTACGTGAAAAGATAACAGTTTTTAGTAGAATGTATCTTCTAGGAGGGGACATATGCCCCCTAGCAAGCCCCCACTGTGGACGCCCATGTATACAACTTTTATAAACTGTCATTAAACTAACCAATTGCGCCACTAGAGAGACAATTAAAAACAAAATAAAATCACATTTTCAGATTATAAAGTAGAGAAGCTATTTTAAAAAATAGCTTTTAGTTTAAAAATTTTATATAAAATCTAAATGTCATTAAAGTACTTAAGGCGATAGTCGGCAAATTTGAGCGCTAGATTTTGAAATTCTCTTGATATTTGCGATTTTGGTCATAACTTTTTTTCCAATGGAGCTTTTTTAAAATTTCTTTTTTTGGTATAAAGAAGAGTCTTCTGGCTACCAATTTCTTCTATTTTTGTTTTAGTAAGTCAAACCAAATAATCATACGGCAGCAGTAAAACGGGGTCTTTACAAAAAAATTTCGCTTAGCGGCTCTTTGAAACATTCTAAAAAACTAATTGAAATAATATTTTTTTCCAACAGTAGAAATAAGTTAAGATATAAACGAAGACTTTGATGTTGCGTTTTTTGTTTTAAATATATTTTTAAACTATTTACAGCATCCCAAAAATGAAGTAAAATTTTAAGAAATTTTTGGAATGCTGTAAAAAATTTAAAAATATATTTAAAACAAAAAACGCAACATCAAAGTCTTCCTTTATATCCTAACTTATTTCTAGCGTTGGACAAAAATGTTATTTCAATTAGTTTTTAAGAATGTTTCAAAGAGCAGCTAAGCGAACATTTTTTGTAAAGAGCCCGTTTTACTGCTGCCGTATGATTACTTGGTTTGACTTACCAAAACAAAAAAAGAAGAAATTGGTAGCCACAAGACTCTTCTGTGTACCAAAAATAGAAATTTTAAAAAAGCTTTAATGGAAAAAAATATGACCAAGACCACAAATATCAAGCGAATTTCAAAATCAAGCGCTCAAATTTGCCGACTATCCTCTTAATCTATTTTTACTTTTTTTGTCGTAGAACTTTTGAAGTGTTTCAATATACGTTGTCCAATTGGTCGGTTTTGCGCCTATTGAATAAAAACGGTTATTTCAAAAAATTATAGAAAAAAGTCAAATTATTACCAATTTTCTTTCCTTTTTTGCTTTAATTAATCTGGCGATAGTAAAGAAGGCTTCTTCCAGTCTAATATCGTCTTTTGCACTAATTTCAATAAATTCTATTTCATATTCTATAGCTAATTGTTCTACCATATCTAAGGAAACCTCCCTTTCTTCTTTCAAGTCGCATTTATTCCCCAGTAATAAGATTTCAACATCTTTCTCTGCTTTTTCTTTAATTATCTTAATCCAAAGCTTAATATTATCAAAACTAACTTTATTAGTGATGTCATAGAATAGCAATATACCTTTAGTATTTGTATAATAATAGTTTTTAGTAAATCGGTTATCCTCTTGACGAGGTGCATCCCTTCAAAAAAAATTTTAGTGCACGAAAAGAGTAAAAAAAATTGTTTTACCATATCATTACTTTTATTTTTGTTCCATCCAAGTCTATTGTTTTTGTTAGACGGTGGATTGCTGAAACAATAAAACACGAAAAGATTATTGGGCAAATAAAGCAACGACTCACTTGCTAAACCAAGTTCTTTTTCATTAAAAGCCCTTTTTTGAAAACGATAAATTGCTCTCGTTTTTCCAGTGAGGCAATCGCCCATTAAAAACAATTTATATATATCAGTGCCCATTTTAGAAGATTTAATTATTTGGTCCGATTATTTCACTTATGATAACTACATTCTCAGATAAAAGATAAGATTATAAAAAAAGATTATCTAAATTTAACTAGAGTGAGATTAACAAAAGGTAAAATTATAGATTTATTGTAGAAATATTTTTTTTATATAAAACACTTAGAAATTTGAATTTTTCTTAAAGTAATGTGCATTGACTTTCTGGATCTGCAGATTGTATTTTTGGTAACTTGCTTTCCTCCTATTGAAAAAAAAAACGTTAAATCTCAAATTTAAAAACTAAAACAACAATTTTATTACCAATTTCTTTTCCATTTTTATTTTAATGCTTCTGGCGAGGGTATAGAAAGCTTCTTCAACCCCAATATTGCCTTTTGCGCTAATTTCAATAAATTTTATTCCACATTCCGAAGCTAATTGCTCTCCCATCTCTTTAGAAACCTGCCTTTGATCCTCCAACTCGCATTTATTTCCCACCAAAATCATTTCAACGTCTGCTATTACTTTTTCAATTTCTTTGATCCAATGCTTAATATTATCAAAAGTATCTTTATTAGTGATATCATAAAATAGCATTATTCCCTTTGTATTTTTATAGTGGGGTGCCCTTATAGACTTAAACCTTTCATGACCTGTTGCATCCCTATAAAAAAAGAGTAGTATTGGTGATTCAAATAAATTTTCCCCCAAAAAATGACGTCAGAATTAATGGTTATATGGTAACCATGACAATTATCCTACTAATGATGTCATCCCACTAGTTCCGTATTAGGTCGCAAGAGAGAGAACGGTTAGCTTGAAAAACCAGTAGTGTAATTATAAATATTATACAGGGTGTCCCGACTAAAACTTGTCCACTCTGAAATATCGGTCATTTTGTAAATTCGAGAAAATTATGAGGACAAGTTTCATTTGGGATATTTTTTGTAAATTGATTTACCATATTAATAGTTTTATTGTTTTTCTTTCTAAGTAAATTGTTTTCGATTCAAAATTACAACCTAAAATAAGAATCGTAAAAGAAAACTTTGAGCAACTTTTTTGGGATTAATTAAACGTAAAATAAGAACTCACCTATTGTAGGCAGTGCATTATAATGTTTTCCACAAAAACGTGAAAGAACAAACGATTTACCAGTTCCAATATCACCATTTAGAAATAATTTGAATGAATCGTGTGTTTTTGACATGCTGGTAAATTGTTAATTTGGTAAAGCACGTCAAGATTATTCAAAATAATTTCAAAATATAAAACAAGGTATAAAAGGTGTTATTATAACGTGAGATCTAATCGATTTGTGTTCTATCCGTGGTCTATACAAAATATATATGGAAAAATCATTATTAATAGGTGTGTTTTATTTAATATTTGCTAATATTATCAGATAATTTCAATCTTATATCAAAATATACAACATAAAAACTGCACACCTTCTTTCTATCTGAGTCATGACGTTTCAAAGAATTTGAATACGTAAACGATTGGAACCATATCTACCGATAATGTGTAACAGTATCAAAAAAATATTACAGAATATGACCAAATTTCAATTCTGTAGAAATATATACATGTATACACAAGAAATATATGGATTTTTTTGGATTACGCCAGCAATTTGGTAAAATACTTTTTGGAGAAAAAACTTTCAAAAAAGATTATCAAGCTCTGTTCTGAACAATTTGTACTTTAACATCAAAAAGAACACACCAACGTCTGCGAGAGTGTTCCCTTGACAAATTAAAGTGAAAGTTGTTCCAGATTTTTCAGCGTTATTTTCTGGAGATGTTACTAACTGTTCTGAGCAGTTTAGAGTCATGTAAAGAAAGACAAGAAATTTGGGAAAAAATACCTTTTGGACTCGAGAGAAAAAAGTCTTTTAACAGATTATCAAGAATATAAGATAAGAGATGCTTTCTTTTCGGAAGTAAGATGTTCTTGGTGTGATATGTTCTGAACAGTTCTGAAAAATTTGAACTCTGACATTATAAAGAACACGCCAATGACTGCGAGCATCTGGTTTTGCAAAACTAATCCATAAATAGGCCACAATCATAGTCACACTGGAATTTTAAAATACCGCTTATTCTCTGGTGGCAAAAACTAGAACTTTTATTTTCGGTACCTACTTACTTTTTACGATTTAACGCCTTGGTACAAGTTTTTTAAGCTTCGCTGAAGCTTTAGATAATAAAGCTATTTCTGTTTTGTTATTCAACAAAACACACTACATATTCATGTATTTATATGTATACAATTTTTGACACTGACTAGTACCTAATATTCTCCATTTATAGCGCTCTCTATACTTAGTTAAAATTCCCAATAGAGGTGGAACTTGTACCAGATTGTAGGTAGATGCACCAGTGATCAATGGCAACGAGGATTACAAATTGGAGAAGGTCTGGAACAGATAAGCTTATCAATAAGAACATGAGGGTTATTTTCTGGAACTGTTCCGAACTTTTCTGAGGACAAATAGAAGATAAGCAATTTTGTAAAAACACACTTTGGACTATAGATCATAAAGTTTTTCAAAAATGATTATCAAGAAATTAAGATAAAAGCAACCGCTTTTTTTTGGGAGTGAAATGTTCTTGGTGTGAACGGTTCTCAATGGCCAATTTGTACTCTGACACAAAAAGAACATTCCGGGTGACTCCTAGCATGTTCCTTTGTAAAATTTACCTACAATAAATAGGATACAATCAATGTCACATTGGATGACATTAGATTGTGTACTTCCCCCTCTATAAAAGTGGAACTTGTTCCAGATTCTAGGTAGTTACACCAACGGCAAGGAGGTTACAATATTTACAAATGTAGAAACTCTGAAACACACAAGCTGGTCAAAGAGAATATGCGCGTTATATACCTGAACTGTTTTGAGCAGTTCATCAAAACCACCAAAAGAAAGACAACCAATTTTTCAATAACACTCTTTTTATTAGAGAGAAAAAATTATTTTAAAAAAGATTACCAAGAAAGTAAGATAAGACCCGCTTTCTGTTTTTGGGAATAAAACGTTTCGGGTGTAATTTTTCAGAATTAGTTCCAAACTGTTTTAAGCAGTTCAGAGCAACAAAATGAAAGACCACCATTTTGTAAAAGCAGTCATTGGACTAAAGAGAAAAAAGACTCAAAACATTTTTGAAGACATTTCTTTTGGGGGAGTTCCTGGAGTGATCTGTTCTGAACTATTTTTAACAACGTGTTCCCTTTGCCAAAGTAACCTGCAATCAATGTCACTTCTCCCTTTATAAAAGTGCTGATATAAGCTGGTCAAAAGTAATATTTTTGATCAGCTTATCTGTGCCAGATTTTATTTAGATGCTCTAAGGATAAGAGGAGTTACAAAATGAAGAATCTCTGGAACAGATAAGATGGTCAAAAGGAAGATGTGCGCAGTTCGGAGCTATAAAAAGAAAGCGGCTAAGAAAATTACTTCGGATTTAAAGGTAATCAAATTAAAGGTGTAAGCTGTAAACTGATTAAGAAATAGCAAAAATATCATCAGTTTGGTAGAATTTTTTTTTAAATAACTAAAAATTTAGAAAAAGAGCGAAGGTTACCTTGAAATAAGAGCATATCAAGACATTTTCAAAAATAAGAAGTTTTGAAAAGCAATTCCCTATTACTCTCATAACCCCATCATTTCTCACAAACTAACCTTTTTGAATTTGTAAGCATTTTCACAAAGTATTTTTTAGTTTAAATATTTTATATAAAACTGTAATATCATTAAAGTATTTAATCTATTTTTATTTTCGCCTTATTTGTAGTAAAACTTTTGAAATATTGTAATATGCTTCGAAATTGTCCAATTGGTGGGTTGTTTTCCGCCTAAAAAAGGTTATTTAAAAAAAAATCAAAAAAATCAAGTTATAATTATTATTACAAATTTCTTATCCCTTTTTGCTTTAATAAGCTTGGCGAGAGTAAAGAAGGCTTCTTTAACCCTTATATCCTGTTTGGCGCTGATTTCAATAAAGTTTATTTTGTATTCTAAAGCTAATTGTTCTCCCATCTCTTTAGTAACCGCCCTTTTTTCGTCCAACTCACATTTATTCCCCAGTAACATTATTTCAACGTCTTCTGGCGCATTTTCTTTAATTAATTTGATCCAAAGCCTAATGTGATCAAAACTTTTCTTATTAGTGATATCGTAGAACAACATCACACCATTAGTATTTGCATAGTAAACATCATTAATATATCGAAATTCACTAGGTGCATCCCTATAAACACACAGTATTAGTATTGGAAATTCAAATTAATATTTCCCCCCAAAAATTACGTCACAAGTAGGTTAGTGCAAAGCGCGTAATGTATGTGAACAATAAAAGTTATGTGGTAACCATGATTTAACCTACTTCTGACGTCATCCCACTAGTTCCGCATTCGGCCGCAAGAATTAAAAAAATATTTACCACATCCTTAATCTTATTTTTTTTTCATCCAAATCTATTGTGTCTATTTCAAGACGGATAACTGAAATTTATGAACAAACCATTAGTCCCTTTAAATAATAACGAATAAAAAATAAAATAAAATAAAATAAAATCGCGATTTACCTGGTCTAGCCAGTATGGTGTCATTGATCTTTCTTTTGCAAAACTGAGAAAGTGCACATGTTTTTCCTGTAAGACAATCACCAATTAGAAACAATTTAATCGATTCAGTTTCCATATTGGTGTGTTTTGGTTTGTTTCATACATCAAAAAACATCACAGATAAAAGATAAGATTATAGAAAATATCTAACTTTTACACTGAAAAGTGGAGATAAATGAAAAAAAAAATAATTTTTCATAATTTTATTATTTCGATCATTATAGTTGTTAAAGCAATATACATCGTCGTTTTGGATCTTCAGGTTGTATTTCCAAAACCTCCATGGGCTCTTTTTCGACCTATTAAAAAAAAGATTAATTTAAAAAACTAAAAGACAACGTTTATTACCATTTTTGCTTCCATTTTTACATTAGTGATTCTGGCGAATGTAAGAAAGGCCTCTTCAACTCCAATATTCTATTTTGCGCTAATTTCAAAAAATTTTATTCCATATTCCAAAGCTAATTGCTCTCCCATCTCTTTAGAAACCTGCCGAAATTCCTCCAAGTCGCATTTATTTCCCACTAAGATCATTTTAACGTCTGCTGATGCCTTTTCTTCAATTTCTCCAATCCAGTGCTTAATACTATCAAAACTATCCATCTTAGTAATATCGTATACTAATATTATTCCATGACTATTTTTATAGTGGGGCGATCTAAGGTACTCAAAATTTTTATCTTTTACTCCTGATACATCCCTATTAAAGTACAGTATTAGAAATTTTAGGTAAATGAAGAGAAGTGGTGCTTTATTATTGCATATAATCTTAAGTTAAAAAACAGAACTACATGTTTCGGCGATTACTCGCCATCTTCAGGATCAACTGAAAGTAATCACAAATAAAGTAATTTTATGAAAAGGTGTTAAATCGTTTCAAAGTTATTTCATTTGCAAGTTATCACCTTTTTTAACCGCGGATTCAAAACCGAAAATTAAATAATCAAAAGTATAAATGAAATACCTATATAAATTATTTTTTAGGTTAATTTTAAATTAGTTTTAAGTGGTAATGATCATTATGGTAATCTTTATAAGTTGGAGAGTGTATTTGAATTTCTGTTATGTTAGAAAATTTTATGATAATAGACATTTCCCAAATATTTAATTTGAAACTGACAAGTAAGCGATTTTCACCTTTTCATAAAATTACTTTATTTGTGATTACTTTCAGTTGATCTTGAAGATGGCGAGTAATCGCCGAAACATGTAGATCTGTTTTTTAACTTAAGATTATATACAATAATAAAGCACCACTTCTCTTCATTTACCTAATTATAATTGAATACAGAAGCACATCCAATTATTATATTAGAAATTTTAACTACGTGTAGAGGGCGCAATAAATGGAGGATATTCGGTACTTGTCAGTGTCAAAAATTGTGTTTAAAATACATTATTGTACCTTATAACTACATATTCAACAAAACATGAAAAGATTTATTATTATTTAAAGCTTCAGAAGATTTCAAGAAACAAGTACAAATGCGTAAAATTAAAAAAGTATGTACCGAATACAAAAGTTCATATTTTTGCCACCAGAAGGCGAGCGGAATTTTAATATTCCCAAGTTATGACAAATTATAATAAAATATGCAATAATTTTTATTTACTTTTTTTAACAATTTTTTTTATTTTTCGAATAAATTCTAAACTATGGAAAATATTAAAAAAATATTTTAATAAAAGTTATTTGTCTTTGAAAGACCTATCAAACCATACCAAATTCGACTTATGTTGCCATTTAAAAAATCAAAGTTACCTCCGGTTCCGGATAGTTCCGGGTTGTTCCGGAAAAAAATAAGTTCACCAATGGATTCTTTAGGTTCACTTTGGTAATTAAGTTTTTTATTTTAGTGATGTGTGATAACGCGTTCTCGAGATAAATGGGTGGCACGGGTGGTCTGAATCACCCTGTATAATTATATCAAAAATACTAAAAATTTCTGTTTACAAAAGTATGGGGTGCCATTTGACGCAAAAGTTGATGATGGCTTCTTAAGGGTGGTCAAAGCTAAAAAAAAAATTGAGGATGGAATTAGAATACCAATTTGATGCCATTAAAAGTTTTTTATTTGATTTTTTATCTCTTCAAGTAATGGAGATATGGCTTGTAAACTGAAATGTGGAACACCCTGTATTGTAATTAATTTTCACAAGAATTTCGGTTGAAATTTTATAATTTTACTGAATGGTAGCAATTTTGGTATTTTTCTAATTTTCAATTGTTTGTCAACAATACATTTCTATTTTTCAAAAATTCTCCTGTTTTAAAATAATTTTTTTAATAATCACACCAATTAGAAATAATTAAATTGAATAAGTTTCCATGTAGGAGCATTGTTGATTTAGTTTGGTTCGATAATCCATGCACTCTAACATCATTACATACGTCATAAAAAATCACAGATAAAAGATAAGATTATAAAAAATATCTAAATTTTAAACTGGATGGTGATGATAACAGGAAAAATAAAACATTTTGATATTTGGATGTAACCAAGCTTTTATTTAAAACATTTTTTTTTTGGTATAAATTATTTATATATATAAAACGTTCACAAATTTTAATTTATTTTTTACTTTTACTGTGTTGATTTTTTTTTTAATTTTACTGTGTTGATCATAACCGTTGTAGACTTAAAGTAATACGCAATGACTTCCTGTATCTGCATTTGAATCTGGATCTGCATTTGAATCTTGAACTGCATTTGAATCTGGACCTGCATTTGAATCTGGATCTGCATGTGAATCTCGACCTGCTTCTTCTAGCTCCTATTGAAAAAAGAAAGGTAATACAGAGTGTCTCTAAAAGGTAACAGGTCTGTACAAAATGATGGCACATCCTCCTGAGATCAAAATAAAACGATTTCACTAAATTGATCTCTATTCAAAATTATTAGTTGTATTTTTATGAAATAAATGACATGTTTCCAAGAAATACCTTATTTTATTACAAATTCACCTACCTAATTGTATCATGATTTCTCAAACCGATTTTCAGTAATTTTAAAAATATTTTTTAGAACGTTTACAGGGTGTCCCATTTGACGTTGGACTGTACGGGCATCTTTGTTATTATTGGAGGTAGAAAGTCGGTTAAATAGACAAAGTAGTAGAGATTTTTTCGAATATTATTAATTCATTTACAAAAAAATTGAATATCGCATCGTTCCAACGCTATCTTGAAAAAACAAGAAAATGCGATTTTCAACATATGGCTCTAACTTCGTTATTTTCGGTGGTACCAAAAAATTTTTTGACTTAATATAGACAATTTTTGGTGTACAATGCAGTAAAACAAATGAATATTTTTTTTCGCCAACGGATTGACCGGAAATGAACTAAACTTATTTTTTTCTTAAGGCAGTGATATTGGATTTACACATATTCGGAATTAGTGTATTTTTCTGAGTAATATGATATATCATATGTAATATTTTAAGAAAAATAGAAATAATTTTATTTTACTAACCAAAAATGGCCTTAAATAAATGTAAAGTGTCAATACATATGTGTTAAGATTTATTTTACATTTAATATTTTAAATAGTTACATTTATGTTATTGACAACTTACATCTCTTAAAATCCAATGTTAGTTTGTAAAATCAAATAATTTTATTTTTTTAAATGTGACATATGGTATACCATATTACTCAGAAAAAAATACTGATTCCGAATATGTGCAATACCAATATAGCTGCCATAAGAAAAAAATATGTTTGGTTCATTTCCGGTCATCCGTTAGCGAAAAAAAATATTCATTTGTTTTACTGCATTGTACATAAAAAATTTTCTGTATTATGTCAAAAAACTTTTTTGGTACCACAGAAAATAAAGAAGTTATAGCCATATTTTAAAAATCGCATTTTCTTATTTTTTCAAGATATCGTTAGAAGGATGTGATATTCAAATTTTTTGTAAATGGATTATTAATATTCGAGAAAATCTCTACTACTTTGTCCATTTAAGCGACTTTCTATCTCCAATAATAACAAAGATACCCATACAGTCCAACATCATGGGACACCCAGTATAAAAATTAAAAGAAAAACTTAAAGAAAAATTTTATTACCTGTATCTTATCTACTTCTGCTTTAATGATTGTGGCGAGAGTAATGAAGGCTTCTTCAACTCTAATATTTTCTTTTGCGCTAATTTCAATAAACTCTAATCCATTGTCATAAGCTAATCTCTCCCCCATCTCTTTAGGAACCTGCCTTCTTTCTTCCAGATCGCATTTATTTCCTACTAACATTACAGCATGGAGATCTTCTTTCAAGTTGTTATTAATAATATTTTTCCAGTTTTTAAAAGCATCAAAACTATCCTTATTAGTTATATCGTAGAATATCATTATACCGGAAGCTTCTGTATACCAGTGGCCAAAATGCCTGTCAATTCTTCCTGTTGTATCCCTATAAAAAAGTTAATATTATTTCTCTAAGTAAATAATATTTTGGAAATCAGTATCCAGGTAGATATAATTCTATTACAAAGAAAATGATTTACCATATTTTTAAACCAATTTCATGTTCCTCCAGCTTGGTTTCTTCTATTTGGATACCTGAAACAAATAATCCATTAAAATTATTCTGCAGCTATTTTAAGAATAATCAAAATAAAATAGCAACGACTCACCTATTGTACTATAATATCGCATTGATGATAAAAAGATCCCCCTGCAAAAACGATCAATAGCACTCGATTTGCCGGTAGAACAGTTACCAATTATTAACAATTTGAATAAATAGCGGGGCCTCTCTTCCAAACTGTAAAGTAGATCATCTATTTCACTTATAAAGCGCGCCATCGAATTATTCTTAAAACATTCACAATATATACATTTACAATAAAAAATAATGATTAGCTCTGTTTTATTCGATATTTGCTAGTTTTACGGTTTATCACAGATACTTCAACACTAAAACATTTAACTCAAGTTACACACATGTGCTTCAATACTGCAAATAAATAATAAATGAAATGAAATATCAAAAGAAAGAAAAGATTATCGAAGAAAGAAAGAAAAAAAAATTGTGACCAAAAACTGGCGAGTTAAGAGTCATTTTTGAAGTATGTAAAATATGGTGCAACGGGCCAAGCGATAACTTAGAACCTACTTTTTATTTTTGTACCAAATTTTGGTGGTATTTAAAAATATTTGTTATGAGCAAAATTAGAGAAAAGAATTTAAAAATATTAACAGTAAGTGTATTTTTTAGACCATTAAAATACACCTACTTTACAATCAAAATTTTTCAAAAACCAATCAAAGGATGATTTTGTATTTCTCTGAATTTGGTAAGGCGTGAAATATGAATCGATTAGTACCATAAACATGAAAACATAAAGTTTTTGTGACTAGTTATTAGGCAGCTACGAAACGATATTTTGCGTAAAATCCCAATTTAAACACATCAAAAAAACTAATAAAAATAAATAATACGTAATATGGGCAGTGTGCAATAGTTATTAAAATTTTTCCCATTATAATTTAGGAATTATAATTTTCAAAATAACTGAAATATTGTAAGAAATCACATATGTATATGAATGCACTCATTATTATAGTAGAAACTATAATTAAAAATTAAAATTAATTTAACTCATAAAACATATCGAGAGTTTCATGGTAGAGGAGCATGAACCATTTTTGAATAATATTTTTTTCTTATACCAGGTCTTCAAAAAAGGTGATACTGATGGTGTGATTTGCCTCCAACCTTATTCTTGGGCAGGGCGAGATCGTGTAGTCGACGAGACTAGAAGGACAGATTAATGAATGTCTTCGACCACACGATCTTGACCAGCCCAAGAATAAGCCTCCTGGTAAGAAACCTAAATTCGGCGCATTTGACCAGAGTAAAATGAAATATAAGTACTTCAGTGACGTTTAAAAAAAACAAATGAGGTGAATTTTGATACCAGTTTTTCATTTTTAACAAAATACAGAACACAAGTATTACATAAAACTATTACATTAAAATTTATACTCCAATAATTCTTCAATAGAATAAAAAGCATTTTCTATAAGAATATTTTTTATTTCTATACAGGGTGTTTCGTAAGTAGCGTATAAATTTGAAACCCCATGTAGGAAATACTTTTTTAAGAAGAAAAGTTCATATATGAACAGGTCCAATATTCATTCATAAAAAAGTTATAAGCATTTGAAGAAAAATAAATTTAATCAATTTATTACTAAAGAAATATAATTTAGCATGCTTTGAAAATCGCCTTTTTTTAATTTTGACATTTAAATAATAAAAATACCCAGATTCATAGATAACCCAGATTCTGGTCAAATCATTTAACTTTAAAGGCCTTTAAATTTAAATTTATTATATGGGATGTAATGGACAATTTCCATGGATATATTTTTTGTTTTAAATTAAAGGCTTTTAATTTTGACCAGAATCTGCCCATTAAACATTTATCGTATTTAAGGTGGGGAAATTGTAAGAAAGAGAGAGAAGTATAGCAACCATTTGTTATTTTTTTTTTGCATAGTAACCATTAAGAAAACTAAATAAAATTTACCTGATCCTCTTCCTTATAAATAACTCTTTGGGTTTCAGCATATTTTTTTCAATTATGTGGCTCTGGAAGAGAGTTGAAGTTGAAGTAGCACGTTTTTCTTTCATATTTTATTTAGAAGAATAATTAGGTAAAACTTAAAGAACTACTTATAATTATAGGGGTCAGATAATTTTTATTTATTATTTTTTATGATTACTATGTAAAAATGTTAAAATAACAAACGGTGGCTGTGTTTCCCTCTCTTTTCACAATTAAGTTTGAAACAAATAACAAAAACTACAAAATGTTTAGTAATTCTGAATAAGCCGATATAATTTTTATTTATGGATTTTGTAATAGTTTGCAAGCAAGTAGAGAATATCAATGCAGGTTTCCCAATAGACGTCACCCTTCTTACCATGTTTTCTCCAAGACCTTTCAAAGATTAAGGGACACCGGAAACATTCATTGTGCACCAAAAATTGGTGCCCCTGAAAAACATATATTTGAAGAAGAAGAAGCAGTGATAGACGCCTTTATTGAAAATCCTCGTACAAGTATACGCAGTGTTTCTTCAATGCAAGGTATTTCTCAATCATTTATTTGGAAGACGCTAAAGAGGAAAGTAATGCATCCATACCATTTTCAACAAGTACAAGCCCTTCAGCCAGGAGATGAGATCAGACGTTTAAACTTTTGTCAATGGTTGTTGGAAAAAATGGCAGCAGATCCAAACTTTTGCTCAAAAATTATTTGGACGGATGTAAGGAGGCAGAGGAACTACACCAAATTACCACAATGAACATGAGTGGTCATTGGAAAATCCCAAGTTAATAAAAAGAAGAGGATTTCAGCAAAGTTTCTCAATAAATGTGTGGGCACGGATTTTTAATAATCAATTAATATCAATGCAAGTACTGCTTAATAGACTGACATCGAATGATTATTTGATTCTATTAAATACCAATGTACAAGATATTGTTGACAACGTAGCCTTAAATGTCTTAAATCAGGTTTGGTATCAACCCGATGGAGCGCCACCTCATAGGGGAAGAAATGTGACTAAGTAATTGGTTGAATGATAATTTCTATAATAATTGCATAGGTTTTGGAGAACCAATATTGTGGCCACCGCGATCTCCAGACTTAAATCCGTTAGATTTTTATCTTTGGGGTACTCTCAAAACAAATGTGTACACGATTGAGATAAATACTCAAGCACAATTACTTGAAAGGGTAAACAATGCGGTTGCTGAAGTGCAAAATAATTTTAATTTCAATGTTAATTTCAAAATAATTATATAATTAACTTTTTATAACCTTTTCAAAAATTTTTGCAAATAAAGGAATAATAGATATTGGCCTGTATTGTTACATGTTGTCTCTGTTACCTTTGTTCTTAAATATAGGAAGAACTAAGGATATTTTTAGGCACTCAGGAAAAATACCACATTTTAGGCATTCATTAATTAAGTTCGTATAAGGTATTATAATTAGGTCTTTTAGGTCCGAAGTCGCTCGGAAAAATCCAAAACTTATAAGTTTAATGTCTAATGATGTATGGATTTTATCATTCTAGATTTTATTAAGTAATACCCAAAATATAGCTGCTGAGAGGTTCATTGGTAAAAATAAATGATCAGAAATTAAGTGGATTTTAACAGATATACAAACCTAGGTACATTGAAATTCCTAAAAATTAACCCAGAGTATATTTGGTTGCCTAGTTTCTGTAATTGAATTCCCCATTTCTTGTTTTAAAATTTTACAGGCTAAATCGAAGGGACTACCTTTGTGCTATACACCATTTTATTCGTCCTTATTTGTAGTATTTAGTGGTATATTTTGTAATATTTTTAAAATCCGTCTTAAATTGAGGTTTCAAAGTAAGCAATTTTAATACATTTGAATGTTTTGATGTTACTTTATTATAAATTTCTTCCAACTTCTAGACGGTTTAACTATGAATTTGGTACGGTTGTATCGCTCTTGAAATAATCTTTGCGATGATACCCTTTTCAATTAATTTGCATGTAATTTAACAGATATATGAGCGATAAAATCTTATTGCTGGGAAGGTTATTGCTAACTTCACTTCGGTGTCACAAAAAATGCTATGAAAGCTAATGTCCTTTTACTAAAACCAATAAAATCTTAAAGCACAAAGAAGGCCTTTACTCACATTCCTCCATTTTCTTACAAAATTTATGTCAAAATAGCGCAATCTATTTGTAGTTAAAATTTACAATAAATAATCCATAGAAATATTACAACGTTATGAATCACCCTGTATATACTATTTATTGTATTATCAGAGTATTTTATTAATTAAATTAATAAAATAACAATAAACATTTACAATGATTATTAAATTAAAATAATGAATCTAATTTAATTAAATATTTTTAAAATAATGTAACTTTATGCAACTAAATATGCAGCTTTTGCAGGAACCAGCAGAAAAGTTTGTCTAAATATTTTGATTTCTGTGATCAATTTTTAACTTACATACATAACCTATAAGTTTTGTTTCATTCGTTTTATTTCTTAATTATTATATTAATAATTACACTTGGTAATTGTAAAACACCGTCATTTAAATCATTACAAATGTGGAATTCAACTGATTATTTTGAGAGTTATGAAAATCTTCAAGTAAGTTTTAAATTTTTGAATAATAACAATTATTATATTTTGTGATATTATTTTTTTTTCGAGCGCAAGTATCACCAATTCATTAAATTTCATATTATTTATAAAATACTAATAAGATAAATTAATTTTTAAACTTATGCAACCAAACTTACAAACATAGTGTATTTAAAGTTGCCTATACGTCAAATAATTTTTGAAATTTTATTTCAAATATTTTAAAAGCAGTTATAATCACAACTCTGATTTAAAATATGATTTTTGGAAATTAAAACACGTTTTTGGAAATTATATGAAAAATCTTTAATAATGCAATTTTTTTTATGGATACTGGATACTTGAAAATATAAGTTTTACGTTTTACACTCTGACAATTTGTTTTCCAATATTAGTACCATCCATGATACTCATTAAAGCTTTAGGCATATTCTCAAATCCTTCGATAACACTTTCTTTATAGTTAAGCTGATTATTTAAAACCAATTGTGTATTTGCATTAATTCCTTCCATCCACCGATTGCTATATTTTGTAACATGAAATCCTTTCACGGTCAGTTGCTTGAATATTATGGACATTTGGACAATAGTTGCTAAAAAAAAGTTAGATTTTTAATAGAAATTATAGACAAGACATGACACTAAAACGTTAATAGTAATTTTATGCTCAAAACTTAATTTATATAAATATTTCAACTAAAATTACCTTTGGGTAAATTGTTTACATCACTATTGTAAGAAGAAATACAACCGCAGCAAACTATTCGTCCATTTTGATTCATAAGACCCATAATGATTGTACTTAATTCACCTCCCACCTAAAAAAATTCAAAAATACTATTAATTCTTTAAAAAAAATTCAGTTAAAAGTAGCTTACGTTATCAAAATACCAGTCTATTCCATTAGGTGCAGCACATTCACTTATCGCCCTTTGCATATTCGTTTCAGTTTTGTAGTTAATACAGTGATCAAAACCAATACTTTTTAGCCATTCAATTTTTTCATCCGAACCGGTTATTCCTATTACTTTGCACCCTTTTAATTTAGCCAGTTGTCCCACATGACTTCCCACAGCTCCTCCAGCCGATGTTATTAACACAGTTTCACCTCCTGCAGGAGGTAAACAGTCATTTATAGCAAAATGAGCAGTGTTTCTAAAATAAATTAATAAGAGAATGTCATTAAAATATATTTTAATCACTTTTACTAGTGAATATTAACAATCACTGAATGTGTTTACTTAATTTTTGTAGCCATGTACAGTTTTACCTTATGAACAGTTCTGTTTTATGAAGTTCCTTTTTTATAAAAAAATATTATTTTTGATATTCTCAGAAGTAAATTGAGTCGAATTATTAAAATTCAATAAATGTCTAGTAATTGTTCACATTTTCTAATAAAAATCTTGATAATTTTATTTTTATTCGGTTTATTAAATTCACCAGTAATTGTAAACATTCACTAAATTTAAAACATGGCTCGAAATTGAACCAGAACACTAAAAGCGGAACATAAAGTATTATTTTTTCTTTGAGTCCTGCTGTTTGTGTCAGTCATCCGCAAAATAGTGGTATAATTTTCTGGTTTAAATAGATTACATGGTGGTACAACCGAATTTACAAAAAACAGAGCAGCCACAGTATTGAACCACAGAGAATATCGCAATGGGAAAAAAATTTCTTTCGCATTTACTGGTTGAAATTTGAAATAGTAATTACAACAAGATTTTATATGAACCGGAACAAGATTTTTAATAATTTCATGATCCGGAAAAGCTCGGGTATATTTCGAGGGGTGCAATTTAATGTATTATTTACCCAGGCATTCCTAGAACTCCTAAATAGAGTGATAGAGGGTGTCCAGTTAATTCCGGAACAACGAACGGAGCAGAATTTCCTATACCATAGTTAGTTCCTAATGCAGCAATAGTGTGACTTCTCCAACCGAAATCACCAACCACATAAGCACCTACTGGGTATTGTTTGACTTTTGATTCAATTATCCTGTAAGATTTACAAATAAACATCAAAAAAACTAAAAATAATTTTGGTAACTTACTTGGCCACTTGACTTCCTAACATTACCGTGTTGGTTTCCAACATACCCGAGTATGCACGCATATAAGGGTCTACACTTAAATAAATAGCTTCGCACAAAAATTCTAAAAAATTTTAGAAATGGTCGAACTCATAATTTTTTTTAAATATTTACAATTTACCTCCTTCTTTAATTTCGGGCAACTCCTCTTCTTCAATTCTAAAATTTGATTCTTTAACTTCACCTTCGAAAGGAGTTGCAAGGATCCACTTTCTTGCTTTCACCATTTTTTTGTATTATTTTTACTAAAAAAATTTCAAGGAATGTATTTTAAGTTTCTAATACACTAGTGGTGTAAGTTAAAGTGTCGGAAACAAATTTAATTGAGTTAATAATGGTTTTTAAGTGCTGTTCAGACATGGTTGACTTGTTATTAGTTAATTACATAAATTGAGTGGAATGAGAGCTTCGACACTTCTCTTTGTGTTTGGAATTTTCAATAGCTTGACTGATCTAATAACTTACTTCAATATTAGTTTCTAAAAGTATTTCATGTTTTAACCATAAAAAAAATTGAAAAAATTCGGCACTTCAAAATTTTAATTAATTAAAGTAGGTTTAACAAATTTTTAAAAATTTAAAAAAAATACAACATTAAATAAGACAATAATATATAGTTTGATAATAAATAGAATGACTAATCAAACAAAGTAAGAATAAATTATTAAAATATTTCTGCGACCTTTTTGTTTCTTATCATGTTGTATTGATTAAAATTGAATAAATAAAATTGTAATTTAAAATTTTACCTTAATGGTGATTAAAAAACTTAAAAATTAATCCTATTTATTACCTGTTTTCAAATAAAAAATAATGGAATTTTATTTAAACGGTTTTGTATAAAAAACACAAAAGTTTGGAATAAATTGCTGATATATTATCCAGTTGGCATGACATTCAACTGCTAACTGGGTATTCCAAATTTCAAGGCCCCCTCTTATTTAATAGTCCCCTAACAATGGAAAGGAAGACTTTTATACCTGAATGTAAACTACAAACACTACATGCAGAAATGATAATTGCAGTTATGAAGATGCTGCTAATTTTTAATATACACAAATCTATAATAATCTTCATAAAACAATATTTTATTAATTGTTCAAATAATATTAAAGGTCTTTGTTTAATACAACTCACAAGTTTCATCCAAAAATGAAGACAATTTAATATAATTTTAATTCAAAATAAATTACTTACTGTGGAAAGTTATAAAATCAAATTAATTTCTATTGAATTTAGTAAACACGTGTAGAAATTAAAAATACGTCTGTTATGGTTGTATAACTTTATAAATACATTTGAATTCAAATGTATTTATACCACCTACTTCTCATATTTCTCATAAACTTCAAATAATACTCAGCTCCTTTTTAAAAAGATATGACTTATCAAAAATATTTCAAGTTTAAGTTTACATATTATTATCTCTAGTGATTAAAATCTCATTTAAATATTTTTAAATGCAATGGAATATTACACTTTTATAACACAATATTTAAAAAATTATACAGGGTCTTCTACTTTTTTCCATCAATTTTTTTAGATAGTAAATGTCATTCTGAACAATAATTTTCCTATGAACTGTTATGTTTTTTGGACTTCTTAAAAAGTTACAGCAATTTTTAACTTTTAAAAATTTAATGATTTTTGTTTGCACCCTGTATAAATTTCATTTTATTTTAATTTTTTTATTTAAATCAAGTATACTTTGGAAGCCAATAAAATGCTAAATTTTACCAAGGGAAATTTGTAGTTCAATTATTTTAAATACAGCCAATTATGTTCAAAAAATCAATTTGGCAAAGTAAAAATCCAAATAATAATTGACTTAATTAAAACAAATGTAATAATAATAAGAATATTATACAGGGTTTTCCACAAAAATCATGAAAATTTATCAATTTTAAAATTGCTGTAACTTTTTAAGAAGTCGAAAAAACATAATAGTTCATAGGAAAAATGTTGTTCAGAATGACATTTATTATACAGGGTGTCCCATTTGACGTTGGACTGTAAGGGTATCTTTGTTATTATTGGAGATAGAGAGTCGGTTAAATGAACAAAGTAGTAGAGATTTTTTCGAATATTATTAATTCATTTACAAAAAATTTGAATATCGCATCTTTCCAACTCTATCTTGAAAAAACAAGAAAATGCGATTTTTACAATATGGTTATAACTTCTTTATTTTCTGTGGTACCAAAAAAGTTTTTTGACATAATAAAGACAATTTTTTGTTTACAATGCAGTAAAACAAATGAATATTTTTTTTCGCTAACGGATTGACTGGAAATGAACCAAACTTATTTTTTTCTTATGGCAGCCATATTGTATTTACACATATTCGGAATCAGTATTTTTTTCTGAGTAATTTGGTATACAATATGTCATATTTAAAAAAAATAAAATTATTTGATTTTACAAACTAACATTGGACTTTAAAAGATGTAAATTGTCAATAACATAAATTTACTATTTAAAATATTAAATGTAAAATAAATCTTAACACATATGTATTGACAGTTAACATCTATTCAAGGCCATTTTTGGTTAGTAAAATAAAATTATTTCTATTTTTCTTAAAATATTACAGATGATAAATCAAATTACTCAGAAAAATACACTAATTCCGAATACGTGTAAATCGAATATGGCTGCCATAAGAAAAAAATAAGTTTGTTTCATTTCCGGTCAATCCGTTGGCGAAGAAAAAAAATCGTTTGTTTTACTGCATTGTACACAAAAAAATGTCTGTATTAAGTTAAAAAAATTTTTTGGTACCGCCGAAAATAACGAAGTTATAGCCATATTTTGAAAATCGCATTTTCTGGTTTTTTCAAGATAGCGTCGGAACGATGCGATATTCAAATTCTTTGTAAATGAATTATTAATATTCGAAAAAATCTCTACTACTTTGTCTATTTAACCGACTTTCTATCTCCAATAATAACAAAGATACCCATAGAGTCCAAAGTCAAATGAGACACCCTGTATACACAAATTTTTTGCAGGAAAAAAGTGGGACACCCTGTATAATTATAAACCCATTCCAAAACTTTTTTCTTCTTTTATTGCGGAATAACTTTAACCATGAAAATAACGCAAAATATACGGTTCTGCTCTATTAACTGCAAAAATAATTTATAATCTGTTTTTTTATGAATTCAGAAATTATATGAATTATTTAATATTTTAAGATACATAAGCTAATGCTTGAGGACCATGTTCGCAATGAGGCGTACAAGAAAGCAATTTTTGATAACAGAGATATGTTAAAGGATAAAATAATTCTGGACGTTGGTGCAGGGACTGGAATTTTATCTGTATTTTGCGCACAAGCAGGTGCATCTAAAGTTTATGCAGTTGAAGCAAGTGACACCTACAAAATAGCAGAGGAAATTGTCAAAGAAAATGGATTTGAAAATATTATTGAGGTAATTATAACATATGTAAATTTTAACCCATTTTCAGAAGAACGTAAGGAGAAACGAGAAATCCATGAGATTTGGCAGGTGTGTGGATCCCGAAAAAAAAATTGAAAGTCGTCGAAACTTTATTCGATCGGAGCTATTTGGTTGAAAAGTTACGGTGCTGCGAAGTGGTAAATCTGTAAAGTTGCTCCCAGCTAGAAGTAGGACAAAGAATACGCGATCGTGATTACTCTTGTCCTACTTCCAGCTGGGACCAACTGTACATTCGAAGAACTTTTTTCGAAATTGTACGATCGGTGACGCACTAAATTGTCGAACGTAAAAGTATCGAAACGCAAACGTGTCGACCTGCTAATTTCTCAAATCGTAAATCCGTAAAAACGTCGACCGTATAAACGTCGAAAGGTAAAAAGGTCGAAACGCAAAAATGTCGAATCGACAATCCGTAAACTCGTAGAATGCAAAATTGTCGAAACGTAAAAATGTCGAAACGCAAATACTTACGTCGAAACGCAAAATCGTCGAACGCAAAAATGTCGAAACGCAAAACCATCGAAACCCAAATATGTCGAATCGGTGAAACGTCATCGGGCTCTAACGTAGAATGCAAAATTGTAGGAACGTAAATATGTCGAAACGCAAATACTTACGTCGAAACGCAAAATCGTCGAACGCAAAAATGTCGAAACGCAAAACCGTCGAAACCCAAATATGTCGAAACGGTGATAAGTCATCGGGCTCTAAATTAGAACGCAAAATTGCAGAAATGTAAAAATGTCGAAAATTGCGTTCTACGAGTTTACGGATCGCCGATTCGTCATTTTTGTGTTTCGACGTTTTTGCGTTTCTATATTTTTGCGTTCGACGATTTTGCGTTTTTACCAATTTACGATTCGACAACGTAGCAGTTCGACACGTTTGCGTTTCGACACTGTTACGATCGCCCCAAAAATTCAGTATCTGGTGTAGAATCCTTTGAAACGGCTGAGTCGCCCGAGTTGTTGTAATTTTTCGTTTTGAAACATCAAATCGACTTCGAGTTTGTTAACCATATTTGGTCACGGGTATTTCTATTTCTTCCCTCTTCAAAACTCCGATCTCATCTTAAAGAGGAATGTTTTTTACTTATAGGACGGAATCTTAAATTTTTTGGAGCACCGGAGCACTTTCAAGAACGTCCCTCAAAAACTTGATTCTTCGTGTGTTTTTTTCGCGCACCGCGTCAACTTCGTCGCAGAGTTTCGAGTCGATGCGACAAAATCTGCCTCCTTTTCTTCCTAGATCCTTATTAATGAGATCCAAAAGTTTCGATCCCCTTGGCCCTAAAAAAAATTGAACATCCTCGACGTTTCAATAGTCGTACATCGTACTTTTTCCAAAATTTAAAAACCTACCGTTTTAATTTGTGCCATAAAATGATCTGTCTCCTCCGAGGGCTCAGCGACTACTCAGAATCGCTATACGTGCTAAGAATCGCTTAGGATTTCCTGTGACCCTGGGCTACAAATGAAGACGGTTTCTTCAAGTTTTGCCTAATACAGACCGGATTAAGAAAATTCAACTAACAGCTCCGATAGGTGCCCTGTTAGTTGATAGAACGTTAACTGCTAGAATGAGAAAATGCTAGAAAGTAAATTGCTAGAACCGTAGTGGCCGAATCGGAAATTGATAGAATCGGAAACTGCTAGAACCGTAAATTGATAGAACCGTTAAGTGATAAAACGTTAACTGCTAGAACGTTAATTTATAGACCGCTCGGGCGACTTCGGTCCGCGCGGCTTCATCTCCGCATATAAGATAATATGTATGGCGTGACCGAAGCCGCCCGAACGATTCTATCAATTAACGTTCTAGCAGTTAACGTTCTATCACTTAACGGTTCTATCAATTTACGCTTCTAGCAGTTTCCGATTCTATCAATTTCCGATTCGATCACTTTACGGTTCTAGCAAATTACGTTCTAGCATTTTCTCATTCTAGCAGTTAACTTTCTATCAATTAACGCGTCACCCTCCGATATACCATATAAAAATGGGCGTGCTACCACTTAATAGACAGTCTCCATTTCATCGACACTACTTTTTCGTCAACAATGGTTTCATCGACATGGCCTTTACATCGACACGACAGCTTCATCGATGCAGACGTTTCATCGAGATGACCAATTAATCGACATTACCTTTTCATCGATAACCATTTCATCGTCACTACCTTTTCATCGACAAACCTTTTCTTCGACAAGGACGTTTATCGACAGTACTTTTCCATGGACACAGACGTTGCATCGACATTACCTTTTCATCGACAACCATTTCATGGACACTACCTTTTCACTGACAATCCTTTTCTTCGACAAGAACGTTTCATCGACACTACTTTTTCATCGACACAGACGTTTCATCGACATAACTTTTTCATTGTAAACCGTTTCAATGACACCACCTTTTCATTGACAAACATTTCTTCGACAAGGACGTTTCATCGACATTACCTTTTCATCGACAAACGTTACTTCGACACTACCTTTTCATCGACAAGGACGTTTCATCGGTTTGTTGATGAAAAGGTAGTGTCGATGACGCGGTTGTTGATGAAAAGGTTATGTCGAGGAAACGTCTGCGTCGATGAAAAAGTAGTATCGATGAAACGTCCTTGTCGAAGAAAAGGTTAGTCCAAGAAAAGGTAGTGTCGATGAAATGGTTGTCGATGAAAAGGTAATGTCGATGAAATGGCTATGTTGATGAATTGGCCATGTCGATGAAACGTCTGTGTCGATGAAACGGTCGCATCGATAAAACGGACTGTCGATGAAATTGCATTCGATGAAAAGTTTATGTCCATGAAAGTGTATTGTCATATATAATATAACTAGTGAAATCGTGATTAGCGATAATCACGTTGGTTGCCACGAAACGTGTTGTCAAAAATTAATTCCACGAGTCGAAGACGAGTGGAATTAATTGACAACATGTTGAGTGGCAACCTATGTGATTATCATTTAATCACGATTTCACGAGTTATATTCATTAGATTATACCAAGAGTTAATAATTTTATATTCTTGTATTGTATCTCAAATATTAACTGTAGTGGTAAGCACATGCGCTAAGGTGCCGATCTCTCGATCGGCGGACGCGGGTTCGAATCCCACCCAGGCATGTAGTTTTTTTTGAGATTATTGTTTATAATCAGAATCGATAATCAAAAACGATAATCAAAAACGATAATCACACGCCGGCGAGAGTGCTTACCGCTTAATAAGCAAGTTGGCACATAGGACGTAAATACATTAGGAGTGGTATAATCGATGAAACGGTATACAACCTAGCTGATCTGTGTGAGGTTATTTTTTGGCCGTTCGTCGACGACGTCCCAAGAACATGCATCGGAAAGCACTCTTGACGGCCACGCATTGCTATTTTGAATGTTGAATAAACAAACAAAAAATCGTACCCCTTCAGGATTCTGTATAAAAAATGGGAATTTGCGTGAAAAGTTTTTAGATTTCACAGAAAAAACAAAATATTTCAAAAACTACTCGACCGATTGCGACGCTTGGGAGTTTTAACTTCGCATGGAAACTTCTCCACTGAAAAATAATTTCAATCGGTCCAAAAGTACAATACATTAGAGGTGGGAGTCCGTAAGCTAGACGATTGTTTTCGTATACGGAAACTATCGTTTGTTGACTAAGTTGCTTGATGACAGAGTTTCTATCTCTCTTCCTTATGCACGTTTTGTATTTGTTGAAAGAAGACAAAATCCGTTGCCATAGCAACAAACGATTTTTTCAGTAAACGAAATTAATCTTACAGACTTTCACCTCGGAGGTGGAATTCTGTATTATGTAAGTCAACATATTGATATCGGCGGTGAATTGATTCTTTAGATATTTTCTGTCTCCCTCTTAGACATAACAATAGTCATAACGTGGAAGCAAGACGAAAATCGTAACCATAGTAATGAAGGAAACAATCTACCGTTAGCCGATTTATATTCACAATGTTCTAAATCTTTGGATTTTTTTTTTGGGAAAAAACAAATCAGTGGATTTTTATTAAACGCGATTTATAATATTCTTATTATGCATCTTTATCTTCGGTAAAAATTTCCACTTGCTGCCGTTAATAACTTTTTGAAACATTATTGGGTAAAAATGAAATTTCGGGAAAAAATCAAGGTCGTAGTCAGGGATTCTAACCAAACCGTTTTATTATCCGAAATTCGGGTAAAACTGTTTTATTTGAACTAACCGTATCCGAAACCGTTTTTTGAAATTTTTAAAAACCGTAACCGAAACCAGTTCTTAACTCATTTTTTTCCGATTTCTAACCGTTTACTAACCGGTTTTTTAGCGTATTACTAACCGATTTTTAACTGTTTTACTAACCGGTTTTTAACCGTTTAGCTATCGGTTTTACAATCAAATTTAAAAAAAGTAGGTAAACACCTTTTTAAAACCGTAACCGAAACCAGTTAACTCATTTTTCCGATTTCTAACCGTTTACTCATCGGTTTGTAACCGTTTTACCAACCAATTTTTAACCGCTTTACTAACCGCTTTACTAACCGTTTAACTATTGGTTTTACAATCAAAATTAAAAAAAATTAGGTAAAACACCTTTCTTAAACCGTAACCGTTCTTTCGGTTAACCGAAACCGTTTTTTTTTCGGTTAACCGAAACCAAAACCAAAACCGATACCGTTTTTTGAAATTTTTAAAAACCGTAACCGAAATCGTTTTTAGAAAAAAATATTAACCGAAACGGTTAGAATCCCTGCTTTAAAATATCATTATTTTTTCCAATTTAAAAAGAATGACATTTCAAACAAAAGATAATTATAAACTAATCAAACTTTAACAGTAAGTATTTTTCCAGATCTGTTGCGCGTCTTTACCAGCGAAAAATGTTAATATTTTTGAAATGGCAGGAAATATTTTTTTGGCTTTTTATTTAAAATTTATCAAAGTCTTCTTGAATTCTCAAACAGATTCGCCTCGATGTCTCGAAGTTATGTGCCCAAATTTCGTTTTTTCGTAGAAATTTTCATCAAAAAAATTTACAAAATAATCAATATATTGGTAACTATTCGATAGATTGCGACGCTTGTAAGCTTAAATTTCGCAGGTGAAGGTTTTTTTTACTCCAAAATTTTTTTCGAAAAAGTTAATCAACCGATTTTCATCAACCGCGGCTTAAAATACTCCTATTCTGGACCTTATTCTTCGAATAAAAATTGGCTTCCATGCCTCCACTTAAGTGTCGTAATAAAGCGTTTGACAGGAAGTTTTTTTAAAAATAAAGTGAATTATATTTTTCAAATTCAATTTGAGATCGTTCAAAACTGATTCTGTTTAATTAATTAGGTTGTAAAGACAGTTATTGCAGATTTTACCAATTAGCTTCAAGTGAACATATTTTGTTTAAAAAACTGTATTAATCAAAGTAGTAACCATAATATTCAATACGCTTTTGCCAACGCGGTACAGGTTCTTTTGTAGCAATTAAATACAATTCTGAAGTTCTGGAAGGGGCTAATTCTTTAAATGCATTATTTGCATTTTATGAAGAAGAATATAGGACCCTTTTTGTTTACCAATGCTGCAATTTAATTTGCGCTGAAGTTTTCGATGCATTTCGTCTATTTGCTGAAATAATCTTTTTTGATACAGTTTGGGCTTAGCAAAGTGTTTGGGGGATTCATCGTGGTTAATCATTGAACCAAACATTTTGGATTTTCATACAGAATCCTCTTTTCGTCACACGATACAATGCGATCAGGAAACGATGGCAGAGAACAATTCCAAACGTCGATTTGTTCTTCGTTTGACGTTTTCTTCCGAATCGTGAGGCAAACTAAACTAAACTAACATTTTTCTATTCGTCTATTTTTTGGTCTTTCCAATATGTCGCAAGTGGTTGGAAATTGTCATACATATACTTTTCTGCTGTGATGGTCTCTCCCGAATTGGGGAAGCAGTGATGGATTGGAACCACTGTACACCCCCAAACAGTTACCATAATCCTTTTTGATACAGTTTGGGTTTAGCAAACAGAGAATCCCTTTTTCGTCACCAGATACAATGCAACCAGAAAACGATTGCAGAGAAGGTGTAGCATCGACAACCTCAAACGAGGATTTGCTTCGTTTTTTTCAAATCGTAAGGCACTCATATCCTATTTGTCTAGTTTTTTGGTCTTTCCAATATCACGGAAGTGGTTAGAAATTGTCATGCATATTTTGGTAATTGGTCTTTATGAACCTTCCGTAATCGACCACTACGCTCATCATTTTCAAGACAATAATTTCCTGTACAAACCTTTTGAAACGGTACAGCACAGTCCGATTGTTAGTCGTTTCAGAGTTCAGAGGTGGAATTCTGTAAAGTAGAACGTACGGAAAGATACGGTAGGTTGTGTACTTCATTACTATGGACTATGGCTACGATTTTTGTCTTACTTCCACGTTATGACCATTGTTATGTAAGAGAGACTGATAATATCTAACGAATCAACTCACAACCGATATTAATTTGTTGGCCTACAGAATTCCATCTCTGAGGTAGAAGTCTGTAACCCAAAAACGTTCATAATGTGGAAATGACACAAAAATCGTAACTATAGTGTAATGCAATATACAATCCACTGTTCTCGGTACGTTAGGCGTAAAGCCTCGATTCCTATCATGATAGGAACTATCACGAGAGCTGTCGCAGTGTAGACAACTTGAAAGTCGCTATCGTATCATATGATAGAAATTTCGCGGTGACTATCATGATAGCTTTAGATACTTCTTTAATTCTGTAAGGTCTAAAGTACCGAAAACGGTAGATTGTTTACTTCATTTCTATGGTAACGATTTTCGTCTCGCTTCCACGTTATGACTTTTATTGTGTGTAAGAGGGAGATAGAAAATATCTAACGAATCAATTCACCACCGATATTCATTTGTTGGCTTACAGAATTCCACCTCTGGACCAATTGTAAAGTTGATATCACGAACTGCCTCAGTCACGTTCTGGACTTCTTTGAACTGGAACAAGAAAATCCCCCGATTTTTTTCGTGTCTTATTTAACACTTAATTAACCCTGAATGGAACTATCTTCTTGATATAGTAAAGTGTTGCCCTTTAAAATTTGATTATTTCAGAGTCACCTAACCAAAATCTAATTAAAAAATGGCATGGGGAACTAAAGTGTCGAAAACTACAATAATTTTGCTTATTTTAGTTCATATTCTTGCCTGCAGAGGGCGAGTAGAATTCTAAAACCGCGAATAAACATTTTAATATTCAATTTTTGAGGGTTTAATTTTTATTTTTGCAGGTAGTTCATAGTAAAATAGAAAACTTTATGTTACCTGGAGATACGAAAGTTGATGCCATCGTATCAGAATGGATGGGTTTTTACTTACTACATGAAGGAATGCTTGATTCTGTTATTTACGCACGTGATAATTTCCTTAAAAAAGATGGAATTATGTTTCCAGAATCAGCTACAATATACGTAGCACCTTGCAGGTACTAAAATTACATTATTATCTTACCTATTTTTCTTAATTGAAGACTGCTTCAAGAACGAACTTATCACAATTCTCAGAAAATTGAAATAAACTCATTTTTTGCTTTAAACGTGTGGTAATGGTGAGTGCAATCTTGTTCTTGAAGCAAGGTCATCTTCAATTTTCGTGCAATTTTGATTCAATAATTTATTCGTAGTGTTCCTAATTTATTTGATAAATGGGAGGATATTGAAGGTGTATCGATGAAATCACTTGGAAAAGCTTTACGGGCCGAATCATCGAAAAAACCGGAAACAACAACTATTAACAGTGAAGACATCCTATCCCTACCCGAAACCTTATCCTGGCTTGATTTAAATACAGTCACCTGTGATGAATTAAACGAAATCAAATCAAATATCCTTTTTACGGCAAATAAACCCGGTAAATACCAGGGTATTTCCTTATGGTTTACTTGCACATTCCCATCACACAAAACTGAACCAATTATTTTATCCACTGATCCCGATGATCCTGAAACTCATTGGAAGCAAACTATAGTTGTACTTCCTGATGAACTTGTGGTGGTTGAAGAAAATGAGCCAATAGCGATAGAAATAATTTTAAATAGATCACCTGAAAATCCTAGAAGATACAATATTGAGGTCACAATGTTAGATCCTAAAGAAATTGAACATCCTGAATATTGCTCATGTTATTACACCAAGTGCATTCTTTCCAAGGCGGTTATTAAAAGTTACGAGCAAAATAATATGTAGCAACAATTTTTAGAAAATAATAAATCCTTGAAAAAGTTTTGTTTTTTGATTCAATAAATTTCGGGTTTATAAAAAAATATGTAATGATTTTAAATCATTTATTTTTTATATTTAAAGTATTGTAACAATTTTATTTTTAAGTAGAAAAAATGGAAGTTTTTTAAAGCATCATAATAATACTACCTATTTAATTAATAATAATAGTACTTTGCAACAAATATTATCATAATAAACAACATAAGCTTATACTGATAAAAATACTTGAACCCAATTAAAAAAATATAAATAATACAAGCAAATAGAAACTAATTTGTTCAAGTGCAGTATAAAGTAAAAAAACCCTTTTAAACTGTAATACATATTTTATATAAAAATATACACTACATCTTTACCTTAAAAAAATAAAATCCACCATCAAAAACGGACTTAAAAATCTACAACAATTATCTAGGATCAACAATTTAAGTAAATTAATTTATTGTACCAACAGTGATATTGAAAATCGTCGTTAAAACCCGAAAATTGTGTAACTCCGATTTTATCAAAATCCTGATTTATATAAGACATCTGTTTATTTATTTCACAGGGAATATTCATTGCTTGAAATTCTTTAGATCTTCTGTCAAATTAGGGAATATGGAGTTATACAATTTTCGGGTTTTAACGACGAAAATTTCTTTAATCAATTAAAATAATGATTTCCGATGACTTTTCTGTGATATTATGCTGGGGATAATTTATTTTTTGGCTCGATTAGAGTAAGTAATCCAGCAATTGAAGATACCACTCCTAGGAATCCAATTGTTCCTGGCGTAAGTTTCGTGTACCCCAAAGCACTTAAAGGTATAAAAAAATCGCAAACATTTTTTAAAGAATCAATTAAAACAGCGCGGTTTTCCCCACAAATAAAAGCGCTACCCACTGCACAACAATTCCCCAAACTCATCAAACCTTCCGGAAAACTCTTAACATTTTGATTATTAATAATCTGTGTTATTTCATAAAAATCTCGCACTAAATTCAGAGTAATCGAATATAACCAGTATTTATTGGAAATTTGGCTCCACTTATCCGTGTTTACTTTACACAAATCACCTCTACCCAACCACAAAATATGATCAGCCAGCAGGAATAAAGCGTTGCATATTTTGCTGAATATTAAAGTATACCGAACTGTCGAGTCTTGGTGTTGAAAGAGCGGTAGTGTTGCATACAGGGAGTCGAAACATCTTCCAAATCTTAAAACTAAAAAAAAAATAATTATATAATAAAGTTTATAGTTTAATAATTTAATTTGAGTACAAAAAATAAGATTTTAAATTTTGTTTTATCGCTGATGGTTTATTAAAGAGTATTTTTAATGAATTGGTGATTCAAATTTATATTTCGCGCAAAAAATGACGTCAGAAGTAGGTCGGTGCAACGCGGCGTAATCTCGGTAACAACTGACTGTTATGTGGCAACCATCGATTAATTTTATTCTTGTAATGTTTGTTGTTACATATTGTTGTTGTTAAGGGTCATTTATGTTACTCGCGCCGCGCACCGATATAAACATTAAATACCCAGTTTAAATAAATACTAGCAACAATATACACAGTTTTGCATGATAATTGAAAACTATTGTACATATTATTTATGTTTATGAGTTTTTTTTGTTGCTGGGTCTAAAAAATTGTGAAAAATCATGAAATCGAACATTACTGGCAACAGCATATCTCTAGTTTCTTTTGACAGATTTTCAAAATTTTTTCTGATTTGTAAACTAGATTAATTAAACTAAAACTGGACAACTGCTTTTGTGTTGCAATTTTATCCAAAATTAATTATAAGCGAGCAAAGTTAAGGTACTTTTGGGTAATTATATATTTTTTTATAGATTCTCCTATTTTTTTTCCTTCTGTCCATATTTAGTTGAATGACTCTAGAATCTAAAATAAAAAAAAGTATACAAAAATTTGTTTGCACTAGCATATCTAGTGTTGCCTGTAAACTGCTATTTTTGCCTAGTAGAAAATTACTCTTAATAAATCTTTATGACAACGTGATGGCAACTATAACCTACTTTTGACGTAATCCCATTAGTGTGACCAGCCCCCGGACTCCGATAAATATAAAAACCGTTATCGAATCGTTTTGAAACGATAAAAAAGGATGGAGAGATTTCATTGAACAAATGTATGAGAGCGACAGCATCATTTCGATTCAATTCTTGATTTCTAGTGCGAATTCTATCCTTTTGCTCGCCCTCTGGTGGCAAATAAGTTAACCTATCAGTGAGGTACTCGACGCTATAATTCCGATTGTTCACATACGAGTCAAGTGCATTTTCTGTGTTTTAATACAAATTAATATAATAGTTTTTGTGAGGTGATTATAATAGACAAGATTTGCAACATAAACTGTAGTTTTTTTGGCTAACACTACCTCACTTCCGCCATGTTTGTTTACATGTAGAACCAATGGCGCATTATTCCTTTATGAGGCCTTAAGCAATTTTGAGTCCCCAAAATATTGATTTTGAAATTACAGTCGAATTCGTTTACAACGAGCATCAAGGGACGGCGAATTTTGCTCGTTATATGTGTAGAAAATTTCCCGGCTATTATTCTAATTCGAAATATACAGGGTGTTTCAAACCTAGAGTCGGTAACTCTGCAATTTAATTTTTGACCAATTTCAAAAGCAAAAACAAGAATATGTACATGTACTTGTTAAAAAGCTTCATTTTCGAAATACAAGATGTTTACGGATTATTTTAATTCTTTAAACATGTAAATTTTTAATGATATGTATTTTGCTTATTTATCCATAATTATACTCGTGATTGGTCAATAGGGGCTTCGAGCCAGAGACCAAAGAAGAGTGCATTAAGAAGAAGGAGGTATTTTGGTCCAATTTTTGGCAGTAGTACTTTAGTACTTAGATAAAATATGAATATTCAAAACAAATTTGAAATAAAGTTTTTTCTGGGGTATCCACTCTTACCACCCCCCCCCCACTACCGGTGTAAATGAAGTTGCATAAAAATGTGATTTTCAAATGGGCGTAATTCCGAAAGTATTAATAGTAGAGCACACTACGCTAGGTCAATTTAATGGTATTTTTATGGAGAACACGAAAATGCAAAAATATACTGGGTGTTACATTTAAAATAAGAAAGTTGCCATCCACTTCCGGTATACCCGGAAGTTCAACAAAATCAAAAATACCTTTATTAGAAAGTTCGCAATTATATTCCTCAGTAAACAAGTTTTCAGAATCAAAAACATAACCGTTCAAAAGTTAGCAGGGGGGTGGGGGGATTTTCTTTATGTCCGCACTGAATATTGTAAATTAAAAAACGTGCTAATTAAGTTGCCTACTTTTTGAAAAAAAAATTAAATAAAATTATATAAAAAGTTTGCATACTTTTTTTAATTATTTATAAGCAATTAAAATAACTATTAATTATGCTTAATTTAAAAGTAATGGAAAGTATAGTTTTTTAAAATCTTAAATAATTACTTACTTTTTCGAAACGAACTAAGTTGATATTCTAAATTTTTAAAGCTATACACCCCATCCGCATTATAATTTAATTGTAATCTGTGCCACAAAAACCGACTCAAATATTGTAATAACCTAAAAATTAAAATAATTGTTTCAACAATTAAAATTAAAACATTTTAATATTTACCTTGCAATTTTATCTCTTCCTGCAGTTTGCGCATTTAATTTAACCAAAGTTTCCATTTTCCTGTAATTTTCATAAAAATAATAAAGTGAAATAATTTTAGGTTCAAAGGTTCATAATTCGCGAATGATAAGGAATAAGGAATGTTGTGTAGAGTTGCAACCAAATTGGCATGTGTCAGAGTAATTTAGGTTGCCTAACAGAGAAACTGCGTTAAAATCTCACTAGATGTCGCTGGTGACAATTAAATGACGTTAACGATGACACTTTTGTCATTACTGTCAATGTCGCCTGTCACTGAAAACTATTTTGATTATGTATAAAATATCTTCTCTAAAAATAACATATTTTTAATAGTTTGGTGAATTAAATAATCAAAACTAAACACCGAATTAATGCGACGATATACATCGATTAATTGAAGGTAAGAGACAGGTGTATTAAAAATGTAAAATTTGCAAAACAATATATTGAATTAAAGTAATTGTTATCACAGTTTTAAGTTTAATTGTTTAATACCCTTGAAATTGAATGATTACTTTCAAAAACACAATCATATTTAAATATGTTTACAATTTTTTAGTAAAAGTGAAACCAATGCGTTTATACATAAATGGGAACAGTCGTTTAATAAAAAAAATTAATTATAGGCTTATTTACTCTAGACTTATTAAATTAGTTAATATAATTATTTAATTATTCACTAATGAAATTTCCTGGTTTTTGTTTCGGTGAGTTTAATTAAATTAAACGTATATTTTTTGGTTACAGATGTTATTTTATGAAGATAGTTATTAAAAACAAAATATGTCGGTAAACAGGCCAGCAACTCCTGGAGGAACTCCAACACGATACACCAATATTCGCATACGCAATAACAATAATCAAAACCCGTTGTTTAGTGTGAGGGATAGGTTATTCCACACATTGTTTTATAAAGCAGCTTTAACGTATGCTAGGACATTTCCCAAACCCATAAGAAGACTTATAGAATTTATAATTTTATTAAAAGCCATATGCGCATTTTTCGTACTAGTTTATATACACATAGCGTTTTCTCGAACTCCTTCCACCTGTCTTGATAGCGTTAGGAGCACGTGGCCCAGAGACGGGATCTTAAGGGTGGAAATCGTGCGAAATGCTGGCAAGGATTACAACATCGAGCACAGCTATGCCCGCGAGAGGAAGATTAAGCAAGAAATTATTGAGGACTTGACAAGTATGCTCGGTTTTTTACCAAGGGAGGGTTTTGTTAATATAGAACCTTCAGCTGTTGCAGAAACTTCGGAAGAGAACGAGATTTACGAACCTCGAGAACAAGAAAGTAAATATCCTAATTTAACTATAAAGGAAAACCTTTAAATCAACCTCTACTACTATTTTTTGTGAAATTTTAATGTTTTTATACATTTTTGTTGTAATTTTAAAAATGGTATTTTTTTGAGTGGTGGAACTTCATATTTTTGGTCTTCGTAAATGAAATATTAGCTTTTCGCCCATAATTTGCAATTGCAATATTAAAAATTGGCCTTGTAAGACCTTGGAAGGAAATTATTTGAAAAACTACTTTTTTGATTTTAGTAATTTTTAATTAATTAAATTAAAATTTTTAGATTACAATGAATCCACTAATGGAACAAATATTGTGTATAGTACAAATATAGTAGAAAAATTTGACTCCGTTAAATTGTTTAAACATAATGTGGACGATACTTTAACTTCTTATAATACAGCTAAACCTGATGAAATCATCGAAGATACAGATCAAAATAGTAGTAAAATTGGTAAAGAAAATGAAGAGGAAGTTGAAAATAATTCAGAAGATGAAAGTGGTAACGAAGAAAAAATCAACAAGGCTGATGGTGAAGAAGACGAAGATAAAGGTAGGAGGAAATACAGAAAAATATTTTTTTTGCATTTCAATAATTCGAGACTTGATATTAATATAACATTGAAAGCACCAGGTACTTGCGAGGATTTTAATCAATAAATATTAAAAAATACAGGGTGTCCAGAAATTAGGCGGCCAAACTTTAGGAGGCGATTCTACAACTAATTTTAAGAAAAAAACTTCCTATAGACATGTGTCCGATTTCGCTCCCTACAGCTACAGCCCTTTAACTATTGTGAAGACTAATACGTTTAAGAAATAATTTCTCAATTTTTTTCAGATTTTTTGAAAGCTCTGAAAGGGTAGTTTCAAGGAGGGTTGGGGTTATAAACAGCGGCAACTTTTTTATGGTTAACAAAAAATCATTTTTGTTTTTATACTAATATTCCTTATTCACTTTTTTAAGACACCCTGTATATTAATAATACAAAGATTCACTTTAAATATTAGTTTTATAAGTGAATTTTTGAAGATCTAAATATACACATGTATTTTTTTGTTTTTGTAGTTGAATGATGTTTTTTGTATTATCAGTTTTTTTTGTAGATTGGTCGAATGATGAATACATAGTGGAGTATGCACTTGAGTATGGATTTTTGAGATTAAGTCCAAATGCAAGAGCTCGTTTGAAAGTTCCTGTACAAATAGTTACTCTCGATCCTGAGAAGGATGAGTGTTTCGGAGATGCTTTTAGTAGGATGGTACTTGATCAATTTCTTGGCTATGATGATTTATTGATGTCGTCGATCAAAGCTTTAGCTGAGCAAGAGGATAATAAAGGTTATTTAAGGTAATTTAAAAACAAAAAACGAGTTGATTTTTTCAACTGGATTTTGTTGCAATTAAAAGGAAGATTTAGTAGTAAAAAGGAAAATAAATTATTAGACAAAATATACATGGTGAATCAGACGATTTGTCCTGGCTTTGAATTTTAAGAACCCATAATCTCACATGGATAGTATTCATGACCTTTCAATAAAGTGAACCTCTATTTTCTATAAAAACTATGTAACATTAACAACAACATTGATATACTCAATTACATGAATTTTTAGAACTAGCTCATTCATGTACAGGGTGTGCTACGGCTTATGAGCCAACATGCCTGAGATGTAAACTCCTTTGGCACATGAAAGCACGCAGAAAACGTATCGACGTGGGCGCTCCGCCGCGGACGCGCCAGTTGTACAACATGCTTCACCGAAAACTGATACACAAAAGAAATAGCGCCAATACCCACTTAACTACTGAATAGCGGTGGGCGAGACTAAGGTATACTCAAGCCGCACGATACCTTCTTATTGGCGCTAGCATTTCTTTTGTGCACCAGTTTTCGGTGAAGCATGTTGTACAACGTGCAATGCAACACGAAACGTAAGTGGATACGTGTTTGCGCGCATGAAGTGCGCACGTAACGCGCCAAACGTCGCGAACCGATTTCTGTCGATTTTTCTGCGCGCACTCAAAGGGACGCGTGGCGCAAGTTGCGATGGGAATTTGAGAGTGCGCACATCTCCTATTTTAGTTGGGGCATAAAGGCGAGTTTCGTGTGCGTTCCGTACGCACAATGATTCGCAGGATACGCGCCAGAAATAAATGGGTACATGACAACTCGGCACCGGGACATTTCGGCACCGGATATCTCGGCACTCGATAAGTCAGCACGGGATAAGTCGGCACTGGTTATCTCGGCACTGGATAAGTCAGCACTGAGGAGGTCGGGACTCGGAATAATAAATCTGTTTCACTTGCCTTTTTATGATTTTAAATGTAACTTTAATCATAGATACCTACAGTTTATCCCAAGTTAGAATGGATGAGAGCAGGAATTTTGGTTTAAACCAAGACGATATCTTTTATCTTGTCTCCTTCTAACAATAATAAACGAGTGCACAAGAAACGTGTAGTGGAAGTAAGAGACGCGTTACGGTCAGACTGCATCTCACACAAATGCTGTAGTTGGAACGAGACGGGTATTGTCTTGTTAATCTAACCTAACCTACCCAGTGGCAAGATATTCCAGTGCCGAGATGTCTCGGTGGCGAGATGTCTCGGTGCCGAGATGTACCGTTGCCAAGATGTCCAGTCCGGACTTATCCGGTGCCGAGATATCTGGTGCCGACTTATCCGGTGCCGACTTATCCGGTGCCGAAATGTCCGGGTGCCGATTTTTTCCACACATATCACTACATCAATAATAACAACTTAAAAATGTGTTCAGAAATGTACAAAAATTATCACTAGAAAGCTAAAACCACCCTCTTTCAGCTAGTAATAACAAAGCAACATAAATTGTTTACAAAGTATTAAATAAGAATTCACAAAAAGAAAAGAAGTTAAAAAATTTTATTTTTTTTTCGTTTTTTTTACACTTTTTTAAAACAAAGCCAAGTAAGGGGGTGTTTTTTCCTAACATCTAAAACTACTATATTATCCCTACAAATAATGAAAATTTTCAGTTCCTAGGAATTTTCCTTCAAACACCTAATTATTGTCAAATTTACTGCTTCAATAAGTATACAAATAACGATATAAATATGGGAAATATACACAAAGAACAAAGAATTTTACAATTTTAAACCATTTCTAAACTTTGCACAATTTTTAACGAACACGATCCCATGAACTGTCTAGTTTAGTTGGATCACAAGCTTGTACCGTCCTTCGTATGGTCACGTTTTTGATGGAACGCGTTTTGTCTATTGCGCATGACTGTGATCGTCAATGTACGGTTTCTCAGGCTGTTGGAACGAACCTATTTATCTTAAGTTTTTCGTGTATTAATTTTATATTTTAATTTTCATTTAAATTATAAAAATTAAAAATAATACTTGCTGATATTCGCCTCGAGATAAAAAGAACTGTTTATTAATAAAAGATTGTTTTAGAATGTGATAAATTAAAATTTATCCTAGGTTGTTTTACTAAAAACGCCACTGAAGTATTAATTTTTACTTACACTTTAGTCAAGACACCAGTAACATTAATTTTTGAAGACCCTGTATCAATTAAAACGTTGCTTTTTACACCATCGCTAATGTGAACTTGCTTAGGATTTTCGTATTTCCGTTATCTTCAAAATAATACGAAATATGTATATTCATAAACTGCCTAATATTAAAAAAAAATTGATAAAAGTTGTTTGTTTTGATAAGATTTATCAAACAATACTACGTTGCCATTTGAAATTTTAAAGTTGCTTTCCATTCCGTGTAGTTCCGTTGTGCTCTGGAAATTAAATGTACATCAATGGATTCTTAGGCTTTACTTTGGTAATATTTTTTTAAGCTTAGAATTAGAATTGGTGGGATTCAACTGGTTTGCACTGGTTTGTCTGAACCGTTTCTTATAAAATTGTCGGTTCGGGCGAACCGGTTGTTAATTTTTCTTAAAAATCCAAAAGAATATGGGTTTTGAAGAGTGGCGGATGCGTCCTCTCCAAAAGTTTGAATAGCCTTGTCATCTGTCCTGAAATATCTTAAAGCCATTTTAGACTCGCACATTTTGGTAAGCAAATTGTGTCGCAAATCGACTCAGAACGTGTTTGCGCAATGTGCAGTAGAATCCGAGTCGATCTTTTTCAAGATATTGGAACTAAAATGTGCCTTTAGGCGTTTGCTCCTCACCTCGCTTAAATCCATGGATTTCTGCTAAATTTCGTGTTTTTTGACTTGCTGATTTCAGTGCTCCTTTAAGTGGAAAACTTTCAGAACTTTTCGAACATCGAGTACACAGTAATCTTTTGAAGTTGGCAATACCAAGTTGAGATTGTAGCCTGCTTGGAATTGAAAATTAGAAAAAAAATTACCCCTCCCCCATTCCTAGAAAGAGCGAACTGGTTGTTAAATTATTTAAATCCCACCACTGCACAGAATTTATGATTTCGCGTTCTCAAAATATAACTTCGATTATTTTGACATAAATTCTATAGCAAAATGGAGGAAGGCGAGTAAAGGCATTGTTGTGGTTCGAGTTTTTATTAGTTTTAATAACTGCACTAGCGTTTATAGTACTTTTTGATGACTAGAAATTGATTTATAAGTATCTACACTTAAAGTTTACATAAACACGTTATTATTTATTACTCCACTATTAGCTTTATCAAATAACAACCAGAGGTCGTATCTCATCTCCGAAGTCCCGAATATTCTTTTATTTTAAGGTTGCATAGACCTTTATGTTGTTTTCATTAGATAAATGTATGAGTGTTTAAAAAATGTTAGGTTAAAGTTTATTAAAGGGAATTACTCTCTACCAAAACTTTTCTAAATTATGCAATTGTTCGTTTTAAATTAGAGTCTATTTCTTTATGTTATAAATTCTCTTAGGCCTTTTCATTTTCAAATAATTTTGCTTTTGGCACTAATTCAACAAAATGTACTGTTTGTCAATTACTCGTTATATTTTTAAAGCAATTCATATTTATGAACAGAGTCAGGGACGGATTTACAATTTTTACTCCCCATAGTCTATGAATGTTGCTGCCACTCCTACAATGGAGAATCATATATATTATGCGAAAAAAAAAACTTTGACATGGGGGGGAGGTATTGTATAGAAGAAATTGCTTATTTAATTTAAATCAAAGTTATTAACAAATGTTAAAAATCGGGACGTCTAAAAACTAGTATTTTTAATTTACGAAAATTTGCCGTCCCCCAAAAATTTGCCGCTCTAGCCTACTCGGCCTATAGGTAAATACGGCCCTGAACAGAGTCGAATATAAAAAATAAACAAACAAAAACATTTCAAAATGATTTAAGATTTAAGAATTTTAATTTGAAATCATTAATTTAACGCCCTGTTTTTCAAACACGGTTTCACTTTTGTGTAATAATAGGTTCGTTCCGAATTACCGAGAAACTGTTCATTGACGATCACAGTCATGCGCAATAGACAAAACGCGTTCCATCAGAGACGTGACGTCGGACGGTAAAAAGTTGGCGCAAGCGCAAAAACTCGATCCAATTGTTACATTTTCATGACGATCCGAAAACTCGTTGTCGGAACAAAGCTAATATATTTTTGCTTAAAATTTATTACCTGAAGTTCTGCATTTACGTTTAGAAATATACTGTGAAGAAGAAAGTATGCATGGAATAGCAAAATGTTTAATAATTGATTGCTTAGAAAAATAAATGATTTCTTATAAATCAAGAACTAAGGCATTCCTACTTAAATATGGAAAAATCAAGGAATTAAAAGCAACTACATTTTTTTCAAAATACATAAATTTGTCCCTTATTCTTAAAAAACTGCATTAATCGTGTAATTAAACCACAAAAATAAATAATGTATTTTTGTCTTTTGTGATTAAAATGGTATAATAAAACAAATAAAACAAAAAATATGTAATAGAAAATAAAAATTCAGCAAAACTGTATAATACCTTTTACTAATTTTCTGAGATTTTTTTTTCAATATAATCCAAATTTCTCTACACTATTTTTGACTATTCCTGATTTTTTAAGCAATTCTATCAAGCGCAATTTAGATCAGGAAAACGTGCAACATTCAAAGGGCAATGTTTTGATGAGCTTTTATAAGTTTAAAATAAAGTAAAGTAAAACCTTGCGATGATTTAGATAAATATTTATTATTGTAAAAATTAAATAAGAAGATTCCTTTATGCAACTTAATTTTCTTTTATACATGTTTCGCCATGTCACTAAATTAAGTTGGATAAAGGATTTTTTTTATTTAATTTTCACAACTTTAAAACAGCCCAAAATTTTATAAATTAAAAATTTTCTATTTGTGACATGCTTTTTCCTTCTTGGACACATAGTGTGTCTTTAAATAATTAAGCTAAACTTTCTTAGAGTCTTTGGAGGTGGTTGAAATAATAAAAAAAAATTATCAACAAAATAAAAATTATTTTTCATATAAAATGTGAAAATGTTTGTAGTTTTTTTATTATTATACACATTAAAAAAAAATAAAAAAATTTTAATGATAGTTTTTGATGTTTTATATTTTAAACTTTTTTCCGATTTTTTCGCCAAATCGTATAAAGTATTTGAAATTTTTTAACAAGTCTGAAATATTTTTTGGATTCAATCTTTACAAATCTAAAGAAAGTCTTGAATAGGGGTGCATAAATTCTACTCTATTCTTAAATGATAACTGGTAAATGTTAAATTATATGTTAAATTTGCGTGCCTTCACCTTAAATAAATATAAAAATATATTTTTTATTCGAGCTATTTTTTATTTCAGAAATGTAGTTACTGGAGAACACTATCGTTTTGTCAGCTTGTGGATGGCGAGAAGTTCCTATTTGGCAGCTTTTTTCATTATGCTAGTATTTGTAAGTATTAAAAAACATATTTTTAAAAAAAAATTATTCCAAACGATTACACAATCTTAAAAAACAATTTTGTACACTCCTCGAGAATTTTTTAAATTAAAAACGAATGTCAATATGTCTATTAAATTTTTAATATTGAAAATAGATAAATAAAAGCTTTGTTGTTTATTAAGGGTTAAGAAAGCTTTTTCTTTGATTAAATCGTAAATATTACGATTTATTTTATTTCGTATAGATTCTTTTTATAATATTACAATTTCAGTTATATTTCTTTTTTATGCTTGAGGGTCATGTTACTCACCACTTAAACACCTAATTTAAATAAATAATAACTATGTTTATGTTTATAAATTTTATGTGGTTGCTGCATTTAAATCGGGGCACTTTTACGCAGAAACATCGTTTTGTAACTTCCTAATAACTAGTCATAAAAATTTTTGTTTTTCATGTTTATTGTATCAATCGGTTTAGCAAATTCGGAGAAATATAATATCGTATTTTAATTGGTTTTCGAATAATTTTACTGAATAGTAGGAGTACTATAAGGGCCTTAAAATAAAATTCTTTTCTCGGATTTTACTAATTATAAATATTTTTAAATACTACCAAAATTTCGTGCAAAAATATTAAGTGGGTTATGAGTTATCATTCAGCCCGTAGCACACTATTTAACATATTTCAAAAATGAAAAATAATCATATTTATTGAGTTATAAAAAAAGAATATAATTATTTTTATAACTTTCTTTAACGAACACAAAAATGTTCCATAAACCTCTGAAAGCAATTGTAAATGATTATCGCCTGACCTTCAACTTGTTGTTCAAGGTCATGGGAATATTTCTAAAAAGTGCGTCATTAAGAATCGTACAACTTTTATTTGAAACATTTTTCTCAAAAATAAACGGGCGTCATCTACAGGTAAACGTCGTTTTACGCCGGGGTTCCGTTCCGACAGACACCGGCGTAAAAAAAATCGGCGTAAAATAAACACACATTTTTTGTGCTTTTTTCGCACAATGTTTGGGTTCTGTATCACTATACCGGGTGGAAATGAAAACCGGGTCACCTCTATAACTTTTTTATTTATGAATAGAAAAATTTGAAAGGACCTTATCGGGTTTTGGGAGCATTTTGTACAAGAATGAAACTTATGCCACATATAAATAAGAAATAAATATACAATTGTGTAAAATATTTCGCAAATTAGGAGACCGCTTTCGCCAAAAAACGCAATTGAAATTAATTAATATTTGCACAATTAGACAACGATGCTAGTGTTTTCCTCGGTGTTTCTAACAAACAAAGTAGTTTGGTTGCCTATTGCCTATGCCATTTATTAACTATGATTTATTGACTTTAATAGTATAAAAATTATAAAATTAAGTACATATTTGTTATGACTTGATTAGAAATTAATTTTTAAGTATTTATTTTATTCAAATAAACTTATAATTTAAGACTATATTTTTTACAATTAAGCAATTTTTACACAGTTGTCGTTTTTTTGCAATTTTTAAAATATTTATTAAAAAATGACTTTTCCAGTTCCCTGGAGCTCTGAAACTTTTACTGTAAATTCAATGGCTATAGTTTTAATGGTTGTAATAAGATTCGTAATATTACGGGGTCAATTAAAAATAAAATATCTTTTACAGGTTATCGTAAGACTTTATTGCACAATCAGGCAACATTGAAATTATTACCTCTCAAAGGAAACGTCCAAATTAAATGCACAATAATTATTAGTAAAAAGTAGAACTGATAAGCGACCTCGGTGGCGGCAAAGGGCTCGTAAATTCCTTCTATTTTTGAAGGACACACCCTCTGGCACTTCTAAGCACCTTCTATCAAGTAGGCAAGATACTATTTACGACATTCGGCAAGTTATTTCTCCTTTGCTAGAATGTTTCATTCCAGTATGTTACATGAGCGCGTACCGGATTCCTTTTTATTTGTACCGGTTTTAGCTGTTTTTATAAATAAACGTACAAACGCAAGCAATGTGTGCGCATGACAATAACACCCAATGTGGGAAACATTTCAATCCAGTGTGAGTCACAGTGAGTCAGTCGCCAGATACCTTTGTAAAGCGCGTACGAATTTGTTAGCCCGGGCATTACTTCTTGTTTGTAACAGTAACCATTGTTCTAAAGTGCCTTATAATATAGGTCATTTGTATCTACCATCAGGTTAATCCTTTTGTCGATTGTATTCGATTATTAACATAGGTTCCACAAGGAAAACACCCTATTAGTTTTAACTGTCATTTGCTTTCAATTTAAACGTAAATGAAAGGTAATTAAAATTTATCTGACAGTACTTGTCAAAATTTGAATTTTAAAATCCGCTGTTGTCGTGTTAATAAATATTTTTTTAAATAATGTAAAATCTCATAAATGTATTTATAATTCATATTTATTGAAGAAATTGGAAATATAATCAATATTGGGGGTATTTTAGTTAATTTTTGTAGGTTTAACTTATTTTTCATGTTTGCCCAAAAATACCTAGGAAAACGATAAGGTCCTTTGGCTATGTTCAATGGTTCAAAAAAACAAATTTTATGTGCATTTTTTATTTTCGAAATCACTTCCGGTTTCACCGGAAACACCATGAACTTTGTTTTTTAAATGTAACATCCCATATTTTTATTCATGGCTTAAAATACTTTTAAAAAAGAAGTATTTTTGAAATATTAGTTTTTATTTTTTTTGTAAAAAACATTTTTTTCAAAAAAAAAAAAGGTTTTCGAAGTCGGTGAAAAGTACCAAAACTAATTCTAAATAATTCAAATACCTAAATAAAATTGTAATTTGAGAAAAAATTTAAGTGGTTTTTGAACTATTAATTTTTAAACTTAGTTAATGAAGATTTTATCAAATATCTCACTTTTTTTAAATGCAATGATGCCGGGTTATTCGACTTTTTAAAAAGAGGATTTAATAACGATTATTTTGGTACCCCATATGTAGGGGTATTATTTTGCATGTGCCTGTAAAATTATTTATTTCTTAAGTTGGAAAATACTAGCTATTAAGTATCTTTATTACAGGCACATGCAAAATAATACCCCTACATTTTTAGTTTTTAGTATAAAGTAATAAAATTAGAAAAAAATAGAAATAAGTGTAGATAATAATTCCACTTTTGAAAAATTAACAGTTTCAGTTTTATTAATATTCCATAATTTTGCCGCGCACTGTACAGGGAGTCCCATTTGACGTTGGACTGTATAGGTATCTTTGTTATTATTGGAGATAGAAAGTCGGTTAAATGGACAAAGTAGTAGAGATTTTTTCGAATATTAATAATTCATTTACAAAAAATTTGAATATCGCATCGTTCCAACGCTATCTTGAAAAAACAAGAAAATGCGATTTTCAAAATATGGCTATAACTTCCTTATTTACGGTGGTACCAAAAAAAAATTTTGACTTAATAGAGACAATGTTTTGTGTACAATGCAGTAAAACAAATGAATATTTTTTTTCGCCAACGGATTGACCGGAAATGGACCAAACTTATATTTTTCTTATGGCAGCCATGTTGGATTTACACATATTCGGAATAAGTGTATTTTTCTGAGTAATTTGATATATCATATTTAATATTTTAAGAAACGTAGAAATAATTTTATTTTACTAACCAAAAATGGCCTTGAATAGATGTAAACTGTCAATACATATGTGTTAAGATTTATTTTACATTTAATATTTTAAATAGTTACATTTATGTTATTGACAATTTACATCTCTTAAAGTCTAATGTTAGTTTGTAAAATCAAATAATTTTTTTTTTTTTTAATATGACATATGGTATACCAAATTACTCAGAAAAAATACCGATTCCGAAGATGTGTAAATCCAATATGGCCGCCATAAGAAAAAAATAAGTTTGTTTCATTTCCGGTCAATCCGTTAGCGAAAAAAAATATTCATTTGTTTTACTGTATTGTACACAAAAAATTGTCTGTATTATGTCGAAAAATTTTTTTGGTACCACAGCAAATATTTTAAAAATCGCATTTTCTTGTTTTTTCAAGATTGCGTTGGAACGATGCGATATTAAAATTTTTTGTAAATGAATTATTAATATTCGAAAAAATCTCTACTACTTGGTCCATTTAACCGACTTTCTATCTGCAATAATAACAAAGATACCCATACAGTCCAACATCAAATGGGACACCCTAAATAAAAATATTGTTTGCACTAGGAATATCTAGTAGCAGTCATAAAGTACTATTGGTTATTAGGAAATGACTCTTAACAATAAGTTTTAATGCTTAATTGCGATGAAAATTTATTTTAGTATAAAAGTTTTATTTGGAAGACAATGTAAATTAATATTTAAGTAGTGATGTTGTAAAAAAGGGAGAAAAGTCGTAAGAAATGTGTTTTTCGGGTTCATAAAATTTAATTTTCTTTATTTTGAGTGTGTTAGACTTCCCTGTTTCGCTTTTCATAGAAAGTAGTAATAATTCAGATGCAGTAATAGGGCTGTTAAGGATGTGCGGTGTCGTATGATCGTTGACATAATTACTGTCTACTAGGCTACTGGGAGGCAGTTAACCCTTGATGCCCTGCTGCAGATTTATACCATCTCTGGAAACACGAAACACGATCGCTTGTTCTGATTATATCGCATTTACATGACGCACAACTTTCATAATGAACAGGGATGCAGTGAACTTATGGAAGAGGGTTTAGTCTTTCTTTTAACTTATTTTTTGCTTGTAAATTTGCGTAATTTTCGCCATGTGCTTACGTAACTCGAAGAAATAAATAAAATTGTGTAATTTATGAGATATTCGGATATTATCATTTTGATGTCTTTATATACCTTGGAGAGGAATAATAAGATTCTGGAAGTGATAATATGCAGGCACGTCAATCACACAGTCTCCAATAATACATACAAATTGTTTTATCAGTGTTATGTGGGAAGCAATTCATTAAAACACCGAAGGGGGTTGACATATGTACGTGTTTACATCAGCTGAAAAAATAACGAACGAGTGAGACAACATCCAATATACATTTGCGCCAATAACAAAATGAAATGGAAAGAATGAAATGGGATAAGGGGTTATATACGCCGATCAATCACCACACAGGAAACTTCGCAAACAAATTATGCCATAACTTACCAACAAATGTGTAGAAAACGGACTTGCCCCAATCCAATTATGCAAACAAATAAATATTATATTTCATCTATTTTAAAAAACTTGCCCTTATTGGATATTGTTTACAAAAATTTATTATAATTTTGATTAAATTTGATAAGCGTGACCTTTTCACATTTAATACTTCGTGATGGGAGATGTATTATTATTTGATTGATAAAGGCAAAGTGATTACCAACGCGTATAAAGCCTTAAGGATGTTGGATAGAGCTTCGGGTAAGCTTACAACAAATTGGATAAAATTCGAGAATTTCATATTTAGTGTATTGAATGTTGTTTTTTAAGTAAACACTTATAAGCTTCCGGTGGGTTTAAAACGTAATTTCGGAAAGACGTTAAAGTGTTAAAATCTTGAAGGTCTGGTTTTCTAATTCAGACAACCCTTGACTGAAGTGGGTAAAATGTAAGTCCAGGTTTTAAAAATGTTAGCGCTGACATAAATCAGTGCACTTAATTTAAACAACTTTTAAGATGCGAGTTAAAAGTAATTATGGAACTCGAATATGAACTTGGGGAAATTCAGTTCACGGCGGTGCATAACTAAGTGAGACGCATTAAAGGCCTTGTTCGTATAGCAGTCTAATTGAAATATCAGATTTCCGGTCGTTGAGGAAAAACGAAAAGCTCCATTTTATTAATGGCGTCGAAGGGTGCTTTATATAATTTCTAATTTCGAGAATATTTTTGAATAATTTTACACTCTTTTAATTTTTCAATGAGCACTACAGGTTTTTGATTTATTTTTTATTATTTTATTTTTTTATTAACAAAATAAAATATATTTAAATTTACAGTACATTTACAAATATACACAATTCAAATAATGTAACTAAATTGTGTTAAAATGTAAAATATATTGGAAATTTCGATTACGTATAGATGGCGCCTATTTTAACATAAATTTTGTTACAAAATGGAGGAAGGCGAGTAAAGGCTTTGATGTGCTTTGAGTTTTAATTGATTTTGTGTAGTCCAGTCATATGGTAGTTTGAAGTAGAAAGTTTGTAATTGTTTTTACTGGAATCTGAATTTATCCAACAATTGCACCCTTGCAAAGGACTATTTGTCGTATTTTTACTTGTAGTATAAACACCCGAAGCCTTGACCACCATTTTCGAATCACCTTGTATAAGAAATCATTAAGAAAAATTCTAAAAAACTTGCACATTACCCTTTTACACAAATGAAATAAATAATAGAAAATTACCTACAATTCATGTTGTCATCATTTCTTTGTATGACATCGTTTCTGTACGAGTTGTCCACTTAAGATCAGTTCAAGTTTTTTTGAGAAGTTCTAAAGGGAAGTTTTGAAGGGTGTAAATGTATTCATAACTTTTTAGGGCATGAATTTTCAAAAATAACATTTGCTAATCAATAGATTTTTTATTCTTTAATTAAAATGCTTTTTTTGTACAATAAATGAAAACAGGCAGTATTGTGGAAACTAAAAAATTGTCCAGTTAAATTCAGTTTAAAATTGGACTATTATTAATTTGCATTTTTCTCCGAAACGCTGCATACTATCGATATGAAATAAAAGTTTTTTTCTGTAAAATTGATTGGATAATGTTATTTTGTATAAATAGAAAATTATAATTCGCCCCTTTAAAATATATAACTACGCATAACCATTGGATGACCAAGTGGGGTCATTTGTAATCCCAGTTTTCGCATTTTCTAAATGTAACTGAAAATATTAAAGTTTTTTGGCTGGATCTTTTTCTAGCTGACTTTTTTTATGTGTTATCATATTAAATAATTAAAGTATTTGAAGATTAAACTCCAAATAAAGGTAGTGAATCTGAATCCCAAGAAAATTCACGAAAACGTGGAACCTGTCAAATGTGTTCACGTGCTTCAGACACAAAATGTAGAAAAAAGTACGATAAATGCAAGTACTTTCTTTGTAGGCAACATTCAATTATCAAAAAAACATGATTTAAAATAACTGCAATGTTAATCTCTAACTTGTGTAAAAAATATTTTTGAATTTTTATACTTGTTTATTGTTTTTTGTGTTATTCATTTAATAAACAGTGTGTACTCGTATATTATATTTTCTTAATTTATCTAAAGGTCCATTTAGACGAGCACATTTTGTTTCCAAAATCTTGTACAAGATTTTTAAACCAAAATCTGCTCGTTTAACAATGAATAATGTATAAAATGTATTGCCAGTTGCTTTATTTTAGTACAAAGAATAAATGGGGTCACTTTTGACCCCACTTGGCTATCTATATAAATTTTTTTTCTTGATCATCCGAGCGTTATGCTCAATCCCCTTCAAACTCTCGCTTTCAAAAATCCGAAAAAAGCTTGATAACTGACCTAAATTAGGTTAGGACTTGTACCAAATTTGAAAGCTGTGGTGTTTTTTCATATAACCTTCATTTTGACATCAGTTTTAAAGGGGTCCTTTATAATTAACTTTTACCAACATGTATGTTTTCTGATTAATCTGTGTTGACCACTATTATTATCAACCCTTTAACTCTGTATTGGCGATTCAAGCAAAGCGATCTCCCTCTTGCGGCCGGGCGTGGAACTAATAAAGTTATGTCATTATAAGATTCCCAGGGGGTTATTCTCGAATCACACGATACGATGTCATATACGACTTTTATCATTCTATCCTTGTCATTCACATGGAAAAACAAGAGTCTGTCCTTGTCATGTCGTATACGCTGTTGTGTCATGTGATTCGAGAATATACCCCCCCCCCATCCCGAGTTGTTAATTAACTACTGATGCCATCGTTAAAGCGGTTACCTTTAAATTAATTTGAATCGTTAATAGGCTTTTGTTATTTGGGTGATTTTTTTCTTTTGCAACTCTCATCACGTTTTTATATTTAAAATTTGACATTTAATTTACATACAACACACAATACAATGTTAGTGTATATTGGGTTGCCTAAAATACATTTTTACTCCGCCCTTTTATTCCTTGGCAGTGCAAAGTAGTAATTTCTACTTCTAGGCAGTACCAAGTGACCATAGAATCAACGAACATAAAAAGTGACATTTTAAAGCCTGTCTTACGTCACAGAAGACTATTCTTTAATGACTTTTGAAGAAAAAATATTTTACAGTAAAATCCTTACTTAGTCTCTAAAAAATGTATTTTTGCTATTTTTCGAAAATTACTGATTTTCGCCGATTTTTCAAAGCTTCTCTCAGCGAAAACCGTTTGTCATACAAAAAAATTATACAAACATGAATTCTTGAATAGGTAAATTTTTCATATTTATATTAATGTCGTATCACTTTTTGCGAAAAAAGCTTATTGTGCAAGTTATAAACCAAAACACTAGTTAACGTGCCCCCCTTTTTGAGTTTTTTTCGTAAGCAAATTTTACGATTTTGTTTGGATTTTTAAAATCTTCATGCAATTTCTCACAAAAACTACGCTTGGTAATTTTTGATAGTTTTACTGGTATTTATTTAATTTCAAATTTTATGGTCCAGTGAACTTGGTAAAATCATAGTAATTTTCAAAATTTTAAATAAATTATAATTTATTTAAATTAAATTAAATAAACAAAATTAAAATTGATTACTGTTAATAAGATTCATAGTTGGTGTTTTAAATAAATGAACAAGTCACTATTTTAAATTTTATAAACAATGAATTAGGCTGGCCATTTTGAACATTTTTTTTTAAATTTAATATTGGCTGTTTCTGACTTGTTTTTTTTAAACGCCAACAAAATGTCATACTACGAGTTTTTAGATTTAATGTTCCATTTTTGAATTTAATTTGTTTCAAGTTATGAAAATTAATTTGAAGTTAACAAAGGTACTGGATTATAAAGAGCATAATTCCTGAAATATGAAACTGTAAAATTTTGCAGTGGCGTACCAAATAAATTCAAAAAAGTGGGCATTTGATCCGTTTCTACGCCACTGGTTTGTTAAATTAACACAAAAGTAAAAGCCAAAGGTGGCTATCCATCAGAAATACTAACCCCTAAAATGTTATTAATTTTTTATAAATAAAAAGAAATTTCCACACCCTATATCTCGGTAATAGTTGAGTTTTGGACAAAAGTTTATATGAACTTTTTGTCTTATTTTTACTTGTAGTATAAGCACGTGAAGCCGTGATCACCATTTTAGAAACACCCTGTATTTGCCGAAACAATTTTTGTTGGTAAACTTCAGATCCGTCTACAGCACCCCAAAAAACACAAAGTTAGCCGCTAAAAATAATTACATCAGAACTTTACACTTCAAGCCCTTTTTGAACACCATTTTACTGGACTCTAAAAATGCTTGTAGCATTTTTGGTGACTAAAAAAGTACCCACACATACAGTTTAGATAAATCGGTTTTTATTTATTACTCCACAGCTAGGTTTTCAAATGACCACCAGAGGTCGCATCTGATCTCCGAAATCTCGAATACAAATATATCTTCTATTTTTTTTTATTTTACACTTAAGTAGGAAACCAAACCATGTTGGTATAAGTATTCTTTTTTTATTAACGTGTCTCAACTTAAACTATTAGGTAATAAATTCAATATTCTAGGCAATATATGGGAAAATTAATGATCGGCCAAAGTTAAATTGGTATTGGTTATTTGATAATTTTTTTGACATAGCTCTAGTTATGTTCAATTTTCACGGGTCTAGGTCAAAATCCCGACAATCATAATAACTACAATTCAAAATATTGATAAATCTAAACTCCGACAATTCAAAATACCGACATATCATAATTATTTTAAATAAGTCTATCACTTTGACAAGGTCTTTGGGCCACTTGACTATGATTTCTTTTGCTGCGATAAAAAAGAATCAGAAAATTGTAAAGGTAGAGTGACTACAGTCTTAGTTAATGAACGACATCATCTTCGAAAGTCCATCGAACAGCCACGTATTAGTTGCAAATTCTGCTGATGTTAGTAAAACTTTTGAACAAATAAAAACCATCAGTCCTGTAGTAATTATCAGAAATTACCATTCCACATAGGGTTGCTGAACCGGGAATTTCCAGGGAATTTTGGAAAAATATACAGTCTTGATACCCGGGGATTATCATTCGAGATTCGAGAAATTTCAAAATTAAAAATGACACTAAAAATATCTAAAATTTACTCTGCATTAATTTTAATATTGATGCGAGTTGCTATAAAATTGTAGGTTATCTACAAAAACCGAGCAAGTTTACTAAAAAAACTATTCTTCATTTTTTAACTAGGAGGAGTGACAGTGAAGGACAACTTACACTATAAAAGTTACTAAAAAAATAACCAGACCGGTTTTGACAGGAACTTTAGGTTATTTTGGCTATTTAATGATAAAATATGTACAGAAACATAATTAAATTCCCCATTTCTTTGTACTGAACACAAATTTATACATGTAAATAATTAGTAATTCAAATTTTATGATTAATATTTTGAGTTTATATGTCAAAAATCATCCAAAATAATTTTCCGGTGTAAATCTTGCTGACTTTGAACCAATCAGGGACGTTAATTTTGGACATTTTGGCGCGGGAAATTTAAATTAGTCCTCCTAGTTAAAAAATAAAGTATAGTTTTTATATTTTTTAAAAATTTAATTCCAAAGCGTCTCATCCTATGTAAAATTTGTTGGGGACAAAAAATCATTTTCTCGAATTTCTCTTCAATAGCAAATAGTATACATGTAAATAAAATTTTGAATACCAAAAACTTTTGAGGATTGATAAAATTTTTACCAAATGAGTATTTCTTATCAAATTGCATGCATACAAAATTTCATTAGAAAACCTTTACCACTTTGACAGCAACAAGAAAAGGTGTTTCCTGGAACTTTTTTTAAACCAACTTTAGGTGCTTCTAACTTCTTAGGGGTGATTTTTTTTGGATATAGATAAATAGGGTCAAATTTTTCAGATCAGCTATCACCAGTTATCGCTATAATTATGCGACACCCTTTATAGAATAAATAAATTTGGTTATAACAGCTATTTATGATGTAAGTGTTAAAAATGAAGGTTTATGGCATTTGTATGAAAGTTCCGCCTGGCGTAATGCTTTTTTAACATGCACATCATACAATATTAATCACGTGATTTAATTTTAACACTGATGCAAGAAAGTGATACTTTTAACGCCTGTCAGAATAGCAACTTTCAACGTATTTGTAGAAAAAATTATGTAGATATTAAATTTTTATTAATTTTTTATATTGTCTTTTAAAATTTCTCGAGTCTCGGGAATTCCCGGAAATGCCTTAAACAGACGTCTCGTTTCCCGGGATTCAAAAAATATCGAGTATGAGCAACCCTTACAAGAAACACTTCACACGCCCCAGTTGGAAACTCTAACAGCAGTATTTTACTATTGGTATATGTGTTACGGGCCACAATATATTGTATAATCGCGTTTCTTTTCCATATTATGGGGTGACCCCGTAAACCTTATCTTAACTTGTGGGGATGTTGATATGTCGAGATATTGACTTGTCGGGATTTTGATCTTTTAAGCTAGTTATACAGGGTGAGTTTTTTTGCGGCAACGGTCGATATATCTTTTATTTTAAGAGATGGAAAAAAAACTTAAATTACAAAATTGCATTGTTCATTGATGCGCATAACCAGAAATTAGTTTTGTCTATACAGGGTGTTTTGTAGTTGGAGCGCAGGCTGTTCCACCCTTTTTTTTTAATGGAATACCCTGTATATTTTTTGATGTTTGCATTAACACTAAGTTAGAGAATACATCGATGTTTATTTGAAAAATTGAGTGCGCCCTTAATTTTTTTTCGTACATTTTCTACAAAATTTATTACATGTGGACATAGTTTTGGAAAATGATGTTGATCTTATTATGAAAACTTAAAAATCAATTTTTATGACATTTTGTAGTATTCACCGTGAGGTATTTTTCGTATATTTTTTTAGAATTATATCATAAATTGTGACAGCTACGGAGGCGTGAAATGTGATAACTCGAGAGGGCTTTATTTTAATTTTTTTAAATGAAACACCCTGTACTTTTTGACAAAATATTGTTCCTCTTTAAGTGTTCTTTAACATTTATACGAATCATTTTTCGCTAAAATTAAAAACAACGTATTTGAAGGCATTCTAATTTTTTATTAATAAAAAATATGATGTATTTTTACCATACAAGCCAATAATTATAAAATATGCTCAATATGTTCCCCATTTACTTGATTACATAACTCAACTCTTCGCAGAAATGTACTACAAACATTTCGTAAAATATTCTCGTTTACGTTTCGAAATGCTTGCCGAATGCCTATTTTGATATCATCCTTAGAAGTAGGAGGAAGTTGATACACCAAATTTTTAACATACCCCCAAAGGAAAAAATCTAATTTTGTCAGGTCAGGAGATCTTGCAGGCCGAAAAACAGGTCCTCCTCTTCCAATCCAACGGTCACGAAATTCGTTGTTAAGGTATCCACGTACAATATTACTATAATGCGCTGGAGCACCAACATGCTGAAACCACATCCTTCTTCTAGTAATTTCCGGAATATTGTTGAGAAGCTCAGGGAATTCGTTCCGAAGAAAATTATAATAAATTTGGCCATTTAAATGTTCCTCAAAAAAGTGTGGGCCTATGAGGTAGTTTCCTACAATACCTCCCCAAACATTAAGTGACCATCGATGTTGGTAATCTAGAGTTCTTGTAAAGTGTGGATTTTCTGTATCATAATAATGAAAATTATGTCTATTTACAAATCCATTTTTATAAAATGTAGCCTCGTCCGTAAATAAAACATAATCAAAAAAATCGGTTGTTTTGGGTTTGTTGATTTTCGGCCTATTCACAGAAGATCCTACGATTTTCAAAATCATTTTCACCAAGCTCTTGCAACGGTTGAATGTGATAGGGATGGAACTTATTTGTCCTTAAAATCTTGGATATACTCGATTGAGAAATTTCAATTTGGTCACTTAATTTTCGAGTACCAATATGCGGATCCTCAGTTACTGCCAATAATACTGACAATTCATTTTCTTCAGTACGAGCTGTTTTTTGGCGATTTGTTTTTTCATACTGTACGTGACCTGTCTTTTCAAACCTTTCTTTTAAACACTTAAACGCAATTTCATTTGGATGTCTTCTTTCTGGGTACCGTTGTTTATAAATTTTTGACGCCAATAAACAATTTTGCTCACTTTCACCTAAACCATTTGTATTAATTCGTTGAGGGAATAATCCATTTTTAACGAAATTAAAATCCGACTAGCTCTTACACAAAATATGAATAAATAAATGAGCTAAACATTTATAGCAATACTATAAAAACACGTGATAATAAAATTTGTAAAGAAATTTAAAAGAGAGTTCTTTATTAAATCTAACAACACATTTCTAAAAAAATGCAAATTTTTTTCTCATGAAAAGGAATTCCATAAAACATATTAAATAATCGGCAAAATTATTTAAAAAATTATTTTAATAAAAGTTAAGGACCACTTAAAATGGAACATTTTTTTGTGAAAAAACACAGGGTGTTCCATTTAAAAAAATTAAAATACACCCCTCTCGAGTTTTCATATTTCACGCCTCCGTAGCTGCCTGAATTTATGATATAATTCTAAAAATAAATATACGAAAAATACCTCAAGGTTAATAATACTAAATGGCATAAAAATTGTTTTTTTAAGTTTTCATAATAAGGTCACCATCATTTTCTAAAAATATGTCTACATGTGATAAATTTTGTAGAAAACGTACGATAAAAAATTAAGGGCGTACTCAAATTTTCAAAAAAACATATCGTTGTATTCTCTAATTTAGTGTTAATGCAAACATCAAAAAATATGCAGGGTATTCCATTAAAAAAATGGGTGGGAAAGCCTGCGCTTTAACTATGAAACACCCTGTATAGACAAAACTAAATTCTGGTTATGCGCATCAATGAACCATGCAATTTTGTAATTTAAGTTTTTTTCCTATCTCTTAAAATAAAAGATATATAGACCGTTGCCGCACTAAAAACTCATTCTGTATACACTTAAAAATCACACAAAACTGCTGTAACTTTATATAAAAATTTAAATGTATACATTGAATAACGGTCCCAAAACAGAACCTTGTGGAGCCCCAATTTCTACAACCTTTCCTCGCTGTAAAAGTTGTTTATTCTTACCCTTTGTATTATATTTTCTAGATAAGATTACATTAATTTTAGAGGAATGCTTCTGATCTATGCATGTTCAAGTTTATCAAATAAAATTTTGTGAGACATTGGGCGCGTTCCACTAAAGACTCGCAATGCCCACGACGACCGCAAAGTCGTTCCACATTTTTCGTGCATAAAAACGTCATCGATAGCGACCGCAAGAAGCTCACTACGACCGTATTTATTCATGGTTTCTGTGGGCGTTTGTTGAATGGTGACGTTTTGAGCTAGTGGAACGGGAAAATTTTGAACGGGAAAATTTTGCGGTCGTGGTCGTAGGCTTTAGTGTTCATTAGTGGAACGCGCCCATTATCGAACGCTTTAGCGAGATCCAAAAATATACCAATCACTTTCTCGTGAGATTATTGTTTGGTAATGTGACATATTAGACTTTCTGTATTTTATTTATTTTATCATTGGTTATATTATAATTTGCCAAGTTTTTTTAGTAGATATTATATTGATTTTGTGATAATATAATATTTATATAGTAATAAAAAAATAATTGAATTTAAAAGCTAGTAGGTTTTAATAGATCACGTCATTAAAATAGTATTTATCAACAAAAATGTAGGTGTAATTGTGCACTTCATTATGTTTCTTTAGTGTAGGATATTTATGTATTAAATGTGAAACGACAGCTTTATTCCCAGCTGGTAGTTGTTATCGTAACAACTGCGATATCGTTAGCCATACTTTTCAACGATTCCTCCGTTTCTTTGGCAACCTTTTCGCTTTACTTTAAATTATATACAAAATATATATTTTCGAACTTTCAAATTATTTTTACGCACACACGTTTTTGGCCCAAGTTTTTATTATGTGCTTTGCTAACTTGATGTTTCTCGTATTCTTTATTTTATATCGACAATTTAAATAAAGGGATGGCGTGTAGAATTAATTCAATTTGTTAAACAGTGGTGGTTAAATGGACTGGCCAACACAAAGGGTCGTATAACTTTTAAAATTGGCTTGAGGCACACCACCTTTTACGTAAAATAAATAAATGTTTATTCAAAAGCGAAAAGAAACACTTTTATACATTTTCCTTGAATTTGCTTTCATTAATGTAATTCTTGTTTATTTTACAGACCGTTTCCGTATCTATGTTACTTCGCTACTCACACCATCAGATATTTGTGTTTATAGGTAAGTTCTTTGAGCATTATTTACTCAAAAATATATCTCCATGTAGAACACACTCAAATAGCAAAAAGAAAATTATTTTACCTTCGTAATTAGCAAGAAAAACGCCCTCAAAGGGAAATTTTAATTATACAGTGTGTTCCAAACTTTGCCTCTCGCAATAATTTTATAAATGGTTATAAAAAACTGGAAAGAAAATTTGTAATGTAGGTAAAATCTTTAAAATATTTATAATTTTAAACAGATACCCTGCCTTTGATGTTGTATAAAAATCACGCACTTTCTCATCCGTCATATTCTTATTCAATGTTATCAAAGAGGCTTATCACGTTTGCTTGTCCTTTTCGCAAAGAAGAGACATCCCTGAAACCAGCAGGGAGTGGAATATTCTATGTATAAATATCGTCATTCCTAGCAACGTATGCCAGATCAGAAAGAGGATCAGAGAAGGATATTTTCTTATGTAAAGCGAGACCGTTGCACTGGCTACTGTGTTCCACCCCTGACAAAAACGCAGCGTTACTGAACAGTGGACACTGAAAATCCTTGGAGACCTCAACCCACGATTATATCACGATCCTGATGTCATGAAATGAAACACACCGCCAGATTTGCTCACGGGTGCATAGAGAATTATACTCCAAGAAAACAAATTTCCTGCAACTCAAATCGAAAATATAACGCAATATTAGTGCCTAATTTACAGCTAGTAGAATCAAATTTAATAAAAACCTTGCAATTTTAATTGTTGAACTCAATAATTAAAAATATCTTTCGTAAAGATTAAAGTACGGTAGTAAATTTAATCCAACGAGAGTTTTAGTTCATTAAACGCTCTTCAAATCTTAAAATACCAAATGAAAATGAGATTTTTAATTAAGTAGCTAAAACGTAATTTTCACCAACCGGATCAAATTGATTTGGTGCATTTAAATTATTTTACAGCTTAACTAGTGAAAATATTAAATATTTTTCATTTAAATATTTTCCACAGGAGTATGTTTTTTGCTAACCTCAGCAGTTTAGCTCTGAATCTTGCCGAATCCACATGATTAGACTTCCATCACGAACTTGTGCACTTTTTACGTCCAAATCCCTCGATATATATTTGATAAGTTTGAATAAATTTTAAGTCTCAAATATTTTCGTTTATTTTTATTTTTACTCTATTTGCATGAATTTTTTAAATCAACCCATTGTTTAAACAAACATAAATTATTTAAAAAAATGCAGACATTAATATGTCTACCGCATTTTTTTAAGAAGTTTTTAGAAGATCAATACAGAATATTAGCTTTGTTCCGACTTTTAGTTTTCTGACCATCAAAACCGCAACAAAACTAGTATGATCGCATGCGCCAACTTTTTACCATTGAAAGTCTATCTCACAAGAGCGCTGTTGGAACAGTTTTAGGCACATGCCGTTATTACTCACGTCTTGTGATTTTTAGGAATCGAAGGTTAGGTTTTAGCTAACACGACCCCATAAATTGCCTAAGTTTGGTTGAAAAAAAAACTTAGACCGTCCTACTAACGCACACGTTTCGTTAATAGGAAATATTCGGGGCCATTATATTTTTATTTGATTATTCCACGTTTCTGATTTTTCAACCAATCGTTCACCGCTTCATGAGAATTGATCGGTATAAGTGGGAAATACTTGATCTTATCAATCTAAATTTTAGCGTTTGTACAACATTTTTGAAATCTCTTCAGTTTTTTTTTATCAACTAATAACATTGGTCAACAAAATTTACCTTTTGTGTGTAACAAGAAAACTTTTAACTGATTACGCTACAGTCAAATAGTCGGAAAAATGGGCTTATCGATGCCATAATCCTGGTAGAAGGTAAGAAGGTCGATGCTAATAAGAGTTATTTATGGTTTCCCAACAAAATATGTTGGGGCTAAACTTTCTGAACCCAAAAACACACTCTTGGTCCATTTTTCGTTATTTTACCTAATTGCGAATATAGTCTGTGTCTACAATGAACCAGAGGCTACCCGTTAAAAATCATCAGGGCTGGAGAAGAATTCGCAACGGCACTAAAGAGTAGATGTATCAGCAGCAATAGACGTTGAAAGATTGCGATTCCAGTTTCCAGTTATATGCCACAAAATGCAAATCCAATCTCTCAAGGTGGCAACCAACGCAAGATGCTCTGCAGCAACTTTTCTTGAGATGTTACTATCAAGTGCAATCATGGTTGGGAAAATGGGAGTGGATTCGCAGCTTTTACGGTTTCCTTCAGTCCATTAAAATGAGACAAACCCAGCAACTGTAAAATTGGTTGCACCATGGCACGTATCTGCCAAAAAGCAAGTGGTCATCAATGTGTAAAAACTGTTACTGGGTCAAATGCGAAAATGTCACCGATATTTTCCCCAAGAAGACGATGATGATGAAGCTGACGCCTGGAACATCCTCTAGCAAATTGACAACGACCATGAGTTTGATGATCAAACTGATGATTGTGTTCGAAGAAAAAAAAGGCTGTAGAAGAACAAGCATTCTGTTCGAGTGCGACTCGTAGTTCTAAAATATATCATTTATTTAATTGAAACATGCTAGTCTAATAATTTCCTCATCTATAAATTAGAAAAACAGAGTAAAATGATGTAAAAATGGGCCAAAACTTAGTTCTTGCAACTTCCTACAAAGTTGAAAAAAATCGTTAATTTTCAAAGAGCTATAGCACGATAAGTAATTGATGTAGGAAAAAACTTTGAGCTTGCTATTTTTGGTAGATTTTGGAAATAATTGAAACCGCAGTGTGTTTAACGTACGTTGCTCCTGATATAATATATACTATATTGTATAGTGCTACTATGAATTCTTCTCCAGCCCTGATGTTTTTTTACGGGTAGCCTCCGATTCCTTGTACCCACATATTATCTTCTCAATCAATAGTTTAATATCCAAAATTTAATTAAGTAAGTATTGGGATTTTGGGATAACAGGACAAGAGAATTATAACGATTTTTTACATCTCAGCTGACCAGTTTCGGTTTTTTATTGAATCTTCATCAGAGCCTAAATATTATAAATATCGTTCATAAGTCAAAAATATCATTATATCCAAACCTGACATGTATTAATCACAAACAATCTGTGATAATAGAAGATGGATGCATAAAATCTAACAATTTTCTTCGCGGGAACAAATCTAACGAACACTTTCTTTCCCGCGAAGAAAATGGTTAGATTTTATGCATCCATCTGCTATCACCACATATTGTTTGTGATTAATACATGTCAGGTTTAACTATAATGATATTTCTGACTTATGAACGATATTTATATCATTAAGGCTCTGATGAAGGTTCAATAAAATCAGCTGAGTTGTAAAAATCGTTTTAATTCTCTTGTCCTGTTATGCCAAAATCCCAATACTAACTAATGTTCTCAATTATTTATTCACCGGTATTAACAAGGTAAACTAACGTAAAAATGAGGTTCTAAAAGTGTTCAGAATGCTGAGAACGCTAGGATTCCTCTTATTGGCCTCGCCATAAATAGTTTACAAACATAAAATCTTCTACCAGGATTATTGCATCTATTATTTATCAATTATTTGACTGAACTATTAGTTTAGTTCTTCTGTATTTTGCTTAAGGGACGTCCAGTTCTAATGCCCAACAGTAGTAGGACCATACTTACGCCCAACTTGCCCTGGTATCATTTTTAGATTATAAAAATATCCTGATGAAATCTTTAAAAATAAATTTTCTTCATTCTCATTTGAACTTTTTTCCTAAAAATTTGGTCATGATTTGATCATCGCTAACGGTGCCCAAATTTTTAAGAGAGAAGTCCAAATGAGAACGAAGGAATGTATTTTTATGGATGTTACAACCCAAAACCTTTATAAGTGGTTAGAAGCTTCTGGATAATACTATAGTAGTAGTAGTTAACTTGATCAGTGATTTTCGAGAAAATTTGAGGTCACTCCTATGAAACATTTTCAAACTGGTTTTCCAGTTTCCGTATCATCAAGTTTTTCTTTAAATATTTCATCCCTCATTAACTGCCTGATTAGTAGACCTACAAATATTATCTTGGCCTCACGATTTTGGAAAATTTCTTATCTTTCAAGTACAAAAATTCAGCACCATCCAATCCATTGCTTTCACAAAGTTTTTGATAAAGCCAGGTTTTAGTAGAGGTGGTAAGAATATATCATCAGGTTGACTAACATTTTTCTGTCCTGGAGTAAGAGATTTTCTTTTGGATTAGTCTTTGTTAACAAATTTTTTCTGTCCCTACTGTCCCATTCATAAATTAAACAACAGAATTTTGTATGTCCAAACTGTAATCCTGAGAGAAGTGCAATAACTCTTAAATCTTCACAAGTTTTCCATTTGTTTTCGTTATACTGAATCTTTTCAAAAGAAATTTCATATTTTTATAGGACTCTTTCATGTTAGCAGATGTTCATTTCGTTATGTATAGGAACATCCTTCAAACTTATTTTTGAAGTATCAATTAATAAACGTCATTCTTGTTTTGTATTCTATACCCAACGCATTCATTACGCTAAAAACATGATTACAAAATACCAGATCATTATCCTGTGATAAGAAGGTTTTTAGGTCTTTGTCTCGATGCCGAAAGTAACATATTTTTGTTCTCTGTCCATCCCTTTAATTGAGATCCCGAAAGTTTTGTCTGCTGTTTGGACAAATTTAAATCACGAACCAAATCATTGAGATCTTCATGAGATAGCAGATGTGGTACGTTAGATGAGGAAGCTTCTTGAAAATCAGGATTAAACATTGTATCATTTTCTTCCTCTGATTCATTGGAGCTTTAAATTGGTCCTGGTATAGGTAGTAGTTCTTCATTGTGCGGGCTTGGTTTTTTATCAGTAAGGCAAAAATAACAGTTTGATGAATGGGTTCCATCCAAATCATTGGAATTTCGAAAGGCATAGATCAAAATCTTTTTGCGCATTCAGTGAGAAGGCCCAGACACGTAATACAACAGATGTGAGGAATCCACACTTCGACTTGGTGCCTTATAAGATAGCCAAAATAACGTACATACACACTCTTGAAGGTTCTAGAAGAATGGTTTAGATTCTAGAACATTCTAGAGTATTCCATTCGTGCACAATAATCTTCCAGAAGGTTTAATTAGAAAAACGATTAATATGCAGTTTCTTGTTACAAAATTTTGTTGACCAATATAACCAAACAATTCAGTGTCACCATCAATTTTAGGTCATGATGTTTTTTGATAGGAAAATTTTGACATACAAAATTTTTTTATTGACCCTGTTTGTAGATATTAGCTGGGTATCGAATCATATAATTTTCAATATAAAATAAAAACACTGAAGTTTTTATATGTTTTTGCTCACAAAATGATCAAAATAAAAAAGTGAAATTTATGTAATACTATTTTATTTAGATTAAAAAATTATTCACAGTCATTAATACTGTGATTGTGTGTGTGGCAATACCCGATACATCGTATGATGTCTTAAGGGAAGTAGAGCTTACATACATTAATAAATTAAAAAAAACTTAAAAAATAAAAAACTGAAAACTCAAAAAGAAAAAAAAAACAATTGACTTAAATTTAAAAAAAATAAAAAAATAAGAACAAAAAAATTAAATTAAAAAAATTTTGGTATAATTGGTTTAGATTATTTTTGTTAATGATTTTTTTAATCGAAAAAAATATGTTGTCATTTGAAAAAAAAGTTGCCTCCTCCTCCTGTGATGTTTTTAATAATAAAATTAATCTTTTATTATCTGATAGTAGTATTTTTCAAATCATTTAATTTGACGTTTCACTTACTAAAATCGGATAAGAAATAACGAAGCTACATCGTTGGCCGTTTTTTGTGCACCCCTCTGTATATCTTCAAAAAAAATTTTTTTTTACTTTTTTATTTTTAAGTTTTTTTGAAAATTATATGATTCGATATCTACGTAGTATCTATGAACACAGCAAATAATAAATTTTTTTAGGTCAAAATTTTTCTATCAAAACACTTCATATACTAGTCAAAATTCCATAGCCTTAAGAGGATAGTCCGTGTATTAGTTGATCCTTTTGTTTTTGATCATATGAATGTTTCATCCCAAGCTTATTAAAAATTTTTTTTTAGTAAAATTTGAAATGTTGTGGCTATAATTTTTTGCAATATTTGTCTTTCTGGACTCAAAATAGCGAGATTTTTACTTTTTTCTTTAAAAATAAACCCCAGAAAAACTACAACTTATTTTTAATTTTTCTAAAGTTTATTTAAAAAAGTTATTCTAAATTCTAAGGTATGTTTTGTATTAAATTTAAAACATAAATAATGCATTATAACCTGGTTGTGGCCGTTCGAAGTTAACTAATTTTATGGCACTTTTAAAAACCACCCTATATAAATATAAAATAAAAAAATATGAAAAAAAAGATAGTCACGACATTTTCTTAATTGTCCAGATATGATTTGTAAAAACCGATTTTGATTATATTGATTGGCTGTATGAAATTTACATTGAAATCGCCTATACCCAAGATGCTATCCTCTTAAGTGTGAAATAATCTTATAAAATACTACTCATGAATTGTACATCAATTATTTGTATTGTGCTGGGGTTTGTAGATAATTATTTATTTATTTCAGTTGATCTCTTGCAAATGTTGGAATTCAACGTGACCGTGACTTTTCCGGCTGCTCCATTACTAACTGTGATCTTAGCACTTGTTGGTAAGCGCAATTTTTAAAATATAAGCATAGATAATGGATGAAAATTGTGTACGATACATCGTATTTCAAAAATACGACCTCTGTAATATAATTTTGTTTGTGTTTATACTTCCTTCTCCGTGTCTTTGATAGCATGTGCTTTTTTTGAAAAGCGTTTGTGTGTGATGTGAATATAAAGCATGAACAAGATTCAAAGTAAAATGTGGTAGACGATAATGATTTGAGTTAAATGTTGCGGGTTTAATACATAAGTAAGTGCGGAGTATGAGCAACTGGTTGTTGGCAGCCAGCCAATTTAATTTAAACGATGAGTTCCCGAGCGAAACCTTTACTTGTTGATTTGCCTGTTGCGCCATCTACCAGTTGCTTCTACTTCTACCTACTTGTTGCCCAACATTGATTTACGGTCACAGGAGGATTCGTTCGTTAAATTCAAGCTAAAATACGAGACGGGTTTAACATTTCCTTAAAAATACTTTTTTTCATGTAATTTCTTCATTTTTAATATTTTTAGAAGAAACAGTACTTTCAATTATTTAATTTCGCACAAATATTTTTAATAAATCTTGTAAGGAGTCATAATAAATGCAGGAACAATATTACAGTACTTGCATATGAAATATTTTGATGGGCAAAATAATATTTGTGATTACATTACTTTTTCCTCCTGTAACTTTAAAATCAGAAAAACATTTTCGTTCTAAAATATTCGTCTACAATTGCAGACAACGAATTACTCTAGGGAGATCTTTAAGTGCTCTCAGTAGGAATCTTAAAACAGTATTTGTCTGTATGTCAGAAAACCGCATTGATATTTATGTTACAACATTTTTAGTTGTTAAATAACCAATTATTAATTTTTTGTAAATTTTAATTACTTATAGTGGTTTTGGAAATGTACAATTACATAATAGGGATGAAGTATTCGTTGATCGTATTAGTGCGAGTGAGAGGTAGTGGCACGATACGTATGGGTTGTATTGTAGAAAAACTAAAATAATTGTTGTTTATTTTCTGTAGCTATATTAGGATACTGATTGGTGAAATGAAAGATATGAAGTTCTTTTATTATTGTGTAGCATTTATTACATTTCTTTTGGAGTGACATTTTTATTTGGGCTTTATCCTTTGAAGTGTTCGTGCATATGCGCAAATTTGTGTACTCTGTGGTTATTTATGATGAATAGCCCTCATATACGTCAATATCGATGTCAACAGAAAGGTTTTTAAATTAGCAGCGTGGATCCAACAATATTAAGCTAATTAATCACATATGAATGTATGTAATTTCATGCCGAACAGAGTTCGATAATGTGCTCTGTCGGATTACTGTTATTATTTTATGCTTATTTAATCACCGGATCCATTTACTTTTCCGAGTACTTAATACCAATTCGTTGATTTTAATAACAAATGGAGTTAATTAGTTTGCCGACTAATATAGGTTGATTAATAATATAACTTAAAATGTTTGTTATACTTTAGTTGGTTTGGAAAATCAATACCCGTCCTGGAAGAGGTGACAAACGGAAGTACACGAAAAGTAAAAACATTCAAACTTTTATTATTTACGATGGTCTAAAACTGGCATTAAAGTTTGCGGCCGTTTACTAACCATTTTCTATTACGATCCTCTAAAAAAACTATTTCAGAAATTAAACTTTTACACGCTTTTACTCCAACTGCCTTCATGCACCATTGGGTTTTATACAGTAAACTAAAAATTAGTAAAATATAAACTTTTATTTAAGTCCTAGCCACCTAGGCGCCATCGCATAAACTTCCTATTGAGCCATCAACTTGTCAGCAATATTCTTATATTAAAAACTTTTTCTTTTTCTCTTTTATATTTTATAAAATTTCATTTATCCACTTCTTACACATTTATAGCACGGTTATTAAATGCACTATACGTGTCATTCTACAAATACACCACATAAACTTTTTATTATCTTTAAACAATGGATAAATCAATCCTTCACTAAAAATTTCAAATCAAAAAATGAATTATATAAAAAAGAAAATACGAAACATAATAATAACTATACAGGGGGTCCACGAAATGTAATTTCTTCATTTATAAAAATAAAAATTTGAAATTTTTGTATGTTATATGGCATAAAAAACGCATTTATTGAACAAAAAAAATTTACTTCCGGTTTCACCAGAAATGACAAAATCCAAAAATTTTTTTTGAAAGTTCAGAAAAAAATTATTTATTGTTACTTATACAGGGTGTCCCGTTCGTGGTTCTCCAAAAGTCAAGGTTAGAAAGTTGAGCAAATTTTATCAAGAAAAAACCAAAAAAGTGGGGGTCTATCTTTTATGGTTTGAAAGTTACAGGGGTTTAACTTTGGCATCCCCCGTTTTTGCCAGAAATTTGTAAATGATCAATAGTTGCTTTTGAAACAGTTGTATTACTAAATAATAACAAAAATGAAGGTGCACCTCAATTGAAACTAACTATGCTTAGAATCAATTCTCATTGGAGTAACTTTAGAAGGCTCTAGTGAGTGCATAAAAAGAGTTAGGGTTTCAAAATGTTTCATAATTTCTAGAGAATTTAACGAATTTTTAGAAAATTAAAAAAAAATCACGCCCTTAATAGGTCATATCTTGGAGAAAATCTTCAAAAACTGCTAAAAAATCAATTTTTTATGGATTTTTCTTCTTTTCGATTTTTTTTAATACTTGATAAACAAACTGTGTTTTATCATTGTTACCAATGGAAAGAGGATACTTTCAGCTTTAAAATTATATTTTTTTTAAATCTTTTTACTAAGTTTTTAAGCAGCTATTGATCATTTACTGATTTCTGGCATGCCAATTTCAAACCATAAAAGATAGACCCCTACTTTTTTGGTTTTTTCGTGATAAAATTTGCTCTACTTTCTAACTTTGACGTTTGGTGAACCACGAACGGGACACCCTGTATACTTGGAACTGACAAATTTTTAGTACAAAAAAATAGACTGTTGCATTTAAAATTAGAAAGTTGATGTCATTTCGGGTAAAACCATAAGTGAAATTGAAATTTTTTTTAGTTCAATAAATGCGTTTTCTTATGCCAAATTTCATACTAAAATTTCAAATTTGTATTTTCATAAATAAAGAAATTTCAGGGGTTGCCCTAGTTTCGTGGACACCCGGTAGATCAATTCTGTTCGTCCAACATTTAACAATATTCTTGAATAAGTGATTTAAAATAGACTGAAGTACATTGGTATTTGATATCAAAATATTAGTAATACATAATACTCAGCAGTGACAGACTTAACTGAAAAACTTTTAATAAATGTTGATAAAGGAAAATAAACAACGGCGATTTTTATTGATTGCAGCAGTGCTTTTGATAGTGTTAACCATGATTTTTATTCCATAAACTTGAGAAACTTGGTGTACGAGGAGTTCTGTTAGAACTATTATAAAGTCAAATCGAAATCAAAATGTTCTTTTTGGAAACAAAAAAAAATTAAAATTGATATACCACAAGGTTCAGTACTATTTTATATGTTCGAGGTATTAAGAACCTTCATTGTTCATATTATTCACATGCCGATATATTGGATTCATATTTTATTCAAATAATACAGTCGAAATTGAATCCAAAGTTAATGAAGATTCAAAAATTGTTCTAATAATAAATAGCCTTAAATTAAATGAAGAAATAGTTTAGATGACCTTTAATCGTATTAATTAAAAGGTAATGATAAATGAAACATATCATCATAAAGATTCGGAAGCAAGATTTTTAGGACTCTGGATTTATGAAAAAATAAAATGGAAGAAATATGTAATAGAAAATAAAATTGTTCTTTTAATTGGTTAACTATGAAGATGTTATAATAAAAAGTATTAATATAAAATGTATAAACTTAAAGGTAATGATAAATGAAACATATCCTCAAAAAGATTCAGAAGCAAGATTTTAAGGACTCTGGATTTATGAAAAAATAAAATGGAAGAAATATGTAATAGAAAATAAAATTGTTCCTTTAATTGGTTAACTATGAAGATGTGATAATAATTTGGATCTAAGGACAACATTTTTATTTTATTATTTATTTACTTATATTCGGTATTTAATTAAAACATGGGAATGCACCAACAAAATGTTTTGTATAAAATTCAACGCACCTAAAATAAATTCATAAAATCTCTATTTGGTATTGATAAATATTATCCAATAGAAGATTTATAGGCAAAGCAACAAAAATGAGGGTGTAAGCTAATTAATTCTCGGAAAGCTGGAAACCGTTTTATAGGCAGATTCTGGTCAAAATTAAAGGCCTTTAATACCCAGATTCTGGTCAAATCATTTAAGTTTAAAGGGCTTTAAATTTAAATTTGTTATATGCGATGTAATAGACAATTTCCATAGTTACCTTATTTGTTACGATTTAAAGGTCTTTAAGAGGATAGTCGGCGAATTTTAGCGCTGGATTTTGAAGTTCGCTTGATATTTGCGGTTTTGGTCATAATTTTTTTTCCAGTGAAGCTTTTTTAAAATTTCTTTTTTTGGTACACAGAAGAGTCTTGTGGCTACCAATTTCTTCTTTTTTTTATTTTTGTAAGTCAATCCAAATACTCATACGGAAGCAGTAAAACGGGCTCTTTACAAAAAACGTTCGCTAAAAACTAATTGAAATAATATGTCATTTCCAACGCTAACAATAAGTTAAGGTATAAGCGAAGAGTGTATAGACTTGTTTTTTGTTATAAAAATATTTTTAAACTTTTCACAGCGCTCCAAAAATTAAGTAAAATTTTAAGAAATATTTGGAGCGCTGTGAAAAGTTTAAAAATATTTTTATAACAAAAAACAAGTCTATACACTCTTCGCTTATACCTTAACTTATTGTTAGCGTTGGAAATGACATATTATTTCAATTAGTTTTTTATAAAAATCTAAAACGCCGCTTAGCGAACGTTTTTTGTAAAGAGCCCGTTTTACTGCTTCCGTATGAGTATTTGGATTGACTTACAAAAATAAAAAAAAGAAGAAATTGGTAGCCACAAGACTCTTCTGTGTACCAAAAAAAGAAATTTTAAAAAAGCTTCACTGGAAAAAAAATTCTGACCAAAACCGCAAATATCAAGCGAACTTCAAAATCCAGCGCTAAAATTCGCCGACTATCCTCTTAATACCCAGATTCTGGTCAAAACATTTAAGTTTAAAGACCTTTAAATTTAAATTTGTTATATGGGTTGCAATGGACAATTTCCATGGTTACTTTATTTGTTTCTATTTAAAGGCCTTTAATTTTGAGCAGAATCTGCCTATAAATTTGACCAGATTCTGCCTATAAATCGAAACAAATAAAGTAAGTATGGAAATTGTGGGATGATAAATTGGGTTAATTAAATTTTCTGCGTTTGGTAGAAGTAGAATATGACTGGAGCAATTGGTCCGACTGAAGGTCTTCTAGTTCTTTAAAATTGGTTCGTCGTCAATTTCAACCTGTGTATTGGTACAGGACGATCCTCTACAATTATAACATATTGGGGAACATTTCATTCCTCGCTTCCTGCAACCACAAGCATTGCGGCACCCTTTTGAACATTTGCAAGCACTATTATTTATCAGTTCCTGCGGTGCTTGTTCGGTTGTTGATGATAATGGGAGAAGGCCATGCTTGGTAAACTTCCAACTCCATTGTAGTGGGTCCATAAAATGACCATTCCAAAAATTACTTTGTAGGAAACCCTGCATTGCGGTCAACTACAACCACCTTCTTGAGTTGGAGGAAGAGTAGCTAAGTTGAAAGAATTCTGTACTAAGGATTTCGTGTGTTTAGGGCGTGTTTCATTGAGGAAGGAAGATTGAAGAAACGATCCATCATACAAAGCAGCAATTACTTTTTCGCCAGCACCCCAGAGTTCAACGGTGGTCTCATCGCAGTTTTTAAATATCCCGACAGTTCTTTCTTTGTTTGAAATTTTGAAATGTTTCTCCATAAATCCATTCCAACCTGAAATGCTCATATGTCCTTGTCATTTGGCATATGCCTACATAAAATCAGTGGCCAAAGGTTTTATTTTGAAACTAGGCAATGTTTCCTTAACGTTGAGTATGTGAATATTACAGAAGCCTGCATTGGCAACCTTTTGAAAAGCAACTACTGGTATTGTCCCAAATACTACCAAGGTTCCTGCACCAGAGATCTTTTTTCCTTTATCCATTGTGGTACTTTCGGATATCAAAGGCTCAGGTGTAGTGCACTGTATGCCTCCTATTGTGTGGAATGTATTGGTCCCATCTATAGTGTCAAAGACAAACTGTGTTTTTGCGATTTTGATGGTCCAACATATTCAACAGAAATATCGTAATGTCGCACTTCATTATACATTTATGTATGTGCAACAGAATCCACTCGCTGAAGCAATTTCCAATTGTTCCCTCGAGCCACGTTTCCCGTGAACCAACACCCCCTAGACCAACATGCCAGTCTGATCGAAAAGATTTAGGTCGTATAGCACCAATAATTGTGTGGGCCATATTAGGGACAATAGTTGATCTTAGGTAGGTACAACTCAAGTGAGTTTGGTATGTCCTCTTCAATATGATCCAAAATATTATTGGGTGCAGGATAGGAGGTAAGGCTGTATATCCTTGAATGAATGTCCTCACGGGTAATGGCAGCAGCTGCTTTCACCTCACCTCTTTATCTGCCAATTACCATTTCTCAGACAGGATCGTGTAACCTGTATTCTTGAAGCATATTATGCAGGGACTGAACCTGTTCTTACCAATTGTAACTATTATATCGTCTCCATAAACAGTCTCCAGCCTTTTTTCAGGATGAAGGTTGTAGAGATTGGTCCACTGTAATCCTTGAGAATATCAGTCAATACAAACTGTTCATTTTCTTCAAGTTAACTCCATATGTAATCCACTGCAGCCGTCACATCTTCATTCCATCAGTATCGTTGGAAGACATAGTGGTGTTGGAAGATTTGGATAGATAATAGTAGTAGTAGTAGTAGAAGATCAGTCTCAATTTTGATTCGATAAACAACTTTACTCCATTCATCATTTTCCTTATTGCGCTAGCTGAAAGGATAATATTTTGCTTGATATCAAGTTCAGTCACTTAAGAAGACTGTCCATTCGGTGCACTGTAATGGCCAAATATATTGTTTATTTCATATAATATATTTTTTCGGCGACTATTGAATAAATGATTTGATAAGTAATGAAATTCATTACTAAATTTTTGACATTATTCAACATGCTCGATCTGTGTGGACCAATCACAAAGCTGCAGTATTGCCAACTCATTGAGTAATGAGCAATGGATTATGGGTAATTTCATTAATCACTGGGCCGTATTGCCAACCCATTGAGTAATGAGCAAAGGATTATTTGTAATTTCAACCACAGAATAAAATTTACATAGAAGAAATCAAGAAATGTCAAAAATATGAAAAATAACCTCAAAAAATTTCATAAAAGCAATGTAAAATATAAAAAAGTTGTGGAAAAAGTATAGTATTCTACTCGCGAGAAAATAGCCATTAATAATGGCTATCATTTCTCGCTCGTTGAATAATATACTATTTCATTGCGAATTGCGTAAATAAGGTTTGATAACTCATATTAATTTTTTTTTTTCTCAAAAATGAGAAAAAAGGTCGTTCTTTGAACTTGTTTATATTTCTATGGCCTTGACGTAATTTTAAATAGTATTCGATGTAGAAGTTTATGTTCTTTAATTTTTAAAGGAGTAAAATTTTCCAAAAATGCATTGTTTAGGAGTGAAAATCTGAAAAAAGTCCAAAAATCTCTAGGTATTTTGGCCACCCTTTATACAGCACAAGCAGAAAATTGGTACAAACTTGAATAAACTCGTTTTATATGCAAATAAAAAGATTAAAACCATTTCCAGCTTTCCGAGAATTAATTATCCTACAAACCCTATGTTGTCTGTCCTAGTTCTTAAATTAATATTAATTATTTTAAATCTGTTAATGTTTTGTGTTCTATAGAAAGAATATTATAATTAAAAAAATTCTACATAACACAATTACCAGATGCATCAAATCAAAATGTTATGAAATTATAATTAAATCAGCTTGTTAATCTGATGTTTAACATTGTTTAAACACTAAATTATAATATATCAAAACACATTACCAGTCCCAATTAAATAAATTCGAAAATTGTTTAAACTATAATTAGACCACTAATAATAATTTATTATAAATTGTAGTCTTCACCCACATTAACTGTTTGGTGAAAATGTATAACAACAAAGCTCAGCAATTTAATAACTAGAAAATTGAATTTTCTTTTGCGTCGTTATTTTTTGACGTCAATCAAACTTTTTTTAAAACTGGAATAATTTATTTTAATTTTTTCCAAGACTGCGATCATTAATATTGAGATATTGATCTTTAAATTGTGCATTCAGAAAGTAGCATCCGCCTTCATTTTACTCAACATCTCCTGAAGACATGTAATTTATTTGCACCCTAATATATTTTCCATAATAAATTCTTGTCGCGTAAACAATAATTACAAAACAATTTTATTTTACCCGAGAAGCCTAAATTAAAACGCTTTTAGAGATTTGTCTCGCAGCTACATTACAGTAAATATATAAACATGAAATATTTGGAAAAATGATTGTGGGCTATTGGAGTGGAATTAAATTTAATTAACTGCAAAATAATTTTAAAATTTTTTGTAAAATTGGAATAGTTTTAATAAATGAACCGATATTCAAATTTTGAACAATGAAATAGCAATTAAAAGTAATAAAGCATGTTTTATGGAAAAATAAACAACAAATATAAAATAAAATTTGGAAAACAATGCTGATCCACTATAGGAATGTTTGTGCGTGCTATTTTCAGAATCCAATTGTTGGTAGGATTAAGCACGGAGAGTTTTATTACTTAATTAACTCTATGTAAATACATTTCCATCGATTTATTCCCTGTGTTTATCAATCATGTCCCATTTTGTGAACTATGGAGACCTCAATGTTTGTTTATCCAAACACAGGTTGGACTAAGCCCAAAAGCAAGCAAATTTGTTCTTTTTAGGTCCCCAATATTAAATTTCCAAACGCGATTGCATTTTCTAAAAAGAATTTAGTGCTTACATTTCATCTTGATTTAATTTTAAAAAAATAACTATTTTTAATCAATTTTCTTTTTTTTAGGAATGGAAGCAATTATGTCTGAATTTTTCAATGATTCTTCAACTGCTTTTTACATAATTCTTATGGTTTGGGTAGCTGATCAATACGACGCCATTTGTTGCCATACAGCTATTACCAAACGTCACTGGTTAAGGTAAGAATATTTTTTTTAGAAATCACTGTTTTCGAAAAGACTGGTCGCAAATCAAAATATATGATTTTACCAGAGACAAAACCAAAATTAATAAAGTTTCTCCCGAATTTTTGTTAGATTCCAGTTTCAAAATTGATTTATTATTGGCGATCCTGAATTTTTAGTTCAAGTTGAAAAATGCGAAATAACAATTTTCTCTTCTTAATACAAGATAATTTTTTAGCGTTATAAAATCAAAATCTATTTTATCCATACTGTTTTGATTAAGAAATTTTGATAAATATTGAAAAAATTTTCAATTCGCGTGATTAATACAACTATGCTTTGCTCGCACTAATTTGGATTGGTTCATGTAGTGGCTACTCCAAATCCAAAAATGTGAAAAATCATGTTTTCCATTTTCGTGATTAATACCCAGATTCTGGTCAAATCATTTAAGTTTAAAGGCCTTTAAATTTAAATTTGTTATATGGGTTGTAATGGACAATTTCCATGGTTACCTTGTTTGTTTCTAAATAAAGGCCTTTAATTTTGACCAGAATCTGCCTATAAAAGTCGCATTTTTCAACTAAATTTAGAGGGTAAAGCATGTCTTTTAATCACAGGTAAGCTAAAATCTTTTGCACAGTCAAATAAGTTGAAAAAAGTGCATAACAACACATACAAAATTCGTCATTTATAAATTTAAAAATAACTTGGTTATTTCAAAGAAAATTATAAAAATGGAAAATCAAGAAAGTGATGATTATATGTTGTAAGTACTTCTCGTGAAATTTTTAAAATGCAAATAAATTTTTGAGGTTCGAACTGTTCGAACTCGTTTGACATAATAATAAAAGTACGAACTTTCATAAGTTCGAACTGGATTAAGTTCGAACTCGATAATGTTCGAAATCGATAAAGTTCGAACCAACATATTGAGTATCATTGTAATCGGAAAAAATCCCATATCTAAATGGCCTTACTATCATGCCATTTAAAAGAAACGCATTTTAAAAATTATAGAAATTAGTTTCTCAAAAACGGTCGAATGATTTTCATAATTTACAATTTATTTTACGTATTTAAATTATTTAAGAATAGTTTTAAAAATTTTATTAAAAAAATTACCAAAACAAAGTTGAAAGTTCAGAAAAAAATTTTTTTCTCACAATCATACTTACAATTTACCAATGTATTATTAAACAAACTACAAAAAAACAGGGCGTTTTACGTTTAAAATGAGAAAATTTATGTAATTTCCGGTAAAATCGGAAGTAAAATCGAAATTTTCTTCAATTCCATAAATACGTTTTCTTATGTCTAAGATGGTAAAATTTCAAATGTTTATTTTCATAAATAAAGAAATTAGGTGAGGCCCTAGTTTTGTGGACACCCGGTATATATTGTATTCAAATGCCGAATTCGGCCAGTGGCGGAAATTTAATATTGTCAAACTTTTTCCGAACTTGTTTTGAACTTGAACTTCTTTCGAACTCGAGCTTTTTGCGAAATCGAACTTTTTGCGAACTCGAACTTTCTCCGAACCCAAACTTTTTCCGAACCCGAACTTTTGGATGATGTTCGAACGGTTCGAATTATTTGAAAGTTAGAATTTGAAAAAATATGAAGTTCGTACAGCACTATTTCTTTTTAATTTTTCAACCCATGAAAAATAACCTTTTTTGCAATACCAAAATGGGTGTAGAAACTAGTGATCGTAAAACAACAATTCACTGTAATCAGGATATTAAAATCTATTTTAGAATGATTATTGTCCGAATAATTGATGATAATCTATTGTATGAAAATCGTTTTGATAAATGTTCAAAAAATACAAATTTTCAAAGTGCCATATTATTACGACTAGGCTTGTACTAATTTTGATTGGTGTATTTAGTGGAGAACCAAAATCTTTAAATCAAGTCAAAAAAGACCCAAGGAAAAAGTTTACTTCATCATATTTTTAGCGGTACAAAAATGGCTGTAACTTGGAAACTACTCATCGTAAAACAACAATTCACTGTAATTATGAATTATGAGATCAACATTCCGAGATCTTTAGAAACACGCTGAATACAGTCACTATTTATAAAATAGTCGAAATATAAAGGAATGATCTTTCTCAAAAAAAGATAACACGTAGCACTTATTTATATTAACTCTTAAACAATTTTCTTGATACCTAGATGAAAATCTGTTGATATCAGCTTTAAGGCAAAATCTTCAATTGTTACAATCTATCTGTATATTTTGACGTCATGAGCGTACCCAAATATTTTAGCTGATATTGTAGAAAATGCTTCATAGAAATACAAAACAAATAACAGAGGCTCAAGAGTTGATCCCTGCGGTATACCAGATTAAGGAAAACGTATGAGACAATGTCTTGATACTCCACACACAACTTGTTGCATAGATATGAAGAAATTAGAAATAACACATTATGATGGATGTGGAGGGATGTCAAATGTTTGAGGGTGTCTAAAGCAGAAGATATAGTTTGTGTGAGATTAAAAAGATTGCTACAAGTTGACCTTTGTTTCATGAATCCGTGTGTTCTATTGATAAAGTACTCTGTAAATTAAAGTAGATATATTGAGAAATTATGCTTTCGAATACTTTTGAGAAGTTACTCAATATTGTAATCGGCCTATGTAATAATTTTTTATTTTTTCCTCCACTCTTATAAACTTTCTTCGAAATATCAGGAAATTTTGAGGAGCTGAAGATACAATTGAAGAGACTTCGACAATAAAAAACAACTATCTTTAAGTAAAAAACTTGTAATTTGATCTAATCCAGCTATGGGTTTCCCTTTGAGTTTTTTGAGATGTTTTAGAACCATGCTTCCATCCACTATTAACTTTTATAAGTCGTCGAAATTTGTGTTGTTACTATAATCCTTGTTTTCTGATAAACACTAGAAATTTTTTTTGCGAATTCATTTACTATGTCTTGAGGTTCACTATACATATGAATTGCCGTTATGATTTAAAGTGCCAGGAATCTTTGAAGAATTTATATAAGACTACATTCTTTATCTATGCCTCAGAGCTTTAAATATATAGACTTGGCTTTCATTTATTCTTATTTTAATAGAGCGACGTGGTGTGCTACCACTTCATTGACAGTCCACTTCATCGACAGTGCTGTTTTATCGACAACGGTTTCATCGACATGACTTTTACATCGACACGACTGTTTCATCGACAACCGCTTCATCGATACTACCTTTTTATCGACAAATTTTTCCTTCGTTTACGTTTCATCGACATTACTTTTTCATCGACGCCGACGTTTCAACGACATTACCTTTTCATCGACAAAACTTTTCGTGTCGATGGAGCGTTCTTGTCGAAGGTAAGGTTTGTTGATGAAAAGGTAGTGTCGATGAAATGGTAATGTCGATGAAACTTCTTTGTCGATGAAAAAGTAGTATCGGTTAAACCTCTGTGTCGATGAAAGGGTAGAGTCGACGAAATAGTTGTCGATGAAAAAGTAATGTAATGTAATTACCCATAATTATAACGTTCTCACTGAGAACAAATTGTTCTTCAATGGCTTCAAGTATGTTGTTGTAATCATTAATTGAAGTAGATGGTGGAATATAGACGCATAATAATATGTTAATTCAGTACCAATCTAACAGCAACTAATTCATCAAGAAAGAAGCACTCATTATGGGTTTTTATTCGTTGTATTAAGTAAGTGTTTCTTACACCCATTAAAACTCCACTACCTTTACAATTAAAATCGATCAGCGGTAAAGTTATTTGGAAATAACTCAGAATTAAGTACTCTGCTCTGATGCCAGGTTTCAGTTAAGAAAAATATATCATGGCTTGAAGAACTAACCTCATTATATTAAGTTTTGGTGTTAAGCCCTCTGACATTTTGGTAAAATAAATTACGTTTTTCGGAAACCGCTATTTGTTGGGTATTTAACGCCAGGTTTCTTCAAACGCAGCTTCACCAAGCTCGGCTCACACTCAAGCTTAAGTCAAGCTTGTGTTGCACCATGGCTTTATTCACGACGTCTCGGCTACGGTCCGGATAGATTTGGCAACACAGCCTCTTAGGCCGCTTCTAATTGGCTGTTTCAAAACTGTTTAACGTTCAACTAGTTGCTAGCTCTAACTTATCTAAATATTCGTTGTGTAAACAGTAAACACGTGGCAAAATCTTTCAAGAAACTGTTCCTCATCATAAAAAATCAAAATAAGTTGCATGTACATACAGGGTGACCCAGTCATAGGCCCACGGTCTATAGCTTCTTTGCTATAAAACATATCGACTTGCGGTTTTCACCAACATATAGGTACATGCATGCCCCACAATTTAAAAATATTTTCGATATATACAGGGTGTCCCATCATGGCCTACTGGACCAAAGTTATATTTTTTTAAATCTAACACCCAGTATATTATAACATTTTTGAATTCCTTATCAAAAAATAATTATACTTTGTATAAACTTTTATGGGTCTATTATCACTCGTTTTGCTGATATTTGCCATTTAAGCCAAAAAAGATCAATTTTTGAAAAATCACTACTCCAAAACAGAAGAACATGTTGGCTTGAAATTTTGTCAAAAATTTTTCAACATCGTCTAGTCTACAACTATCATGTCAAATTTAAGTTTGTGTTGTTTTTTATCATGGTGCCTTATAAAACGCAAATTGAACAGTTACACGAAATTTTCAAAGGGAACACCCTGTATATTTTAACGCCAGTCGATGGCATTTTTTACAAGCTTTCTATTGATATAATGTTTGTATGGTCGCTTATCAATGGTTTAGGAGATATTAATATCCAAACTGAGAAACAGTGAAAATAGACAAAATAGCACTCTTGGTGATTTTTTTTCAGGATTTTTTTTTAATTTGCCCAAAACTTATTTGTGTCTTTCTCTGTTTTGAATTTTTAATAATGTTGTTATACTACAAAGCAGTTTTTGTTACTTTACAACACAAATAAAATCGAAACTTGCAATTATCAATTTTGGTTTTCTAAATTTCAGTATGTTTTGAAAATTTAACAACTGATGTTACCAAGGAAACCCCTATTTTGTTGAATTTCGTTTTTACGCTCTCTTCTGATAAAGCGGATTTTTTTCAGTTCCCCAAGCGCTTACAGCATATTTGCCATTTCTTCTTTAGAAGAGTTCTCTATATCGGTTTAGTTATTGTCAAAAGTACAGAAAAAGGCGTTAAAACAAAACTCAACAAAATAAGGGTTTCCTTGGTAACATCAGTTGCTAAATTTTCAAAGCATACCGAGACTTAAAAAACCAAAATTGATAATTGCAAATTTCGATTTTATTTTTGTTATAAAACAACAAAAACTACTATTGAAATAAAACAACATCATAAAAAAAGCAAAATAGAGAAAAAGAAATATATAATAGGCAAATATAAAAAAAAATCCTCAACAAATTTCATCAAGAGCACTATTTTGTCTATTTTTCACTGTTTCTCAGTTTGGATATTAATATTTCCTAAACCTTTGATAAGCGATCATACAAACACTATATCAATAGAAAGCTTGTAAAAAATGCCATCGATTGATGTTAAAATATACAGGGTGTTCCATTTGAAAATTTCGTTTAATTGTTCAATTTGCGTTTCATAAGGCACCCTGATAAAAAATATCACAAACTTAAATTTGACATGATAGTTGTAAACTAGACGATGTTGAAAAATTTTTGACAAAATTTCAAGCCAAAATGTTCATCTGTTTTAGAGCACTGATTTTTCAAAAATTGATCTTTTTTTGGGTGAAATGGCAAATATCACCAAAACGAGTGATGATAGACCCATAAAAGTTTATACAAAGTATAATTATTTTTTGATAAGGAATCCAAAAATGTCATAATATACTGGGTGTTCCATTTAAAATAATATAACTTTGGTAGGCCATGATGGGACACCCTGAATATATCGAAAATATTTTTAAATTATGGAGCATGCATGTATCTACCGGGTGGAAATGAAAACCGGGTCACCTCGATAACTTTTTTATTTATGAATAGAAAAATTTGAAATTTGGCTACGTTCTATGGTTCAAAAAAACAAATTTTATGTGCATTTTTTATTTTCGAAATCACTTCCGGTTTCACCGGAAACACCATGAACTTTGTTTTTTTAAATGTAACATCCCATATTTTTATTCATGGCTTAAAATACTTTTAAAAAAGAAGTATTTTTGAGATATTAGTTTTTATTTTTTGTGTAAAAAAATTTTTTTTCAAAAAAAAAAAAAGGTTTTCGAAGTTGGTGAAAAGTACCCAAACTAATTCTAAATAATTCAAATACCTAAATAAAATTGTAATTTGAAAAAAAATTTAAGTGGTTTTTGAACTATTAATTTTTCTCTAAATCCTCATTTACAACATCAACATTTTTTTTATTAATTTATGTTAGCTGAATAGATATGATTGTTTTAACGAGTTTCGGTTATGTTTTGATGCCTAAGCACTCAAAGTCGACGACTTATGCGTAAGCTCTGCTTGACGCGAATAAGACGAGATTTCGGCGTGCTGCAACCGAATAAGCTGAACTTGCGTCTTGAGACGCAGCTTAAGATTCAGTTTGGTCTCAAGACATGCTGGAGAAACCGGATTTAAATTTTTTTTTGTATTGATGTTTACAAATCTGCTATTGTTTATGTACTTCAGTGTTAGATTCTTGTCTCCTTATTAAATTTTAATTCTTTGATGACTTTAAAAGTTAGTACCATCAGGTGCTTTTTGTATGTTTTTAAGTAGCTTGCTTTTGTTTTTTAGACGAAGTGTAGTACTGTCCTTGCTTTTAAAGATAATAAGATAAAAACTGTTTCGAATAAGAAATTTTGATAACTAACTTTATAATACCAATATTTTGGTATTGATTTGTTTGGAGTAAAAGACTGTCACTAAGTTAAAAATATTGGAATTTCTTTTGGTAAAATTTTAAAAATTGTAAGGTTTTATCCTTGAATGTTGGTAACTTGTTATTACGGCAAACAGTTCATGGAATATCCGTATCGACGAAGCAAACAGTGCTCTCACACTTTATTAAACTAGGGATGATACGTAGGTTATAGTGTTTATGGACAAACAAGTCCAAGCACTGTCACGTTCGTTCTCACTGATTGCTTTTAGCTAGAGCGTGAACGAGATCTTTGTCATAATTCCTAAACATCAAGCTTTTTATCATCACAATTGGTCCGAATCAAATGTAATTCCACAGATATACACACACACATGGAAGATATAATCCTTTTTTCAACAATGTTTATTAGGTATAAACAACAGCTTTTCGACATTATTTCTTTCATAAAATTTCATTGATGGAAAATAGTTATGATAATTTATTTTAATAAAGTTAATAAGTTTGTTTATAAAAGTCAACCCTCGTGTATTACAAATTAAAGCACATTGAGACCTCATTAGTTGATGATAGATGGAGGACCTATATAAATTACCCTAATCAAGAATGAAAGGGCGTGATAGCGGTTGGCGCAGTGGTTATTAGTCCCAACCAAAATGAAAGTAGAGCTTAATTTTAATAACAAATAATCATATACAATACATGCCACTTATGGTGTACAAACGCCCACTACATCCCAACAAAATTGCTAATTATTACACACGACTCGAGTTTCTTTAAGCAAAATTATTAAAAATTCCTGTATAAATACAAATCCGCGTCTTTTTTTCTTGAATGAAAAAGGTTAAATCGAAAATAAACCGAATTGTAACAAAAGAATGTTTAATCTGGACAGGCTCGTCGGAAGAATGAGTTGAGCCCTTGGTCGACTGAATACAATAAGCAATTGTTTGCGCAGTCAGTTAGTATGGGATAAATGTTGACGGGTTCATAAGAAAGCAATCAGGGCGAGAGCCGCGGGTCGCGATCAATCCTGTAAAACCCTGAGCACCCTTCCTTACCGGAAAACACTCACTCCTTACGCCACTCACTTTTCTTGATATAATTTAAAACAAAAATCTATTTTTTCCTCGTTTTACATTGTCTCAAAAACATAATTTAAAACGAATTTTAATATCGCCCCAATTTCACATAAGAACCTATTAATTTTTTAATATCAAGACAATTTATTTTCGCAATATTGTTTGTTTACTAAGATGACCAAGTAGATATCAAAGGAAGTGGTTTTTTTGAATAAGATCGTCCTTGTTTGTGAGGATCGCTTTGCAACAAAGGTAAGGTGGAATGCAAAACTAATATATAATATCTACTTAAGCCCGTTAACGCATTCAATCTTCAAGAAAAGCAGGAACACAAAGTAGAAAAATATGTATCCGTCTATTGTCGAAATATTTAAATAAGCTTTGACATTCGAGTCGCAATCCATTGTCCAAGAAGAATGTTGCATTTCCCCAACTCTAAACTCGTAATCCATATTGATAAGGCCTGTTTAAAAATCCTGCCCCTGCAACATAAAAGTATTTCTCGCGCTTTGTGTTTTTTTTATTTTCTGCGAATGTAACGCAGTAATAACTTGCGACGAGGACTTAATTTTTAACAAGGAAAATCCAATAATAGCAAGGTATACTACTTTAGTACATATTTACTCTTTTCATTCAATTTACTTTAAAATCAAATAAATAACAACATGTTTTTTGGATGAAACTTGCTTATTATACCCCCACGGCTTTCAAGTCAATAAATCATTTTTTAAAAGTCAGACAGAAATAATTGTTTTATCATCCTCAATTATATGTTTTTCACTTTAAGGAAACTTCTTTAAAATTGTCCTAAAAATTGCTTTGAATGCTTTTATTTTAAGGACTTTGATCTGAATTATAAATTAAAAAAGTAGGTATTCATTTATTTAAATTATTTCTTCATCATGTCTTGAGATCAAACTAAATATTAAACTGCGTCTTAAGACATAAGTTCAGCTTACACGGTTGCACCACGTCTACTTGTCAGCGTCAAGCAGAGCTTATATTATATATACGTTGACAATTTTGAGCGCTTAAGCATCAAAGCATAACCTACGCCCGCTTTCTCAATCACGTCTTGATATCAAACTAAATCTTAAGCTACGTATCAAGACCCAAGTTTAACTTATTCGGTTGCACCACGTCTTGTGATAGTTCTGCTTACGTCTAACGTAATATTTTGCCAAATTTTTCAGTTTTTTTTATCTCAATTTTCAATTAAAAATAAAATCATAAAACTAAGTTATCAAATTTAACAATTAATGAAAATAAGAGCGTGTTGTTTGTTTGTTAGGATAAGTCTAAAAATTTGGTGCAAAAATCTTAAATGTTAAATCCTGAGATCTTAGCTCTTAAATCGTTCTACATATTCCATTATACAGTGCGGTCATAAAGTAAATCCCCCCTGCTAACTTTTGAAAGGTTATGTTTTTGATTCTGAAAACTTGTCTACCTAGGAATCTAATTGCGAACTTTCTAATAAAGGTATTTTTGATTTCGTGGAACGTTATTCCGGAAGTGGATGGCAACTTTCTTATTTTAAATGGAACACCCAGTATATTTTTACATTTTCGTGTTCTCCATAAAAATACCATTAAATTGATCTAGCATAGGGTGGTCTAAGATTAACACTTTCGGAATTACGTCCATTTGAAAATCGCATTTTTATGCAACTTCATTTAAACCGGAAGTTGGACCCAACTGCCCCAACTTCGCTATTTTAAATGAAATATTTTGCAATTAAGTTAATAATATTAAATTTAAACAAAATTATGTTTAATAGTAAGTTCGTTAATTTTGCTGATTAACATAACCACCTTCAAACTCTTGACAGTAATAAAATCTACAGGAAATTTCTTGGATAAAATTTTTGTTTAAATTTAATCTTATTAACATAATTGCAAAAAAAAATCATTTAAAATAAGGATGTTGGGGCACTTGGGTCCAACTTCTGGTTTAAATGAAGTTGCATAAAAATGCAATTTTGAAATTGGCGTAGACCACACTATGCTAGGTCTATTTAATAGTATTTTTATAGAGAACACGAAAATGCAAAAATATACTGGGTGTTCCATTTAAAATAAGAAAGTTGCCATCCAGTTTCGGTATAACCGGAAGTTCCACAAAATCAAACATACCTTTATTAGCAAGTTCGCAATTAGATTCCTCAGTAGACAAATTTTCAGAATTAAAAACATAACCGTTCAAAAGTTAGCAGGGGGGGGATTTACTTTATGACCGCACTGTATTTATCATATGACCCCAACTGTACAAAAAATATAAAAAATTAGAACTACCAAGTTTACTGACCAAAATTCCTAAGAAAGCTACATAAAAATATTGGGTATATTTTTTGTAAATATTTTGAACGGTTTTCTTCAATGTAGGGGTGAAAATTGTCCATGAGAATTAAATTTCTAAAATGCTTGAAAGTTTTTGACAAGTTTTTATAGAGGAAAGATATTTGCAATTTTGAAATCCTTAGTCGTTTTTAAAAGAGCGAAGGTTGGCTACGTTACGTTTCCTTCAAGTATCCCTAAATGGCAACAGCGCAAATAATTCTTGCTTGACAGCTGTCAGTAAAATTTAGATTTGAATTTACCCAAATTCCTAGAAAAGCTACATAAAATATTAGGTAGATTTTCTTCAATGTAGAGGTGAAAATTGTGCATGAGAACTAAATTTCTAAAATGATTCAAATTTTTTAGACTATATTTTATAGAGGAAAGATCTTTGCAAATTTGAAAACCTTAGTCATTTTTAAAATAGTGAAGGTTGGTTATGTTAGGTTTCCTCCAACTATCCCTAAATGGCAACAGCGCAAATAATTCTTACTTTGACAGCTCTCAGTAAAATTGATATTTGAATTCACCCAAATTCCTAAAAAAGCTACATAAAAATATTGGGTAGATTTTTTCAATGTATGGGGTGAAAATTGTACATGAGAACTAAATTTCTAAAATGATTCAAATTTTTTAGACAAGTTTTTATAGAGGAAAGATCTTTGCAAATTTGAAAACCTTAGTCGTTTTTAAAATAGTGAAGGTTGGCTACGTTAGGTTTCCTTCAAGTATCCCTAAATGGCAACAGCGCAAATAATTCTTACTTTGACAGCTCTCAGTAAAATTGAGATTTGAATTTACCCAAATTCCTAAAAAAGCTACATAAAAATGTTGGCTAGATTTTCTTCAATGTAGGGGTGAAAATTGTGCATGAGAACTAAATATCTAAAATGATTCAAATTTTTTAGACAAGTTTTTATAGAGGAAAGATCTTTGCAAATTTGAAAACTTTAGTCGTTTTTATAATAGTGAAGGTTGGCTACGTTAGGTTTCCTTCAAGTATCCCTAAATGGCAACAGCGCAAATAATTCTTACTTTGACAGCTATCAGTAAAATTGAGATTTGAATTTACCCAAATTCCCAAAAAAGCTACATAAAAATGTTGGGTAGATTTTCTTCAATATAGGGGTGAAAATTGTGCATGAGAACTAAATATCTAAAATGATTCAAATTTTTTAGACAAGTTTTTATAGAGGAAAGATCTTTGCAAATTTGAAAACTTTGGTCGTTTTTAAAATAGTGAAGGTTGGCTACGTTAGGTTTCCTTCAAGTATCCCTAAATGGCAACAGCGCAAATAATTCTTACTTTGACAGCTATCAGTAAAATTTAGATTTGAATTCACCCAAATTCCTAAAAAAGCTACATAAAATATTAGGTAGATTTTCTTGAATGTAGGGGTGAAAATTGTGCATGAGAACTAAATATCTAAAATGATTCAAATTTTTTAGACAAGTTTTTATACAGGAAAGATCTTTGCAAATTTGAAAACCTTAGTCGTTTTTAAAATAGTGAAGGTTGGCTACGTTAGGTTTCCTTCAAGTATCTCTAAATGGCAACAGCGCATATAATTCTTACTTTGACAGCTATCAGTAAAATTTAGTTTTGAATTCACCCGAATTCCTAAAAAAGCTACATAAAATATTAGGTAGATTTTCTTCAATGTAGGGGTGAAAATTGTGCATGAGAACTAAATTTCTAAAATGATTCAAATTTTTTAGACAGGTTTTTATAGAAGAAAGATCTTTGCAAATTTGAAAACCGTAGTTGTTTTTAAACTAATGAAGGTTGGATAAGTTAGGTTTCATCCAAGAATCCCTAAATGACAACGCCGCAAATAATTCTTACTTTGACAGCTGTCAGTAAAATTTAAAGTTGAATTCAAACAATTCCTTATATAATCTTTGTTAAATAATGATACAAATATACTCTATGTAAAGTGATTTTAATTTAGTTTAATTAACAACAAATTCCATTCTCGACATTCCAGTAATTGGGCAGTTTTACATCTTTGAATATGCAACCAACATGTCAGGAAAGTGACGTTTGCGCATATTTTTGGAAGATTCCAAACATTAATATCTCAAATAGTGTTTTCTTTCCAAAGCTAAAATTTTGTAAAATTCATTTATTTGTAGTTATCTACAAGTGTGCAAACAGAGAATGCTGTGAGTGAAAATCCATTTTGGGTCTAGAAACCGACAAGGTCCTTTAGTTTTCAATTTTTTTTTTATTTTTGAACATATTTTTTCACGTTTAAAAAATGTTGTCTTATTCTGAAATACGAGTTGTATAACAAAATCGAAAAAGAGCTGTTTCAGTCGTCTGGAAGTAAACATGTTCCACGTGATGAGGATTAACCTAATACTAGTCGTCTTATGTACAGTTGGTCTCAGTTGGAAGTAGGAGAATGAATACGCGATCGTGATTATTTTTGTCCTACTTCCAACTGGGACGAATAGTACAAACTTTGTGTAGAAACACTCAACCAAAAACAAATATGATGCAGTTAATCCTTTGAAAAAAAGAAAGAAATAGAGAAAGAACTGTAAAAACATGGGCGTTAAGTTATAAAGACCCTAGTACTGGTATATTTGGAGAAAACGGATGAGAAACAGAATTAAGAAGAAATTGATGTAGAAGATCCACTACATGAATCTGATCCTTCTTTTATTGTATAGACTACGCGTAACTCGATCCGAATTAGATTGAATTCATTAATCCTATCCAAGAAACCAGTATCTATTATTGTATTCTGTTGGAAAAATTATTTCTCACTCAATTTTTTGTAGGTATTGAATCTGTTAATTTTGCTGATTGTAGTTTAAGCTTTATAGCACATATTAGTTGCTTGAATTTTATATGAAGTAGTTCCATTTGAGCTCTTTGTGGTTGGATGAAATTAATTTTGAAGTGAATATGTGATGAATCAAATTATGTATACCAGAATTCTGTTTTTAAATGAAATTAGTAACAAAGACCTAGTTTCTACACAGTCATGTCGCGAGCTGTTAATCCTGCAGTAATGAAGAAGCTTTTATCAATCCACGTCCTCGACGACAATCATGCAAATGTGCCATTGCTCGGGCCATTAGTTGTCCGACAATCACTTGACCGCCCTTTTAACAGTCTCCCGTTTCGCATTCCTAGTGAGGGATTCGATTACTTGAACATTATTACTTATATCGCCGCAATAATTTCCCAGCCGAACTTAATTTACATTGGAACGCGTTCCTGCACTAATGCTCACTTAACGGTCACAAACCTTTAAATTAATTTCGTTCCAACTTCGATACTCCTCTGATCTAATTTAAATTAAGCTGAACAAGTTTTGTTTACATCCACTACTACAATTACCACAGGAATAAATAATAATTGTTAATGTGTACTTACTCTACAATAACAGGTTATTCTCTACTCTCAACCTATAATAATTATTCCACCCCCGCTACTTAATAATATTATTCAAGCTCGGTGATAAACAACAGACCTTTCCATGGTAAAAAAACTTAAATCAATTTTATGTTATAGTAGGTGTAGCGCCTAAAAAGCTGCTTTAATCTGCTGGTTTATTTTTTAATCAGTGCACCTGAAAAATTTAAATTCCTTAATTTTGAATTCGTGACGTCATTTTTCAAAACTTCTAGTCCGACAACGGTGCATCGTCTCTACCGTGAAGCTCTATAACACCGGTCTACAAAAATTCACCTTTTGTGTGTAACATGAAAACTTTTAATTAATTTTTTTTAGGAACAAGGTTTAGTACAGTACACTTGATCGGTGATTTCCGAGAGGTAACTTTCGTGAAAGATTTCTAAGCTGGTTTTTCCAGATCACTAAGTTCTTCTTTAAATATTACATCTCCCATAAATTGCCTGATTTGTGGAACTACAAATATACCCTCTATATTCTTTTTCAAGTATAAGAATCCAGCACCATCCCTATCCATTACTTTCACTAACTTTTCATATAGCCAAATTTTGTATGTAGAGGTTGTAACGCTCCCAAAATGCCAGGCACTTCCAGTTAGTCCACCAACCCCTAATGACTAGTCCAGTGAAGATGGGCGGGGTAATTAAATAATTCAAATTCCGTAAATGGGCGCCACGTGCCTGTAATAGGTATGACTAACTTGCAAATCTGAAAAGCTAATAAAAATCGAGCAAAGGACCGAGCACGAAATCCCTTGACTCCAGACCATCCAACTGAAATCCAGTAGAACTCTCCGACTCTCGTCGTCCAAACCTAGGAACGTTGACGGCGCGAAGGCAACTTCAAGTAAAACAAGGTTTTTTTGTAAACGTGGAGCCAGTCCACTATTCGATATATTAAGCAAAAAAAAATAAAAAAAAACAGTGTAAGTGCTATACAAAATATAAGTCAAGAAAATTGTAAGTGCTGTACAAAAAAAAATAAAACAAGAGTAAAAATTGTCAATGCTGTACAAAATATATAACAAGAAAAAAAAACAAGATTATATTAAGGTACCAATTAATATTGATGATATAAACTTTCGCTTGCATCAACGTAATATAAAATATGTAATGATCGTGAAACCTTAGGTAAATGACCAAAATCGTTTTCGAGGGAAGGAACAAATATAGTAAAAGGTCGGGTAGAGGGTATAAGCTTATGCGCCCCTTCACAGTTCGACTTATCTTTGATTGACAATAACTTCCCCGAATTACGGTATTTTAGACAGTATATAATTATTCTAATTCCGCTTAATGCAACCGCACTCAGTCTTAAAATTGACCTACAAATATTAACTGGTTCTCTTATGAATTGTGAGATATGAAATTTAAATTAATCTACTAAGTGACAAAAATATAGTTGAAAGGTCGACTACTTGTCGCCTGTTACTTATCAAATGACCCAACAGATGGTCAATCTTCCAAATACTGATCGTTAATGTTAACTTGCTAAATTTACTAAAAGGTTTTGTCATTAAATTTACTATAATGAGCAAACCCAAAAACCTACTAGACTAACTAGTAAAGCAACTTACTAAATTAATGAACTTACTACAATAATCAAAAATGAATTTACTAAATAACTAGTAAGGCAACTACTAAAATAATCGATAATGAAATTTACTAAAATAATTAGTAAGAAAACTTACTAAGGTAATCAATAATTAAATCTACTAAATAATTAATATTGAAGTTATCCAAAACAAAAAAAAAACCGCAATCAACTTGAGTGAATTACTGAAGTTTGCACTCCGCAACGTCGCCAGCGCACTTGAGCGTAGGTCCCCAAGATGAGACAAATGATGGTAGGAACATCTGACCTTTTATAATCCAGCGACGGATGTAAAAACTCGTGAGGACGTCTGGGATCCAATCACATGTCCCAAAACCGGAAACTCCACCACAATGCTTATTTAGTCCGTACAGGAACAAAATCCAATTTTGAGCCGGAACCACCCCAGTTACGAGCAGGAACAAATCCAGTTGCGAGCAGGAACAAATCCAGTTGCACCGTCAAAAAAACAGGAACACGTTCCAAAATGGAAGAACGAAACCCAGAATTACAAGGCCTAAAGCGTGAGAGACAAACCAGATTACCAACCAGAAGATTAGGAATTTCCAGAACTTACCCAAGGTGTAAGTGGCCTTGATGTAAATAAAATAATTGAAGAAGTCGATCTTGTGAATCAAAAGAACGCCGTCCAAAGAACAAAATGGCGAACCACGCCGCACAACCTTTTTCCGAATCCGGCCAAAAAAACCGTCTGCACCAACAAACGCAGTATCAAAATTTTGCCAAAGCAGATCCAGCAATGCTGTATTGTTTCCTCCAACTCAGAACCAACAAGAGGGCACAAAAACTTAATTTTAGCAAAATCACGTTGAACGACAGGAACACCAGCGGCACAACTATCTCGCACGATCGCACTTCAATCAAGAGACCAATTTTCAATCCGACACGAATGTTCTAGAAAATGCATGAGGGCAGCACCGATCCAAGTAGTTGGTAACTCTGCTTCAAAATTTCCAAAATCCCTGCTTAATTTTAACAGCTGATCGCGTTGAGTGTAAACAAGCTGTAATTGGAATCAAATGGCCAGAAAATCACGTTCGCTTGACAATCCAGCTTTTTTTTCCATTCCGGGTAAGACTACGGAAAACTCCACCAACGGTGTCCAAAAAAAATATTCAAAAAGGTAGAAAATCCAATTAGTGCATCGTCCACCAACCCAACGCTCTCTTGCCGATTTGGTTGCCTAACTTATATTATTTTTTTTTTCTTAAATTTAATTCGAACCGTTTCATTTCCCCCCTTTCTTCCACACGCTGAAATTCATTGGTTAATTTCAGCGGGTCTAGCATTGACATCTCCGGTCCGTCCAATCCAAACCCACAAAGTACCGATCCTTGCAGTCACTGCATCAACAGTCTGGAAACCTGTCGGCCCCACCAACGTCGGGTGCTCTTCCTATGTACAAAGTTTATATTCGCCATCCAGGGAACTGATTGCAGCTGAAACTACTCGGTCATACTTCATCAACCTACAGAAACTTCCGGGAAATCCAAAAGAAGGGGAATGAACCAGCCTGTGGCATATAGTTGCCACTAACTAAAATTAGCGCGTATCTCAATATAAAAAAAAAGAAGTTAAGTTGGAAAAAAAACATAAGGACATCACGAATCCAGGAGGCACTAGACGAAATGAGACTAGACAACAATAGGACGCAAGGGCCAAAAGACGCTCGACCGCGTACTGAGTTAAACAGCGGACCCTAAGGTACCCACGGCCGAGGTAAGGGACAGAAAAGAAGAAAATAGAAGAGAAAAGAAGAGAAGTCACGCCAACACTCGTCTGTATACCCCCACAACAACACTACAAGAACGTCCAAAACAACAAACACAATCCCACACTTGAAGTATGGTAGTCATCAGCTCCGCCACGCTGATAACAGTGGAGTCCAACCAAATGTCGCATTATCCAAACTAACTCCCCCTAAACTCGACAATCATACTTTACTAATACTGGGGAAACCACCTGGTACAATCGTTACTTCCGGTTCAGTGGTTCGATGGTAGGGCTTAAGATCCTTAGCATGATACACACCTGCAAAACCTCCTCCTTCAAACGCCAACTCATAAGTCCACAATGACAGTTTCTTCGTAACCACAAACGGACCAACATAACTGGGGGCTAACTTTGAACTGAAGTAATTGGCTGCGTTGGAGAGCGCAAAGTTCTTGTGCAACACCAAATCACCCACGACGTACTCAGTGTCACGGCGCCGTAAGTTATAATGAACCCTATTTTTCTCGTAGGACTTCCTTAAATTCGCACGTACCTTGTGGAAAATCTCTGGCCATTCCCTAGCTTGAGCCTCAATCTTAGTGCGATCAAAACTGTGGTTGTCTGTAACACTAACACCAAATTCCATGCCATTCAGTACTTGCTCTCGTCCAAAATTTAAGTAATACGGAGTGTACCCAGTAACTTCATGACGTGCTGTACGTACTGCACACGCTACCTCTGGAAGGTATTTAGCCCAAGACCTTTGATCCTCCCCAACATATGACTTTAACATAGTTTTAAGAACTCTATTGATCCTTTCGGTGGGATTGGCTTGCGGGTGATAGTAGGCGTTGTACCTGATCCTGACCCCATACTTGTTACACAGCGCACGGAATGCATTGCCAGAAAATTGTTTACCATTGTCCACGATCATAATCTGTGGAGCCCCAAATAACAAGAACACCTCCTCTTCCACCCTGGAGACAACTGCTGAAGCGGTAGCGCTACGTAAAGGAAAAAATCGCGCAAATTTGCTGAAATAATCAGCCACCACTAAAACGTAGGTATACCCGGCAGAAGTCCTAGGCAATGGACCGACTAAATCGGCACTCACTAGTTGCCAAGGTTGATCTACAGGGGGTTGAGATAGCATTCGTCCTGCGGGTTTAATTTGTTGAGGCTTACACTTCTGGCATACGTCACATTTCCGAATATATGCGGCAATATCAGCTCTCATGCGTGGCCAATAATATTTAGCAGCTACTCTATTGTACGTCTTAAAAACACCCATATGCCCTGCAGTTGGGGCATCATGGAGCCTACGCATCACTGCTCGTCTATTCTCCTTGGGCACAACCTCCTTCCAATATCTCCCTTGATCGTCTAAACGGTTTCCCTTCAGATGTTTGAACACCTTCTCACCCTCAACGCGCCACTCCGGATATTTCTTCGGGTTTTTGAGAACCTTAACAATTAACTCCTGGTACCACTTATCCTTACTGACTACCTCTATCTGTACCACGTCAGCCATCGGAACCGATCTGGAGAGGGCGTCGGGCACTACGTGTTCTTTCCCTTTCCTATGCGTGATCTTGTAATCATATTGCTGCAACCTGACGGCCCACCGGGCCAAACGACCAGATGGATCCTTAAGATTATGTAGCCAAACCAGCGAGTAATGATCCGTGATTACTTCGAATTGCACACCCTCTAGGTAGGGCCTTAATTTCTCGATGGCCCATAAGACAGCCAAACACTCGCGCTCAGTTGTAGAAAAATTCCGCTCTCCCTTACTGAGTGACCTACTAAGGTAGCAAATAACCTTCTCTTCGCCAGCTATAGTTTGCGTCAAAACAGCCCCTAGACCAAACCCAGAGGCATCTGTTTGTAAAACGAAAGGGGCGTCGAAATCTGGACATGCCAAAATGGGTGCGGATACTAAAGCCTCCTTCAATTTCCTAAAAGCCATAACACAATCCGCATCCCAGACGAACTTAACCTTCTTACGCAGCAGGTTGGTGAGGGGTCCTACTAAGGATGAAAAATTTGGTACAAATCGACGGTACCACGAGGCAAGACCAACCAAACTCCTAACCTCGGTAACATTTGCAGGTGGTTTAATGTTGATAAGCGCCTGTATCTTATCAGGGTCTACGCTGAGTCCATGGGCGTTGACTACATAACCTAAATATTTAAGTTCTGAAACGCAGAACTTGCACTTGTCCTCACTCAGAGTTATTCCAGCCTCCCGAAGTCGTGTGAATACCTCCCTCAGGACCAGCATATGCTCTTCAAAGGTGGAAGTAACTACAACTACATCGTCAAGGTAGACGAAAACATGAGGCTCTAATGATGGACCTAGGACACCATCTATAAATCTTTGCCAAGTCGCAGGAGCGTTGTGAAGTCCAAACGGCATCCTGGTAAACTGGAATAGCCCACGATTTGGAATAGTGAATGCCGTGTACTGCTTTGATTCTGAAGAAAGAGGTATCTGCCAATAGGCTGATTTGACATCTAGGGCGGACAGGAACTTAGCGTTCCGCAATTTATCCAGGGTATTCGACACATATGGCAGCGGGTAGGCGTCACGATCGGTCACTTTATTAAGACGTCGAAAGTCTACGCAAAATCGATACGTCTCATCTTTCTTTTTCACCATCAGAATTGGCGAAGACCATGCGCTGCTGGAGGGCTCGACGACCCCCAAGTCCAACATCTTTTGGAGTTCCTCGTCGATGTGCCGTTGTAAATAGGGCGAAACTGGATAGTATCTCTGTTTGATAGGCTCTGATGATGTTCGAATTACATGGCTAACTTTATTCGTACACCCCAGTCCAATGCCCTCGTTCTTGAAATTACTTTTAACGAGACACCTTAACTCTTCCTGTTGTGCCTCCGTCAAGCTAGACTCCAAGGACGCTCCTTCCTTACTGCAGGTAATATTCATCAGCTCCCGCGAAGAGTCTATATCTGACAAGAATCTCCACCGTCCCGTCTTCATATTCGGGACTATCTCCATCGCTTTCCAAAAATCGATTCCAAGAATAAGAGAGTGTGGTAACTCTGGTACGACCAAAATATCTATCACTCGTATCCTCTCCTCTAATTGTACGGGGAGGGATAGTTCCCCAATGCTCTGGCAACTTTGTCCATTAGCTACCGTGCATGAAACGGATTTCGATTTATCCAACACCACACCGCAACCTTTTAATAACGACCAACCCAAACCACCCAAAATGGTCCTGGTGGCACCAGAATCCAGCAACCCTAGTAGTTCGAATCCAAGGATTTTAACTGGAAGATACGGTCGTTCATCCTGAGCAGCGTGAGACATGATGAACTCGAGAATCGACGTGGTTGCTACGAAAGACGAGCTAGACGCTACGCAACCGATTAGCGTCTGGCCGACCCATTTCCCGACGACCTACACTTAGGACAATTAAATTTGGTGAAGCCTTCTTTTCCACAACGAAAACACCTCTTAACCCTCGGGTCAGGACAGCTTATCATTCGATGCCCTGGTTTCCTGCAATTAAAACAAACTCCTACATTGACCCCTGACCCAGAGGTCCCAACTGTTTGACACGTCACTTCCTGTATAAAAGCCAGATCAGGTTCTAAATCCGTTCGTCTCGATGATGGGGGAACAAAATTATCCACCATAGTCCGTTTTGCTTCTACTTGACGGCCAAATTGTAATAGCTCCTCCGTGGTATTTATCTCTTTGAACCCCAGTTGAAGTTGATAAAACGGCGCGATGTTCCTCAATAGGATCCTCAACTTAACAGACTCCGCTAACTTCCTACTCAATCTCGAAAATAAGTTGTCCATAATCACCAAGTATGAACCCATCATTTCCTTTGGATCCTGTGTCCTTCGCTTAATTTCCTCAAAAAGCCTTTCGTCGTAATCCATAGGCAAGTACTCATCCCGCAATAACTTAACCAGCGATTCCCAGTCTGTGGCCTGGGCGTGTCTCGAACGATACCATAACAGGGCTTGACCCTCAAAAAGGTCTCTTGCCGACGAAAATAAGCAAGCTTTTGATATATTACGGGCAATACATAACTCGTCGACGTGCTGCAGGAAGGAATTTAATGATACCTTGGACGAATGACCGCTAAATTTAATTCCCCAATTCATAACAGGCACAGGTTTAACCGCTCCCGCCCCATCAGCGGGGTTAGTAAAAGTGGATGCTGCTATTGGATTCTCCCTCTCGACTGACGGTCCAGGTAGCTCTTCCTCTCCTAGCAGAAGACTATCCAGAAGGGGCAACTCAGTCCCTTGTTCCGATAAAAACGCTTCCACCTTGTCATTCACCTCGCCCATTAAACAAACGATCGTCCCTACGAACGCGGACCTCTCCGCTTTAGTCTTTGCGTCGGTTGCTTGCATGGCATCCGCTCTACCTAGCACATAGCTAAGTTTAGTCTGCAACTTCTTATATGCGTTCGACTTGGTATCCTTCCTGAAGTCCTGAGCCAACTTCTTAATTTCCTCAATTTTCTCTGCAACAGCCTTAGAATCTACGTCGAAAGAATAAGGGTAGTCTGGGATAGAGATACTGGACCCTTCGTTCTCGAGCTTAATCAGCTGCCTGAGAGTCTTCCTCATCATCTCAACAGTGCCTGCCTCAAGTCCTCGCACACCCAACTCGTATGCCAGCTCATCCTGACATAAGCGGCCAATATCCATTTTTCTCTCCATCCTGACTGCAACCTAAAGGGAAAATCCTTCACTTGGTTCTTCTATCAACTTCCGTACAAAAAACGACAATTACTTCTCCGACGAGTTCTGGAAAAAAAACCGCTAATCCTTTCCAGTAATGTTCCCCGAGTTTCAGTCGAAGGCCCCACGTTGGGCGCCAAAATGTAACGCTCCCAAAATGCCAGGCACTTCCAGTTAGTCCACCAACCCCTAATGACTAGTCCAGTGAAGATGGGCGGGGTAATTAAATAATTCAAATTCCGTAAATGGGCGCCACGTGCCTGTAATAGGTATGACTAACTTGCAAATCTGAAAAGCTAATAAAAATCGAGCAAAGGACCGAGCACGAAATCCCTTGACTCCAGACCATCCAACTGAAATCCAGTAGAACTCTCCGACTCTCGTCGTCCAAACCTAGGAACGTTGACGGCGCGAAGGCAACTTCAAGTAAAACAAGGTTTTTTTGTAAACGTGGAGCCAGTCCACTATTCGATATATTAAGCAAAAAAAAATAAAAAAAAACAGTGTAAGTGCTATACAAAATATAAGTCAAGAAAATTGTAAGTGCTGTACAAAAAAAAATAAAACAAGAGTAAAAATTGTCAATGCTGTACAAAATATATAACAAGAAAAAAAAACAAGATTATATTAAGGTACCAATTAATATTGATGATATAAACTTTCGCTTGCATCAACGTAATATAAAATATGTAATGATCGTGAAACCTTAGGTAAATGACCAAAATCGTTTTCGAGGGAAGGAACAAATATAGTAAAAGGTCGGGTAGAGGGTATAAGCTTATGCGCCCCTTCACAGTTCGACTTATCTTTGATTGACAATAACTTCCCCGAATTACGGTATTTTAGACAGTATATAATTATTCTAATTCCGCTTAATGCAACCGCACTCAGTCTTAAAATTGACCTACAAATATTAACTGGTTCTCTTATGAATTGTGAGATATGAAATTTAAATTAATCTACTAAGTGACAAAAATATAGTTGAAAGGTCGACTACTTGTCGCCTGTTACTTATCAAATGACCCAACAGATGGTCAATCTTCCAAATACTGATCGTTAATGTTAACTTGCTAAATTTACTAAAAGGTTTTGTCATTAAATTTACTATAATGAGCAAACCCAAAAACCTACTAGACTAACTAGTAAAGCAACTTACTAAATTAATGAACTTACTACAATAATCAAAAATGAATTTACTAAATAACTAGTAAGGCAACTACTAAAATAATCGATAATGAAATTTACTAAAATAATTAGTAAGAAAACTTACTAAGGTAATCAATAATTAAATCTACTAAATAATTAATATTGAAGTTATCCAAAACAAAAAAAAAACCGCAATCAACTTGAGTGAATTACTGAAGTTTGCACTCCGCAACGTCGCCAGCGCACTTGAGCGTAGGTCCCCAAGATGAGACAAATGATGGTAGGAACATCTGACCTTTTATAATCCAGCGACGGATGTAAAAACTCGTGAGGACGTCTGGGATCCAATCACATGTCCCAAAACCGGAAACTCCACCACAATGCTTATTTAGTCCGTACAGGAACAAAATCCAATTTTGAGCCGGAACCACCCCAGTTACGAGCAGGAACAAATCCAGTTGCGAGCAGGAACAAATCCAGTTGCACCGTCAAAAAAACAGGAACACGTTCCAAAATGGAAGAACGAAACCCAGAATTACAAGGCCTAAAGCGTGAGAGACAAACCAGATTACCAACCAGAAGATTAGGAATTTCCAGAACTTACCCAAGGTGTAAGTGGCCTTGATGTAAATAAAATAATTGAAGAAGTCGATCTTGTGAATCAAAAGAACGCCGTCCAAAGAACAAAATGGCGAACCACGCCGCACAACCTTTTTCCGAATCCGGCCAAAAAAACCGTCTGCACCAACAAACGCAGTATCAAAATTTTGCCAAAGCAGATCCAGCAATGCTGTATTGTTTCCTCCAACTCAGAACCAACAAGAGGGCACAAAAACTTAATTTTAGCAAAATCACGTTGAACGACAGGAACACCAGCGGCACAACTATCTCGCACGATCGCACTTCAATCAAGAGACCAATTTTCAATCCGACACGAATGTTCTAGAAAATGCATGAGGGCAGCACCGATCCAAGTAGTTGGTAACTCTGCTTCAAAATTTCCAAAATCCCTGCTTAATTTTAACAGCTGATCGCGTTGAGTGTAAACAAGCTGTAATTGGAATCAAATGGCCAGAAAATCACGTTCGCTTGACAATCCAGCTTTTTTTTCCATTCCGGGTAAGACTACGGAAAACTCCACCAACGGTGTCCAAAAAAAATATTCAAAAAGGTAGAAAATCCAATTAGTGCATCGTCCACCAACCCAACGCTCTCTTGCCGATTTGGTTGCCTAACTTATATTATTTTTTTTTTCTTAAATTTAATTCGAACCGTTTCAAGGTGATAAGAATATATCATTAGATTGTACAGGTAAACGTCGTTTTGCGCCGGTTCGATTTACGGCGGATTATATTTTTTATTTTATTATAAAATTAAAAGAATAATCAATTTGTAGTTTCAATATGGGCGACAATAGTGATTCAGAACCCAAACATTGTGCGAAAAAAGCACGAAAAATGTGTATTCATTTTACGTCAATTTTTTTTACGCCGGTGTCTCTCGGAACCCCGGCGTAAAACGACGTTTACCTGTACTAATGGAATATTTTTTACATTTTTCTGTCCTGGAGTAAGAGATTCTCTTTTAGACCAGTCTTTCGAACTTTTAAATCTCCAAAAAATTTTTATTTGTATTCGTCATATCGAATCTTTTCCAAAAGAAATTTCATGTTTTCATAGGATTCTTTCATATCAACAGAATGACCTAAGGTAAGGACGGAATTTAATTTCCGTGGTGTAGTAGAACAACCTTTAAACTTATTTTTGAAGCATCAATAAATAAAAACTATTCTTCTGTTTTGTATTGTGTAAATATTTTAGAAACATTATTACAAAATACCAGATTATTTTCCTGTGAAAAGAAGTTTTTCAGGCCTTTGTCTCGATTCCAAAAGTAACAAATCTTCGTTATTGGTTGTAACAAATTCCATCCTTTTATTCAATATTCCAAATTTTTTCCTGCTGTTTGGGCAAATTTAAATCACGAACCAAATCATCTTCTTGAGATTGTAGATGAGGAAGCTTCTTGAAAAGCAGGATCAAATATTATGTCATCTTCTTTCTCTGATTCAATAGACAAATTGGGATTTTGAGTTGGTGCTGGAATAGTAGTAGTTCTTCTCTGTGCTGGACCTGTTTTTTAGCAGATAGCACGTCAGGATACCTAACTTTTTTTAGTTTTGATTGTAGTATTAGTAAGGCGAAGATAACAATTTGATGAATGACCCGTGGGTTCCATCTAAAGCGTAGTCATAGATCAAGATCTTTTTGACCATTCAGTAGGAAGCCCCACACATGCAGTATTGTCCATAGCACCCTAGGATGTGATTTTGAGCAAGAGCATCGCTTATTTCCCGCTCCAAATCGCAAGATATTTCTTATTGGCTATCGAATCGCTCACAGCGAAAGTCACACTATTTTCAATCAATTTGAATTTATTCAAAAAATTACAAAATATTTTAGAGTTTCGTTTGGGTAACTCTAAAATTTTAAATGTTGATTTCTAATAATTAGTCATAAACAGTTTTAACACGATGAAAATCACCACTAATACAAAATACAACTGATAAAAAGAATCTCAATGTGGTTATAAATCGTTTTATGTTTTGCATTGTTTTGTTCCAGATGTTACAAAATTTTAAACAATTCCTCGAATAAATTTAAATTTGTTTTTTAAAATCTCTCTTTTGTAGAAAATGAAAATAAATTACGTTTTACATGTTTTTGTATGTTACTTACCCAACCATCCCTATTAAATTTTTAGGGGTTGTGTCCAAAGGGCGAGGGATGAATGGATTTTTGAATCACTTCTATTGCAAAATATGTCCCCCTCGAAACCAAAGTTGACCTGTTCGAGCGTTTTTTCAAAAATTTTTATTAACTATTTTAATACTCGTCTGTTTCGTTTTCGTTGGCCCACCCTGTATGGTGTTAAAACGAGGGTTGATAAATATTTCAAAATAAGTAACCACCTTTCTTAGCTGACTTATTCCTGATCGCCCATCCGAATCAACACCTTCTAAATTCCGGCTTCCAAGTTTTTAGCGTCGCGTGACTTTCGTGAGTGTTCGGGACAGTTTGACTTGTATTTGAGCTTTGCGATGGACGTAGGGGGACACCAACAATGTTGCCAGACTAGAACATTTAAAAAATGACGTCAAAATTTAGAAAAAATTCTTTAAGACTAAATAAAAATTAAAAAATCGTGCTTTTCTGGAAAACATTGTAATTAATTTGTAATAATTAGGCAAATCATGGAAATAATTTTTATCGAACCTAAAAAAAGTGTAAAATGATGTAATAATATAATTATTAATACTAAGAAGAGAATTATTACGGAAATAATATTCGTTAAAGACACGTGGTAGCATCAAAATCACGTGCAGTTTGCATGTGAACGTAAAGCTCCTCTCTATCCCACAATATTTTATCCCTAAAATGTCTAGATTATATAGAAATATGATACTATTGTTTGTTGATACATTCGAAGCAACCTTTATAATTTAATTAATGTGAATCATTTTTGAACATGAATAGTAAATTCGACTTACTAATTAAGATCTTTCAATAACAGAATGATTCTCATGGAAAACGGATAATAATGAAGTAAATTCGGTTGGTTGTTTGGTGTGTATAGGGTTATAAAACGTGTCGCTATTGGCATTATTGTTTTAATAGTTGGGGCATCGATTATAAACATAGTTACGTTTAGTACAAAGCTCTGCGGACGGTAATCGAAATGCTATGTAGTGCAGTATAAGATAAATGCTCTGTTGTGTGAGCTTAGCCCACCCGCAGGGGTAGTGTTTTGGCTTTCTCATATCAACCCCTCACCCCTCAGCTTAATAATAACTCACGGGAAGTCAAACCTAATACCCTTAACGTGTAAAAAATGCCCTAATGTACTCCTAAAATATTTTAGACTCCACCGTTTCCAGTTGTATTTCAGAAAAAAATCTATTCAATTCCAGAAATGTTGAATTGGAATTCAGAAAAACCAATTTAATTTCAGAAGGCATCAATTGTATTTTAGAAATCATCAATTGAAACTCAAAATTCGTCAATTTAATTTCAGAAATTATGATTTGTATTTTAGAAAGAATCATTGTCTTTCATTCAAAGTTAATTTTGCTGCAGAAATTTTGGATTACCTAAATATAATATTTTAGCCTGAAGAGCCATGTCTTCCTTTGCTAAGGCAGCTGCATGATCGATTATACTATATTGTGCTGCACAAACACAATCACCACCACAATTATAATTTTGGCTTCATTAACAATTATTCCTAAGTTAACCAACATTCAACATTTGCTCCATGATACCAGGAGCCAGGATAACAAGACAAATTTGAAGTTGTCTTTTAATAATACTGCTTTAATCCTGGGACAAATTATTTCAATTGGATTATACATTGGTGAATTAGGACCTACGTGTCACTTTGATGAATCACCACCAAACGTTCTAGGCTTCCTCAATATTTACAATTGGTTCTTTTAGAAATTATATTGATTTTTCGGAATTACAATTGATGATCCTGAAATACAATTGATGCTTTCTGAAACCAAATTGAAATATCTGAAATTCAATAGTTTCTTTCTGAAATACACTTGATTATTCTGAAATACCGTGGATCGATTTATCTGAAACACAATTGAAGCTTTCTTAAATACAATTGGAAAAGGTTTTTATCACGTGCAACTTATCGCATGCAACTACTTTGGTTTTCGACTATTTAATTTTAATGAAACAGGATTTTCTTTATTTATTGCCTTTGAAGTAAACATAAAAACTAAGAATTTATCTCAAGGAAATGTTTTATTTGCGAAGAAAGAAACAATTCCTGGATGCGTATTTCCAGTGAAATTAAAAGTTAATTAGCTTCAAGAGGAGAAATATCTAGTTATTACTTTGTGAAAATTATCCCTTTCTAATTACTTGTTAATACTATTTTTATGAGTAGTAGAATAATTGCATTTTTTGACCAACATTAAAATAATTACTTGGAAAAGAGAAGCAAATCTCTTCCCGGCGCTTAAATGAAAACGTTGTCTCGTCTAATTATTTTAAAATACCAGGAAACACGAAAGAAATATTTCAGGCAGAGCAGTTTTTCATATAAAGCTTGTTGTTATGGCTAAGGTTAAATCCGCAATCCTCCCTGTGCTGCATTAGTGCTTTTAATTTCGCTATAGCCTGGCTTGTATAATTTGATGAATATCACCTTAGTAAGCTGCATTAAAAAAGCCTAATATTCGGTGGATTATATATTTTTATGAATATTTATAATCTTAAATGAGTACTGTCTTCTTTTATATTTTAAAACACACATTTTATTAATTTACCCACATTAAGCTAAATTTTATAAACAAAAAAATCTTCCTTTTAAAATGCTAAATTAAAAAATTATAATTTATCAAATTTACCCAATTTCGTGTTTTAACTAATATCCATTTTGAATAATTTGTTTTGTTTATAGGATCATTTTGTCTTTGGCACTAAATTGGTAGGAATTTATAAAAGTTGCAGTAATCTCTTTAAAATTATTTTTCCCGTTTGATCTGCTTTTGTTGGAAGCATTAAACAGCCTCAATATATTTGCTATAAGATAATGGATTACCTCATGCAACTCTAAATTTATACCAACCAACGAATAAACACATAAATTTAATACTAATATGATTATGCCTACAGCCGCTGCTTTGATCAAAAATTTATTTAAAAAAATATTACTTAGTAAACACAACTCGCTTAAATTATTATAAAAACTTCATCAATCCACGATCCTAAAAGCCTCTGTACACTAGAGGTAACTTTAAAGCTTTAATATTAGCTCAAAATCAATTTTTTTTAATTTTTAGATTTTTCTGGATTTTTTGTGTCTTTTATCACATTCTTAGAAAATTACCTATAAAATCAAAATTATTTAAAAGACAAACGAGTTTATTAATTGTACTACAAAGATATTACTTTTACGTTTTTAATATTTTTTTAGGTCACCAATTTTTGGCAAAAATCACAAAATCTCTAACTACTTTTTATTTTCAAAAGAAAATTATCTCTAGAAACCTAAAACCATCTTCTTGCATTTGGTAACAAGAGTAATACAGTAATGCCATTTTTTCAACATTACCATTTAATGGTGGACTGGTGTGAAACTTATAAAATATTTGGCATTCTATCAGGTATCCCTTATAATTGAGCAACTATGCACCTCTTATGATATACCGTACAGCCTATTTGACATACAATGCTCAGGATTACTTCTGATAAAAGTAACTTCAGGAGGCTATACTAAGTGAAGAAAAAGAGCTATGGTTTCAAAATTCTCCCTGGTTTATTTGGACTATGAACAAGTTTCGGAAAATCAAAAAAAACACAACCTTAATGGGTCTTATCTAGAATAAAATTTGAAAAAAATGAAAAATTATTGTTATTTTTTTATTGTTTTATATTATTGATCTTTTTTTCGACATATTAACAGTTGTTTTTGTTTTACTGGTATGACCAATTGAAAGAGGATGGTTTAATTTCATTTTTTTTGTTGCAATTTCAATTTTTTATGATTTTGAGATTTTACAACTTCTAAAAATAGACGATAAAAATGAAAAAATTAAAGCAGAAACAAATTTACTACTCCATTGAATCGATATTGTGAAAAAAAGATAAAAAACTCTCAAAATCCTCAAAAAAACTTTCTGGAAAATTATAAATAGCTTAACGGGCAAATCAATCTTGTATAAAAGCAAAGACTTAAAAGAAGGAAATACTGTAATTAATGATCCTAAATCCTAACCAAGTGGCAGATAAATTTATAAAAAAAATTTATACAACCCCGAAACATCTTGTACATCTTCGAACCAAAATAGTAAGGAAATTCGGTGTAAAAATAGTGTTTCTCAAAGCATATATATTTTTCCCAAACTTCACTAGATGAAGTTAAAAGAATAATAATAAAAATAAATAATGAAACTACCTAGCTGTGGTTCTGATGGATTAAGTTCTAACATTGCAATAGAGTTCAGCTACGAATTATGTCAACCACGCTCGTATTTAATTAATATTTCCTTTGAGTCCGGTATTTTTCCAAATACCCTTAAGACAACTTGTGTAAGGCCGGTATTTATAATTGGAAATAATTCGATATTGTCAACTACAGGCCAATTTCGTTCATATGTTCACTCTACAAGGTGTTTGAATACATTATGTTGGACAGATTAGAATTTTTTTTCCAAAAGCACGAAGTTGTTAGAAGTAGCCAGCACGAATTTAGAACTGGAAAATTAACCAAAACAGCACTTGTAGATCTTTTTCAGAAAGTACTGAAGGTTTGGATGCAAATGAGAGCCTTGTGGTAACATTTTGTGACTTAATTAAGTTAACTGAATCATTATGGAATACGAACCAAATAAGCCACGGGTTGGTTTGTCGAAATTAAACTCCTACATAACAATCAGTACACCTACATATTAAGGCTACTACTGGTGACCATGTGTGCCTACAGGATTCGGTTCTGTGCTTTTTATGTTGTATAAACGAAATTGTTGATCTGATTGAAAATTGAGAATTTACTCAACCACAAATATTTTATATCAAATCTTGGGACAAAAATGTGGTCATCTAAAATGGCCTGTTTTAAATCCTAATAACATTTTTGCCTACTGTCGTTAACATGTTATTGTAACAATTTTGGTTACATAGTAAATTTCATTCTGCCTAAAAAGTTACAGCAATTTTAAAACCGCAAAATCTTAATGGTTTTTGTGAGACACCCTGTATAAAATTATTTTGTTATCAATTTTTTATTCAAATAAATTTTGTTTTTAATTTTAACCATTCCAAATTTTCCTTTTCAAGTTTAACACTATCTAAACCATTATAATTGCATCTAAGCATCATTGCTTTTGATTTGTTAATATTTACAATTAAACCATTACTACTAACCCAATTTTGAAGTTTTCAAAGTTCATTCATTTCATTTAGTTAGTGTATATTATCTACTTTGATTCATAATACATCATCATCAGAAAAATACTCAACTGAAGGGCAATTCCTTTGATCTACCTTTAGGTAGATTCAGTTGATTATTTTTAGATTTATCTTGCTTTTTCGGGATTACTGGTGTAAATATGGTCCCAAAACTGCTCCTTGAGGTACCCCACAATTAGTTATTAATGGCATAGAAATGTCATTCTCGATTTTTGTTATTTGTGTCCAATGTGTTTGTTAAATACGATTTAAACATATTGCAATCCAATTCCATTAACCCCAAATATTTTTAATTTTTTAATTAATTTTATAGTATTAATGGTTTTAAATGATCTATTAAAATCACGCAACATCGCTACAATTATGTGATTAATATTGTTCAACCGAGATTTCCAATTATCGAAAATATTGCTGATTGTTAATCATAAAAAAATGGTTCTATTTTTATGTGTGGTACATAATCCAAAATTCTTTTGTATCGATTGAGCAACTTTGTCTTGATAATTTTTCATTAATAAATAATAAATGTTAATAACATTTTTGCTACTAACATATTTTGCGATTAACATGTTATTGTAACAACTTTGAGGTATGGGCACATTAAGAAGCAATAAATAGCAATTTCTAGAATATAAATCATTAAAGTTTTCCTTTTTTTGCAGGTTCTTCTACTTATATCACTTCTCCTTCTACGCTTATCACTACAGATTTAATGGGCAATATAGCGGATTAGCTCTTATGACTTCGTGGCTATTTATACAGGTAAGAAACTATTTTTTATGCAGAAGTAAAAAATTCCAGAAACATTTTTTTTTCTGAAAATCTGTACAATCTTTTAAAAAGTGACAATAACAACAAATATTGCACATTGCAACATGTCTTAAATTTTTGGGTTTTTTATACTTATACTGAGTGGACAAAAAGTTGAAACGATGAGTTTTTGAGAAAAAAATATTTTCAACTAAATATTAAATTCAAAATTTGACAGAAACATAATGGAAAATTTATCACTTAAGGTGATAGGGAGTCATTTATTGAAAAACCGATGTTTTTATCTTTCCCAAAGTGTTTCGAATTGGAAACAAAAAAAATATTAAAATACCGAATTTAAGTAAGACTTCTACTTGTATATACAATTTTTGTTTTTCATGTATCTAGATTTATATAAGCGTAGTTTTGCAAAAATAAAAATATAAATATTGAAGTTTTTCTTGCAAAATTACACAAATATAGTTGTAGATACATAAATAACAAAAATTGCAAATGAATGTAAAATTCTTACTTTAGTTTGGTATTTCTTTATTTTTTTGACTTTCCAATTCGAAACACTTTAAAAAATTCATGAAAGATAAGAAAGTCGTTTTTTTCAACATAAGGCTTAAGGATTAGTGTTGAAAAACGGCCGTTAGTAACATATTTTTTAGGAATGTTACCAAGACCTTCAAAAACTAGTTGAAGAACACGAGTTAATCACTTAACTTTTTTAAAATAGCAATCCACATTTTTTTGAATATGTAGAATTTCAAACACAAAAATCGGCAACGTGTTGCTGATGGTCATGTGATAACCAGTTAACTTTTTAAAAATGGTAACCATCCATTTTTATTGCATATTATTTTGTTTTAGAATAAATATTTTGGAAGTGGCATGACCATTTATTGCAATACAAAAAGCCTTTCATTGCCTATTTATTTTTAAAATGAAGTATTTTTGAATAACGATTCTTATGACCTTGAATATCAGGTTGAAGGTCATTCGATGGTCATTTAACTTTTACAATCAGCAACCACTTTTTATGTTAGAAACCTTTGTAACTTCCAAACTTCGGTTTTAACTAAAACCAAGCTTAAACTGACAAGTTTTTGCATTTTCGGTTATACTTTTAAACTAGTTTTAACTTAAAGTTTTTTGCGATGTACTTGGATAGATTGATTTTAATTTTAAAAATAAGAAACCATTTAATTTTTAGAAGAATTAAAATATCTATATTATATTAATGATAAAAGAAGTAAAGTTTCTTGAAGTTTTCGTTTCGTAGATTTTCGTAGTATAAATTAAAATGTAAAGTACTGTTTATTGCAATTCCGTTCTTAATAGAATAAGGAAAGCAAGTTTTATAAAAAAGGTTTTTTAAATAATTTAGGTACCTACATGTCAGTATACATAATATGATCATAACATCTTTGCTTATGCTTGAGACGCCCTCAGTTTTATTATTCATGGGAAAATTGGATTTTATTTAATTTACTACTAGCGTTCTTTTTCCTCTGTAAACATCCTGAATAGAGTCGTATTTGCATAAAACGTTTATTAAAAAGACAATTATTCAATCTTGTATTTTTGATATAAAAAATTTTAAACAACAAAAACTGGGGACAAGTCTCGAATTTTGTTACAACCTCCTAGTTACGCTCCTGTCTTCCACAGCTGTACATTTTTTAAGGATTATTCGTTTTAGGAAAGCGTTAGCTTGAATGTATATGGAGACTTTACGTCCAACTGAGACTGGATGCCTGTCTCTGTCAAGTACACTGGGTTGTCACGTTGTAAATGGGGATATTATTGGAAAAATACTATAATATACATTCAATTCGAAATATGCAGATGTGAAATAATTGCTTCCGGCACGCTTATGTTATATTGTAGAGAAAATATATGTCCTCAATTTATACATTCTGCTTTTTTTCTACTTTAAATATTGACGGAATATTCATATTTTTATACAAATAACTTATTATTAAACGATTTTTTTACCAATTTATTTTTTACTTGAAAGGACATTTTTGGGCGAAGTCGCAAATTCATTAAAAATAATCTATTTGGTGATATAATTAACCTTATTAAAACCATTTTGTCACATTAATCTTGAAGATAATTATAATTTAACACGAATTTATGTATTTTAATATGCATTTATGGTCGAAAATTAAAGTACAATACTCCCAAGTTTTAAATACTCTTGTCAACAGTGTAGGATGAGAAATACAGCTTAATAATGAATGGTCTACACCTACTAACATGTATACAGGGTGATCCAGCGCTGCGAGGAAGTAACTTTACTTTAAAAATCAAAAAAGATAGTCATGCGGTTTTTGACAGAATATAGAATATTTTGATAATATACTGGGTGTTATGAGAATCAACATTACTACCCGTAAATTATTTTCAAAATTATTTTATTTCAAAATTATAAAAACATGTAACATTTAATATTTCCAAAATCACAACTGATAAAAATAGGTCTCCTACTTCAATATAATTATTAAAAATTTAAATAATGAAAGAAACTTTCAATTAAAAAATATTTCTTCTAAAAATAAGAAAAAGCGTATAGATAATGAAGATGATTTTATTAATAAAGTTATTGGAAAAATGGAGATCTTTCTGGTGCTATAAGAATAATAAGTTCTAATTTCTTCGCTGGTCATGATTTGTCTACATTTACCATTTGTAACACAAATTACCCAGTTTTTCCTTTGTAAATATGTACAGGGTGGTGATAAAGTTTGGAACCAAGGTCATAACTTCCGTAAAAATTTTTTTTGTGAAAATCGCTCGGACAGGTCAATTTTTGTTTTAAAAATGCCATCTTTTGGAATGAAAAAAATATTCATGACGTCACTGATAACTTCACTATGACGTCATCATCAATTTTTTTAAATGGAAACCCCTACTTTTTTTACACATTTTTCATAGACCTTTTTATCATATTAATGATCACATAAAAATATTTAAAAAAATTGCAACCATTTTTGAAAAAAAAAATAAATTTACTCAAAAAAAAATTATTAATTCTCAATGAAAATATGGCAAGAAAAAAAAATTAAACTAATTTTTAGTTTAAAAATAACAAATTATTCTTGAAAATATTCGAATTGTTCTTCTTTACACAATTGGAATTTTCTTAAAACTAATTTTAAATAACTTTTAATGAAAAAGGTAATTAAAATAAAATGTTTGAGTAATAATAAACTTTAAATAAAATTGTAATTTATTATAAATTTGAAAAAGCTTTTGATATTCAAAATTTATTGAAATAAAAATTGCCTTTATAAAAGTGCTTTAGTTGACGTTATTTTGTATGGCAAATAAAATTTTAAATCCATTTACCAATGCTTGAATAGCTTACTTCGTTTGTTTAATAATAATCAACAATTATTAAGTTTTGCGAAATAAAAATGCCTCGTTTAAGCGAACGCGAAAGAATCGAAATTTTAATTATGGTAGGATACGGCGATAGAAAAAGAACCCATGGGGAAGCTTGTGCTTTGTTTAATGAGCAATATCCAAATAGACCGCAAATCTCAAGATCTACAGTAAGTAAGTTAGTTACCAAATTTGGAGAAACGGGATCTGTAGGAGATTTGCCTCGACAAGGACGGCCTCAAGTGAATGAAGAAACCAAATTAAATTTATTACTTGCGATTGAAGAAAATCCCAATATTTCAACAAGAGATATTTCAAGAAATAATAATGTGGATCATTGCTATGTCGCAAAATTATTAAAAATGGAAAAGTATCACCCATACAAAATAAAACTCATACAAGAGTTAAATGAAGATGATCCCGATCGCCGACTGCAATTTTGTGAAGAAATGATGGCGCGATGTGATCAAAATCCAAATTTTTTAAGTACTATAATTTTCTCCGATGAAGCTACCTTTCAATTGAATGGATCAATGAATCGACATAATTGTAGGTATTGGTCACAGGAAAATCCTCATTGGGCCGTAGAATCCCATAGTCAAAGACAGGGAAAGTTAAATGTATGGGTGGGAATGATTGGCAGACGTTTTATAGGACCTTACTTTTTTAATGAAAACCTTACTGCCGAAAGATACTTGAATTTTTTGCGGACTGATTTGCTACCAGTTTTACTTCGTATTTTCCTCAATTATGAAAATCGCAACATTCCTAACCAAAACATTTGGTTTCAACAAGATGGGGCTCCTCCACACTTTGGCAGGGGGTGCGAGAGTTCCTTATCACCACGTTTCCCAACAAATGGATAGGTCGGAGGGTACCAATTGAGTGGCCTCCGCGATCTCCCGACCTAACGCCCTTAGATTTTTTTTTGGGGACATTTAAAATCAAAAGTTTATTTCAATAGACCTAATAATTTACAAGAATTGGAGCTTAGAATTAGGACGGAATTGCAACAAATTGACGAAGAAGCTATTAACAATAGTATTCAGAGTGTCTACACTCGAATGGGACAATGCCAAATGGTCAATGGGGAACAATTTGAACATTTTCGTTAAAATTTGTTACTTGTAAATTAAAAATTTACTTTTTTTTTGTAATATTTTCATTGAGAATTAATAATTTTTTTTTTGAGTAAATTTATTTTTTTTTTCAAAAATGGTTGAAATTTTTTTAAATATTTTTATGTGATCATTAATATGATAAAAAGGTCTATGAAAAATGTGTAAAAAAAGTAGGGGTTTCCATTTAAAAAAATTGATGATGACGTCATAGTGAAGTTATCAGTGACGTCATGAATATTTTTTCATTTCAAAAGATGGCATTTTTAAAACAAAAATTGACCTGTCCGAACGATTTTTACAAAAAAAATTTTTACGGAAGTTATGACCTTGGTTCCAAACTTTATCACCACCCGGTATATTATTTTAAATAATTTATTATTTTTTGGTAAAATTGAAAACAGTTATTGTTAATAATTACTTGATGGAGGTTTATACAGATTTTTGAAAGGTCTCATGGTTAAATAAAAAAGATATTAAAAGAATAGTAACAGGGTTTCCACATTTGCACCACTTCCTCTACGATTATTCTTTCCAAACTCACGGGGCCTCTGGCGGTCTGCATTTATTATCAGTAATTCGCTAATATATTTCAAGGGACCTTCACATAAGTGGGATTTTTTATAGCGAACGTAAAATGTAAACATTCGGACACTCCAAGCACAACCCATTCGCAGAGGTTTATTTTTTATTTCCAGACTTCATACACGCAGTTTAATAAAGAAAGATGGGCTTTTAAGTACAGATGCAGAAACCACATTTTCTTCAACAGGAATCTGCAACATCAACTTCAGTTTATAGATTAGAAGGACCATAAATGTTCTCCGAGTTGCATTTCATTCCAAGTTTTGAAAATTGTATAAGGGTTCCACGATAAAAAAAATTGGAACCACTGCTCTAGAAGGAAGATCAACAGCCATGTTTCCAGGCTTCTCTTGAAGTTAACAAACAAATTTCTTCTATTCTATTCCAAACAAAAGTCGACCATTCTTCATTCTTCCTAATCCAAGAAAGTACTGTAGTTGAATTCGTTCAAAAGTTACAATCAAGATTTTCATGTAATGATTCTTTTACAGTATTGAAAAGGCTAGCTGTAATTATAGCTCCTAATAATTCCAAGCGATGTATTTTTTAATTGGACCTACTTTAGGTTTTGCTTGTACTTTTGCTTGAACTTTTCCACATCAATCTCAAAAATAACAACATTTTTTTCATAAAAATATTTTTGAAATAATAATAATATTCTTCAAGTTGTAACATTTTCCAACACCAAAAAAATAAAGATGACATTAAATAAAAATATTCTTCAATTTGGTGTTCTTTCCAAGATGGCGGACCAAAGGTAGTTTTCTTAAATGGAAACCCAGTATATTATAACATTTTTGAATTTCTTATAAAAAAATAATCTTTAGACCGCTATTTTGGAATGGACACCCGGTATATTATTACAATATTTTTTAGAATATAAAAAGTATTGTATATTCTTTCGAAAACCGCATTTTAAAGTAATGTAACTTCCTGTCAATGCTGGGACTCCCTGTATTTATATAGTTTCAAATAAATAATGTTAGCTAATTATAGCAGAAGTGGGTAAATTTTTAATAGGAATTAATAAATTAAGCAATTTTAATACCAGAGGAAATTAATAAGTTGCCTTTATCCTTTAAAAATAGAAGTATTTTAGCAAAGTTTAGTAACGTAGTGTGTTTAAAAGTCCCCAGCGATCCCCTAAGGATTGTATCTATTGTATCAGTTGCATGGCTCGTTAGTTGAAACAAGTTCTAGTATTTATCGTCGTTAATAAAAGATAAAATAATTTTATTAACTCATTGTTTCCTTCACATCAGATTAAACCTAAAATTATTTCACCTTTATTTTTGTCAACAATAATATTTTTATATTAGTACATTTTTTGGTACAACGCCAACGTAGTGAGTTAAAATGATGAGCGAAATCGATATTATAAAGAATGCAATTCATTCTCTACTTCGTAAGATGAATGTATATGTTTGAAGTAAAATTAGAATTTTTGTGTGCAATTTTCTATACGTAAACAGTGTTGAAGTAAAAGCGCAGCATCTCAGGGGAATACTTCCGGTCGCCGGACTATGACATTCTCATATTTATTTGCCAGTTTAATTTCTTCCGCATGTCACAACTCCAGTCACTGTGCCTCGAGTAACTTTAAGTTCGTTGCTTTTATCATGATTTTAGAAGATTTATTTTTTGGTATTAATAAGAAACCAAGTATATATAAAAATTCGAGCAAAACAATTTTCAAACATGACAATACCTTATAAATTATAATAACTTCCCGGAATTCATTTTAAGTTTGGTGAATACTCAACTGTCATTTTTGAAGTATTTGAAGATTATGGCAGTTGCCAAAAAAGAAAATGGTTGTTTTAGGAAGTTGAAAATTAGTAGTTTAGCAGAGATAAAATATTTATTTAACTGGTTTTCTGATGTGAGTACAGAGTTCAACTGTGTTATATTATGAATTTAATAATATAGGACCACATTATATATACACGGCATTAATTTGCAAGTGGCTTATATTTCCAGGAGTATTACATAAATTTTAATGGTGAACATGCCTTAAGGCGCCATTTTCGTACGTTTATCCAACGGTCAATTTGGCATGTATAAGTTACACACATTATTAAATTGTTTATTTTACATCCATATCCTAATCTTGTTCATTTGCAATATTGTTTTTACATGAATTAATTATTAATTTCTTGTTGCAGCATTCTATGGTGTACTTTTTCCATCACTACGAACTACCTGTTATAATTCAGCAAGCGCAGTTTCAGCATATAATCCTGCAAAATACGCATGAAAGACCTATCCTTTTAAATCCTTTTGTACGGCTCACACAATTTTTATCAATTGTGCGATCAACGGCCACCACCCAGACTACCAACACCGCGCAACAAGTGACAACATCGACAACCACCACCGCAACGTCTACAGTTGGCACCTCTGCACAGCCAATTACCTCCACACATTCGAGTCAAACGATGCCGGCCACCGTTGAGTCATTTGGTGCCCAAACCTCTACTGCAGATGCAACAGCAGCAGCTAGTCAAACACACACCGATATACCACCAGCAGGAGGCTCCGATAACACTTACTAGATAATTTTAGATTTTTTTTTTGGTTTAAAAAATTATTAAAATGTGAATTTTTTTACCTGTATATAAATTATTTTTTTTATTTCCATTTGTTATCGGTAAGTATTTACCACGGGATTATGAATATGTATATAACAATTCTTAGTTATGTTTTAATTAACGTATTTATCACTTTTATTTTATGGGTGGTTTCATGGATGACTTTAAGTAATAGTAAATAAAATTATTAAATTATTCATTTCTTATTACTTATGGCTCCTTCACACGACAACACCAGTGTGCCACTGCTTTTGTCGCGAAATTTATGCACCTACCAAACGACTCCAGAATACGTGGAAAGCCTATTAAAGACTTTTCCCAGGTTTAAGGTCAAATTGGGTTCTTTCTTAATTATGATTTTAAAGTTGATGCCTTCTCACTGATGGTTAATAGTTTTCTAAAGTGTACACCACATGTAATATTATCGCAAGTTGATATAAAAAAAGTATTATTTACAATCATCGTTGATTTCCAACGCCAAGCACTTTGCTACATCCTCACCAATGGTAAGTAGATTTTTTCATAAATTTATCAAAAATTACTTTCTATGCAAAGAAAATTGTAAAAAGAAAGGAGCACGTGAATATTATGAAGTTAAAAGTCAAATAAATTTTTTAAAGGATGTGTCCCAGTTACCCCCGATAAAACTTAGCATCAGGGTAACTGGAGTATATTAGTCTCTCCGGAAAACAAAAGCAAGGAAGAACTAGCTGTTAGTTTGACCATATGCAAAATTGGGGATATGGGGGTTTCTCAATTTTTGCAAACGAAAAAACATTGCACTAAAGGAACCGCAAGGAAGAAACAAGAAAAACCTTGCAATATTTATGAGTTCTTTGATTTGCTAGACAAAATCTGAAGATATGTAACAAGACCTTATTCTCAAGTGATCCATCCAAAATCAAAATTTTAGGAAAAGTTCTAAATGTACATTCTGGTGGTAGAGAAAATAGAAAATAATGAAAGCAATTGATAACGAAATAACTATTCTAAAACTCCCTCCTCATTCTACTCATTTACTACAACCGTTTGACGTTGGAGTTTTCAGGTCAATGAAAAGCCAATAGGACAAGACTGTAAATTCCAAAGAGCAAATCCTAGAAAAAAATTCCAAAGAGTGAATTTGTTGAGGTTCTTAATAGCTGTTCACCCAACCCGAACTTTTTGAAGTTCGAACTTAGTTCTAACTTTAAAAAATAAACTATTCGAACCCGCTCGACATAATAATATAAGTTCGAACTCGGTAAAGTTCGATCTGGGTGAAGTTCGGACTCTATAAAGTTCGAACTCGATAAAGTTCGAATTCGGTAAGGTTCGAACTCGATAATGTCCAAACCTACATGTTGAGTATCACTGTAATCGGAAAAATCCTATATCTAAATAGAGGGTGGCCTCACCCTCATGCCATTTGAAAAAATAAAGATATTTGCAAAAAAAACGCATTTTAAAAATTATTGAAATTAGTTTCTCAAAAACGGCCGAATGAATTTCATAATTTACAATTTATTTTACGCATTTAAATTATTTAAGAGTAGTTTTAATAATTTTATTAAAAAAACTAGCCTAAAAAATTTTTTTTGAATGTTAGAAAAAAATTTTTTTTTGTCAAAATCGTACTTATAACTTACCAATAACTACAAAAAAATAGGACATTTTCTTATGCCACATAACATGGTAAAATTTCAAATTTTTATTTTCATAAATAACGAAATTACAGGGGCGATCCTAGTTTCGTGGACAACCGGTATATATTGTACCCAATTGCCGAATTTGGCCAGCAGCCGAAATTTAATATTATCGAACTTTATTTTGAACTTGAACTTCTTTCGAACTCGAAGTTTTTCCAAACTCGAACTTTTTTGAACCCGAACTTTTTGAACTTTTGCATAATGTTCGAATGGTTTGAACCATTTCAAAGTTAGAATGAAAAGTTCGAACTTTAAAAAATATGAAGTTCGTACAGCACTAGTTCTTAACTAAGATTATATGAAAATGCCACCTAGCAGTATTAAAAATGCTTTCAAAGCAACAGGCTTATACCTACAATGTAATACAGAAAAGCTGTTTTTGGAATCAGATCTTTTGAAATATGAAAATAAAATTATGAGTAATAAACTCAGCAGCCTTATTCTTGGACCGGGCGAGATCGTGTCGTCGACGAGACTAGAAGGACAGACCCTTATTTTTTCATGTAAATAAAAAGGACAGAATGATGAATGTAGTCCACCACACGATCTCCACCGGCCTGTTATTAAAAATCCACATCAACTGTCCATGAAGAATCCAATACTGATGCATCCCAGATTAAACCTTGCCTTAAATATCCAATTATCATCAAGTTACAACTCATGCACTCAACATACAATTACTTCCTACTCCTTCAAGTTCTGGGCTAAACAATATTCATATGGGAACTTTACAGTTCCAACCTGACCCTTCAAAAATCATTCTTGGCATAGAGGCGAACTCTTTTCAAGATATTTTAGTTGGCATGCCGAGAAAATGTAAAGACGACCAAAAAGAAACAATAACTAAACGAAAAGAATAGGAAGAAAAACAGAAGAATACAATTGAGCTAAAAAGACCGAATAAAATGCCAAGTCTTCTACAAAAGCATAAAGAAAATCAAAAGTAAACAACGATAAAATTGACCAAAGGGAGAATAAGAAAGTTCACAATGCAACTAAAAAAAGACACAGATCTTTCTCAAAATCTTCAGAAGTAATATACAGTGTGGTCACTCTTACGGTGCACACCATTGGATTCTTGTAAACCTAAAGAGTTACAATGTTGCTTAACTTAAAAAAAGTGCCCCTTTTCAAACTCCTTTAGAATCTATTTAGAAATCCGAGATAGCTTGTTCTAGTCCTAAAATATCATCAAACATCTGAAATTTCGCATTTTCGATTTCCTTCCATATTTTTGTAATCGCTTAACTTTTTCGATTGCAATTTGGCAGTTTTACATAATTTGACATTCTCTATCGATTGGCCTTAGGAAGAAAATTTTAGGTTAACTATATTTCATAATTACATAATTTCAGATCCTAATGGTGTACACCGTAAGAGTGACCACCCTGAATACCGTCCTTGGAAAATGAATTGCAATTAACAACAGCAGATTGGTGCAGAAGATGATTTGAAATAGAGAAAGCTACTATAAATTATCCCAAAATGTTCAAAACGAAAGAAATTAATATGTTGAAGGACCTTATTTTGTGTCCTGAAGCTTCGTTTATAACAAAAATAAAAAGAAACAAAATAGTAAAAATTTCGTATGCCATTATGAGGTGTCTTGTCCTAGACAAATAGATAATTTTTACGTTTTTCTAAAATTACCCGTTATTACTCATCTTACCAAAAGCCAAATTGTGAAAACATCTCCTCTTTTTGTTAGATGTTTGTGTGGACATTTGGAAGTACTTGTGTTATATAAACTGCTGGAAGTATCAAGATTTTGTGTAGTTCTGGAACAGTGGTTTACTATAGTATCAGTTGGTTTGGCTTTTGTAACTGCCCGAACTGCTTTCTTTTGATGTGATAACACTTTACCCATGTGGACTGAATCTTCATAAGCTAAAATTTCATACGTGCTGCATCTTGATTCAAAATCTCACTTATTTTTCTTACTGCAATTGTTACTGATTGTATTCTTGTACTGTGTGTAGTGTAGTTCATGTTGGATTACATGACCGGAATATTGCAAGGAAGATCTAATGAAAAACAATGGACTAAGAATACTACCCTGAGGAATACCATGAGTTATTAAGAGTGTTGTGCTTCGTTTTTCTTTAATTTTAATATACTGTGTTCTGTTACAAAGGAACGATTGGATCAACTTTAAAGATGTTCTACGAAAACTGTATTGGTGAAATTTATCAAAAAATAGATGATGTGGCATTAGATCGATTGCTTTTGAAAGATCACACAGTATTGTAGATACAATACTACAATCCTCTAAAGTCTAAAGCATTGGAAATTTTGTTCAGGAGATTCAAGAAGTACTTTTCCCAGCTTTAAACCCAAATTGGCTGAAAGTGAAATAATCCATTTTTTTAAATAATAGATTCATTATAACAAACTATGATTTTTTCCCAAATGTGACGTAAAATTAGGTCTCAGTTAACCAACTTGACCTTATTGTTTTATGACACCACCAATACTTTTTTGAACGATTCAAGCTTCTCATATTTTAGAAAATTTGTTAATTTCTTGAAGGTGGTTTAAATTACTTGAGATAGTTTGTGTTCAAGTACTGAAAGTGAAAACTTGTTGATTGGATTTAAAAATTAGTATTTTTATCTTTCTACCTGAAAGTATTTCTGTAGTGGAAACTATAGGGGTTGAAATTTAAGGTCAATATTTTATTTGAAATTTATCTAGATGAGAAAAAAGAAACCGCTGAAAGTGTACTGAGGGATCAATGCAGGTATTATCAGTGAATCCAGACGTTCCAGCTCATTGACGTTGGTGTGATGCTCATTCAAGTAACAGAAAGTAGTCGATCGTTCATCGCTCATCGTCGATCTACTAACCCGATCTACGTAATTTTACTCCTAATGCCCAAATTCGTTTATTTGAGGAATCGGGAGGGAGTCGAAAGTATAAATTTGGGGAATTTAATTCGGGGGAAATGAAGTCTTTTAGTAGTATAAAGTATTTAAAAGTCATCATTTTTATTTAAGCAAATTTTCTAATTACACGAGGTTTTCTTTGGGACGAATTGCTGTGCTTTCCGGTGTTCTTTTGAAGCAGATAATTATCCACAACACCCAGCGGCTTCACTGACTTTAGATAACTTTTGTGCTTAAATCTTTGCTTCAAGTTTTACCTTATCATTCCATTAATTATCTTTAAGTGAGATATGATTATGATAAACTCGTCAGAATTTAAAATTCCTAAGCGGAAACTTAAAAATGCCCTTTGATCTTTTTATATGTTTTGATAGGTTAATTTTTAAAAGTAAATTTCTCGAGAGAAAATATTTGTGCTTTAATGTACATTTCATCGTTATGAATAATTTAAGCAAAATGTTTTTATTTTAAGCACAACACTAAAAGACGGCATGCACAAAACTTTTAATTTTGTAACTTCTAGAAGCCTTATTGTTTTTAAGTTTCGTAGCTACGATTCTGATACAAATTTAGGAATAGCAATACAAAGAAAACTTGTAATGATCTAAGGTTTCTTTGTTGTTAGCCGTAGGAGATTGTTTCTAAGGTAACTAGTAACTAGAGCCGCATGCAGGTATCCCTGTGCTTTGTAATGAACCTCCAAGCTGCAAATAAAATACAAACAATTTTCAGCTCCAAGCTTACCTTTTAAAATCTTTAACGGAATCCTTTTATTTACAATTGTCACAAATTAAAAATGAAACTTTTGTATCAAGGAATGAGTCTCCTTATTATTTTTACAGGCATTTAGAATTTTGGATTATTTCAGCTTTCCTTTAACAGCGGCGCACCCAAAGGGGGGTTGGAGAGCAATTTCTTCCCTGACTAATTATGAGAAATGAACTTCTTTCTAAAAAATCTAAAAATTTCTAGACAAAATTGAGTGTAAAGTGGGATTTCGCACATTTTTGTCCAGAACTCAAAAATGAAAAATGATAGCAAAGTGATTCTTTTTTTGGGTAAAAACTTATCTAAACCTCTTTCCAAAAAAATATAAAACTTTAGTTTAATTGGTAAATTAAAAGTTTTTTTAAGATTCTATGATTTAAGTATTTTCGAAGTTTACTATTTCAATAATTTTCTTGAAAACTACTAAAGTTATCCATAACACCAAAATTTTATACCAGAAACATATAGCATCTAGATGTATTTTAAAAAATATTTGGTGAAAATCGATCGAGTAGTTTTTCATAATAAAATCCCAAAATATTTGCTAAAATTTGGGCACAAATCCGGCCCTCGAAACTTTATTTGAATACTTTTAAACAGTTTATTCGAATATTCGGAAAGAACAATTTATTCCTTCAATTTTCTTTTTTTTTGAAAAATCTAAAATTTCTAATACCTTGGCGAGGGAAATTCCTGGGATAGTCACTTTTCCTTAAAAATATATTTATAAAAGTTTTTAGAAATTTTGTGGAGATATTAATATTATTTGCAAGGTGATAATAATAATTTTTAATTTAGAATATTTTCAGTTATTTAAAAGAGCAATAAAAATATATCTTTCTGTAAGAAAGTTTTAATTAAAACTCAACACGATAATGCGGAAATTTGCATTTAGCCGCAGTATAAAGTGAAAAAACATTGGGAAAGCTTGCGGTCGCTTTCTATTAATTCCTTGCCACTTTTAAAAGGCTCGAAAAGGTGTTCCTACAAAAAACAATCCGATAAAGTAAGCTAAAATTGCAAATAACTAAGGGTCCTTAAATAATACATTGCTTCGAAATTGAAATAAATGGAGCATGGTGAGATTAAGCGCATTGCAGTGGGCACAAAAAGATAAATTGCAAAGGATGTACAAAGGACAGCCGGCGCTAAGAGTGCTTGTAAGAAATAAATGTCAAATTAGCCACGAAATTCATTAATTACAACTTATTTTAATTGCATTAGCTTCCTGGTTTTACATTTTTTAGCAATCACTCTTTGATTTATGTACTTACAAATTTTCAACAGCACACTACCATTCAAGCATCATCAATTGCAAACAACTACAAAATTGCAAAATTTCATTAAATTTACCCGTCACAATTCAAGATATCATATTTTATATGTTCCACTTTTTAGTTCCTTCAAGCTAAGCGATCACCCTCATGCGGCCAGCGTGGAACTAATGAAATGACGTCATAAGTGGGTTAGTTGATATAATGCTTTTCGAAGGTTACGCCGCTTGGCGCTGACATCGTAAAAGTGGCAAGTTCTTATTGGTTGATCTCCCTCTTGCGCCAGTTTGTGAAACTAATGGGATGTCGTCAGAAATAGGTTAGTTGCCATCAAATTGTCGTGTTTACGCTTTTCACCAAGGTTCTGCGCTTGAACTGACCTACTTGTAACGTCATTTTTGGCATAAGACATTAATTTAAATCGCCAATGCTGCAACAAAAACTGCAATATGCAATCGATTTTTTAACGATTGTCTTATAAAAATGTAAGATAAATATTGAAAATTGAAAAAAAAATCACCTCTTTTTTTGCAGAGAAAATAAAGCTTGTTCTTCAATTTTGGACAGTATATTATTTTAAAATAAAGCTATGATTAGAATTATTATCATCAAAAATAACTGCTAAAACTATTTAGAAGTCAGAAAGTCATTAAAAACTACTATAAATATTTAGATTTTATTTGTTTTATAGCATTACTTAAATCAAATACTTAAAATATTTTTCAATTATTTTTTTAATTTTTATTCTTTTTGATTTTGGCCAGCTTTATTAATACCTAATTATTATCATCAAATACTACTAAAAATTTTTATCATCAAAAACTACTAAATATATTTAATAGTTTTTGATGATAAAAATTACAAATTATAGCCTTTCTTTAAAATCATGATTACCAAAAATCAAGTTCTATTAAAGAAGAAGAATCGTCAACTTTACAAATTTCAATGTCCTGATTTTAAAGAAAAGCTATAATTAGCAATTTTTATCATAAAAAACTATTAAATATATTTAGTAGTTTTTTGATGATAAAAATTTTTAGTAGTATTTGATGATAATAATTAGGTATTACTAAAGCTGCCCAAAATCAAAAAGAATAAAAATTAAAAAAATAATTGAAAAATATTTTAAGTATTTGATTTAAGTAATGCTACAAAACAAATAAAATCAAAAGTACCTCAAGAATATCTTTCCATTTTTATTAATTTTTTAAATTTATTGATTTTCGTTTTTTAATATATTTTTTTAACTTTTTTCGCCCTAACATATTTTGAAACATAAAGGATAATTATATCTTGAAATTTTATAATTCTCTAGTTTGAATTTAATAATTTTAGAAAAAGTATTTTAGAAATATTTAATTTGAAAATATTAAAAAAAAAACTAAGAAATAAATATATAATTTTTTTTTCATGATATATACTTTTTTAAGGTCAACAGAATTTTTTAAAATACAGATTGACCCAGAAATGGAGCATAATCCAAAGCTATTAACAAAATTATGTCACTTTTGTCTAGACTAGACCTTGAAACGAGAGAGAAGGAACTTCTTACAATCTCCCTGTCTCTCTCGTCAGTGTTGCCAATGTACCTTAAGAAGAAAATATACCGTCAACTGAGGTAACTTTGGCCAAAATCTTGGAGACGATAGTTTGATCTATTGTTAGTTACCGGTTGGTACACTTAATATACTTTGTACTTTGAATATGTGTAAAACGAAAGTTGTTATGTACAGTTGGTCCCAGCTGGAAGTAGGATAAAAGTAATCAATATCGCGTATTCTTTGTCCTACTTCCAGCTGGGTCAACTTTACTTACCACAGTCAAAAACCATACGTAGTTCTGGATCTGCAAACAAAAGTTGTTCTGTAACAAAATATTCGCAACATGTAATGGTGAATATGGAGCAGCACTGTAGCAGTGGCAAAAGATGGAACTACAACACTCTTGGTATTGGAATCTAGACAATGCTGTTACCTGTCGTTTATCACAAGAACCAAGTCGATAGCTCTATTTGGTAACAGTAGATCAAACTCTTTTTCCAAGATTTGGGCCAAATATACCCTTAAGGGTCAAAGTTACCCCGTAAAAAATTTATGAATAATTGAAATTACGCACTGATCGCAAAAGTCTTTGGGTTCTTGACAATTTTACAGAAAGCTTGATGAACTTTTTAATCAGGCTATGAAAGCATTTTTTAAACTACAAAAATAGAAATATTAGAAAAACGTAAAAATTTTGGCAGTTAAAAACTTTGAAGATTGAAACCCCCGTAAGTATTTTGTTTCAGATATGGATTTTTTCAAAGACTTTTCTATTTTTTTTATATAGACCGGACACGTGTCAAATTTTTGTGTATCACTGGCGGCCATTTTAAAGTATCTTTTTGGCGGTAAATTTGAAATACTGTATCACATAACCTATAATTCTCATAAAAACTTGTCAAATTCGATTTTCATTTGATCTGGGAACACTAAAAAATAGGAAATTAACCGAGGTGAATATAGCTGATGGACACTTTTAAAATGGCTGGCGTAGTTCACGTGATACGCGTTGGGGGCGCTGATGTCTATTTTAAAATAGCTGAGATTTTCTATATTTTACAAAGTACCAGATACAACAAACGACGTCCGGTAACAACAGAAAATATAGATGTCTTTGGATTTTTAAAGACAGCTAGATTTTTTATATATAGGGTGTCCCAAAACTGGTGCATACGCCAAAGCTCTTAACGAAATAATATCACTTTTGGTTAATGACATTCTGATGACCTGGAAAAGAGAGAGAGAGAGTGTAGTTTTTACAATCCCCGTCAGTGCTCGTCTCTCATAAGTTAAAATAACTAGCATTTATAGCATTTTGACTAAATAATTGATTTATAAGTATCCATACATACATAAAGTTCACATAAACATGTTTTCATTTATTACTCCACTACTAGCTTTATTAAATGACCACCAGAGCTCGTATCTGATCTCTGAAATCCCGAATTGTCTAAAATACTTATTTCTATCATTGTCTTTGATACATACCTACCAAAGACTTCTATGTTTTCTATTGTTGACAACCTGTAATTTTTTTGTGTTTCACTGGCGGCTATTTTAAAGTTGACCTGTGTTTTTCTTTATTTTACAAATTACCAGATACAACATACAACTAATGCGATGGATTATGATACTATCGGTTATTGCTTAATTGAATGGTAAAAGTTGTATGCTCAAAGTTAGCTCATTAGCAGATAAAATTTTCAAATAAAATGACGCATTTTAAGGTGATGTAAAGCGTGTCCGGTCTATGCACAGTATAAATAAATACCAGTAGCGACACTCCCGTGTCTATCTTAGTGCCATTTCTATGGTGCGTATCTGGTACCATTGAGTTTAGAACTGCAAATTACAAATGGTGACATTTCTCTATGATCAAATTAATTTTAAAGGCGTTGCCATTTGAATTAAAATACCGTAATTAATGTAATAATTGATGAAAACTGTATATTATTACATTTAAGCTTGTCAAAATCATTAAAAACTTCAATTTTAATCAAAACTTTGCAAATGTATGTTACATTTTTATGGTTAGAAAAAGTGACGTAAATTTAAATTTGCCGCGTGCGTGTCTGAGTATACATATATATATATCGTCAAGGTCACCAAAAATTGTCCCTTCAAATAACATGTAATTTGCATGAAGTGTCGCTACTGGTAGTTGCCTATACTGTGGTCTATGTATAACAATAGAAAACATAGAAGTCTTTGATACCTACTGATTGCAAACTTCACATAAAATCTTACAAATATACTACTAAAATTTATGTTATTTTGTTATTAATTTGTAAAATGATGTTTTTGAACAATTAAAACCAAAAAATATCTTGTTTTCTTGATTTAGTATTTGGTGTTATTTCATTTTCTCAGATTAAATTGGCTACACTGTGAAGAGAGAGTTGGGGATTGTAAAAACCGTAAGAATTTTCCTCTCTCTCGTTTTAAGATCGGGATACCTAATTTTTATTATTTTTTACTCACAGCTTCTGGTTAAATTAAAGAGGATGTCACAAAACTGGCGTGAATTGTAGGAAACTCTTGGTAGAGTTAAAATTTTAGTTAAAAATTATTTATCTTTTTTCTCTATACAAAATGTTCCGCAATGTTATACTCAAATTTTGGAACATTAATCTAGGTTCAATACTAAAATTAAAAAACCAAAAAGTTGTAGGTCAATCTTTCTTTATTTAAAATTTACAGCATTTTGAAATTTTCAAACTCTAAAACAAAAAAATAAATATGAAGACCAGTTAATACTACATTGTGTTTTGCGAATACCAACGAGCACAAGCACAGCAAGCAGGAGGACATTTTGAAAATGTTATTATTTGAGAATTTGGCAGAGCTGATTTTTTTTATTCGAAGGTTCTAAAATTGTGCTCTAACTTTTGAATAAAAAAATATAGACCTATAATTATTGTATTTTTTTGTCTTAAAATTGAACCTAGATTGCGCTCACAAAATTTGTGCATAACCATACGGAACACCTTGTATAAAAAAGGCTTCTATTTGTGATGGTTGTACAGAATTTTAATAATAAAATCTTCGAGACTTATTTTACCATGGAAATCATTAGAATAAGGAATATTTTTTCGTTTTTCTACCAAGAGTTTCTGACAATGAAGTAAGAGCTGATACGCTCTATATAATTTATCCAAGATCTGCGTTTGGATTTAAAAATAATAAAAATACAAGGCACTTTTAAAGATCACCAGTAATTGTAATTAAGAAAATATCATATTTTTTCTTCTAATATTAGAAAATATTACTTACCTTATTTTTGCATTCAATTTTTACAAATCCCTAAAATTACCCGTCGATTTGATTAAAAATATCTTATAACTAAACAACTATTGCCTTTTATTATTGAAACTTCAAAGGAAAACGATGAATATTAAAGTTTTTTATTACAATTTTAAGAAATTTAATTTTACTTGTAAAAACCAATATATTATTTAATCATGAAAACTGTATAACTTTTTCTCCTTGCTTAAGTTAAATAATTGTAAAAATATACTTTAATTTTAAATATTTTTGGGCTTAATTAAATCCTCAAACAAAAAATGTTAACTTTAAATTTAACTTTATTAAATTAAAAGGATCTAAAAACCAGTTTAAATAAAAAACAAGTTTGTGTGTTTCATTAACCTTATATAAGTAAAATCCTGTAATGGAAAGGTAGGGGTAATACTAGGGACTGAAAGTAATAAAAGGTTTATAAAAAAAGCAAAGTTTGTTTATTTAAAATGAAAGTTTTAACAAAATTGAAATATGCGAAGGATTTTTAAATTTTTATTTCTCTAAACATGAGATGAATTTATAACATTTTAATGCTTTTTTATTATAAAATTATTATGCCTTCCAGATTTTCTTGGATTCTTCACTAAAGTTGGTATCTGAAACAAAGAAAATTAAAGGAGTAAATTTTATATTTAAGGACAAAAATATTATATGCCTAAAAGTAAAGTTTGCGTCTTTTGTAACAACCTATAAAAACCTTAATACAAATTTGATTCGAATTTGATTAGATAGTGGGTAAATAATAAGTTAAAGCAATTCTTCAATAAATATTAGTAAATAAACCAATATTGACAATAACCAAATATTCAAATATTATTACAGTTCACAAACTTATTGGTTTTTAAGAGAGCGAAATTTAATCAACTGGTTTTCGTATTTCGAAGGTCTAGTAATATACTTGGGTTTATTTGAACTCTCGAAGAGATTTTGTACAACTAGTAAAGTAAATAATAACAAGATTGTTAAATGATTAAATAATAACTTGAAATGTAAAGAAATAAATCGTATTTTCATTAATAATATTGGTGCATGATTATTAAAATTTTGTTGAAGTAAGTTAGGAAAAATTAGGAATGCACTGTTACTTTTACCGGAAAGGATTAGGTCATCCATCATACGTCGGTTGTCGGTTATCCGTATGTTGATGGTTGAAGTGGCTGTGGTGAGAAGTTCCAGTTTCTGCAACCTCAAACAACCGCGATTCTACATCAATCATTCTTTCCCTTTTTATTTTCCCACCCGAATTTCTATCACACTTCGATAGCTTATATATAAACCATTTCTCTTCTTTAACCCATAACGTGATTTTATAAAGCACCGTAATAATATACTCTTAAATCATTTATATAAATAGCTTCAAGTTTAACTTTTATACCACATAAATTGACTCAAATTTTATTTGATTTTTACCAAATAATTGTCTTACTTAGCAAAAATTATGGTGAATGCGCAGGGTACTTGTTAAGGTATGAACAAATTTTTAATTCAAAGTTAATAAAAGTAAAAAAGTGTTGGATGAATGATTGCTTTTTTATGCGAGGTTAATTTAAAACTTTTATTGGAGCGTTAATAAAGTTATATAAATGAGAGTTCTCTTATTTATGTGTTAAAAGTTATTTAGCGTGGTTATGGGAAATGATATCACTTCCTAATCCCGGCACCTTAAAAATCAAAAAGACAGTGCATTACTTTAATCTTGTCCCAGAGCTCGGGGTGAGGCATCGTCAAAGGACTTGATCCTGGCTGGTAGTGGACCAACGTCTGAATAAGCATGATCGTTTGACATTTCCCACGTGGCTTGCCTGAATTACTGTGGCGAATTAATAAGATTTCTGAACATTCTTACTGCTGCTCCCGCCCTTACATCCCTATCAAAGTTTTTAGATTGACTTGATGAATCCGAAAAATAAAGACGAAACTAATTTTCTTGTACTGCTCAAGCGATAAAGATTAAAAACGTGACAGACGATACTGAAAAATATAGTCTTATTTTTTTACCAGTTTAATATTCATAAAATTTAAATTAATGCTAATATTTTGGAAATTTAAATATAAATTATATTGCCATTTGAATATAACATATCTACAACCATCTGCATTATTCATTTAATATAATCGGCAGTAATTTTACATTAATATTTTGTAAGTTTTTATTTTATTTATTGTTATTTAGTCAATTGAAAACATTAAAATAAATACCAAATAGCTCCCACAGTGACAGGAAACACATCCTTTGTTGAAGGTCGTCTAAAGAAACAGCTTATGTATGGTAACTTTAGATTTTAAGTCGCTCCAAGAAAAGAAATCTTCCATTGTACCATCTGGGAAAAGGGAAAAAATTGACGTATCAACTGGAAAAGTATAAGGAGCTCAATCCAGCTGAAACATTAATACATTTTTCTCTAGTACATCATCATTTTTTAGAACATAGGTAAATATGGGGTCAATCATATCCTCCAGCACATTTACATATTGGGTCTATAATGTGGTTGCCATAAATACCAACCCAAACATTTTAATGGTATCTGACAAAATTACTTCCAAGGTGAAGATCCATAAAGGGGTTTAGAACTAACAAAACATAAAAATTACAATCAAGTATAAGGAATATTTTACTTATATATGAACACATCCAATTTTTGAAAAATTTTACCAGATATTGTTATGGTTGAATCAATGACTAATCAAGGAAGAAGCAGCTTCATAATACGAAGATCATGGTCACAAATTATTTGAAAAGTAGTATACCAAAATTGGGGTTGTTTGAAGATGAAGATTAACTTTTTCAAATATAATTTAATGGAGAAACAATTTTTTGCTCATCCTAGTTTGTTGCTATTAAAATGGTAAAACGTTATTGTGTGTTATCTTTTATCTATCTAAGGTATCTAATTTTTAATTCATATATTAATTATTGTAGGTTGCTTGTGTAATTGTCAGTTCGATGTCTTCGATTATTTACCAGTTTAAAAAATTGGACAACATCAAAATAGGCTTCATTTATTTAAGTCCGTCATCTACAAACAAACTCATTTTTGGTACACTACTTTTTAATTGTTTCGTGTCCATGGTCTTAGAATTTTGAAACTGTATCCTCCTTGGTTAGTCATTTATTTTATATCATAAGTATGAATTAAATCTTTCAAAATTTTAATGTGTTTTATATAAGTTCAAAATGTGAAGATGTGGCAATAAATTATCTCGAAATGTACAAGACAAATTAAAAATTTGTAAGAAAATAGTTTGGTTTTATGAAGACTTCTAAACTCCTTTATCTGATACTATTTTCTTGCATTATTATTAGGTTGTTCAACTGATATTTTTTTAAATATAATTTGGTTAGGTGATTATGAAACCATGTCATTCTAAAGGACAACTATTGCTTTACTATTTTAAGAAGAAAGTTCCATATAGGGTGTTTTATTGACATTTTTGCCAACTGTTAAATAAAACACACAAAAAGAGCAATTTTGGGCAATTTTTTTTTCCAGTTCAAATTAGACAGCTCGTGATAGCAACTATGCAATTGGTCCAGAAACTAATAACGATCGAGGTGTTGTTATGATGGTTCAAAATGTGGAAATCATTGTCTTGAAGATGATCAGCGTAGTGGTTGACCACGGAAGGTTGATATTAGCGACCAATAACCAATTAGTTGATACCGTCCTACGGACAACTGTTCATGAGCGGAACTAGGAGTATCAAGCATGATAAATTTCAACCACTTCTGAGATAATAAAGGGCAATAAACTATATAAATGGTGCCTCAAGATTTGAACAAAAAGCAAGCAAATCGACGTTGGTAGTTGTCGACTGCACTTCTTCTCAGGGATTTCTTGATCGCAATGTATCGTTTTGTGAAATGTGGGTTCTGTATGACATTCGAAAATGATAGGACCAATGAATGACCACAGTAAAGCCCCAAAATCGAACTGTTTGGGGATCTGTAGTGCTTCCTTAAATCGGGAGAAACCATCACAGCAAGGAAGTATTTTCAGCAGATAGACAAAAATTTCAGCGTAAGCAAACAAAAAGGGTCCTTTGACTTATTGACTATCATATTTTTAAGAATCTTGATCAATTCTGAAGGGAAAATGATTCAGAAACCATGACTATGTAAAAAATGAATTTTTGTATTCTAATTTTTGAGATGAGAACTTGACGATGATTTGGGAGAGTAATTACTAAAGGTAAAGGTGGATGATTCAACTCCCAACTTTTCAAAGTTCAAAAGTTGGGAGTTGAATCATTCACCTTTACCTTTAGATCTAATTTTTATTTATGCGGTATGAAAAAACTAAATAGCGTGGGCAATAGTAGGTATTAATAAATATTATGGTCACTATTTGTTAAGATGATAGTCGGCAAAATATTTGAAAAGCATACTTTTCGCTAGTAAAAATTGATTTTTGGCCATAATCAAACATTTCATAAAAATCCAACCGGTTTCGCTTCTAATTGAATATAGTTTTCATATACAGGGTGAGCTAAAATGGACAATTCAAATTTCCCGCCTAAAAATCTGGGGAATTTGTTCGCTTCAAGTTTATAGTAACACAAAATTACTTCAAAATTATAACAAAGTAGGTAGACTACACAGAAGCAGAGGCGTAAGTCGAATTTTTACCGTTTTGTCAATACATCGGATTTTTGTATTTAGTTATTGGCACTTCTGTTTCATAAACATCAGTTCTTATCAAGACTAATTTGCGTAAATCTTTCTTTTGTGTTAGCATCTACCTCGAAAATGAAGGTCACAATTTTCAACATTTGACATTTGTCATAAAATTCGAGAGCTAATTCTACATTTTTTATTTTCAAAAACACAAAACCATAATAAATAACACAAATTTGAATATTTGTTTAGAATTCTTGATTTGTTATGATCATTATATTCAGTTTGAAATTAATATTTGCTACGCCATTGGCCTAATAGGGGGTTTTCTTTTTAAATTTGTAGTTGTACCAACCTGCATATTTGGTTGCCTACATATCAAACCACAATCATTTTAGCTCACCCTGTAGAATTTATGTATTTTAAATACAGGGTGTTCCTGTATAACTCTGGCAAATTTTTTGTGGTGGTAGAGGAAGTGAAACTAAGCACTTATAAAGTTTAGTCCGGAAATGCTTCCATAAAAAGTTAAACCACTTCAAATAATTTAAAAAAATATATTTTTTTGTAAATAAAATAATTATTATAAGAGATATTAATTTGAAATTTTGGCCACAGTTTTTTCACATAAGGATACACATTTTCGGCTAATAAAAGTTTAAAAACTCTTTTCAGTGGCGTTACATGAGGGGGGTCAACAACATTTTTTGGTCATATCTTTTGTTTCTTTACGTTTTTGATAATTTTAAAAGTACTAAAAGAAAAGGTAATCTTATTGTATGTAGTTTCGATGCTTCATTTTGGAGTAAAAGTAGATTTTATAATTTTTAGTTAATAATATGAATTGAAAAAAAAACTTAATTTTTTTGAAAATTTTTTAAGGAAGCATTTCCGGACAATACTTTATAAGTAAAAAATGCTTAGTTTCACTTCCTCTGGACACCCTTTATAGTCTATTATATAGGTATACTTTTAGAAAAATGCGTTTTTATCCTTGTTTCAAAAATACGCCCCTATAATATATTGTACTTGAAAACTATGTTCTGAATACAGTTTTTTTACCAAAATATGTGCAGTCGAAGTTAAAGTACTCCGATAACGACAGTTATGCTTGTTTACTTCACCTCTCAAAAAATATTGCTTCGTGTGGCTAACGCAGAAGTTTTGAAACTGAGTTGAAGTGTCTATTTTATGTATGGTGTCTATCATAATTTTTTCATAGACTCACTAGTCTGTATTCAGCGACCGTGATCAAAATTTTGGAGACGTCGTTAACGTTTAAGACCTCTTTCAACAAGTATTTCTTAGGAAGAAATATTTTTTGATCATGTGTTTAATGATAACGACGTCTCTAAATTTTTCATCACGGTCACTGAATACAGACTACTGGATTTAATCCCTAATCAAAATTATCCGCGCTCAATTCTTGGTGACAACAAAACTTGGAGGGGAGAGTGGGGTACAGTGGATCACTTTTTTTAATAATCGACTTAAATCACTAAATAAACAATTAACTTCAAACTTTTATAACTTGATTGGTAATATGGGATCTTAACTGTCGAATCATCGATGGTTTTTTGGTACGAAGGTTTTTTTAAGAAAGTGGGAAATAGTCCACTGCACTCCGCATTTGGGATACACTGGATCAACGTGTGGGATATTGGGGATTACCATGCATAGGTACTATTTCTACTGATTTTTGCTTGCAACAATGCACTGATTCAATGTAAATGTTACATGGGACTAGATTCAAGAGGATGGACGTTTTCAGAATCGACGGTTCTAGATTTGCAGTTCTGTCCGTACCTTCTTTTAAAAATTAGTTAAATAATTCCTATAATCGCAATTCATTGTGCTCTATAAGGAAACGGTCCACTGTTCCCCAACACGCCATATATGAAAATATTACGCATTTCTGAAATTAACCTAACGTGTAGTCAACAGACAAGAAATATACTCTCTCCTACAGTTGAAATTTAAAATTTTTCAAAATTCTGTAGTCTCTATACTGTGGTCAACCTGGTTCACCTTTTCGAGAATTTCAGGAAGCACAAACCTTTTAATAAATAAAGTAACTAGATTCAAATCTCACATTCTTCAAATTTTCCTAAAATTTAACTGTTTATGCTATCGTTTAGAGAATGTTGAAATGTTGAAATATAAAAATCGAGCAGTGTTCTGTTGGGGAAAGTGAAGCATTACCTAGAAGAAGAAGTGCTTTAAATAAAAACCCATTATTACCTTTCAGGAATTTTCGCAATTAAAAAAATGTATCTATGCAAATATCTATTTAATTGTATCAAGCATGTAAAGGTATAGAATTTTTCTTATTTACCGACAATTTTAATGTTTGAAAGTTGAAAAAATTTGGGTAATTTTTTATTCCACTTCAAATTAGACAGATCGTGATATCAACTATGCAATGTAGTTTTTTATGTATCAATTTATCACCTATTAAACACAAGTTATTTTCTTATAGAGATGCACGAAGACCTTTCTTCAAGTTCTCCCAGTTTAAAAGAAACAGCAGAAAATTTATGAATATAAGACCTGTAATACTTTTTCAAGTGGTGTATTGAGAAAAAAAGCAATATTCGAAATATTCAATGTTAATGTAATAATGTAACCTAAAACATACAATTGTGAACTTCAGGTCCCTAGGGCGTAAAGTATGGTCACCATTACTTTTACCCCCTCTGAGGTGTGGGAGCGTAATTGTTTTGTTTTGCGCTTACCTCAGGAATAAACATTTTAAACAACCTTTCTTTGAAAATAAATGGAGTCTTTGATGATGTTTTTGAATTTTGGTAATATTAATGAATTAAAATTAAAAAAATTAAAGTTTCTTTTATTTTCCGATAACCAACAGTTTTAATTATTATATCTTGACTAGTTGCATTATTATTTGCTAAAAACGTTGCATGTTCATGTTTTAGAATATGTTAGGAATTAAAATATATAAAATATAACGAGTCCACGGATATAACGAGCAATTTCGGAGATATATTTTGGTTCCCATGTAATTCAATTCAAAACTCCACGGTTATTACGACCCTTTTCACGTATATAACGATTAGTTTCTTTTCAATGAGTTTTTTCATTTATAGAATTTATATTGCCACCCGTGGGATTCGAAAATGTTAATTACCATCGACTTCGAGGAAGTACATTTTCCTATTTTGTAATATAAAAAAAGGAAATTATTGTAAACATTTGATTTTATTAAAGATAATGGCCTCGTACAAAAAAATCGGAGGGTAAAACAACTTCATCTTCTAATTTGTATTGAATATTCACAATTATATCTAAAAACTACTGCCAAAAGTAATCTTATGTCAAAATTTATATTTTGTCAAAATTTTAGCAAAATTGTAACGTTTTGTTAAAAAATTTCAAGAAACTTTAACATCCTGTATTTCTAAAATTTAACTTCTAGGAAATAAATGGTTGCTTATTTTTATTTAAAAATTAGTCATAAATTCAATTAGCAAAGTTACCGACGCTTGGTTGGAAACACCCTGTATATTACCAATTAGAATAATAGCATGTAAATACATTATCACGGTTATAACGAGGTCTCTTGGTGCTCGTTTTAACCGAGTTCTATTGTAGTTTGTTCAAGTTATAGATACTACATTGTTATCAAAAAGAAGTTTCTAGTTATTTATTTCAAAAGGGCTCTTAGTAAATCATTTAAATTTTGTAAATCACCAAATATGCACTTTACTCACTTCAATGATTTTTTTAAGATTGTGTAAGTGGTATTTTGAAAAGAAACAATGATAACTTTGTAGCAGCTCCTTTAGGAAGCATAAATAAGAAACACCCTGTATAGAATTTAAGGTTCTCTCCTTTATATTGGGAGTAAAATTTAATTTAAAAACATTCACCAAAATATCGGCATTTGAAATTTTGAACCAAACACCCTGTAATATGTGTAACAATTATGGCGAATGCGCCGGGTATCCAGGTATATTTTTATAATGACCGACCATTGCATGATGAAATAGTATTCGAGACGATTCTTTTAAAATTTTCTGGTGTTTTATTTATTTTCTATAAAACTGGATATTTTTATTATGTCAAATTTGATGAAAATCGGTTTAAAATTGAAAAAAGGTATTGAAATGAATAGAAATGAAGTATTTAGGCTATGAAGGTTGGGACAACTAATTGTAAGAATTAGATGCAAGGTTTGGATACTAACTTACAGTGTCGCGGCGACATTTCGGATAGCAATATCCGGTTAACGCTGCCATTTAATCAGCCCCGTAAGAGATATATTGATCCAGCTCGCATTTCATTACGTGCCCACTCACCCAGCGTGTTGTCTTTTTATTTCGCAGTAGAACCCGATTTTAGTTTCGTTCCTCTTTTCAGCTACCAGACAAAACAGACAATAATAAATAATTAAGTTTTCTAATATCCTATTCAGTACAAACTTTACTTTTCCTAATATTAATTTTACTCCCAGGTACAACATTGATTGCATATTTTAGAAACTTATTTTATAAATAAAATATTTCTTGTAGTTACAAACTACACGTTTAATAAAATTTGACGAATACCTAGTATTAAAGGCTGAAACCGTTTAATTTAGCAAGTTTAAATTAAACTTTAATTGGTGTACTTCATGATTCAAGAAGCAGTTTCTAACCAATCATTCATTCGAGCTATTTACATACAGCTCTCTCGTAAAAACGTAGAGCAACTTTTAATGTAAAAGTAAATAATCATACTTTATACCTGAAAAACATGTATTTTTAAATTTTATTAAAATTTTGACATCGTGTTATTTGTAAAACTCGAAAATTTTAATGATAATTTATATAATTTTATTGTCTGGAAAAGTTTGTTGCTTCACGTACCATAAGAAATCTTTGATTGAAGGTTAATTGTTTGGAAGAAGACCTGTCAGAAAGCCAGTACTTTCAGAGACAAATCGCTAATCCAGTCTTGGTTTTATTAGAGATCATTTGAATTGAAAGTGTATATTGTAAGATTATTGTCAATACTTTACATTATGCTTTGAATACTTTTTTGCTGATTTTGTTGTTCGGAAACTAAAAACAATTTAGCTCTGCGTCTCTGTTCAAATTATGAGATTTGAATTCATTTAGAAAAGCTTAACTTCGTTGGTTGTCGCGACTCTTGTTAGCCATAGTTAATTTTAGTGGACTTTCCGCTTTGTAATAATATCAATTACACAGTTTAAACGTGCATTTCCTTCGAAGCGCGGACGCTAGCGGCTGCCGCTTGGCGGTCACGGCAAAGCGTCAGACGCTACTTTAAAAGCGGCTGACGCCAGTTGACAGTTTATTTGAAAATCATCTTCCACCTTCTCTGAAGTCAGTATGTAGTTGCATGAGATAGGTTCTATAGATATTGCACGGATTTTTTCGTTATTAGTGAAAACTATAAGGTATTATTGAACTTATTTTTAGAAAAAATGAAGATGAGGAGATTTAATTGCTACAAATTATGCATACTGGAAATGCTCATGTATAAAAGAAAACTCAAGGAAGGCTACTTTACTACATTAATTAATTGATTAAAAGACGAAAAGAAATTTCGAGATTTTGCCAAATAAAATAAACACAGAAATTTCGATACATTCTCCACTAATTTTTAGTCTTTTGTCACTGAAAATAATACTCTTGTCTTGTTTACTTACGATATAGTGACTCCATCTTCCTGAGCGGCAGCTGCTACACTGCTCATGAAGCTCATGAAGCGGCTAGCCGCAGCCGCTAGCGTCCGCCGCTTCAAAGGAAATGCACCTTAATCCATGTCTACCTAGAAAAATATTTCAACAGAAAACATTTTTTATCAGGAATCAGTATGTGTGGAAGCTAAGTTTTTTTGAGCTGTTGAAGCTATATTCTTTGGAGCTGTTAACGATATTTGTTTTTGGAGCTGTTAACGATGTTTGTTTTTGGAGCTGTTAACGATGTTTGTTTTTGGAGCTGTTGATAATGTTTGTTTTTGGAGCTGTCGACAGCTTAGGTTTTGGATCTGTTAAAGCTATAATTATCGTAGCTGTTGAAGCTGTTTGTTTGAGTTGCTGATTTTGGTAGCTGTTGGAGCTAAATTTACAGAGCTGCTGGAGAAAATTTGGAGCTGATATTTGGAGCTGTTGGAGCAGAATTTTTGGATACTGTTTTAAATCTAACGAAAGATCTTAAGGAACGTAACAAAAAATTTGGTGGTAGCTGTGAATGGTTATTTTTTGCATGTGTTCCGTTATTAAATGTGTGTGGAGACCAACGAAATCCTAGTGTGTTATTGTGAAATATATTAAAGCGATTTCCAGTCGTAAAATCTGAAGCAGCAGAAGCTTAGTTTTTTGGAGCTGTTGAAGCTATATTTTTTTTGTAGTTATCTAAGCTTAGTTTTTGGAGGTTTTGAAGCTATTTGCTATAGTTTCTGACATTGGAGTTGCTGATTGTAGGAGCTGTTGGAGCTAAGTTTTCGGAGATGTTGGAGAAGATTTGAGGCTGTTGGAGCAGATTTTTGGAGCTGTTGGAGCAGAATGGAATTACTGACTTTTGAAACCGTGCATGTAAGTAGGCATTTTAGTTATTTTAAAACAACTAATTAAAAATGGCTAATGCTGGAGGAAATGCGATTGAAAATGCTGCTGTTGAAAATATAGTTGCTTATTTTTAAATAGAACAGCGGTAAGGTTAATTAAAGATTTTGATGGTACTAAAAAGATTCTTGTAATATGGCTTATGACTAAGCAATCTGGATTAGACCTAGACAAAATATATTTTCCTTAAGCATTCCACATGTAAACAGTTTTTTAAACGCTGTTTGTTGGAGGTACTGGTTTTGGAAAAAATTTGGAGTTGCCGATTTTGGGAGCTGCTGGAGCTAAATACTGGAGAAGATTTAAAGGTGTTGGAGCAAAATTTGGGAGCTCCGTGTTGGGGCATCAGAAATTGGAGTTGCTGATTGTTACTTATATTTCATTAGATACAGCGGTAAGGTTAATAAAATAATCTGATGATACTAAAAAAGAGTTAATATCAGAATTCTCAGATTCTTGTAATATGCCTCATGACTCAGGAAAATATTACTTTTCAAAATTATTAAAACGAAAATTACGCTAGAGACAGTAATTTCAGATTTTTAAAAGCCAAAAATGTAGTTATTCAAGGTTTACAAGATCCCTAAACAACTTTTTTTAATTTTTGGACCTTAATCCATAATCTTAAAGAACGTAAAGGCTGGAAAGAAAATAACTTTTAGTGATGAGTATCTTTATTTTTCAATAGACAAAAAATAAACCCAAAATACCTAAAACCCATTATCAAGCATATGGTGTAGGTTCTATGGTAGTATGGGACTGCTTCTCTGGATTTGGGATGGGACCACTTTATCACAACAAAGAAAAACTGGAGAGATGTATGAAAAGGAACATTACGTCAAGTATTATAGTTACATATGCATTACCAAAAATGCTTCTATTCCACTTTTTTATAGGATAATGACCACAAGCAAAAATAACATGTTATACGTCAGTGGTTCAATTATAAAAATCTCCTGACCAAAACCATATGGGATCAGTTAACCGTTCTATAGAACTTATAAGTCATATAAAATTTTGAAATAATTTTACGATTTGGTGTATCAAAAAAAATAAAAGTTTCTCAATTTTTTCCAAAACATATCATAATTTCTTTTATAAAATCTAGATGCATGGTACAGTTCACCCCAGTCACAAATAGGATACAAAAGACTCACGGAGAATAACGTCGTACGTGGGGCAGATGAGCTCTGCAAGGGCTTTAGTGTCCTACTTTTGTCTGAAAGGAACTGTACAATGCTTAAGGAAATTGATGATAGTAAATATTTTTTAAGGTTCTCTAATTTAAGAAAATAGATTTTGTTGATGGTTTATGTGGTTGTTTAAATTTAAAAAATGGAAAATTTGGAATATTTTTTATACACATACTGAGAATACAAAGAAAAGTCTATTAAAAATAAATTTACTGTAATTATTTAAAAAGCATGAAACGAGTTTTATTTTGATATAAAGTTTACTTTGATATAAATTAGTTTACAAAAACAATATTTAAATTCTAAGAATAAAAATTCAACTTCAAGCAATTTTTTTTAATTAAATTGAAATAATTATTGTGATTTATTTAAGAATTATAAGTATAAATTTATACATTAAATTTAGTTAGAAAACGAAGTAGAAAGTTTCATCAATCTTGTACAAACAAGAAAACTAGTGGAGGGTTAAGTGAACACTGAACGAGTTTCTTGCTTTCAGGGAACAACTCAAATACTACCTAATATGTGCATTTGTATTACATTTCCCAAGCATAACAAAGAAGCTGTAAATATTTTTTAAGCTACTTCAATAAATTATAGTGAATAATTAAATCGGAGTAAATTTTATAACGGTATATTAAAAATTTCATGATTTGCTTTTGATGAGTTAATCCTTTATGCAATAACTGAATTATTAAAAGGTAGAAATTGGGAAAATTAAAACGAGCAGATTTGAACGTATATGCGTATTTCTGGCAATTTATTGAACTCATGAGATTATTTCCATTGTTGGGATGCTGGCATGTGCTTCCGGACATTGACAAATCCGGGCAGAGTTGTAAATAAAATCCGGTCAGTTTAATTTTCCAGGTTATTTGGGTTGTTCGGCATCACTTTGAAGGCACGACTAACCCCTAACTTTTACTATGTTACAAAGGATATTTGATATTCGGTTATAGTTTAAATCAATTTAAGCTATGAGCACGAGTTAATTACTACTGCAGCATGCAGAAAAGTTTTAATTTATTTTATGTTTTCCCATTTCAACAATCTGCAACACTATACTTTTAAAAGTATTAAATTTTAAAACAATTTCATAATGTTTTAGCAATCATGCATTAAATTTCTAGGCACTAAAATAATTAGTGTGTTAAAAATCTTGAAAATGCTGCGAAAAGATGTAAAAGACAATAAAATAGGGAAAAAAACTTAAATTTTTAATGTAAAATCCTTACAATTACTTATATAAGGGGTGCTTAATAAGTCGCGGATACGCTCCATGTTGTTTGGAAGCAATCAGATTAAAGTTCCAAGAAACCAAGAAAAAATTGTAATATTTTTACATTTGGCTCCCTGCGTTCAACAGATTGAGCGGTACTAGTAACCGGTGGATCTAACTATCTAACTTCAAATAATTGACACTGACATCCACCGGTCGCCATTTTTTCCATCGCATTTTATTTTTATCAAAGGTAGAAATAACGTTTATTAAATGAAAAGTAAGAAAAGTTTTGGTCTTAATTATTCCCACGAAGGTTTTGTTCATGCCATTGAAGATACGGCCAAAAAAATGATTAATTTGAATGAAAAACGGACATTTTTAAAAGGTCCTTCAGCAGACATTTATCCGATACCTACCGCAGCGCTGGTGAACACAACCATTGTTGCCATATGTAATTTTTGCCAATTTTCTGATAAATTGTTAATTTTAAAATGCAAATATCTTTACATTCTCAAGATAAATTAATATTTTTGTTGACAAATGTAATAACAACACAATTATCTTTATGTTTTGTACTATAAAGAGCAAAAATAACTAAAACTGTACAAATAAAATTATTAACTTTGAGCACTCATATCTTAAATATCTGCTAGAAAGATTTTTTTGAATATTTTTCCCTTGTCTAGGAGAACTTCTAGACAACGTAGCGTGTAGTGTTATCGCGACTTTTTATGCACCCTGTATAAGTAACAAAAGAAGCAAAGATATATTTTTAGTATGTTGGCCGTTACAACGCTTCAATTTTAAAAAATTCTGAAAATGCAGTGAAAAGATGCAAAAAATTATAAAAAACGTAAAAAAATCTTTTTTTATACATGTTGTCCCATTTTTTTTTCAGAAAAAAATTTTTTTAGGTAGTAAATGTCATTCTGAACAAAAATTTTCATATGAACTATTGTATTTATATATTTAAGGGCGCGTTCCAGTAATGAACACTAAAGCCCACGACGACCGCAAAATCGTTCTACATAAGACCGCGATTTTTTCTTTCGTGCATCGATGGCGACCGCAAGATTCGTGGGTTTCCGTGGTTGTTTGTTGAATGGGGACCTTTTGAGCTAGTGGAACGGGAAAATTTTGCGGTCGTGGTCGTGGGCTTTAGTGTCCATTACTGGAACGCGCCCTAAGTATACCTAATAAACACAATGAACAAAAAATAGATTTTTTGTATTTTTTTGTTTGGCAGTTACAACGGCATATACTTCAAAATTTTTGAAAATTCATCTAAAATATTCGAAAAATTAAAAAGAAAATTAAGGCTTGAACAAAATGAATGGTACTCAAGGCAAATAAGGAAAATAACAAAAGAAAAATTGACGGGTTGAAATGAAGACTAGAATAGATACAGAATGAAGAGAAATGAAGCAATAACAACAATTAGAAACAATGATAAGCACCAAATCGTTCTTGCAAAAGGAAATAACTTTTAATGATGGCATCAGTACTGAAATCTGAAATACTTAGGAGGGCTTTTGAAATCATTGTTTACAGTTTACAGCAAGTGATAAACACGACACTAAGAACTGGATTTTTTCCCAACTGGAAAACATCTACGGCAACTCCTATCTCAAAGGTAAATGGTACAAAAAAGGCTGAAGAATTGAGACCAATTCCTGTTCATGGAAAAGTTTTGGAAATAGTAGTAAAGAAATAGTTGGAGGAATATCTTGAAGTCAACAACATTTAATTGGAAGAACAGTCAGCGTTCCAAAGCAACAATCCTGTGAAACATCTATCCAGAAGATTATATCCGAATGGAAGGAGTACATAGATGGAAGTGAAGTATTTATTGACTTTAGGAGAGCTTTTGAAACGATCTGTGGTGTAGTGCTTAAATGGTTCGAATCGTAAAAGTGACAGATACTAAAAAACAAAATATTCCTTTGTAAAGAAAAGTGTTTTGGGTGTTCTACAGGGGTTTGTATTAGGTTCTACATTATATAGTTTATACATCAGTATGTTATATGTATAGTTTTGTATATACGTATAGTGTATAGAAGTTTTATTAATATTAATGTTGGCAATGCAAATAGCAAGTGTTTGCTAAATAAAGATTATTCTTATAAAAAAATCCGAAATAATTAATAAAAAGTTTATACGCAAAATCCTTAAAAATATGACTAATACATTAAATCAGTAAAGACATATATTTTTCGTATTTTTAGTTTGTCTGTTAGAACGCTTTAAACTTAAAAATTGTTAAAAATTTTACGAAAAATGAAAAAAACAATATAAAAATGTATATAAAATAATTTTTTTATATGAAATCCTTACAATTAAATCTAATAAACAAAATTATCAAAGATATATGTTTTTGGTATTTTTTTTTTGTTACAACGCCTAAAACTTAAAAAATCTTGAAAATGCACCGAAAAGATGCAAAAAAATCATAAAAATATGAATAAAAAATATAAACTTCATTTTCATATGATAAATCTTTACAATCATACTAATTAACAAAATGAGCAAAGAAATATAGTTTTAGTGTTTTTTGTTTGGTCGTTAAGAAATATTTTTTTAAAGACATCTTTAACGTTAACGTGTCTTAAATTTTCATCACGATCGCTGAATACAGGCTAATGCGTTAAGAAACATTAAATATATATAAACTTTTTTAAAACAGTTTTAATTTTGTTTTTGAAAGAGTGTTTCACCTCAATCTTTTTAACAAAACCTGCTTTTTAACTCTTAAGTGTTAATACCCTTTTCTCATCCTTTGATTTTACTATTGCGAATTCTAGTCTTTTGCTCGCCCTCTGGCGGCAAAGAAGTGAACCAATCAGTGAGGTACTCGCCGATGTTTTAATGCAAATTAATTAATAGTTTTCCTGAAAACTTCATTATTAGACTGTGAAGTGATTGTAATGGGCAAGATTTGAAAAATAATCTGTAGTGTTTTTAGCTGACCGTACCTCACTTCCGCCATGTTTGTGTACTTATAGAGGGCCCTCTATTGGTAGCTGGAATTCCCAATTTTATAGCTAGATTTATCATCGGTGATGAACATTAACAGCGATTTTTTAAACAACCATAGAACAACAGTTTAATAGGAGTTGGCAACTACCATAGAGTGTAGAACAACAAAAATTATAAGCTATAAGCCGCATTGAAATTATACAGTGTGTCAAAACCACACATTGTTTGAAAACATATTATAGAGAACCAAAGCTGTAATGCCATCTTTTACTAACATATCGCTAGAGGATGGCACTACAAAAGGTACAGCATGTAATTTTCATCAAACACCAGTTTAAATTCAATAAAGTAAAAGTTCTAGATAATAAAGAAAATTATTATAAAATGCTAGTCAGTGAAATGTTATATGTATATCAGTTAACTTCCGGTGCGATGCAGATAAACTCAGGAAGATGTACAATCACGTGCAAAGATATCGAGGACACAAAAGAAATTTTCTGACCCAATAGTAAGCGTTCGCAGACACGAGATCATACGAAATTTGAAAGAAATACGGCTTAGATGCTGACGGGGTCCTTTCAAATTTCGTGTGATTTCGGGTTTGTAAAGTCTTGCAATTGGGTCAGAATATTTCTTTTGTGTCGTCGATATCTTTGCGCGTGATTGTACTGTAACAGCCAAGTCACAAAAAACAATTACCAATGCGTTAAATCAAAAGAGGAAGTACCCAATATAGAAGTTCATATTTTTGCCACCACAGGGCGAAAGGAATATAAAAATTCCTTATAATACTTTGCCAAATAGTATGTGGTTTTGAAAAGAATCGTAGAAAGTAGACGAAGATTTCATCGACAAGAAACCCAGTTTCTTGCCAGAGGGCTTTGAATTTTGAACCCACAGCATTCCGTCAATTTAAATTAAAAAAAAAAAAATTTTAAGTTATAAAATCTTCATCAAATTTGCTAGTATCCAAGATTGTCAAGTAACTAGAAATTCTATTAAAATATTTACTCCTATTATTTAATAAAATTTTCTACTAAAATATTAGTTGCTAAAAAATCTAAAACATTATGAACATGATGATAAAGTTATAATAATTTAATAATTTTTTCGGGAGTGAGCTTTTAAATCCCGGCTGCAATTATTTAATGAAGTAAATTATGAAATCAGTATACTTTGTAACGTAAATAAGAAATAAGTAGGGAAGGGAAGGAAATATTTTCGCATAAAAGCAAAAAACGGGCTAATAATGTCGTAATTGAAGCAGAGTTTAGCGAAGAGCAGCCGGAAAATACTAAGTAAAAGTAAAAACATAATTCTGAAATCATTTATTAAATAATTGCCTTATTATTAAATAATTATTTTCTCAAATTTATCATTAAAAATAAACGAAAATTTCAAACCTACGCTACTCCGGGATTTTCTTATCAAACTATGAAAGCGAAAAATTATGGGAGTGTCTCCGAACCGGAGAGACGGGTGTTTAAGGTTGATTTTTTTACAGTGAATTCAAACAAGATTTAAACCATTGACATTGCAAGGTAGGAAACCTAAGTATCCCACAGTTGGCTACACTGAAATGAATGCGTTTTGCTCCGGTAAAAAACCATCGCGAATATTTTAACTGCACTAATTTTAGTTTTAAAAAGCACTGTTTTTTTATAAAATTTGCAACACACTGAGAAATGACTTGAAAAAATAGCTGAAGTAAAACTGTTGAGAGACGTTTTGATTAAAATGACAGATCAGATTTAAATTTGAATGACTATTCAACTCACAAGTGATTATTTTTTGTGACAAGTAAAACGTCAAAAATATCAGCGATTATTTTATGACGTTAATGTCAAATTTGAAAATGTTTGATGTTGGCTGTAAAATGTTGTACAAAAAAGTGAAAAATGTTCGTTAAATAGTCACTTAAATGTTCATATTATAAGTCGAATATTTTTCATACATTACCACTCATGTCATTTGGGGTTTAAAATTAAAACTTAACCCCAAATGACATTCGACTCAAATTTGACCACTCGTGATATTACATATGTAAATTAACAGGTACACCAAGTCTAAAGTCACTACAGAGTACGTTTGGTTGCATAGTTGCGGTTTCAGTCTTTTTTGAATTCACTTGATAAGAAACTGCTCATTTAAGGGTAGAAACTTCAAATAAATTATTAATTTTTTTTCGTTGATCGTTTATTAAGAAGTATTTTTAATGTATACAAAATCATTCATTAATGACCCCTATTAATATATGATTTTTGTTTAATGAATGTTTTTAGAGGCGACATTAATGAAATTTTCTACGATAAAATTTTAAATACACGTCAAACAATAGGTATTCCAATATATTTTATATTAGCTTTGTTCCAACAATGAGTTCTGACCGTCACGTTACCGTAACCAAACTGCAAGAATTGAGTTTATGCGCTTGCGCTTATTTTTTTCTGACCAAAGGCTAACTAATTCTAAAGATAAATTTGGTTAGAAATTTATGCTTTATTTATATTTTTATTTATTTTTAATTTAGCAGTTTGGTGACGGTTACGTGACGGTCAGAACTCGCTCTTGGAACAAAGCTATTTATTTTATAAAAGTGAGGTTATGTACACATCATGCTGATAGTAATTGAATATATAACTCTCTGATAATAGACAACCCTGTTTCTTTAATTCTATTTCGGTTATGATCGGTATAACTCGATTTTTTTAATGGTGACATTTCGAAATAAGTCTTGTAAAACTTTTATAAGATGAACAAAATTACGGACACTTCTGATATGTTTAAGGATTGTTATCCTAACGAACCTCTGAAATTTCACATGGAATTTCTACTTTTAAAGAATAGATTTTTGCGAAGTGGATACTTTCAAATTAAGAGAAATAGGGAGACAGGAATAATTAATGAAGAAAACACAACAAATGTTTTGGATTTTTTTAGAGTTAATCCACAAAGTAACATTCGACAAATTTCAAGAGAATGTGATGTAAGTAGGACATCTAATTAAAAAATTCTACGAAAAATCCACCCTTTCCAGTCTCTTCATCAAAATTTTTATTGTAACGATTACCTTAATCGTGGCAATTTTTGTAATTGGATTCGTCGACAAATTACCTTGAATCCATTATTTACTTCGCATATTATGTTAACACTGGAGAAGTCAACAGACATAACATGTATTACTGTTCTGGTACAAACCCGCACTGGATGAGAACTATTCCTTATCAGCACATCCATGGACATTTCATGTTTGAGACGGAATTGTTGACAATTGGTCCCTATTTTTTTGAAGGAAGTTTAACTGGTCGCATATATGCACACTGTAAACAGTCTTAAAAGAAATGATTTTAGAGAGATACTGGAAGAAGTTCGATTGCATGTTAGAATAAATATGTGGATGCAGCAAGAACTTTTGCAATGAAAGCACGACAAGCAATGTTTCCTGAAATATGTTGAGGACCAATTAATTAGCCAGCTAGTTCGACAGATCTTACATCTTTGGATTTTTTAAAGAACATGTAATGAAAACAGCACCAACATCCAGAGAAGATATGAAAATTAGTTATCCAATGTGGGAAGAATTCTAAAATGTTTTGTCATCACGTCATCACATTGAGCACTTAAGTGGGACATCCTGTATATGAAAAAATTTTATAATGAAGAAAATTAAGTTGTAAGGAGGTGTAATAGTAAAATACAAATCAAGTAAAAATAATAAATGTATTTTTTGGTTAAATTACATTAGTTACATTTTTTTTATAAATATTGAATGGTTAAGTAGTTGGTTAGGAATTCGACGTGGTCGTCACTTGTCAGCTACGTGTATTCTCAAGCAATAACATCCCTGAATATGTGTTAATTACCCAAGAATACACGTGACCAACCAAGTTACATCAAATGGCACAGATTCATTATCCTGGCATTTCAGTAATATTCTTCATTAGTCCTTGTATTTTGAAGTCCAATTTACAAATGTATAGTTATTTACTTTGAGAAGCCTGTAAGGATACGTACCTACCCTTGCTGAGTGGTGTAATATTTAGTAAGATTAATTAGTGTGTTTGTGGAGTATGGAGCTTTCCTTTGACTGTGGGGGCTTCGGTTCTAACATACTCTATAGTATCAAACTATTTGTATCAATGTTAACTTCATCCGGATAAAATCTAAAACACAAATATATTACATAACGGCGTTATTAAATTATAATTTTTACCTTCTTTATTAGGTTTAGTTTAAAAGTAAATGAAAATCAACTGCACAATAAAGTATAAAATAAGGACTGAATAAATCTCCTTAAATCCAAAATCTTTAGTCTTATGTGAGTTTGCAACTTTCTCCCTATTCATAGAAGCTACATATTTTACTTCCTCATATTTTAGCGAAGCGGGCTCTTAAAATTTTTCCTCCCATATATTATTCAACGTCATTTTATGTACTTTAAAGGCAAATTTATATGACTTTATTACAAATGTGTAAGAACTTTATGTTTATAAATATCCCATTTTATACCTACCTTTAATTTCTTCGTAATAACCATTTCGTAACTATATCCTATATTAGTATTGATCCCATTTTGGCTTCAATTGAGTTCCAAGAATTTCTCACTAACTCCAAATGAACGAGCACTATAATTAGAAGTATCCTCCTCAACATAACTTAATTATTTTTATTTTAGTAAATGGATTATTTATTTTTATCACAAGCTTTGTCCCTAGATATAAATTACATAATATAATAAAAGTGGTTTTAGAACTACTATAAAAGTTATAAAGTAAGTGGTGTTACCCAAGAGTCCCCTAAAATATTAAAAACTTTAATAATAAAAAGTAATTAAGTCTCGACTACTAAATAAATATAGGAATAATAATTAAATTCAAATGAAATTTGTAATTAATTTGCAACACGGAACAATAGCTGTAAATTTAAAATGTAGTCTTTAAAGTTAGGGTCTTAGGTTGAAGTGCAAATTTTTAATATAAAGCTCAAGCTTCGGGCTTCTATTAACATACATTATCATTATATTTTATACAAGACAGAAACTGGCGTTTATTTAATTCAAGGCACGTTTTGAGAGCACTTCATAATATTGCGCGACAATTTCCGTCAATTTTTAGTGAACTTTACATCCTGAAATAAACACGGCTCATGATATAATTGAGAATGGGATGGACGCTCCAGGAATTCCTGGTATGCGACGCGTTATTCGCGTAACTTTCATTATGACCTTTATACGAACGAAATCCTATACCATTTCCTTCTCTACCCACAACTCCCTAATCTCTATATTACACATTTTAATTTATATTTTTCTTAAACGAAAACTCATAAGTCTAGCTCTACGAAATTAGTTTTTACACAAATTCTCATCACTTGTCTACCCGAAAATATCCACAGTTTTATTTACCTGGAATTTAACACTATACCAAATACTCAAACCAACTTTACATAAATAGGAAAACACGGATTAATTTGGTTTGTTGAACAGCCAATTTATACAATATTCTTCGAAAAGCAGTATTACAAATCCAATTAAATGGATTTAACTTTATAATAATTCGATTTGTAATAACAAAGTTATGATTTTATAAACTAAAATTTTGCACCATTATACTTTTAGTCCTATTATTAATACTTATATTTTTTAAACTACTAAACAACAGTCATGAAATATTCTCAGTTTAATTAAATTTTCTTATTTCATTAAAATCAGATAAAATTTATGGATTTTATACGAATTCAAACTTTGTGAAATTTCAAAATTAAAAGAAATTTTCTAAACAACGCAAACAAATATTTACTATTACCTGAAAGCCTATTTAACGCTTAATCAAACACAATTTGTTTCAATTTCCTGTGATTTTTTATAAGAAAGTTATGATTTTTTTACTGAAATCCTGCATTTTTGTCCTTTTAAACGCAATAGTAGACTAAATGCTACCGCAAATTTTTAATTTTTGAGATATTTTCTTAAAAATTAGCCTGATTATAGAAATATGTTCAAATTAAATAAATTTTCTTATCTCATTATAATCTGATACAATTTACGGATTTTATAATAATTCAAACTTAAAGAATTTTTAAAATTAAGCTAAAAATATTTTGATAACAATGATGTAATAATACTAAAGGTTAAATAAATAGATAAAATAATAATTAATTTTAGCTGAATAACTTAATTCGTAATTCGTAAGCAAATACATTTGTTTCAATTTTCAATGATTTTTTATAAAATAGTTTTTTACTGAAATCCTGCAATTTTGTACATTTAGACGGAACGCTTTGCACAACGGTTGACGTTTTCTTAATTGTGCCGCAAATTTCTAAACAATGAAAACTTAATAGCTAATATAAGTTCAAAGCTTGTTTAATGCTTAATCAAACACAATTCGTTTCATTTTTCTATGATTTCTTATAAGAAAGTTATGATTTTTTTACTGAAATACTTCACTTTCGCCCTTTTGTTTGCAACCTCTTACGCAATAGTAGACGTTTACTTAAAGCTACTGCAAATTTTTAGTTTTTAAGATATTTTCTTAACACTTAGTCTACTTATAGAAATATGTTTAATTTAAATAAATTTTGTTGTTTCAGAAAAATCGGATAAAATTTTGTGATTTTATACGAGTTGAAACTTAATGAATTTTCAAAGTTAAATTAAAAATATTTTATAAACAACGAAAAAATATCTACTAATGTTTTTTAAAAGCGTGTTTAATGCTGAATTAAATACATTTTATTTTAATTTATATTATTCTTTTATAAGAAAGTTATGATTTTTTTACTGAAGCCTTGCTCTTTTAGTTGCAACGCTTTGCACAAAAGTAGACGTTTACTTAAAACTACCGCATTTTTTTAGTTTTCAAGACGTGTACCTAAAATTTAGTGCAGATATAGAAATATATTTAGTTTAAACAAATTTTCTTGTTTCATTAAATTCAGATAAAATTCAAGGATTTTATATGAATTCAAACTTACTGAAATTTCAAAACTAAATAAAAAATATTTTCTAAACAATGAAAAAATTATAATTAATATTATCTAAAAGCCTGTTTAATTCTCAATTAAACGCAAACTATATAAATTTCTTATGATTTTTTTTTATTTTAATAAATTATGATTTTTTATAAGAAAGTTATGATATATTTACTGAAGCTCTGAGCTTCCTTTTAGTTGCAAGCTTTGCACAAAACTAGACGTTTACTTAATGCTACCGCATTTTTTTAATTTTCAAGCCATTAACCTAAAATTTGATAGTTTCATAGAAATATGTTTAGTTTAAATAAATTTTGTCGTTTCATTAAAATCGGATAAAATTCAAGGATTTTATACGAATTCAAACTTACTCAAATTTTAAAACTAAATAAAAAATACTTTCTAATCAATGAAAAAATAATAACTAATATTTTCTAAAAGCCTGTTTAATACTCAATTAAAGGCAATTTATTTTAATTTTTTATAAATTTTTATAAGCAAGTTATGATATATTTATTGAAGCACTGAACTTTCGTCCTTTCAGTTGCAACGCTTTGCACAAAAGTTGACGTTTAATTAATGCTACCGCATTTTTTTAATTTTTTAGTCATTAACACAAAATTTGGAACATTTATATAAATATGTTTAATTTAAATAAATTTTCTCGTTTCATTAAAATCGGATAAAATTCAGGGATTTTATACATATTCAAACCTAATAAATTTTCAAAATTAAATAAAAAATTTTTTAAACAATGAAAAAATAATAATTAATATTCTCCAAAAACCTGTTTAACACAGAATCAAAAGCAATTTAGTTTAATTTATTATGATTTTTTATAAGAAAGTTATGATTTTTTTACTGAAGCCCGGCACTTTCGTCGTTTTAGTTCTTTGCACAAAAATAGAGACGTTTAATTAAAGCTACCGCATTTTTTTAATTTTTAAGATATTTACTTAAGAATACGCACAGTTAAAGAAATATTTGAAATTTAAATAAATTTTCTTTTTTCATTAAAATGGAATAAAATTTAGTTTCTTGAAACAAAATCACAATTACTGAAATTTCAAAATTAAACAAAAAATATTTTCTTAACAATGAAAAAATAATAGCTAATATTTTCTAAAAGCCTGTTTAATACCCAACTAAATGCAATTTATTTTAATTTATTATAATTTTTATAAGAAAATTATGATTTTTTTGCTGAAATCCTGCATTTTTGTGCTTTTAGTCGCAACGCTTTGCACAACAGTTAGACGATTACTTAATGTTACCATATTTTTTTTTGTTTCAAGATATTAAGCTAAAATCTGGTACAGCTAAAGAAATATCTATAATTTAAAAAAAATTTCCAATATTCTAAAAATTGGATAAAACGTTAAGATTTTATAACTCTTCAAAGTTGGTATAATTTCAAAATGAATTAAAATTTATATTTATGTGATCGCAGAAATAATTTACATAAATATTTTCGTGATTTAGTACCAGATAAAATACAGTTGTTTATAATATGATACTACGATTTTGTAAAAAAAATATACATATTTTTTGAAAACTTTCGTCCTTTGAGTTACAGCGTTTAGCATGACACGTAATATCATCGTAAATTTTTATTTTAACTTGGTACTATAACAAAAATATGTGTTTTTTCAATGAATATTTTATAAATAATTTATGCAATACAGTTATTTTGCATAAAGTATTAAAACGATTAATGAAAATTTAAAATTATTATGAATAAAATTAAAAATAAAGTAGTGAGCAAACCTAATTTATCCCGATTAAATAATTTTAAGTAAAACTTTGTATAAAAATCTTTTCCATTAAATTACCATACTTGGTAACTGTTCGGACGTTAAAATTTCGACATAAAACATGCAAATTAGAAGTTTAAAGCTTGGAAATTAATTCTTCATGCATTCTTTTTGTGTAGAACGTATTTATATTTAATTAATTCCAGCCCGAGGTTGCTTTCGGATCAAACGATCTGTTTATGTACGGAAACAAAACACTGCATCTTTGCTAAAACAGCATCAAAGTAAAATGTTTTGCATATATTTAAGACGTTAAATATTTACATTTTCCGTTTTATACCTGTGCATTCATATTTATTGCTTTAAACCCATGCATTATGGCGAGTTGTGAGCTTTTCATTCAATTATTATTACACCTACTTTTTTAACACCTTGTTGGAAACTTCAATTAAAAGTTGGGTTTTATTGTTGCAAAAAATTTTATTGTTGAAGTTTTTTACGCTTGTTTTAAATAAGTTGTTTATTATTTAGTTGAATTAAGGGGTGAGATAAGTTTAGGAAGACGATATTAAATTATAATTGCTAGTTCTAATTGGTTAAATAGTTTGATAACAAGTACTAAAGAGAGGGTAGAGATTTGGTTTAATTGTAATAAAGATTGGACTGTGGAAACACAAGAGATGAATATCAATTTCGTCCTTATTGGAGTAGCAAAGCGCCACCTGATGTTCAACCGGAACTACTCGCGTTACTAACTCAATTACAGCTTTCCCGCTGCGAAACATCATTACCCGGACGCCTTCAGTGTCCCTCCACTGTCCCCTTTCTAACTCACCGTTCCCGACATTGACATATTGCGTAATCTAAATAAGTTTATCCTAATTATATAATACCCTTATAAATTCCATGGAAAACTGTCTTTTCTCAAATCATTTACATTACCCCAAAATTTCAAACAATCCCCAATTTTTTCAAATTTCATCGATTTCAATTTTCCACAAAGACTAATCATTAGACCCTAAAACTAAGTATCAATCCGACAAAATTAGTTGAAAACTATCAACAAGAAATTTCTTGCATACAGCCACTTTTTTCTGAAAACATGGGACCAACAATGTTGGGTGTCCAAACCAAATTCAGAGCAATATGGAGCTACCAAATTTTGACGAGTTTAGTTCTGCAATTTTCATTAGAGCTTCCCAAAAGGAAACACTAGATGTTGGTCTTCCACATAGTCTTGAATTTATATCAGTACCGCGTACTACGAAGACAGCCTAATATCAGAATTACCTAGTTTAAGTATTAACTCAAGTTTATCCCAATTATATAATATCCTTCTGAATTCCAAGGAAAACTGTAATTTCTCGAATCATTTACATTACCCCAACATTTCAACCAATCCCAAATTTTCCAAAATTTGATCGATTTCAATTTTCGATAAAGACTAATCATTAGAATAAAGCCAAAATCTAAGTATAAACTGGACAACATGTGTTGACAACTATTGCCAACATATTGACAATAATTTTGTTGGAAACTTTTGAGGTGATCAACATTATTGGGTGTACAAACGACATTCAGTCCGATTTACCGAATGTTGACAATTTTATTCATTATAATGCTGAAGACTGAAACAGAAGACAAGGGAATTCAAGTGAAGCCAGTAACAGAAGATGCCGATGTCATAATAATAGAAACTGTGATAACAAAAGCTGGAGACTTTCATAGTATATCACAATAACAAGAGAAGACATCGATCTTCTGGTTTTACTGATTGCATTAGCTTCTTTTAAAAATAATATTTATTTTCGGAGGAGTGGCAAATTCAGTACTCAGGATATTCTCTTTCTTCGCGCAGTGAGTGGGTATGATATCACTTCAGCTTACTTCGGGATTGGTAAGAAGAAGGTGATACAGGTTTATGAGAAAAACCTTTGACTCTCAGAAATTATTGGTATATTCAAAGATCCCGAGGCAACACCACACCAAATTTCTGAAGCAGGAGAGAAGTTTTTGGTAAAATTTTAAGGTTAAATACTACTTGTACAGGATATACTTGCAAGTACAAAGATGGCTGAGGACTAAAGGAACCCTACATAAGTTACCCTCTACTTGGGGTTGGAGCCTGACCAAACAAGGTTGGTATTATAATCGTTCATAGTATTTGTCAAATGTTAAATTTTCACCATACCATCTTTTTCCTTGTGCTATGGTAAAATAAACGTTTTTATTTATTATGTTTATTTATTTCCAAGTATTAACCCCATTACAACAACCATGGATGCTGCTCCAGACCATCTCCTCAACATTATTGCTTGCAAATGTATTACAGGATGTGGTACGGGGACCAGCAGCTGCAAAAAACAGGACTATGTTGCTTTCCCATCTGCAAGCATTACGTTGGTACCGTATTTGTCTGAAACATACTCAAAGAAGAAGACATTGATGCTGAAAGAACAGGCCAACCTCTTCAATTCAATTTGAGAACTTTGTAGTACCTTTGAACTCGCTGATTATTGTGTCGAAAAATACTTTTAACCGTTGAAATTTTAAGGAAATTTAATGCTCTTCAACTTTGTAAAGAAATATATTTTGCTATAAACGCATAGTTTAGATGTTATAAGCGAAACACCGAAAAAAAGTCCGAAAATTTCGGTGTTATTCGGCTTCCCCCAAGTTATCACAGATCATCGAGGTCGAACACTCAGATTCTATTCCACAGACTACCAGTAAAGGTATCAACTTACGATGGTATTTGATATATCGCCAGCAGGTGGTATCTATTGAAGAAAATATTATGTCCACCCTATTAACAGTAAGTTGTGGGGTTCCACAAGGATCGGTGTTGGGATCTTTATTGTTTCTAATCGATACAAATGACCTTCCTTTAAATATACCAAATTTTTCAAACATGTTATTCGCGGATGATACAACATACGAATGTTGATATATTAGATGCGAAATCAAAGGCTAAAAATTAGTTTAATGTAAATAAACTGTTCTAAAATATAAATAAGTTAAAACGTATAAAAGAGTAATTATACAATTTTTTGCAATTAAAGTGAAAAATACATTATCGTGGAAACCACATATTATAGATCAAACAAACTCCTCAAATAAAAGAACTGGCTTTAATTTAATTTAAAACTAAAATTAAATGTATTTCATTAAGCAGAGACTTTTATTCTTTTAGTGAATTTTTAAATTTTAGAGTGCTTAAGTATAAGTTGTGTGGCCAACAATGTTGGGGTTCCAAACCAATTTTGTTGAGAAGTCTATCCCCATTTTTTCCAAATTTGATCTATTGTAATTTTCCACAAGAAAAATAGTCAACTATTTGTAGTATGTTGATAACAATTTTGTTGGATGCAGCAAGTTTTATCTGGAAATATGTATGTAGCAAACAATATTGGGTATACAAACCAAATTCAGTGCGATCTGGATCAACCGAAATAGTAGATATTAATTTTCCACCTTCTCTCGAATTCTTTTTTAGTAGCACCTACTACGAAAATAAGCTGATTACTTTGTAATGATGGTAGATTCTTTCGTAATTTTGTTAAAATAACTGAAACTGATTTTGGGTCAAAAAATACAAAAATAAATACGTTCTATCATGTATTTTATTGATTTAGGTTATCCAATTCAAGAACAATTCCAATTTTTTAGGAAACCGAGAATTTTAAAGTAAAATATGAAAATAACATCAAGCAACATTTTTCTTCGCAAAATCTTAAAAACCTGTTGTCATCATTGTTGCTAACATTGTTCTCAACATATTTGTTGACCGGTTTATACATAGCTCTGTAAGCTATATGTTCGGACAACGAGGTTTTTTGACCGTCACAAGACCGTAAAAAGCTTTTTGGATTGAGTTTATGCGCTTGTGTCAACTTTAGACCGTCCAAAGAGTATCTCACAAGACATCGTTTTTGCAACGGTTTTAAGCATAAGAGGGGATTTTCACGTCTTGCGATTGTTAGGAATGAAAGGTTTCTTGGCATGTACTGAAATAACGGTATCAAAACATGATGCCATGACCTGCCTAAGTTGGTTGTAACAAACGAATTTGGACCGTCTTAAGTACGGTCACGTCGCTGATGGAACGCGTTTTCTCTATTGCGCATGACCGTGCTCATTAATGTACGGTTTATCGGGCTGTCAGAACAAACCTATAGAATTATGAATATAATATTAAAAAATGTTAATTAAATTCCACAAATGCATGTTAATAAATATGTAATATTGATAATTTTTATTTAAATATCCTCGTGCATCAGGGATTATTGGATTATTTTGAGGTAATTTCGAAAATATTTAATTTCATTATACCCGGTAAAGCTCACATAAATTATTTCAAAATAAAATGCTTTTGATTCGCATGGAATACAAACCTATCAGCACTAAAACGTATTTATTAATTAATTAATAGATGACGCTAATTGAAATTGAAAACTTTAACTCAAACAATTTAAATGTTATTAATCTAATTTAAAATTTAAAAGTAATTAAATAAAAATATAATATTACAAACATAACGTTATTGATCAAACAATACATTAAACTAAATAAACATTTTATTGTACACTCATGCAGATGTTTACAAATTTATAATAAACATTAAATTTAACAAAATGCATTACAATTTTAACAACATTAAACAACATTTTGAGTAATAAAATAATTCCCGCATTTATTTTTATGATTAATAGCAGAGATTTAGAACGAAAATTGGTATAAAAAATCTATAAGTACCCGATGTTTATATAAATTTAAAAAGGATTGATTTATGTGTCTCCAGTGAAAATTTAAAGCCATGAATGCACCTGGGGCCACTTCAAAAACGTCTTTCCTTAGAAAGGGTGAGGGCTTTTAATAATTGGTTAGGATTAAACTTTTATTTATAAACGGTTATAATATCGTAATTAATTACCTGATTTACACAATAATAAAATTATTTAATGAACGTATTCATGAGATTTTGATGTAAGAACTTTATATAAAATAGTTGAGCTTTACATTTTGGTAGCTTCAGGCAAGGAACATGCCATAGGGGATGATTCTATACTTCCTTGCTCTTAAATCTAGAACATACCTAATACCTGTTTTTAAAATAAAAAGATTACTAAAATTAAATTTTTAAGAAAAATTATTTGGCACAAATAATTTTTAAAACGTAAAGAAAGATATGGTATCAAATTATACTACAATGAATATTGTAAAAGGTTCTAACATTGTCTAGGTGCTCAATTCGAAAGAAAAGTATATAAAATATTAAAATTCGTCGCATCCAATTTCAAGATCAAACCTTAAATTGCTGCTATTCTTTTTAAGTAAATAAGTTACGACAGAAATTCTCGCTATGATGCATGTTGTTTTTTTCCTAGAAATAACACACGATATTGCAAAATTCACACATCTCTAAATATAGTAAAGCTTAGTTCTTCAATATCACATTTTATTTATCGGTTTTATATTCAATAACTTTAAAGCGTATTGTTTTACATCACTATTGCAATTTTATGCTTGAATTTAAATAAAATTCTTACATTTATTAAAATAGTGTGATTTACTATATTTTTGTAAGTAATTTTGTATATAAAATTCAAACTATTTGTCAGGTTTTTAGAAACAAAGTTTCAAATTTTAGTGCAACAGTTAATAAGCATTTGAAACTTTAATTAATAGAGAATTTACTTTGACGAGGACGATAATTGTAAACACAAAATTTGCTATCAACACGATGTCCATCATCTGAGCTATAATATTATTTGATGAAATCTTGTTATAATTATAATTAAAACTTGTTATTCACATTAACAATATTGATTATATTGTTAGCTACTACATTAATTAATGAAAAAAAGGATCAATACATTAAGTACTTATGCAACCACTAAAATATTTAGTTTATGATTTATTAATTCCTTTGTTTCGAGTTTAAAATAAGTAAAAAAATGAACGTTTAATATCAATGTTATGGATAAATTGGAGATAAATAAAAGTTTTGATTCGTTCTAATTTGTATACATGAAGTGAGTTCAAAAGATTGTTACGAATGAAAGGCAGTGATGAATAAAAAGCATTGCTGGTGAGGGAAGCCTATAAAATATAAAATTCATGACAAAGTTTAGGATTATGTTTTATTTCTTATAATTGGGTATTAGGTAAAATATACGACTGCACGAGCAGATTTTATTACAAATTTTCAGTGCAAATAAAAAGAAAATATGCTGATGATTTTAAATTAAACAAACTAATTGAGTCACTCAAAAGTTTGCACAAATATTAGTATTTTTTAATTTTTCAAGTATTTATTAAAAATACTGGTGGAAACATGTTTAATTTATATAAATTATCGGAAAAAGATAGGAATTTTCTACAAATTAATTTAAAAATAAAATAAAAAATATTTTTTAAATAACGAAAAAATAATAATTATCATTCTCCAAGAGCCTGTTTAATGCCCAATTAAATGTAAGTTATTTTAATTTATTATGATTTTTTATAAGAAAGTTATATTTTTTTTACTGAAACCCTGCACTTTCGTCGTTAAAGTTGCAGCGCTTTGCACAAAAGTAGAAGTATAATTAAAGCTACCGCATTTTTTAAATTTTGAAGTTTTTTTCCTAAAAATTGACGCAGTTATAGAAATTTCATTATTTTAAATAAATTTTCTTGTTTCATTAAAATCAGATAAAATTTAGGGAATTTATACAAGTTCAAACTTACTGAAGTTTCAAAATTAAAAAAAAAAAATATTTGCCAAACAACGAAAGAATAACAAATAATACTTTCTAAAAGCTTGGTTATTGCTGAATCACACGCATTTTATTTTAATTTGCTATGATTTTTAATAAGAAAATTATGATTTTTTTACTGAAGCCGTACACGTTCGTCCTTTAAGATGCAACGCTTTGCAGAAAAGTAGACGTTTACTAAAACATTCTGCATATTTTTCTTTTTATAAACATTTACTTAAAAATTGGCATAATTATAGATAAATATTTAATTTAAATAAATTTTCTAGTTTCATTAAAATCGGATAAAATTTAGGGATTTTATACCAATTCAAACTTAATAAATTTTTAAAATTAAATAAAAAATATTATCTAAACAATAAAAAAATAATAGTTAATATTCTCTAAGAGCCTGTTTATTTTCCAATTAAATGTAATTTATTTTAATTTATTATGATTTTTTATAAGAAAGTTATAATTTTTTTACTGAAGCCGTTCACTTTCGTTCTTTTAGTTGCAGCGCTTTGCACAAAAGTAGAAGTATAATAAAAGCTACCGCATTTTTTAAGTTTTGAAGTTTTATTCCTAAAAACGGACGTAGTTATTGAAATGTCATTAATTTAAATAAATTTTCTTGTTTCATTCAAATCAGATAAAATTTAGGGATTTTATACAAATTCAAACTTACTGAAATTTCAAAATTAAATAAAAAATATTTTTTAAATAATCAAAAACTAACATTTGGTATTTTCTAAAAGATTATTTATTGCTGAATCGAAAGCAATTTATTTTAATTTACCATGATTTTTTATAAGAAAGTTGTGATTTTTTAAGTAAGGCCCTGCACTTTCATCGTTTAAGATGCAACGCTTTGCACAAAAGTAGACGTTTACTAAAAGCATCGTCGTCTACTTAAAACTACCGCATTTTTTAAATCTTGCGGACATATACTTAAAAATTGGCACAATTTTAGAAATATGTTAATTTTAAATAAATTTTCTTGTTTCATTGAAATCGGAAAAAATTTAGGGATTTTACATGAATTCAAACTTACTGAAATTTTACATTTAAATAAAAATAATTTTCCAAGATTTGCAATAATAATAATTAATATTTTCCAAAAGCATGTTTCATGCCCAATCAAACTTTAATTTATTGGGATTTTTTATAAAAAGTTATGATTTTTTTACTAAAGCCCTGCATTTTAGTCATTTTATAGTTACAACTGTTTTCATATAGTAGTTAAAGCTACCGAATTTTTTTGATTTTAAGAACTTTTTCCTAAAAATTGGCGCAGTTATAGAAATATGTTTAATTTAGTTTAATAAATTTTCTTGTTTTTTTAAAATCGGATATAATTTACGGATTTTATACGAACTCAAACTTCAAAATTTCAAAGTAAAATAAAATATATATTCTAAAACTAGAAATAACAATAATTAATATTTTCTAAAAGTAAGTTTAGTGCCCAACCAAATGAAATGAATTTTAATTTATTACGAGGATTCATAAAAAAGTTGGGATTTTTTTATACTAAAGCCCGGCACCTTCGTCATTTTAGTTCCAACGGTTTGCATTAAGTAGACGTTTACTTAAAGTTAGCGCATTTTTTTAATTTTTATGACATTTATCTAAAAATGGGCATAGTTTTAAAAATATGTCTAGTTGAAATAAATTTTCTTGTTTCATTAAAATCGAATAAAATTTAGGGATTTTATACAAATTCAAACTTACTGAAATTTCAAAATTAAATAAATAATATTTTCTAAACAACGAAAAAAATATAATTTATATTCTCTAAAAGCATGTTTATTAGCCAATCAAACGCATTTTATTTTAACTCATCATGATTTTTTATAAGAAAGTTATATTTTTTTTACTAAAACCCTGCACTTCCGTCCTTTTAATTGCAACGCTTAGCACAAAAGTAGACGATTACTTAAAGCTACCGCATTTTTTTAATTTTCAAGATATTAACCTAAAAATTTTTACAGTTATAGAAATATGTTTAATTTAAATAAATTTTTTTGTTTCATTAAAATCGGATGAAATTTAAGGATTTTACACAAATTCAAACTTAGTGAAAATTCAAAATTAAATAAAAAATATTTTCTAAGCAATGAAAAAATAATAATTTAAACTGCCTAAAAGCTCGTTTTATACAAAAATAAACGCAATTTATTTTGAGTTTTTATAAGAGAGTAATGAGGTTTTACTGAAGCTCTGCAATTTCGTTCTCTTGGTTGCGCAGCAGTAGACGTTTACTTAAAGCTACCGCAATTTTGTAGTTTTTGTTATATTTTCTTAAAAATTGGTATAGTTATAGAAGTATGTTGAATTTAAATAAATTTTCTTGTTTCATTAAAATCGAATAAAATTTAAGGAAATTATGAGTATTTTATTGAAACATTCAGTTTCGTTCTTTGAGTCGCGAAAGGATTAACTTATAATTTAAGACTATAGTTAAATTCACCACAAATTTACTTATATTTATTTATGCAACTATAAATATTTCTTTAAATTATTTTTTTTAATTTATAAAAATCTGATGTATTTTGGAGGTATTTTAGTAATATAATGGTAATATAAATAAATATGAAGGTATTGTGATAAAAATAGCGAAATTAGGTTGTGTTGAAGTTAAGAATAAGGTGAACAAAAATTGTGAAAGATTTAGGAGTTGAATTAGAGAAATGGGATAAGAAAGAGTGGGCGTAGCAATCGTATAGCGATTATTTTGGATCAGGATGCGGGAGTTGTCGGTAAATAATGAATATCGGTAGATTGCGGAAGTCCCTCGCCGTACCGTATGTTACTTCGTCACAAGCACTCTCGAACCGGGAAACACTTCCGGTTCTTTAACCTAGGGAACAAAGGATGCACCCAATTTCAAACTTCGTTTCAATAATATTGGCGTACTTCTGCGAAAATTCAAGTAAAAATAATTAAAAGGAATACGAAGATTTTTAATAATTCATATTTAAGGAATTTTTTAATATCTACGGATTTTTATATGAAGACTTGACTTACTAAATAAGTGCCATGCAATTTTGTTTTTTATTAAAAATAAGTTTTCCTTTTAATAGATTTTAATTTTTAAAAACCCGCCCTAGAAAACCTTGTTTCTATAAATTCTTATTTTCGTTATTACCTAAAAGTCATTATATCGCGAGATATAATTATCATTAGTTTTAATAAAGATGTTACTTCCATAATTAAGTAACATGTGGCTATAATTAACTTTATGATCTTTTCGGCTTACTTCCATGAATTATGTGTTTACCTTATAAAGAATTGGTTATAATTAGTTGAGTATGTAATTTTTATTTTAATTTTCTGATCCATTAGTAACATCCATATGAATTAGTGGCGTATTTAATCAATTTAATTGTACTTAAAATTGCATATTCGTGTGTAAACCCTATCACACTCAAATTAAATACAGCTGTCTTTATCTTTTACATTGTTACAGGGACCAGGGTTTACACACTTGGGCCTTGGGGCTATGTGTAAAATGTAAAGGCTAAGGTGCATAGGATGGTATCCCAGTGCAATTAGTTAAGTAGATACTCAAGTTGCGTGTTTGATAAGCTCAGACATTTATAACCCTCAACTACCCTACTTACATTTCAATTCCGCTGCGGATGCTAGTCCTTGGATTCCTAGGTTTTGAAGCACTTTTAGTTACAGTAATTCCTTTTGGCGACTAAGTGTTACCTGAAAATAAATCACCCTTAAGTAACTTAATTCAATTTACAAAAATATTCGTCAATCAATAAATTATTACAGGAAAAAATCTTTTGTGCGTTACAACTGTAACATCTGCCCTTGCTATTACAGTATTTAATCCGCCCCAGGTTGTGTAAAATAACATTTCAAAAGATTCTGATAGATACAGGTATGGCAGTGAAGCTATTCCCTATTCCTTGGCCCTAAAGCAATTATAATTATATAAAACCCTCAAGAAATAAAGCGACGCAACCGCTAGGCCCTGAAGATGAGTACAACCCTTTTACCTTTCATTTTTAAAATTGAAAACCCAACAATGTGTTGTTGAGTATAATTTAATTTATTTACCAAATTTTCAACTTTATTCCACACAAAGAATAAATACTTTTTAAGAAGATTAATTTTTGCATCCATTGTTTCCTTTGTCATTACAAACACTTCCTTAAAATTATTTTTAATTACCACGAAAATCTTTCATTAACTTTTCGTTTACTTCTTGTTTTTAATAACAAATCTAATAAGCAATAATTCTTTGTAAAATAAAAATTTTCTAGCATAAGTTCTTGCATAAGCCCGAATCTTAAAAATGCAGAACTGACGTCTTTGAAGGAGGAGATCAAAAGAAAACAGTATCTGATACGAGTTTTATTCGGAATCCTCGCAGTTAAACTGCTCAAAATTCCTTTTGAGGTCACTAGTGTCCTGATGGAATATCTTACACGTCCCGTATGTGGTTATCTCCAAACTTGATTCAAATCTTTAACTTTTTCTTTGATTATATATACAGTTCAGAATTTTACTAATCAAATTTTTCCTAATTTTTTCTAGTGATTAAACAACCCATAATATTCAAATTATTTCATCTAATTTTAGTTATTGTGTATAATCTGTCGCGCCCATTTATTTTTCGATACAAAGGGCAAAAAAGCGTAGGATTTTACTTAAATAATCATATCTTTCTTTCGAATCATCGGAATGACTTAAAATAAAATGCTATAAATCAGAAATTAAATAAGCTTTTAAAAGGTATTTATTAAAATATTTTTGTGGTTTTAAAATTATTTTTTATATTAGTTAAAAAATTGATTAAGTTTGTACTAGCATAAAACGCGTAAATTTTATTGGATTTTAATGAAAAAGGAATATTTAGTTGAATTAAACATATTTTTAAAAACGTGCATTATTAAAAATTAAAGTTTTGCGGTAAAAGGTATTTATTAAAATATTTTTTTGGTTTTAAAAATATGTTTTATATTAGTTTGAAAATTAATTAAGTTTGGACTGGTATAAAATCGCTAAATTCTATTGGATTTTAATGAAAAAAAAAATTTTGTTAAATTGAACAAATTTTTATAATCATACAAATTTTTACTTTATTAGCTTGAAATTTAAAGTTTTGCGGTAACATTAACTAAACGTCTATAATTGTCCTAGTGTCGAAGGACGACAGTTAAACAATCATAACTCCCTTATACAAAATCGCAAAAACAAAAAATAAAATGTTTGTGAATTAAAACTAATTAGACTTTTAAATTTTTATTAAAAAGTTATTGTAGTTTCAAAAATATTTTTTACACTAGTTTGAAAGTTGACTACGTTTGAACTAGTATAAAACTGCTATATTTTCTTCAATTTTAATGAAAAATAAAAATTTAGTTAAATTGAACATATTTTTATAGTTGGACAAAATTTTATATAATGAGCTTTAAAATTAAAGTTTTGTGGTATCATTGAGTAAATGTCAACACTTGTCCTAGCGCGGAAAACGTCGAAGAATGTAGGATGTCAGTTAAAAAATCATAACTGTTTTATAAAGAATCGTAAAAATATGAAATAATAAGTTTTTAAATTAAAATAAAATAGCCTTATAAATTGTATTTATTAATTTTGTTTGTACTTTCAAAAATATTTTTATTCCAGTTTGAAAATTAACTAAATTCGAAGCAGTACAAAATCGCTAAATTTTATTAGATTTTATTGAAAATAAAAAATTTAGGTAAATTGAATATATGTTTATAGTCGGACAAAATTTTATATTAAAAGCTTGAAAATGAAAGTTTTGCGGTAACAATAAGTAAACGTCCACACTTTTCCTAGCGCGAAAAACGTCAAAGGATAAAAATGTAGTATGTCCGTTTTAAAAAATCATAACTGTTTTATAAAAAACCGTACAAATATGAAATAATAAGTTTTTAAATTTAAATTAAATAGGCCTTTAAATTGTATTTATTATTTTTTTTTGTAGTTTCAAAAATATTTTTATTCCAGTTTTAAAATTAACTAAGTTTAAAGTAGTATAAAATCGCTAAATTTTATTGGATTTTATTGAAAACAGAAAATTTAGTTAAATTGAACATATTTTTATAGTCGGACAATATTTTACAATAAAAGCTTAAAACTAAAAGTTTTGCGGTAACATTAAGTAAACGTCTACACTTTTCCTAGCGCGAAAAACGTCAAAGGTTAAAAATGTAGTATATCCGTTTTAAAAAATTATAACTGTTTTATAAAAAACCGTACAAATATGAAATAATAAGTTTTTAAATTTAAATTAAATAGGCCTTTAAATTGTATTTATTAATTTTTTTTTGTAGTTTCAAAAGTATTTTTATTCCAGGTTTAAATTTAACTAAGTTTGAAGTAGTACATAATCGTTAAATTTTATTGGATTTTATTGAAAACAAAAAATTTTGTTAAATTGAACATATTTTTATAGTCGGACAAAGTTTATCATTAAAAGCTTGAAAATAAAAGTTTTGCGGTAACATTAAGTAAACGTCTACACTTTTCCTAGCGCGAAATACGTCAAAGGTTAAAAATGTAGTATATCCGTTTTAAAAAATTATAACTGTTTTATAAAAAACCGTACAAATATGAAATAATAAGTTTTTAAATTTAAATTAAATAGGCCTTTAAATTGTATTTATTAATTTTTTTTTGTAGTTTCAAAAATATTTTTATTCCAGGTTTAAATTTAACTAAGTTTGAAGTAGTACATAATCGCTAAATTTTATTGGATTTTATTGAAAACAGAAAATTTAGTTAAATTGAACATATTTTTATAGTCGGACAAAATTTTACATTAATAGCGTGAAAATAAAAGTTTTGCGGTAACATTAAGTAAACGTCTACACTTTTCCTAGCGCGAAAAACGTCAAAGGTTAAAAATGTAGTATGTCCGTTTTAAAAAATCATAACTGTTTTATAAAAAACCGTACAAATATGAAATAATAAGTTTTTAAATTTAAATTAAATAGGCCTTTAAATTGTATTTATTAATTTTTTTTGTAGTTTCAAAAATATTTTTATTCCAGGTTTAAAATTAACTAAGTTTGAAGTAGTACAAAATCGCTAAATTTTATTGGATTTTATTGAAAACAGAAAATTTAGTTAAATTGAACATATTTTTATAGTCGGGCAATATTTTACATTAATAGCTTGAAAATTAAATTTTTGGGCTAACATTAAGTAAACGTCTACACTTTTCCCAGCGCGAAAACGTCGAAGGATGAAAATGTAGGATGTCATCCGTCTTAAAAAAATCATAACTGTTTTATAAAAAAGCGTAAAAATATGAAATAATAAGTTTTTAAATTAAAATTAAACGGGGTTTTAAATAGTTTTTATTATAATGTTTTTGTAGATTCAAAAATATTTTTTACAACAGTTTGAAAATTAATTACGTTTGAACTAGTATAAAATCGCAAAACTATATCTTATTGAAATAGAAAATTTAGTTAAATTAAACATAAAAAACCATTCAAATATAAAATAATAAGTTTTTAAATTTAAATGAAATAGGCTATTAAATTGTATTTATTATTTTTTTGTAGCTTAAAAAATATTTTTATACCAGTTTAAATATTAACTAAGTTTGAACTAGTACAAAATCGCTAGATTTTATTGGATTTTAATGAAGAAAGAAAATTTAGTTAAACTAAACATATTTTAACAGTCTAGCAAAATTTTGCATTAAAATCTTGATAATTAAAGTTTTGGAGTAACATTAAGTAAACGTCTATAATTGTCCTAGCGCCGAAAGCGTCGAAAGGATTTCAGTTAAAAAATCATAACTCATTTATAAAAAATCACAAAAATATTAAATAAAAAGCTTTAAAATATAAATAGAATGGGCTTTTAAATAGTTTTTAATAAATTATGATTGGAGTTTCATAAATAATTTTTATACTAATTTGAAAATTGATTAAGCTTGAAATGGGATAAAAGAGAATTCTATTCTATTTTAGTGATGTTTAAAATGATACAACCCATGATTTTTTTGGTATTTCATAAAAACAACATAATTTAGTGGTACAACATTATTGATACTAACTTTTTACTTTATTACCATAAATTTATATACTTTTTAGGGATGCGTGAATGATGCGAGTGAAGTCCATCACTCACTAACGTACATAAAGTTTAACAAATGACCAATTTAAATTCAAGCTTTATTCGGGTTGCGAGAAAGTCTATTATTACATATTTAAAAAGTTAAATGATATTTCGAACCCTGCTATTAAAAGTTAAATAAGTTTATTAAAAAAACTTAGGTATATAATTATAACAGGTAATGTTGATTTAAAATTTTTAGGGTATACTATTTAGGAAAGCAAAATTTCTAGTGTAGAGAGGTTTATGAAACAATTAATAAAATATGTGTATGTTTAATGAAACATTCAAGAATATAATAAAGTAGGAAATTTTCAGTATCGCTGGTATTTGCATTCGTAATAATTAAATTAGCCGGAGATACTAATTGGCTTTCAGGTAACACTCGGAGACTTTCGGGTGAGAAATATAATTTGTGCATGATGTATTCTAAATTAGTAATTTTAATTAACTATCGTTTCAAATTTCATAAATTCATAAACAAGTGTATCAGATGTGCATAGAAGGTAACTTTTACCCACTTTATAATTAAAATACTTGTATTGCTTTAAAAATCCTGAAATTTACAAAAAGTTCAAATAAATACCGTATTTTGAATAGTAATTATAATAAAGGTATTTATTTTAAGTTCAGCAAAATCCAGCTATGCACTCTCTCGTTAATGTCCATTGTAAATACTGGTCTTATGATAGAACCCTGAGGAACACTTTCCTTTGGATATGCTAATCTTTTTGGAGATTTTATTTCGACATCTCACCTTTTGAAATCTATTAGATAAGCTTGAAAGAATAGCACAGTTTCGGCACTAAAACCGTAGTATCTAATTTATGATCAATTCAACATAAAAATTGCTATAGTAACTAATGAGCATTCCTTTATCATGTACTCTCGTCCAATATTGTAAAGAATAGTAGTCGTAGGTTGGAACCCTGCGGAACACCTTTATTTCCATGCGGAAGGAATTGATTTGTTTATACACTCATGAAAAAAATGCTGCAAATTGGGTAAAATTTTAGATCAGCTGAGTCTGATCAATTGCATGGTTAATATATTAAAAGAAATTTTTTATTTCCATTTAATGGATAATGGGTATGTAGAATTAATTAAATTTAAATAAGTTTCGTCATTTCATTTTAGCATTGATATGACTAGTGCTAAAAACATCCGGGTCTGATGTCGATATAGTGCCAATATGTGCTCAAAACACTTAAAATGCAAATGCCTCCATCTACCCGTCTACTAACATCCCCTTCGTACTGCCGCCCCTCACCATATTCCGGATTTATAGGTTTTATTCGCTGCCTGCTGCCGGTTAGTAAGCGAACGTACAATTCATGAAAACTCTATTATCTCGTTATAATAATATCAAATTTTCCGAGCGATTTCTTGTTAGGATAACGCAGTATTAGGTATTCGAATACAATTGTAAATAGTGGAAAAGTCGAAAATTCTCCTACAAAATTGGAATCAAATTACTTTAAATAATAAAAAAAACACATTATTTTTTATTTAAAATATTGCAGCTTATTTTTAGATACTTAATTAAAAACGTAACAATTTTTTGCAAATGAAATAAACTACCTTTAATTAAAACGAAACGTTTGAAATTTGGATACTTTAATTAACGTTATCGAATTTTTTTCAATTAACGAGTTTATTTTTAATAATAATTAGATACTAATGTTAAAAAATATGGTTTGAAGTATGTATCAGGAAAAAGCTGTTTTTCACCTATGTTTTTCACATTTTGAGGTGTAATGGGATACTTCCTTCAAGTACAAAGGGTGACAAGACTGCTTTTATTTTAATGGCATCTCGAAGGTGTGTATAGTATTACAAAAAGTGTGCTTTTTAACATGAGAATCATTCTCCCCATTAAAGCAAACTAATTTTATACCTATACACAGCACACTTTTTTAAATAACCAAAAAAAAACCTTTTTATCACAAAATATCACACTATTCTCTGTTACTATCAATAGTTTCATTTAATTTATATCCTAAGTGATGCAATTTTTAAAAATTATATGATAAAAAACTATACATAAACTTTAAAATTCCATAAAAACCGTAAATATTAACGGATTTTGTAAAAATAACAAATTTTATTTAAAATACACATATTTTTATCATTGTACCATTTTTGGGATTATTCTAACAACAAATAAAAATTTGGGGTGGCTTTAAGTAAACGTCTATAATCGTCCTACCGTACAAAGCTTTAAAACTCAAAGGACTAAAATGTAGGATTTCAGTTAAATATTCATATCTTCCTTATAAAAAATCAGAATAACTTAAAATAAATTGCGCTTTATTGGGAATTAAATAGGCTTTCATCAAAAATTTACAAACCATACATACATACATACATATGTTATTAAATAAATATTTTTTATATAATTTTTGAAAACAGATTAAGTTTGAATTAGTATAAAATCCTTAAATTTTGTCCGATTTTAATCAAACAAGAAAATTTATTTAAATTAGATATATTTCTGTAATTATGCCAATTTTTAGGTAAATATCTTGAAAAATAAAAAAATGCGGTAGCTTTAAGTAAACGTCTACTGTGGCGCAAACCGCTAATATCAAAAGGACGGAAGTGCAGGATTTCAGTTAAAAAATCATAAGTTTCTAATAAAAAATTACAACAAATTAAAATAAATTGCGTTAGATTGAGCGTTAGATTGAGCATTAGGCTTTTGGGAAATATTTATTAATAATTTTTAATTTTTTGAAAAATATTTCTATTTTAATTTTGAAAATTCATAAAGTTTGATTATGTATGAAATCACTAAATTTTATCCGATTTTAATGAAACAAAAAAAATTAATTAAATCGAATATATTTCTATAACTATGATAATTTTTAAGTAAATATTTTAAAAAATAACATTTTGGAGTAACATTAAGAAAAGATCTAATACTGTTGGGCATAACGTTACGACTAAAAAGACTATAAAATGTAGGATTTCTGTCAAAACTTCCTTAAAAAACCTAACAATAATTTAGAATAAAATACTTTGAGAATTGATTAAGTTTGAATTAGTATTAAATCCTTAAATTTTATCCGATTTTAATAAAATAAGAAAATTTATTTAAATTGGATATATATCTATAATTTTGTCAATTTTTAGGTAAATATTTTGAAAACTAAAAAAATGCGGTAGCTTTAAGTAAACGTCTACTGTTGCGCAAAGCGTTAAAATCGATAGGACGAAACTGCAGGGTTTCAGTTAAAAAATCATAAGTTTCTTATAAAAAATTACAATAAATTAAAATAAACTGCTTTAAATTGGGCATTAAATAGGCTTTTATGGAATATTTATTATTAATTTTTAATTTTTTTTGGTTTTGAAAATTCATGAAGTTTGATTAAATATAAAATCACTCAATTTAATCAAATTTTAATGAAACAAGAAAATTTATTTAAATCGAATATATTTCTATAACTATGCCAATTTTAAAGTAAATATCTTAAAAAATAAAATTTTGGGGCAACATTAAGGAAAGGTCTACTGTTGTGCAAACTTACGACTAAAAGAACGAAAATGAAGCATTTCAGTAAAAAAATAATAACTTTCTTATAAAAAATCATAGAAAATTGAATCAAATTGTGAATGATTAAGCATTATACAGGCTTTCAGCCAGTATTAATTATTATTTTTTTATTATTTATAAAATATTTTTTATTTTATTTTAAAAAATTATTAAGTTTGTTATGTATAAATACATAAAATCGTATCCGATTTTAATGAAACAATAAAACTTATTTAAATTAAACATTTTTCTATAAATGTATCATTTTAAAAGTTAATATCTTGAAAAATAAAAATTTGCGGTAACATCAAGTAAATGTCTATTTTTGCACAAAGCGTTGCGACCAAAAGGATAAAGTTAAAAAATCATAACTTTTTTATAGAAAATCACAATAAATTAAAATAAATTCCGTTGGATTAAGTATTAAACAGGCTTTTAGCGAATATATATTAATAAATTCTCGTGACTTGGAAAATATTTTTTATATAATTTTTTATATTACATTTGAATTGGTACAAAAACCCCCAAAATTATCCCATTTAAATGCAACAAGAAAATTTATTATAAACAAAACATATTTTAACATTATTCCCAGTTATGGAAAATAAATTGATAAAAATTTAAAATTTTGGTTATCTTTAAGTAAATGCATTTTCGCCCAATCTAAAAAAAGTAAGATGCAGGATTTTATTTAACTAATCATAACTTCCTTATAAAAAATCGTATTAACTTGAAATAGATTTAAATTATTTTTTTAAATTAATTTAAAAATATTTTTTTGCGCGTTAGTAAATATTTTTTACCAAATTTTAAAAATTGATTATGTTTAAACTTTAAAGAAGATAAAATCCTTGCATTTTATCAGATATTATGAAATCAAATATATTTAAATTTACAATATTTTTATTTATTTACAAACATGCGGAAACATTAGTTAGAAATTAAAAATTTGCTGTAGCGTTAAATGAACTTCTGCAAGCGTTGTAGTCATACAAAGGATGAAAGCGCAGGATTTCAGTAAAAAAATCTCAATTTCGTTATTATGAGTTTACAAAAATTTTATATGAAATATATTTAATTAAAACCTACAGAGACTAGATAAAAATGGTGACAATTATTTATAAAATTCTTTAAAGATAACATCAACAAACAAACAAAAAATAAAATAAGAACAAAATAAGAACAAAATAGTTAATAATGTAATAAACGTGTCTATGCATTTGATTGCAGGAGCGTGTAGAATTGTTATGAACAAAATTATAATAAATTTTGGCATAAAAGGACGAAATATACAATAATTAATAACTTCCTTATAAATAATTTGAATAATTGAAAATAAAATGAATTTTATTAGGAATTTAACAGGTAATTATAAAGCCTCACAAATATTTTTTTAAAAATTTTAGAAGAATTTGTGAAGCAGAAAAAAGCACTGAATATTTAGTAAAATATATTGGTTGAGAATAGAGTTAAGATAATTTTCGTGTAGTAAAAAAGTGGGGTTGTTTTCGAAGATTTTAGGGTGGATAAGTTAATGATTAAAGACGGTAAAAAAATATGGTTTGGTGATGATTGACGTTCACCGACATTTTTGGTCCTTCGAGACTGGAGTAGTCAATTGTTTCCTTATTTCTTATAAATTGTTTTGCGCCGAGAGCGCCCTTTGAGACACAACTGATTTCATATAAAATTAGATTTTTAATTGAGTCGTGCCTTTAGGTTCATGAGAAGAGGAAGAAAAAAACAAATAAAGACAAATCGTTACTCTTTATTTATTTGAGAATTTCAGTATTTCAGGAAAAGAGCATCTTTTGATCGTATTTAATTCTTTTTTAATCAACTATTTTCATCGAAGTTTGGAATTATATTTTTCCATTAAAATTAAAAGTGAGTACAAGGCAAATATTTTATTTTAATTATTTATAAACCGTAAAGCTGTTTGGGAGTTATATGAATACCGTCATGCACATTTCCCCTATCTCTTGCTCTTTTCAATTATTGATCAATCTTGTCCTCCTTTTTCTTTTATGTGTCTGTACTAAGAGCCATGAGCGGGTGTAAATTTTTGTGATAAAATTGGATATTTATGGTGCGAGCTGGATATAAATATATAACAAATGTGAAGTGTTACGATTTTATAAAAATACATAAATTGGAAAACTGTCGCTCTTTAAACTGAAACTCTAGCCCAAAACCATTATATCACCTATAAATTTTTACTTTACTAGCGTTATTACAAATGATCCTAAAAGGTTATGTTTATTTTCAATAAAAAATGAAACTTTATGCCAATACTAGCCTACGTCCATGATTTCACTCTATATGCTCGTTAAGCTGGATTTATCTACACTACTTTATTTTTAGATTGTAAAAAATTTATGAATAATACCAGCGAAACTAAAATTTATATTATTTTTTCACTCCAGAGCCTTCAATACTTAAAAAAAAATCTCATTTTTATCCCACAAAAATGCAATAAACAAAAGACAAGTTCTAATTTAAAAATCATGACATTTATTAAAATTTATTAAACTAAAAGTTATATTAAAGTAATTAAATTTTAAAAATAAAATATAAACAAATTCAGGCTGGTTAAAGAGAAGTACTCGAGCTTTATGGTTTAAGATTACTTACTAGATTTACGCCGACATAGTAATTCCATTCCTGGAACAAAAATAATAGTTACCACAAAGGTATCAAGAGCGTTTTAAAGTTATATTGTAATAAAGTTTTAAAACATCATTAAATGGCTTTAATACCGCTGCTACAAACATATATAACATAGCAAACCATTTTAAAATGAACTAATTAAATAATGCAAACGAATTTATTTTAAATGGATTAAAGCTCCGGGAGTTGTATAAACAAAGGGCGTAATTAAATAATACTTATTTCTTACTCACTATAGGGATTTTCGGTTATTTTGGATAAAGTGTGGAAAAATCAAAAAAAGCATAAATGCAGGCAAAACAAAGGACAATTTAAAAAAGACAATATGTTGTAAGAGATGATCCATTAAGAATTCTGCAGAACGTTTTGGCCTAAAACCGTTTAAACAGTTCCTATGTATGCGAAAAACAAAAACTAATACTTTGGAAATCACCAAACTAAACCTGTCGCTAAATAGTTTCAGCAAAGCAAGAATAAGCCTTAGTCATCAATTGTTTAAAAATTTGTTACGGGCAATCAGTTGGTAATATAAGGCAGCTGGCATATGAAATGGCTCAAATTAATTGTATTACTAATGTTCCACCAAATTGGATTAAAACTAAAGCTGGTCGGGAATGGTTCCAGGGATTTATAACCCAACATCCACAGCTTAGCATTAATTTTACCAAAATTTGGAGAGTATTTTAAATAAATTTGCAGATGGCACACGTATATTCAATTTAGACAGTCCAGAAAATGAGAAAGATTGTGGTAATTTACTAACAACTTGATGTATTATATCGTATCATCTTCAGGAAACACTATTCCTCCGGCGATAGTTTTTCCAAGGAAAAAATTAAATCAGAAGATGGCTACCGATGTACCTACTTATTCAAGATCGTTCAGAAAATATAAATCCAGATATGGATAAACTAATAATTATGCAGATGAATCCCTTCCTTCCAAAAATAACGAAAACATTAACATTATAAAGAAGATCCTGCAAACCAAACGCCCATCAAGGAATCAACGAATTTAGAAAAAAAATAATTCCTATTCTAAAGAGGTAGCAGGGAAGAGAACAATAAAACCTAGAGAAAAGGGAAGATGCATTATCGCGACAGATACTCCAGAAAGAGATGTTATTGAAGCAAAAGAGAAAGAGAAGCAAACAAAATAATCCTTAAAAAAGCACGAACATCCGAGAAAGTTGGTAGAAGATATTGATACCTCTAAATCTGAGCCAGAGTCCTTAGAGGATGCCAAAATGTTTGAAGATGAAGATCCTTGGTGTTTTACTAAAAAGCTTGAAAAAAACCAGAAATAAATGTTCTTGTTGAGTTCATTGATAAAACTATTACATTAGGAATATTAATAAAAATAAACCAAATAAACATAAATACGACTCAAATATCAACGATATTTTAGTAACAAACTTCAGTGGATACGAAGTGCGTTTAATAGAATTTTTAAGGTTCATCTGATTGTCGAACACTTTGGATCCACAATCAGAAAAAATCCTAAAATTTTCAATCTTTTTTAATTGATTATATTAAAAGTAAATTTTCCTCTGATTGTACAACACTCTCCCCTATCTAAAATAAGCCAAAATATCAGTACTGAGTTATACATTTCATTGGACATTTGTACAGAGTGTGAAAAACGTATTTATGCATTTTTTAATTCTCCACATTTGGTTTTGCAAAATACGCCAAAATTCCTGTGATGAGTTTTACTTTTGGTTGGACATGTATACAGGGTGTCCTAAATGCATTTATTCTTTTTTGATTTTTCCACATTTGTTTTTGGTCCAAAATAACTCAAAATCCAAGTATTGATTTAAAGGGTATTACCATTGTGTATTACCTAACAATCATACATGTCCAGTGACAGGATAACAAAATATATGTATAAATAAAATAATTACAAAATATAGAGAAAAATAGATATTAAAATAAATATACGTAAATATTAATATTCAAAACTAAAGATAAATATCAAGAATTCAAGTATACTATCTTTTAAATTCGATTAAGTTTGAACTAAAGATATCACATTGTAGTTGGTATTCATTGTAGCTAGAATGTCTAGCTTGTAAACTAGATGTAACCAGTTTGAACATGTTTAATATTTCAGTATCATCAATAAGGTTGTTTATAAGTAAGATTACATAACAAATGTTTGAAATTTCTACTTATTGTGTGTAGTTTTGTATTTGAACTAACCAAGTAGGATTTTGCTAAGTTGCTGTGAAGTCTATTTACTTTTTATAAGTATTTCAGATATTTTTTTGAATGGACTCCAAGGTTTTTTGACTGAAAAGGTGACCACACTATACAGTAGTCAAATTTTAACTTGTCATCAAACAGTTTCCCAAATCTATATTTATAATGGAGTTTCTGTTTAGGATGATATCATTGATAGTATAATCTAATCTAATATTACTAAATTTCTTCGAGTAAGTTATAATTGAACATTTATTAATATTAAATTTAAAATGATTATGGGAAGCCCAACGATGGGTATTATCGAAGTCTTCCTGAAGATTAAGACAATCTTTGAAATATGTTATTTGCTAGTATACCTTTAGGACATCAGCATATAATGGAAAATGTGATTTAATAATCGACTCGATGGTGTCAATATAGACTAGGACCATAATGGACCCAGGTTGGATCCTTGAGGCATACCAGTATTTGTATAATTGCCGTTAGATGTATTACCCAGTATATTTACATAATGTACCCTTTTGTCCAATTAAGAACATAATACGTTTACTATAATTTTTTTAACTCCAATGTTTATAAGCTTGTCTATTAATAAGTTGTAAAAATTTAGATCAAAGACTTGACTGAATTATATCTGTTATATTACTGAGGTTTGTAGATATATTGATCTCTTAGAAATGAACCCATGTTGAAAAGTTTAGGCTTAAGTTTAAGAAGCATGTGCCTTTCTATTTTTCAGGAAACATAGATTTTTTAAGGAACAAACTAAATAAAGAGCAGAGAGGCTGTGATAAAACAGTAGTTAGTCTTTTATAAGAAAAGAGGGTCTTTGGTATAGATAGCCCCATCATCATCTTTGAAGAAAGTTTCTTAGAATATTTTATTATTTCATCTTCAGTCATGTAGAACTTTCCTAAATTCTTAGTAGCTTTTTTAAAAATATTAACCAAATTTACTGTGGTAATAATCTGCAAAATTGTTGACAATCATTTTTGAGTCACTATTTGATTTTTCAATAATTCATTATACTAGGGATAGTTCTATTTTTTCCCTTGGAATCGAGTTTAATTTTTAACTCTTCTCTTCTTGCAGAAAAGGTGGGTTTGTCGGAATCTTCTTGGTACTGATTGTACTGATTCCTCTTCTTTAAGAGTTTTTGTTATTTCAATAGTAAACCAGAGGTAACTTGCACTCTTTATTATTGAAAATAACTTGGAGTAGAGAAGATCATTGGCGAGATTTGATTCTTTACATGAATATAAGTCATCCCACTCTAATTGGCATACGGATTCTTGGAGAGAAGGAAAATTTGCTTTTTTAGAATTATGCATACTAAACTCAAAGCTACTTAAAATCCTTAACAATGAAATAAAAAGCATAGAGCTAGTCACTTCTGCGGAAGTGGACAATAAAAAAAACATAATTTAAATCCAAAGAAAGCCCCTAGATTTGATCTGATATCTAAAATATTAATGCATCTAGCTAAAAAGGGAATAGTAATGATAAACTACAATACATAGTAAATGCAGCTGAAACATCTACTAATGAATTGGAAAATGGCAGAAACAATAATGTTACCCAAATCAGGAAAACCTCCAACGAATTAAAATCTTACAGACTAATTTCTTTGCTGCCTATAATTTCAAAGTTATTTAAGTATCTTGTGCTTAAAGGAATAAAAATAATAATAGAACTAAAACAGTAAATTTGTCCTTGGTCAGAATACGAATCCGGGACCTTCAAATATCATGTTTGCGTTTGGTGTGATAACCACTCCACTACCTAGGACTCATTTTCGAATGTGTTCAATTTTGTCCTTAACTGGGAGGATGGATAATGATTATTTTCATCATCTACCAATTAGGTAATTGAACACCGACCAAAGACTGTTCGAATCCTGGCCAAGCACAATTTTACGTTAATTCATTCTTGACAGCTATTAGTCTTTATAGAACTAAAATAGCTGATTTCTAACCACCAATTTGGATTTAGAAGCAAGCCCTCGACCATTAACCAGGTGCGCAGACTTACCAGGATAACAGAAAAAGTACTGGAAGAAAAACAAGTGTGGATAGCAATGTATCTTGACGTCGCGCAAGCACGAGGGCTTCTTACATAAGCTTGATTAAATCTTCCAAAACAGTATTTCGAATTTCTAAAGTGATACAAATCTAATGGAGTATTTGGAATTAAACTGGAAGAAGAGTTCTGAACGCAAAAAATAAAAACCAGGGTACCTCAAGGCAGTGTACTGTATTTGTTACATATAAATGACATACCAAATTCAAAAGACACCATCAGTGCCACTTTTGCGGATGATACTGGAATGTATCTAAATGGAAAATCGAACTAAATGAATAGGTTGTATAATAATTCATATTGGTAGTTTGGTAGTACTGGAGGACAGTGGACGCAGATCAAGAAAAAATACTAATTTTATTACTTTCGCTCATATCTATGATCTTGGGGAGGGGGGGGGTCTTTTTACCCTTCAGCCACCCTCTAAATACGCCCTTGTGCCAGAGTGACAGAGCGGTAAACTGTATAATTATTTGGAAATAGTTAGTCATTGTGGTTGTAGCCATGTTTCGGCTATAATATATCATCCAAGTTTCATGAGCTTCTTACATTTTTAAATAATTCTAAAGTTTTATTATTAAGGTTACGTGCAGTTTGATAATAAAGTAAAAGTATTGTGCTTAGTATGTTGTTGGGCACAATTCAATTTTTTGATGTATTTTTATTTTTGGTTTATTCCACATTGATTGTCCAATATAAGCCAAAATATCAGTTATGCTTTTACTGAATTATACTTTTGGTTGGAATTAGACAGGGTATCCTAAACGCATTTACGTTTTTTATTTGATTGTCCAAAATAAGCCAAAATTTCAGTAATGAATTATACTTTTGGGTAGTCATTTATACAGGATGACCCACTTTTTCTGGGAATTTTTTAAGATAGCAAATGAGGTTCTAAAAAAACAATTTCATATGAATCTTTTGGCCTCCTTTAAAAATTAAAAAAAATTATTTAAATTCGCTCACTCTGTATATAGTGATTATTTCTTAAGAAATAATGGGTGGTTTTATTAAAAAATTTAGAAATTACAAAATTATAATTACGTAAGTGGTTAGAATTTGTAGTTAAAACTGTAAAACCTACATACTTTGTAATACTTTTAAAATGAATCTTTCATTTGCTTCGGCTCTTAAAACAAGCACTTGTTCCACAAGTTTCTCAAGTGTGCTTATTAGTGAAGCGCGCTCACATTTACCATAATTCCATTTTGATTTTTCCATTGGTCTTTCGTATTCGTCTATTTCCGCGATTTTTATTTTTTTATCGCTGGCTTTGCTTGTTTATTTTTCGATTTTAATTAACTAATGCCATGCAATAATAAACTTCACATATTTAAGCTACATGTTCCTAAAGTCAACATATCAATTGATGGTATACTTAGTTAGTTTGTTTTGTAGACTAAATATATCGCTTTATTTCTATTGAATTATTTATGCCCATTGAAAAATTCGATTTATCAGTAGTAATTATTTATTATTTGGTTTTAGTTGATTAAAACTAACATTTTATCATTGCAAATAATTAGGATTTTATAAAAAATTTAAACTTGAAATTAATTATCAATAAAACCGCAATAATGATGGGAACCCATATAAGGTGAATTTTTGTTGGGAAAATAGTGTCGAAGTTACATGCAGAAAAAGATTATGTTTTAATTTCCTTATTAACAAAAAAGTGAATGTTGAGTGCATTATCGCTTTAACTTTTTGTAATATTATACAAAAGAGGATTACTATCCACTATCCTTTACAGCTAAAAGCTCTACATTTGATGATTATATTTTTCTTTTAAACTCATATATTAAAAAGCATGTGTAGACCTCATTTCCATAAAATGTGCACTAAGTTGAGTCTAGTGAGCAAATTTGTTTGTACACGACTCTATCTCACATGGAAAATACTCTTTTTTCATTCTCAGCTTACCAATTTAGCAAGCGCCAGCTTACTTTCAGTTAGTGTTAACTGTTCAACTGAACTACAATCACGTCCGGCTAAGGTTTCATGCAATTCGAGTTAAATTGCCAATTACTGGATATATTACACCTGAAATTTCCCTGCAGTACACCTAAACTAAACATGACGCATAAATATTAACACTACTTTTTTATCTTTTTCCAATTAAAATAACTACACATTTAAAAAAAATTCAAAAAATTTAAAAAAATATTTAAAATACTATTTTTGTAATGTTGGTTTATTAGTTAACTTTTGATAGACTATTAATTATTTATTCAACAGAATAAAGCTGAAGGAACTACAAAATACAGTGATAAATGATACCACAGTCATTTAAATAGTTAATGAGATTATAAGCTTAACCCAAAAGCTAATAAATGGACTGTTTATTGATTTATTTAAATGTAATCTCGTAAATCAAAATTAGTCGAAATATCTACTCCCCCATCAAAGGGTAGACTCCATTAATTTAATTAATTATTAGCAACATTTTAATACAAATATAATTATTTTTCCTAATTATTAATTAATTATGAAATAAATACTGTATACCTACTATTAAAAGCTACAAAAATCTAAATTTATACAAAACTGAGTTTTTTTTATAAAATTTGTAAGCTTCAATTTTAGATTTTCACACAAAAAATAGTAAAATTTTGGATATTTTTGGACACAATTTCCTTTGAATACTGTAAATTTTAAACGATTTTAAATTTTTATTAGATTTTATGATTTTTTAATCAATCTTACAAAATATCAGGGCAAAACTGCCGGAAAGAGTATTTTCCACAAATTTTATTTCAATATAAAAAATAATCTTCAGTATTAAGGCGATAGTCGGCAAATGCGAGCGCTTGATTTTGAAATTCGCTTGATATTTGGGGTTTTGCTTATAATTTTTTTTCTATTGAAGCTTTTTTAAAATTTCTTTTTTTGGTACACAGAAGAGTCTTGTGGCTACCAATTTCTTCTGGTTTTGTTTTTGTAAGTCACACCAAATACTCATACGGCAGCAGTAAAATTGGCACTTTTAAAAAAACCTGGTCCTAGAAAATACCATTTTCTTTAACAAGGGACCTTCAAATTGAGATTTGTAAAATTTTCTCTTATCTAAATACACAACTTCACAAAAGTGTTGTTCTGTTTTTCCGATTATATCGAGTATAAGGTTTAAAACAGCAAGCAAAACTTGCTCATTTTTAGGTCAGATTTGATTGTCTATAAATCTAAAAATTCAATAAAAAATACAAAAACAAAATAATAGACATGTTATGCCAAGTATTAATGAACTACTACTACAAAAAAAAACAGAATTTCATTTACTGGTTTGTCTAAAAAATGGTATTCCGTAGAGTCACATTTTACGCTCACAAAATTTCGCCGACTATCGTCTTAACGGGTTTCAAGAGACGTAAATTCGTTGCTAGAACTATCAGTTTTTGGTCTAAGTAAATAATCTAGGAATTTTTATAATTGTTTTCAGAATTTAAAAAATTACCTACTTGTGAGATCTTAAAAGTTCTATTTAAATCGTATTTAAGATCAGATAACTTTTTGGGCAGTAATTTTTGACATTTTCAACAAAATAAAAATCATAAGGCTACTGTATATTCCTAGGAGGATCGATTATTATTTTTTATTTACATAATGTAATAAAAGATTGGTATTATTAGTTTAAGTTTTGCATAATTTTTGGAGACGACTAAGGACATAATGAAAAAAATTTTGGTAGAAACTCCTGAAAATTTTGAACTAGCCTGTATGTTTATTATTTTTTGAAATCTTAATTGTGTATTAAAATTTCCAAAATAGACTAAAATTGGTGAAAACAGAGATCACATTCAAAAATTAGGGAAATAGAACAAAAAATTGAAAGAAATTTAAATTTAAAGGTTTTTACACAATATACTGCAGTTTATATGGTATATGAATGTGAATATATTCATATTTATTTGATGGATCAATACTGAAAAATAATTTAAAGAAAAATCTTGAAAAACAAAATTATATCCTCAAAATTTGCAGAAAAAAATCGAATACATTTGGAGCTTAAATTGAAGTGTCACAAAAAACTTATTTATATTTATGATTACTACAAGGCCAGAAAATACCGATTTTGATCCGATTAAATATGATGTTTAGCAAGCGCTAAAATCCCGAAAATTATAAACTACCATGCATAATATTTTTAAAATATAATTTGTTTTATAAATTTTTTTGATATAAAATTGTACCAATAACGGGTCTTTCAATACTTTTGAGTTCAAAATAAAATCAATCTTTTTAAGAATTGAAAATGGCTTTTAAATATATTTTAGTTATACCGACTTTTAAAAAAGACGTAATCCGTCGCTAAAATATCCAGTTTTTTACTAAACAATCTACAAATGTAATGAAAAAATTTAAAATATAAAAATGAACCAAAATCTGGATCTCTGATGTTTTAAAATGGCTTTTTAAATCATACATAAACTGTTATTAATTAAGTGGCATCTTAAATCAATTCGATTATATTATTGGACCACTTTGTACTAATTAGATTTGCAGTTTTTGAAATATGATTTATTTAATAATAATCCAAAAAATTGCATTAAATAACAGGACTTTAATTCTTTAGGTTGCACGAAACAGTTTAAACTTGGTTTTAGCTAAAACCAAGCTCAAACTGACAAGTATGATGTTTTTTTGCATGTATTTTCTGTAATACTTGTCAGTTTAAAACTGGTTTTAACTAAAACTTTTTTGTGCAACCCACCCTTAATCTACCATAAATTACAAACGAAAAAACTAAAATGATTTTAACAAAATAAAAGAAATTTAAATATTTTTTTGGGAATTTTAAGAGCTGCAAAATTTGAGTTTTCACTAAAAATGACCATGGGCGTCACCAGAAATTTTATCAAAGGTGGTTCAAAATTTAATCCCAAAATTTATTAATTATCCCTTGCATTATTTGGTGAGACCAGTCTGAAATTGTCTCGCTTAATAAAATTAATAGTCACTAATACCAATGAACAATCAACCAGCAGAAAACGTCGAAGATTATTACAGACGATCAATTTATATTCCATATTTGGACTCCTTTTTCATATTTGCAATTTATCTCCGTAAAATTAAAAAAAAAATAATATATTATGAATTAGGATTGCCACAAAAACCGAACAATTTTATGATTTGGAAAATTTTATTACTGAATCTATAACGTAGTATGAAAGCTTCTCCATGGAGGAAGTGGATGTAATAATAATGAAATAATTTTTTTGCTAGATAAGGCCTAACGGTTTTATGTTCAATTTTTCAAGCCATTAAAATTGGCCTCACTTTGTGAAGAGTTAAGATCCACTATGTTTACACTATTATTCCTGATGACTGATGAGAGTAAATCGGAAAAGAATTTCGAACAATGATAATTTTATAATTTAATTTATTACAAAGTTTTCTGAGAAGCTAAGAAGGTTGCAACTTTAATTTAAAATTAGTGAGAAAAACAATTATTTTTTTTATAATCCGTTTTGCAATATTAAATATTTTATAAAATTTATTTTGTTTGAGTTTTTATAATTATATGAATTGAATTTGGTCGATTTTTCATATTTTCGCCCATGAAAATGACATTGATTTTTATAAATTTAATTTCATCAATATTTTGAAAATTTTCTTAATAAGTATCCACAAATACAAAATTTAAACTATCATTAGGTCTACTAATCGAATTTATGATTTTTGAAATATGTATTTGTTTTAAAGGAAATATCAAAATTTGAGTAGTTTTTCCAAATTTTGGGTTATAACTATAGAAGTAATAAAATAAATCGGTTTTGGTTTTGGGGTCATTAGTATGTAAGACCTTCAAATTATAAAAAAAAACTATCAACTCAATTTTAAGAAAAATATCGAAGAATTTTAAAATGTTCAAGACATGTGTTATGTTCATCGAAAAAGGTCCTAAAGATATTAGCATGTATTCAGCGACCGTGATGAAAAACTTAGAGTTAATCACGTCTTTAAGAAAATATTTCTTACGAAGAAATATTTTTTAATCACGTGTTTAACATTAACAACGTCTCTAAATTTTTCATCACGGTCGCTAAATGCACGCTATTGAGGTTTTTGAGTTTTTTGAGTATTATTCTGATTATTTCATGCCTATGTCCTGATAAGCATTCTAAATGGACTATTTGTCATTGGGTTATCGTGGTAACTTGGGTCCTAAATTTGCCAAATTTCGTTAGAATTTACAAATTTGTATTTTCCGAAAAAAAAACCCTTGAAATAATCTAACCAAATACAATTCGTAAGTTAAAATCAGACATAACTCTATCGCTTTATTGATATCCAATCTGTTGCTCTTTCTAAAAACAATTTCATTTGTCAATACAATTATAGTGGATTTCAATCTACTCATGGTATTACTACTGAGAATGTAATTCCTGTCACTTTGAGTCAAATTTTAAATAAATTTTTGAGGTACTAATATGTGAAATCAAATACCACATTGAGAATACAATTCCTAATAAGTGAAAATAAAATACCACACTGACAATACCAGTCTAACAATACTACGCTGACAATACCATACTAACAATACCACGCGCATTTTTTTAAATTAATAAACTGAATTATAATCTGACAACTAGTCATAGATAACATAATACATATATAATATTATAAATAAAAAAATAAATATAAATTATAAATATAAATTATATTATCTATGCAACTAGTTAAAGCTAAATGTCATTTTCACAGTGGATTTGTTAAACACCTTTTCAGTCATTATATTCTCTTTCCAAATTTCACTGGTGGTTAGAATATTATCGATATTTTTTATCCCAATCTTAGAAAATGCAATTTGTGCATTTCTAAAAAAAATTCGATAATAGTCTTATAGGTACCACTAGTGATAATACCCTTGAGAATAGAATTCCTGACAGTACCAGACTGATAATACCACGCTGACAATACCACGCTTTTTTTTATTTATTAACTGAGAGCTAGTTAAAGTCAATTATCACATCGTTGGGATTAAAATTGGTGCATTTCTACAAAAAATCGTAAATATTCTTACCACTAGTGATATTACTCTTGAAAATACCACGCTGACAATATCACAGTGACAATACGATGCTGACAATACCACGCTCAAAGCCTTTCTGATATGTAACCATTAGAGCTATAGAAATATATTTTTACATTAATTTTCATAAAATCTATAAAAATTAAATTTTTCATTTAGTGACTTGCTATTTTAACTCGTGGTAAGAATAATTTTCAATTTTTTTAGAAATGCTAAACTCATTTTAATACCAATCTTAGAAAATACCACTGGGTTGCATTTTCGTCATTGGAACTTAAATTCGTGTATTTGCAAAAAATCGATAATATTCTTATCACTTGTTATACCGGGTATTTCTAAAATGGTGGTAGCGCTCGTATGCTAATACTACAAGTAAAAAGACCATATCACATTTGTCCAAAAGTCAAAATATATAGAGACTGTTTAAAATTCTTTTTATTTTTACTTTTTGTTTATTTTCTCTGGATCAACTGGATGAAAATTATTAACATTTTTAGAGTGACTACTTCTCATGGGTAGCCTCTTTGGCTATAACTTTTATCCAAATTTACTATTCCAGTGGCGTAGAAAAGTGTTCCTTTTTTTAATTTATTGGCTACACCACTGCAAACTTTTACGATACTACTTGTATTTCTAAAATCACCATAAAAAAGTGCACTTGGTAAAATTTTGATAGGATATGTGGTATTTCTGTAATTTACAATTTTATAGTACAGGGTGTCTCAGACCACCCGTCCACCTCTTTTATTTTGAGAACGCCTTGTCGTACAAGGCTGAAGTAAAAAAAAATACTACCAAAGCAAACCTGAAGAATCCATTGGTGCACTTGTTTTTTTCGGGAACAATCCGGAAGTACCCGGAACCGGAAGTAACTTTCGATTTTTAAATGGCAACATAGGCCGAGTATGGTATCGTTTGAAAGGTCTTTTAAAAAGAAACAACTTTTATTAAAATATTTTTGTAATATCTTGCATAATTAACAAATTAAACGAAAAAAAATTATGCAAACAAGTGACCATTGGTCTCTTAAATTATGGAAAAATTAAATCGTTACCATCATTCGCAAATGGGCAAGAGAGAGATTTTTTTAAATTGAAACTCTTTTTTGCGTTTATCGCTTTATTCGTTAAAAATAATCAACTCTTTTTATTTTTTGAATTAAGGTAAATACATAACCAAAAAAAAGTTGATTATTTTTAACAAGCGAAGCAAAAAATACATGTTTCCATTTAAAAAATCATAATTGCCTCTACCCTTACGCTTTTTTCCATAATTTAAGAAACCATTTGTCACTTGTTTGCTTTTGTTTTTCGTTTAATTTGTTAATTATGAAAGATATTAAAAAAATATTTTAATAAAAGTTGTTTCTTTTCAAAAGACCTTTTAAACGATACCATACACGACCTATGTTGCCATTTAAAAATCGAAAGTTACTTCCGGTTCCGGGCACTTCCGGATTATTCCGGAAAAAAATAAGTGCACCAATGCATTCTTCGGATTTGCTATGGTGATAATTTTTTTATTTCAGCCATGTACGACAAGGCGTTCTCAAAATAAAAAGTGGACGGGTGGTCTGAGACACCCTGTATATTGATCAAACAAATTTTTTTTTTATCATTTAAAGGGTTTCTTGTAAAAATGAGATTTTGGGGAAGTTTAGAGTCATATGTAGAATTTTGTGGAAAAAAGCTTATTTTTGCAGTAAAACCATAATTTTTTTGAAAATTAAAAAAATGTGGGTTATTTAGGCTTTAAAATTCTTCCCAATTCGGATTTTAGATTAAAAAAACATGGCAAAAAATAGTATAGCTAGAACATTTCTTGGGACGAGATTATTTTTTCAAAGGTACTAGAGCAAAAAGAAAAATTTTGAACCATGAAACGACATTTTGAATTTTTCTAGTTTGTGAAAAAAGCTTTAGGGTTATTTATGTTATTCACATCGCGCACCAATTTAAATATACAATTTAAATAAATAATAACAACGATATACACATTTTTGCAAGAAAATTGAAAACTATTGCACATGTTATTTATGTTTTTTTAGTTGCTGCGTTTAAATTGGACTACTTTTACACAAAAACCATGTTTCGTACCGCGCTAATAATTAATTAAAAATAAATTTGTTTGTCAAGTTTATACCAATTGATTCAAATTTCATGGTTTAGTAAATTCGGAGAAATTTAACATCATACTTTGATTGGTTTATGAATAATTTTACTCCAAAGTAGTTTATTTAATGTTTTTTGAAAAGCTAAATGTTTTTAATGAAAAATTCGCTGAATTTCGCAGGTTAAATCAAATTTTTGGAATTTATAGATATATAAATGTGTTGTTAAAGGGTTTCCACGTTTTTCATTCTGAATAGGTTTATTGTTTGAAGCTGTAAATATTTTGAGCTATAGTTGTGGTGTTTTGTTTTGAAAAGTAGTTGTTTAATAGAGGCATGGTAACACCTAATAATCGCTATTATAGTTGGACGAATGGATATTTAATCTCATTTTACAGTAAGCTTAACAAGTTAAAGTTATGTGGCAATGCGCAATATTCCACTTCGGTTATTATTAATTCCGGAATGTATTTAACTTAGTGAATAGCTGCGTAACTAATACAGTACACATATTTAGAAAGGAATATGAATGCTGTATTAACCTAGAGCAATTAATATGTGGACCTCATTAAGATGTTTCCAATAACTGCATAATATTTGTTCAATTAAACAATATTATGGTTTGTATTTAATACAGAAAATTAGTAATTGAATATAAGATCAGTTTAAATGTAGTAGTGGCAATATTAAATTGGCCACAGCTAATAAAATAGAAGTCACATTACATTTGTACCTAATTCGTGTTATAGAGGAAACGGTTTGATTTTATACACAAAACAAGATTAAACATTTACGATGCATGTATCGATGTTAAAACGAAACGAATATATAAGAGTGAGGCAAACTGTTAATTCGGTAAAAGCTTTCGTATAGTAGCTAAATGTGACTACGGAATAGCTTTAGCACTAGAAAAACGACACACTACACCCCCAACCTTCTAAACGAGGACACAAAAAAGTCCTTAAATAAACGAGATATATCTTCAATATTCCCAAATATGTGCAAAATCTAATACCATTATGAAATAATAAAAATAGAATATTATTCCCACTGTAATTCTATTAAATTCCACAAATTAAATAATCGCTTGTTTCGATTGAACTTTGCTAATATCAGTTTCGAAAGTAATTATTATCAGGTGGAATCGTAATATTGTCCAATCAGTTTTATGAGATGCTACATTTGATAGCTCAACTTTTAATTTAAATTCCACTTAGATAAACGCTCAACTCCTGCAATAAAATGTTCAATCGAATCATTAACAATCAATTATTTTTTAATGTATTTTAAAAAATGTCATGATTATTAAACAAAAAATGCACTAAACTTTTGTTAAGTCATGTAGCTTTAATAATTTATTATAAAAACTTTTTCATTATACAGGGTGCTGTAAAAGGTCTTTACAACAGCTTATCGCATATTCCTTACACCAAAATAAATCGATAGTTTTTTTGTGTCCTAAAACTATGCCAACCAAATTTGAACAAAATCGCATATGCCATTTTAAATTTCAATTTCAAAATTGTAATTTCAAAGCTACATAACGCCCAAATTAAGATAAGTTTACTTAAATCGATTTGTTTTGGTCTAACGAATATACAGGGTGATTCAGGCCACCGCGTGCCACCCATTTATCTCGAGAACGCGTTATCGCACATCACTAAAATAAAAAAACTTAATTACTAAAGTGAACCTAAAGAATCCATTGGTGAACTTATTTTTTTCCGGAACAGCCCGGAACTATCCGGAACTGGAGGTAACTTTGATTTTTTAAATGGCAACATAGGTCGAGTTTGCTATGGTTTGATAGGTCTTTCAAAAACAAATAACTTTTATTAAAATATTTTTTTAATATTTTCCATAGTTTAGAATTTATTCGAAAAACAAAAAAAAATTGTTAATAAAGGTTAATAAAAATTATTGCATATTTTGAAGAATTTTATAAATTTATAAACTCTTTCTACAAATTCTAATATTTTACCAACTTTAAATATCATACTTGACCATATTTCAACAAAATTCTTCAAAATATGCAATAATTATTAATTACTTTTTTTAACATTTTTTTTGTTTTTCTAATAAATTCTAAAGTATGGAAAATATTAAAAAAATATTTTTATAAAAGTTGCTTATTTTGAAAAGACCTATCAAACGACATCAAACTCGACTTTTGTTGCAATTTAAAAAATCAAAGTGATATCCGGTTCCGGATAGTTCCGGGTTGTTCCGGAAAAATATAAGTATGGTTTGATAGGCCTTTTAAGAACAAACAACTTTTATAAAAATATTTTTTTAATATTTTCCATAGTTTAGAATTTATTCGAAAAACAAAAAAAAATTGTTAATAAAGGTTAATAAAAATTATTGCATATTTTGAAGAATTTTATAAATTTATAAACTCTTTCTACAAATTCTAATATTTTACCAACTTTAAATATCATACTTGTCCATATTTCAACAAAATTCTTCAAAATATGCAATAATTATTAATTACTTTTTTTAACATTTTTTTTTTGTTTTTCTAATAAATTCTAAAGTATGGAAAATATTAAATAAATATTTTAATAAAAGTTGTTTATTTTGAAAAGACCCATCAACCCACATCAAAAACTCGACCTATATTGAAATTTTAAAAATCAAAGTGATATCCGGTTCCGGATAGTTCCGGGTTGTTCCGGAAAAATATAAGTATGGATTGATAGGTCTTTTAAGAACAAACAACTTTTATAAAAATATTTTTTTAATATTTTCCATAGTCTAGAATTTATTCGAAAAACAAAAAAAAATTGTTAAAAAAAGTAAATAAAAATTATTGCATATTTTGAAGAATTGTATAAATTTATAAACTCTTTCTACAAATTCTAATATTTTACCAACTTTAAATATCATACTTGTCCATATTTCAACAAAATTCTTCAAAATATGCAATAATTATTAATTACTTTTTTTAACATTTTTTTTTGTTTTTCTAATAAATTCTAAAGTATGGAAAATATTAAAAAAATATTTTAATAAAAGTTGTTTATTTTGAAAAGACCTATCAAACCACATCAAACTCGACCTTTGTTGGAACTTAAAGAATCAAAGTGATATCCGGTTCCGGATAGTTCCGGGTTGTTCCGGAAAAATATAAGTATGGATTGATAGGTCTTTTAAGAACAAACAACTTTTATAAAAATATATTTTTAATATTTTCCATAGTCTAGAATTTATTCGAAAAACAAAAAAAAATTGTTAAAAAAAGTAAATAAAAATTATTGCATATTTTGAAGAATTTTATAAATTTATAAACTCTTTCTACAAATTCTAATATTTTACCAACTTTAAATATCATACTTGTCCATATTTCAACAAAATTCTTCAAAATATGCAATAATTATTAATTACTTTTTTTAACATTTTTTTTTGTTTTTCTTATAAATTCTAAAGTATGGAAAACATTAAAAAAATATTTTAATAAAAGTTGTTTATTTTGAAAAGACCTATCAAACCACATCAAACTCGACCTATGTTGCAATTTAAAAAATCAAAGTGATATCCGGTTCCGGATAGTTCCGATTTGTTCCGGAAAAATATAAGTATAGTTTGATAGGTCTTTTAAGAACAAACAACTTTTATAAAAATATTTTTTTAATATCTTCCATAGTTTAGAATTTATTCGAAAAACAAAAAAAAAATATTAATAAAGGTTAATAAAAATTATTGCATATTTTGAAGAACTTTATAAATTTATAAACTCTTTCTACAAATTCTAATATTTTACCAACTTTAAATATCATACTTGTCCATATTTCAACAAAATTCTTCAAAATATGCAATAATTATTAATTACTTTTTTTAACATTTTTTTTTTGTTTTTCTAATAAATTCTAAAGTATGGAAAATATTAAAAAAATATTTTAATAAAAGTTGTTTATTTTGAAAAGACCTATTAAACCACATCAAATTCGACCTTTGTTTAAATTTAAAAAATCAAAGTGATATCCGGTTACGGATAGTTCCGGGTTGTTCCGGAAAAATATAAGTATGGTTTGATAGGTCTTTTAAGAGCAAACAACTTTTATAAAAATATTTTTTTAATATTTTCCATAGTTTAGAATTTATTTGAAAAACAAAAAAAAATGTTAATAAAGGTTAATAAAAATTATTGCATACTTTGAAGAACTTTATAAATTTATAAACTCTTTCTACAAATTCTAATATTTTACCAACTTTAAATATCATACTTGACCATATTTCAACAAAATTCTTCAAAATATGCAATAATTATTAATTACATTTTTTTTTGTTTTTCTAATAAATTCTAAAGTATGGAAAATATTAAAAAAATATTTTAATAAAAGTTGTTTATTTTGAAAAGACCTATCAAATCACATCAAACTCGACCTTTGTTGGAATTTAAAAAATCAAAATGATATCCTGTTCCGGATAGTTCCGGGTTGTTCCGGAAAAATATAAGTATGGTTTGATAGGTCTTTTAAGAACAAACAACTTTTATATAAATATTTTTTTAATATTTTCCATAGTTCAGAATTTATTCGAAAAACAAAAAAAAATGTTAATAAAGGTTAATAAAAATTATTGCATATTTTGAAGAATTTTATAAATTTATAAACTCTGTCTACAAATTCTAATATTTTATCAACTTTGAATATCATACTTGTTCATATTTATACAAAATTCTTCAAAATATTTATTTACTTTTTTGAACAATTTTTTTTTGTTTATGGAATAAATTCTAATCTATAGAAAATATTAAAAAAATATTTTAATAAAAGTTATTTGTTTTTGAAAGACCTATCAAACCATACCAAACTCGACCTATGTTGCTATTTAAAAAATCAAAGTTACCTTCGATTCCGGATAGTTCTGGGTTGTTCCGGAAAAAAATAAGTTAACCAATGGATTCTTTAGATTCACTTTGGTAATAAAATTTTTTATTTTGGCCATGTACAATAACGCGTTCTCAAGGTAAATGGGTGGCACGGGTGGTATGAATCACCCTATATAATAAGACCTTTTACAGACACCCTGTAGTTTTACTAATAAAATTATTATTACCTTTCATTGGTTCATGCAAAATGTGTTATCATCGATTTTAGTTTTTATTACTATAATTACTTGGTACCTAATGTTATACCAACAAATATACTTAGCTATAAAATTTTGATGTTAATTGTGTTAAATTATGTACATTTTATTGTGTCTTTTTATCAATTTAATAGCGGTGGAGTTTTTTATACACAAATTTACGAAAATTTAGTGTTTAAATTGAATTTAACCCGCATGATTAAGAAAATAATTATAGTAAATTCAGGTATGTTTTTTATACGATTATTTATTCATTGAAGTTAAGCCCATGGTCGCTTAATCGAATACATTTAGTTCACCTCAATTACACAATTTGTGTAAGTTGCCTTTGTTTTTATACGGGTTGAAGGATAATGAATAGGTAATACCCACATTACATGTATAATTTTAATCTCTTTTTTATACAAAATTTGAACTAAAAGATTTGTGGGAAGCTCGGAAATTTTTATTGTGCAAAGCTCGAAGCTCAACGGTTTACTATTGAACATATAAGCTGCCCACACATGAACAAATAATTGTGATAAAAACTGCAGGTGATAAAATTTAATTATCGATCACGGTATCAATAGTGTAAACAGTGGCGCGTGTTTAATATTCATCGAAAACATCTGTCGCACATGATTTATACATTTCACGTGGATTCGAAATTCATCCTGTTGTTTTGTGCATGTGTATATTTCCACTAAATAAAACTGCAAATAAATGAAATCCAAACCAATATTTACTTTTTTTACCACCCTTCATTCGTATTCTTCGAAATTTAATCGGATACAGTATTTAAAACTTAGAAATTTCAAGTCGAATGAATTTTCAGTGATTACTTTTACAGGAAATTCTATTTATATTTTTTTCTTCTCGTCTCTCAGCTTTGATATAATAACAATTTTGTCATATTTATTTTTAATGAAAACGTTAATTATATTTTCTAGATTTCATGGAAATTTTCGGAGCTTACACTTATAAATTTCAAAAACACCTATTTAGAATTACATTACATTATTCTACTAAAAATATATTTTTAACACCATTCTAAAAATTAAATATATTTAATTTTAGATCAATTTTTTACAATCATGACATACTTTTGAGGAGTAATAATTAGTAAATCTTTTAAATTTTTAATAAGGGTAATGCCATCAATGCTATTACTTCTAGTTAATAAATTATTCAAAAGATATGACTTTAATTAATAAATGCTGATAATACCAACAGGTGGTACTGATATTTATCAAATTGGCCTACTTTTACCCAAGTTAATCATGTTTATATCATCCAAAGTTAACCCAAAATATTTACACATCCGCCAACTAAATAATCAAAAATGATTAATGGATTTATTTTAGACACCAAAAACTTTTGTCACTAAAAATTGATTTTTTTATTCATTTTATAAATGCCTACTTTACACTATTCTAGAATTAATAACGAAATTGAAAATTTAATAAAAGTCTTACTGAATAACATAATAAAACATTATAGTCCTAGGAGCATATTAAACCATAATTTGAGTACCATAATGAATTCATATTATAATACTCAGTCCGATAAAGAACGTCACTACTATTTAAATAAAGTATTTGAATTGTCAGAACAAAACTTTTAACAAAAACGTTTTTGTAACATTTTGGATCATAGTTATTTGTGCGACAAAAGGCTTAAATTAAAAAAAATATATGTTAGCAAGAGCTATTCTTGAAAATTTTGAATCTTTATACATTCCAATCGACTAAGTATTTTTGAGATACTTTTTTTTAATGGAATTTGCAATATTTCAAAAAAATCATCATGGTGTTTTATAATAAAAGAGTTAATTGAACATACATTAAAATTGAACAAGTGTAAATAGACTTAAAGTTTGGAATTTTAACAAATTTTAATATTTTTTTGTAATCATTAATCTTAATAGGCAAAAATAGCGGTTTAGATATGCTAGTGCAAACAATATTTTTATATAATTTTTTTTATTTTAGATTCTAGAGCCTTTCTACTAAATTTAGGACGGGGGAAAAAATTGGAGGATCCAAAAAAAAATATAATTATCTAAAAGTACCTTAACTTTGGTCACTTATAATTAATTCTGCATAAAACTACAACACAAAAGCTTCCTCTCAGTTTTAGTTTAATTAATCTAGTCTACAAATCAGAAAGAAATTTGAAAATCTGTCAACAAAAACTCGAGATACAGTGGCAGCCATAATACTCGATTTCGTGATATTTCACAATTTTTTAAACACAGTAACAACAAAACTCATAAAAATAAATAATATGTTTTCAATTATCATGCAAAACTGTGTATATTGTTGCTAGTAACATAAACGACCCTTTAGTAAAACTGGAAAAGGTCTCGTATCTAAAATGAATTTTTAACTTGTTCCTCTTCTTTTTAAAATCACAATTTTTTGGAAAAAAATTGATACAAAATCAGTCTTGGAGAGGGAGTAAGTAATTCCTATAAATTTAAATTGACCATGAGTTTTAATAAATTTAGTGGTATTTGAAATATATACCGGGTGGAAATGAAAACCGGGTCACGTCTATAACTTTTTTATTTATGAATAGAAAAATTTGAAATTTGGCTATGTTCTATGGTTCAAAAAAACAAATTTTATGTGCATTTTTTATTTTCGAAATCAATTCCGGTTTCACCGGAAACACCATGAATTGTGTTTTTTTAAATGTAACATCCCATATTTTTATTCATGGCTTAAAATACTTTTAAAAAAGAAGTATTTTTGAGATATTAGTTTTTATTTTTTGCGAAAAAAAATTTTTTTTCAAAAAAAAAAAGGTTTTCGAAGTCGGTGAAAATTACTAAAACTAATTCTAAATAATTCAAATACATAAAATAAATAATCGTTATAAAATCCTCTTTTTAAAAAGTGGAATGACCCGGCATCATTGCATTTAAAAAAAGTGAGATATTAGATAAAATTTTCATTAACTAAGTTTAAAAATTAATAGTTCAAAAACCACTTAAATTTTTTTTCAAATTACAATTTTATTTAGGTATTTGAATTATTTAGAATCAGTTTTGGTACTTTTCACCGACTTCGAAAACCTTTTTTTTTTTTGAAAAAAAAATTTTTTACAAAAAAAATAAAAACTAATATCTCAAAAATACTTCTTTTTTAAAAGTATTTTAAGCCATGAATAAAAATATGGGATGTTACATTTAAAAAAACAAAGTTCATGGTGTTTCCGGTGAAACCGGAAGTGATTTCAAAAATAAAAAATGCACGTAAAATTTGTTTTTTTGAACCATAGAACATAGCCAAATTTCAAATTTTTTTATTCATAAATAAAAAAGTTATCGAGGTGACCCGGTTTTCATTTCCACCCGGTATACACCAATAACTTTTTGTTTAAAATCGAAAAATATCAAAACTTGATCAAGACTTTATAAAAGGATGACAGTTTGACTACGTAAATTATTTGAAATGATAACCATATTTTTTGATTATCAGATCTTTATATATTTTGAGAAACAGTCCAAGATTTATGGCAAATATTTTATTAGATCATAAATAATATTTATTTTTTTTTTCTTCAAAAGTGCTGAAATTTTAAACTTGTCTCTATTTATTTTTCCATTTTAAAAATCAGCTTCTTTTGGATTCTCACAATATTTTGGATAAAAATAATACAAAACCTGCGTGTAAAAATATTTTTGATACTTTCTAGAAAGAATAGATTACACTAAAAATGTCTAGGAGCTTAAATCAATATATTGGTATTTAAGATATTATTTTTTTTCCAGCAGAATTTAATTGACAAAAGTAGAAATGAAATTACAGTAAGTTGCAATTTAACGGTTAAATCTTCTTTCACAAAAATTATATGAAGGTCCTAATATTTTTATGAGAATTTAAAAAAAAATACACGCTTAAATAACGTCACATCAGTGACTTCTTTTAATAAGTAAACAAATTTTGGATATCATAAAGAAATCATTGCGGTTCTAGGCTCATAATTTTAATACTATACCTAATGAATTCACCATAATGAGTTCATTATGATACTCAGTCCGATAAAAAATGTCATTATGATCCATGTAAAGGTGATATTAATTTAGTATGTAAGAAGATAAATAAACTGAAATCCGTTACTAATGTTTTATTAAAATATTTGAATTGTGAGTCCAAAATTTCTAACAAAGACATTTTGGGTCATAGCTCTGAAAGTAACAGAGTAATATCGAATGTTTTTTTTTGTGTAGTAGCAAGTTTTCTTTAAAAAATATAGCATTTTTTAAAAATATTTTTGAATGTTCATAAAATGAATACTTTTTATCTGACCAAAACATTTTTGAAATTCAACGAAAGGCGAGATGATTTTGCAGTTTTTAAGGATTCCAATCAGCAAGGTGTATTTTGATAAAATAAGCAAAATGTCTAAATAATATTAGAGAAAGATTTTGGATTATAACATCTACTTTCTATTATTAGAAGAGCAAATCGAATTAATATACATAGAAATTAAAAAAGTGCAAGTAGGCTTAAAATTTACAATTTATATAGATTTTGGTATTTTTTTTGAACCAATAAAACTGGGAAAAATCTCATATCTAAAATAATTTAATAACAAATATGGATTTCAAATTATAAACTTGTTCCTCTTCCTTTTTCCATTTTAAAAATCGATTTATTGTATTCTTCATAAAAAAATTGGGAAAATTTTGATACAAAACTATTCTTGGAGTGCGAATATTTGAAATGATAATTTTTAAAGAATTTCAGTTAAAATAGACTCTTTGAAGTTTCTCCAACTTTTGGCTTATATAGTAAAAAAAGGGTTATCAAATTACATCATTTGTTGTATTTAAAATTTCTTAAGAAGTTTCAAATTCGAATCGTCCACCAATATAATTTTTAAACGCCCTGAAGAAGGAATAAAACCATTCCGATACTAGTTGGCGATTTTAAGAACAACGTAGTTTTATTTAATACTGTCCATATCCCATTTTTGCGTTTGAAAATTTCTAGGGTGAACAAATTTAGTAAATTTTGGATATTCACAACGTTGTCAAAATGCTTTATTTATGTTATAAACTAAATACAAAAATGGGTTAAGACCGGTAAGGTGGAAAGATAAAAACGAATCATTTTGGGATGATTTGTTTTCAAAATCGGTTATTTATAATCTTGAAAATGTTAGATTTGGTACTTGAAGTAGTGTAAACAACACCTTCATAAGAAAAAGAGCTTATTTAAAAGATTTTGAAGAATTAAGTAATTTGGAGGAAGAAGATTCGAGCAAACTCAATATTTTTGAAGTCGGAGTCATTTTTGAAATAAACAAAATCAAAAATAAGTTTTAATTTTTTCGATGCTTGTTTTGAAATAAACAGAGAAAAATGCTCAATTTTTACTGTACAAAGACAAACATTTGCAAAAAAATGGAGCCATAAGATTTTACAGTGTTGTAAAAATAGAAGATTTAAAAAAGCTTTCGAAGAAAAATATTTGTTATCAGGCATCCACCGAATACAGTGACTATCTTCTTCAACTGAGGTATAATAAATTGCAATTTAATAGTTAAAACATTCTTGAAAAAAAAATTGATGAAATTTTAATATTTTTTGGCATTCTGTATGGTTTTTAAAGCTTTTTTAATACTGAAGGTGACTCACACCAATAATTTATTAAAATAGTCGAAAACTTTGATCAAAACCTAATACAAAAAAGATTTCAATTTGTGATGATTATCATATTTTGTAATTATCTGGTTTTAGGTACCATATTTTGGGAAATTCTGCAATTTTTAATTACTATATTTTATAGTATATCAAATAATAAACCAGTGGCCTTAATCTTGGACCAGTCGAGATCGTGTGGTCGACGACATTCATTATTCTGTTCATTTTATTTACATGAAAAAATAAGAGTCTGTCGTTGTAGTCTCGTCGACGACACGATCTCGCCCGGGCCAAGAATAAGGCTGCTGAACAATTCATTAGTGTTTGATGATTTACATACGTGTTAAATAAACAAAGTGAATAAAATTGGATAAAGGAAATTTACTCACTTTGTTTATCAAATAATATTTTTTAGTATCTATAAAAGTAGTGAAATTTTAAACTTCTTCCTCTTCCCTTTTCATCAACTTCTTAGATAATTTTTGATACAAAACCTTGTCTTATAAAAATATTATTGATATTTCATAAAAAATCATCCCTACAAATTTTAAGTATCTAACCAATTAATTAATTGAAAATGTTTAAATGTTCTTGAAGCATAAATTTAGAATAAAATACGTTTTCCAAATTTTTTGCACATCGTGACTTAAAAAATTAATAGGAAGAACTTGTAACAAAAAAAACATAAAAGGGTTTAAACTGAGGCATGATAACTTTTACAATTTAACAAATAAAACTTTAATATGTGATAGATCCATCTAAAATTAATTAATTAGTATTTAATATTAAAATAAAAAACTCACTCTTTTTAAAGATATTTAATAAGCCAGAACGATTTCGTCAACTAATTGATAATGTCAACAGTTTTTTATTTTAATATTAAATGTTAATTAAATAAAACTTTCTTGACAAAAATTTTATCAAGTATGAAATCAGAAAAATGGGTTTTTTAAAGTAGCTACTCGAAAAATTAAAAAAAAAATGATCAAGACCTAATAAAACTAAAATTTAATCCTTTGAGATGATAAATGTATTTTGTGATTATCAGCTTCATAGATATCATATTTTGGAAAACACTCCAATTTCTAGGGCATATATTTTATAGTACATCAAATAATGTTTTATTTTTATCTGGAAAATTATTTAAACTTTTTCCTCTTGCCATTACAGTTTATAAAATCAACTTCTTGGAGACTTGATAAAAAAATCACAATGTCTTGGAAAAAAATTAATAAAATACTGGACAAAAATATTCTTGATATTTTGATAATCTCTACAAATTGTAAGTATCCAGGAGTTTACTGGCAGTTGATATATTAATTCAAAAATTTTAAATGTGTTAACCAGAATTTTACATAAAAATGGACTTTGAAGTATTTCCAGTACAGATATCAAATAATATCTTTTAAGAAGACTTAAACCTAGATATGATAACTTCCTTGACAAAATTTGATGAAAGACCTAATATTTATCAAAATTAAACAAAAACCTATAAATTGGCTCTTCATAGCTTTCAAGAAGTTTTTAGAGTTTGCTTAATATTGAAGGTAAATATAGTCACACCAAATTATAATATTTGATCAAGACCTCATAAAAATTTCAGTCAATTTGACTACTTTAATCCTTTAAGATGATGTCCACATTTTGTGATTATCAACTTTATAGGTAACATATTTTGGAAAACACTTTACAATTTCCTTCTTGTAAAACATCTAGTAAATTAATTAATTCGATGTTTTACCTGTGATAAGCAGGATAAACAAGTATTAGCATGAATTAGTAGTCTTTTGAGAAATGATCAATATCAGTACCCCAGTTCACCGACCTGAAGTTAATTAAAATTCTGTTAGAACTATAAAACTCAATTTTGGTAAACCAACGAACCTACAAACTGTTGACTCAATTGACACAATAATTACAACAAATTTCAGTGTAAATATCGAAAGCTATCTCGACCCAATTAACACAAAATTAAAACAAATATTGCTGAACAAGATTTTTGATGAATGTTTTAATGGGAAATTTTTAAAATATTCTAATGGGGTTGTTTTTAAATCCTACTCTATTTTGCATGTATGAATTTTCTTTCAATAATCAGTAATTTTCCTAAAGTTATCTTGTTAAAAACTTATTATAGTAGGAGAAATCTAAATCATAAAAAATCAAGGAAAAATTGTAAAAAATGAAGATCAATTTTTTAGGTGGTTGAAGAGAAATTCGAATTTGTTGGTGAGTAGTTTTTAATGTTTTAAATAAATAATAAGTTTTTGTTTTCATTTGAGTTAAAATGTAAATAAATTTTGTTGGTAAATTAACATTTGTAAAATTTATTTGGTTACTGTTTAACGTTAGAAACTTTGCAAAATAATAAATTCGTGTTTCTATAAAACAATTCGCGTATCAAAATAATTTCTCCTAATTAATTCATATTCATTAAATTACAAATTTTAATTATGCAAAATTGAAGGAAAACTTTATTAACAAAACGAACAGCACGGGCACGGTTTTGTACACGTGTTGGCCCGTAATTCGGAAACAAGAGCCTTTGTTTCAGAGACCGTATGTTTCGTTTTCCACCCGAAGCTACAAGTATGTATATATTTTAATTAGCTCCCCTGATTTTTTAAATTGCTATTTCGAAATGTACGTTTCTAACAAAACAATAACACGAAAAATATTTTTAAAGTTACTTCAATTCAACCAATTTTTTTTAAATAAAACCAACTCAACTCATTCACAAAAAAAAATTACAATTTATATGATTTTATTAATTCAACTATTGGTAGATCAAAAGTGATCTAATATAACACGAAATTAACAAAATTTTATAAAACCAAAAAAATTGCTTAATTTTTTTTTTTTTTGAAAACCTGGATTGAATAACTACTGGTGATGTAGATAAACATGTATGTAGTTGGTTTTGATTATAGTAAGTGTGTTGGTAGTAAATGTTATCACTTACCCCTAAGTTAAGTGAATGAACTTAACCTCAAATTTCGTATGATACAAGGAAAGAAGGCGATGTTGTTGGTCTGGAGGACACACGAATAACTGCGATAAAGGAAGAAACCGGCGTCCGCCACACCCCAACGAAGTCGAGGGCGCCGGCGTCGTCTACCCCCTCTTTTCGATATACACATCACGTCATAAATTAGTGCAAACAATAATTAGGGGAATTACCATTCTAGTTTATTAATCGGGTCTTAAGACATGTGTGTCATGAACGTGCTGATATCATTTTTCTGATTATGTACTTTGGTTAAGCTCAGAGGAGCTTTAAACATTATTGGCACAGATTTGTCTTAGTTACCAATCGATTATGCTGTATTTAATTTGATGGTGTCTAAAGTTGATTGGTATTAATGTACCTTCTGAAAGTACAATTAAAAATTCATTACGTTTTCTCACACTTTAAAGCGCATACCTAATTAATTTTTATTATTTACATTTTAGGAACTATAATAAGTTTATCAAATAAATTTACTTTCATTCACTTTAATAATGGAGTATCAAGGTGTGTGTAAGCTTTGATTGCAGTTTAGTTTCATTTTTAATTGCTTCACTACTAAATTTTACGGTTATTAAAATTTTGTAAAACAGATTTTATCAGGGCAATAAATTTCATAATTTTGTTGAATTAAATTCTAGTTAAATTGCAGTAGTTTTTAAATCCAATGTAGTCAAAGTCAATATAACGTTTTTAATATACCTCTGTTTTAATACAAGTACTTTTTTTCTATAAAATATCAAAAACCACGTAAGTTCATTTATTTGTATCTCAACTGGGATAATTTTCTTGACAAAAGAAAGAAGATAAGATGCCTCTTCTTAGACTATAAGAAGGCCTTCGATATCCTACATCAAGATATGCAAAAACAGGTGTACCGCAAGGATCATCCATAGGACCAATAATATTCCTATTATACATCAAAAACATTGGAACGTTGTATGCAGATGATACCGATATATTTTACAAAGCAAGTATAGATGAAAAATGACATAATTAAACTAACAAAAGGGGACCCAAAAAATAAACTCATTCCATTTCAGAAGAATCAGCAACTACATCAATGATGAAACAAATAACTAATATACACAATAATGATAAAAGGTAAAATCCCAATTGGTATAAATGGAACCATTCTGGGGACATGGGCATAAGTTTGACATTTAAAAATTACAATAAATACAAAGGGCGCGTTCCACTAAACACTCGCAATGCCCACGACGACTGCAAAGTCGTTCCACATAAGAACGCGGTTGTTTATTTCGTGCATAAAAACGTCATCGATGGCGACCGCAAGAAGCTCACAACGACCGTATTTATTCGTGGGTTTCTGTGGTCGTTTGTTGAATAGTGACGTTTTGAGCTACTGGAATGGGAAAATTTTGCGGTCGTGGTCATGGGCTTTAGTGTTCATTAGTGGAACGCGCCCAAAATATATTATTAAAGAATCTATACAACATCCCATAGAACCTAGGACACAGATACACCAAAATACAGGAATTTTAGAAATAGAATAAATAATAGAAGAGGAATCTTTAAAACTAATATACAAATATTATTCTGACAAAAATGAAATACACAAAATAACAGAATGCATAACCACCTATGACAACCACGGAACGAAAATGACACATCAAGCAGTCATGCAGTATAAAGCAATATCTGTTAAAGTAGAGTTAAAACACTCATTAAATAAAAGAAGTCAGAAGAAGATGATTGACCGTAGAAAAGAACTACAAAAAATGTAGTTATTTATTTTACTTTTGCACTTATTAACTAATAAGTATTTCATATTTTTAGCATGGTACGATGCCTTATATTATAGGTTTGTTCCTACATCCCGAAAAACCGAACATTAACGATCATGGTCATGCGCACTAGAAGTGACGGTTTAAATTTATGTTCCAATCAAACTTCATGACATCGTGTTCGGTACTGAAATACGCACTTTATCTGTGTACGTTTCGAACTCGTTAGTGACAAGTTTAGCATACCAAAAATTAGGTAAAATTTTAGAAAATTTTTGAAATGCTGTAAAAAGTTTAAAAATATACTTATAATAAAAAACGAAACGTCAAACTCTTCGTTTATACCATAACTTATTACAAGCGTTATAAAAAAAATTATTACTTTAATTAGTTTTTTATTTTTGTGGAAAACGCCACTAAGGCAACATTTTTGTAAAGATCCCGTTTTACGGCTGCCATATGAGTATTTGGTTTGACTTACTAAAAGCAAAAAAGAAGAAATTGATGACCACAAAACTCATCTGTTTAACAAAGAAAGAAATTTTAAAAAAGATCCACTGAAAAAAAAGTTATGACAAAAACCGCAAATATCATGCGAATTTCAAAATCAAGCGCTCTAATTTGCCTTAAACTAAACTAATTTTACGTCTAATTTTATCACAATTGTATTAGTGATTCAAATTATTTTTTTCTGCCAAAAATAACGTCAGGCGAAGGTACGTGAAGAGTGCAAAACCTCGTAACCTCGATGATATCTGAAAGTTATGTGGCAACAATGAAGGGAAAATTAGTGCCGCATTTGACCACCAGAGGGAGCTCGATTAACTCAAAACGTTCTAACATCTAAAGAGTGTTTTTTATAGTATTTATCAAGAAATGCTCATTTTACATCAAATAAATTTACATTTGTGTAAATATCATAAAGTTTTTATTGAAAAATGTAAACACTTCCAATATAAACTAATAAAGATAGCTCGAACTTCATTAAATACACTACAAACAAAGTTTCGTTCTAGTAATTTGTTGCTCTTTTACTCTTTTGACCGTAAATTTAAAATGTTTTTAGAATAACGATTGTAAGTAAGCCGTAATTAATGATGGTGCAAGTTTATTTGCTTGAGACGCTCTTTAATTGAAATAAAAACAATAAGACGTATAATGAATAAAACTGTTCTCACCAAATTAGTGGAAATGTGAAAATTGATAAGCGTTCTTTAGGTTCCATTATGTTTTAAGAACACCTAAGTAAGAATTAAGAAATAAGCTTGCTTGTACGTTGTTATCCCAAAATTTCAGCCGAACTCTCTTTTAAAGAAATTCGGAAAAAAATGTTTATACAAGATGTATTTTAATATGTGGAATTAAATTGATCACATTTTTCATTTTACCTAATTAATTACAATTATATTTTATTAAAAGAAATAAATACTCCAATTCGAAATTATGTCGAAATATTTCTTGCGATATTTTTGGTAAAAAAATAAGGTTTTACAAGAAATATTAGTATGGCTACAATGACAACTGTCTATGCATACATATCTTTTAAAAGCCTTTCTATCAGATTTTGATATGAGCTACTTTATAATTAAAGTACCTCTTATATCTAAGCAAAAAAACATTTTGGAAGTGAGTTAAGTTTTAGATGCTCTACTAGGATCTCCTATGAAATAATTGACCAAAAACTTCTTTTTTGTGAACACCTTTAAAGAACTGCAGCTCCCTCATACGAAATATTTATATAGAAAAATTTTCAATATTTTAAGGTCATCTACCCACAAGTAAATTTTATCCCACTTATTATTATGACACATTCCATATTTTGACTAAATTATGACATTTAAAACCCAGGTTGTTTATTAGAAATTGTCCAAAATTTTTGATTTTTTGTGGTAAACTTAATCAACCAATTTTAATTTTTCCTTGCTCTTTTTAAATTTTATAAAGTATTTAATAATCTAAAATAAGATTATTCCCCCAAAAAAGTGAAAAGTGTAAAAGCCTATTTGAAAAATATTTTATACAGAGTGTCCCATAACTCGTGCATATTAAGCTCTCACTATATTATATATATATATATATTATAGAGCATCGTAAAATTATTTTAAAAATGTGTTTTCTATGGGAAAATTATTTCAATTTTAGAATCTCTTAAAAGTAAGCATCCCCAGTCAAATGAATGAGTTACAAGTCTCCACAAAAGAAGTTTTTTCTGCTATAAAGTCTTTTAGTATGGTTTCAGCAGGTGGTTTAGATGCACTGAGACCATCACACATTGTTGATTTACTTAGTTACAATTCAGGTTGCTGCAAGAGAAAAGCTTTTGTCATCAATTACTAATATTTGCAAGTTGATGCTTTCTAAAAAGTAAATCAGTGTATTTGCCCTATTTTGTATGGACTGTATTGTGCATCTTTATGCACTTTACGAAAAATAGATGAAGGAATAAGACCTATTCAGTGGGAACTTTTTTCGTTGATTAGTTGCTAAAATATGTTGCTACAAAATTATAGATGAACTAGGGATTATGTTTTTACCATTACAATTTGGTTTTGAGAGTAAAGCCTTTACAAAAAGTATTTCAAAAATGTTAAACAGAAACACAATTTTAAATCTTGTTCTCGACACAATTCTACAAATTATACAGTATACTCACATTTTTTCTAGCAAAATTTTTTTAGATAGTAAATATTATTCTGAACAAAAAATTACCTATGAACTAATATTTTTCTTCAACTCTTTAAGAAGTTACAGCAATTTTAAAATTTCAAATATTTATGATTTTTTGGTACACCCTGTATAAATTTCATTCTATTTCAATTTTTTAAATTTAAATTTGGATTTTGACTGTATCTATAAGCCAAACAGATAGATTAATTAATTAATCCAAACCATAAATCTTTTAAATAAAAACATAATAAGAAAGAAAAATTATACAGGGTTTCACAAAAAATCGTTAAAATGTTGAAATTTTTAAATTGCTGTAACTTCTTAAGGAGTCGTAAAAAAATATTAGTTTATAGGAAATTTTTTGTTCACAATGACATTTACTACCCAAAAAAAATTTTGCTGGAAAAAAAGTGAGACACCCTGTATTTGGTGAAAAATATTATTTTTTAAAAAGTTTGTAAATAGTTAGCGTTTTACTTTTTCGGCATAAGTGTCTACTTTGTTTCCAGTTTATCTGTTTGGTGAAAAACTGACATTAGCAAATAGCAAATTTAATCAACAAACTGTGAAAAAAATTTGAACTTTTAGATTTTTTGTAAAAATTAGACTTAAAAAATGTCACTAGAAAGCTAAAATCATCCTCTATCAATTAGTATAACAGAAATTCTTAAAAAAAAAATCGTATAGAAATAAATATTCATTTTTCAGTTTTTAAAAATTGTTCTTCGAATTCTCAACAACACATGAAAAAATTATAACCGTGGCTCTTTTCGGTTACTTACTATTTACTTTTAGAAGTAAAAGTTTAGCTCAAAACCACTTCTATTTGTAGAATCGGGGAGCATATTCCTAAACCACTCACACGATGCTGTATACGACTTTCATCGTTCTATCCTTGTCATTCATATGCAAAAATATGAGTCTCGAGTTCGTCTTTGTGTCATATCGTATACGTCAGCGTTTCGATTGATTCAAGAATAACGCCCTTGGACATAATTTTGTTAAAACTGTCAAGGTTTAAAAATTTATTTTGACATTCTACATCTAAATACAGTAGGTTAACTATGTTTTTATAGTAAAAATGACAATGAATACACTTCACACCGTGTGTTGACAAATTCTCATTCTACTTTTAGATCATTTTAGACACAAAAAGACTTATATGTATGATGCGAAATATTTTGATAAGACTTTTTTCCTTATAATAAATTGTAGAATCGCTTTCTAAAATTTGGTTGCTTAATATCGGAAGACCCTACACCCTAGACTTTAGAAAAGATTTAAAGAACTGAAAAAATCATTTTAGTTTTATTGTTATTCTTTTCAGCATTTTAGCAACCATTTTTGAATTTCTTAGACTATCAATTAAAAAATGATAATTTTAGCTTCTGCTGCCCTACTAAAAAAGCCAACCAAAATCGTATAAAAAAAATTGTATTATCTTGCAAGATTATGGACGGTTTTTGCCTCGGTTTTTGCCCCCCTGATTATATAGGGTTATTGGTTGGTTTTTCCAACTTATGTGTGATTTCATGGGTTTTTGTTGGAAGTTTTACATATAAACTCACAAATCTTTGTTGGTTTTTAATGGTTCTAAAACTCAAATCCTGCATTTACTTTATATGTTTTTGTATATATTTGTATGTATTTGAAAAGTAACGTGGGTTTTTATGGTCAAAATTTCATCCGATTTTGTATAAAATTATCCTCAAATCTAATATATTTGGTGGAATTTGGTAGAAATTGATTGGTTACAATTAATGTTTTACATAAAATTACATATGAATTGGTGGGGCTATGATGGATATTGTAGCTGATTTTGTATGGAAATAATAATCATTTTTGTATGAACTTTATAGGATAGTGCATGGTTTTGTGGGATTTTAAAGTGATTTTATATATGGATATACCTGATTATGGTTGGAAATTATATTTGTTTTTGTATGAATTTTGTAGGGTCATGGATGGTTTTGTGGGATTTTCTAATGAATGTGATTTGGCTATAGTTGATTTCGTTTGGAAATTATAATGGTTTTTGTATGGACTTCGTTGGATAATGTTTGGTTTTGTGGAATCTTAGAATTAAAGTGTATCCGGATATGGTTGATTATGGTTGGAAATTATATTGGTTTTTGTATGAATTTTGTAGGGTCATGCATGATTTTGTGGGATTTTTGGAATAATGTGTATATGGACATAGCTGATTTTGTTTGCAAATTATACTGGTTTTTGTATGGACTTCGTAGGATAATGTGGTTTTGTGGGATTTTTAGAATGAAAGTGTATTCGGATAGGGTTGATTATGATTGGAAATTATATTGGTTTTTGTGTGAATTTTGTAGGGTAGAAAAGATTTAAAGAACTGAAAAAAAAATCATTTTAGTTTAATTGTAATTCTTTTCAGCATATAAGCAACCATTTTTGAATTTCTTAGACTATCAATTAAAAAAAGATAATTTTAGCTTCTGCTGATGATATTTTTTTAAAATCTTGGTAAAATTACTAATAGTTTTTTTCTGATATTTGATATAAATCGGTGACTGAAAATTCAAAAATGTGAAGTAAAAAAAATAAATAAAAAAGATAGACTTATATTTTCTTAATTCTGAGAGTATTTTTGGTGCAATCCATAATTTTTGATAGAATGCATATTGTTGTTAAAAAAAGCCATCTATACAATTTTTAGTTTAAATACAATTGAGTTTAATGTTCAAATAATTAAATTTTAAATTTTAAATATTACATAAAAAATTATAAAAAAACTAGTTTTTATCACTAGTTTGTTAGATAAATCAATAATACCAAATTAGTTGAACAAAGAAAACAAAATTTGTATTTATTCTAAAAAAATCATCTCATTTTATTTCTAATTGGCTCATTATTTTTAAGCAAATGCCATTTGCAGTTGGCACAGTGAAATCGATATTAGAAATTGGTAGCTAATTAAAATTAAAAAAACAATTCCCTAAAAAAAACATGACAACAGAACAAAATAAATAAACGATTTGTAATTATTTTTATACTGGTATTATTCGTTTTATGTGCTGAAATGTAAACATTTGTTTCAATCATTGTAGTAACAAATATTTTCCCTGTTTCACTTGAAATAGGTTTTCAATTCCCAAAAATAAAACTCAAAACTTTATTTGAAGTAAATATGTTTTAGTGATCAAAAATCCAGTATTGATTTTAATGGGGGTAGTAATTTTGGAAGTTCCTAATTTTATTAAATTCACTTTTTTAAAGGAATAGATAATCACTATTGAAAACGATTGTGTACAGGACGGATTTTTAAAACATTGCGCTAATAATGCTTCGTAAAAGGGAACGAGATTAACGATGCTTCTACTTAAAAATAAAGGACATTTTATATAAAATTTAATTAATTTTAAATAAGATGAGAATATTTTACATAACTTTTTCGAAAATTCCTGTAATCTTTATAAATTAATATTTTCATAATACTAGTTTTTTTCCTAAATAATAAATAAATTAAATACAAGAGAATTGAAAAAAATGGAGTATAAAGTTTTTTATGTCCAAAAATATTTTTTTTTGTAAATTGAATCCGGAGTATTTTATTGGGTAATTAAGGTAATTAATAAAATACGGAAGTAAAAACAATAGTATTAAATATAAATATTTTAATTAGTTTAAAAATAATTAGAGGATTGAGTTTGAGAGTTAAAATAGGTAATTAGAAAGATATTTATCATCGAGGAACTTTAAATTAAATAAGTTAAAACTAATTAGCTTTTTGTCGCGAAAGTCGCGAGGATCGTGAAATCTATAAGGTTAATTAGTTGCTAAATAAATTAGAAAAGTGAAAACAAGGGGTGTGGGATTTTTGAATAATAAATGAGAAATGTTGTGATTATGAAAAGGAGCGTAACGGTTAGCCGAAAATAAAATTGGTTTTTATTCCTTGAATCGAATTCGCGATCGTAAAAGATTTAAAAGCAATGAAAAATAAATTGTCTTCCTTAGGAAGATATTATAGATTTAACGAAGTTGGGTACACCTTCAGAAATATTGTATATCGAGTTTTTCCGGAAGTAGTCGATGCAAGTTTCCACGGTAACAAACGCAAACAGAGCAACAGAATAGTCTAAACATTGTGTTGGTTTGTAAGTCGACTTCAATGAACGTTTCACGTTATGATCGTATACGAATGTATGTACAAATGATCATGGGATGAGAGTCCTTTAATGTCCCGATACAAGCCGCCTGCTCTACTTCTCTCATATAGGTGATATGGTGATAATTACACGCTTGGGGGATTATATTTACACCCTACTCATATATGTTTATACAAATTACTGAACTATTAATGGGAATGTTCACAACCTGAAATGATCTCCGAGTTAAGTTTGTTAAGTCACTTTGATTTCATTGCTGTTTATACTCTCCTCATTGTTGATGCTCATTAAATTCTCACCAACACACATTAAATGCACCACTCACTCAACCACTTACTACTTTTTACATCAATTATACCTTATTTACTCATCAACTCATTTTCATTTCCTACAAAAAATCCACTTTTTTAAAGCCAATCAAAAAACTTTAACTTTTTCAATTAAAAAGATCCCATTGAAAATTTTAGTAGTAGTGAAAAATTATTAAATACTTAAAAATAAAGTAAAATTATTCATCATAGATGTGGCAATTCTTTACTAACTCATAATAGTATATTGTTTTATTCCCATTTTTTCTTCGTCGGAATTTTTAAAATAGTAATATAAAAAAACTTATTTTAAAATTTGATATTTAACTTACATACAATACACAATACAATGCTAGTGTATATTGGGTTGCCTAAAATGCATTTCTACTCCACCTTTCTAATCCTTGTCAATACAAAGTATACCGATTGTAACCGATTTATTTCGGAATTGCACGAACATGACCATAGAATCAAGGAACATAAAAATTACTTGTTAAAGCCTGTCAAGCGTCACATAAGGCTGTATTTTAATGACATTAGAAGGAAAAATAAAATATATGCGTCACACCCATAGATAACATAATACATATAGAATGCAAACTCAATAGTACCTTTTGATAACGTAAAAGCGCCCTCTGGTTTTTTGGGGCCAAGTATGTTTAGACGCGCGGGAATTTTGAATCTGCAATTTTTATATTTGTATTTTGTAGTTTTATTATTTTATAAAGATGTATCTTTAATTTGAAAGGGTAATTTTTAAATTTTCAAACAAATTTATTACTTAGGTATTAACTATAATTAAAGATACATATTTACAAAAACCACCCAATTTATAGAATATAACATAATAAACAAAATTTTATATTTAAACATTTTATTTAAAAATTAGAAATTGTATAGAGTTACATACAAACTGTAAATCAGTAAAACAGATTTAAAGAAGATTTTAGATGTTATAAAAGTAGAAGTATGATTTACTCAAAAATAAATTAGAAAATATAAATTTTAAACTTTTACGTCTTTTGAAAATCCAAATCCATTCTCCTAGGATTATCTGGAAAACCGTACAATGTCTCACTTAGATGTTGCAAGGACAATTGTATAAACCCAGTTTAAAAGTATTCTTGAAAATTAATAAAATATTTTAAAAATGTGAGATGTAAGCATAGGATGTAAGTACAAAAAGTAAACATACCTAGATCTAAAATTAAAAAATTTGCTGAAAATCCAACGGTAACAGTAACGGGGCCCTTTTAAACTCAAGTATCATTTCTCTAAAAAATATAAAACTGATGCATTTTGAAAGCTAACTATCACATAACTATCAATTCTGACAACAAAAAAATGATTCGCCAAGTTGATTTTTTCTTTAGGTTCATAAAGCGCCATCTATACTTTTGGGGCCAAGTTCTTTTGTGTTATCAAAATTTAGCATTGAGTTTGCATTCTATATAAATTATATTATCTATATCTATTATATTACCTAACTGTGATGTTTTTGCTAATTGTCGTCCCATCGGAATCATTGTATTCATACCATTTCTGTGAGAAAAGGTGTTTACAAAAAGTAGTATAATGACCACTATACAGGGTGAGTTTTTAGTGCGGCAACGGTCGATTTATCTTTTATTTTAAGAGATAGGGAAAAAACTTAAATTACAAAATTGCATGGTTCATTGATGCGTATAACCAGAAATTAGTTTTGTCTATACAGGGTGTTTCGTAGTTAAAGCGCAGGCTATCCCACCATTTTTTTTTAATGGAACACCCTGCATATTTTTTGATGTTTGCATTAACACTAAATTAGAGAATACAACGATATGTTTTTTTGAAAATTTGAGTACGCCCTTAATTTTTTATCGTACATTTTCTACAAAATTTATCACATGTAGACATATTTTTAGAAAATGATGGTGACCTTATTATGAAAACTTAAAAAACAATTTTTATTCCATTTAGTAATGAGGTGTTTTTCGTATATTTTTTTTAGAATTATATCATAAATTCAGGCAGCTACGGAGGCGTGAAATTTGAAAACTCGAGAGCGGTGTATTTTAATTTTTTTAAATGGAGCATTTTTTTAGAAATGTGTTGTTAGATTTAATAAAGAACTCTCTTTTAGATTTCTTTATAAATTTTATTATCACGAGTTTTTATATGTAGTATTACTATAAATGTTTAGCTCATTTATTTATTCATATTTTGTGTAAAAGCTAGTCGGTTTCTAATTTCGTTAAAATTGGATTATTCTCTCAACAAATTAATACAAATGGTTTCGCATTAGGTGAAAGTAAGCAAAATTGTTTATTGATGTCAAAAATTTATAAACAACGGTACCCAAAAAGAAGACATGCAAATGAAGTTGCGTTTAAGCGTTTAAAAGAAAGGTTTGAAACGACAGGTCACGTACAGTATGAAAAAACAAATCGCCAAAAAACAGCTCGTACTGAAGAAAATGAATTGTCAGTATTATTGGCAGTAACTGAGGATCCGCATATTGGTACTCGAAAATTAAGTGACCAAATTGAAATTTCTCAATCGAGTATATCCAAGATTTTAAGGACAAATAAGTTCCATCCCTATCACATTCAACCGTTGCAAGAGCTTGGTGAAAATGATTTTGAAAATCGTAAGATCTTCTGTGAATGGGCCGAAAATCAATAAACTCAAAACAACCGATTTTTTGATTATGTTTTATTTACGGACGAGGCGACATTTCATTAAAATGGATTTGTAAATAGACACCATTTTCATTATTATGATACAGAAAATCCACACTTTACAAGAACTCTAGATCACCAACATCGATGGTTACTTAATATTTGGGGAGGTATTGTAGGAAACTACCTCATAGGCCCACACTTTTTTGAGGAACATTTAAATGGCCAAATTTATAATAATTTTCTTCGGAACGAATTCCCTGAGCTTCTCAACAATATTCCGGAAATTATTAGAAGAAGGATGTGGTTTCAACATGTTGGTGCTCCAGCGCATTATAGTAATATTGTACGTGGATACCTTAACAACAAATTTCGTGACCGTTGGATTGGAAGAGGAGGACCTGTTTTATGGCCTGCAAGATCTCCTGACCTGACAAAATTAGATTTGTTCCTTTGGAGGTATGTTAAAAATTTGGTGTATCAACTTCCTCCTACTTCTAAGGATGATATGAAAATACGCATTCGGCAAGCATTTCGAAACGTAAACGAGAATATGTTACGAAATGTTGGTAGTTCATTTCTGCGAAGAGTTGAGTTATGTAATCAAGAAAATGGGGAACGTATTGAGCATATTTTTATAATTATTGGCTTGTATGGTAAAAATACATCATATTTTTTATTAATAAAAAATTAGAATGCCTTCAAATACGTTGCTTTTAGTTTTAGCGAAAAATAATTCGTATAAATGTTAAAGAACACTTAAAGTGGAACAATATTTTGCAAAAAAGTACAGGGTGTTCCATTTAAAAAAATTAAAATGCAGCCCTCTCGAGTTTTCACATTTCACGCCTCCGTAGCTGTCACAATTTATGATATAATTCTAAAAAAAATATACGAAAAATACCTCACGGTTAATACTACTAAATGTCATAAAAATTGATTTTTAAGTTTTCATAATAAGGTCAACATCATTTTCCAAAACTTTGTCCACACGTAATAAATTTTGTAGAAAAAGTACGATAAAAAATTAAGGGCGCACTCAAATTTTCAAATAAACATATCGATGTATTCTTTAACTTAGTGTTAATGCAAACATCCAAAAATATACAGGGTATTCCATTAAAAAAAAGGGTGGGACAGCCTGCGCTCCAACTACAAAACACCCTGTATAGACAAAACTAATTTCTGGTTATGCGCATTAATGAACCATGCAATTTTGTAATTTAAGTTTTTTTTTATCTCTTAAAATAAAAGATATATCGACCGTTGCCGCACTAAAATGTCACCCAGTATAATATTTATCATTGCGATTACTGATGGCATATAAATTATATCGACACTATACAGAGTGCCCGTTTACAACGGCTTACCACATATTCCTTAAACCAAAATAAATCGATTTAAGTAAACTTAGCTTAGTATAAAGTTGCTTAGTTTGGGCACTATATGGCTCTGAAGCTACAATTATGAAATTGTTTTTCTATTATAAATTTAAAACGGCTTATGCTCGATTTTGTTCAAATTTGGTAGGTTGGCATACTTTTAGGAGACAAAAACCCCATATCAAAATTTTGATTAAAATCAATCCTGGGGCATATAACTTGTTTTTTTTTAATAAATAAATGTTTCAAATTTCTACGCCAATGGAAGAAATGGGGTTTACTTATGGTTTTTAGATTAAACAACTTATTAACTAAACAAATGAACTTTTATGTCGATGAAAAAGTATTATTAATGGAACGGTTGTCAATTCAATGAAAAGGTAATGTCGAAGAGACGTCTCTTTGTCGATGAAAGAGTAATGTCGATGAAACGTTCTTGTCGAAAAACAGGTTTTTCGATGAAATGGTAGAATCAATGAAACGGTTGTCGACGAAAAGGTAATGTCGATAAAAAAGTAGTGTCGATGAAAAGGTTTTTCGATGAAAATGGATGTCGATGAAAAGATAACTCGATGAAACGTCCGTGTCGATGAATTGGCCTTGTCGATGAAACGTCTGTGTCGATGAAATGGATTGTTGATGAATTGTATTCGATGAAAAGGCTATGTCGATGAAAGTTCCCACAGAAACATCGTTAGTTGGAAATTCTGTTATAGTTCATACACTATTTGATCAATTTAAATGAAAAAAAATGTAAAATAAAGTTACTTAATGCCACTTTGGCTTGAAGTTAAAAGTTCATCATGAAAAAAATTTGATAGAAAAAAATATTCTTCTTTTAAAAAATTAATAAGAAATCACTATTTTCCTTGATATTTTCGGCCATATCTTCGAAATAAGCCCCATAAAGGTAATAGATATTTTACGTCTATAAAACATCACAGTAAACTCCATCAACTAAAAGAACATTTAGTGTTCTATCTCTTTTGCTTTAGGAGCAGTGCTGGTTCAAAAAATACCCTTCGAGAGTAACTTCATGTAGTAGGTCAAGTAAAAAGTTAGTAAATAAGGCAGTGGTTAAAAAAATAAGTTTAATACCATAGTTATGAAACAGAAACATTACTTAATTAATTAATATTCAAAATGTTGACCAGTCAGTCGTGTTTTTCTTATCATCACTGCTCCCAATAGAGGTAAAACAGGTAAAACACTGATATTTCTTGATAGAGTCTTCTCTAAAGTTTTACAGACGTAAAAAATTGTACCCTTAATGTGTTTATTTTAAAGATTAAGCGATAATAAATAAAACTGGAATGTTGTTCAATTTTTTTTAGTATTTCTGCTCAGATCTTTAAAATAAGCCACATAAGGATAGGATTGTTAACGTCACAAAAACTTCATATTAAACTCTATTAACTAAAAAAAAAATCAGTATTTTAGCTCTTTTTCTCTAAGACCAGTGATGGTAATGGTCAACATTTCGAATATTAATTAATTTAGTAATGTTTCTGTTTCATAATTTTGGCTTTAAACATATTTTTATATCATTTTCTTTAACCACTACCTTATCTGCTAACTTTTTACTTGAAGTAATTCGCTCAGGGTATTTTTCTAACCAACACTGATCCGAAAATAAAAGACATCGAACACTGATTCTTTTTTTAATTGATAGAGTTAGCTGTTAAGTCTTACGAATGTCAAAAAAAGTGGTACCTTTTATACGGTTTATTTCAAAGATTTAAGCAAAAATATCAAGAAAAAAGTAAATTATCTTTAAGTTTTTTGAAAGAAAAAAATTTTTTTTTCTATCAGAATTGATGATGATTTAATAACATCAAGCCAAAGTGGTATTAATTAGCTTTACTTTAAATTTTTTTTTTCATTTAAATTTACCAAATTGTTTATGAACTCTAACAGAATATTTTCTGTGGGAACAAAATTTAATTATCCATCAAAAAATATTGCACTGTTCCACCACTCACTATTGGGTTTTTTGTTGATAAAATCTTGAGTACTTTCCAGGATTTTCTGCTGAGCGCGTCTTTTCGGGACACCCTGTATAATGGAGATGATAGAGGAGAAATTTAATTGTTATGTTTAGTTTTTCTGCAAATATTACCCATATCAAAGAATTCCAGAAAAAATGGGGAATAGATCTTGGGAAATTGGTAGAACCTAACCTAACTCGCTTTAAAGCTGCTAACATTTTTGATTGTTTGAAAATTATGGTCTAAAAAGTGCCAAGAATTTAAAAAGTTTTCAGTAATAATTTTGATCAAAAATTCAACTGTGGTTTTGTTCATAGGATTTTTTTTTTTATATATTTGGTTTAACGGAAAATAATCAAGTATACCAAAAATTGGTTAAAACTTCAGGATTATTTGAAAATCTATATAATTATTTCATCTTTTTGATTGACTTAATGGGTGTATTAAAATGTGAAACAATGGACAGGTGTGTCTTTTTTCGAAACTACTGCAGGTGATAAAGAAGAGGAAAATTAAACGTTTTTCTAATTAAGACCTTATATTAATTAGTGAGTTCAGTGATGTTCATATGCAGTGATTTGGCACAAACGCCTAGATGTTAAATTAATTGTTAATTATAGAATATAATGTTGGCGGATAATAATACGTGTTTTCGTCTTGATGGATTAGTGAAGAGAAATTGTCATTAGGGCTTATTGAAGAAGTGATGCGATTATAGTGCTGAACAAACTACATGTTTGATGTAGATTCAAAAGGCGAGCAATTGATATAAATTGTAATTGTGGTTATTTTCGCTCGCTACAATATATTGAACGGGTAAACAGCAATTTAAGGTTGGAGATGTTGATTTTGGTGCGATTGAAAAGGAATAAATCGCAATTAAGTGTAAGTTTAGAATACTTGTGGGGCGAACAGTTGGGAACTGGGAGTAGCGCCTACATAACTAGTATACCAGGGGGGAAATTGCTGGATTGCTGGATACGGGGCAACAAATCTGCATTAGTGCGATATTACGTTTGGGCTTGGTTTTACACCTTACACCTCATATTTGATAATAATCTTGTAAACTAAATGAAATTATTGATAAAGAAATCAGATCTAATTAAGTTAGAGGATAATTAATTAGTTGGGTGAAAAGTAGTTTTTAATTCAATGATAAAGCAACAAATTATACAATTATATCGAGTGAATAGGTATGCATGCGTAAATGTAAGCATGGGTCTAGTCTAAAGGGAAACATTAGTAAAGAGCCACTCCTAGGTAATTTCGTAATGGTTGGTTTTACGTGACAAGTGCAAACATACTTTAATCGTTCGTAATTTAGTAATTATTGATCGTCCCTTTTTTCATTCTTTCTGCTAATATTTGCCAAAAACAGTAGATCAAAACATTATAATTTTATTATTCCTACACCCTAAGCTCTATGGTGTAGGAATCGATTTCGGCTTAGTTAGCCCCAGACTTGAAAAATCATCGTATATTTATTTCACAGTAGTTGTTATCCGCATATAATGTGGTGTACAGCACGGTTTTCAATAATGAGAATAAAGCAGTGTCATAGAATATAAAAGTGGGGGCCAATAGGACCCATTTCTCCCTGCTTGTTGATTTCCCGAGAGTCCTATCGATTGGTTTCAGCACCTACCTGACGTTACTTTGAAGCATTTCCATTGTTTTTGAGTACAACACACTGCGATTTTTTACTCGTTGACTAACTTGTTCCTAAATTGCTTTGGGTAAGCATCCCAACTTTTTCCTCGCATGTCCTTTTAACGAAAATGAGCTCATACTTTCATTTTATAAATATCTATAAACTTTTCTAACTTTTTTAATGAATACCATTCCTCTAATTAATTACACACTTACAACAAAAGGATACTACAATAAATACTTCAAATGTTCAAAACTTCGTTACATTCCAAATAATTTTACTTAATTAACTAAAAAATATCAAGACTACCACCTTTATTTGCAGCTTTTTTTTCCTCCATTCTAAAGACTAATTTTCAAAAAATTTATCCACTTCCTTTATAAATCCATCTATGTATCATAATCTTATCGCATATCAATTTAAAATTATCAAAAATACGCATGAAATACTTTTATAACCAAAATTTTCTACACATTTTGTCTCGGAAAATCCAATTAATTAATTTCCAAAATAATTATTAAGAAAAATAGAAATAAAAACCAAAATTCGTAGTACATGGCAGCTACGCTAGTTGCAGAAGGTAAATATACACTTAATTGTAGCCTAAATAATTTAGCTTATAAATCAGAAAAAAAATTGAAATTCTGATGGAGGTTCCCTGAGATATTTTGCTTGATTTAATGAGTTTTCACAAGTTTTCCTCCCAAACTCGCGCGCCCTCTAGCGATTCGCAATAATTATCGGTGATTCGTTTATAATTTACAAAGAAATTCCAAAATAGTAGAATTGATTTTCTATTACATTTTATTATCTCCGAAAAAAATTATCGGATGTCTAGTAAATCACTGTTAAGAGAGAATGTAGTTTGTTTTACTTCTTCTTTTTCGGAATGAACTTGAATGTCGAGTACAATTCTAGTGACAAAAATTGAAGTCCGGCATTCTAATCAATTCAGTGTAAGTACCCTAAGAACTTTGCGCTTAGTGGATTAAAAATGTTTGAAAAGCGTACTTTTTGCTAGTAAAAATTGATTTTTGGGCATTTGTAATCAAAAATTTAACAAAAACGATACCTGATAAAAAAATGCGTTTTTATCATTGTACCAAAAGTACGCCCCTATCATACACAAATGCCCAAAAATCAATTTTTACCAGCGAAAAGTACACTACTATCTACTTAACCAGTTCACTCAATTTATTGATTGATTGATTATTTGCACACAACCTTATGTACACTTGGAAAGTTTGTCTGTTTCCAAGACTCCGCCAGATCTAACTCCAGCGTGAAGAAGATCCAAGCCTCAACGAGAAGGAAGTCTCCAGGTCCAAGAGAAGATTCAAGCTGGAGAAGAAGTTCAGGCCATCTACCAGCTACCAGGAAGAAGTCCTTGCTCCACCGCAGTGGAAGAAGACCGCCAGCTCCAAATACAGGAATCCAACACCAGGAAGAAGATCACCAGGCCTCCAGCTTAATATGAAGCAATATCACTATACATGGAGTCTCCTCCAGGTCTCTTGCTAATCGACCAATCAAGTTTTCATGCAATTTAAGTAATAAATAATTAAAGTAAATGATGTTTTCTATTGCATACCTTGCCCAAAACTCCACAACCCTACAAGTTTTGTACAGCGCGTTTGGACATTCATACTGGGGGTTAGAATACATCTTAAGTTGCTCCCTTAAATATAGTAAGAGGGTATGGCGCGACTTACACTAATTTCAGGAAATATTTCATTTACTAGCTTGATAGAGGCTTCTTAAGTTATTTTCGGAGACAAAACTTGAGAACTGATAAATATCTCTTGGTATTCTTAATTTATATGGTAAGTGCTTAAAGAACTTGGAGTATACCGGGTGGAAATGAAAACCGGGTCACCTCTATAACTTTTTTATTTATGAATAGAAAAATTTGAAATTTGGCTATGTTCTATGGTTCAAAAAACAAATTTTATGTGCATTTTTTATTTTCGAAATCACTTCCGGTTTCACCGGAAACACCATGAACTTTGTTTTTTTAAATGTAACATCCCATATTTTTATTCATGACTTAAAATACTTTTAAAAAAGATGTATTTTTGAGATATTAGGTTCTATTTTTCGCGAAAAAAAAAATTTAAAAAAAAAAAAAATAGGTTTTCGAAGTCGGTGAAAATTACCAAAACTAATTCTAAATAATTCAAATACATAAAATAAATAATCGTTATAAAATCCTCTTTTTAAAAAGTCGAATGACCCGGCATCATTGTATTTAAAAAAAGTGAGATATTTGATAAAATCTTCATTAAGTAAGTTTAAAAATTAATAGTTCAAAAACCACTTAAATTTTTTTTCAAATTACAATTTTATTTAGGTATTTGAATTATTTAGAATTAGTTTTGGTACTTTTCACCGACTTCGAAAACCTTTTTTTTTTTTTGAAAAAAATTTTTTTTACAAAAAAAATAAAAACTAATATCTCAAAAATACTTCTTTTTTAAAAGTATTTTAAGCCATGAATAAAAATATGGGATGTTACATTTAAAAAAACAAAGTTCATGGTGTTTCCGGTGAAACCGGAAGTGATTTCGAAAATAAAAAATGCACATAAAATTTGTTGTTTTGAACCATAGAACATAGCCAAATTTCAAATTTTTTTATTCATAAATAAAAAAGTTATCGAGGTACCCGGTTTACATTTCCACCCGGTATATGTGATTCGACTACTTCGGTATGGGATTCCATAACGTTGATGCATATTCAATTTGAGAGATAACCAAAGATTTGTATAAAAGTACAAAAGTTCTAGCTGATAAGTCTTTCGAAAATCTTAAAATATATATAACTCAATATTTCTCTTCCTTTCGAGAAGATGTAATGTATGTGATCTTGAAATAATAATTTGTGATCGAAGGTAATTCCTAAATCTTTAACTTTACTTACTGACAATAACCATAAACACTTTGAAATTTCAAATACAGTTTGTTGATATTGCACCAATTGAATAAAGAGTCAAGATCCTTTTGAAACCTGGCTTGACTTTCATGAGTATTGATAATGAAATAAAGTTTCAATATATCAATAATCAGAATATAGTAAGCTTTCATCGAAAGAAAAAGAATCAGGTAAGTCGTTGATGAATATGTTAAACAAAATTGGCCGGCAGTGGGAACCTTGGGGAACACCAAAAGTTGCATGAATTTCTTTCGAAATGCAGTTGTTGATCTTCACAGATTATGTCCTGTCTGTTAGACAACTATCAACACATTGGTCCCATTGTACAACTAAATCATTAAATCCAAGGGATGAAAGCTTTTTTATAAATATACCATGGGCCACCCTATTGAATGCCTTAACAAAGTCGGTATGTACAGCATTAACTTGTTTACCGGATTCAAAAACCTCCAAAATGTACGGTTGATGAGTAGAAAATTGGTAGATGTTGAACACCAATCGACAAAACCATACTGTTTTTCCGAAAGTTGCTTTAAGATAATTTAATCCTTTAACTAATGTTTTAATTTTATTTTTGAGAGCCGAAAATCCTAAAAAAATTTTCAGTTTTTTTTTGTAGGTACTTCTGTTGATGAAGTAAATGTTAAATATATCTTCTAAAATTTTTACCTTAAAAATTCCAATGAAAGCATAAAACGCTAATTTTCAGAAAATTGATTAGTGTGGTTCCTCTTTATCAGGAATACCAAAAAAAAAACAAAATTTGCTTCACAATATTTTTGGATAATCCAATTATGTAGTTATTTTCCAAACTGGTTATCAAAAAAATCGAAATATTAACTAAAATTGGAAGAATTTTCTTGACATCTACAAAAATTAGTTTACTATATTTTATATACATATTATAGATTACCCTCTGAAATGAACCAAGAATTCTAAAAACCTTTCCAAAGTCTTGTTGGACTCCTCATCCCAAGGGTTGTGATGGAAAATTATTTAAAAAATACTCTACTAATCTAAATCCTTTTAGATATTTTCTAAGCTTGTTATCAAGAAAAATTGAAGTAAAACCTTAAATTTGAATTTATTAGCCATAAAAATTTTTAAATCATATTTTCATATTTTTGAAGATTGGCCTCGAAAATAAATATGTACATTAAAATTTATATTAAAACTGACATTTTATTTTTAAGGTTTCTTGTGATACTATACCAAGGTTGTGATTAAAAATTTGTTAAAAGAACAAAAAATCTTGCCAAAAATAACTTTCACAGTGCTGACTATGTACCTAAGTACTTAAGAGCAATTTCCTAAACGGAAAATATAGTGGTTTACTTCTGGAGTCATAATAGCTAGTACGAACAACATTTTTGTATAATTTTTTTTGTAGATGATTTAGAAGTCATTTCTTTAGTTTTTGCCAGAAGGAAAAAAAATTGGAGAATGTACAAAAAAATATATAATGATCTAAAAGTACCTTAACTTTGGACCCCTCTAATTAATTTTGTGCTAGGTTGCAGAAGGTAACTCTCTCGCAAGATGTAGCCTAATTAATTTAGATTATAAATCTGAAAAAAAATTGAAAATCTAACGAGGGAAACTTGAGTTATGACTGCAGAAGTAATGCTCGATTTCATGATTTTTCACAATTTTTCCTCCCAAACTCGCGCGCCCTCTAGGGATTCGCATTAATCATCAGTTATTTGGTCATAATTTACAAAGATGCTCCAGAAAAGTGTGATGGATTTTCTATTCCTTGTAATTATCTCCAACGGAAAATTTATCGCGGGTGTCTAGGAAGATGCTCTTAAAATAAATAAAAAAATTCAAAACTATTCTAGTTTAATCCAACACACCAATTTTAATACCTCATAAAATTTTCTAAACTACCAAGGAGAATGATGACTCAGTAGCACACTTGTCTTTTATTTCATTTTACGTATGGTAACAGTTGGGATTAGAATAAATTATTCTTCGTTAAATTCAATCCCAAATCATATCGTCAATTTTCATATTTCACTGTTGATCTAGTCAATCTGGTTTATCTCGCATCAAATGCCATGAAGTTGTTTGTGTATGGAACTCAGGAAATCACCCCCTAAAATTATTTTTGATATAATCTATGATATAGTCACACCAGTTGCTCTACATGTAGACTGCTTTTTAGGAAAGTTGCTTTCAAAATGGCATTTGAAGCAATTTTGGAAGCAGGTGTAGAGTGAGTTCAAATCTGCTGACACTCCCTTCCAGGTGTCATCACATAATGCTGATATGAACTGTTCTATTTTCAAAATTTTCAGCTAAATTAATTATTGTCGAGACTTTGCATTTGTAGTCAGATAGGTGAGGATTTCCAAATTCGCCTTGAAAATGTGTTTTAGGTATATTTATGAATACCTTATTTATAAGGAATTTACTGTTTTTACTGACTCGTAAGTGGTCATTTTTGATGGTCATCGATAAGCCTCGAGGATAGATTGCTAAAATCTATATTCAAGTCCATTCCCAATATGGTGAACAGTTTGTGATCAAGTTTCTTGTGAAGCAATTGTTCCAGGTCCGAGTTAAAGAGATTCGAATCAGGTGACCAGTATAAGGATATTAATGTAATTTCATCATTTGGTAGTTTCATCTCCTATACGCATACTTCAAACGATAAATATTTCATCGGGATAGTTTTTTGAATTCTACGTGGATTATTTACGTCAGTGGGTTGAACGGTTTGATAAATGAGCGATATCTTCTTATAACTTGTTTGTGCCTTGGTTCTTAGCAGCTGTATTTACACTTGTCGGAGTTTTGGGTGTACTAAAAATCATTTCCATTTTTGTTGGATTCGGTTTATCCAAAGTTAATGTTTTTTTATACCTTAATCCGTTTGGCCAGAAGGTATTTGTATAAAGTTGATCTTTGAAGTTCAAGCTTACTCCAATTTTGAAACTAGTTGTTTCTGTAACTTTGGTGTCTTTCTGGTCAATAACAATATCATTTCATTGTCATCAACTGTAGTTTTTGTTCCTAATTGAATTTTGGGTGTCTTTAGGTGTTACTTGCTTTTTATAACGGCTTATAAATACCCATGCATTTCTTGAAGCTCCTTGAAATTTTGATTCAGTTTGTGCCATGATTTATTTAAATTTGAGGTGTATGGTTGATTGGATTTGATGATACTCGAGCAGATTTTTTATCTTAGGGATTGTGCATGTTTCTAGTATTTACTGGCTTTGGTATATTTTTCTTTTTAGTCTGGAGTTCATTATTTATCAGTCTGTTTGTTAGGTATACAGGGTGGTGATAAAGTTTGGAACCAAAATCATAACTTCCGTAAAAAAATTTTTTGTAAAAATCGCTCGGACAGGTCAATTTTTGTTTTAAAAATGCCATCTTTTGGAATGAAAAAAAAATCATTACGTCACTGATAACTTCACTATGACGTCATCATCAATTTTTTTAAATGGAAACCCCTACTTTTTTTACACATTTTTCATAGACCTTTTTATCATATTATTGATCACATAAAAACATTTAAAAAAATTTCAACCATTTTTGAAAAAAAAAATAAATTTACTAAAAAAAAATTATTAATTCTCAATGAAAATATTACAAAAAAAAAGTAAATTTTTAATTTACAAGTAACAAATTTTAACGAAAATGTTCAAATTGTTCCCCATTGAACATTTGGCATTGTCCCATTCGAGTGTAGACACTCTGAATACTATTGTTAATAGCTTCTTCGTCAATTTGTTGCAATCCCGTCCTAATTCTAAGCTCCAATTCTTGTAAATTATTAGGTCTATTGAAATAAACTTTTGATTTTAAATGTCCCCACAAAAAAAATATAAGGGCGTTAGGTCGGGAGATCGCGGAGGCCACTCAATTGGTCCCCTCCGACCTATCCATTTGTTGGGAAACGTGGTGTTAAGGAATTCTCACACCGCCCTGCCAAAGTGTGGAGGAGCCCCATCTTGTTGAAACCAAATGTTTTGGTTAGGAATGTGGCGATTTTCATAATTGGGGAAAATACGAAGTAAAACTGGTAGCAAATCAGTCCGCAAAAAATTCAAGTATCTTTCGGCAGTAAGGATTTCATTAAAAAAGTAAGGTCCTATAAAACGTCTGCCAATCATTCCCACCCATACATTTAACTTTCCCTGTCTTTGACTATGGGATTCTACGGCCCAATGAGGATTTTCCTGTGACCAATACCTACAATTATGTCGATTCACTGATCCATTCAATTGAAAGGTAGCTTCATCGGAGAAAATTATACTACTTAAAAAATTTGGATTTTGATCACATCGCGCCATCATTTCTTCACAAAATTGCAGTCGGCGATCGGGATCATCTTCATTTAACTCTTGTATGAGTTTTATTTTGTATGGGTGATACTTTTCCTTTTTTAATAATTTTGCGACATAGGAATGATCCACATTATATTTTCTTGAAATATCTCTTGTTGAAATATTGGGATTTTTTTCAATCGCAAGTAATAAATTTAATTTGGTTTCTTCATTCACTTGAGGCCGTTCTTGTCGAGGCAAATCTCCTACAGATCCTGTTTCTGCAAATTTGGTAACTAACTTACTTACTGTAGATCTTGAGATTTGCGGTCTATTTGGATATTGCTCATTAAACAAAGCACAAGCTTCCACATGGGTTCATTTTCTATCGCCGTATCCTACCATAATTAAAATTTCGATTCTTTCGCGTTCGCTTAAACGAGGCATTTTTAATTTCGCAAAACTTAATAATTGTTGATTATTATTAAACAAACAAAGTAAGCTATTCAAGCATTGGTAAATGGATTTAAAATTTTATTTGCCATACAAAATAACGTCAACTAAAGCACTTTTATAAAGGCAATTTTTATTTCAATAAATTTTGAATATCAAAAGCTCTTTTAAATTTATAATAAATTACAATTTTATTTAAAGTTTATTATTACTCAAACATTATATTTTAATTACCTTTTTCATTAAAAGTTATTTAAAATTAGTTTTAAGAAAATTCCAATTGTGTAAAGAAGAACAATTCGAATATTTTCAATAATAATTTGTTATTTTTAAACTAAAAATTAGTTTAATTTATTTTTCTTGCCATATTTTCATTGAGAATTAATAATTTTTTTTTGAGTAAATTTTTTTTTTTTCAAAAATGGTTAAAATTTTTTTAAATATTTTTATGTGATCATTAATATGATAAAAAGGTCTATGAAAAATGTGTAAAAAAAGTAGGGGTTTCCATTTAAAAAAATTGATGATGACGTCATAGTGAAGTTATCAGTGACGTCATGAATATTTTTTTCATTCCAAAAGATGGCATTTTTAAAACAAAAATTGACCTGTCCGAGCGATTTTTACAAAAAAAATTTTTACGGAAGTTATGACATTGGTTCCAAACTTTATCACCACCCTGTATCTTTATGTTGAAGCTGTCTTTAATAATTTCTCACTTATTTTTAGTTTTGTTCGTTGCATTCATTAATAGATCATCATAATCATTAACTTCATGATTCCTATCATTAATATAAGATCTTAGGTCATTAACATTAGCAAGATAACTCTGATATTCTGCTTTTATGAAAATTTCTCCAGATTTAGTCTTAATTTTTGAGCAGCATTAAATGTCTCAATTAATTCTGTTTTCTTTATCCTTCGAGCTATCTATAATTTCTAAATAACTTCCCTTCCAAATGTATTCTTGAGGACACAGGAATGAGATTTTATTGGAAAAGTCCCACAACCCATCTAAGCCTCAAAAAGAAGAGTCAAATATTTTAAAGGTAAGGATGATCTTTCCATTTTTGGAAGTAAAATGTTCCTGGTATAATTTGTTCTGAACTGTTCCGAATGATTTGTACTTTATAGGTGCATCTAGGGCAAGGTTGGTTACCAAAAACACTGTTATAGAGCAATTTTTAAAAACGTTATGAAAACTCCAAGAGAAGAATTTTTAGAAAAAAATCACTTCGGTTATGTTTATATTAAAAAAAATATGAAAAGTAAGAAAATTATTTTATATATTTTAGTATCCCTTATTAGAACAAAAACTATAAATAGTTAAAAATCTATATATCACTAAAAGCTAATCTAATAAAAGTCTAAAACTGTGTGTGTAAGTGTCTCATGGGGAGCATAAAATTCGTTTATGAGTAAACAGTAAGTAATAAAATAATAAATTTGAAATATTGCTTAATTCAATTGAAACTAAATTAATGAATTGTATCAATTACAGCAATAATGGTTTCATAGAAATAGTTTGTGATTGTAAATTGCGTATTGACATCGCCTCCCACTGATTGAGACCAGTGACAGTCTACTTGTTTGTGGGGTTTCAATTACGCGTCCCCCTAATTAGGCGTCAAACTGTGAGCGGAATTAAATTATTTGTCCGGCTTCTTGTTTTCCTTAAAACATTTCATCAAAGAAATAAATTGATATTTCGTGAAGGCAATTACTCCAAGGCAATTGATTTAAAAGTAAACAAGAACAATGGGGATGCAGGATGAAATTTTGATTTCCGAATTAGTGGCGATTGATTAATCTAAATTATATTTTTGTTGGTGATAAAATAGTTTAAAGCAGCTATAAATATTCAAGCTTCTTGTCACCGAGAATCAAGCACCGAAGCACTTACAATAAAGGAGCAAATGTGAAGTCATAATAATTCCTTTCGCATCATTTGTTCCAACGCTCAGCAATGTGCTTATAATTTAACACTTAATTTGCAAATTTATATTTAAATTAAAGCCGGCAGCATGTCAAAACAAAAAGTTAGGTTTAATTGAGTGAGCAGAGTTTAGTGGTCCGTTAAAAACGGTTATTACATCCATGTTCCGGTTATACATCTATGAATAATTAACTATTCATTTTTTGCAACTATTATATCATATTTTATTAACAAATTTTAACTACATTCCCTGATTGATGATGAAAATTATGGATTACTTACATTCGAATTTATGAACACTCTGTATATACTTTTTAAAAATACTGAGTGTCCCACCGCTGCGAGGAAGTAATACTCTAAAATGAAAAAAGATATGCGGTATTTGACAGACTAATCTAACCTAACCTAATCTAACCTTTTATGGGTCTATCTTTACTCCTTTCGCTGATATTTGTCATTTATTCTACAAAAAGACTGCTCTAAACAAATGACAATTTTGGGTTGAAATCTCAACCAAAAAATTTCAACATCCTCTATTTTACAGCTATCATATCAAATTTACATTTGAGATAAGCTTTTATCAGGGTGCATTATGAAATGCAAATTGACTAATTAAATACAATGATGTAACATAAATGAATATTTTTTTCGCCAACGGATTGACCGAAAATAATCCAAATATTTTTTAGTTACGGTGATTAAGAATATGTGTAAAACCAATATGGTCGCCATAAGAAAAAAATAAGTTGGGTTCATTTTTGGTCAATCCGTAGGAGAAAAAAATATTCATTTGTCTTGCTGCATTGTACACAAAAAAGTGCTTGTATAATGTCAAAATACTTTTTTGGTTCCACCGAAAATAAAAATGTTATAGCCATATTTTGAAAAACGCATTTTCTTGTTTTTTCAAGATAGCACAGGAACGAATTATTTATAATCGAACAAATCTCTACTACTTTGTCTTTCTATCTCCAATAATAACAAATACAATCAATGTCAAATGGGATACTTATATCTGTTTTTAATTAAATCCTATTCTGGATATCAGAATTTATCTAGAAGGTTATCCAAACCCCATACAACCAAGAATTGAAGCAACGGGAAAATTTATGGTACGTTTTGAAAATTCGGCAGTGTTGTACAATAAAAAAATAATGACTAATCAAAGTGTTTGCCCCAATTATGTTGTGAATGTTTTATTGATGGTTGAAAAAAATCCGTCGATCAGTACAAGAGCAAAATTCACCTAGACTGATGTTTCAAAATCTTCAGTTAGCCGCAATTTAAAAAAAACATTGGTTTCATCATGGAATATGGATACTTCAATGACATCAAGAAGAGAGTGACTTTTTCGAGACATGTGGCTTTAGTAAGATGGAGCCCATGCGCAATTTCATAGGATTTTCAGGCAATATTTAAATATCTCGAAACTCGAAAATTTTCGCCCGTATAAGCTGAGATTTTTCTAAAATATTTTGAAAACAACTTATTTTTCAAAGGTAACATTTATTATAGATATGTTGACGACATCTTGATTTGCAAAAAATTTGCACCCGAATATTGAAGTTATCATGGAAGTAGAAGTTGGAAAAACTTTAAATTTTTTTGATTTATCTTTAACAAGAGTAGATAATGAAATAGATAATATTATTTATAGAAAACAAACTACCACTGATCATAGTAGTTCGAACTTCTCCAATCATCATTTTTCAGTAGAGTTAGCCAACTTTCACTCTTTGATCTCTAGACTCATTAAAGTACCACTTTCTTCCAATAATTTTAAATTACAATTGGAGACTATTAAATATATTATTAGATAGAATAGTAGGGTAATAGGGTTAGATAGAATAGCTTTAGAATAGTACTGTTCACCGAACCCGAACTTGTGAGGTTCGAACTTAAAGTTCGAACTTTACAAAATAAAAAGTTCGAACTGTTCGAACCCATCCTTTATAGTTAGACATAATAATAACTGTTCGAACTTTCATAAGTTCCAACTCGATGAAGTTCGAAGTCAATAAAGTTTGAACTAGATGAAGTTCCAACTCGATAAATTTCAAACTCGATAAAGTTCGAACCCAGGCAAACTTTGAACTCGATTTAGTTCGAACTCCGCAAAGTTCGAACTTAATCGAGTTCGAACTTGATGTAATTTGAACCAAATAAAGTTCGAACTTAATAAGGTTTTGTAGCTGGGGAATTATAAACGGCGACTTTAACCTACAAAACTGCACAAAGCATTTAAAAATGTTTATTTTGATTGACAATATCTTCGGAAAGACTGGAGATAAGTCAATAAAAATTTGCATAAGAACCCAGGTTTAGAGGTCCTTTCAATTCATATACTTAGAAATATTGGTTTTCATTTAAATAAAATGTGATGAATGATGATATCAATGGATGTTCGATGATGTCACATAAATTTTAAATTGCATAAAATGTCCGCATTTGTCAATATTATCAGAAGCATCTATCCATTTTTTTTAAATTCAACCATCCTTGGTTACTTGAATTTTGTAAACATATTTATTAATGTCTTAACTATTAATTATTCTATTATTATTAGTTACTTCATATTTTGGTTTAAGTTTGAGAGATCACGAAATCTACAATTAAAGGTCATATCCCGTTTTGTAACTAGTTTAAACTGGTTTCAAATCAATCTTTTCAAATCCTAACTTTTTTGAAATCGAACTTTTTTCAAACTCGAACTTCTTTCTAATCCGAACTTTTTCCGAACCCGAATTTTTTCTGAACCCGAAATTTTTCTGAACCCGACATTATTCCGAACCCGAACTATTTACGAACTGGAACTTCTTTTGAACTTGAACTTTTTTCGATCCTGAACTATTTCTGAACCCGAACTTTTTAGAACTTTTGGATAATGTTTGAATGGGTAGAACTATTTCGAAGTTCGAAGTTTTGAATGAAAAGTTGGAACATAAAAATTTGTGAAGTTCGTACAGCTCTATTTTAGAACCAAGCAAATTGGACTTTTAGTCAATTGCAAACTATTACACCAACTACACAGCTCCTGATTTTAATCTCCTCTCTAGTTGCACCTAAGAGACTCACAGTTTTCTTACCATTTCACAACACAAAATCTCCTTCAATACTGGAAAAATATTTCTTAACATTCGTGAAAATATAAGATTAGTTTACACTCCAGTTATTGATTTGTGGTTTGTTGGTATAAAAATAAAGACCTAGTTCCTTAGAATAGCAAATTAGGAGTATACCTCCGTAATTATGGAAGCTGGGATCTGGGATCCTCTTATATTGGTAGAGAGTCAGGGAGTTCTTGCTTTCTAGAAATAAAATGAATAATGATGATTCAATTTTTGGGTTGCACCTTAGGCTCCACAAACAAACTATTGATCCAAAGAATGTAAAAATCTTACAAGTTTTGAATTCGGGCATTATGGTGCAATTCTGTGCAAAACTGTAAGTTCTTACAGACAATATATGTAAAGTAACTATGGAAACTGTCCATTACAACCTATGTTCCTGTTAGAACTTACAGATTTGCACAGAATTATACCATTAGTCTCGATATTTTGGAGGAGTTCAAAACATTTAGATACAGTATTTCTAGTAGTAACTTACTTAACGTTTATCTTTCGGATTTTAGCACCTCGCTTTTTAATATGTTACCTGAAAACCATTCTCACTTGCTGTTTTAATTTTATCTTGGCAGTTTTGCTGACTCTGCTTCTATCAAAATTTTGTTTTAACATCCTAGTTTTTCAATTATCAATTTAAAGTCGAAATTTTTGTTGCATGCGTAGTTGTGGCCTAGCAAAACCACTCTTACTTGCTACTAATAAAGTTTTCCCTTCATAGATATCGCCAATTTTTATCTTCATATTTTTCAGTCCTTCCAGCAGTATTATTGGCTCTTACCTCCGTCTTTCATTTTGTATCGCCCATGTTATCGCTTACCTTTTTAATGAATTGAAGTGTGACAATTTCGTAGTTTGTAAGTTATTTTATATTATGAAGTCCTCTTATTTATTTTAATATTTTGTTATTGTTTTAATATACACGGTGGGCCAACGAAAACGAAACAGACGAGTTTTAAAATAGTTAATAAAAAATTTTGAAAAAACGCTCGGACAGGTCAACTTTGGTTTCGAGGGGGACATATTATGCAATAGAAGTGATTCAAAAATCCATTCACCCCTGTGCCCTATGGACACAACCCCTAAAATTTTAAAAGGGATGGTGGGGTAAGTAATACCTTGTTAGAAAGATCTTTTTACTCAGAGTAACATACAAAAAAAAAGTTAAATCGATCGATTCGTTTTAAAGATATTCAAAATTTAGCAAGTAGAGATTTCATGTCTATTAAAATTGTGCTATGAACACCACGGCTTCAATTTTAAGTGTTTTGATAGGGTAAGTAATACCTCCTGGGAAAGATCTTTTAACCCAAAGTAACATACAAAAACATGTAAAACGCAATTTATTTTCATTTTCTACAAAAGAGAGATTTTAAAAAACAAATTTAAATTTATTCGAGGAATTTTTTAAAATTTTGTAACATCTGGAACAAAACAATGCAAAACATAAAACGATTTATAACCACATTGAGATTCTTTTTATCAGTTGTATTTTGTATTAGTGGTGATTTTCATCGTGTTAAAATTGTTTATGACTAATTATTAGAAATCAACATTTAAAATTTTGTGAACTTCTGTAAAAGCTTCTGCTAGCAATGGTTTATACAATTCCAGAAAGGGTTGAATTAATCACTTTTTATTTTAAAAACGATGAGAATGCTCATCGTGCAGCTAATTTATTTAATGAACAACATCCAAACAAACATTGTAACCGAAAATACGTTCTGGAGTTGGTTGCAAAATTTAAAAATACTGGTTCTGTTGGTAATAAGAAACGCGATCCTGATAATGTTTGTCCAATAAGAAATGAGGTCGTTGAAATAGGTGTTTTGGGACAAGTTGCTGCAGATCCAACTTTAAGCACAAGAAAACTGGAGACTGTGACTAACATCAGCAGAACAACCATTCGCCGAATATTGAAAGGTCACAAATATCATCCCTATAAAATTCATTTAATTCATGAGTTAAATGAAGATGATTTTGATAGGCGACTGCAATTTTGTGTGGTGATGACGGAACGGATAATTGCTGATGAAAATTATCTTTATAATATCTGTTTTTCTGATGAGTGCACTTTTTTCATAAACTCAACCGTTAATCGTCATAATTGTCGATATTGGTCAGATGAGAATCTTAGGGTATTTCATGAAGTTCACACTCAAACTCCTCAAAAATTGAATGTGTGGGTTGGAATTTTTGGAGACCGTCTTATTGGTCCTTATTTTCTAGATGGCAATCTAACAGGGGATATGTACTTGGATCTACTTCAAAACTTTGTTCATCCATTTCTTGACGATATTATCGAAAATGACGATCGTTATTTAGAAGACCATCTGATTTTCCAACAAGACGGAGCCCCTCCTCATTACACATTAGGGAATTCTTGGATACGACGTTTCCTGGGCAATGGATTGGGCGTAGAGGACCTTTGGAGTGGCCGCCGCGATCCCCCGATCTTACTCTCCTTGATATTTTCCTTTGGGGGCATTTAAAAAGTAAGATTTACGCAACGGAACCAAGATCTCTAGCAGGGTTACGACAGAGAATTATTAATGAATGCCGAGAAATTACTGCTGAAGTGTTACAAAATGTAGGATTTCGCTTTGAGCAAAATTTGTACGTTTTCATGAAGGTTGGTGGAACTCAATTCGAACACTTTAATAAAATAATAAAAACATCCTTGAAAGTGTCGGAATCGATGGGATTCTTTAAAGTGTTAAGTTTTCTTCAAAAAGATTAGTTAAGTTTAGTTTGGTTAAGTAAAAAATAATGTGCAATACTGTTTTATTTTGAATTCTTTAAAACAAACCAATCGATTTCACATTTGTTTTTTTGTATGATACTTGTGGTAAAAAGACCTTTCCAAGGAGGTATTAGTTACCCTATCAAAAGACTTAAAATTGAAGGCGTGGTGTTCATAGCACAAGTTTAAAAGGTATGAATACTCTACTTGCTAAATTTTGAATATCTTTAAAACGAATCGATCGATTTAACTTTTTTTTTGTATGTTACTCTGGGTAAAAAGATCTTTCCAACGAGGTATTACTTACCCTACCATCCCTATTAAAATTTTAGGGGTTGTGTCCAAAGGGCGAGGGATGAATGGATTTTTGAATCAACTCTATTGCAAAGTATGTCCCTCTCAAAGCGGTATTACTTACCTTATCAAAACATTTAAAATTGAAGGTGTGGTGTTCATGGCACAATTTCAAAAGGCATGAAATCTCTACTTGCTAAATTTTGAATATCTTTAAAACGAATCGATCGATTTAACTTTTTTTTTTGTATGTTACTCTGAATAAAAAGATCTTTGCAACGAGGTATTACTTACCGCACCATCCCTATTAAAATTTAAGGGGTTGTGTCTATAGGGCGCAGGGATGAATGGATTTTTGAATCAGCTCTATTGCAAAATATGCCTCCCTCGAAACCAAAGTTGGCCTGTCCGAGCATTTTTTCAAATTTTTTTTATTAACTATTTCAAAACTCGTCTGTTTCGTTTTCGTTGGCCCACCCTGTATATAATATCACGTTTTAACATGTTTTAAATATTTTAATCTTTTTAACCTGTCGAGTCTAAACATGTACAATCACGCGGAAAGATATCGAGGACACAAAAGACGTATTCTGACCCAATAACATGCCTTCGCAAACACGAGATCACACAAACTTTGAAAGGACCCCATCCGCATTTTAAGTCGTATTTATTTATTTCAAATTTCGTGTCATCTCGTGTCTATCATCGCTTGCTATTGGGTTAGAAAATTTCTTTTGTGTCCTCGATATCTTTGCGCGTGATTGTACTTCATCTGTGATATTTTTACGTTTGGTTGTAAGGACTACCTATTTTTCTAGTTATCTTTGGATTCTATTTGCCTAGCTGTTTAGGCTTTCACAAAATTAATAAGCATTACGATCACTATGTTGAAATTTTTGTACCGTTACACCGACTGTTGCTTAGTTCTACTTTTGCACATCGAAATGCAGTAGAAAATAAAGTTTTGTGAATGTGTAACATTGATGGTGTTTCGTATAAAAGGCTCCTTTCCTTGTTTCATTAATAATTAAATAATTGGCTACTTGGACACTGGATTAGCAGAAATTGGCCAGTAAATTGGAGAGTCAGATCTCCCCAGACTTAACCCCCATGGATTTTTTTTCTTCGGGGCCATGTTTAGTGTATCATTCTCAACCCACAATATCTGATGACTATTTTTAAATATATTCACTTTCAACATAAATTGTTTAAATAATACATAAATCTAGGCACGTACATAAACTACAAGGAAAAAATATTAACACCGAAAATACGGACTAAAGTGGAACATATTTTTGGATAATGTAGGAATTTTTTTTAATACTTTGGGACAAAATAAAGAAAAGGGCTTCTTTACAGGCCTAGTATACATTCCGCTCTTTCATTTGCAATTAAAAATTTTGATATTGCCCTATTATTAACCAAATAGGAAGGTTTTTGAAAACACCCAAATTTGATACCAATTATTTTGACTCTATCGCCTTAACTTTAACATCTTTTAATTCTTTTATAATATTTCTTTATTTTTCAAGCATATATGTTTAATATTCACTTATTTTTCGATTGGTTACGATTCTTTATGATAACAAACAAAAGACGGGTCAGAAATTGATTCTCAATTTGGATATTAATATCTCCTGATTCAGGAGTCCTGAACCAGTAACATGCGGCCATACATCAATAGAAAGTTTGTAAAAAAATGCCCTCGATTGATGTTAAAATATACAGGGTGTTCCATTTGAAAATTTCGTTTAATTGGTCAATAGCTGTAAACCAGAAAATATTGAAATTTTTGTGTCAAAATTTCAACCCAAATTTGTTTTAGAGCAGATTTTTCAAAAATGAAGTGAAGATCGACCCATAAAAACTTGTATAAAGTTATAAAAAAGGTCATAATATACTGGGTGTTTCATTTATAAAACGTAACTTTGGTCCGTCATCTTAGAATGGCATTGTATATTTTGTTGAAAACCGCATATTTTATAAAAATATATTTAGATTTTCCTTTATAATCTCTAAGTTCAAAATAATAATGAGTTTTCTAAGGAAAATAATAAGAAATATCACATAAAAGCTTATATGGTATAAAAATAATAAAAGCAGGAACGGTTAAAAGTTTATATGAGTAGATAATAAGAGTATATTGGAAGCTTTTTTATACTTTATACTGTGAATGGTTGTTCTTAAAGTCAATAAGCAATAATTGGGGGCTGAAAGCCTTCGGGTTTCCTTGTTTTTATTTATATCTAATTTGTCCTGATTCACGGAAATTAATACATTGATAACTGGGGGTAAAATAAAAAACGTTATAAAGCATTACAATAACAAAATAATGAAGAGGAAACCTTAATAATGTCGACTCGATTTGTGTGCTTTTATTGCTTGCTTTTTACCTATTTGTGAAAGGTAAAAGGTAACAGCTTTCATAGAAATCGAAATAAAGCCATAAAAATAATGCGAAATAAAATGGCGAAAAATTCTACAGAAATGATTTTAGTAAAATTATACTGTTAGGTAATTATTTATTTTTGAATGGATGTATAAATAAGTAATTATACTGATAAATTAGTCATTCTAAAGTTATTTTCCTTAACTTCGTGAAATTCTAGTGTATAGAAGGAATAATTTATCAATTTGTAAATTAAATAATACAAAGCTTAATTGGCCTTCTAATTACCTGTCATATATACCCAGTATTATAATAATGGCAAACACCTTGAAGGGTATGACAGGTATTTATTTAGCAAGAGCAAAGCGGACATGACAGGTGGTTTGATTATGTATTCGACAAACAAACCGCGTCTTTAATACCTTGTCTCAGCCACTCGTCAACGGAATTTAGCGCAAGATTGTACATTTTACCCCAATATAAGAAGTGCCACAAAATCTTTAATTATTTTCAATGGCATTTAAAGGCACCATGACGTGCAATTAACTTCCTCCGCTTTATTTTACGAAAATGTTATTCCAAACATTGCTCTTTTAGTCTTTTACTCTTTTACCTACCGATTAATTCCTCTCCGTTAAGCAATTTCTTAACAAAAACATATATACAGGGTGTATTTTAATTATTTAATATTATTTTAATATTATTCTAAATTATTTAAATATTATGTTGTATTCATGCAAATAAGTATCAATTTTAAATCTATTTTCAGATTTAAATTGCAAGATATTTCCATGAAGTAACTGTTGCATATAAAATTTTTCGATCCATAATGAACTCATGTCAGGACAATTTTCACGTCTTGTTGGTTTTATTGACGCCTGCGTCAAAAACATTCTAATTGCTTCTACTGTTTTGGATTAATATAATCATTGCATTGTCATTTAATATTCTAAAGGGGCGTAAATACCAACATAAATACCTTACTTCTTCCCCTTTTAAAAATTGGATATTTTATTGACTGCTAAATGCTTAGTGGCCCGTATGTAGCAATTAAATACCCTTCACAAAACGAAATTGTCTGCTATTTACATATTTATCAAGCTCCATTCTTTCAAATACATTAAGTCTATTTTTAATTTAAAATTTCTTAATAATCTCCTTTACAAAATCAATCATCCTTAAACAGGATTTATTGTCATATTACCTAACACCTAACAATATCTTCAAAAGCTTTAGGAAAAAAATAAGTAAAATCCACATTTTATCAGAAATTGACACTGTTATTAGGACTTGCTTAATATCTATTACAAATTGTAATATTAACGACAAATCTTGGACACAATCTTCATTTACGAGGGCTTTCAACCTATTTGGCTTCGGTTTATGCTAATTCTGATTTAATTTCAGGGACTATTCAACTCACAAGTGGCTATTTTTTGTGACAAGTAAAACGTCAAAAATATCAATAAGTTTAAAGTTGGCTGTCAAATTTTACTCAAAAAAAGTGAAAAATGTTCGTTAAATAGACCCTTAAAAAAACTTAACCCCAAATGATATTCGACTCAAATTTGACCACTCGTGATATTATATATGATAATAAAAAAATTGCAATGGAATTAGTGACCTTTATGGAAAATAAAATCTGGATTACTTATTCCAAAATCTGAAAAAGTAAAAAAAGGATGGGATGTTCCATTTTTTTTTAATTTTCGAAAAGTTCTCTTCAATTAGAGACCAGATTAGAATTCAAGCTACTGCAAGTAAAGAGTCTGGATTTTAGCTTAATGCTCTTCCAATTCCTACAGTTGGAAATCTTTTTGATGAGGACTCTTCAAGAATTTTTATGGCATTACGACTTGGTGTAGAACTATGTTTTACTCACATTTGTCGTTGTGGAAGTGAATGTGATGTTTATGGTTACCATGGTTTAGTTTACAAGATAAGGGTCGTTATACAGGGTGGTGATAAAGTTTGGAACCAAGGTCATAACTTCCGTAAACATTTTTTTTGTAAAAATCGCTCGGACAGGTTAATTTTTGTTTTAAAAATGCCATCTTTTGGAATGAAAAAAATATTCATGACGTCACTGATAACTTCACTATGACGTCATCATCAATTTTTTTAAATGGAAACCCCTACTTTTTTTACACATTTTTCATAGACCTTTTTATCATATTAATGATCACATAAAAATATTTAAGAAAATTTCAACCATTTTTGAAAAAAAAAATAAATTTACTCAAATAAAAAATTATTAATTCTCAATGAAAATATGGCAAGAAAAATAAATTAAACTAATTTTTAGTTTAAAAATAACAAATTATTATTGAAAATATTCGAATTGTTCTTCTTTACACAATTGGAATTTTCTTAAAACTAATTTTAAATTACTTTTAATGAAAAAGGTAATTAAAATAAAATGTTTGAGTAATAATAAACTTTAAATAAAATTGTAATTTATTATAAATTTGAAAAAGCTTTTGATATTCAAAATTTATTGAAATAAAAATTGCCTTTATAAAAGTGCTTTAGTTGACGTTATTTTGTATGGCAAATAAAATTTTAAATCCATTTACCAATGCTTGAATAGCTTACTTCGTTTGTTTAATAATAATCAACAATTATTCAGTTTTGCGAAATTTTAATTATGGTAGGATACGGCGATAGAAAAAGAACCCATGGGGAAGCTTGTGCTTTGTTTAATGAGCAATATCCAAATAGACCGCAAATCTCAAGATCTACAGTAAGTAAGTTAGTTACCAAATTTGCAGAAACAGGATCTGTAGGAGATTTGCCTCGACAAGGACGGCCTCAAGTGAATGAAGAAACCAAATTAAATTTATTACTTGCGATTGAAGAAAATCCCAATATTTCAACAAGAGATATTTCAAGAAATAATAATGTGGATCATTCCTATGTCGCAAAATTATTAAAAAAGGAAAATTATCACCCATACAAAATAAAACTCATACAAGAGTTAAATGAAGATGATCCCGATCGCCGACTGCAATTTTGTGAAGAAATGATGGCGCGATGTGATCAAAATCCAAATTTTTAAGTAGTATAATTTTCTCCGATGAAGCTACCTTTCAATTGAATGGATCAGTGAATCGACATAATTGTAGGTATTGGTCACAGGAAAATCCTCATTGGGCCGTAGAATCCCATAGTCAAAGACAGGGAAAGTTAAATGTATGGGTGGGAATGATTGGCAGACGTTTCATTGGACCTTACTTTTTTAATGAAAACCTTACTGCCGAAAGATACTTGAATTTTTTGCGGACTGATTTGCTACCAGTTTTACTTCGTATTTTCCCCAGTTATGAAAATCGCAACATTCCTAACCAAAACATTTGGTTTCAACAAGATGGGGCTCCTCCACACTCCACACTTTGGCAGGGCGGTGCGAGAATTCCTTAACACCACGTTTCCCAACAAATGGATAGGTCGGAGGGGACCAATTGAGTGGCCTCCGCGATCTCCCGACCTAACGCCCTTTAAAATCAAAAGTTTATTTCAATAGACCTAATAATTTACAAGAATTGGAGCTTAGAATTAGGACGGAATTGCAACAAATTGACGAAGAAGCTATTAACAATAGTATTCAGAGTGTCTACACTCGAATGGGACAATGCCAAATGGTCAATGGGGAACAATTTGAACATTTTCGTTAAAATTTGTTACTTGTAAATTAAAAATTTACTTTTTTTTTGTAATATTTTCATTGAGAATTAATAATTTTTTTTTTAAGTAAATTTTTTTTTTTTTTCAAAAATGGTTGAAATTTTTTTAAATATTTTTATGTGATCATTAATATGATAAAAAGGTCTATGAAAAATGTGTAAAAAAAAGTAGGGGCTTCCATTTAAAAAATTTGATGATGACGTCATAGTGAAGTTATCAGTGACGTCATGAATATTTTTTTCATTCCAAAAGATGGCATTTTTAAAACTAAAATTGACCTGTCCGAGCGATTTTTACAAAAAAAATTTTTACGGAAGTTATGACCTTGGTTCCAAACTTTATCACCACCATGTATTCGTCATGCTGGTATCAATGACGTTATATTACGTGCTTTAAATTCAGCAAATATCTTACAACCTCCCAGACTAGAAAGGAAAGGTGGAAAAACACCAGATGGAAATTCACTAACTCCTTATAAATTTGGAAAATCATTAGTTTGGAGTATGAGACGTAACTTGTGTTGAAACCTTACCTGACTCTAATTTAGCACAAAATATTTTAAAATACCAATGTGTTTTTCATCTATCTTTTGATAGATTTATTTTTATTCCTTTGGCTTTTGAATCTTTTGGAGCTTGTGGATCACAATCTAAATCATTTATTTACTCAATTGATAAAGAAATTATTAACATACCTGGAGAAACTATATCTATTGATTTTATTTAACAAAAAATTAGTTTCGAACTACAAAAATGAAATGTAGCTTCTATTTTAAATATTCTTCCTTCTTCTAGAGGTTTTGGATGAAATTTTTTACATCTTAAGTAATAAAAATACTTATAGTGTCATAGTGAATAAAATAAACGAAAACAAAAAAATAAACAGATGACATTTTTTAGAAAAACAATTTCTCAAAATTTGACTGATACCGAAAGTTCTCAGCAACATTAATTGTAATACGAAAATTTTATTATTCCACCAAACAAACAAAATTTGGATGAGAAGCAAGCATTTAATGGCTGTAATAGTATAATTTATCAATTGAGACTTAATGGCTTAAAAAGTATTGGAAACACCTGTTTCTGAACTCTATGATACAATGTATCTCCAATACAAAGCCCTCTTTTAGAATATCTCACAGAAAATTTATACATATGTAAATGACATTAATAATATTTCCGGAATTAAGGGAACTTTATTTAATACATTTGGACGAGTAATTAAAGACTTGTGATCAGAGGATACTTTAGGTTGTATTTTGTACACAACGTCTTTAAAGTTTAAAATGTTTTGCTCCACATTTCATGTTTTATTCATTACAGGACACTCAAGAATTCTTCTAGTATTTATTAGAAGAACGAAAGTTATCAATAGGGTTATATCCAAACCATTGCCTATTGATACTGAAATTGATAAAAGATTAATTGATTCAGAAAAAGCATTGGAGTTTTGGCAAAGGTATTTAAGACGATAAAATTCCAAAAGTGGTAGATATTTTTGTAGGTCAATTTAAGTTAACTCTAAAATGCACTCACCGTGGTTACTGTTCAGTAACATTTGATCCATTCTGGGACCTTTCACTTCCAATACCTCAAAATCATGGCCTTTTCGACTTTCTCAAGACCTCAATAGTTTTTGTAGAGAGGAAACCTTGGATGGTGATGAGAAGCTCACATTTCCAAAATGCAAAAAACGTAGAAAATGTATAAAGAACATTAAGATTCATAAGTTCCCTAAAATTTTAGTTAAAGAAGAGATTTTCAACACAAATATGTCGTAGAAAATTGAATATGACGACTGTTTTCTTACAATGACTAGATATGACAAATTAGTTTGAAAGGAGCCACAGACTGGGCACATTTATTTTTCAGAACTTCTTCACTCCAACTCAGTTTTTTTTTTTAAATCGAAACCCATATTTTTTAATAGAATCTAAATCTTGTAAGAAAAACAATAAAATATTGTCTAAAGCGTTTCTTTTTCGCGTTTAGTTTTGACACATTTAATTTTTAAACACTTGGTGGTTTTGATCTTAATATTGATTTTCACCAAGGTTTCTTTTTTACATCAAAAAACGTTTCGGCACAAGTTTTGGCCCTCTTCATTTTTTTTCTAAAATCAAATCTTAAGTGAATCGTCTATGGTGGTATTAGATGGATTAATTAAACTCTTTAAACTGCTAATGTTGATTGTTTGGTTTATTTGTTCTGAACATCTACGGAGTATATAACTATTTCAAACAATCGTTGTTCTTCCCTTATTCTGAACGCCCAAATTATCGAATTAGATTTAATTTTTGATATTAACAACATACAACACTTATACCACAACAGACAATTCGCTTAAGATTTAGTATTACAATGAAACTGAAGAGGCCCAAAAGTTTTTCCATGTAAAAAAGAAAACTTAGCGATAATAAAGATTCCGATCAAAACCACAAAGTTTTTGAATTTTATTTTATCTTGTCAATAATTTCAATGCTAATGTGACAAATTTTAATATGAATATTATTGAGGATGTAAATAAAAATTGCCTTCAAATTTAAGTAATCTTGAGACGTGTCAAGAATATGTAAATAGAAAATTAGTGATTGAATTAGGTCTTAGTTTCGTTTTAATTCTAATACAGAGAGAGCTAAAATGATTGTTGTCAATTCAAAATTCCCGCCTAAAAATCTGGGGAATTTGTTTGCATTAAGTTCATAGTAATACAAAATTATAACCAATTATAACAAAGTAACTAGACTACACAAAAACAGAGATGTGGTTCGATTTTTTACCGTTGTGTCAGCAGTTATCTTCCTGTAAGCAGAGAGTTTGATTAATATTTAATATTAAAATAAAAAACTCACTCTACTTAAAAGATATTTAATTAGAGAGCTTGATGCTTCAATTATCCAGAAAAACTTCCTGGAATATAAAAATAGACGGAGGGATTGCTACTGTTTTTGACTGTCTCCAAATGTGTGCTCAACTTCGTCTCCCTAATGCAGTTATATTTTCTGATTCTCGTAGTGCACTTGATAATTTTAGCAAAATCTTTTTTGAAATCAATAAACATACCACCCTTTTTGTACTATCTATACCTTTTCCAATTGTATTTCAGAAAAGATCAATGAAATTTCAGAAATCATCAATTGTAATTCAGAAGAGTGAATTGTATTTATGAAAGTATCAAGTGTATTTCAGAAAGTATCAATTGTATTTCAGAATAGTCAATTCTTAAATCATCAATTCAGTAATTCAGAAAAGACCTTTTGTAAAATATTGAGGAAGCCAAGAGTTTTTGGCAGATTATTTTAATTGGGTTTAACATTGGTGAATAAGGACCTAAACCTAGTGTTACTGGTGTAATGTTAAATTTCGAAAGCACATTTTTGATGGAATGAAAAAAACTCTTGACTTCTTCATTTTCTTATAATTGGTTCTTTTTGAAATTAAATTAATTTGTCTGAAATACTGAATTTCTGAAATACAATTGATGTTTTCTGAAATACAATTGACTATTCTGAAATAAAATCGAGATTTTCTGAAATTTAATTGATTATTCTAAAATACAATTGATGCTTTCTGAAATACAATTAACTATTCTGAAATCGAATTGATCTTTTCTGAAATACAATTGGAAAAGGTGTAGTTCTTTATTACTGTATTCTGTTAAGTTTGCAATAATTGCAATTTGTGTACTGTTATTATGTTGAAGAAATTTATGTTGATGTTTGAAGTCAAGCTTTGAATTGCTGGCTTCAATAAATAACCATAAATTTATTTTTTATAGTTAAAAACTAAGCCCTTATTTATCATTATCGAAATTTTTCAGTTTTCAGTATTTTATTTCGTTTTCATAGACTACATTTATCTCGCGAAACTCGATCCGAATTGATTGAATAGCGTTCATGAATCCAATCCAATCGGATGTGTTTATTTTGGAAAAATTGCGGATTGAGTCAATCACTATTCAATCCAATACGGATCGAGTTATGCGAGATAAACATAGTCATAGACTGTTTGGTTCTGAATAACGGATAGATATGTAGAAATACGAAAATTTTACACACAAATTTTTAATTAAAATTAACAATAATTTCTTAAAAAATGCAAATCGCTTGAAATTTAAGAAAAATGCCAGCTTTGTTACATAAAATTAAGATAGTTTAGTAAATAAAATCAAAATTTTTCTAGAGCCGAAATATTTACTAAAATAGCAGCTTAGTTTCACCAAATATTATTTTTATTATTCGTAAGGACTTTAGGATATTTACCAAGCTTTCATGCAGTATTCAAATCGAAACGAAAACGCTATACTTACATCTGATTAGAAAATTTATTTAGAAAGCCAATTAACAATAAATTCAAGCTTAGCGTAGCTCGTATTCAATACGATTTCAAGACTGCATGGAAACGTGACAAATGAAAATATAAATATGATCTCAAAATTTATAAAATAAATATTTAAAAAACAAAATTACAAGTTTACAAGTGTTATATTATGATTAAGTAAAACACCACAGATATACAGGGTGTAACAAAAGTAACGCGTAATAGGTGTAACTTTCAAAATTAAAGATTTACAAAAAGAAGTTTTTCAGTAAATGTTAGTGCATGTTTTGACATTTGTTGATTTGTTGCAATAGCAACCAACTATATTTTTTTTTAATAAAATAGCATAAAGAAAAAGTCGCGCTTTTAAAAGGTACTAATATGCTATTTAGAAAAAAATTGTTAGCTCTAGCAACAAAATGGAAAAACATGGGCAAAAACAAAAATAGTCAAAATAGGCACTGAAGATAATTGGTAAACTTTATTAAACTTAACTTTAAATTAAAAAGTAACAGGTATTATACGTTACTTTTGTTACACCCTGTATAATATTCAGTTCTAAATGCGTTAGAAGTCAATTTTTATTTAACCATTTAAAATATCACATATTTTTCCCAAAATAATCGGTTAATAAATAGTTTGAATTGATTTTGTTAATTTGAAATATTTCTATTATTCCGGGTTGTGGGTTATCCACAAAAATTATTAATTAAATTCATCAAATTTTCACTAATGAATGCATTGAAAGCACCACATTATTTTACAAACCTTATGAATTTAACTTAAATTTAAAATAAAACGATAAATTTTTTCTGCAAATTTATTAATTATAATAAAAGCTAATTGCAATTATTACATTTTAACCCAAATAATAAGTGTAGGTAATCGATTACAAATTATTTACGTTTACTAATTACTAAATGTTAATAAATTTAATTTTGATTGATTTAAATACCCACTGCCAACTACAAAAATTTAATTAATTTTGCTATAAATAGAATCATATAAATTTTTGAAATTACTACTTCAACTAAGCAGATATACAGGGTGTATAAAAAGTTCGCCAACGCCCGTTTAGTTTTGACATCAAGCATTTTTGAGAAAAATTTTTCAAAATAAAGTTGTACGAATCTTAGTGACGCACTATCTGGAAATATTACCCATGACCTTGAATAGCAAGATGAAGGATAATCACTTACCTTTTTTTTTAAATGGGGGCAACCGATTTTTATTCAATATTATTATAGCTTGCTTTCAGAGGTTTATGGAACATATATTTTTGTTTTTCTAAAGTAAATAGTTTGAAAGTTACAAGGGTTTAAATTTTCAATACAAGTTCGGCAACGTTGCTTTATTTTGGAAATTAAGCATTTTACAAAAAAATGTTTCAAATAAAAGTTGTACTATTCTTAGTGACGGACTTTTAAGAAATATAACCATTACCTTGAACAGCAATTTGAATGTCAGTGGATGAGTAATCATTTTTTATACAGGGTGATTCAGACCACCAGTGCCACCCATTTATCTCGAGAACGCGTTATCGCACATCAATAAAATAAAAAACTTAATAACCAAAGTGAACCTAAAGAATCCATTGGTGAACTTATTTTTTTCCGGAACAACCCGGAACTATCCGGAACCGGAGATAACTTTGATTTTTTGAATGGCAACATAGGTCGAGTTTGGTATGGTTTGATAGGTCTTTCAAAAATAAATAACTTTTATTAAAATATTTTTTTAATATCGTCCATAGTTTACAATTTATTCGAAAAACAAAAACAAAAAGTTTAAAAAAAGTAAATAAAAATTTTGAAGAATTTTGTTTAAATATGGACAAGTATGATATTTAAAGTTGGTGAAATATTAGACTTTGTAGAAAGAGTTTATAAATTATAAAATTCTTCAAAATATGCAATATTTTTTATTTACATTTATTAACATTTTTTTTTGTTATTCGAATAAATTCTTAACTATGGAAAATATTTAAAAAATATTTTTATAAAAGTTGTTTGTTCTTAAAAGGCTTATCAAATCATACTTATATTCTTCCGGAACATCCCGGAACTATCCGGAACCGGATATCACTTTGATTTTTTAAATTGCAACATAGGTTGAGTTTGGTGTGGTTTGATAGGTTTTTTCAAAATACACAACTTTTATAAAAATATTTTTCTAATATTTTCCATACTTCAGAATTTATTAGAAAAACAAAAAAAATGTAAAAAAAAGAAAACAATAATTATTGCATATTTTCAAGAATTTTGTTGAAATATGGACATGTATGATATTTGAAGTTGGTAAAACATTAGAATTTGTAGAAAGAGTATATAAATTTATAAAATTCTTCAAAATATGCAATAATTTATATTTACTTTTTTTAAAAATTTTTTTTTGTTTTTCGGATAAATTCTAAACTATGGAAAATATTAAAAAAATATTTTTATAAAAGTTATTTGTTTTTGAAAGACCTATCAAACCATACCAAACTCGACCTATGTTGCCATTTAAAAAATCAAAGTTACCTCCGGTTCCGGATAGTTCCGGGTTGTTCCGGAAAAAAATAAGTTCACCAATGGATTTTTTAGGTTTACTTTGGTGATAATTTTTTTTATTTCGGCCATGTACGAAAACGCGTTCTCGAGATAACTGGGTGGCACGGGTGGTCTGAAACACCCTGTATAAAAAATGATTTTTTGCAACACCCAGATCACTCATCCACTTTTTTAAAACTAGAAAATTTTTCAACATGTTGAGGTTTAGGTACAATCTACTCCAGCGCTAAGTAGCATTTAAGTGTCTCGTGATAATTTGACCATTATGTCTTCAATGAAGTGTGATTTAAAAAAATCATAGACAAATATTAAATTGTTTTTTAATTTTTATACAGCGTGTTTCTAAATATATGCGAAGAAATTCTACAGGCGATTCCTTGACCAATTTTAAGACAAAAGTAAAGAATAAAAATTTTCTCAAAAGTGATCATGTTTTTAAATAACTTCTAAACCGTTCCAGCTGTGAAAAAATTAAAAAAATCAAAAATTTTCAGAAAAAAGCAAGAAATTAGAATATCTCATTTAAAATGTTAAGTGGGGTAGCACAAAAAAGTTATGGCATAAAAAATGGGATCTGTACCCCCAAAATACATCCCCCTGTATTTTTTTTCGATATTTGATATTTTTATCTTGTTACGACTATAATAACTAGAGTGTGTTTCAAATTTGATCAAAATATCTTAAAAAATAAAGAAGTTATACCCAAATAATGAAAAAATATAGAAATAAATCACTTTTGAGAAAATTTTTATTCTTTACTTTTGTCTTAGAATTGGTAAAGGAATCGCCTGTAGAATTTCTTTGCACATATTTAGAAACACCCTGTATATGTAAATATATGCCAGTTATTGGCTTTTTACGCTAAGTAATCGCCCTCTTGCGACTGAAAGAGGAACTAATGGGATGAATTTAAAATTAGGTTACTTGACATTACGTTGCCATGGTTTCCAAATAACTTTCAATTGTCACAGAGGTTACACTGACCTACTTCTGACGTCATTTTTTGCAAGAAAAATTAATTTGAATCGCCAGTACTCCATTTAAAGCGAATTCAAAATTTCCAATAATTACCTTTTTGAAAAAGAAAATATTTGTCCCAAGATAGCTAAACTTTTATAGTTTTAATCAAGATTTTTCACAATTTGGCGTTACTCAATAAAATATGCATAATTCTACAAATAAATTCGAAAAAGCTAATAATAATATGAAATATTAAAATTAACTCGAATGGGAGAAAAGCTTTAAGTCTACTGTTTTTATTTTTACCAGGGAACAAATATACATGTATATAAATATGTATATAAATAACAACTATATCGCCATCTAAGCATCAGTTCGCGAAGTAGGCAAGATATAACAGTTAATGAAGTAAAATGTACTTAGTTAGATGAAATTATAGATGGCAACGCGAAGGGGTTGCACGCTCCAGCTCATAGGTGGCGGTGGAGGTATTTGTTTTATCAAAAACTTTGAAAAAAAACTTATTTTTTAAATAATTGTGTAGAAAATTAACTATTAAATATAATTTAAGTTTTTTTCAAAACTTACAGGAATCTGCATTAGAAACTACTTCTCTTTATAAAATAACATCACAATTTGTACTAATAGGAATTTTACCTACCGTTAGATGGCGCTTTAAATTGCATTACATGGAGGAAAACAAGTAATTTTCTGTGTAAAAAATTGTGTTTAAAACACATTTTTGTACATATTCCACAAATAGATTTATTGTATAAATCTCAAGCAAAACCCGTAGAATGCTTGTAATAAAAAATATAGAGCACTTGCTTTCTAAGTTCATAATGTGGCCACCAGAGGACGAAGAATTCTAAATAATGCCCAGTAGAGTTACTAGATGGCTTTTATTTCTATAGTAAAATCTAGTAGTACTAGTGGTAGTAGGGACTACTATTTTTAGCATCTGCCCAGTGATCTGGGGATTAAAATATTGACTACAAATTGTCGAAAAAAACTTGTGGCTTTTGGTAAATACAATTGATAACAATTCAATGTATTAACAATTAAACTTTAAAATTAAATTATCCACTTTTTTTGAATTATTTAATAATTCTATATTTAATTTCAACCATATAAGTAGATATACTACACTAACCAGATAAATATACCAAAAAAAAATGAAAAAGAAACCTTATAATAGCAAAACTTTCAAAACTTTAGGCATAAGAATTTTGGAGCTGATTTTGCTAATTTTAGTTACCTACTTCTTAAAACACTTTTTGTAAAGGTCTAAAAAGTTTGGAAAACTTGAAAAATTCGGTTACCTTAAATTGGAGTAACTTTGGGCCAAATCTCGGAAAAATATGGTTTGATCTACTGTTGGTTTTCTTTTTCCAAGATTTGGCCCAAAGTTATTTTAGTTTAAAACAATTTTTGGAAATTTATTTCATAATTTTGGAAAACTTGCTGGGCCCATTTTCGGAGGAAAAGCGAAGTAACTGACATTTTTACAATTTCCTATGAAAATTAAAAATTACAAAGAAATTTGCCGTTTAATTTTTTTTAATTAAACTATTAGCTGTGCAATCGTTTGATCACAAAATGTTAAGTATTTATACAGGGTGTCCCTGAATATCTGTACCAAATTTTTTGATGTGACATAGGAAGTGAAACTAAGCATTTTTTGAAATATAAAGTATTGCCCATTTTGAACTTTATCACTTCCTTTATCACTCCAAAAAAATTGGCAAAGTTATTGAGAGATACCTTGTAAGTATATCAGATTGAAAATAGGTATATAAATTCAAACTCTAATTTAGCAAAAAGCGACCTGCACTTACCCTTCTCCACTCTTTTTTAATGAGAATTGAAACTTATGAGTTCAAATAAAAGAAAATTTTTGAGTTTTATGTCATTAGTCAATTGGACTTTTAATAAATGAAAGACATCAACTTCCCAGGTTATGTCAAAATGTGTCTACACTGGTAAATCAAATTTTTGAAAAATCAAAATGAAAAATTCACGTAAAAAATGCAAAATGCAAATCCGCGATCCATATCAAGATATATTTATGAAAATCTAATATCTTGTGTACTAACTGCAATAGGTTTAAAAAAATGATTTATTTAAATTTTTATTATTTTCTTTTATTTAAGGTTTTATTGAGTTAATTTTCGGGTTTATAGTTTTCGTTATTCAGTGGGCAATAAATGAGATCACCGCAGCAGAACAATTTTTTTTACTTATGACCAGTCTTTACACCTTCATTTCCCAAGTAAGTTATACCAATACAATAATCTAAATTATCATTTATTTTTTAGTTTTTCTTCTTCACGTTATGTAATTTGGCGTTATTAAACCCAAGTGATGAAGATAAAGGATTATTAGTTTCAAGCTTAACAACGCTTTTATTATACTCAATTTTCACCTATTTTGCAACAAGAATCAAAGATACTTTTCAAACAAGTGTGGATAGAACAAGAACCACAAATGTTACTCGAGGATATGTTATAAAAATCGTAAAAGTACTACTGGAATTTGCTAAGGCGACAGTTGTAATTTTATGCTTAAAAGAGCAAGGGCTGCGTTATAATTTTGATGTACCTTACACGATAGCAACATTCACATATTTTGTTTGTACCGAAAAATTATTTGTGGGTTTTTGGATCTTTTTAGCTCAAGCAATTAATACAGATTACCTCGATTCATTAGAGCACCTGTACATCCCAATAATCCTCCACATTCTAATTTTTTGCCTAATTATAATTATAATTGGAATTGTATTGGCTACAAGCGATCGTTACCTTTTCGTTATAATTTCGTCGTATTTTATTTTATTCTTGCCTGTTAAGAATGTTGTTTGGAATTATATTAATCCACTTTTAATGGAGAAGCGCACTTTTGCTAGTTTTAGAGTCGCAGATGCTCGAGATTTGGAGATGTGGGATGATATTTGCGCGGTTTGTTTGGATGATATGTCTAGGGCTAGAATTACACCATGTAACCACCTGTTTCATCCCAAATGTTTGAAGAGATGTTTGCAAAGCTCCATGAACTGCCCATTGTGTAAAAAGAGTTTTTTGGTTGATAACTTGAATTGAAGAAAAGAGGGCAATTGATTGTAATAAAGATATCAGCAAAAATATGTGTTATTTATTCATTCACATTTTTGTATTATAGTGTTCCACTTTTTTTTTCTAGCAAAATTTTATTTGGATTGGATAGAAAATGTCATTCTGAAGTAAAAAAAATGCGGGAAAAAAGTGAAACACCTTGTATAGATCCAACTGAACAAATTCGTCAATTCCAATACCAAATTATAAGAAAAAATAAATTTTTGAAAAATTGTTATGGTAAGAACAAGTATCTCGGATCCAAAAAATTCGCTAAGAACAAAATTAATAATGGATGATATATACAGGGTGATTTTTATGTATGGAACCAAAGCCGCCTGGATAAATATTTTTTTAATAAAGCAATATTTTTTTTTAAATGAAACAATAGAATGTTTTCACCGTCAAAAAATGTTTTAGATCTTTTCTGAAGGCTAAAATGTATTTATTTTTAAAGGAAAATAATCAAAAGGCAATTTTTTGTAATTTGTGATAGTCCAAAAGGTTGGTTTTATCAATATTTATTTTTTATGATTTAAATAACTGTCGTAAAGTGCTAAAAATATTCTTTCTAATGATGTACTATATGACATATGTTGCCATTTAAATAAATCTAGATGTCAAAAATTCGGGTAATAAAATTTTTTTTTCATTTTAAAATATTTGTACCAAGGCTCTATTTGATTCCACCAAATTTCAAATTTTTTTATCCAGCCATTTGGACAAGTGGGCAAGGCGGCTTTGGTTCCATACATAATAATCACCCTGTATATAAATTTATAAATATACGGTCGCCGGAGGTACTTTTTTTTCTAAAAATCTAAAAGACCTATTTTCGTGATTTTTTTTTAAATACAATGATGTTCATTTCCCCAAAAGAACAATTTTCATATCTTTATTCTTTTTATAATTATTACCTGAAATGCAAAAAGTTGAAAAAAAATCAAAAATTTCATAAAAAAATATATTTTAAAAACATCTCTTCGAATCTAAATATTTGATAACTTTAAACTGCAATGGGTGATTCTTTTACACTTTAGTGCATACAAGTATTTCTTATCAGAACAAAAATACTTCCTTCAAGGCCAGTAAAAATCCAAAATTTGTTTAAAACTTTTAGATATATTTCTAAAAGTCTAAAAAGTAGGTTTTCGTGGATATTTATTAAATACTCTTTTTGTTTTGAAAAATTATTGCCTGAAATATAGTGCTGTATGAACTTTAAATTCAAAAGTTCAAACTTTTTATTCAACATTTATTTACTACCTTTACTTCCCAAAGTTTGAACTTTCTTAAGTTCTATGTTCGTCGCTTTCAAACTTTCTCAAGTTCGAACTTCATTGAGTACGAATTTTATCCAACAATAGAGAATACCTCAAAATACCCATATATTATCTACTACCCAAAGTTTTAACTTTCTTAGGATCGACCTTCCTCCAGTTGCAACATCATCGAATTCGGTTCAAGCAATACTATAGCAAAACTCAAAAGTAGCCATTTACTATGTTTACTTCCCAAAGTTTGAACATTCATAGGTTCGATATTCGTCACTTTCAACCTCTATCACATTCGAACTTCGCCGAGTTCGAATCAGAACTTTAGCAACCTTCAAAATATCCAATTCCCATCTTTACTTCCAAATGTTTGAACATTCTTAAGTTCGATCTTCCCCACAATCGAACAAACCTCAAAATAGGCATCTACTACCCAAAGTTTTAACTTTCTTAGGTTCGACCTTCCTTCAGCTGGAACACCTTAGACTTGGAACTTTATCGAGGCTTAAGCAACACTATAGCAAAAATCAAAGTAGCCACATTTACTATATTTACTTCCCAAAGTTTGAACATTCATAGGTTTGATCTTCGTCACTTTCAAACTTCCTCACGTTCGAACTTCAACGTCTTCGAACTTAATCGAGGCTTAAGCAACACTATAGCAAAACTCAAGTGGCGATTTACTATTTTTACTTTCCAAAGTTTGAACATACATAGGTTCGATCTTCGTCAGTTTTGAGTTCCTTACGTTCGAACTTAATCGAGTTCGAACTTTATCAGGGTTTTAGCAACCCTCAAAATATCCATTCTCCATGTTTACTTTCAAATGTTTGAACATTCTTAAGTTCGACCTTCCTTAAGTTCGATCTTCACCACTTTCAAACTTCCTCAAATTCGAACTTCGTCACAATCGAACCTCGAAATAGCCATTTATTTACTACTCAAAGTTTAGGTTTGATCTTCGTCACTTTCAAACTTCCTCAAGTTCGAATTTCAACGAGTTCGTAATTTATCAGAGCTTTAGCCACCCTCAAAATATCCAGTTACCATCTTTACTTTCAAATGTTTGAACATTCTTAAGTTCGAACTTCCTCAAGTTCGATCTTCACCACAATCAAACTTCCTCAAATACGAGCTTCGTCACAATCGAACAAACCTCAAAAGAGCCATTTATTTTCTACTACCTAAAGTTTTAACTTTCTTAGGTTCGACATTCCTCCAGTTGGTACATCAACGAATTGGAACTTTATCAAGCTTCAAGCAACTCTATAGAAAAACTCAAAGTAGCCATTTACTATATTTAATAATTAGAGATGTGCCTCCGTATGCAATGAACTTCCCAAAATTTGAACATTTATAGGTTTGATCTTCGTCACTTTCAAACTTCCTCAAGTTCGAATTTCAACGAGTTCGTACTTTATCAGAGCTTTAGTCACCCTCAAAATATCCATTTTCCATCTATACTTTCAAATTTTTGAACATCCTTAAGTTCGACCTTCCTCAAGTTCGATATTCGCCACTTTCAAACTTCCTGAAATTCAAACTTCGTCACTTTCGAACTTTATTGAGTTCTAATTTAATTGAGACTCCAACAACAATAGAGCAAACCTCAAAATTTATTATCTACTAACTTGAACTTTCTTAGATTCGATATTCTTCAAGTTCGAACCTCGTCGCTTCTGAACTTCAAGTATGTTCGAGCTTTAACTTCGAAATTCAAAAATTTCGGCTTCAATGAACAGCACCATGTAATCTAAGATTTGAATACTCAGTTTTTGCAATTTTTTTCTTATTTAACATTTTAAAACCTTCTCATCAAATCTAAGTATTTGATAACTTTAAACTTGAATGGGTGTTTCGTTTACTTACGTGCATAAAATCTTTTAATCATTCCAAAAATACCCCCTCCATGGCCGGTTTAAATCCAAAATTTGTTTAAAACATTTTGATTTATTTCCTAAAAATCTAAAGAAACGGTTTTTGGATATTTCAATAAGTGCACTTAATTGTTTCCATATCTCTTTTAATTTTGAAAAATTATACCCCCCAAAATATGCGGTAAAGTTGAAATAACAATTTTTGGATTTTTTTCTTGTTTTACTAAAATTCTAAAACTTTTTTGAGTCTAAATATTTAATAATAGTTGAAATCCTAAAAGTTGAAGAATTAAATTAGTTTTTGCAAAATGATTTCCTAAAAAAATTATATTAAAAAAAAATTCTAGGCAATCAAATAATGACTTAAAATTTCAATGATTGTTTTGGCTACTAAAATGCAAAATGGTTTCTGATGAGGCCAAAAAATAAAGCTTGAGGGTGATTTGGAAAAATGGAAGAAAATAAAAGGAAATGTATTTATAAGTACAACGCCATATTTTATTGTGCATACAATAATACAGGTATATACATATACACTTTATATTAAACATACGTTTTAGAAAACGTTGGACAGAATTTAACAACAAGTATTTTTAAAACAATCAAAGAAAACAATTATTAACAACACAAAAGTATAATACAAAAAACATGTGAATGACATGAGAATTATACAAGTTACAAAGAACACACCAAATTTTCCTGCTTTTTTGTACCAAAAAGGATTGTCTTTATGTCGTTAAATTTAATTTTCATTGGATTAGGAGGCGATTTAGTAATAATTTTTATTAATAAATTATTAAAAGCAAGAAAATTCGAGAGTGTTGAACACACGTTTCATTCGCCATGAAAATCATGACTTAAATGGTCTCTAAAAAATATAAAATGATTTGAGCTTAAGTATTGACTTAGATTAAATTTATATAATATTTTTATTTATTTTCTTTATATTTATAAAATGAGCACAATAATTTGAGACATTATTTAGTGTTAAATTTTAATATTGAACACAAATCCTTATTGATTAGAAAACAGTAAAAAACAATAATATTGTTAGTTATGAATTATAAATGATTAACAAATGCAGTAATTTTGCGATTCATTTTTTTATTAATAATCGCTAAATTACTGAATAACAATGGTAATGAAAGTACTATCGCTCAGGTACGGACAGGGAACGGTGGTGTGTTATTAAAAAATAAATTTCATTTAAAAATAAAATGCAAGAAGCTAATTTAGCTAGTCATAGCTTACTTAATCACAATCAGCTATAATAATAAATAACAAAAATATAGTTTTATGTTTCGTTGCTTTATAGAAACCATAAATTTTTAAACCAAATTAGTTAGGCCTATAAATTTTAAACAATTATGGAAGTTTGAATTTTTGTGATTAAATATTCTATAAACGAAACTAAAATTAAGCAAAATATCGCAAAGGTTTTTAATAATAATAATAAAAGTTATTGCCTAGAAAACATCACGTTGATAAAATTTCCACGCGCGTTGATGCGTTTTTTTGGGTAAATAATGTTAGGTATTAAATTTAGAAAGTTGAAAGCGTTTCATGTAGGACCAATAATGAAGATTTTCTAACAAATATGAAACACGCTTTCTAACTTTACACACTACATTGGAAAATATGTTAAGCGTATTTACATATATATATATACTAACAATACATACTAAATATGTTACATGACACTTGCCTAGCGAATATTGGCACAAATCAAATGTAGGCACACTTATAATTTCCATATTATTATTATCATTATAACAATAATATAATTCTAAAAATAAAAAATTACTAATTTTGATTTTTGGGTTTAAATTATTAATAAAACCACCGTTAATATTTGATTCTTCGTGTAACAATAATGATGAAGATTTTTTGTGTCAAGTTACATACATATGAATAAAATAGGTGTCCATTTTAGCATCCACTGGCAGATCACAAAATGGCTTACTTACATTGACGTACAATTAGGCCGACGCACATTGCGAATGTATTTTATAGTTCCTAGTTTATTTATAAAAAAATGGACTTTTTATTAAGATTTTTTGATTTATCTCAATTTTAGTTTAAATATACTCAAATTCTAAAATTAAAAACAATTGTGATTTATTTTTTTATGTGTTTAATTAAAAATATTAGTAATTATCCACAGTTAAATAATTTTATACGTTAATAGTGCCATAAATTAATTATTAACAACCAATAATTAGGTCGGCATAAATTTTGAATCTAATAAACTGCATTTAAATCAAACTTTAATCCGCCTATAAATTAAACCAAACCCAAATTGAATTGTAAATCCCCATTTACTGAATTAAGCCGATTTCAAAAGGTTTTTTTTCGTATTTCACCCATTAGTCATTAAAAGCTTCATTATACCAAAGCTTGCCATTACATAACTATTTTGTATTATTTCATAAAATTTAATTGTTCTCAAATTATTCAAATAACCTATTCATAAACTTCAGTTTGATTCAAAAAGCGTAACTAATTTTTTTCTTAAAAACAATTTTGACATGCTATTATTAATATTGGTCACTATTTGTGATTTTTTTACCCCAAAAATCAAGATTTTTTAAAAATAATTTTGTATTTTTTCCGCCAAACAAAACATTATTTATGTAAAAATTTTTGTTTGATTTTTGGCTTTTCCCAAAAAAATGGAATAACGATTTTTTTTAATATTCACTATTAAAATTATTTTACTGTGCCTTGTTTTTTTGTTTTATAAAAATAAAATAAAATTCTTATTTATTTCGTGCGTTTAAGGTAATTTATTTAAAAAAATAAAAATGTTTGTAAATAGATTGTTTAATTAATTATTGATTAAATGATGATTATTTTAAAAAACTCGCTTAATTAATTATTTTACATTAGGAACCACATAATAAGAGAGTACAGAAAATACGTAATAACTTTGTGCACTGATCACAGGCAACATTATTATAAAAATACATTTATGTTGATAAAATAATGACGTCATTTCACTCATAAAGCCAGCTAATAAAATAAAACCAGTTTTTTTAAGAAACCTACTTTATAATCTTAGATTTTAATTAATTATTTATTTAATTACTTTTAAATTATAACAATTTACTAGCATGTCTCATTTTTGTATAATTTTTACCAATTTTTTAATTAAAATATTGATCCAAAAATGTGTTATTTTGGGTTTTATACTAGTGTTTAATGATCAAGTGATTTCAAATGCAGGGTAAATTTTTGTCAAAATTTGATATGGTCTAGTTTTTTTTGTGATTGATGACTCAAAATATTCTTATAATCAAATAAACTTCAATCCACTCAAATGCACAGAATCTTTGGAGAGAGTTTAATCACAAATTTATGAACAATTCGTCCCTTATGATATTGTGCAGATAGTTTAGAGTAAGTTCTAACTTTTCATTCAAAAGTTGAAACTACAAAAATTAAGAAATTAAGAAAAAGACCAGGTTCAAAGGAAGATCGAGTTCAAAAAAAGTTCACATTCAAAAAGGTCGAATCAAGAAAGTTTGAACTTGGAAACTTTAAAATTCAGAAAGAATTATTTCAAAATAATAAATTATAAAGGCTTCAGTGATAATGGAGCAAATTTTAAACCATCATTTCACAAAGTGTGAACTTTCTTCGGTTCTACCTTCCTCAAGTTTGATTTTCGTCATTTTCAAACTTCCCCACGTTCGAACTTCACGGTGTTAAAGCTTCAAAATGTTCGAACTTCCTGAATTTCTAACTTCATCGACTTAGAAATTGAGTAAATCATCGAGTTAGAACTTTATCGGGACTTTAGGAATAATATAGCAAACTTTAAAATACCCATTTACTATATTTACTTCCCAAAGTTGGAAGTTTCTTAGGTTCGAGCTTCCTCAAGTTCGATCTTCATCACTTTCGAACTTCATCGAGTTAGAAATTAAGTAGGTTCATACTTAATTGAGTTTGAGCTTCAACAATTTCGAACATATGAAAGTTCCAACTTCGTCACGTTCGAACTTCTTCGAGTTCGAACTTCATCGAGAACTTATGAAAGTTAGAACTTCATCAAGTTAGAAATTAGATAGATTCGAATTTTATAGAGTTTGGACTTTAAGAAGATCTAACTTATGAAAGTTTGAGCTTTGTCACTTTCTAACTTCATCAAGTTAGAAATTAAGTAGGTTCGAACTTCATTGAATTTGAACTTCAAGAAGTTCGAACTTATGAAAATTATGAAGTTTTATTATGTTGAATTGTAACTATGTTTGGATTAGAACATCAAAAGTTTGGGAGTTTGAGGAAGAGCATTAATTTAGACACAAAATTGTGATAAGGTCAGCTGGAACTAAAAATTTTACAAAACTTTCATAATCAAGTAGAGTACAAATAAATTTTAAATTGTGTCGAAAAGTCCATACATTCATCATATACGAACAAACAGGAACGTGAAAGTCATAAATTTGTGATCAAAGCAACTGGAACATATTGTGCAGAATTTTGGATTTGAGTACAATTTTCATATAAAGGTGTGTACTCACTGAGCAAACCGAAAACCTAAGAAAAATGTGTGAGTATTACTTGATGGGTTTGTTGGTTAAAATGTGGTGTTGATGTAAAAATGAGACATGTAGTAAAAGAATGTAGATAAAATCTATTGAGGATCTGTCAGCAAATGAAAGGTACACTTAAGTAACAAAGTCTAATAGGTATAATGAGCACCTGATACCTAATAATAGACTTTCAAGTCCTTGTCGTCAGTTAACCAGAGCAAAATGGAAGCAGACTTAACCTACAAAGTAACACCCTTAAAGGGCATCTAGAAAACATACAACACTGCATTAAAACATCTAACAATGAATATATAAGCGACTTAACCTATGTTTAATGTCTTTCAGACACTTAAAATACATCGATACATAAATACGAATAAACGAAGTGGATTGTCATTTTTTTCTGGAAAAAGGCTTCCGATTTCTTCTGGCTAAAAGTCGACTCTAACTTTAATATTTACTAATCATACATACAATAACATGTACAAATACTTGATTTATTATATATAAGTATAATAATATATAGATTTATAGTAGGTAATAGACTTTTAAAAAGATCACAACACAGAGTAATTATGGTACGGCGCAGGCGCGTTACCGGCGCACGCGTACCACGGTTTAAAAAGGAGCCAATCAGACTCGACTTGATTTTAAAACTTTACTTAAGTCAACATTTTTCTGGCACATTTATATAATGCTCATATAATCTAGAGAACAGTATCTACACATGTTTAGATTAAAAATTACTATTTACAGTGCATTACGTGGTATATTATAATATTTATTTATATATATATATATTTATATATCATCTAAAAGTACACTAAAACAAGTATTCCAAAATTTTAATTGAGCAAACCCGCAGCTCCAATAAAGTTTTAAAATCACAACCGCTGAGCTCCGCATAAAATCCATGCGTTTAAACATGCAAATCATCCCTTTGCAAGTGTAACCGCACATATTTTTATAAGTCCTAGGTATATGATATTATTTGAATTTCAATTTGAGTTAACTTCATATTGCTCAATGTTGTTTTATTGGCAAGAGCCGAACGTGGAACGCCTTTCTTAAAAGTAGAAAATAGAAAAGTAAATTAATTTCGAGCGTTCCACGCTTGGCTGCTGCTTTAAGGGATGGTGAGCGTTTTATTTATTTATTTAATAATTTATTTAAATATTTAAATTACCAGATTACATGCGGTGCAGTTGCGTACACATCACCGTAAAATATTGTAAATATTTATGATGTATTAGTGTCTCACTCGACAATCGAAAGGCACTAACGTTACTTACGTAACGCGACACAACCCCTATTTATTTATATATTAAATATAAATCTCTGTAAAATGTGGATTGTTATTTTGTACAATTAAAACTACCTACGCTTTTCTATACGTTTCTAATGAGTTTTGGTTTCTTCTTATATATTTTATACAACATTTTCCTACGATGAATTTTTATTTTATTTACTTCGTTTATATTCTTCTAATTATTTTTGATTCAAATTTGAGTATTTGAGTATAAAAATTAAGCTTAATAATAAATGCATTTCCAGATTAATTTTAAGATTATTCTTTTGATTGCCTGTTTCCTGCTATACGTTTAAAATCATGCTTAAATTAACTAGGAGTAATTTTATGTTACTAGGTATTAAATGAAGTTGGCGAGGGGTCGACCATTGTGGAAGTTACCGTTTCCTTCTCTTTTTTCCTTATTGGCTCAGCGTCTTGTGGGCGATGTGATTTCATGTGCGCACTACGACTTTTTATTTTCGAAAACACTCTACACAAAAAAAAACAAAACACCAAATTAATAACATTGACCACAAATCAACTCCACGAAGATTTTAACCACTATTTTATCCCAAAATTAAATACACCAAACATTACCACCAAATTCCTACTCGTAAGTCCCCAAAATTTTTAGATATTCCAACGATTTTTGGAAATACATTCTTTTCCTCCTTAATCTACCACCAAACGTTTTATTTCCTTTGCAGAAATCCAGAAATGAAAATTTTGGGTATTTTCTTATTTTCCCAAATTACAATTAAAACAAAATTTAATACCCTTTAAGTCTCCTTTATCACTCAGAAAGTCCTAAACCTCAAATATTTCCAGCTGAAATTGCTCTATTTTAAATGATTTTTTTTATCTTTCAGTACTTTTTTGGGTATTTCAACTGAATTTTTGAAAACTTTTGGTTAAGATACTTAAGCAAGTCATCGGTCTAATGCAGAACAGTTCTAAATCAAAAAACCCTTTTTTCAGGCGATTTTTTAATTTATTCATACATATGTTAAAATTTAGTGATATGTTAAAGCTGAGTACTTTATCTAGAGTGGTTTATTTTATTGAAATAAATTTTGGATGTTTCTGCTTTAAAAAAGTTATACAGGGTGTCCCACTTTTTTTCCAGCAACAATTTTTTTAGATAGCAAATGTCATTCTGAACAATTTCTTAATAACTATTATGTTTTTTCGAGTCCTTAAAATGTTACAGCAATTTTAAAATTTGAAAAATTTAATTATTTGTGTGGGACACACTGTATAAATTTCATTTAATTTTTTTTTTATTAAATCAAGTATGCTTTGGATTTTGTATATCTTTAATGGGCAGATTCTGGTCAAAGTTAAAGGGCTTTAATTAGAAACATTTAAGGTAACCATGGAAATCGTCCATTACAACCCATATAACAAATTTAAATTTATAGGCCTTTAAACTTAAATAATTTGACCAGAATCTGGGTATTAAAGATATACAAAATCCAAAGCATACTTGATTTAATAAAAAAAAAACTTATACCCAGATTCTGGTTAAATCATTTAAATTTAAAGGCCTTTAAATTTAAATTTGTTATATGGGTTCTAATGGACAATTTCCATGGATACATTATTTGTTTTAAATTAAAGGCCTTTAATTCTGACCAGAATCTGCCCATAAGTCAATAAGATGCTAAATTTTACCGAGGGAATTTTAACCTCGTCGTTCACTTTTATAAATGCAGCCAATAATTTTCAAAAAAACCAATTTGGCAAAGAAAAAATCCAAATAATAATTGATTTAAATAAAAAAAGTATAATAAGAAGGAATAATATACAGGGTGTTCCACAAAAATCATTTTAAGGACCCGAAATAACATAATAGTTCATAAGAACATTTTTGTTCAGAATGACATTTACTATCTAAAAAAAATTTTTGCTGGAAAAAAAGTGGGACACCCTGTATTTTGAACTATTAATTGGTCTTCTCCCATTTTATGTAAAATTTGACTAAGTATAGTTCTGCATTAGACCGACGAAGTAATTTTATCCTCGAAATAATGTAAGATTTTTAATCAGATTTTGAACTAGTCTTCATGAATTTTATGAAAATCCGTATTCGCCGATTTTTTAACTATTTTAAGTGAATTTTTTGTAATTTTCAAATATTCTTTGGGTATACCAACTTAAAGATTTTCACTAAATTTTGAGTTATTTCCACTGAATCTTTATGTACTCCTCTCTAGTTCGGCCAAAATTTCAATATTTACATGGGATTTTTTAAATTTACAATGCAAACATGTTTTATCTTAAAATTTCTGCAGGATTTTGAATCAAATTTCATTCCCTACGTTGGGAATAAGGAATTTGTCAGAAATTTAAAAAAATCATTAGTTTTACATAGTTTAAAATAGATTATTGTTTTCACTGAAAAACAATAAATGCATTCCCACTTATTTTTTTAGTCGCTTCAGTGAATTTTCGGTAATTTTCAGTACATTTTTGGGTATTTCAATTGAATTTTTGAAATTTTAGTTATTTCTACGCCTTTGCCAATTGTAATTCAGAATAGTCAATTGTATTTCAGAAAGCTTCAATTGTATTTCAGAATAATCAATTTAATTTCAAAAAAGATCAATTGTATTTCAGAAAGCATCCATTGGATTTCAGAAAAAATAATTTAATTTAAGAAAAGACCATTTGTAAAATATTGAAGAAGCCAAGGTGAGTTTTTGGCAGATTATTTTAATTGGGTTTCATTGGTTTTTAAGGACCTAAGCTTGGTATTACTGGTGTAATGTTAAATTTCGAAGGTACGTTTTTGATGAAATCAGAAAAACTTTTGACTTCCTCATTTTTTTATAATTGCTCCTTTTTGAAATTAAATTGATTTGTCTGAAATACAATTGATGCGTTCTGAAATACAATTGATCTTTTTTGAAATACAATTGACTATTCTGACATACAATTGATACTTTCTGAAATTGAATTGATTATTCTGAAATACAATTGATGCTCCTGAAATACAATTGACTATTCTGAAATCGAATTAATCTTTTCTGAAATACAATTGACTATTCGGAAATCGAATCTGAATTACTATTGGAAAAAGTTTAGTGCCTTTTAATGCATTTTAAGTTAATATGTTTATCTTCGAAATTCTGCATCACTTTGAGTCAAATTTTAATCCTAAGAAATCTTCATGAATTTTACAAAACTAGCTAATTTTACATATTTAACAAATCTCTATCGGGTGAATTTTTGACTATTTAAGTGATTTTTTGTCATTTTCAGTTATAATTTGTTGTATCAGCTTAAAAATTCTCACTGAATTTTCGGTTATTTCCACTGAATTTTTATGTAATTCTCTGTAGTTTGGCCAAATTTCTATATTTACATAAGATTTTTTAATAATTAATCTTCAAATTTCTGCACGATTTCGAGTAAAATTTTGTTCCCTAGGTTAGGTTAGGTTAGGTTTTTTACATATTTTTTAATAAAATTTATTATTATCTCTATTGAAAAATAAAAAATACATTTCCACTGAATTTTTTGTCCCATTTAAGTGAATTTTTGGTAATTTTCAGTCATTTTTGGGTAATTTAACTGAATTTTTGACAACTTTCGGTTATTTCCACTGCATTTTTATGCAATCCTAAATAAGAAGTATATATTTTTATCCCAGAAATTCTCCAGAACCTTGAATCAAATTTCATCCTAAGAATTCCTAAAGAATTTGAAAAAATTAACTAGTTTTACATATTTAAAAAAATCTATTGATTGATAATTTTTGGCTATTTTAAGTGATTTTTTTGTCATTTTTAGCTATAATTTGTTGTATCATCTTAAACATTCTCAATTAATTTTCGGTTATTTCCACTGAATTTCTATGTAATCCTCTGTATTTCAATATTTATATAAGATTTTTTAATAATTCATAAAGATACGATGCAAACAAGTTTAATCTTCAAATTTCTGCAGGATTTTGAATCAAAATTTGTTCCCTAGGTTAGCATTCTTCATAAATTTTTTAAAATTTACAAGTTTTATTTTCATTGAAAAATACATTTCCACTAAGGTTTCTAGACTCTATTAATTGCATTTTAGGTAATTTTCAGTACATTTTTGGGTAATTTAACAGAATTTTTGAAAACTTTTGCTTATTTTTATGTATTTCTTTGAATCTTGGGACAAATTTCAATACCTTTCTAGGATTTCTTTATTTATTCTCAATTTTCTTATCATTTATCGTTTTGAATCCAATTTCAAAAATTCACTAGTTTTGCATTGCTAAATTTTTATTTTCACCAAAGTTTCAACAAAATTGTATTTCCACTACATTTTTGACTATCCAAAGTGACTTTTTATAATGCTCAATGAATTTTTTGGATGAATTTATGATAATTTCTACTGAAAATTTCGGTTTTCGGTAATTTCCACTAAATTTTTATGTATTTTTTAATAAGTCATTAATGTGTATTTTCGTACATTTTTTATTTGTTCTGAAGTTTTAGAACCTTAATTGATTTTTTTGGGAATATTTAAATCTGTGAATTCTACTAAACCTTTAATATTCCTAATTTCAAAATCTTAAGAGACTTTTTCTCAATTTTTCATTTTTGTTTTTACTTAAATACAATAATTTTTGGGTTTCAGCTGAAATTTCCGGATTTCAAATACAGTTTTTGAAAATTTATAAATAATCTAATTTTGTTTCCAATAAAGATACAGGATTTTGAATCTCGAATATTTTTTCTCGAATCCGCAGAATTTTTACAAATAGTTTAATTTCTAGTATTTTTAGACTTTCGATTAGTTATCATAGACAAGATTTTATTTCATTGTAGATAAATTGGAAAGACTGTGCTAGTGATAACCAAAATACTAAATTTAAAATACAAACATTCACTTTAAGAAGATTCTTGGGTAAAAACTAGGGATATCCTTGAATATTGGAACTTGATCTCAAAATCTTCAACCATTTCGATGCTGTATTTATCTAATTTACATCAAAAGCTTTAAAGAGGATGGATAAGATTTATAAATTTTACCCATGTAACACTAAAAAAATAACGAGAAATACTTGATACTCTACAAAAAATATTTATGTGTTAAAATTGTTATTCGGTCTTAATTTTTTTTGTGAAACACTTGAAGATTATCAAAAATTAAAAATGACTATTTTTCATAAAATCAAGTAGCAATTTCCAATAATTTGTAGTAGTGCAGAAACATGAAGCAAATTCATCACAAATTCCAAATTCAATAAAACTTGCATCAACTCTTAGGAGATTATCTTATGAATAGATAACGTTCTCTAACTTGGTGGTAATGTTTTGGTCTACATTAATTTATCAAGTAATTTAATAGTATGACCTAAATTACAATGATAAAAAATTGATTAAAATCTTAAATCAAAAGAAAATACAGTGGTGTAGTATTTTTACAATCTATACATTCGTATCCTACTTATAATTTGTAGGTACTCATAGGCAATTTTGAAAACTCAAACCACAATTTTCTTTTTGTACATTTCGAAAATATTCATGCTTATAAAATTTAGTTGGATAGCATAGCTTAGATAAAATATGAAAAGAAACCATCAATAAAAAAAAGTTCAACAGTATAGAGTATGAAAAAAAGGTTTTAAACGAAATATACCTTAGTCCGCTCACTGGATGTTGTAGCAACGTAAAGATAGATTAGCTTGGAAGCTTAAAGCGCTAAACACCCATATAAAATTTACCTTAGCTATGATATTGTTGAATTGGAGTACACTTACTTCCCACAGATCTTACAAGGGTAGTCTTCAGAGGAGTCCGTGTGACAAGGGGTGGTGATTATCGTCGATAACCTTCCATCCATGGAGTGAGCAGGGGTTGGAGAATTCCTCGTGTTACCACCGTGGATTCGGATATGACCATTTAAGGCAGCTCTTGAATTAAAGCTCTAAAAATATTTTCATATAAATTTAGATTTTGAAAGACTTTTTAAGGCTTACAGCAGAGCAGTCTAAAAATTCACATATAAAATTTCTCTGCTCTTGATTTGGCATTGGAGATCCAACATCCACTATCTATAATTGGAATTAAAATCAGCAAAAGTTTAGATTTAATTATACAAATTACCCCCAGTAGTTTGGCATCTGGATAAAGTTTTTCCTCCACGAGCTCCATTTTAAGCTCCTGCTTTTTCTCTCTAACATGCTTCAGTAATTTATACTCCTCCACGCAAACCTTCTTCCACATGTAGTAAAACTGCACGCATTGCTTTATATTTTTTGTACCAACCTAAAAAAACAATCATTAGCTAAATTATTTATAACGACCAACCACACTTACTTCTTGAGCAATTAAGTTAAAGTCTTTATCGTACTTTTGGATTGCATGATTGAAAATTTCAGTTTCCGTAGCGTTCCAATTATCACTTTCCGAATACGTGTAGCCTAACAAAGGGTGATCAGCCGGCAGAAGAGGGGTCGGTTGCATTAATTTCAGCATTGCATCCTGAAAGGCGCAGGATTAGGTTTATTGGTGATGAATATTAAAATGCTTGTACCTGGATGTTTCCATTGCACATATGGAGAAGATGTAACGCATATTCCTGATTCCTTCCACCTCCTGGAATGGCAGCACAGCAAGCGAAATCCAAATACATTTCAACTGAAAAATACAACATTACCCCTCAATAATCTTGATTAAAGCAGTATCGGGTTAATCTCCTAGATTAGATGACCTGGTTTACCACTTGAATGCTAATTAATTACACCCCACGCAATATTAACATAATTTGATCTAAGACCAAGACTTAAAACAGGATCTTCCAGTACTTACTTTCATTATCAGTGCATTGCAAAATACCAGGATCCCACAGTAGATTTTCATGCTGCTTTTCTTGCGTAAACCTATTCTGACCTTTATTTAAAGGCGGGATATTACACTGGAATTGCTGACCGATGTTTACATGCGGCGTTGAATCTGATTCAGGAATGGATTCGTTTGACCAGGAATTCATGAATTCATCCCCATTTTCTAAAAATTACTACTGTTAACGGCGCCTATTTTTTTTAATCAAACATACCTGCTGCGCTTCTATGTTTAAGATTAGCAAACAACCCACTTCCTGACCTATTCGGATTTAAGATTGGAAATGGGGTGTAACTTGTGGCACCTTGCGGTTTACTCCTCGTAGGCCGAAGGCGAGATTTGTGAATGACAGGGAACTGTAATGGCTCAGTTCTAGGCCTCTTCCTTGATGGTCTTCCAGGATTACCAGGAATACTAAAATTGAAACTACAGTAACACCAAAAATCTTTTCTCCACATTTCACCAAACAAGATCAGAAATTTTGCAGAGGTATACTTTTCATACTATAATTTCTAACCCTTATATTTGATGAAACACCCAAAGTATAATAATACTTACATATTGGGACTAACAAAGACGTCATGTAGGATCTCGTCATGCTTAGTATTGTCTTGACTTTCTTTAGGCCGTTGAATTTGAATGTTTTGTTTGATTTGAACTACCTCATGTTTTTGATTATTGTGGTTTGATTCTCGCTGAGTTGTTATTAAAGGCGCTCCAGTTAAATATATATTTTTTCCTTGAAAATTGCTTCCCGTGTGTATGAATTTAATTTCGCCATTGGATTCCACTAGGATCCCTGTTAGGTTAGTGTTATTGAAATCAATTTGCTCCCCGGTGCTGATGATTTTTAAAGGAACGCCGTTGAATTCGAATTTTCTCCTCGTGGCGAAATCTTTTGAGCTGCTGGATAGAAGAGGGTCATCTGAGTTTGGTAGCATGTGGGTTTGAAGGGTGTAATGTTGGGTGAGTGGGAACGATATTGTGTTTTGAGCGGACTGATGGTTGTTTTGCGGAGATGAAGTTGAGTTGGGGATATTGGATAACGGGGAAGCTACCGGTGTTAATCCTACCGATAGTGGTGAATGTGGAGATGGGGAATTTGCTAAAGATGAGTATAACTCATCGTTTCCGATGTTTTCTCCTGGTAATACTTCTTCTAAAGCTTCTTCTACAGCGGCAGAACTCGACATCGTTGATGTAAAGAATGCGGCTGATAGAGGTGATGAAGCTTGCGGAGGATCTTCATCCCTTTCAATAATTTGAGTAAAATCATTCTGTTTAGGCGACACCATTGGTAACATCGTATTTTGACCGAAACACGGACTTTGTCCTTCATGACTCGCCGGAGGAGTTGGGTAAGCAAATCCAGGTGAATCATGTCTGATTAAAGGTGATTGTAATGGTGATTGTGCTGTGAGAGAGGCATGAGGAGAATTTGAGTATTGAGCAGGAGATTGATTTTGGTAACTGGGAGAAGGTAAGTCCAAATTACCAGATGAGTGGTAGGCACTGAATTCAGCCAACGTATCCGGTAGTGGGGAATCTAAAACAGCTTGCAAATCTTGATTCACTGAATGCGTTGATTGATAAGAAGGTGATTCACCGACACTATCGTGCAGGCTGGCGTAATCATGGAGGTTGATATCTTGTAATTGATTATCGGATTTATCTTGTAGCAAGTTTTCAGATTTAAAGTGCAATGAGGAGAGTTGAGGTGTATTGACGGTTTGTAACAACATTCCTTCTTGAGTAAATACTTCTTCTTGTAAATTTGGAGATATGAATTCACCATCATCTGATTGATAAGTGAGTGAGAAGGAGTTGCCGGTTTGGAATTGAATTATTGGGGAGTTTTGACCTGGGTCAGAGGTGGTGCGTTTGAAGACCTTCTCGCGTTTAAGGAGAAGATCAAGATTTTCAGTTTCTTGAGCGGATGGGGGTCTGGGGATTGTAAACGTTTCTGTATCTGAATGCCGTCTTGACTTTTCCGCTATTTGTTGTGGCGGAGCTGGGACGACGAAGGAGGTTACTTTAGGTTCCAAATCATTCGAGGTGGTTGAAGTTGTAAGTGGGAATAAAGGTGGCGCAGTTTTTTGATTTGAATCATCTGAATTATTGGTATTGTTTGGGTTTGTTATTCTTTTATTAATAATTTTTTCTTCTATAAGTGCGCGCACGCTTATGCTTGCGGTTTGTAAAGGTGGACCTGCTGCATCTTTCTTTTCGTTCTTTTTATTATCAGAATCCTGAATAAATAATTATTACAAACACATTACAAAATTTGGGGACGATACTTACTTTCTTAAAGTAACCTCCGTGTAATCTCATATGACCATTAAGAGCTGGAATATTCTTGAATTTCCGATGACACAAATTACACTCCACTGGTTTTGGTTCAGACTTATTTGTGCTTGTAGGTGAAGAACTGCTCGATACTTTAATTTGTACGTTTGGAGGCGAACCTGTGTTTTTTTGAGAATTCATCTGTTGGTTCTAAAATTGGTGAAAATCAATTTTTGTAATTGTTTTAATCAATTTTTCTTACAGTTGATGACCAGACTTTTTGGACTCGCACTGGAGTTTTTGCAACTGGTTTTGATGATTGCTTTGATGATTTGGTTGTAGTTGTAGTTTGCGATTGCCTTTGCGTTTGTTCCATTATTTGATGTATTAAATCCAACTGCTGTTTTGTCAAACCATCATTGTTATCACCATTTAAACTCTGCAAAATTTTAGATTCATAAAGAAAGGAATTAATGTATTGGACCATGCCACAATTTTTGGCTCCCAGCACCGAATGTTGGCAGAACACGATAGTGCCAGAAATTATTTAGTGGTGGGAAAAAACTGAGGGATGTTCCAAACAACGCAATTGGAGATAAGTAATAGTTCTTCTGTGAAGTACTTGCTTTTAGTGTATATTATACCTTAGCAGGTTCTGATGCTAATAGTTGCTGTAATTGGCTTTTACCACTCGTTGTAGTGTTTGGTGGTGGTGCATACTGAATACAGCTAGCACCATGGGGTGAAGCGGCGTCACCAGAAGCAGCCCCTTGAGCTGGTGACATAGTCGTTGCATTAACACAAGTATTATGATGATTTTCTGTATGCCTTCGCAAAGATCTTGCATCACAATAAGATTTACCACAGCCTTCAGCTTTACATTCGTAGGGCTTCTTATTCCTATGTGTAAGCATATGCCCATTACTAAAAAAAATAAAAAAACATTAATCAAAAACTACCTGCTGATTTATTAATCCTGTTGTATTGAATTTAAACGAAAGCAATTTTCTTTAGAAAAATCCTAATAATGGAATATTGATTTAAAATTTTCCGGGAGATAATTTATTATAAAATATAATTGCCGTCTTAAGACTGCATTTTTAAATGAAAATATGAATCTCGACAGCTGGGTTTTTATAAGGGGAGATCGATTGGGGCGTGGAGTTGAGTTCGTTCTGCATTAAAAAGTTCTTTAAGTAAAAAGTTATCCTCGCCGAAAACTCGTCAAATTTAAAACATATTTGGCTGAAAGACAATCTAAGTACAAAAAAGCATAATTCGCGTTATGCGCGAACCCCAAATATCTGCAATTTCTAAAAGCTTCCGTGACGGTTTTTCAATTTCGTTTTATAAAGTGATATTATGAAGGCGTGAAAGCTGCGACACGCTTGATTAAATAACTGATTTTTAAAGTATACTCACATATTATTCAACAAGAAAATTGTTTTTTTATTATGTTAATTTTCATCCCATCAAAATACACAAACATTTCCATATATAATTTTTTTTTTCGAAAATATAAAAATCCTGCAAATCACTAAAATTTTTGCACCTCTAAATATTTTAGATATTTTTTAAATACCTATACAAAAAAAGATGAGAATTTAAAAAATAAATTAAATAGAATCCATTTTAGGAAATGACCATTTTGAATCAATTTATTCTGAAAATTGCATCTCTTCTAGAATAAAAGCCGATTTTTTATTAAAAAAAATTCAAAAACTCGATTTGTTTAGAAAAATCCATTCGTCCGATTTTCGCGATTTTTTAAATCTGGTCTAAATTGTACATTTTTAAGAAAAAAAGAAATAAAAATTACCTGCTCGTTTTGTAAAATATATGGGGTGGACAAAAAGTTCGGCAATGAGTTTTTGAAATAATATTTTAAATAAAAATTGTATTATTCTTATTAGTGACGTATTTTTAGGAATATTGTCATGACCTTGAAAAGGTAGTTGAAGGTCATATTTTCTTATTTAAGTTTGTAGTAGTTTAGAAGTTGAAAGAGATTACATTTAAAAGTCACATTATAATCACTTAAGTTTTTTAAATATTATTTTTAAAACGAAGCATTTTTGAAAACAAAAGTTTTAATTAAAAGTTGTACAATTCATAGTGCTACTTATGACCTGGATGACAGGTTTAAGGTCGCTTAACTTTTTTATCCAGCAAGCACTTTTTATTTCTGAAATTTCTGAAATGTATTAATCAATAAAAATTAGAAAATATATCCTATTAATCTCTGAAAGTAAGTCGCAATTTTATGCAATAAAAATAGAAACCTGCTACTTAAAAAAGCTAAGTGATGATAGCACGATCTTAATCTGTCATTCAAGGTTATGACAATATTTTTATATAATTCGTTGCTAACAAAAGTACAACTTTTACTTGAAATATTTTTTTAAATATACTCAGCTAAAATTGTACGCAATAAAATTGGATGGTTTAAAAAATATTAAGTGATGATTGTGTGAACTTTAACCTGCTTTTCAAGGTCATGGTAATATTCTTACACAATGCCTTACTAAGAACTTTTATTTGAATAGTTTTTCTAAAAAATTCTTCGTTTTAAAAATTAATTAACGTTGCCGAACTTTTTGTCTACCCTGTATAAAAATCACATAATTTTTAAAAAATTATCAAAATACATGTTGACTGACAATGTGCTGGAAATGCTATATTAGTGAATAAATCGTCAACAGGAGCAATTTTATCCAAAATTTGTCGTTTAAATAGAAAATATGCTCTTAGTTTGCCCCTTTAGCCCTCATTTTTTTATAATTCCACAAAAGTTGCATCCTTACTGTGAGGAGTTCCAACTTCTAACAGAAAAGTTTCTGGTGAAACGCTGATTTCACAACCCATAGGAGGAAGGTCAGAAAAGTCTACAATGGATCAAGAAAAGCAGATGATGGAAAGCATACAAGGTATCCCTTACCGTATAGGAAATTCTTGAGAAGAGCACGAAGAGAATCGTGGAGGAGGTACTGTTAGGAACTGGAAACCGTTTCAGCTTGTGCCAGACTTCACAAAATCCTGTCGAAAGGCTCTCGGAGCAAAAGGAATCTCTAGTAAATTCAAATAGGAAAAGAGACGATGCAAAAACTCATGAACCTCTAGAGGTTCTAGTCTAGACTAGAGCAGGCAGAGCCCTAATGGCTCTAGGAACATGATCATATTTACTAGTAGTTCATTTGTACCATTCAAATCACCGTTAAGCATAAGGACTCAAATCTTCTGATAGGAATATCTAACAGCGGTACACCACTAGGTAAACAAAGTAGAGAATACGCCGGAGAACAAAAAAATCCTTCTAGGTCCTTTCTTGGACATACAAGGAGCATTTGACAACACCTCCTTCAACTTTATCATGAGGTCCCCTAGTAACATAAGCATCGAGGAATCATGCTGCATTCGGATATACACGCTTAGAAGTGGATTAGAATATGTAAAATTTGGAGAAGATACATGGCAGTAAAAGGTGTCAGAGGAGATTTTTCTCATTCCTGGTGTATACTTGTAATGAAGATTCCTATAAGGGAACTTAGCGAACAAGATTTTTTAACACTTGGCTGCGTAGTGATCTAATGTCGATGTTAAATTTCAATATAAGACTGCAAGAAATGGGCATAAGATTGGTCTGGAAAAGACAACAATAATTTTATACGTAGAAGAAACCTATATCTCGGTTATAAGGAGGTCACTACGCTCCATGAGGTAATATACTTAGATATTATTCAAGACGCTCAGTTAACCTGGAACGAGCATCATAGAAGATTACCAGAAAGGCAAAGATTGCTATTTGGGTAGCAGACGAACTTTCAATATATCTTAAGTCCCAGAATGGTGCTCTACCTGTATAAGAGTGTTTGGACCCACAAAACATATGCAGCCTTAGTGTGGTGGTCAAAGGTTAGGTAGGATACAACAAGGAAAATACTGATCTAGGAGCGAGGTACAAAGACTTCCTGAGGTAAGGGTAATAATCCAAAGACTTCAGAAGATACTGCCGAGCTTACGCGAGACCGCAGGACACATGAAACTAATAGGAAAAATTAGGAATCATGTTCTAGAAACTTGGACAGACTCAATGAATCCTAGAATTCAGACCGATAAGGCTTTCGAAGTAATTATGATTGAACAAAGAACCATGGATCAAATCATTTAGGTTATACCCATGAAGCCTGACTTGGTACACCGACGAGTTTTAAACCGACGGTGGCTCTGGGTTCGACTTATACGAAGAGAGATTTAGCATGAGTCTTGGCTTTAATTTAGGAAAACAGTTATCGGTCTATTGGACGAAGATCCATGCAATGTACATAGAAAAATTATAAGAGAAATTTTAATGGGAAGCAGATCTTTATATTATCAGCTAGTCTAGCTATACTTCTAGCTCTTCAAATTAAGAAGATGACGTCAAAATTAGCGTAAGAATTCCTGAATGAACTCCGTGACTCACAGCAAAGCCAAGCTACTCTGGGTCCTAGGATACTGTACAGTTCTAGTAAACGGAAAAGCTGTTCGTTCGTAAGTGAGATTTTGAACCAATTTGTCACAAAGGCGTTGTTTTCTCTAAAGTATCCTCCTTTACCCTTTTTCTTATGCTTAAATTTCTTTTCTAAAATATTTTCTTCCTCAATATGTTCACTTTTCTGTTTTTCATTTGATTTAAAAGCATTTGATTTTTAGTTTCAAGCTCTCGATTTTCGATAATAATATCTTCAGTTTCCTTAGACTTAACTTCTTCGTCACTAACCTGATTTTCTTCACCCGATTTCTGATTGCTTGCTTCTAAATTGACATCTTCATTATTTTCTCTGTTGTAACCTTTATGACGTTTGCTCTTCTTTTTATGCTTAAATTTACTTTCTAAAACATTTTCACCTTCTGCGGATTCTGCATTTTCAGATAAATCTTGATGCGCGGCTCCAACAACTGTATCTTGCATGCCATTGGTGTTGATTTCACCTTTCGTATCTTCTGCGATACTGTAAATATTTGGAGGTACATACATCCTTTCTACAGATTCGTCGGATTTACTACGACCAACTTATTCTTCTTTAAAGTTGTTAATTTTTTTCGATTTTGAAGATTTTTATCGCCTCCATTCCCAGCTTCTCTATAATATTCATCACTTTCATCGGATTCTTTGCAGCAACCGACTTCTTCCTCTTCATGTTTTTTTACTGGATTGAATACTTTTTTGTTCCGCACCAACATCTTTATTATAATCCTCTTCTTGTAGGTTTTAAGTATGATGGAAAATCTGTTGTGTTGCATGTTATATAATCTTGTCAATTTCATCAGTTGTTAAACGCGAGTCACCTCTGAGTATTTTCTGGGTTTCTATAGCGACATCAAGCTCCTTATTCAATTCCTTCGTTAAGGACTCAAAACCATTCCCATTTTCACCTACGTTATGCAATTCGTGATCCAATTCTGGTGCGTTTCCATCATTCGGCGTGAACACGTGACCCGTATCTATAATTACAGGATGTGGCATTGCGTCAGCTTTCTTGTTTAACCTATTTTTGGAGAGAATAATTAAACGATCCAATTTTGCATGTTTGGGGATATTATCCTGCCAAGGTCCTGGAATAACAGCACCTACTGAGTAATATCTATCTTGATTCTGAGAAAGACCTCCTTCCTAAAAATTTCGTGATTCTAAAATTGTACCATTTGCAGTTTCCGCGGTGTTTTGTTGGCAGATTTTCTCGCAATAATCACATATTGAAGATTGTGGATTCTTGCAGAAAGTGACTCTACAGATATCACAAGTAGATTTTATTAAAGCTAGATCTCGTCCTTCTAGGACTAACGAAAGAGACAGTTTAGGCCAATGGATGCTTAGTATAGTGGCATCGTTTTTCTTTAATTCCATCGATATTGTCGTATCCAGGATCTGCTAGGTCTGAATCTTGAAGGGTACAGTTGGTAAAACCTTTTGTTGAGAATTTTGAATGATGAGGCACAACAGGCTTATTATTCTTAAGGAGCGCATTTTGTTTAAAAATTTTCAAGACGAGCGCAATATTGCAAGGAGCTCTGCAACAGACCTTGGAACACAAATCTCTGAACAAAGCACAACTCAGAATTGCTACAAGAGACATGATAGTAAAGCAGCACCTATGGAAAATTGAAAATATTGTATAAAGACATTTCCTGAACGTTTTGAAGCAAGGATCCATAAAATGCAATGCATATTTTATATATATGCGATGCTCTATGACGAAAATGACAGCATTATTAGGAAGTGAATCACAGAATGAAAATTTGTCTTCATTCACCCTGTGAAGGACCTATGCCTACTAGTACAGATCCCAAAATGCAACATACTGGGTGTAACATGAACATGAGTATGGATACCATAAGCCTTTATAAGGCTGCGGTGTCTCCAGAACTTTTCAGCAGGACCCATGGAATAACCAAAAAAGTGTTCAAATTTTGAAAATTATTTATATTTCCTACATTACTACCATTTAAATTCTGATAGCTTAAAATACTCGTGTCCCAACACGAGTGGAAAATTTAAATTTTAAATAAAACACAGTTTTTTTTTGAGAATATACCAAAATTATGGATTTCAGTGAAACGGTGTCTAATCTCCTCTTTCAAGGCTTTGGCTGATCTTGGCCATTATTACATAAACTTTTGACTTCTAAAAAAACCAGAGAAAAAAGTCGAAAGGCGTTAAATCACATGAGGCGTGAAATATTGCCATTGTTTCACGTGAAGTGGTAACGTCCTATTGGTACATGTCTTCGAGTTCCTTACCATCAATTTGAAGAACAAAAAAGTGGGTTCTCCATAGACAGTTTGTGCATTCCAGGCAGCGTTTTCGAAAAAAATTCTTCAATGCACAAATGACCAAAATCCACGTAACGATGGTTTAACATCAGCGATTGAATCAGTCTTCTCAAATTTTCTGATTATTCTCTTCACGGTTGATGCATTTGGAACATTTTGTCCATCAAAAATTGGACGCAATTTGCGAATCGTGGCAGTCAAACTTTTACAATTTTTAAAATATGGAGGACTATTTACTATCGAACTCTCATAAGGGTTTGACTATCGAAGCACAATTGAAAAAAATGGGGCAAATTTGAATTTTCCACTCTTGTTGGGACAATCTTTATCTACCAGAAAATGTTAAAAATTTGTTTTTTTAGTATGCAGATTTCCAAACTGTTACTGCTTAAGATGTCTACTGATAAATGAAAATTATAATCCGTACAATTAAAAGGTACAATAAATTTTGGATTTAAATTTCAATTTACTGAAGTATTTTATAATAATTAAACTATTTAGGGCGTCATATATTCCGAATTAAAACCAAATTTATGGTGATCTCCTTTGTGCTATATGAAAATAACGTACTCGAGGGTCATTCAATATTTCAAGGGGCACCACGGGACATTAAAATAAAATTTTAATCTTTTCTTACTTCATAAATGTATAATGCATATGGAAGTATAAACCTTAGCCACTTTTATTTACCCTCACAATTTGCTGTCACCGCAGTAGTTTCGATACGAGATTAACTACCCCTTTGACCTACTTTCCCAACTCTATAATTTTATTTCACATAAATAAACTCTATTTACAAAAATATAAAAAAAAATAAAATTATTTACAACATACTGATTCAAAATACCTACTGATAATTTATTTGAAACCTGACAAAATTGTAAGTTTATTGACTCTAAATAAATAATAATTTCACTAAAATGTCGAGCAAACTAAAAATATATTATGTAATAATTTTGATTTGAGATTGTTTTTTTTATTAACAAAATTTTTCATTAGCCAGTATTTTTCATTATGTGCTATCAGGGTTGTAATTTTCTTGAAAATTGCTTCATTTTAGGAACAGCAGTAGTAACAATGGAGTTTAATAACTACTCTACCAATATTGAAGTTTGAAACAAGCCTGCATTCCATACTATTATTATCATCATTATTAATATGATAGTTAGTGATTATAATAATCTAGTAAGTAATACAGCATTGTTATCAAAATGAATTGAACTTCAAAATAAACGCATTAACTTGTAATTAACAATAATTAAATAAAAAATGTTGTCAATTATTGGTTGGCAATAATAAAGGGAAAGGAATAAATATTATTTGCCCCCATAAATCGAATTAAAGGCTTTGAGCTAACTAAATAGTTTAACTTCAGCAATTCCTGGTAATTTCAACTAAATCAATACAAATAGCAAATAGAACATTCGAGATATTTTATTTATTGCATTGTTTGTTTATTAAATAACTTGCTGATGGAAAATAAATTTGTTTACCTATATTTCATACAGTTACAAATAAACAATTTTTATAATTGTTATTTACTATTTATGGATGTAATTTAAAAAAAACGCGAATATTTTTAATATGAAAGAAGAGTGACTTGAAACCAGGCCACACAGTTATTTATGTGAAGTTTATGTAAAGTTCTCCTGAAAGCTGCAATATCGGCAAAATTATTACCTGAAATTAGCATTTAAATGACAAAATTTGGGCACGTTGGGATGAAATGATAAAAACTAAATTATGGCCTTCACTTTAACAAAATGTGCATTTTTATTTGAAAATAGTCATAAATTTTTAATATCTTAATTATTGAAAATGTATAATAAATATTGGATTGAAAAATTCTTTTATAAAATTACTTCGTTTGGATTTGGGAATTGATGTTTTAAAACGATCTTCTGGAATCTGGAATCGTTTGTAAAAAGATATAAATCGGTACTTACAGATGGTCCTGCCGTTTAAATGCTTTTCCACATATGGTGCACACATATTTCCTTTCATCACTGTGTGTGAGTTTGTGCTTTGCCAACGCTGACGCATTTCCAAATACTTTTGCACACACCTGAAGGAAAAAGCTCACATTAGAAAGCTTTCAACTATCTCCTCACAAACATCAACTCCGCAAGGTTATTTATTTTCAATTTTATCCATGTTGTTTCGGTTTTATCAAATTTTAAAATTTAGTTACCTGACACTGTTGAGGACCTTGTCTGTTAGGAGAAGCAGCTTTTGGTCGAACTCTTTTCACAGCCAGTTTCACTATTTCTCCTGTTGTACCCTGAACTTTCTTATCATCAGTTGACGACACTAAAAATAAAAAAAATGCACAATCTTGCCTAAACCTATAAAGCTATTTCGAATGGTTTTTTTGGTTGGTCAGTGGTTACCCAAAAAATTGACATCAATTCATTAATTTCTTCGGTTCTAATCTCCTGATTTAAACCAAAAGAAAGAGATGGGGCGAATAACCAAAGAACAAACCGTACTCCTGACCATGTTTCGGTTAACCAAGCCTAAATTAGCTTAAATCAATTGATCTATGATGTCAAAAATTAGTCAATCGAATACGGATAATTCAAGTCACATATGGCATACCAATCTAGGAACCTAAGACGAACCAAAGATATTCGAAGTCGCTTATAGTCAAATTAAACATCATTAAAATCATGACCAAATTTGCTTTTCGAAATTTCGAAAAATACACTCACCAAAATTTTATTATTTACAATGAATTTAGGTAGTTTTTATCAATTTTGGATGAAGAAATTGTTTTCTTAATTTTCAAAAAAATATGCTGAATCGATTCAAAGTAATTTTTCACAAAAGTTAGAAAATTTGATATTAACAATGTTACCAACAAGGTTTATCAAAAACAAAACATGTTGCTAAATTCTATTACATATTTTGAATTGGAATATTAAACTTGTTTTATAATATTTTTGATTTTATTAGCGATGTTCAAAGAACTTACAAAATGTTTTCATTATAAGATAATAAGAGCAATTAGGTAAAAAAGTTATGGGAAAATTTCAGTTCTTAGGACCCAAAAACGTCCATTTTATCTGAGAAAAATGTTTAAAATTGAATTACAATTTAAGGAGTTTTCAAAAATTATCCAAATTATACTGTAATTTTAGTTTTGATATTTTTTTTATAAGCTCTTTGATTTTGGAATAATTTACGATGAAACTTAAAAATGATTTTAATTAAATCTTTTTCGAATAACATTAATAACCCCCACCATTTTATAAGTATTTCAAAATTATAACAAAATATAAATTTCAAAATTTCAACCAATAATTAAAATTTATTTTGCAGATTTAAACAATAATTATTTAAATTGGTCTATAAACAAAAATATATGGAATTTTAGGACTTAAATTCTTTCATTTTTATCGAAAATGTGGTTTAAAATCATAATATAATTTTGAAAAATTTAAAAGTAACTTTTATATTTCTTTGTTTTGGGTTATATTGGGGTTAAACTACGATTTAGTTTAAAAATTGTCAATTTAAAATTTAAAGTGATATTTTTTCGAAAAATATTAATAATTTCCAAATTTTTGAAACATTTTTTGTTATTATAAAAATACATTAAAACCTGAAACGATTGATTTTTTGCAGTGGAAAAATAAATTTATTTGTATTTGAATTTTCTCTTATTTTTTTAGAAGTTGTAAAATCTCGAAATTACAAAAACTCGAAATAACAACAAATTTAAATTTTTTTTTTTAATTTATGACATGCAAAATTGGATGATTATAAACACAAAATAAAATCAGAATAATTAAAATCTAAAAAAAAAAATGGTTTAAAATCAAAATGCAAATTACAAAAATACTCAAATTAAAGCTTGAACTATTATTTAGGCTATAATTGTAGTTTTGATAATTTTGGATTTTTTTTAGGATTAAAATCGCATCATGACATCTCTCTTTTCATAAAATCATTAATAAATTCGCTATTTTTTAACCAAGTTTTGATTTTAAAAAAGCATTAACAATTTAAAAGTATTATCCTTGCAGTGCTATAGTAAACTCGTTTGTATTTTAATTGATTTTGATTTTATAATCGTTTTACATGATAAAAGTCAAAATTATAAAAAATTAAAAATTAAAGTAAAAAAAATAAATTTAAATTTGGTCATTTATATTACGACCTAATTAATGAATTTAAACACAAAATTAAAAAGAATTACCAAAATCGGTTTGCAAACAACAATTTTGATTTTTAAACCACAAAAACGAAAAAAAAAAATTTTCCTTCGAAAAAAAAATCATAATTATCAACATTTTATTGAACCTAATGAAAAATGTTATTAATAGTTCTTTATTTTACCATACCAAAAGAATAATTGTACAAAGACACCCAAAATGGGTCAAACGGGACCCAATATTTTATTTTGACCATAATATGTACTTTTTTTTCAAAACCCAAAATAAAAATGTTTATATTGTATTATTACTTTTATTAATTAATATTTTAAAAGAAAAAATAACAACATTTACCTTGCTGGATTGAATTATGATTAGACGGAATATGGGGGATTGTTCAATCACCTAAACAACGCGTTCTTTTTTTATTTGGATTGGATTGAATTTCTTCAATACGAGGTAAATCCTAGTTTCAAATTAAAAAGATCTTACAATAAATTCCCAACGTCTAAAACCACTCAATGAAAGAATAACAAAATTTGCAAGTGACATTATGTAGGGCCAATAATTTTCTAGCAACCTTTGGTGACGTCAATCGCGTTTAAGCGTTACAAATTTTTAATCGATCGCGATTATGAAGTCCTATCCCACGATTTTATAGGATTGTATAATTGAACTCAATTCAAAACCGAATAGAATCCGATGTGTTTATTTTGGAAAAATGCGGACTGAGTAAATCGCTATTCAATTCAATCCGGATCGAGTTACGCGAGATAAACATAGACCACGTTTATCTCGTGTAACTCGATCCGGATTGGATTGAAAATAGGATTATGACAGGATTCAGTCAATCACGTAAATAACGCGTTTATCTCGACAGAGTTGATTTGGCCTGGATTGAATTTTTCAATACATTATTAATCCTATAGTTACCAACTAAAGAGAAAGGAAATTCCTAAAATAGTTTTTGCGTCGACTTTAAGTGGTCTGTTCACTTTGATTTTATTTCTGATGTTTCGTATTTTATTGAAGAGGTTATGTTAATTAAAAACGTCTAAAATAAGGAAAATGAAAGAAAATTTCGCGTATTTTGCAATTGTTAGTCAGCAGTCAGATGTACCAACGTCGATAACATAATTTACTAGTAACTTTTCTAAAGTCAATCGCGTATATGTCGTTACAAATTTTTATTCAATCGCGATTACAAAGTTCAATACCATGATTTTGTAGGTTTGGATTACTTAACTGAATCCTGAAAGTGAAACCAATCCTACGTGTTTATATCGCAAAAAATGCGGACTGAGTCAATCGCTTTTCAATTCAATCCAGATCATAGATTATGTTTATCTCGGGGGATTGGATTGAGATTGAGCTGAATACGGGATTGTTCAGTCACGATTATCTCGAGAGATTAGATTGGTTTTTTTCAATCCAAAATCAATCCTAGTTACAAATTCAATAGAAATAAAGTTTGATTCTAGTGAGAAGTATAATAACTTCACTCAAATCAATCGCGTTTATGTCGTTACAAATTCCATCGGTATTATTAGGTACAATTCCACGATTTTATAGGATTGGATAATTGAACTGAATCCTAAAAGTGAATGCAGTCAGACGTGTTTATTTCGAATAAAATTTGGGTCGAGTCAATCACTAGTAGTCATAGACTACGTTTATCTCGTGTAACTCGATCCGGATTGGATTGAAAATAGGATTATAACAGGATTCAGTTGATCACGTAAACAACGTGTAACGACAAAGTCCATGATTAATCCTTGTTACCAACTAAAGAGAAAGAAATCCCTCCAAACATTCCGACGTTTCCTTTTTTTAATCTCACTATCACTCATTATTTTTAATTTATATTAAATTTAATAAAATAACTTCTCAAATATTCAAGACTTCTAGGTTATAGCAAGGTGCATAGTTAATGCTTATGTATGCAGCACAGTAACAGCTGACAGCAGTCAGAAGTGCCCCAACTTCGATAACATAGTATAATAGTAACATTTTCAATCACGTTAATGTCGTTACAAATTTTTATTCAATCGCGATTACAAAGTTCAATCCCATGATTTTATAGGATTGAATTATTAAACTGAATCCTGAAAGTGAATCCCGTGAATCCAATCCTACGTGCTTATATCGCAAAAAATGCGAATTGACTCAATCGCTTTTCAATTCAATCCGGATCGAGTTGCACGAGATAAACGTAGTCTTATACGTGTAACTCGATCCAGATTGGATTAAATAGTGATTTACTCGGTCTGCTTTTTTCCGAAATAAATACGTCGAACTGAATTAAACAATCCAATCCAATCCGATCCAATGTATTTATTTTGGTAAATGGCGGATTGAGTCAACACGAGATAAATGTAGTCACACTCATGTTGGTATACTTAAGAGCAATTTCCTAAACGGAAAATATAGTGGTTTACTTCTGCAGTCATAAAAGCTAGTACGAACATCATTTTTGTATAATCTTTTTTGTAGATGACTTAGAAGTCAATTCTTTAATTCCTGCCAGAAGGAAAAAAAATTGGAGAATGTACAAAAAAAATATAATGATCTAATGGACCCCTCTAATTAATTTTGTGTTAGGTTGCAGAATGTAACTCTCTGGCAAGATGTAGCCTAATCAATTTAGATTATAAATCTGAAAAAAAAATTGAAAATCTAACGAGGGAAACTTGAGTTATGACTGCTTATGATCTTTCACAATTTTTCCTTGCAAACTCGCACGCCCTCTAGAGATTCGCATTAATTATCAGTTATTTGGTCATAATTTGCAAAGAAGCTCCAGAAAAGTGGGATGGATTTTCTATTCCTTGTTATTATCTCCAACGGAAAACTTATCGCGGGTGTCTAGGAAGATGCTCTTAAGAAATTTTAGCAGCAAATCTTCAAAAAAAAAGTCGTTTTTGAGAAACCTTATTTTGGAAGTGTGAGGGTTAATAGGAAGTTATGAAATATTTTCAACAAAAGAGGAGCTATTATACAAAACGTGTTTAATCCACGTAAGGTGTATTTATGCTCAGAGTTTTAAGACTTAAGTTTTAACATTTAAGATATAAATAAAGTATGGAACCGTTTACGCCCAAGATTTAAGGGTTATGATATATGACTTAAGATTTAAAAGTTAAATCAAATACTTTATACATTAAATGTTAAATCTAAAATTTTAAATCCTAAGTCTTAAATCTTTGAGAGTAAATAGACCTTTATAGTACATTTTGAGTTTATGATAGGTAATTCATGTACAGGGTGTTCCGTTCGTGGTTCACCAAACGTCGGAGATGAAAACTAGAGTAAATTTAATCACGAAAAATCAATACAAGTGGAGGTCTATTATTTTTAGTTTAGGAACTACAGCGTTTTGAATTTGAGGTCATTGATTTTTGTCAACAATTACAAAATTATTTATTACATTTTAACTACAGTGCGTAGGGATTTAAAACAATTATTATCATTAGCAAGCTAAAACTATCTTTTGTCAATTGGTAACAACACTAATACAAAAGTAGTTGTTGAAATGATGAAAAAAAAATCGAAAGGTAAAAAAAAATTAAAAAAATATTTTTTTTTAGTTTTTAAAAAGTTTTTTCCAAGATAACACCCATTACGGTTGTTTTTTTTAAATTTCTGAAACTTGTTCATATTCTTAACAAACCAGGTAAAATTTTCATACAATAGCTCTTTTTCTTTAGTTACTAAAGCCTTTTGAAGTTACTTCTACGAAAATTAGTACTGAGCATACTTTTTTAAATTGGGTATACGGTTTGTCAAACGGGGTACATAGTTTGTCAATTAGGCTATAAGTGACATATCTGATGGAATTCCAATTGTATTATAACAATTTCACGTCTGTCCACCCTCCGACGTTATTAGACTAACCTCGGAATCCTTTTTGTAGGAGTAACTTCAGAAGAGATTTCAATTTTTTCTTGATTTATTAAGAATATGAAGAACCTTGAGAAAAATTATAAAAAATCAAACTGAATGGGTCTTATTTTAGAAAAAAATTCAAACACTGAAAAAAAAAAATTTAATATTTTTCTTTGTGATTTTTTTTCAACATTTTAGCAATTTACTTTATATTACTGTTGTCCCCAATTTAAAGAAGTTGGTTTTAGCTTACTAATGATTTTTTTTAAATCCCTACGCACTTTGGTTCAAATGTTATTAGCGTTTTTGTGATTTTTGAGAAAATTCGGTAAAATTCAAAACGCTCTAGCTCTAAAACTAAAAAAGATAGACCCCCACTTTTTTTGGATTTTTTCGATTAAATTTGCTCCAGTTTCTAACCTCGACGAACGAAACACCCTGTATTTTAAGTATGAGCTAAATCCATTGGTGAACTCAGAATTGAGCTATATAAATCCTATAGAAAAAACATACAAACTATTCATATATGTTTTTTTTAATCCAGGTAAAGCTTTATTTGAAATGTAACTTTTTTATTGTAAAATTTCAGCATTAAAATAAGCTTTATTTGAAATTTTCATTAAAACAGCCAGTATTTACAATGAATTTCCAAGAAGTAATTAATTCAATCGATTTTAAAATTAAATAACAAATTAATCCCCCATTAGCAAAATTTTAATTACCAATTTTTCAGGAGATTAAATTTACAATCAATTAGAATAATTGCGTATAGGCTTGTGTATAAAAACTTTGTAGTGGTATTATATTTTATTAAAATCAAATTAAACCCACACATGGTAGTTTTAACATAGTGTAAATTTCAATTATTTAAAATTTCGAGTAAAATGACGTTAATGCGAGTTAAGTAAAGATAAATGAAAATTACACTTGGAAAGTTATTTCTGAGGAACAACTCCAAAACTATTAAACAAAATAAGATAAATGAGAAAATAGCGTCATTTGCAAAAGTAATTAATTATAACAGTCGCATTGACTAAATTAAATCTAAAAGTTTATTTTAAAACTCGTCATTTATTTACTTTTTGTTAAAGGAAATTAGGAGGAGTCCTGGAATCAGGGATGGGGGGTGTATTTTGAAGGCAGCTTTGTGTGGAAACAAAAGGAACACTTTTCATAAAAGAAAATCCAGGAACACGTAAAAAGTTAGTTTTATTCTGGTCAGATCTTAGCGCTGCTGTTTTATTTTCAGCAGCTATGTCATTAGCGTTCCGACTGAGGGGAATATAAATCTTCAAATTTTATTCAATTGAGTTACTGCAAAAGAGGGACTGTATGGTGATTTTTCACGGGCCGAGAGAAATTTACCATTCCAAAGATGTAGCGAATATATATATTTTTAATATATATCATTGAAACCGTCATGACAGGAATTTATTACCACTGCTTCCATCTCGCGTGATTAAAGTTTTATGTTTCAATATAACTAAATCGTTTCTCCAATTATTATATTGATTAATTCAGGAATGTATCAAAATGTTTAATTAAATTCACCTCCTGCCATTTTATAGGTACTTAATTAAACAACCAAGAGTTGACTATAAGTTGGTTATCACTTGATTACAAACCTGGGTCATTGTCTGCAGGGACACCTAAACTGTTAGAGTTGTCGTTGATAAAGGCCTCCGCGGAATTTGTAAAAGTCTGGGGAGATAACGTTAAATCAGGACCACTCGACGAATCGAAGAGGTCGAATGTTGTTGTTGCTGATTCGTTTCCACCTGAAACAATACATATTTTTAGCATATCTTATCAAATATTCATTTGCAAATTTTGATATGGCCAACTAAGCTACAAGAAAGGTCCAAAATTTTGGTCTTCAAAAAAATTCTCCACTTTAAACTCTACGCCTGAAAAAAATTAATTAAGGCCAAAATCACAAATGACCTTTTGGCTAAATATCAAGGTTTGATCAAAACTATTATTTAAATCTAGAATTCATAAGAAATGGTTTTTAATAGACCTTTTAGAATTTCTGTGATTTAGAGTTGTATTTGGCCTTTGCCCAACGAAGACATCTCTAATATTTAATATTTCTCAAAAACTTTAAATGGAAAAGTGCCAATTTTTTAGAAATACTTTCAGTGAGGTCTAAACTTTAGTACAACCATATACAATATTTAAAACTGTTGTACAATTTATTTAAAATAAACTTCTAAAAAATGCTATTTGAATTATGGGAATTAGACCTAAGAATATTACTAAAAACTTGATTTTCATTATAATTTTTGCATAATTTATGAACAGGTGAGTTGTTGTGGTGTTTGGTATTAGGTCTGGTATATGTAAATGTTCTTAATTGCCTCCGATTTTAATCCGATTTACCATTTGTGAGTCATCAATATGGTATACTTATGAGTTTCTATCGATTCCAGATTGTCATATATTCAAACTCTGCAAGTAAACTCTAGTAGCTAATATTAATTAAGTCAAGATACTGGTTATATGTAATTAAATATAAATACATTGGTAAATGTTTCTGAATCGAGGTTTTAATATGGTTTAACTGGAATGGAGACCAAACTATTGAACAGTATTCAAATTAAGAAATAATATATGGGTAATTTATGATCAGTTGTCAGTGCATAAAATCATGCTTTCTTCCACTAGTGCAAAAACCCATGACATGAACTGGGGTCACAAATGACCCCACTTGTTCAACCAAGGGTTAAGTACAAAATTTGTATGAGATGTTAAAATTTATGTGACTTAGAGTTGCATTGGGCCTTGGACCAACAAAGTTGTCTCTAATTTTTAATACTTTGGGATTTCACAACAAATTAGGAGAAAAAATTTAAAATTTTTAGTAATAGTTACAATTTGCTTAGATAGGTATAGTTTTGGTAAATTTTTGACAAAAAAATGTATTTCCTAGGTTGAAAGTAAATCTGTAATAAAAAGGTGCGTAATCGTTGCGAAATTGAGATTTGTGATACTTCGTTAATGTCATGTATTTCTTAGAAAATAAACTGGGCGGAAATTATGACTGGAGCAAATTTATGGGCGTTATATCATTTTTATGGGCTTGCTAAAATTAGGGATATTTTTGAATAAGTTTATTTTAAGTAATGAAAGAAAATGACAAACCTGTGTCTTGTAGACTATTATTAGACCCTGTGCCAAGGAGAACATCTATACTCCCATCTGAAAGTATATCAGTATCCTGATAGGATATGGAAAAAGTAGCATCATCCTGCAGCCGCGCTAGCATAGCAGCCAAACTCCTCCGATCCAAATCGTCTGGTTCCTTCAACTGAAGAGTAACATTTCCATCGGTGGCTGTGCTGTACATGAAAACAGCATGGCCGCCGCTGTAGGGCTGCAGAGGAAGCCTAACCCCAGCAAGCTCATGTATTCCCTGAAACAAAACAACATAAAATTTTTACGATTCCTAATTTGGGAGATAATAACAAAAAAACGCTCAACATTATGACGAGCGCAATTTTACACATTTGGGAAGATGATTTTTTTATTTGCGTTTCGTGTACTTTAATAAATATTTTAAGTGGGTTAATACCCAATTTCACCCTCCCATTTAGGGCGATAATAAAAAAAACCATAAACGCAAAACGAAAATAATTCTTCTTCGTAATTTTAGTCATAACTACATTGTTTCCCCCCGTGTAATGTTTGAATTTAAATAGAACAATAAATAATGATCGTAATTGCTTACTCTGCCATTGTGTGCGCAGTACTGATTAGTATTGTTTTTGAAATTAGCAAAAACAATCATATAATCCCCGTTTGTGTAATATAAAGTCCATATTCCGGAGAGTAATGTTGTGTATGCGTCTGCATGTTGGGTGGGATTACAATTAAATTACCGTTGGTACGTTTGTATTTAAATGAGGTAAAATAATGAAATAATTTTGCCATGGGCTATTGCTTTCTGCCGTTCACATATTTTACAGAATTATTTACCACCACTGATTATTACAAATTTATTTTAATTAAGACTACAATCCAGGTATTCACAATTCCACCGAATTAAACGTTCATTCCACAAATCCCTAGCCAGGAAATTGTTTATTTTGAACCATGGGAATAAAACTGCATCCACAAACTTTTGTAATTAAAAAATACACTAATATGTACATCAAGAAGGAAATTAAAGACCCAAAACAGTAATTAAAGCTCACCCAAAATCTTTTATCTTATTCAATATTACATTTGTAATCTCCGAATCTTGGAAAATTTATTAAAACAAAGAAATTTAAAACGAAAAAATATGCTTCAGACAAAATTGAAAAAAAAATTAAAGATAATCCTAAAAAAATATGGCAACGTATTCAAGAATCTATAGAAAAAAGTAAAAACAAGGACATTTTAAAATAAAATTAATTGGAAATTTAAAAATTCCCTGTGCGCTAAGCACTAACGAAATTGTTCAAATTTGATAATCTGATGTAAAATTGGGAAATTTTAAAATATGCTTTTTTCAGAGGTACAAAATACAGTGCCATTTTTTGAACATTTCACTCGGGATAAAGGGTAAAATTTAATCATGCTGATTTTTTCTTGCATAAGTAATAAAGCAAGAAGGCAAATAAAAAATATCCGACGATTATACGTGGGCAAGATCTAAAGGTACAAATTTTGGCGTCGAAATAGGACGAAAATCGAACCGTAATTTTGTAGACGCCAAAAGTACAGAAAAAATTATGATATCTAAAAAGGTGCTCGTTTCAAGGGAACTACGGGTATGTAGATTGGAAAAGGAAAAAACTGAGATTTTTTTCCATTGGCACAATTTGAGAAAAAAGTGGTACAGTTTTGGTACTTTTATCGTCCGAAATTCGTTATAACTGTAAACTTCACGTCGCAGCGCAGTGACAGCACACCGTTGCGCCTGGAGACTTAAAAATGGTTCCGGTCTATCTTCAGGATGTAGGAATAAAAGTAGCCAAATTTCGTCGCTTCCCTTTAAAACCCGCCGGAACCGCAATTTTTCAAAGTTGTCGATAGTACAAAAAAGCAAAAAAAATCGATAATTTTCAGGATTTTTTTTCAGAGTGTCATCCTGCTTCAAAAAATTAAGGATTCATCCTTCATTTAGAATAAACATTCATCTTTACGATACCACTTTAACTTTTAAAATCGGACTAAAACAACCACCTTTTTCGTGCCGCCGCGCAAAAAACGTCCGATTTTGGGGTAAAAATACAAAAGGGGTAAAAATAGGTCCAGGTGGGTCAAAACCACTGGTATGGCTATATTAATAGGTATTTTCCAAAAAGATTGAATATTTTGAAAATAAATTAAAGGTTGGAGTAAGAGTAAATCTGTACGGTGACCATTATCACCACAAGAAAAGGACGGTATATTTGGACGCTAATAGAATATAATGATAGATCGGTTTTCTACCTGCTACCTACTCTCAATTAGAGTCCATTTCTGCCTTCAGATTAAGCCGAGATGGATTTTTCAGAAATTAGCGTCCAAATCTACTCCAACCAAATTAAATACAACACAGGACCAAGTATTGATCCTTGTGGGACACAAATTTTATAAGGATCACAAACATATTTATTAATTTTTTTAAGTAAGTTATCATTAAATCATATACTATTATCAAAAGCTTTTTTAAATCAACAAATCCTTGTTTTCTTGAAAACCAAATTTTTTATTTAATTAAGAAATATTTTTCAAAAAATGTATTCATTCAGATTATTCAAAAATTTTGGAAAAAATTAATAATATGCTTTCTTCAAAGAAAATAGTACCTATTATTGTTAAAAGGTAGGTTATACAGGGTGTCTCAGTTTTTTTGGAGAAACAATTTTTTTAGATAGTAAATGTCATTCTGAACAAAAAATTTCCTATGAACTAATGATTTTTTCGACTCATTAAGAAGTTACAGCAATTTTAAAATTTGTAAATTTTCATGATTGTATAATGTTTCTCTCTTATTATCAATTTTGTATTTAAATGAATTATGGTTTGGATTTTGCCTTTGCCAAAACTTGTTTTTTTGAACAATATTGGATGTTTTTGAACTGAGTGGCCCCTTTTCAAATTTTTCTTGATAAAATTAATCTATTTGATTGACTTAAAAATAAAGACAAAATCCAAGGCTTACTAAACTTAAATAAAAAGATTAAAAATAAAATGAATAGGGTGTTCCAAAAATATCACCAAAATTTTGAAATTTTAAAATTTCATTTTCACTAGTTTCTTCAAAGGAAATAGTTTTATTGTTAAAAGGTAGGTTATACAGGGTGTCTCAGGTTTTTTGGAGAAACAATTTTTTTTGATAGTAAATGTCATTCTGAACAAAAAATTTCCTATGAACTAATAATTTTTTTCGACTCATTAAGAAGTTACAGCAATTTTAAAATTTGTAAATTTTCATGATTTCTCTCTTATTATCAATTTTGTATTTAAATCAATTATGGTTTGGATTTTGTCATTGCCAAAACTTGTTTTTTGAACTATACTGGGTGTTTTTGAACTGAGTGGCCCCTTTTCAAATTTTTCTTGATAAAATTAATCTATTTGATTGACTTAAAAATAAAGACAAAATCCAAGGCTTACTAAACTTAAATAAATAGATTAAAAATAAAATGAATAGGGTGTTCCAAAAATATCACTAAAATTTTGAAATTTTAAAATTTAATTTTCACTAGTATCTTCAAAGAAAATAGTTTTATTGTTAAAAGGTAGGTTATACAGGATGTCTCAGGTTATTTGGAGAAACATTTTTTTTTAGATAGTAAATGTCATTCTGAACAAAAAATTTCCTATGAACTAATAATTTTTTTCGACTCATTAAGTAGTTACAGCAATTATAAAATTTGTAAATTTTCATGATTATATAATTTTTCTCTCTTATTATCAATTTTGTATTTAAATCAATTATTGTTTGGATTTTGTCTTTACCAAAACTTGTCTCTTTGAACATTATTGGGTGTTTTTGAACTAAGTGGCCCCTTTTAGAATTTTTCTCGATAAAATTAATCTATTTGATTGACTTAAAAATAAAGACAAAATCCAAGGCTTACTAAACTTAGATAAAAAGATTAAAAATAAAATGAATAGGGTGTTCCAAAAATATCACTAAAATTTTGAAATTTAAAAATTTCATTTTCACTAGTTTCTTCAAAGAAAATAGTTTTATTGTTAAAAGGTAGGTTATACAGGGTGTCTCAGGTTATTTGGAGAAACAATTTTTTTTTTGATAGTAAATGTCATTCTGAACAAAAAATTTCCTATGAACTAATAATTTTTTTCGACTCATTAAGAAGTTACAGCAATTATAAAATTTGTAAATTTTCATGATTGTATAATGTTTTTCTCTTATTATCAATTTTGTATTTAAATCAATTATGGTTTGGATTTTGTCTTTGCCAAAACTTGTTTTTTTGAACAATATTGGGTGTTTTTGAACTGAGTGGCCCCTTTTCAAATTTTTCTCGATAAAATTAATCTATTTGATTGACTTAAAAATAAAGACAAAATCCAAGGCTTACTAAACTTAAATAAAAAGATTAAAAATAAAATGAATAGAGTGTTCCAAAAATATCACTAAAATTTTGAAATTTAAAAATTTCATTTTCACTAGTTTCTTCAAAGAAAATAGTTTTATTGTTAAAAGGTAGGTTATACAGGGTGTCTCAGGTTTTTTGGAGAAACAATTTTTTTTGATAGTAAATGTCATTCTGAACAAAAAATTTCCTATGAACTAATAATTTTTTTCGACTCATTAAGAAGTTACAGCAATTTTAAAATTTGTAAATTTTCATGATTTCTCTCTTATTATCAATTTTGTATTTAAATCAATTATGGTTTGGATTTTGTCTTTGCCAAAACTTGTTTTTTTGAACAATATTGGGTGTTTTTGAACTGAGTGGCCCCTTTTCAAATTTTTCTCGATAAAATTAATCTATTTGATTGACTTAAAAATAAAGACAAAATCCAAGGCTTACTAAACTTAAATAAAAAGATTAAAAATAAAATGAATAGAGTGTTCCAAAAATATCACTAAAATTTTGAAATTTAAAAATTTCATTTTCACTAGTTTCTTCAAAGAAAATAGTTTTATTGTTAAAAGGTAGGTTATACAGGGTGTCTCAGGTTTTTTGGAGAAACAATTTTTTTTGATAGTAAATGTCATTCTGAACAAAAAATTTCCTATGAACTAATAATTTTTTTCGACTCATTAAGAAGTTACAGCAATTTTAAAATTTGTAAATTTTCATGATTTCTCTCTTATTATCAATTTTGTATTTAAATCAATTATGGTTTGGATTTTGTCATTGCCAAAACTTGTTTTTTGAACTATTGGGTGTTTTTGAACTGAGTTGCCCCTTTTCAAATTTTTCTTGATAAAATTAATCTATTTGATTGACTTAAAAATAAAGACAAAATCCAAGGCTTACTAAACTTAAATAAATAGATTAAAAATAAAATGAATAGGGTGTTCCAAAAATATCACTAAAATTTTGAAATTTAAAAATTTCATTTTCACTAGTTTCTTCAAAGAAAATAGTTTTATTGTTAAAAGGTAGGTTATACAGGATGTCTCAGGTTATTTGGAGAAACATTTTTTTTTGATAGTAAATGTCATTCTGAACAAAAAATTTCCTATGAACTAATAATTTTTTTCGACTCATTAAGAAGTTACAGCAATTTTAAAATTTGTAAATTTTCATGATTTCTCTCTTATTATCAATTTTGTATTTAAATCAATTATGGTTTGGATTTTGTCTTTGCCGAAACTTATTTTTTTGATCAATATTGGGTGTTTTTGAACTGAGTGGCCCCTATTCAAATTTTTCTCGATAAAATTAATCTATTTGATTGACTTAAAAATAAAGACAAAATCCAAGGCTTACTAAACTTAAATAAAAAGATTAAAAATAAAATGAATAGGGTGTTCCAAAAATATCACTAAAATTTTGAAATTTAAAAATTTCATTTTCACTAGTTTCTTCAAAGAAAATAGTTTTATTGTTAAAAGGTAGGTTATACAGGGTGTCTCAGGTTATTTGGAGAAACAATTTTTTTTGATAGTAAATGTCATTCTGAACAAAAAATTTCCTATGAACTAATAATTTTTTTCGACTCATTACGAAGTTACAGCAATTTTAAAATTTGTAAATTTTCCTGATTTCTCTCTTATTATCAATTTTGTATTTAAATCAATTATTGTTTGGATTTTGTCTTAACCAAAACTTGTCTTTTTGAACAATATTGGGTGTTTTTGAAATGAGTGGCCCCTTTTCAAATTTTTCTCGATAAAATTAATCTATTTGATTGACTTAAAAATAAAGACAAAATCCAAGGCTTACTAAACTTAAATAAAAAGAATAAAAATAAAATGAATAGGGTGTTCCAAAAATATCACTAAAATTTTGAAATTTTAAAATTTCATTTTCACTAGTTTCTTCAAAGAAAATAGTTTTATTGTTAAAAGGTAGGTTATACAGGGTGTCTCAATTTTTTTGGAGAAAAAATTTTTAGATAGTAAATGTCATTCTGAACAAAAAATTTCCTATGAACTAATAATTTTTTTCGACTCATTAAGAAGTTACAGCAATTTTAAAATTTGTAAATTTTCATGATTTCTCTCTTATTATCAATTTTGTATTTAAATCAATTATGGTTTGGATTTTGTCTTTGCCAAAACTTATTTTTTTGATCAATATTGGGTGTTTTTGAACTGAGCGGCCCCTTTTCAAATTTTTCTCGATAAAATTAATCTATTTGATTGACTTAAAAATAAAGACAAAATCCAAGGCTTACTAAACTTAAATAAAAAGATTAAAAATAAAATGAATAGGGTGTTCCAAAAATATCACTAAAATTTTGAAATTTAAAAATTTCATTTTCACTAGTTTCTTCAAAGAAAATAGTTTTATTGTTAAAAGGTAGGTTATACAGGGTGTCTCAGGTTATTTGGAGAAACAATTTTTTTTGATAGTAAATGTCATTCTGAACAAAAAATTTCCTATGAACTAATAATTTTTTTCGACTCATTAAGAAGTTACAGCAATTTTAAAATTTGTAAATTTTCATGATTTCTCTCTTATTATCAATTTTGTATTTAAATCAATTATGGTTTGGATTTTGTCTTTGCCAAAACTTATTTTTTTGATCAATATTGGGTGTTTTTGAACTGAGCGGCCCCTTTTCAAATTTTTCTCGATAAAATTAATCTATTTGATTGACTTAAAAATAAAGACAAAATCCAAGGCTTACTAAACTTAAATAAAAAGATTAAAAATAAAATGAATAGGGTGTTCCAAAAATATCACTAAAATTTTGAAATTTAAAAATTTCATTTTCACTAGTTTCTTCAAAGAAAATAGTTTTATTGTTAAAAGGTAGGTTACACAGGGTGTCTCAGGTTATTTGGAGAAACAATTTTTTTTGATAGTAAATGTCATTCTGAACAAAAAATTTCCTATGAACTAATAATTTTTTTCGACTCATTAGAAGTTACAGCAATTATAAAATTTGTAAAGTTTCATGATTATATAATGTTTCTCTCTTATTATCAATTTTGTATTTAAATCAATTATGGTTTGGATTTTGTCTTTGCCAAAACTTGTTTTTTTGAACAATATTGGGTGTTTTTGAACTGAGTGGCCCCTTTTCAAATTTTTCTCGATAAAATTAATCTATTTGATTGACTTAAAAATAAAGACAAAATCCAAGGCTTACTAAACTTAAATAAAAAGATTAAAAATAAAATAAATAGGGTGTTCCAAAAATATCACTAAAATTTTGAAATTTAAAAATTTCATTTTCACTAGTTTCTTCAAAGGAAATAGTTTTATTGTTAAAAGGTAGGTTATACAGGGTGTCTCAATTTTTTTGGAGAAAAAATTTTTAGATAGTAAATGTCATTCTGAACACAAAATTTCCTGACAACTAATCATTTTTTTCGACTAATGAGTCGAAATTTTAAAATTTGTAAATTGTTATGATTGTATGATTTTTCATTCTTATTACCAATTTTGTATTTAAATCAATTATGGTTCGGATTTTGTCTTTGCCAACTTGTCTTTTTGAACAATATTCGCTGTTTTTGAACTAAGTGGACCCTTTTAAAATTTCCTTCGATAAAATTAATCTATCTGATTGACTTAAAAATATAGACAAAATCCAAGGCATATTAGACTTAAATAAAAAGATTCAAAATAAAATAAAATTTATACAGGGTGTTCCAAAAATATCACTAAAATTTTATAACTTCATTTTCACTAGTTGCATTAAAGAAAATAGTTTTTTTGTTAAAAGGTAGGTTATACAGGGTATCTCAGTTATTTTGGAGAAAATTTTTTTAGATAGTAAATGTCACTCTGAACACCAAATTTCCTAAGAACTAATATTTTTTTTCGTTTCGATTTTAAAATTTGTAAACTTTCATGATTGTATACTTTTTCTTTCTTATTATCAATTTTGTATTTAAATCAATTACATATGGTTTGAATTTTGTCTTGGCCAACTTGTCTTTTTGAACAATATTGGATGTTTTTGAACTAACTGGACCTTTTAAAATTTCTCTCGATAAAATTAATGTATCTGATGGACTTAAATAAAATAATTCAAAATTAAATGAAATTTATACAGGGTGTTCCAAAAATTAAATTTTGAAATTTTAAAATTGTTGTAACTTTTCAAGGAGTCGAAAAAGAATACTATTTCATAGGAATTTTTTGTTCAAAAAAAATTTTTTTGTAGGAAAAAAACTGAGACACCCTGTATAAATAATGTTCATAATTTTAAAATTTATTTTCAAATTGAGTGCCAATATTTGCAAAATAATTATAAAATTTATTTATTTTGTCAATTGATACGAAATTATCAAAAGTTTTTGGAATTCTATATGACAATTTGTTATTTTATTAATTATTTACTTGTGTATTATACAGGGTAGGCCAAAAGTCTCGCACTAAAAGAAATATTGTCCAAAGGGGTTGAATTTAAGAAATGAAACTTTACAGGTGTCAATATAATCAACTTTACCATATTTTGACAGTATTTTCGAAAAGTTAGGTACAGTTTCCGAGTCGTGGCACCACATACTTTTTTTTAATGACAACATGCTTCGAAGTTTGTTTGTGATTAGGGTGGTGTACCACAAATAGGGTGTATTATTACAAAAAAAAAACAAGAAAAATCAAAAGAAAAGAAAAATTAAATATTATAATATTATATTAAATTTGTAAGAAAAGTTGTTCTTAAGTTATTGTGTGTTAGGTAACGCATGGAAACTAATAGTTTTCCATCGAGGCTTGAAGTACTAAAAATTACCACTAGTGGCGCACTATACTTTAAATAAAACTACCAATTTTTGTAATTTTTTTAATTATTGAAGTATAAATATTTAAGTGTCAGAATTGTGATTCGGAACACGTTTTGGTTTAAAGTAAACTAAAGTAGAAGTAAAAATTTTAATTAACGCTTTCTTTTTAATTAAATTTTTGATACTTTTCTTAAAGTTATAGAGTTGAACGGGTTTTAAAAAGTTGCAAACGTTATTGAATTTGACAAGAGTCGACTATATAAATCTCCGGAAATTTATGAAGTTTTTTATAATTTTCTTTGGCTAAAATTTGAAGGAGCAGGAAAATGAAATTTAATATTCTGTCAATATTATGCAGCTGGCATTTTGTAATTTAACAAGATTTTAAGTTATCTCACGCTTTTTTATTGAGAAATGTTTTAGTTTGATTGTTAAAAGGCGGACATGAATAGAATTTTATTTTCCATCACTCAAATTTTATTTATTTATTAAAGTGAGTAGCGATAAGGCGATAAGACAAAAGAACAAACATAAAGTATCGGAAAGCTCGTATGTGTTTTTCGGTTTTATAGGTCGACCAAACACTTTAAAAACTTTTGCACGAAGTAGGATAGAAATTTTCACCGAGCGTAATAGACAGGATCAACGACAGGACAAAAAGTTAAGAACAACTGAAAACAAGTCATAAATCCCTGTTTCTTTAACTCGCCTGCCTTAATACTCCGGTCTTAGCTCTCAGAATAACAATAAAATATATGAAACAAAGATTAATGGTTATACTTTAATACTTTTGTATTTATTCAAAAATTTGCATATTGTCCTCAAAAATTTATTCCCTACCTTTTATGACGCACATAAATATTCGCCCACATTCTTCAAATTATCACTGAATCAATGACTGCTTCCAATTTATAATTTATATTTTACCTCAACTTCATTTTTTTTATTTTTGCCACAAAAACGTCCTTATAAACCACATTTTTATTAATCCCTAAAAAACTTTCAATACAATTTAGTGGTAAAGGATTTCCACCTACCCACATTTTTAAATCACAGTTTTTGAAATATTACTAAAAACATTTTATTTTGGTGGTTTAATTTTTAATTTTTTTTCATGTGAGCTATCATTTTTTTAATAAATATAAATGCCAGTAAATTAAATGAAAAAGATAAAAATTCATTAAAAAGAAATTCAGGCATTTTTAGGATGAAAAAAGCTAATTTTTAAGTAGTTAAATACGTTTTGTATTTTCTGGTCGTGTGTTCATGATTTGAGTGTTAATGGCGATCGTGATTAAATAAAAGATGATGATATAATTACGTAAAGCATGTGTTTGAGGTAGTTTCACCTGTTTACAAAGTAGATCATAAAAAATAACTGTAATGAAATCGACTGGTTAATTAAAATTAAGGAGATGGTTTGCTTAGTTACGAATACATATTCTTAGTGTAGATGCCTTCCTTGCAAGTTCAACATTTATTTAAGTAATTAAACAAACTCCAGGTGCAAGATTAGTAAATATGTAAGTAGCTTTAATGTTCAAATACGCTTGTGAAACTACGCTTGCTACAATTTTCCTCTTTATAAATAAGTCATTTCTTGTTTATATAAGCACAAAAATTAATAATTAAATTATTTAACAAATCATCAAAATTTCAGTAAAATATAGGAAATTTAAAGGTAAAAAATTGTGTGATATTGATACCAAATAAAAAGAAACGCTTTTGGGGAAAATAGAGAAATAACAATTTATGGCAGTTACATGATACCAATCTCAATAGCCTTTGAAGTTTTATAGTTTTAAAATAAAATCCTACGATTTGTGTTTGTGCTTGCACACATTTGAATACGGTTCTAAAAGAAACATGATGTTTGTATTTTATCTTGTTTTTCATTAAAAAAATTACACAAATTTTGTAGTTTTAAACAGATTTATATTAACTGTTTTTTTTGAGATTTTCGGTTTTATTACTGATTTTCTAAGAAACTACATTTTTGTCGAAACTATAAAAAATTTAATTTATTTTTTTTACATTTACATTACGAGATAATAAAATCGAAGGTGTAAAATAAAAAAAGAATCATAAAAATCCGAACATGATTAAAATGAAATACAATTTAAAAAAATTATAAAAATAATTCAAATTTAAGCTTTGATGATGTTTTTTTAGAATCATGCCCCTTTACTTTCGGCATAAATTGCGATTTCACCTAATTAATGATTTTATTTCAAAAAACGTTAATAATCCAATATTATTTAAACATTTTTTTTTTAATTTGAACGCACATTATAAACCTACATTTATTGAGTTTTTAATGGAATGTTAAATTTATTTCTGTTTTAAATATTTTAGATTTTATCGCCATTTTTTTGAACGTATAGAATTAAAAAATTACAAAAAATGAAAATTTACTACTAAAAATTATAGAAAAGTTGGCTTAGCACATGTGATAATAATACATTTTATGCACAAAATTAAATAAGAAAATTATTACGTTCCAAAAATAAAAAAAAGTTATGCAAGAATTTATAGGACTTTGCATTTTACTGAGCTTAAACTACGATTTAGATTAAAAATTGTCCATTACAAATATACAAATTAAATCAAAATTTCTGGAAAAATGTTAATGACTCCGCAATTTTTCAATATTTTTTTTTATTTTGAAAATACATTAAAAACCTGAAACGGTAACTAATGCAATATATTGAGTAAATTTGTTTGTGTTTTATTTTTTTGTTTCTATAGCCGATTTTTAGAAGCTGCAAAATACAAAAAAATAAATTAAAAAAGATTAAATGACAAGACCATTGAAAATTATTTATTTTTATTATATGAGAAATGTATTGATTTTAAACACAAAATAAAATAAGAATAATCAAAATTGGTTAATAAACAAAGAAGTTGTGCAAGATTTTTGATTTTTAGGACATAAAACCAGCAATTTAATTATAAAAAAATGCAAAAATTACTGGAATTAAAACTGGAAGTGTAATAGTTGAACTTTTTGCAATTTTAGTCCTTTTAGGGCCTGTTGCACAGTTGAAGCTTAAGCTTGAAGCGACACTTTAACTTAAACTAAAAAATTGACAGATTTCCTATTGTATTTCTGTCATATTTTTAGTTTAAGTGTCACTTGAAGCTTAAGCTTGAACTGTGCAATCGGGCCTTAGCGTTGATATATTAATTTAACCTAAAAATTGATAATTTTGCATTAAATTTTTCCAAAAAGAAATATGTAATTCCACCATTTTCCAACAGATGACATTAAAAATATAATAAAATTTTGATTTATTTTCTAAGAACATGATAAAAATAAAAATTATAAAGAATTAAGTAAATAAAATTAATTGTATTAGGTGTAATTAAAAAAAATTCAAAAACCTAAAAACTCTTCGCAATAAAAAAATCAAATTAATTTTAACCTATTTTTAATGTAGCTTTAATTGGAAAACAAATAAAAAAGGTTAAACCAAAAATTTAAATTTTCTAAAAGTGATGAAAATGTTTTACTGGATTTTAATAAAAACATTTTGCCACAAAAGCAATAACTTGTTGATAATATTTTATTATGCAATATCCTTTAATTAGGACCACTTCCAGAGCTCTAACAAAATTTTGCTTCCAACAATGGTAATAACATTGTTATCCAAAATAATAAGAAATGTTGAAAACATGAAAACAAATTTCATTAAAAACGTTGGCAGCAAAATCTTATTAACATTTCTTATTAAAATTTTAACACGTTTTCAACAAATGTTGAAGACAAATGTTGATCACAAAGGTTGATCAAAAATGTTGATCACAAATATTGATCACAAGTGTTGATTACAAATGTTGATTACAAATGTTGGTCACAAATTTTTATCACAAATTACCTGTAGAGAGACATTTGGGTCATCAAACTTCTTTAAGGCGATAGTCGGCAAATGCGAGCGCTTGATTTTGAAATTCGCTTGATATTTGGGGTTTTGCTCATAATTTTTTTTCTATTGAAGCTTTTTTAAAATTTTTTTTTTTGGTACACACAAGAGTCTTGTGGCTACCAATTTCTTTTGGTTTTGTTTTTGTAAGTCACACCAAATACTCATACGGCAGCAGTAAAATTTGCACTTTTAAAAAAACCTGGTCCTAGAAAATACCATTTTTCTTTAACAAGGGACCTTCAAATTGAGATTTGTAAAATTTTCTCTTATCTAAATACACAACTTCACAAAAGTGTTATTCTGTTTTTCCGATTATATCGAGTATAAGGTTTAAAACAGCAAGCAAAACTTGCTCATTTTTAGGTCAGATTTGATTGTCTATAAATCTAAAAATTCAATAAAAAATACAAAAACAAAATAATAGACATGTTATGCCAAGTATTAATGAACTACTACTACAAAAAAAATCAGAATTTCATTTACTGGTTTGTCTAAAAAATGGTATTCCGTAGAGTCACATTTTACGCTCACAAAATTTCGCCGACTATCGTCTTAAGAAACGAAGACCATCATATAACATAATAACATCTTCGTCTGACATTTTTTCCAGCATAGTTTTTTAGATAGTAAATGTCGTTTTGAACAACAAATGTCCTACTTTTGTTCTATTTCTTAAGAAGTTACATCAGTTTCAAAATTTCACAATTTTAATGATTTTTGTTGGCACCCTGTATAAAATCATTTTGTTATCAATTTTTTTATTTATATCAAGTAGAACTTCGATTTTGTCTTTACCATCAAGGCAATCAGATTAGATAATGGTCCTCGTAGTTTAAAAATAGACCATGGTATTAAAAAAACTACCGGGCAAAAAAATAACCAAAACACAATTGATTTAAATAATGTTTTATTAGGAGTAAAAGAAAGACATGCTCGCCACAAAAAGTTCTTTTACACCGAATAAAACATGCTATTTTTTCTTTAAACGTCGAAAGTTATAATATAGTAATATAAAAAAAAATTTAAATTTGACATTTCCCATTTAAAATGTCAAATTTTAAAATTATTTTGTCAGTGTAAATTGGGTTGCCTTAAATGCATTTCTACTCCTCCTTTCTAATCCTTGTCAATGCAAAGTATACCCGATTGTAACCGATTTACTTCGGAAATTCACGAATGTCCACAGAATCAAGGAACCTAAAAATGACTTGTTAAAGCCGGCCAAGCGTCTCATAATTGACGTTTGAAGAAAAAAAAATATAATAATAACGGGAAGTATACAGGGTATCCCAAAAAATCATTAGAATTATGCAACTTTAAAACTGCTATAATTTCTTAGGAACTCAAAAAAATATTATTTAAACGAAAAATTTTTGTTCAAAATGTGTGCTGGAGAAAAAGTGGGACAACTAAAATATTTTGGACTTTTGATTTTGAAATAATAAATATTTTCAATAAAGACTAATAAATGTGAAGAACGAATTAATGTAAAATTGTCCTATTCCAGGATTCGAACCTGGGACCTTCAAAACTTATCTCACACCAAAAAATTGGAGGGCACCTGTTCAAAATCCTGACCAAGGACAATTTTATAATAATATTTAAAAAATACAAAAATCTCATAATAATAATAATTTATTTAATGCATATAGAATTAAGTACCATTCTTATTTCATTTTAAACTTATTGAAGGGCAAGAAATTGAACAATTTTGGAGCCAGGAAATTTGCTCCAATATCCAATTGAGCTATAAAAATTTTATTGACTTCATAAGAATGACCCCGAACAATTAATACATTGGACATTAATAACTGATACAAACTATAATAAGCTGATTTAATCACATTCTTATGAACAAAAGTAAAGTAATATGTTTTTGGTTAACTTTTCGGCAAATTCATCAACATGGAGTGGTCTCGAGATGAAAACCAAAAAACTTCACACTTTCAGGTAATTTAACATCAGCCGTTGAAAACAGTTTATTTCGTAATGTAAATAAAATTACTATTTTATCTTGATATAAAGTTAAATTATTTTTGAAATCAGTTATGGAGGTATTCCAAATTGATCAACGCCAATTTGGCGCAACCAAAAGGTTGACCAATAAAATATTTGTTCCTCAAAGCAAGAAATAACATTATTAATAAATTTAATTATTGCTTCAGTTGTAGATAAGTTATTTCTAAAACTGAACCGATTACTATACAAAAGACTGATTTTCTCCATATAATCCGAAATTGAAGTTGTAGGGCTTTTTCAAATACTTTGGAAAATAGGAAAAATTCATCTTCAGAAGTTCACTTTTATAAGCTTTATTTTTAAATAGTATTCGTGAATAAAAGATGAAAATTCAAATGTTTTCAAAAAAAGGTTTGTTGAAATTCCAAAAAAGCGTTTTTGTTTTTAACATGAAAAGTAGACTACAAAATAATATTTTCTTGTTTATTATACTATTAAATAAAAAAATAAGTGGGATTTTTTTTAGAAATATGTAAGTAAAAGATTTGTAATTTAAGTGGTTGTAATAAAAATTTAATCTGAAGTGGTAACAAGAGAAGGATTGTGTAAATAAATTGTAGTAAAGTTTATATGTGGAAGTAAATGTTGGAGGTGGAAGATATCCATTAACTGTATTTATTCTTTTTAAGGAACTATGTGCTTATTGTGCTGACGTTAACATTAAACCTGCATTCTATGGCGGTGGCTGTAAAAAACTGCGCCTGTTGGAAAGGATATAAACCAGAATCAAATAATGGAGGTTTGCAGTGTTTAGCAGAACATTCCTCTCTTGTCATGTCCTGCAATACTCCTCAACCACCCAAATGTACTTGCAGCGGACATAATGGAATCCTAAAGGATAGGACCGGCACTTGGTGTACAATTTATAAGCGGGGGAGGGAAATAAAACGCTGGCCATGCGAAAATATATTCGAATGGAATGCATTTTTTAAAAAATATAATCATCACGAATAGATTTTTTATAACAGTTGTCAAATAAATTACATCAATTTTATTGCATTTTTATTTCGAAACGGAAAACGAGAAAGGAATAACTCGAATAACCTGCGAAACATTGACAAGTTAGAAATTGACGTATCTAACATCAATCTCAGAAATAAAATGTAATTTTCTACATTTTATGTTTTGTTCGAGTTTAGATTGGGTTTAAACAATCGTAAAGCTGTTTCCATTCTTCTTGGAAAGAAATTAAATATTAAAAAGCCACGAGTTTCCTTTAAATTTTAAAAATTTCCTCGTAATTTTAAACACGCGAATGCAGCCACATGGAGCGAAACGCTGTTAGAATACCATTAACGGGGCTAAACTGTCCCCAGGGCCCAAAACGATATATCTTAATAAGATGAAGGGCCAGTAACGACCACAAAATGTCCGGAAAGCGGCACAATACCTTACGTCATTATGCAGGAAACACTAAATCTTATTTATTTATATATTGGGTGCTAGATTTTATTGTCCCTTCATTAATTCCATTTCCACAACAATTTAATTTTAATCACTTGAAAGGAAATTAATTTTGTCGTTTGTTTTGACCCAATTTAATTACTACTAAAATTTTCATCTCAATCTTAAACCAAGATTTATAAAGACATTCATAAAAATCTATTTAATTTAACGTTCGGTAATTTATAATCGCCGAATCGTCTTTCAAAACTGGTAAATCTACTCAAACTTTAAAAGGGATTGCTGATACACATTTATAAATTTAATCCTCAAACCTCATCATCTCCTGAGTTAGTTTTATTTATTTTACTAACTAAATACGGGATCCACGAAGAACTTAATCCTTAAACGGATGGGTAAGTACCAACATTTTACTGGAAACAAATTTTTATCAACTATTGTTAACATCATCAAAAAAAAATATATTATTATAATTAACATATTTAAAACGCCACGAAAAGTTAAACAACTTTTAGCTTAAAAATGGTCAATATGAACAAAATATAATTTGCATGTAAAATTATACACCCACTTTTTAAAAAATTGACAAGACGACAATATTTTCTTAAAATATAGCTTTTCTACTTTTAAAAACAACACAAATTTTATTGTTTATGCTTTTAGTTTTGGTGCAATTACAAAAAGCTCACGGAGCTACGTTTTTTGGGTGGTTTACTTTAAAAAATCATATAAAATAGAATTATCAAAGCAGGCACACCAAATATTTTTTCTACACTTTATATTTGATTAAATTTAAAATTACATTTGTTGTTTATCATCTTTTAAGAACAACCAAAAAATGTTTTTCTTCAAACGTCAATAAAGTACAGTCTTCTGTGACGTTTGAGAGGCTATAAAATGTCACTTTTTATGTTCGTTGATTCTATGGTCACTTTGTACTGCCTTGGAGTAGAAATTACTACTTTGTATTGACAAGGAATAAAATGAATTTTAGGCAACCCAATATACACTAATATTGTATTGTGTGTTGTAAGTAAATGAAACGTCAAATTTTAAAATTATTTATTATATTACTATATCGATGTTTGAAGAAAAAATAGCATGTTTTAGTCGGAGTAAAAGAACTTTCTGTGGCTTGCATGTATCCGCAAACCTACATGCTCGTCATAAAAAGAACTTCTTCTACTCATAATAAAACAATATACTTACTATTGATGTTGTTTTTACTTATTGAAAAATTCAAAAAAAGCTTGCTCTTACGTTTTTTTGTGAAAAAAAAATCATATTTAATTAATATTTTATTTTAATCTAGATTTTATTAATTTATAAATTCTAATCGTGTATTTTTAAAATTATTGATATGAAATACTTTGAATTTAAGTTTTAAAATGAGCTATGCGTGTAAAATAAATCGCGTTTTATGCAAAATGTTACTAAAAGTTTATGACAAATTACTAGTTCATTTTTTACCAAACTTTTTAAACGACACGACATTTTTAAAATACAGCGTATCCACTTTTAAAAACGATCAAAAAAGTTTTGTTGTTGCATTTACTTATAATAAAATTAAAAAAAGGTCACGCTCCTACATTTTAGTATAGTTTGCGTCAAAAAATCCTACAAAATAGGATTATCAGAATAAACACACCCTATAAAAGTTTTTAAGTTTGGATTTAATTAAGTTACAATTTTCAATCGTTAGTTTTTAAAAATTTTAATATTTATTAGTTCTAATGTAAGTTTTAAAGTGAGGGAGTTTTTATCTAAAATTTTAGTAACACTAAAAAGTACGCCTCTAATTTAATTCTAATCAAATTTATAAAAGCACAACATTAATTAAAAATATAGATTTTTCGCTTTCAGGAACAGTTTAAAATTCTGTTTTATCACTTTTACTTATCAAGAAATACGAAAAATTGATGCGCCTACACATTTTTGTTGGTTTTATCTAAAAAACGTAAAGGTTTTGATTTTAACCACAAAAGTATTGGATTTTTTTATATTTAGATTTTCTTAATGTTTGAATTTCTTTAAATAATGTTCACAAAAATTAAAAAAAAAATATACCAACTGTTGGTGTAGAATAAATCACGTTTTAAGCAAAATATTAGTGGAAGTTTATGGTATATTATATACTTATCCTTCAGAAAATTTACAAAATGATACTTCTTTCCATGACTACAATTTTTTCGCTTTTAAAAAGAACCAAAAAACATTTTTTTTTACTTTAACTTGCCGTAAAATTACAAAAAGCTCACGCGCCTTTGTGTTTTGTAAGGCTCACTTTAAAGAATCGAATATTAAAGGATTTTTAAAATAAACACACCCAATAAAGTTTTTTTGGTTTAAATTTAATGAAATTATAAATATTAATAAATAATTTTTTAAAATTGTGATATAAAATACTACAAATGTAAGTTTTAAAATGAGTTTTACTTGTACAATAAATCGCGTTTTAAGCAAAATTTTAACGCAAGCTTTTAGCAAATAACTTGTTTATTTTTTAGGAAACTTCTTAAACGAAACTACTATCCTAAAAAACAGTTTATCCGCTTTCAAAAACAATCAAAAAAATTGTGCTGTCGCTTTTACTTACCATAGGATTGAAAAAAGCTCACGTGCCTATGTTTTTACAAAGTTAATTTCAAATAATCATATAAAATAAGATTTTCGATATTCACACACCAAATATTTTTTATAAATTATGATTTAATGAAATAACAATTTCAAATCATTAGTTTTTCAAAATTTTTATATTAAATATTTCTAATTTAAGTTGTAGTATGAGTGACTTTTTCCTACAATTTTAATAAAGATAAAAAGTACGCCACTGATTTAATTTTGAAAAAAAAAACAAAACCATGGCATTTTAAGAAAATATAGATTTTTAACTTTTACAAAAAGTTTATAATTCTTTTTTGTCTTTTTTACTTATCAAGCAATGCAAAAAATTGATTCGTTTAGAAACTTTTTTAGGGCCAACTTAAAAAAAAATGTAAGAAAATTGTAATTTTTGCAATAAAAACAACAAATAAATTTTATAGTACTTAGATTTATAAAAACCAATTTCAAGCTAAAAATTAAAAAAAATATTGGTTGAAATTTTTGGTAAATTACTTTTTTATAATTTGGTAAATTGACAAGACGAAAGTTTTTTCACTCTCAGAAACAACACAAAAATAATTGTAATTATCGAAAAATTAAAAAAAGCTCAAGATCACACGTTTTTTTTAATGTTCACTTTAAATAATCGTATAAAATAGGATTATCAATATATACACACCTTATAAAACTTTTTAAGTTTTAATTTGATATATGTTTCAATAAATAATTTTTAAAAATTTGGATATGAAATACTCCAAATGTAAGCTTTAAAATAAGTTTTGCGCCTTAATAAATCGAATTTTAGAAAAATATTAGAGGAAGTTTATGGCAAATTACTTGTTTATTTTTTAGCATATTTATAAATCCACACAGCTTTCTTAAAATATAGTTTATCCACTTTTAAACGCAATCAAAAAAGTTTAATTATTGCTTTTGGTTATCGAAAAATTAAAAAAAGCTCACTCCCCCACATTTTTTTTTGTAAGGTTGACTTCAAAACTTCGTACAAAATACGATTATCAAAATAAATACACCTAATAAATTTTTTAAGTTTAGATTTGATTAAACTAAAAATTCCAAAAGTCAATTTTTTTAAAAACTCATGTCAAATACGGTATTTTATAAATTTTAAAACGAATTTTGCATTTAAAATAAATTGCACTTTAAGCAAAAATTTATGGAAATTTACTTGTATATTTTTGAGAACATTTAAAAAAATACAGAGTTTTCTTAAAATATAGTTTATCCACTTTTAAAAACAACCAAAAAAATTTTTGTTATTACTTTTAGTTACAGTAAAATCTAAGACAGCCCACTAGCCTAAGTTTTTTGTAAGGTTAATTTTAAAAAATCGTGTAAAATAGGATTTTAAATATAGACACACCTAGTAAAATTAATTGAATTAAAATTTGACCAAGTTTCAATTAGCAATTGTTATTTTTTCAAAATTTTAATATTTTATATTTCTAATGTAAGTTTAAAAATGACTGACTTTTTACCAAAAATTTTACTGTAAATAAGAAGCACGCCACTGATTTAATTCTGAACTAATTTCTAAAACCATGGTATTTTTAGAAACTATAAATTTTTAGCATTTAGAAGCAACTTAAAATTCTTTTTTATCGGTTTTACTTGTCATGCAATACCAAAAATGGATGCAGCATTACATTTTTGACTAACTTAAACAAAAATGTAGAAAATGCAATTTAAGCAACAAAACCAATTGATAAATTTTATTATACTTGGATTTATTTCCATTTAAAGCAACATTAATTAATGTTCACAAAAAAGCTTAAAATGGGATAAAATTGACTTATAAACGTAATAAATTTTTCATATAAAATAAATTACGTTTTAATCAAAATATTGGTGGAAGTTTATTTATTGTTTAGTAAATTTAATTTTTCCACTTTTAATATCAACCCAAAAATTTAATTAGATCCAGATGCATAGTTGAAGCTTGAAGCGACACTTAAACTAAGAAAATTGACAGATTTCCGTCGTATTTATTTTCCCTTGGATATTATTTATGATTTAAAATAAAATTCATAAAAGTTTCTTGGGGAATAAAACGTGCATGGAAATATTGCGTTGTTGATAAAAAATTTAATTTGAAAGCTTAAATTAAATAAAAAGTAATGAAAAAAAAGTGTCGCTTAAAGCAGGATTTTTAAATAAAATTAAGCAACGTCTATCACTATCAAAAAAGTAAAATGCAGAGGATTTGGTTCTTACGTTAGAAAAGCTATTTAAGAAATGAGTGATGTTAACGAAAATAACGAACGAGCGCAATAATAAAGAATAAAAGCAAAGTAAGGAAGCTTTTGCTATCGATCAGCCGACTTGGAAAATGTTGAACTGGCTAACAAAGTGAAACGAAATAATTACATTCTTTGAAATCCCCAGGCGCTTTCTTTTTAATTTTACAGGCTTTAAAATTAAGAAAAGCAGGAGAAAGAATTGGAAAATGTCCCACAAACAAAACCGAATGTAAACATTTTCGTTGTGTACTTAGCGAAAATGAAAATGCCCCTATTTTGTCCGATTAGACGGGAGGAATGAATTGAAAATTAATTTGTTTATTACAACTTTTGGAATTTTAATTAAATTTGTTCGAGTGTTTACCTTAATGCAATTATAACTTAAAGTTTCTCAAAGTAAATATCTAATGGCGTTTAGTTTATTAAAAGCTTTCAACCCAAATACGTTCCTTTTCATTTCTTAAAATGTGTATTTTAATAATGTAATTGCTTTTACAATTTTATCAAATTAAGCCCGGCTCATGCTTATACATAATTTTGATAATCTGGTAAGAGATTTTACCCAGATTTTGAGAAAGTTGATATCAGCAGTCGCTGTAGATTATACTTGGACGCTTAAAAGGACTTTACAACGAGCTCACAGGATCTTACATTGGGGTCATTAGTAATCTCTCTACGAGCAAAGGATAATACGTTGCTACACAATCTTGGACATACCCAATACCATTAAAACTCCCACTGTGTATCCCTTTATTTCACAAAACTCTACTCCTTTGTCGTTTAGAAGCAATGAAATAACACCAATTGCAAATTTGGGAATAGCAAGAACCAAAATGTTTAAAGACAAATTAAGTTCAATTATATCGAAAATCATCAATATTACATTATTGAATGAAAATTTGAATATGGAAATTAAAATAGTAGTAATACGCAATCAGTAGCGACATGCTTAGCTGAAAATGTTTTGGTAAATGTTGATAAAGGAAAATATGCCACGACGATTTTTGTTGATTTTTGTAGAGTTGACAGTGTTATTCTATAAACTTGAGAAACTTGGTGCACGAGGAGTTGTGCTACAATGATTTAAAGGTTATCTAACAAGTAGAAAGCACTATGTTCTTCTTACTAATATTAAAAGCTCCCAAAGAAAAATAATAAATAGGTCTACCTCGAGGATCAGTACTTGGACCAATTATATATAATTTATATGTTCAAGATTTAAAATTATTCATATGCTCATGATATTGCATTAATATATTATTTTTTCTACATTTATATTTCATGTCCAAATCCTCGCAAGAATTTTTTAAAATTGTCAAAATTGTATCCAAATTTAATGAAGATTTAAAAATTATACATGATTGGTCTTACAATAACCTTAAATTAAATGAAGAAAAAACAGTTTATAAGAACTTTAATCATATTAATAATAAGTGTATAAGTTAATGATAAAAGGAAAAAAAATACTTTCAGATCCAAAATATTTAGGGCTATGGATTGAAGAAATATTAAAATGGAAGAAAAATGTACAGTATTGTAAAAAAGTAGAGCAATATTTACATTTTCTTAATGTAAAGGTTATAATATTTTGTAATAAATAACTTTAATATTTCAAAATAAAAATGCTTTAAATCTACATTATTTCATAATTTTTTTATTAAAGAAAAATGAAAATTGCAGGTTTAGTAAAATAATTTAGTAATAAGGCTGGAAAAAGTAGAGCAACAATTAGAAACTTATTATTCATTCATATAAATATACAAAAATTAAAGTGTAAACTAATATTTTGTCCAATACCCGTTGTTCTTAAGTATATCAGCACATCTTCTGGGCATTGATTTTAAAAGATTATTAATTAAAAATGGATCTACTTCATCCCAAGCATTTTGAAGCGCTGAAAAGAGTTCGTCCAAATTTTTTTAAGTTTTATAGCCAATTTTGTTATCCAAAATACTCCAAGGGTTTTCAATTGGATTTAAATCCGGAGATTGTGGTGGGCATTTCCATTAATTTTTTTTTCTTCAGCAAACCATTGTTTTACAAACTTTGATGTATGCTTCGGATCATTATCCTGCTGAAAGAAGTGACGTAATGGGAGAGTGCAATCAGCATATGGGATCATAACGTTCTCTAAAATATTTTTATACACAAAACGATACATTATGCCATTTATACGATGAATGAGGTCCATTCCAAAACCAGAAAAGCACCCTCAAATCATTACAGATCCACGACCATGTTTTACTGAATGTCGAACATATTTGGGATGTAATCTTTTGCCCTCAGGACGTCTCACATATTGTATTCCATCACTACTTATCAAGCTAAACTTTGATCTTCCAAAGTCCAATTAATATGGTCTTGGGCAAATTTTATTCGGGTACGTCTGTTTTTCTTTGAAAGAAGAGGTTTCTTTGTTGGTCTTCTAGCTATAAGATTGTTCTCACTTAGTCTATTTCTGACAGTGCGTGATGTAATATTTGAAAACTGATTGTTAGCAAATTGGGCCTTAATTTGGTTTGAAGATAAAAATGGGTTTTGTTTTGAAATATTTATAATCTTCACGTAATGTTTTTTTTTCGTGGCCGTCCAGACTTCATTTTGAAATCTACTGTTCCACTTTCATTATACCTTTTTATAATTCTGGATATAATGCATCTATGCAGCGAATACTTTCTAGAAATATCAGCTTGTGACACTTTTTTATTAAAATCACTAATTATCAAAATTATAATTTCTTTTGAAATTTTTATTCCTCGTGGCATGATGGATAAGCAAAAACTAAGTATTTGAGTAAAATGTGAAATAAATTTTTTCATTATTTTGTGTATTATAATAAAATGTTTCCCATGTTTCTCTACTTTTTTCCAACAATAAAGCGTGAATGATAAAAATTGTTTAGAAATACTTAAATTTTCAAACAAATTTATTTTAAAATAAACTTAATAAATTCGATACTAAATACTGAGTGTTACAATTATACATTATTTTCACTATTAATGTTGCTCTACTTTTTTCCAATACTGTATTTGGACTTCAAATTAACTTTCCTACGCTTGGGGTCATATAGGACCCCCGAGTGTAATTGGGTGAAAAACAAAAAAAAATATGATTTTTTTAATAAAAATTGAATCTTGGGTTTTTAAAACAACAAAACTGTTTAAAGCAATTATTACAAATGCATTGAAAAATATTATTTAGGACATTTGAAACTACATGCTGACTTTTTAAAAAAAAAATTTCCTGTGATAAAAGCAGCCCCTCTCATTTTTTTTTATTTTTGTTTGATACAGATGTAAATATACAGGGCATTGTAAGCTCTATTTTGGATTGAATTATCTATAATGCACCTAAACGTGTTATCAAGTTTTGGTAGTATTTCCACCCAACGATCCCAAAAATCCAATGCAATTGTAGCATCTTAAAGAGGGTTGATTTTATAAAGTTATAAAGTTTTCACCCATCGATTCAAAAAATCCCTAAATGCTGCCAACTTATCCGTTCCTTTGCTTTTGACTCAATTGTCTCCATTATCAAACCGTATAACACGCTATATTTTTGAACAATAAACTACTGCTAATATTAGCAACCCTAAATATGCAAGAAAATCTTTTGTTGTCAAATCTACCCAATTCTTCCAAATTAGAAATTTGTAGTACATTTTTTTCTGTATGGGGTGGAAAATATAATAGAAATGTTGATTTGAAATGTCACTTGCTCTGGCAATTTCTAGTTGCTCTTTTGATATATTTGAAGCTGAAAAGCTCGTCCTTGATTTTTAATAGGATTTTCATTCCACGGTATCAAAACCATGTTTTGACATAAAAAAGGACATTTTCTTAGTTAATGAATTCCTAATATCATCTGGCTTGACCGTGGTAAACCCTCAAAACTCGTGTCAGATTCTGATAAATAATTTATGGCAGGGTCAAAATCGCTTTCCTCAAAAGCACTTCCCGCGTCGAAATCAATTTCTTCCACTATAGATTCTAACTCATCAGGGGCGGATTTATAAAAGGGATAAGCCCAGGACCCCCAAAAATATTTTTGGATTTTACTTGTCAGCAGTTTGCTTTTGGGAAGTTGATTTGCCATTAAAAAATTGTCGGGGCCAATCTTACGACAACGCGGCAAACATGTCGGGAAATTAGATTGGTCTGTAGACACATCTTCAAAGAGAAAATGACGTTATTTCAACAACAGTTTGTCTGTTTTTCCTCAACTACAAGAAAGTTGGCTATTTTGATGGAGACCTTTAATGAGAGGGACCAAAGCAGTATTCTTTAAAAAAAATGGAAAAAAACTAAGTGTGGAGTAGCCACTATAATGCAGTTAGATCACTAAAAATTGGTTACCACAGGATTAAAATTAGAAAGTTTGGAAAATGCTATTTTAATTATATTTTGACAAGAAATATTAAAACTAATAAGCAGTCAGTAAAAAAACTACAAACACCAGGTTTTGATATATCACAAGGTTTAAATTTAATTTCTTCCTTTGCGGGTTTTATTGGCGAAATTAGAAAAAAAAAATCAGAGTATAAGTTGTTTTATTATGAACACTCTGCAAAAAACCTAAGCGAAAAGAATGAAATTATAAACAGACTGTATCTCTTAAAAAAATAGAAATAAATAAATTTTATTCTTCACCCTGGGCCCCTAACGACTTTTAGCTCAGGGCCCTTAAAGGGCCAAATCCGCTCCTGTAACTCATATTCGGTAAGTAATTTACTAGTCGCTATAATTTTCACACAGATGAACTCGAACACTCAATGAAATCTATAGACTATCCTTAGGCCGCTAGTTTATACCTAGTTTTCCAAAAAGGATTCTACTTTTATTTATAAGATACTTTCCTTTCTTTGTTTTTCTTCAAATTTAAGCACCAACAACATTATTTCTTTTCGGAATTAAGGTCTTTTTAGGCATATATACATGGGGCCATATAAGAACCCCAACGTAGAATGAGTACTTTCAAATCCTAAAATTTTTAGTGACCTTCTAGTTCAAGTTTAGAGGTATCTATCATGTAATCAAAATTTATAACAGATCTTTTCAGAAAAAACAATTTTACCTTTATTTATATTGAGTTCCACAATACAAGTCGAGCTGAATTTTTAAACATTCATTTACATCTTCTTTACTGTGGAATACTTTTAGATGATCAGCATAGAATAATATTGATGGAATCCTTTAGTTCAGTAAAAAATATATTAAAACCCTGAGGTCATAAGTATTTCCTTGGATTGATAATTTCTTATTATATTAACCATTTGTTTTCTACTATTTAATTGACTACTTGGCCACACCCATTTTTTTCCAAAAATTTCCAAGTTACTATAAATATAAACTGAATCAATTTGCAGCCACTTTTCTAGAGATTTAAGCACATAAGTGTCATATGTCAACAAGTTTGATAAGGTGGAGCAACCAAAGACAAAACCATGTTGCTCAGGAATTAATTTTTGTTTGAAAAATTGACTCAATTGATTCAAATATTTGGGAAATAATAGAAATTTTACAAATTCCTCTGTAATTCTAAATAGCGGTCTTGTTCCCATCTTGTAACTAGTTTTCCCTGAGTCTGGATATACTAAATTCATAAGAGAAAATTATATTGTTCACACAATAATTCAGCTATGGTGAATTTAAAATTACGTATTAATTTGATGTTAACATTATTTGGAAATCACCCTAGATGAACACTTAGATTGTTGATTTTTGTTATATTATCATATCTTGATATGCTTACGTCACTAATCACGCATTAATGAAAAATACTGTACCCTTTAGTTTTAAAGTTACTTAAATATTTTTTTTATTTGAGTAAACGTTACCAAAAAATCAGCAAACGTTATCAATCTCTAGTTATGAATCAGACGATTTATTGGATGATTTGTCATTGCACAAGGAAGATCATTGGAACTTTTTACTTATTGCCAAAATTGTTTTTTATCATTTTGAATTTTACTTTGAATATTTCCTCATAGAAGAAATTTTGTGTTCTAAGATCCTTAAAATGTTGATAGTCCTTATTTGACCCAAACATTTTATAATGTTTATCAATTTTTTTTTTCTAAAATCATAAATTTTAAAGTGTTGAATGAATTGTTTTTTTTTTCGAAAAAATCTAATAATATGTTTGACCTCACCAGGACAGGATTTGTGTCCAAATTTTAGCAATTCTGGTACAAAATTTTGGAGTTGATAATCAAGGAAATTATTAAAATAAATCATAAGATTTTAAAATCATATTTTCGAAAGGGCTTAAGACGAGTTTTTATCACTTTTCGTTTTTGAGTTCTTAACAAAAATGTGAAAAATCCCCTTTTCAAGTCACTATTCCAGAAATTTTAGATTTTTCAGAAAAAAGTTGATTGCTCGAAAACTATACGAGATACAAAAACTTTTAGCTCCAAGTTTAAGAAAAGAATTGTGTTTTCTGCAGGGCCGGATTTGTGCAGAAGTTTTAGCAAATATTTTGTGATTTTATAAGAGAAAAATAGTCCAGCAAGTTTCACCAAGTATTCTTTAAAATACACCTACATACTATATGTTTCAGGTATAAAATTTTGGTCTTGATAATTTTAGTAGTTTTCAAAAAAATTATTGAAATCGTCAACATGGAAAAAAGTTTTATGTGTTCTTGAAAACGACTTAAGATATGTTTTTAGCCAAAAAAAGAACAAATTTGATATTACTTTTTGTTTTTGTAAAATCCCCCTTTATTTAGAGTCAAGTTTAATTCTGAAATTTTAAATTTTATAGAAATAATTTTGAAATGGGAATGTTTTGGTGACGGTACCAGTTCTTAACCAGGAAACTAAACCGTTTTATTGGAAGATCTTAAAAGTCGAGATTAAAAAAGTTTTTTTAAATTTCTCTTTGAAATTCTTGGTTTCTTAGGATTTAAAATGATTCTGTTGAAAAAAGAGAAATTAATTTATTAAATAGAATAGAGGAAGTAACAATTATTGGGGTATACGTGAAAAAATTTGAAGATTTATGAATCATAAAGAGTCAATAAGAAGGAGTTATAGACAGTTATTAGTTAGAAAGAAAATCTAATTTAGTTACATCCGTTTTTTAGACGGCGACATATTACGAAGCCGGGGAAAATTGATGTATTCTCTTACGCCCTTCTTGACGATATAATTTAAAATTAGGTAACAAATTTAAGAATATATTGACGTCTTTCGTAGTGACTGATGGAAGCTACACCTGAGAGAGCTAAAAAACCATTAACTGTGATTTATTCTTGAATTAGTTTCGACAAATTGATCAACTAGCACAAAATAAGAAAAATCAGATATTTTTGAGGTGGTGATAATTAGTTACGTAAGCAAGAAGTGCCGCACCATTAGAAAAAAATCTTTTTATAATTATTTAATTAATACGTCCGCGGGATAAAAATAAATTCGGTTAAAAATGTGTTAAATATAAAAATACGCAAGTAACAAATGTGTTTAAAATAAAAGCTGACAATCTCAATATTTAGCATTTTATTAGGCGTGGAAATTAGTGGATTTTAAAATGTTTGGTAACGCAAATTAAATAAATAAATTCGAGCACACTTTGGTTATTGTAAGCACGCTAAATCGCTAAAGTGTAATAAAATAAATTGCTTTAAAAGGGAAAATTCATTATGAGGCAATTAATATAACTATAAAGCGGCCTCGCCTTCAAGTTTTAGCGGAACAAAATAAATTTTCCACAACAAGGCAGCAGTTACCAATTGAGACAGTTTCGTTATCGCGGTGAATTACTCCAACGTCGCTTTTGATTGCGAGCAATGACGTTTTAATGCGATTTTCATTGAACTTGGAAATTCTTGGCAAATATACTATTTCTGAACTTAGATCAACTAATAACTTTCAACCGCGAATCACTCAACCATCTGAATTAAGTACCCCAGCTTTGTGCAAACACAATTTCGATCCTACCGCAAATTTATTTCGTCTTTCATTACTTTTCAAATCCACTTGTATTGATTTATCAAAAACTTTCACACAAAAACAATTCCAACAACATTATTTCATTAAAATATACCAGTTTTAAAATTTCTTGAATTCTAGGATATTCCAAAAGAATTGTTGGAACACGATCCCATGAACTATTATAGAACAAAAAACTTGCACCGTCCTACGTACATTACGTCTCTAATGGAACGCGTTTTATGTATTGCGCATGATCGCCATCGTGAATGTACGGTTTTTCGGGCTGACGGAACAAACCTAAAATATAAGCAACTACAGACATTAGTTCAAACTTTCCAATTTTGTACTGAAATTTACTTCAATTCTTTCCCACTGCGTTTTACAATTTTTTGAAAAACCGACACAAATATTCGTTTTATTGATTCTTTTAACTTCGAAAAAAGCGTCGAAAAGATAGACTTTCGAAATAATTTTTGTGAAATTCTTAAGCATTTTCCTTTCCTTGCGTTTTCTCAAAAAAACGTCAAAATTTGTAGAATTATTTATTATTTATACCAATAATAACCTTGGTTAAATGATTAAAAATATCAATCTTAACATACGATGATACCTTGACCTTTCAATCATTAAAATGAATAATGATTTCGGAAAATATCCAGTAACTGAATTTTAGGAAAAAGCTCTCCCTCTGTCGGCGAATTTGTAAAACTGCAAATCTAGTATACATATAACGGTACTTAAAATTCCCAATATTTTTTATAGAAAACCAAAAACTGTGACCATTTAGAGTATTATAGTATTTGAACTTAAGTTTTGCGAATTTTATCCATAAAAAACCTAACTATAAAATTTTTGGATATTTTACTTCACAGTGGTTTATTCAATAAACCATGCGTTTAAAAAATGTTGTGCTTGATTTTGTAATATTCAGCAATGTAAAGTTGCGGTTGTGGAATAATATTACAAAATTTGGAGTAATATAATTTAATGTTTCTCAAAAGCAAACAAAGCGCCGCGTTTGTTTTGTTTATGTTTAATTAAAACAATTATTAGAGCATATATGTGTAGGCAAAGCACAATGTTTATTTTTAAAAAAGTAATAATATTATATTGCGGACCTACTACATTTTTAATGGTTTTAATATCATAGGTATTTATTACAATAGAGATTATTGATTTAGAAATTATAAACAAAATCATATTTGAAAATATCAGTATCAAATTTGAAAAAATACATTAAGCCGTTCACAAAACCCAAAAAGTTAGATTTTGATAATGAAAATTCTTCCACCAAATGTTTTCTATTTTTATTTTGTTATCTACATAATACACTTTTGATAAAAACTGTTCGTTTTTTTATTAAAATTTATAAAAAACAAAAAAGTAGTGTGTGTTTTTTTTGCTTTATGAGATTTTTTGATATTTTCCACCTCGCTACAAAAATGTTTTTAATTTTTTAATTAATCATGTTTATTTATTTTAATTAGTGTCGTTGAATTTTGCAACTCATTGCGCTGAATAAAAAATAAAGCAACGTTTGCACACTATCCTGTGTATCAGTGGCGTAACCAGGAGGGGAGGGGGCTGAATGGGTGCATATGCAACCCTCTTGCAGAACCAGATTTCTCATCAAATCCACCGATCCTAAAGAACCCAGCCTAAGAAGAAATTTCAATTGCAGAATTGTTTTAAACAAATATACAGGGTGTCTCGTTGGTGAGCGATTAAAATTCAGGGTTAAGAGTAAACTCAATTTTATCGTCAAAAACCAAAAAAAGTACATCAAGCCGTTCTCAAAACCTAAAACGTTTGGTCTTGATAATTAAAATTCTTCCACCAAATGTTTTCTATTTTTTTTTCTTTTTTGTTATCTACATAAAACTGTTTATGTTTTTATTAAAATTTATAAAAACCAAAAAGTAGTTTGTGTTTTTTTGTTTTGTGAAGTTTCTTGTTATTTTCCATCTCGTTACAAAAATTTCTTTAATTTTTTGATTTTCATGTTTATTTATTTAAATTAGTGTCGTTGAATTTTGCAACGCTTTGCGATAAATAAAGAAAAAATCAACGTTTGCACACTGTCCTGTGTATCAGTGGCGCAACCAGGAGGGGAGGGGGGTTCATAGGTGCATATGCAACCCCCTTGCAGAACCAAATTTCTCATAAGATCCACCAAACCTAAATGGACCCAGCCTAAGACGACAACAGAATCCTTGATAAAATTTAAAACAAAATCTAATAATCGAATCTAATTATTTCTAAAAAATGCCAATTAGGAGTATTTTTTTGAATCCTAAAACTACATATTATCCGTACAAATCAAAAAAAAAATTGAGTTCCTAGTTCCTTCCTTCATTTACCAGATGACGAAAAAAATTGTTATATTTTAACTTACAACCAATTGAAAGCATCCAAAAGTATTTCAAAAAAATCACTGAAGGAGCTAATTTTGGAATGGTTTGAAATTCAAAATTTTCCTGATTCGTAGGGTTATTAATGTAGTTGTAGAAATCAAGAAAACATTGCCTTAATTGGCTTTTTTTAGAAATAAACTAAAAACTAAAAAATATTGTTTTTTTTAGTATTTTTTTAAACTCATGTTACTAATTGAATTGGTTTTTGCGTTCTCGTGATATTCTTTTTAAATCTCTAAATACATTGATTAAATTGTTTTTAACGTTGTAGGTAGGAAAAAGACCTAAAATACAAAACGCTGAAACCGCAAATCTAAAAAATATAGATATTTTTGGTATTTGATGATGAAATTTGATCCATTTTCGTATCGAAAAGATTGATCATATTATGTACCTATTGAAATTAAAGATAAAATTTATGTTTTTAGTATCAAAATTGTAACAAGAATTTTGCTGATCTATGCACCCCTCCTTTTAAAATTCCTGGTTGCACCACTGACGGTGTATCTTTTGACATTTCAATGTTGAATATTATTATTGAAGGTCTCATTCGCATCAAATCAAAAAGGTTTTAACATGTTTTTTTTTGGCGCCATATTATAGATAAAGTATAAACAACATTTGGAGTATTTCGCCTTTTAATTTCGGTATTTTTTAAAAATTATTATAGGCTTCCAAAAAATGCTTGATTAATTTTTGGATTTTGATGTTTATTTTCCCTTTTAGGGTTTGTGTCGTTGAATTTTGAAAATCCAAGCGGTGAATTAACTGGCTAGAGAACAAATCAACATTTCTACATCATTCTGTGTAAAATTATGACGTCATAATGTTGAAATTTTAAATATCACGCTCTCTTTAGCAAAAAATGAAAACAGTTATAACATATTCTTACAATGTACAATGCTTATCAAAAAGGGACCAAGCGACATTTTTAGAAAAATGGGATTATGGCTTTAAAATTATGTTATGGACTGTAAACAGGTATTCTATTTTTTGGATTTTTGTATTTTGACGTGGATTTAGAGTTTTTCACCTTTTAATTTAGGTAATTAGATTTTTTTTAATTTTTGGGAACCTCCTAAAAAATTTTAAAATATTGAAACAAATTTTTTATATCCAATAGTTTGACCAAAGGGCCTTAATTACCAAACGAATTCCACAATTTTACAACTTCTAAATGCATAAGTTCTAATAAAGAGTTTTTATAAAATTGTGGAATTAGTTTGGTAATTAAGGCCCTTTAGTCGAACTATTGGATATCATGAATCACCAAACTACTGGAACCTTCATTTGAATTTAAATTTTTATTTTTTTTTTATTTCAAGATTCGTCTCGTTGAATTTTACAAATCAGCTGAACAAAGCAAAGTTTGCACATCATCCTGTGTATATTGTGACGTCATAATGTTGAAAATTTAATTTCCAAGCTCTCATATGTACAAAATCAAAAAAGGTATATCAATTTTATTGTGACACTAATTACAAGTTAAAATATACCTAGAATTTAAAGTTTTTCGTCTTTTAATTTAAGTATTTTTTATATATATTTTGCAGGCTTCCAAAAATTATTAAATTATTGTTACATTTTTAGGTTATTGTGTTTATTTTCCATTTTAAATTTTGTGAATTTTGTAAGCCCTTGGGGTGAATTAGATGGATAGGGAACAAAGCAAGTTTCCACATTATTCTGTGTATATTGTGACGTCACAATGTCGAAAATTTTAATTTCAAGCTTTCATTCATACAAAATCAAAAAGTTATAACATATTTTTTAGTGACACCAATTATAAGTTAGAGTATAAAATGCCTTTGGAGTTTTTTGCTTTTTGATTTAGATGTTTTTAATTTTTCCAAAAAGTTCTTAAAATATGTAGCAATTTTTAGATTTTGATGTTCAATTTGGATTTAAAGATTTGTGTCGTCGAATTTTAAATATCCTGAAGTAAATGGGGAGTAAAGCAATGTTTCCACTATTTTGTGTAAATTGTGACGTCAAAATATTAAAAATTTTAATTTCAAGCTCTCATTTGCACGAAATCAAAACAGTTTTACGATAAGTTAAATTAGACACAGAATTTGGTGTTTTTTTTATTTTTGATTTAAGTATTTTTTAGTTTACAAAAAAATTACTAAAATATTAAAAAAATACTTATTATAACGTCGCAATTCAAAAAAGTTCTAGCATATAAATTTTAAGTATGTTTCAACATTGTTTTACAACATTGTTGTAATTCTCTTAATGTTTTTTGTAGTTTTTTATTAAATATAGAAGGTAGGTTTATATAATTTAGTACAATGCACGTGTATCGACTTTATTAGTGTAAACAACCCTTCTTTTATTTCATATATTATTTTTCTTTCGTATCACGTTTTGAAGCCACCTTAATGCTCTCTAATCCCACTTCTCACCCAAACATTTCGTAAAAATATTAAATATAATACGCACATATTGTATAGGATTTCATTTTTATTAAAAAGATTAACGTAGTTTCAATTAAAATAAAATAAATCGAATAAAAATAAAATAAAATTGAATTGTAAACAAATAATTTTAATTAAATTGAAATCATGTAAAATTTAGTTTAAAAATGTAATTTATCCCCCTGTAACAGTAAACAACAATTAAATTACCAAACGGTGTTTCCAGGAAATTCTTGTCAGCGACTTGTATCTCAATTAATTAATTTTAGTTCATTAATTTTGATTAATTAATTTCTCCAATATCCACGTAGAGAACACCAAATTTTATCAAACCAATTTTAATCCTAAAGATTAATAACTGTAAATTTTTACTTAAAATTGGTATCATGATTAGTACCCCACAATCTAGTTTCTGGATGGGATCTGGGATCTGTTTACACACTTAATATAAACGCAGGCGTGTTATATAGGTGCACTAGTGAATTTACAATCACCCTTTGAAGGTAAATCCCTCGCATCCTGGTTCCTAGATTCCTAGTCCTTTCTCAATTTACAACTTGAACCGCGTAAGCAGTTCTGAATAAAGTTTTCAAGTTTATAATTTAACGCAAATTCGAATTACCCACAAACGTGCTATTACCTTTAAACTTTATAATACGCGAATGTTTGGGGATTAAAAAAAATAAACTACGAGCTTACGATTTATATTTTTAAACCCAAACTTTGATCTTTTAATTAGACCAAGACCCTAACTTTAGGGCCTTTAAGTGCTATTGCTTTTTGCAAAACTTTTATATCCAACAATCGACCTTGATTATACAGAGTGTTACCCAATATAACCATGTATACACCAAAAAAAAATGAAATGTTTCAAGATAATTAGTAGGCATTTCTTGAAAAAAAATATAGAAATATAGGATTTTTATTTAGGAGAATATTAGTAAACTTAAAATTTTCCAATGTAATGACGTAGGTTCACCAAGTACGGCTCAAATTCAAGCTCAGCTTAAGTCGAGTTTGCTTTAACGAGTTTATGCTTATGCGCTCAAAATCAACGACTTATGTATAAGCTCTGCTTGACACGAAGAAGACGAGGTTTCGGCGTAGTGCAACCAAGTAAGCTGTACTTGCGACTTGAGACGCAGCTTAAGATATAATTTGGTCTCAAGAAAGTAGAGCAAGTTTAAGCTTAAAATGGTTAAAACTAACAAATAAACTTTGCATGTAAAATGTATCGCGTTTGAAGCAAAATATGGGTGAAATTTTTTAAAAAAATGTACAGAACGACAATATTTTCTTAAAATATAGCTATTCCACTTATATAAACAACTCAATTTTAGTTGTTTATGCTTTTACTTATCTTTCAATTATAAAAAGCTCATGAGCTTAACTTTTTGTAAGGTTGACTTTAAAAAATCGTATAAAGTAGGATTATTAAAATAAACACATCTAATAAGGTTTTCTTAATCTATATTTGATAAGATTATAAATTTCAATAAAAAACTTTTAAAAATTTTGATATAAAATACTCCAAAGGTAAGTTTTAAAATGAGTTATTTGTACAATAAATCACGTTTTAAGCAAAATATTAGCGGAAGCTTTTGCGAAATGACTTGTTTACGACTTATAAAACGAAACTACCTTCCTAAAATATAGTTTATTCACTTTTAAAAACAACCAAAAAAAAACTTATTGTTGCTTTTACTTAGGGAAAAATTAAAAAAAGCTCACGCTGTCACGTTTCTTTGTAAAGTTGACGTGTATAAAACACGATTATGAAAATCAACACACTCAATAAATTTTTTTAAGTTTAGATTTGTTTAAATTATAAATTCCAACCATTAATTTAAAAAAAAAATTATCAAATACGTTAATTTGTAAGTTTTACAATTAATTTTGCATGTAAAATTTAAGCAAAATTTTGGTTAAAGTTTATGGCAAAAATACTTGTTTCTTTTTTTGGTAATTTAAAAAATTACACGATTTTCTTAAAGTAGAGTTTATCCACTTTTAAAATCAACCAAAAAAGATTTCTTCTTGCTTTTAGTTGCAGCAAAATTGAAGAAAGCTCACGCGTCTACGTTTTTTGTAGGGTTAACTTTAAAATATCGTGTAAAATATGACTTTTAATAGAGACACGTCCAATAAAATTTATTAAATTCAGATTTTATTAAAATACACTTTTCTATTACTCATTTTTCAAAATTTTAATATTTAATACTTCGAATGTAAGTTTTAAAATGAGTGACTTTTTACCTAAAATTTTACTGATAATAAAAAGTACGCCACTGATTTAATTCTAAACAAATTTATAAGACAATTATCTTTTTAAAAACTATAGATATTTAGCTTTCAGAAATACCATAGAATTATTTTTAATCGCTTTTATATATCAAGCAATGCGAAATTTTTTTTTTTAATTTAAAACATTAAAATGGGAAAATAATTGAAGGTAAATTTTGGTACAAAAATAGAGAGATCAAGGGTAAGTTTATTTTTATAAAATTTTGTAGTATTTTTAATTGGGAAAATATTTGAATTTTCATAATTTTAGCAAATTTTAATCTCCGAAATATGTAAATATGTTAAATTTCCCTTTATAAATCTAAATATCATTAATTTGTAATTTATAACAATTATAATCATATTTTCAACACAATAATAACAAGGGAGATATGAGGTAATTTGAATTTTATAAATTCTCTTTGTTGGGTGTACATAAATGGCCGAAGGCTTATAATTTGTAATTTACTTCCCGAATATATAATGTAATACCATGCACAAGAACGCTCTTAAAAATAATGAAGTCTTTATTTGGAGTTCTTTATTCTACCTTAAAGTCCCTCAATAATATAAAAATAATTCAAGAAAAAATATTTTAAATCCACGTTAATTTACTTTAAAACGTGAAAATTTATAAAACCAAAATAATTTATGTTCTTTAATTTTTTTTAATTATTGCAAGCAAGTAGATTTAAAAAAATATTAGGAAAAATTACCTTTTTGAGGTTATTCTGGATTTTAAAGTCATAAAATGATAAAATATATCAAAAGTAATTTTTTAGTAAAAAAATTATTGCTAATATGAAAAATATTTCTAAAAACATTAAAAACCGAAGGTTTTTTTAATTTTAGTGGTAAAAAAATTTTGAGTCATAAAAAATTGATTATTTAATGAAAATAAAAGGTGTTATTATAATTTCGTAATCAAGGAAAATCTGTGTGGGTTGGGAATGATTAATAAGCTTCTGGAGTTAAAATTTTCCTGTGGAATAAATAACTAACATAAAAGAATTAGGAATTTAAATTTGCAACGGATAATAATTCTGACAAAAGCAATTTGTTGCTAGTCCTAAAATACCTCATCAGTCATCTTGTTTGTTACGTTTCCAACTTTATTGAATCAACATGGCGTAAGTAAATAAAAGTGCCAAAGGCAAAAGCCCGTTCCCTTTTAGAATTCTTGATATATATCTTGTTTATCCGACTCAAAGCTAATCTTCATTAAAATGATACCGCGCATTATGAGTTGTTCTTTCATGTTTTCCTCGGATATTTTTAACATACAAAACTGAACATTTTATGAAATGTTGTGAGCTCACTACGAAAACCTAAATTAAATTATGAGTTTTAATCACTAATTCTTACCAAACTCATTTGCAAATGTATTTATTTATCAAATATTGGGGTGGTCCATAAATTAGATCCCTCGATTTGTTTTGTTCCTCTGCATATTTGATGAAAACCGCGGTTTGGATGTTTACATTGGTTTAATTAAAAATCGGCTTGGTTTCTAAAAAAATAATTGTTTTTATCAAAATGTTGTTTTAAACCCTTTTATTCATTTGACAAGTAATTTATATGCAAAGAAGTATTTCCTTTTCGGAGCTGAAATAGAAGTGAAAAGTTTTTAGTGAAGTACGTATTGACTCAAGGAACGATTCTCGCATAGAAAACAAATACATTAGTTTAAATGTGAGCTTTTGTCTTTCATAGTTTAACCTCGCCTTTCAACTTGGCATTACCTTAAGGTGTTTGTTTTAGAAGATCGAAAAACCAATAGTTTATGATGGTTTACTTGGATGAAAACAACAATACGTTATATATTTATGTAATGTCCATTCGAAGTCATTTCAAACTCAACCAATTGAATGATAAGGAGTATAATTTTTTCAAAAAAATTACTCCATTAAGTGATAAATTTTAATGTACTTTGGTGATCGATCCTATCTTTTAAAAGAATTAATTTCAAGGAATTTGCATAAAAAAGCACAAAGCACTTACACCAAACTTCAAGTCATTGCAGATACTCTTGTATTTTTAAGCATTCACTTAAATTATTTATAATACGAAATAACTTGAAGTCATATGCGTACAAAAGGCAATCACAGTCTATAATATTACAAACATTATCAAAAAATATGATAAATATTGACGGTCCTATATTGGAGCCCTGAGGCACACCACTAGAAGGGGTACAATTACGAGCACAAGACACTTGACACATTGTGTTTAATTCCAAGATGGCTTAACCGGTCAAAAGCTTTGGAAATGTCCATGTAAATGACATCCATTTGTTTCTATACATGCTGAAATATCCTCCATTATATTGAACATGTTTGTTGATGAAACCATGTTGAAATCTGAATATGTTATTTGAAACTTTGGAGTATAAATAGTCACCCAAGTTTGGAAAAATAGTTTAGTATAACAATAGGTCTGTATTTATTGTTGTTGCCCTTTTCTCCTGCTTTGTGAATTGAGCAAATCCTGACATACTTACTACATTTAGCAGGAAAAATTCCCGATTGACAGATAACATTTAATATGTACGTTAATGCCTCTTCAAGTACATCGGCAGTATCTTTCAATAACAAAGATGGTATCATATACAGACCCATTGTTAAGTTGCTTTTCATTTTCCGAAGTTGAGCTTCCACACAAGACTATGATAATTGAAAGGTGGTTCATACGCGTTCCATATTCCAAGTTGATGGGGATCAATATTAACTAGGAAATCAGGATCATCATCAATAACGCACCTCAAGCTCTTCGTACAAGCAACCATCTCAAGAATTTTATTATTAGAGTTAACTACCTTATTCCATTCTAGTCCGCAATATAAAAAGAAACATTTAACCCCAAAGACTATATTATTTCAATTTATTCATATTTAAAAATGCTTGGAAAGACATCATAGTCTGTAAGAGAGTATCATTAACATATTCAGGTATATTGAAATGACCAACTCAAATCCAATCCTATTCCTGGATATTCCTCGTCCAAAATTTCTCTCACAACCAATGCAAAATGTGTTGGGCCATAATCTAACTGAATTAAAATATTTCTAATTGTAGACCATTGACGATGTTCCAGGACATTCATCAAAAATTCCAGATAAAATGTGCTCGGCATCTGATAATAATTAATTGAACCCTTTGTAATATTGGAGGAGTTTTGTGCAGAATAATTCCATTTATCAAATCTTCTTTATTGATCTAGAGCTCTTGGCAGACAAGCTACAGAATGGGATTCTGACTTATATCCATAAAGTTGATCCTGGATATTGCTGATTCAACGACTCTCTCACAGCCAATGCCAAATGTGGTAGAGCATAATATAATAGAATCCACATATTTATAATTGGAGATGAAGGAAAACGCCAATAAAAATTGTCCAAAATTCAAGGCAAATTGGTGCAGGATGTCTGATATTTTGTTGAACACTTTATAACATTTGTAAAGTTTTGTGCAGAATTCTATATCAAATCTTCTAGAAAAACCTACACTTTTTAACGGTCAAGGTACAGGTCAAATGCGACCTATATCTAGAAAGTTGGACCTGAATATTCCTCGTCCATAGATTCTCTCACAGCCAATGCAAAATGTGGTAGGGTACAATATAACAGAATCCACATATTTCTTATTGCAGTTAGAGCAAAACTTATCCAAAATTCTAGGTTTGTGCACGGTGTCTGATATTTGATCAGTTTGTAACATTTGGGGAGCTTTACACTGAATTCTATTTATCAATACTTCTTTTATATTAACCTGGACTTCTTGGTACCTAAGGTACAGATCCATTATAACCTATATCCAGGAATTTCTGGAATTCTTGGTCCAATGATTCGTTCACAGCTAAAGCAAAATGTGGCGAGTGCTGGTTCCCAATATAACTGAATCCTTCATCAAAAATTCCAAAAAGTTATCTACATTAAATCAATATGCTAATATCATCGGGTACACCAAATGATGAATTGAATCAAATTCTGCATTTTCAGGAATTTTTAAGTTTGAAGCGCTGTAATGACCAAACAAATAATACCAAAAATATATTTCTTAGCACACTTTGTATCTTACTCATAAACGAAATGATTTTAAATAAAAACAATAAAGTTAATATATTTTTTAAATTTTTAATAATTTATTTTTGTATCGTTTTCTAAGTTTTCAAGAATTTTAACTTTGAAGAGTTGTAATGGCCAAAAAATAATACCAAAAATTTATGTATTTGCTCATTTTGTTTATTACTTAGATTGTAAAAATTTTATATAAAAAAATGAATTTTTTATTAATTTTTTATGACTTTTCTTGCATCTTTTAAGAATTTAATGTACAGGGTGAGCTAAAATTATTGTGGTTTGATATGTAGGCAATCAAATATTCAGGTTGGTACAACTACAAATTTAAAAAGAAAATCCCCTAGTAAGCCAATGGCGTCTCAATTTTTTTTCAAAATGAATATAATGATAATAACAAATCAAGAATTCTAAACAAATATACAAATTTAAGTTATTCATTATGGTTTAGTGTTTTTTAAAATAAAAAACTCTCGATTTTTATGACAAATGTCAAATGTTAACACAAATTATTCTAGAATAATTCAGTTTTTATCTAGATAAAAACTGATGTTTATGAAACAGAAGTACCAATAACCAATAACTAAATACAAAAACCCGAAGTATTGACATAACGGTAAAAATTTGACCTACGCCTCTGCTTTTGGGTAGTCTAGTAACTTTGTTATAATTTTGACATGATTTTGTGTTTCTATAAACTTGAAGTGAATAAATTCCCCAGATTTTTAGGCGGGAAATTTGAATTGACCACAATCATTTTAGCTCACCCTGTATATCTATCATTTTTTTGGTGTAAGTGTTACATGAAGCTTAAGCTTCAACTGTGCAACCGGACCTAAGTGAAGCATGTATTGTTACAGAATCAAAAAGGGAAGTTTTAAAAACAAAAGATGAAGACAAAAGTTCAACTTTTTAAAATCACCAAACCACTAGGTTCGGGAGAATTTATCAGTTTCAGATAAATCAGAGCAAGAAAAATTAGGCAAAATTAGAGATGGTGCTTTGGAAACATAATTGGGGATTGTAAATAAACAGTTTCGGAAGATGGTAATAAGAAAAAATGAGGTGGTAAGAAAGCTACTGAAAGCAAATTAGAATTTTCAAATATTAAACAAAATAATGCACCAAAAGAAGAAAATGATACTCCGGTACTTAAAAAGACGAAAAATAAAAATCTCAAAGAAAGTTGAAACATCTGGATTATCAGAAGATAACCTAACTAACCTAACCTAACCGACGATACTAATAAACTTAACAAAGAAGATACTAAAAAAAGATGAAGAAAAAATAGATAAAGTTATTAGAAAGTTTATTAATGCATGATTAAAGGCTAATAAAGAGGCAAAAAAAATTATGATAAAACGCAAAAATCTGCAACTGTAGAACTACAAAAAAGGAGTAAAAAGAAGAGTAAGGGTTCTCTTATAATTGCAGAAAATTCGCAAAACCATTCTACTGTTTTTTGAATCTGCTATAGATTTTTCAAGGACTTCTTTAAATCAGGATGAATTGCTGATGAGAACGTAGTAGAACCGCCTAAAATTGCAAAAATTTCGGAAAAGATTTCAGAAAAAAAAGTAGCTACACCAGAAAACCTGAAACGTTCTAAACAGAAAAAATCCAAGGTTATGAGTTCTTTTACTAAACCGCAAGAAGTTTCAAAACTTGAAGAACCCCAGTAAAAATTGAAGATGATAAATCGTTTGGGTAAGATTTTTTAAAAATTATTAGGTTTGAGGCGTTGCGTTGTAACGGCCTAACAAGAAATACCAAGAATTTATGTTAAGAATTTTACTTAAAAATAATGAATGATATTTTTTCCCAATTTTTATGATTTTTTCGCATCTTGTGGCTGTGTTTTCAAGAATTTTAAAGTTTAAACCCGTGTTACGGCCAAACAAAAAATATGAAAAATAAAGTTGGAGCATAGGAATCAGTGTTATTCATTTTAAAATATATTTCTTTGCTGATTTTGTATCTAAACTATAATTGTAAGGAATTTGAAAAAAAATAGTCTTTACCTTTTTTTTAATTTTTTTTATGAAATTAGAAAATAATTGTTTCGGAACCGTCCACTGAGGTAACTTTTGCCGTTAGCCGTTAACCGTTAATGGTAACTTTGGCCCAAACTTTGGAAAAAGGCAGTTTGATCTAATATTACCAACTTTCATTTAATACATATTCTAAGTATTTTAAGTGTGTCTTTCGGTTAGTATCAAAATACTAACAACTGGTAACTAAAACTAACAGTAGATCAAACTAATACATTTTTCCAAGATTTGGGCCAAAGCTACCCCAGTTGACGGTATCCTCCAAGGTCTAAATCCGAATCTATGATCCATAGTAAAATTGCATCAGAACTTTGTCTTGAAGATTCTTTTAAAGCAACGTTCTTATGGAAAGAACTGAAGAGTGAATGAAAGTCCTTTGTAATTTAGAAAGAAATTTGCTTGAAAATTTCTTTAGTATTCAAGTAGGGATGGAAAACGTACAGAAAATACTAAATAATCAACTTTAGAGTAAAATTTGGTGTGGGTATTTTTACTGGAGGAAAATAATACTGGTTAAAATAACAATTTAAATATAAAACAAACATGGCTCCCAATTATATTAAAATAATGAAAATATACATTTGTTGTAGGTATTACAAATAAATTATTATTCATCCGAAGTAGGGGAAGAAAAACAACCTGGAGCACTAGGTGTATCAGACAAATTAAAATAAACAAAAATATTTAACTCCATTACCATATAAATAATACTGAAAGCATGGCAGCGGCATCAGCATCAGCAAAAGCTCTAAACTTGAGCTCAATATATCCAATTAGGCCCATCTTGGCTGCGATATAATCACAAACTGCTCTTAAGTTTGCCGTCTCCACGTTTAAGAGGTTCGAATAATACATGAGCTTGGTTAATACGGAACTTTAAGCTGCTTTAAAACGAGGTCTACTGCATTAGTATAGTGGGATCCAACAGCTGTTCCTTGCCCGCTTTCTAAACTAATTTAAAAGGCTGCCCTCTTTTTTGAGGAGAAACACACAAAAAATTAGAGGAAGGAGCGGGACTTGATGTTCGCCTTTTTTTCTTCCTCTGCAAATACCTAGAAATAATTAAGAGAAAAGTTTCTGCTTGCAAATGGTCGAATTATTTATTTATAATTTGGATACAGTTTATGACCTTTTCTCAGTAGCTCCCTACATTGTTGCGAAATTTTAAAAGGGGTTATCACACACCACAAGCCACTATCGATTTTCATGACTGGGCAAATTTATAATTAAAAAGAGGGGCGCTTTGCTGTTCACTACTTATTCAACAGATTATTTTTTATTTCACCCCTAAAAAGTTATTATTGCACGAAATTAACTCCTAAAATTATCCATACAAAATATTTCCAATTTTCCAACAGATTTTCAATTTTACATGCACTATTCAAAGCTTTTTAAGTAACTTTCTAAAATCATAAATAAATTCTATTTTTAGTAAAATTTCCTACAACCTTTTAAAGTTTCTCTAAAAAACTATTCGTTTTAATACCCTGTTTTCATGTTTTCCATGGATTATGCAAAAAGATTTTATTACATAATCTGCTTAACCCTCCATTAATCTAAATTTTTTTAAATGTTCAATTTTGGTGTTAGTTTTTTTCTCTTACCGCATTAACAGCAGTCATATCTTTATTTATTGAATCAGTTGTAGCAGCTAAACTATCAATCTGTAACAAAGAAAAACAAATCATTAATTTATTATAATTAACAAAGTTTTTAGTTAAAGTTGGTGTAGTTTCCAGAAACAGTTTTTCGGTATAATTATAAGAGACGGAATAATGTATAAGTGTAATATCTTAGCTTTTAACTTGTTTGAAATATGCTGTAAAGTAAAAGACGATCTAAAGAAGGATGTTACAGCAAGAAGTTTCAAGACGAATAATTCATCTCAATAGAGAAAACAAAGAACAAAACTAGGGAAATACATTCGTTCCTCGGGACCTTTTTGTTTCCTAAGGATGTTAAAACTATTTTAAAATGTTTATTTGATAATGTCATGTCTTAGACAGCTCCTTTATGGTTTTTTTTTATTGAACCGATACTTTTTCTACTACATTTTAAAATAAATAAATCTTAAAAAGGAATATTGTTTTAATGACTTATAAAAACCACAAGTTTTTTAGGCCAAAATTTTATTAAAGAAATCAGGAATTTCGCTCACAACTTTGAAAATTCATAGTATCGTTAAGATTTATAAAAAACCTATATTTTTTTAAACGAGGAATGTATACAATTATGATCCAGTAGAAGAATAGGAATTCTTGACTGCCATTTTGCTTTTGCCTATAAAATATGATTTTAGATTGTAAAGACGTTGTATTAACAAGACAACCCGATGAATCGTCTGACCATTATTCTTTAATTACTCATGCAAATCCTTTAAATAAACTTCCTTTCATTCTGGAAATGTTGTTGAAGTCACTTACATAAAACTCTTCAGTGAGATAATCTAAAAATCCTTTGTATTGGAGAGACATTGTATCTTAGAACATAGATTTCACGAAACAGGTATTTCCAATATTTTTTAAGCCATTTAGTCCCAATTGATAACTTTTGGTATCAGTCGAATTTTAGGAAATTGGTGATGCCTTGGTTTCATTACCTCCATCATCAATATTAAGAATTACTGTTTTTACTTTTCTTCTTTTTCATCTAACATTGTTCATGGGATTTATTTCAGAACTATCTTCACTGTGTTCCTTGAAATTCGTTTATTTTATACAGGGAGTTAAATTAAGACTGTTACCAAATACACGGTCTTCAAAAATTATTGATATTGTTGACATTGCATGGTAGTAAACCTAAGTTTCCCACAGTTGGCTACACTGAAATGAATACGTTGTGCTCTGGTGAAAATGAAAAAACCATCAAGAATATTTTAACTGAACAAATTTTATTTAAAAAAAAAACTGTTTTTTTTTATAAAATTTGCAACACACTGAGAACGTTGAGAAGTTGAAAAATGCCCGAAGAAAAACTGCTGAGAGACGCTTTGGCTAAAGTGACAGATCAGATTTAAATAGGAATGAAAATTAACAGGTACACCAACTTAGCAAGTCTAAAATCACTACAGAGTATGTTTGGTTGCATAGTTGCCGTATCGATTTTATTTGAATTTACTGTATAAGGTATAGTAATTTTTAGGGATTTTAGTGTTAGTTAGTTTGTATACCTGTTTAAATCCTACTAAACTTTATTTCGGATATTTTATTTTTACCAAAGGATCTCTCAGCAGCTTATTTGCGTATAATGAAAAGGAAAAACTGATATTAGAAATTCATCTCACTTGGTTCTTTTTTTAAACTTTACCGAAGTACTTATTTTTTATTTCACTGTGGCCAACTGTGAGAAATTTAGGTTTCCTACCATGCAAATCACCAGTAACATCCTTGTTTGAAGACCCGTTATATTATCTTCTATTTAATTTTCTTTGTTTTCTTTTACTTTATTCTGTATAAATCTACAAATATTTTTATTATTTAGGATGTAAAAAATTTCATCCAGACCTATAGAAAATGGAGAAACTCAGTAGTTCCATCTTCAGATCTCGATCTAAATCTGGAAGCCAAACGACTAAAAATGAACCTATTTTCTGAAGATTGGTATTTTCTTTCTTTCAGGTTCCAACAATCTTTAAGGAATGTTGTAATGTACTCAATTGGATTCAGCTAAAGTTTCAACACAAGTTAGATTCCATACTAGTGATTTTCTAATCTTAGTTATGACACAAAAAGTAGCTTAAACTCTAGAAAGGCTAGGATCACTTTTTGGTAAAAAAATTGAGTATTTCACTAAATAATTAATATTGGAATAACAACGAAACCAATCAACAAATTTGATGACATAATAGTTGGAAGGGTAACTGTTTTACTATACAATATAGATTTTTTCTATTAATTTTGAGCCCCAAAAATAAACCATCTAAAAGAAAGTGATAAGAAAACGTGGTTATAGCGTTAAACACGTGATTAAAAACTATTTCTTCATCAGAAATATTTCTTTAAAGACGTGAGTAACGAAATATCTAAAATTTTCATCACGGTCGCCGAACACTCTTTAGTGATATAATAATTAGTATTGGAAGACCTATCGGACCAATCAACAACTCTGATGATAAGTTTGCAAGTTCTACTAAACATTATCGAAAATTTTTATTATGTAAGTATTAAAAATTCTTGTTTATGGCACGCGTATGAAAGTTTGTTCTAGAATTCATACAAGAGCCATATAACATCATACAATGATTTTTCTAGAAACGAATAATAATAATAATAAAGCAATTTATCAAAATATTAGTACGTAGTTGTTTACTTAGTAACCATGGTTTTGTTACGTACTTTCTGCACTAGTGTAGAAAGTAATTTACTTTCTACACTGGTGATGCTTTCTAAACTTGTCAAAAAAATTGCGTTTTTAACGTTTGTCATTAGTGTCAAAAGTGCCATTTTTACAGGTTTGTAGAAAAATAAGTATTGTGAGGAAAAGTTTTTTAAAAAAGGTTGGTTTTCGTTAAAATTTTCATAAAATTATATAATATTTTGAAAACTACAAGACCGAACTAAATATACTTAATATCCATAAATCTGATTTAATTCTATGAGGGAAAGGCAAAAAAATATTAACAAAATTAAAAAATTTCCAACGTTAGTTTTCCTAAAAATGTTCGAAATTTCACTAAGTGCAATATTTAGAATTGGAAGAACTACTCATATAATTAAAAAATGTTTTATCATCTTAAATTTGGAGTATGATCTACTCTTTTAAAAACTGTAATAAAATAATCATCAAAAAATTACTCTTCGAGTGTCTTTTTTTGTTATCTTAGATTTTTAAAATTTTAAAACCATGATTACATTCTTCACTTTAAAAAAATCATTTTTATATGAATTTTTATTTCATAGCCATGATCCCAAAAGTGGTAAACTCTTGTTGAAAATTTTACTATAAAAAATTTTTTTTTTAAATTAATTTTTCGAAAAGTTGATGGATGATTAAAATTCCTAATGCTTTAAATTTTACTAGAGGTATGGGTCTACATTAAAACATTTATAGGAAAGCTTTAACCTAAAAAAAAGTTGGATTTGACAGAATTTCAAGATGTAAAATTAATCGTTGCTTATGCAAAAGGTGCAAAAAGTGGATAATATTTCCAAGGGACAAGGGATGTAAAAATTGTACAATGAGACCGTAGGTTGAATTTCTAGATTTGTCAATTATGATCAGTTTTCAGTGCATAAGGTCAAGCTTTTTTGCACTAAGTAACGCTTTTGTGCACGCGTGTAAGATAGTATGACTTTATGCACTGACAACTGATCGTAAGTGGCCTATTTTTTGTACGATCATAAAAAAAAATTTTTTGATTTTGTAAAAAATTGAGATAAAAATCTAAAATTTCAAGATTTGTTATGCTTTTTTACCAGAATTTCTCTCCTTTTAGTTCCATTGGAGCAAATGAGATAGAATATGATTTGCTCGAGCAAAGTTGGTAAAAATAATTCAACCATTATCATTGTTTTTGGCCAGGATTTGAACTTGAGACCTCCAAATTGCATGTTGGGTGTGATAACCGCCACACTACCTAGGTCCAAACATGCGATTTGGAGGTCCCAGGTTCGAATCCTGGCTAAGGATCTAGGAAGTGCAATGGTCATAACACCAAATATGCGATTTGAGGGTTCCAGATTACTAAAATTAATGCACTGATATTGATTTTTGTAAGCCATTATAAAATTGTTCAGTTCGATTTACGCCGATTGTAGATTCATTATGGGCGACAATAGTGATTCAATACCCAAACATTTTGCGAAAAAAGCACGAAAAATGTGTGTTCATTTTACGCCGATTTTTTTACGCCGGTGTCTCTCAGAACGGAACCCCGATGTAAAACGACGTTTACCTGTAATTCATACAATGTTTTAATTTTCAATATAAATTTTTTTTGCATACCCATTGTTTATTTATTACTACACAAACTTATGTACAACTTGTACATCTCAGTTTTTTTATGTGAAGTGTATTAACTCTAATATTTATAATAAATTTGTAGTCACCGAATATCTTCTCTCCAAAATTTAAAGACCCCAATCTTAAGGATGTATGAAGAAAACCTGTACTTAATGACTTAAAATTTGTTGAGTTAGTTGCTGTACTAAAATATTTTTAAATAATATATTGTTTTATTAGAAGGAAAAGTTCTTTAACTCCGAATAAAACATGCTATTTTTTTCAGATCCTAAAATTAAAAAAAAAATTATTATAGTAAATTTCTTGAGGCGACAAAAAAGTACCAATTTTTTCGCCTAGGTTTTAAAAATCATACCATACGTCAGAAATATGCGAAGTGGTACAAACCATAGATAGACTCAACTAACAGAGAAAATAGTATTTTTTGGAAAAAAAATTCAGTCTTCAAGGTCGATTTTAGTTCTAAAATTTGTAAATATTTTGTATATTTTTTATAGTTTTTTTCTTTTTATCGCCATTTAAAAATTCTAAAAGCCCTCTTTACTTTAAAAAAATAATTCGTTACTAAATCTGTAGTTGTTTCATAGTTATGATTCAAATAATGCCATAAACTTGAAAATTTAAAAAAAAAATCATCAAATAATTGATATTTCAAAAGCTACCAAACTGGCTCAAATTTTTCAGAGAAGTATATTCTATTAAAATCAAATCAAATAAAAAAAAGTGAATGGTTTCGTCCTCATATGGCTTTGTTTTACTACTGAAAAGTGTTTTATACAAAATAATATAAAAAAGCACTTTATAAAAAGCAAATTCTTTGCAATTTAGGAAAACCTTTTTTTAATTAAACAAAATTTGTTTCAAATTACCTGTGCCTCTAACCGATAAATCATCAACCTAAAAAAGGACTGAAATAAATTCTTATTAACTGAACATTATAAAGGAGGAACAATAATAAATTAAAGCCCTGAGTGTTGAATTAAAAAATTACGAAAGGGTTGTAATTTCGTTTAAGCGAACATGGAAATTCATAACTCTCATTAAAAAAATAGTAATTACAAATTTGAAAATTACATTTGTAGTAGTACCTAATTAATACATCAAGGAAGCACGTTAATGAAATGTAAATAGTTTCTTGCATGTTTTTGATTGCGTAATTATAAATGTTTAGCGTAAAAACATGAATACAAGCTTCAGGGAAAAGGTTTTTTAAGTTGACAGGTAATTATTGAGTCTTAATCAAATAAAATAAAGAATTTTCATTGAAAATTAAAAAAACCATTGTTCTTTTTTAAATACGTGGGTTGTAATTATGCACGGGCTTATAAATTATTTGACTCATTTCACTTCAGCGATTTTTATACCTTGATGATTTTTATAAAAGCTTACATTAAGCTTTCTTTATGCCAGACTAGGAACAAATTTAGGATTCACCAATTTACAAAAAGGGATTTTCATTTAATTACAACAAAAATAGGTAATAGTTTTCAAATCATTCATCATATTTTTTGTTAAAATTTTTAAAATTACTTTTGGTGAAACTAATTTAATAACCTAAATAATGAAAATGTAATTGCATATTTAATTAAATCAATAATTGTGTATGAAATTTGTATGGATTTATGTAGACACATAATGTAGGTTTAAATATTAAATGACTAGGGAATTATTTTTGTAATTTTGAAAAACGAATAAATTTTAAAATGTTCTATGTAAAGCTGTCCAATAAATAATTGGAGGCATCAATTGCAAATAGATTGCAAGTTTGCATATTTATTTATAATTAAAATATTATTGTGATCATTATTGAGCACGTTATTCCAACGTCAGTTATTGCTAATTGATAGTCAGTTATTTTTAAATAATTAATATTACTGCATGATGTTATCATTACAAGAGCACTTATATTACGATTAAAATATAATAAAATATTTATTAATTAATACAACATAACTCGAAAATTATTCGCTGCGAGGAAGTAACATTGTTTTGTCAAAATTTCAACCCATAATTGTAATTTGTTTTAGTGCTGTGATTTTTCAAAAATGGATAATTTTTCGCATAAATGGCAAATATCAGCAAAACGAGTGAAGATAAATGGTTATACAAAGTATGATTACTTTTTGATTAGGAATTATTTAAGTAATATTACTTCCTCGCAATGCTGCAACACCCTGTATAATAAAATATTGTAGTTAAACAACGTGTTTGAGATGGTGCTTTTATTATTGCTTAAACAACAATGAAAACTCTTTTTTTAGAACAGGTCAACTTGTTTCGACACTTAAAGTTTTATCTTCAGGACCAACTGTTATTTTGTCGATAGATTTGATGTACGTTTTCCTGAATCGTTAATGTGACTGTTTTCACCGACAGATGTTCTGTCTCATTATTTTAATATAGGACTTCCAACTGACAAGTAAGATGAGTTTTTTTATATGTTAGAATTTTATTATATTTTTATTTTTCAGTTGGTCCTGAAAATGACACTTTAAGTGTCGAAACATGTTGAGCTGTTCTTAAAAAAGAGTTTTCACTGTTGTTTATGCAATAATAAAAGCACCATCTCCAACACGTTGTTTTACTACAATACTATAATTGCATACAGAGGCACAAACACTCCTAATATAATAAAATATTTATTTTAAAATGAATACAACATAATTTCGCAATAAAATATAAATAGGTATGGGTATAATGATAAAACTTAAGATCGTAAAAGCAATGTGCAATGTCCCCCTAATTAGTGTAATAATGTTAGCAGCTTTATAGCTTTAATAGCCTCTATTTGCTTTTACACTTTTACAACCACAAATGTGACCTGAAGACTCGTTATAACTTGGACACAAGCGCCATTTTATATGCGCGCCTCATTAGGGATGTTTAAATTTTTAAAGATGCACTTTTAAAACTAATTACCTAACTTTAAATTATTCAACATTTTTTAATTATTTCATTAGCGTTAAAATTTTATTACTTCTAATTTAATTTTCTTTTTTTTTTTTAAAGCCCATAAAGTTTAGGAAATAAATGTCCGCAAATAAATTCAGTTGACATTTTCAAACCTTCCATCCTTCAAATTTATAACGTCACGAGTGATTACTGTATGTTTTAAATATTCTGCACATCATTAACTCTACATTTTCCTCGCGATTTCTAGTTTAGCACATAATTATGGAGCTTTATTTAGGGCCTCATTGCGCAAATGATGGTTGACGAGAGAAAAAGGATCTACATAATTGAGTTACTTTGGAAATTTTGACTCATTAAATCGATATCAAGGTTTAAAAAATATAAGTATGTTTTTTGTTGTTTTTTGATTAAAAGAATTTAAATTGTTTACAACGTTTTACACGTTTTTTTTTTCACAAAATGTATCCAAAAATTATAACATTTTATTTAAAAAAGTGCTAAATCTCAATTATTTTGTTGTTTATCGTTTAAAAACATTTAAAACATTTTTATTTAGTAACATTTCGTGATATAAAAATATTTAATTGTTAAGAATGTCTTATTTACTTATTTGACAAAATAAAACAAAAAAGTGCTAAATATTTCGGGCTGAAGCTACATTTAATTGCATTCATATTTTTCACTTAAATTTAATAAGCAAAATGTTGACTTTTAATAATAATAATGCATAATGTCCTAAGTGGAAATATAAAAAATGTAATTGATGATCATACCCAAAGTAAAGAAATTAGCAAAAAAAAAGGAAATTAAATACTCAGTTTTTCAGACTTAATTTTTTTTAATAAATATCAAAAAAATTGGGGGCGCAATTTTTTATGTTTCATTACTACACATGGGTATAGTCGTAAGTAAAAATACATGAAAAGTTTACTCAAAATTAATAAATTCGAAAAAATTTAAAAAAAAATAGTTATTTTTTTATATTTTATATTCTTAAAACAAAAATAAAAGGTCGCTTTTTTATATTCTTACATTTACAGTGTTATAAGTAAAATTATAAGAACTTTCCAAGGAGGTATTACTTACCCTATCAAAAGACTTAAAATTGAAGGCGTGGTGTTCATAGCACAATTTTAAAAGGTATGAAAACTCTACTTGCTAAATTTTGAATATCTTTAAAACGAATCGATCTATTTAACTTTTTTTTTGTATGTTACTCTGGGTAAAAAGATCTTTCCAACGAGGTATTACTTACCCTACCATCCCTATTAAAATTTTAGGGGTTGTGTCCAAAGGGCGAGGGATGAATGGATTTTTGAATCAACTCTATTGCAAAGTATGTCCCCCTCGAAACGATATTACTTACCCTATCAAAACACTTAAAATTGAAGTCGTGGTGTTCATAGCACAATTTTAAAAGACATGAAATCTCTACTTGTTAAATTTTGAATATCTTTAAAACGAACCGATCGATTTAACTTTTTTTTTTGTATGTTACTCTGAGTAAAAAGATCTTTCTAAAAAGGTATTACTTACCCCACCATCCCTATTAAAATTTTAGGGGTTGTGTCCATAGGGGACAGGGGTGAATGGATTTTTGAATCACTTCTATTGCAAAATATGTCCCCCTCGAAACCAAAGTTGACCTGTCCAAGCGTTTTTTTAAAAATTTCTTATTAACTGTTTTAAAACTCGTCTGTTTCGTTTTCGTTGGCCCACCCTGTATAAAAACTTTATTCAAAATCGGACCCGAAGTCAAAAAAATAGAAAAAAAATAAAATTGTCACATTTTCTGATTTTATTTTTTATTCGAAAAAAAAAATTTCTTTTTGGGATGCAATGTAGAATCGTAAGGCTATAATATTTTTATAATTTTTGTCTTTGTGAAGTAAAAATTGCGCGTGATTTACTATTTTCTTTAAAAACAAACCCCAGGAAAACTACAACTTATTTTCGATTTTTTAAAAGTTTATTTAGAAAAGGATACCCCGACGCATGTTTTGTATTAAATTTAAAACGTAAATAACGCATTATAACATCGTTATAGGTGTTGGAAATTTAGAAATTTTATTGCACTTTTGAAAATCACCCTAAATATATATAAAACAAAAATATTCGAAAATTTATTATTATTATCTGTCTAGAAAAGATATGTGAAAACCGATTTTATATGTTTTGATTGGCATGGCTGTACTTTGTCTTTGAAATCGAAAATTTACATTGAAATCGCCTATACCCAAATTTTATTGGATAGACATTGAAACATTTTGTATTTAGTGGTAAAATAATTTGGGGCATTCTGTGTTCTTTTCAGTCGTAATACATTCGAAACTAAAGAGTCGAACAAATCCAAAAAACAGTGCTATCATGACCAAATTATACAAACAAACAAATCAATAAATTTAAAGGGCACCACTAATGTGAAATATTCAAAAAAATTCGTTTTGTATATTTTTGCATTGTCCGATAGTTTATACGTTTAAAAAAAAAGATACTAAAATTTTAATCACGTATCTTGAATAGTTTTTCAGCTACAGTTTTTTAATATTTATTGATTTATATCAATAAAATCTCTACTTTTGTCTTTAAACGCGTTTTTCTCTACATTTATTAAATTTGCTGCAGTTCTAACTCGAAAATAAATTATCCGATCGATTTGACTTTTTTTTTTATCTTTTTTTGTACTTAATTCTCTATACATTGACCCTCCAGTTTTTTGATTGCATAAAAATTGTAATTTTGGCAAATCATTAGATTTTTGAGCGAAATTTAGAATTTTTTTTCAAAACTCCGCCATCTTCTTAAATTTAAATATTTTTTTCTATTCTGGCTCAAGAAATCCCTTCCAGTTTAACGTCACTGTGAAAGCCGCAATCACTGCAGCAGTAGGGTAACTTATTTTTTTAGTCGCTGGAGAGATACCCAATAACTATGAGAATATTAAAGATTTTTTCTTCAAACTTCATTAAAGTACACTTTGTACTGCCTAGGAGTAGAAATTACTACTTTGCACTGACAAGGAATAAAAGGGTGGAGTAGAAATGAATTTTAGGCAACCCAATATACCCTAAAATGGTATTATTATTGTGTTGTATGTAAATTAAATGTAAAATTTTAAAATTATTTATTATTATACTACTAAAATATATAAATATAGCCTAAAAATTTCAAAAAAATCACTGCCATAGTTTTTCTTTTTGGACGGCCACGCTACTGGTGCCCCTCAATTGCTAACAAAACAAGTACCACAAAAAATACAGAAGTAGCTGAGTTGGGTGTAATTTTTCCTCTAACGTAGAATCTAATAATTTTTATGAAATCTACACAATCGCTAGGGTTTGCCAACAAACTGATAACTCTCATAAAAATTGTTCATCCTCTATTGCACCAGTAGTTGCAAAAATTATTAAAGCGTCAGTTATCCTGAGGGTATTCCCAGAATTTTAATAAAATCAAGTGATATCCCATTCTTTAAATAGGAGGAAATGGAGAACATAGATTGTTATGGGAGGCCAATCTCTTTGATTTCGTTATTATCAAAAATGATTGAGAAGGTCGAACATTTTCTCAATTCATCAAACTTAATTATTAATAACCAACATGTCTTTAGAGAAGGTCGTTCAACCGAAACCGCAATGATTGATCTTCTACTCTACAGTACGTCTATGAGGAGATGGATGAGAATAAAATAGTCGTAGATACTTTTTTTGATCTAAGTAGTGCATATGACACTCTAGATCACGAATTTATTTTCACACAAAATTAAACAAAATCGGTATTAGAGGATCAATGAGTTCGTGTATAAAGTCATATTTATCAAACATATCTTTATCGTGATTAAGAGCATCTTCCTAGGCGGCCGAGATAAATTTTCCGTCGGAGATAATAAGAGAGAATAGAAAATCCATCCCACTTTTCTGGAGCTTCTTTGCAAATTATCAGCGAATCACTGATAATTTATGCGAGTCCCTAGAGGGCGCGCGAGTTTGGGAGGAACAATTGTGAAAAATCATGAAATTGAGCATTAGTTCTACAGTCAAATCTCAAGTTTTCCTCGTTAGATTTCCAATTTTTTTCAGATTTATAATCTAAATCTAGGTTACATACTAGCGCATAGTCACCTTCTGCAACCTAGCACAAAATTAATTAGAGGGGTCCAAAGTTAAGGTACTTTTATCATTATATTTTTTTTGTACATTATCCAATTTTTTTCCTTCCGCTAGCAATTATAGAAATCACTTCTAAATCATCTACAAAGAAAATTATACAAAAATGTTTTTCGCACCAGCGCATTTGACTGCAGAAATAAAACACTGTATTTTCCGTTAAGGAAATTGCTCTTTTTAAAACGTCACTAAAGTATTTTTTATCATTGTGGCCAAGTACGACAAATTTAGGTTTCCTACCATGTAAACCACCAGTATTATCCTTTTTTGAAAACCCGGTGTAAACAGGTTTTTGGTTCTTAAATTGGTCTGTCAAATTTGGACCAACTTCATTCGAATGACATTTTAGATAGTTTTGTTCTGGCTTGGTTAACCGAAATATGAACCGTAGTCGGAAGCACGGTTCTAATCTTTGGTTATTCGCCCCATCTCTTTCTATCGGTTCAAATGGGGAAGAAAGAACCCAAGAAGCTGTCAAATTATGGTGTTGACCACTAACCAACTAAAGAAGCTATTCGAAATTGTTTAAGGTACAGCTAGTATTTTTAGCACCAATTTGCAATCAGCTGTGTATGAGAGAATAGAAATATTTAGTACAGACTGCTTTTCGTTGTAGTGAAAAAAATTCATACGAATATTATGATATCGCACTGAATTATGGATTGAACTAGACTGTAGTAGGCAATTTTTACAAGGTTTGAATTTATACAATTTTTTGAAGTTCCAGATTAGGTAAATATTCCTATTTCCAAGTAAACGTTGGTTCAAGACAAAAGACTCACACCCAGAAATTTAACATTTACAGAAAAAATGATATTTGGAATTTCCAGTACAGTAGTTTTGGTATTATTCATGCTAAGAGAAAGGCTTTTTGAGAAGAATCAGAGTGTTAATTTATTTAAATTGGTTTTTATTATTGTAACGGTTTGGCTCAAATCACTATCCGATGTAGACATAATTGAGTCGTCAGCATAATGGATTACATAGCTAGTTTTAATAAAAACATGCTAGCCGTTTATGTATAAATTATAAATTGCAATGGACTCAATATGCTACCCTGAGGAATACCTAACGTTATTAGTAAACTTTCGGATATCATCCATTCTTACATGTTAATGTCGATTTTGCAGATAATATTTTGATAACAGAGACACTGTTAGGATTAAAACCATATTTTTCAAGTATTCCAAACATAATTTTTGGAGAGATACAATCGAACGCCTTTGAAAGGTCGCAGAAAGTGCTCAAACAATATTTGTCCTCTTCAAAGCAAGAAAGTGCATTGTCAACAAACTGAATAATGGAATCTTTTGTGCTTAATTCAACCCGAAATCCATACTCAATTCTGAATAATAATAGGTTAAATTTTTCAAAAAAGTTAGATATTTCAAAATCTTTTCGAAAAACTTTGAAAACACACGTAGAATTAGATCTGACCTATAGTTTCAGTATCATTTACATTTCCACTTTTTTTCCATTTTTTTCCATTTTTTTCGCACCGCTTTCGTAAGCGGTGCGAAAAAATACCTAGTTATTTTATTATCGAGAACAAAAAAAATTTTAGGGCGCACTTTTTTTATATTTAACTACATAAAAAAATTTATTTAAAATAAGACACGGAATTAGAAAAATTGAATTGAAAATAGAGACTTTTTCATGGTCACTTTTTTAGATTTTCGTTTTTTAATGGAAAACAAAATAATGTAAGTGCGCCATTTTTTTAATTTTCTACATATTCAGTCCCAAGTAAAACTAAATAAAAAGTCCAGTCAAAAAATCAATCTTAAAAGGAATTTGGAAAAAATAAATTGTCAGTTTTTCAGATTTTATTTTTTAAACGAAAGAAAAAATGTACGGGCGCATTTTTTTATATTTTGTTACATATACAGTCCTAATTAAAACTACATAAAAAGTTTACTCAAAATCAAACCCAAAGTCAAAAATTAGAGAAAAATTTAATTGAACTTTCAGATTTTGGTTTTTTAATCAAATACAAAAAAAAATGTAAGGGCGCTTCTAAGTAGATAGTTTATTCAAAATCAGACCCAGAATCAGACAATTAGAAAAATATTGAAAATAGTCATTTTTCCAGATTTTCTTGTTTTAATCAGAAAAAATATAAGGGAGCAATATTTTTATATTTTACTACATGGCAATTCTACATACAAAGTTTATTTAAAATCGGTTAAAAAAAGCAACATCAAAATTAAATATAATTGGTCATTTCTTCTGATTTTATTTTTTTAATCGAAAAAAAAAATGTAAAGGTGTAATATTTTTATATTTTATTACACATATAGTCCGAAGTAAAACTAAATAAAAGATTTATTCAAAATCATACCCGGAATCAAAAAAAATTGGAAATAAATTGAAAATAAATAGTCGCTTTTTCAGTTTTTTTTTAAATCGAAAACAAAAAATATAAGGGTCGCTTTTTATTTATTTTCTATTTATTTTCATTTTTTTACTTTGTATATGATTTTTAACACTTTTGTATATTTTTATTGAGGACAGTATACAGTGTGTAACAAAAGTAAAGCCCTAGCTTTTTAAATTAAGGAGTTAAGTACATAAAAAATTTAAATACAAAAGTTTTTCAGTTAAATTCAATGCATATTTTGATATCTCTAGTTTCTATACAGGGTGATTCTTATATATGATACCAAAGCAGTCTTCCCAAATGGCTGGATAAAAGAATTATTATTTAAATCATAAAAAATAAACATTGATAAAATTTTGTTATCCAACTTTAATTATTTTGGACGCAAATTATAATAACCTTCTTATTATTTTCCTATCAAAATAAAAATATTTTACCCGCAAGAAACGGCTAAAACATTTTTTTTAAATAAAATAATATTTTGTTCAAATAAAACAATGAAATGTTTTAGCAGTCATTTTTATTTTGAAAGGAAAATCATAAAAAGGCTATTTTATATAATTTGCGACCGTCCCAAAAAGTTAAACTTGGATAACAACATTTTATCAATGTTCATTTTTTGTGATTTAAATAATAATTTTATAGACGGTCGTAAAGTACCTACTAAAATTAGCTTTCCATTGCATGACATATTGCCATTTAAAAAAATTCAAGATGGCTGCCGGGTCAAAAATTCGGGAGATAAAATTTTTTTTTCATCTTAAAATATTTGTACCAAGGCCGCATTTGATCCCACCAAATTTCAATTTTTTTATCCAGCCATTTGGGCATGACCGCTTTGGTTCCATACATAAAAATCACCCTGTATATCTTTCTCTATTTAGTTGCTAGAACAACCAACTATTGTTTTTTAAATAGCATTTTTACATTTTCTTTTCACTTTTTAAATGAAGGTATTTTTCTGTATTTGGCATTACATATATTTTTAAATAATAAAAATAATTTAAAAAAGTAAAAATTTTGGAGTCCTCAATTTTACTAAAAATCTCAAAACACTGAATTAACTGAAAAATTTAAGTAAAAATATGTAAAAATAAATGCATTTAATTATGGACTTACAAAAATAGGATACTTATGAAAAAAAAATTCTGAATGAGTTACTTGAATCCTAGAGATTTTCCTGCATTAAAATATGTAAAATTTATTTAGTTACCCAATAATTCTCGTTTATTCGCTTTTGGGGGAGTAAGATTTTCTTTTGTAATCTATTTTTCCGTTGGTAGACTTATTTCCCCATGGAGCTTTTTCTGGAAAATCTTGGTTTCAATGTATTTTATTTGCTTTAGTGCAATATTAGCATATACTTCCTCTTTTGATTGTTTTTTATGATTTAAAATATAAAAATCTTGTATCTCCTAATGATGTTAAAAATTTTTAATTAAAATTTAAAACCATATAAATTTTCAAGTGGAGAATCTACCAAAATTTGTTAAATTTCAGTTGATGAGTTCTTGATTGACACAAAGTAGATATTTACTTAAAAGGCTATAAAAGGGGTATTAATTCGTGGTTTATAATAAATTTAGGCAATAATTACCGTCTGTAAATAAAAAATGAGGAGTCAGATAAACTTGTTGATATTATTCGTTCGCTTTTTGTCTCCTGGCAGCCATTTAAAAGCCATTAAAAATCTCTTAACGTTATTTTGTAGGAGCCCACTTTAGGCCCTTAATAAATTCTTATCTCTTAATCGATTTGTTTTCTTTGTTGAAGGCGCTACAGAAAAACAAAGGTTGTAAGTATTGATCGAAATAAAACACGCGTACGCAAGGGAAAGGAAAAAGGGAAACTTCTAAAATTTTAATTTTCTACAAAATGCATGAATAATTTAGGAATTTGCCTGAGGAATTCCCTCGCTGCTTTATTAGGTTTTAATTTAGAGATGTTTATTTTGGACGTTAAGTGATGTTTTTAAGTGTTTCTCAATGATAATAATATTAAGTTGGAAATAATAACTAAATAATTTACATCGTAAATGACAGCATCACTGGAGGACGAGCTAATTTTAAAATTGACGACGCGGCCAAATGCACAACGATATATTAGCATTTGCTGTCTGGTTTATTTATATGTTTTATAAAAATTTACAACATATTTATATATTTCACCATTTTTTCAAATCAACCTCATATTCCTTCCTTATATTCTACTTACGTTACGCCTTGGCCTGCCAGGTGACCTGATCTAAGCTTTTTATCACCAAATAAATCTTTTAGCCCAAAATAAAATCATGTTTCAATTTATTGTTGAAAGGTATTTTTACCACGTGGAAAGTTGTTTAATAAATAATTTTAAGTAAGTTGGGGCTTTTAATCTCTTAATAAGTAGTTTAAGTTTACACCATAAACAAGAAGTATATAATTAATATGCAGGCTGCGGGAGTTGTAGCAGCTGATAGTGTGGTTGGGACTAATTCCAGTATTAAGACCTGATATTTACACACACAAGATGAGTAATGAACGGATGTCAAAGATTTCGGTCTAGCACCATCTGCAGAATTGGTGAAAACATGTTTTCTGAAAAACTTAATTAAAAGTTGAATTATGTTATTAAAGTTCCTAGTTTCAAGCAAGTTCGATGGAAAGTATTAATTTCTTTTTTTAAATGATTTTCTGGGCGGTTTAAGAAAGGTTTTTATTACTTCTTTTAAGCTGACGTTTATTAAAAGCCAGCAGATATTTTCTACTTAATAAAGTCCTGTAGATTTGTCCTTTCCTCCACGATATTTTCAGAACGTTAGGGCGGATTTTAGATTTTAGTTTAAGTGAACTAAATTTTAACAAGATCCCCTTTAAGCTATCCCAATCCAGCTTAAACATCCTAACTACTTTTTTATTTGATATCTACATTTTTTTATTTTTGTGAAACTTTAACGTTGTTTTTGAAATAAAATTGTAGACTAACGAATACAATTTGAAAAAAAAAGAAACGTATTTTTGTTAGTGTTCGAGAAAGTCGACAATTGGGCCATAACTAAATATAGAAATATCAACACAATAGAGAACTAAACGAGCCGGATACGACAGGAAAAGAAAAATATCTCTACATGCTTGCTGACACAATTAAATTCAAAAAGTCTGCTCTACAAGAAAATACGAGACACGAGTTTTAATTATAGAAAAATTTTATGTTACTATTTATAAATTTAATCAAGTTAAATTAAATATTGGTAATTAAAATTGTTCAACCATATTGGTTGAAGCTTTATAAAGTTGGTCATTAATTTATTCCCGAAGTAAAAGCTTATTACGCGATTAATTATCTATTTAGTCGTTAAACGTCGGTTGTAACAGGTTTCTAGTTAATTTGTGTTTAATAAATATGCTCCTCCTAGATTCATCTCAACTATAGAAAATCTTGTTAAGGCAATATAACGCTGCTAAGCAACATAAGAAGATTACCTACCCTTTTGCTTTTATACAGACATGTACTAATAAATTTTATACTTTGAAGGATTTAACTCAGCATAAAACTTATCTCGAAAAACTAAAGGAAACGAAAATTTAATCAATTACTTCACTTATCTTCCTAATCTTTAATTAGGTATTTTTTAACGTCGCCTTCCCCAAACTTAATAGAAGTTTCTGGATACAAAAATATCTACCTAATATATACATTATTTGATATAGAAATAGTTTTCTTGTTTCATTATCCTGCATAAAATATAGGGGTAACAATTTGGAAACGTAGAAACGTGCTTGGATTTCTGAAAAGCTTTCGGACGAAGCGGGGACTGGTCATTACTATTTATAAAAAATGTCTGTTCATATCCTCCATGAATTATTATTTTGTAGGACTGTATACCGTTTCATCGATAAAGACGTTTCATCATCCCTATTTTTATCGACAAAACTTCTTCAACAAACTATTTCACTATATTTTTAAACGAAACGGTTGTTTCAATGAAACCATAGTCAATGTCGATGAAACGAGGAAGAAATGGATTTGTCGACGAAATAGTAGTGTCGATGAAAAGTCTTCGTCAATCAAATTATGTGTTGATGAAAAAGTCGATTGGATTATGTAGATAGATGTGCGAGTAGTTGCAATCGAGCCTTTCTAAACCGCGACCAGTAAGATTTTTGTCCAAAACCCTAGTTTTAGTAAATTTTTGGAATCTTTAGGAGACATGGTGTTAACTTCTTCTGGAAGTGAAGAAATTTTGTACGAGCAAATACTACCTTTTCATCACAGATGATGTGTTTCAAGGCTTTCCATGCCACAGAATCTGCAGTTTTTTGTAAGTAACTTGCTCATTTTATTGAAGTGATACCTAAACGGGTATCCAATTAAAAGGCATGTAATGAACCTTACTTCGTTCCTTGAGAAGCTTCCTAGCCTTTCGAGGCGCGTAGTTAATAAAGCTCTTCTTGATTTGAACCTGATGTTTGACTACAGTAGGACACTAATATATTCTATTCCAACAGTGAGACCACTTTCCGTCTGTATATCTTGTTGATTCCACAGATTGTCAAATCATCAGCAATTTCTTTACCCTTTTTATCAGGTTGCTTCAAGGATTCACAATATTTCCAGGTAGACTCAGACTTTTAATCGTTGCCTGGCTTTTCATCATGATGCACATCTTTGTTTCTTTGAATCTTTTAGGTAGACACTCTTGGACATATGGGGTGACCACCAAACTTTCTGCTTGGGGACATATTATATACTAAAGGCTAACAAAACCCAATAATAGGATCCATACATACCTTTACCTGTCCCTTATTCTTTTGACTTGGATTCTTCAGTAAACCATAAAGTCTTCAATAAACACTCCAATAAGAGCGCAAAATCGGGATTTCAGAATTTTTTGAAATCCTGTTTTAGGAAACTCTTAAGGCAGCAATCACGGCCTTCCTCCGCACCGGGAAATGTTTCATCAACATTACTTTTTCAGCGTGTCGATGAAACGGCTATTGATAAAATGTCTGTATGGATGAAATAGTAGTGTCGATGAAACACCCTCGTCCATCAAAAAATGCGTCAATGAATAGTGTCGATAATATTTGGCAAATGGGTAAATGGCTGCAAGCAAGCTTTTTTTTACCACGACTAATGAGATCTTTTGCCCACAACTTTAGTTCTAGTGAAGTCCTGGGATACTTAATTGGTTAACAAACCGAAAGGAAAATGTTGCCTCGGAACAAGTATTGCAAGGTATGCAAGCCAATAAGCGGATGAGAGAGGATTAGTTTTGGTTGTCCTGAGACCCCTCATCCCCTCCCGTGATCATAACTATGCGCGAAAATAAAATAAAAATGAAAATATCAAGAAAAAGAGTGGATCTTTGACCATTGGGTTTTTTGGCTATGAAATCACGTCTAGTTTTGACAATATTATTCTGATTATTTCATGCCTTCATCCTGACAAGCGTTCTGATTGGTCCATTTTTCATTGGATTATCGTGATAATTAGAGTCCTACGTAAATTATCAAATCAAACGTTTTGACGTTTACATGACATGTGTTTAAATTTCAAATTTGACATTTGAAGTAAAGACTGACGTTAAAATTTACAATTTTTTTTGTATTTTGCCGAAATAAGGCTTGAAATAATCTATCAAAATACAATTCGTAGGTTGAAATCACTATAATAATTCTGTCGCTTTATTGCCAATTCAATTGTGTGGGTTTCTAGAAATACCACTCGTCCTACGGACTCGTGGTGTTTCTAAGCAGCACAATTTCATTTGTCAATAAATTGACCTGCTCATGTTATAACTATTGATAACTTCTTTTTGGAACATTGTAGTAGACAAAATAAGGTTAGGTTAACTTAACCTGGGGATTTTCAAAAAATTTTGTGACCTCGAAAAAATGCACAATTCCTAGTTTTCAGTTTGCCCTCCCTTAGACGAAATCCTAGATAGGCCCTTGCTTAATATTGTAAATAATCATAGATTTCTTCTTTCCCTAATAAGGGAGTGTCGTCCAGATCCTTCTAATTTCCCGATATCGAAGAACCCACTAGAAGAACCATCAACTCATCCGGATTTACTAGGCACCATCTAACAGTTGAGGGTATACCAGGTTCCTTAGAAGACATGGTCATTATACAATCCAAGTGATCAAATCTTGTGTGACTCACTTGCAGATGATGTGTTCTATGGTCCTCCAGACCTCATAATAAACAGGTTTCTGATTTCTACTTGGCCACCTTATTGAGGTGGGCAGTGACCAGTTAAAAGAACTTTGATAAGCGTTAATGGTTAGGTCAAGAATATTCCTAGCTTCTTCCTTTGATTTGAACCCGACTTTGGACTGCAGTACTACTTTATCCTTTTCCCACCGTGGGATCTCTTCCTATGTGTGTATATTGTTGAGGCTACAGAACGGTTCAGGAACAATTGGTGTTAGTTTTGATACCAATCTTGCCAAATTATCAGTCCCTGTATTCCCTGGTACCGTGATTCCTATACAAAGGTACGTTTGTTCAAGGCTATGCTACTTTAAAGTTTTAATGATTTCCTGGTAATCCATCCGACTTAATATCTGTAGTACTTAAGATGATACTCGGCGAAATGTTTGAAAAGCGTACTTTTCGCTAGTAAACATTGTTTTTTGGACATTTGTAATCAAAAATTTAACGAAAACGATGCCTAGTTCCAATCAAATTGAATTTAGTTTTCATATAGAATTTTTGTTTTTCATGTAGAGTCTATGATAGGGGCGTACTTTATGAATAAAAATAAAAACGCATTATTTTATCATTGTTCAAAAAATATGCCCCTATCATACACTCTACATGAAAAACAAAAATTCTATATGAAAACTAAATTCAATTTGATTGGCACTAGGCATCGTTTTTGTTAAATTTTTGATTCTAAATGCCCAAAAAAAAATGTTTACTAGCGAAAACTACGCTTTTCAAACATTTCACCGAGTATCTTCTTAAGAGTTACTGCTTGGGCAGATGCCTAAGCCTAACGAAATCTGACAATAGAGTTTGTAGATGCGTTTGCCTGTCCCTTATTCCTTTGACTTGGATCCTTCAGTGAACCAAACGGTTTCTAAACGTCAAATGGAGTATCAAAGTCAAATCTATTCGAGATTATGTACGATGATTTAATTGAAAAGTGTAGTTCTATTGCTTCCAAAATTGTCAAGTGGCATTGCCAGTTTCCTCTCACGAGGTTTAATAGTAATATATTTATTTCAAATTGATCAAATACATGATATTGAAATGTCACGAAAGTATTTGAGTTATATTATACAAAAAAAAGTACATAGTTTTAAAATTAACAATTTAATATCTCAGAGTTACCAGTAGTAGTAGGTCATTGTTTCTGTACTTTTATATTATCTGAGAGCTTGTTGTAAAATATAATTGAACTGTAGAGGAAGCTCCAATGGTTTTGTATTTTGGTATGTATATGTTATTTATAACCTTGGCTCTATTCTTTATTGATATCGATGACACTCTAGAGTGGGTTCAGGTTTTCTCGTGCATTTAAGATATTCTGCATGAAAGTGTGTTTTTAATTGTTTGATTTTTTCTCTGCATGTACGATTGCTCTTTTTACGTGAAAAATATATATTTTGCAGAGACAGAGTTAGACCAACACACTGGGCCGAATGAGAGGTGCGAATGCTTATTCTGCATAGTATGATATCTTTAGAATGTGTAGAGATACTGAGCCTTTCAGTTTTTTGTATAATGTAAAATTTAATGCCTTGAATAATTTTTCAGTTCAAATTGGAGTAGCAAATGACTCCGAGAAATTTTACAGATGATTTTGTTTAAACTTTATTTATAGTAATTTTTATCAGCTCTGAAGGTACTTTAGATATTGAATATGGCACTATTACTGATTTTCTTTTATTCGGTACAATACTATTGTTAGTAGACCAGTAGACATCTGTATAGTAGATTCCAGCTTCCATATTCCAGATTTAAGATTCCAGATTCAACGTGTAGATAGGTTTGATGTCAGATCATTAATATACAAAACAAATATGCTACCCTGTGGTACATCACTTAGAATAATTTTATCCTGAGAAACTGCATCCTGCCATTAAACAAATTGTTTCTGGGGAAAGGATCGCCCCTGAATACCATATCTATAATATTTCCAGAAGCAGTGAATGGTTTCGAATGCTCTACTAAAGTTAAAATAGACTGCCACCTCTGGAAATGTGTCCAGCATTTTACCTTTCATCGGCAAGAAGATGTTATCAACACTAGTTTTTCTTCAACACATATGACATTACTTTTCATAGACAACCGTTTCATCGACACTACCTATTTTATCGACAAACCACCTTCTTCGACAAAATGATGAAGATCTGTTGATGAAAATGTAATGTCAATGAAACTCTAGTAGATAAAATATAGTGTCGATTGTGTGTGCTTTTTTTTTGTACGTCATTTTTTGTGGAAGCTTTAATGTTTGTGGTTGTCTCATGTGTGTTTTTTCATGCGCGCTTGTTTCCGGTGACGGTTTTAAACATAGGATGAAAGTTGAATAAAATTTGTGCTAAAAAAGTAGTAAAATTCGTATATTTATTTGTTGGTTTCCATTACAAATTATAACAATAAAATCTGTGTTCCCATAGAACGTCTTGTTTGTTTAATCAAGTCCATTAGAATAACAAACCAAAATGGAACGTCGAAATTACGAAATTACGAATGTTTAATAAACTGGAGCTGACCTTCATCGATTGAAGCTGCATTGAATGAACATTAACCATTAAATTATATTTAAACATTTATTCGGAGAATGTTCCATTCTAGAGTAAAATTAGAAAATGTTTACATTTCAGTCTGTTGTTTGAATAAATATTATTTACAGTTGCGTAAATGCGTAAAATTGATTTGAACAAACGAAGAGTTTGCGTTTAGTTTAACCTTTCAACTTTAGCCTGCCTTCGATTATTCAGCCTAAAGTTAATGTTTAAATTCAATTACTAACTCCAATTACTTTTTCAGTAATTATTATGTATTACACAGTACAACGCCCCAAAATAATAATCCAAAATAATTTCAAGCGTTCGATTATCCAAAATTTCGAAAAAATCAATCTTTTGTGTAAAATTATTTAGGTTACATCAATACACAAGGTTTTAATTGAGCGATAGAGCGTGGAAAAGCTCATTAATTTAAATATCCAACTTTTTATAAATGTATAGATTGGAGAGTATAGAGTATAGATAGAGTAATAAATTGTTAATTGATTATATCGGTGCGATCATACGAGCAAACAATAAATATTAGACGATGCGTTCAAATTTTATTTGAATAGGAGATGAACAAATACCTCGAGTATTAAATCATATTTTATTACACTTTTTATACTCTGAAAGTCTTTGTTGTAAACATGAATTTTGCTGAAATACAGCGACCTTATTGATTTATCGCGGGATATTTTTTGTCGCGCAAAATAAAAAGATTAGATTTATTTAATTAAAAAATTAATTAAAAGTTGGATTACGAATATCGAGTTTTGGAAATTTACAAGAATTTCCACTTAAATAAAATTAAATTTTCTTGCCCCCATTATTATACTAACTAAAGAGTAAGGGAGGGATTATGGAGTAAAGGAGTAAAGTAAATCATGAACCCTCCAATTTAAATAAAATTTTATATCGTTTATCCTCATATCCAATATAGCAGGAAAATAGATATGAGATAAGAAAGTACTCATACGGAAGTAGAAAACGCTTGTCTCGTAACTCGTAACAACCAACAACGATGTTTACGCAGGCATGTTGTTTTATAAATGAGAATGCTACTTTAAATAGCAAGCATAACGATGGCATTTTGCCAACAATTAGAAAAGTTGGGCGGGAGAATGAGCTCTTAAACGTTAAAGAGTATATATGACTTTTTTAATATTACTCTATTCTTGGCAACAAATGCTAAATTGGACGTGTGTTGTTATGACGCTCTAAAACTTTCGTCATAACCGAGAGACTCAAACGTTTATTTTCTTCAGTTTCGAATTTAAGACTTAATACACTTAAAATGATAAAAATCATTACGAATACAAACTGCTCCCATTTGTTTCAAACGCATTCAACTTCTCATTCCTCAACAAAACCTACATTTTCAGAATTATTTACTGCTCTTTAAAATTATAATGAAGAAAGCTTTACATTTTTTATAAGACAAATAACCCCCAAATCTTTTATTACTTCACAAGTGTCGGAAAACTCCTAAGATGCTTCTTTCTTCCACTCAATTGATTTTTTATGTTTTTTAATAGAACTTCACTACATCCACTTTACTCTACTAAAATTTTATAACCAGACCTAAATAATTAATAACAGATGCTATTTTTGTAACACCCTTCTTTTAATTTAGAAATAAGTACTAAAAGTTTTGGAAAAGTTTGGATAAAAAACCGACATTCCAAAGACTCATTTGATCCATTTGTTAACTATTTTTGGAAAAGTTTGGGTATGAAACAGGACTTGTTTGAAAATACATAAACTATTTCCTTTAAAATGTACAGTTGCTCCCAGCTAGAAGTAGGACAAAAGTAATCACGATCGCGTATGCTTTGTCATACTTCGAGCTGGGAGCAACTTTACAAGCATTATACTATTATTATAATTGAACATTCAAAAAACTCATTTGATCCATTTTTGGCTTCCTTTGGAAAAGTTTGGGTGTAAAACCGTTCATGGAGGACACAATTTTGGCCCAAGAACCATCCAACTGCTTTCTTAAGAATTTACAAGCATACTTATGTAATTATTATAAATATTTGTGCATTCAAAAGACTCATTTAATCCGTTTTTTGGTAATTTTTGGAAAAGTTTGGGTGTAGAACAGGCCTTGAAGAGCGCAATTTTTCTTTGAGGACACACAAACTATTTCCTTTAGAATGTACAAGTATAATAATTTTTTGGTTATTTTCAGAAAAGTTTGGGTATAAATAGGGCATAAGTAGCGCAATTTTTGTTTCAGAACACACAATTTCCTTCAATATTTTCAAGCACACTTGCGTTAGTATTATACCTGAATCGGTGAGTCCAAGAACAGTACAAGTCCAAAAATTGGGGTTTTTAGTTAAAATAGCCAAAGTACATAAAATTTGTTCCTTTATAACATAAGCTTAAGAACAACTATGGACTATCATAAAGGCAAAAGTCCACTAAAATGAGCAGAAGAACAGTATTTCTGTTACTAAATTAATCAAAACAAAAATAACATCAAAAAAGTTATGCAATATACATATTACAGATGTAGTTTAATGGTGTGAGGACAAAAAAAAAGAACTCCAAAAAATTCCTTTTATTCAGCGACTAGTTTCGAGTCATATTCGACTCTTTTTCAAGCTTTGAATCAACGGAACAGAGTTTGTTGAGTGTAAAAATTAGAATCACTAGAACTAACATAGGTTCGATAAAAGTTCATATGGATTAAGCCAAATAACATTTAAAAAAATTTTTCATTTTTTTTTTTATTTCTAGTGATTCTAATTTTTACACTCAACAAACTCTGTTCTGTTGATTCAAATCTTGAAAAAGAGTCGAATATGACTCGAAACTAGTCGCTGAATAAAAGGAATTTTTTGGAGTTCTTTTTTTTTGTCCTCACACCATTAAACTACATCCATAATAAATCAAGGACGTTAAATAATGGCATACATATTACAGGTGATATTTTAGAGTTTAATTAACAGATATCTTCTGGAATACGAATACTAACCTTGAATGGACTAAAAACAGTGAAAAAGTAACAAAATGTTTAAGTTATACAACATTGTATTAAACCTGAAGAGAACCTCATAAAAATTTGTATTATTTTTTTGGTGATACCAAATCTAACCTAGTCCAACCACTTTAAGTCTGTACATATTAAAGCTGCATCTTTACAAAACATGAATCTATTATACTTAAATTGATTATCTCAAAATTAACTTTTTGAACTCATACTAATCTTGAACTCACCGATTCACTTGTACATTCAAAAAAATCATTTGGTCTATTTTTTGGGTATTTTTGAAAAAGTTTGGGTATAAAACAGACCTTGAATAGCACAATTTTTGTTTGAGAACAGACAATAAACTATTTACTACACAATGTACATTATACTAACTTAATTATTAAGCTTTTACATTCAAATGACTCATTTGGTCGGTTTTTTGGCTATTTTTGGAGAAGTATAAAATAAGCCCTGTAGACCACATTGTTTCGTCTAAAAATCAACCAACTGCTTACTTAAAAATTTACAAGCAAACTTACGTAATTATTATATTTCTGCATTCAGAAGACTAATTTGGCCCGTTTTTGTCAATTTTTTGAAAATTTATAGGCCTTGAAGAGCGCTGTTTTTCTTTGAGGACACACAAACTATTTTCTTACGTTTTTATTATACTTCAAAAGACACATTTGGTCCATTTTTTACCTATTTTCAGAAAAGTTTGAGTACAAAATAGACTCTGGATAGTGCAATTTTTGTCCTCTTTTTGGACGATTATCAAAAAGGGAAGTGTGTCTGAAAATTATAAGACCCTAAAATTTTTGATTAGCAAAGCAGTTCTTCTTACTCTTTGAAGAATCCAAAATTTTAGCCTTTTCGAGCATCTTATACCAAAAATTTGAAAATAAAAATAACTTTAACATATTTTTTATGGTAAAAAATACCAATTTGGTTTTTTACATTAAAAGACGCTAACATTTGAAGGCTATAATATTTTTTTAACGTAGGGATAAAATGTAGGAATATTTAAAGTCATACAAAAAAGTTCACAAAAAAGTTTGAATAAATAATTGGCTATGGAGAGCACAATTTTCATCGGATCTATTTTCACTTGATAATGCCCATTAAAGGAGATGTTCAGGAAAATTTTAGGCAATTAAAACATTTCTTGTAATATTAAGAATTATTTAATGTATGTAACTACCATATTTTTGCTAAGAAGTGGTCTTTAAAGCTTTTGGCACTTTCATAATTTTGAAATAAAAAAAATTGAAACAAAAAGCCGAAGTTGAGCAATGAGGTATAAGGCCGAATTGGACAAAAGGTCGAATGAAAAAACATGAGACATGGACAAATTACCGACGTTGACGAATGAAATAAAGCCTGTAACTTATCTAATCTAATCTGAAAAGTGAAAACTTTTCGAATACATTTTATAAAAAAAATAAAATTTCAATTTAAAAGTTTTTAGTTTCAAAGGATAAACAGATATTAAATTTTTGTAAATAAACTTTCGGTTTTTTTTTTGAATCGGTATTTTGTCCTTTTTGGAATGTTATTATAAGGTCTTTTGTCCTTATGTCCTTGACTTTTCATGTTTCGGCCTTTTCTTGAATTCACCCATTTATAGTTCATCTTTTTTTCTTAATCAACTTTTTCTCCAATTCAGCGTTTCGTCATTCAGTTTTTTTCTCTTTCAGCCTTTTTGTTGTGTCAGTCTTTTATCGGGTATTTATCGTTCGGCCTTTATCCGTGTCGGTCTTTGGTCCAAGTCGACCTTTTAATATTCGTCTGTTTTTCTTTCAGCCTTTGCTCTTTTTGTGTATTGAAGATATTTTTACAAAAGAAAAGACATAGTTTATAGAAAAAAAATCAGGGTTTTGGAAATGTTTTTAGTACAAAATTGGACCTAAAGGTGCTTTTCTCGTCCAATTGGATGTTTAGGAAAGAATTTCAATAAAAGTTCGCTCTTGAAAATTTTAAACAGTTAAACTATTTGATTGTAAAATCACTAATTTCATTATGGAAATTAACTAGCATATTTTTGCCAAAAACTGGTTTTCCATCTTTTGGCACTTTTTATTAGACATAATTTTAAAATAAGAAAAAAATATTGAAACTAATCTTCTTGGGTACCGTAAATTAAGGTAACTTTAGCCCAAATTTTGGAAAAAGATAGTTTGATCAACGGTTAGTTTTAATTGTATCTCTCAGTTAGTATTAGAACTAACGGAGTAAGGGTGGTAAATACTATTTTACATATTCACCAATTTATGAAAAAATAAAAAAATGATTTTACAGAAAGATTGTAATAATAAAGTAAATACTGTATCACTAGCAAAGGCAATAAATATATGATTTTTAAGTCATAGTATATAAAAATAGGCTGATTGGTTTTTCGCAAAAAAAATGAAAATTTTGAGAAAAAAATCGTACCTAAAAGACGCGTTTCTCATCCAATCGAATATTTACAGAGGAGTAATTCCAATACAGGAACAGTTCACGAACATTTTAAACAGTTTGATCAGACTTTTCAACACATTTCATAAGCCATCTATATTTCAAGATTATATTTTACCTTTTCATATAGGGTTTTATGAAAGTTTTTTGTAATTGCAATATTTTTCTTTATGTTGGGATTAGAAAATCTGATTAACCTGAAGTCTTGGTAAATAATTTGTTTTCACTTCAAGTGTCTGAAAGAGGGCCCAACTATTTGCAGATTTTCACGGATGGATCAGTTAACCCTATTACTCATGCATCTGGTTTTGGTCTTGTCATTCCCTCTAAATTTGTATTTATAAACGATTTAAACTCGACTTTTTCTGCAGAGCTATTTTGGATTTTAGAAGCTATAAATATTTCCAAGGCTATAGGATTATTTTGACGGATTCTAAGTCTTCTTTGGAAAGTATTAAGTGCAAAGGTATTGTTCCTTCCAAGAAATCCAATTTTTGAACTTTCTGCGAATGAGGGTTTTGATTTTGTTCTTTATCAGAATACCAGTCATGTAGGTATTTTAGGTTATGATTTAGCTGATGAAGTTTCTGTTATAAGGTCTTTTGGGACGAATTTTGATTTTGCTCTTAAACTTGATTGTAAAAATAAGTGGCAAAAAATGTGGAATTTAGCAATTCCACTTAGTTTTTATCATCAAATTCAAAGTGATATTCCTTTATATAAAAGATATTCTAAATTTCTTGGTAGAAAGTTTAGTACTTCGTTTTGTAGAATGACATGGGATCACTGTTCATCAGAATAAAATTGGTGTTCTGAATTCTGACCTTTGCACTTGTGGTGAGGTTGGTAATTTACATCATATCTTGTTGGATTGTGGGAATTTTAGATTTTTACGATGAAATAGTTTATGATGAAAGTCAATTTTGTTTGTGGCTGGTAATCAGGGCTTAGTTGCCAAGGACCAAAAAATAACAACGCATAAGAAGAAAAAATAAGATGCTTTAAAGTCGGATCAGAATAAGGGTGGTAAATAATATTTTATATTTTCAACCATTTTTGAAAAAATAAAAATACAAAGAAGTTTGAAGGCATAGTTTATAAAAATACAATAGTTTTAAAATAATACTCTATTTTTTTAGTATTACAAGTATGAAAATAGATTTAAAAGAGTTGGCACTTAAAAATAGACAAAAGATAATGTTTTAGTAGCATGTTCACGCTAATGTAGTTCAAATTTTCCAGTTACAAATCGACGTATTAACATGTGATATTTATAACAAAGCTTTCAAATGTGTTGTAGAAAGAAGGTTAGATTTCAATAATTATTTCTTATGTTCTAAAACTAACTCGAAATTTTTGGCAAGAGAAAGCAATTAAATTTTGAGTCTCGTACTCAGTAGCCTTCTTTTGTTTTGATAAATATTACTTGTCTCCACAAACAATGCGGCACTTAACTAAGCGCCTATCTACTGATTCATTTAACAAATTTAGAATCTTATGACTGCAACTGTGCACATATATCCCATTATTTAACACACACTGTTACTTTAATTTATGAAGATATGAGTTATGTAATTATATTTTATGTTTTACTACATTTTATAGTAACTTACTACGTTTCAATTTAACAAAATTATTTTAGAATTTATTACTATTGTGACAACTCAGTTGGAATTTCTTTTCAAAATCAACCTACTACTTTTTTAGATGACCCAAAAACAATTTTTTATGCATCCCAGTAACAGGACGATTTTTTTTAAACTTTGGGTTTGACCAAAAATATCAATTCTATCTTTTAAGGATAAAAAAAAATAACTTGTGATTCTATTAAAATTTAAAAAAAAAATAATGAAATTTTAAATTTGTCTTGATAATTTTTGATGAAAATTTAAATTTTAATGTAATTATTTAAATTATGAGTGGTATTAAGATTGATTTTGGGTATTTAGGGTGGTAAATTAAATTTAATTAAAACCGCAAATTAAATTTAATTAAAAAATGTAAAATTTATTAGATAATTGTGAAAAGCATGACATTTATTCTTAATCCTTAAATCCACAAGGTTAGATAATTAATCGCTTAACATCGTCGACATTTATTATTAGAACTTATTGTCTTGAGAGAATCAGCTATTTAAATTGACTTTCTATTAATAAATTTTATGCTGTCTTTAATAAGCAACGTCTGGCTTTATTTCCTTGACTTTATTTTATTATTACCAATAAATTTAGAGCCTCCTCAAATAAAAATTGTCATCTAAATTTATATTTTTATTTAGTGATGATAACGTTAAAAAAACTACTTCAAAGCAACAAAATCTTTAAAAACATATTCAATCTTCTTAAATCCTGAAAGGTCACGTATGGGATTTTTATTTTAACTTCAAAAAATCAAGGACATATATTTTTGAAAAGGTCTTTTAAATTAGATAAACTCGTTTTTTGCTAAAATTATTCGATTGTCACTAGCAACTTGTGAATAATACCAACTTGACACAATTAAAACTCATAAATCCATCAATCCTCTTTTCTAAAATATCGTTGTTTTAGAAAAAAAGGCTAAGGTAACCGCAAAAACGTGGAGTAATAAATATACTATATTTTTATATTTTTGCTGAGATGCCAGGAGACATTATTTATAAGAGGATTCAAACAAAAGAATGTAACGTGAACAAATGATGGCAATATTCCAAAACGGTCGAATTGAGTAAGAAGAGGAATTAAAACTTTGTCGTAGACCATTTGATTTACGGCACTTGCGGGACCCTGCACTCTAATGTGTTATGTCTCTCCAAAAATATACGCCATATTATTATTATAAGTGATAACTCGAGTGCGAACTGTTTCTTCGTTATATTTCAAGAGCGCGCTTCACTTTTTTTCTACCTCTGATTTATTTCACAATTTAGGACCTTCTCTTATAAATGGTTACGTGTCTTTATTTTTTAGATATATTAGAATGAAACTCTTCAAGCGAACAAAATAAATTATGAATAACATCTTTATTTATTACCCACGATCAACAGTTTCGCAAAAAATATTTAATACCACTTTATTTACTTACACTCCATCACTTTCATTATGGTAAAACGTTTGTATTACCAAAAACTTGGGCATCAATAAAACAAAAACGTTAGTTACTTAACGATCATCGTTATGACGGCTGAAATACGCTAACCTCTACGTACGAAGTTTTGTAATTCCAGCGCTGGTGCTTCAATTTGTTAGCTTTAAAGTATCTAAATAATTAAAAATCGTAATTTTATTTCAAATTAATCTAAAAGCGATTGAAAAAGAGAAATGTAAATGAAAAATAGCTTCCAATTTAAATTTCGATTCGGTGCGAAAAATTGTTTCCCTTTTAGTGCAGGAAATGAAAATAACAATAAAGCAAACTAAAAATGGGAATAAATTAAACGCCTGCCCATCGAGAAAAGCCAGTTACATCCCCTATAAAAATGCATGAAGGTTTAAAACCCCCAGCCTATTTGCAAACAAAACAATTCTTTCCTTCGCGTTTTTTAAGAATAAACTCGCCTAAAAATATTCAAGCCGCCACAATTTATAAACGCCCCGAATTAAGGGTGTCGTAAAAAAGTTTCTGGATACATTTGAATAAATTTGAGTCTTATTTAACACTAACATTTCATAAATATTTGTTTTCCTTAATACAAGTTTAAAAGGTCGAAAATTTTTTGCCTTTTCTAAAAAACTTCGCTATCTGATGACATTTTGTCTATTTTTTGATTTATTCATATAAATCCCGAATAAAATAAAAATCATTCTGTACCATTTTTTAGCAGAGCGTTTGAGCACTGTCGCTATGTAACGATCGACGTTATAATTTCAACAGGGGAATAATTTTCTATATCCTTGCAGAAGATTATGCACCATCGCTGAGGATTTGCCAAACATAACCTTCGTATCGTTACGTAATGAAAGTTTCATCTCCTGGGGCTTTATTCTTGAAACACTCGATACGCTGTCGCATTCCACTTTCATAATTCTGTCCTTTTTATTTAAGTACGTGGAAAATAAGAGCTTGTTCTTATAGTGTGTCATTGGCGATACATATTGAGTAATTCAAAAGTAAGGCCCCTGGGGATTTCGTATATGACTTTTATCATTCGATCCTTGTCATTCAAATGCAAAAATAAGAGTTTATCCCCTGGGGAGTTATATTCAAACCACTCGACAAGATGTCGTATACGACTTGGCAAGGATACACTCTTATTTTTGCATTTGAATGACAAGGATAGAATGATGGAAGTCGTGTCGACTGGTTCGAACATAACCCCTCTTGATCCCTTTCCTCATTTTCAGGAACAAATTATCCTATAGGAAAAACATCACGTTTCTATGGAAATTTGCCAAAACAACCAATGGAGTAACAAGTATTTTGGCTGAATAAGTCTTTTTTTTTCCGATTGGATATTTTACCCCCGAAAATGAGAATAGTTTCCTGGGGAGTTATTCGTGAATTAATCGATACGATAATACACCACACTTGGTTTTTGATTAGAATGACAAGACTACATATCAAAAGTGGTTCAAGAATATGCCACATTGAGTATATACAGGGTGTCTCACTTTTTTCCAGCAAAAATTTTTTTTAGATAGTAAATGTCATTCTGAACAAAAAGTTTCCTATAAACTATTATGTTTTTCCGATTCCTTAAAAAGTTACAGCAATTTTAAAATTGATAAATTTTAATGATTTTTGTGGAACACCCTGTATAATATTTTTTCTTACTATATTTTTTTTATTTAAATCAATTAATATTTGGATTTTTTATTTGCCAAATTGTTTTTTTTAACATTATTGGTTGTTTTTAAAATAAGTAAACGACGATGTTAAATTTCCCTCGGTAAAATTTAGCATATTATTGGCTTAAAGATATACAAAATCCAAAGCATACTTGATTTAAATAAAAAAATTAAAATTAAATAAAATTTATACAGGGTGTCATTAAATTTATTAAATTTTAAAATTGCTGTAACTTTTTAAGAAGTCGAAAAAACATAATAGTTCATAGGAAAATTTTTGTTCAGAATAACATTTACTACAAAATTTCTTACAAAACCATAATCAAAATTACAAAAAATTCGTTGTGTGTCGGGGGTTAATATAAAAAATCGTTGTATAAAACTTTTTGCGCCTTTGCTGAGGATTTGCCAAACATAACATAAACTGCAAAACGTATAATGTTTACCGTTACGTAACGAAAGTATTTATGTAACGTCACCTGGAGCTTTAATCTTGAACCACTAGACACAATGTCTACTTCGACTTTCAACAGCTGTCCTTGTAGTGTAAGGCACAGGAGTGTTAATCTTGTATGACTAGAAACAATCGTATTCGACAATTATTTTTTTCATTTGAATAACAAATATAATATGCCCCCTTATATTTACAACTTTATATAAAAACTCCCAAGTTCAAAAAGGCGTTTGTATCATTTTTAGAAATAATTTTGTATCGCCGAAATCTTGGGGGCGTAATACAGAAAATTCAATTAGGATTATTACTGCAACTATGCAACCAACTATACTCTGTAGTGTAGTAGTTTTAGATTTCCTAAGTTGGTAAACCTGTTGACATTTATTCAAACTTAAATCTGATCTGTCAAAGTGACCAAAGTGGTTTTTCTACGGATATATTTTACAAATTATTTCTTCAATGCCTTGCGAATTTGATTAAAAGCAGTTTTTCTTTTTTAAATTAAAACTGGCTATTCCAATGCATTCATTTTAACCTCACTTAATTTTACCAAAAAACGCCACCGATGTATTGATTTATTTTCACTGAAGCCAACTGTGGCAAACTTAGGTTCCGAACATGTAAATCACCAGTAACATTCATTTTTGAAAACCCTGTATATACTTTGCCGATAGGTAACGATCTACATTATAACTGCAGCAGGAGACTAATGTTCCAAATCTAGAAATTATTCGACATCATCATTCTTTCCGGGGGCCTTATTCTTGAACCAATTCACACAATGTCGCATTCCACGTTCATCATTATATGTATAATTTTCAATTACATGTAAAAATAAGAGCATGCCCATTTTGAGTCATATACGATATCATGTCGAGTGCTTCAAAAATAAGGCCCCCGGTGTCTTATTCTTGAATCACATTTGAATGACAAGAATATAATTTTCAAAGTCTACATCATATTGTGCGTTTCAAGAATATACCCCCTTTTCATATAAGACCAGGATCCCAATTACAAAAAAATATTAGGTATCTGGGGCCTTATTCTTGCACGACTGGACACGATGTTGCATTCGACTTTCATCATTCTGTCCTTGTAGTGTCGTATACAATATCATGTCGAGTAGTTCAAGAATAAGGCCCCTAGAATGTTATTCTTAAATTACTAGATATGATCGTATAAGACAAATATTTTTTCAATTGAATGACAAGATTGTAATGTCAAAAATCTATATCGTGTCGAGTTGTTCAAGAATATACAGGGTATCCCGAAATTAAGCGGCCAAACTTTAGGAGGCGATTCTACAACTAATATTAAGAAAAAAACTTCCTATAGACATGTGTCCGATTTCGCTTCCTAGGGGAGCTACAGCCCTTTAACTATTGTGACTAAAACTAGGTTTTTTGTCATTTATTTGAAAACGGTTAGTAATAAAGATTTGAAATTTGGTGTGAAGACTAATATGTTTAAGATATAATTTCTCAATTTTTTCAGATTTTTTGAAAGGTCTGAAATTTTTTAAAGGTTTCAAAAAATCTGAAAAAAATTGATAAATTATATCTTAAACGTATTAGTCTTCACACCAAATTTCAAATCTTTATTACAAACCGTTTTCAAATAAATGTCAAAAAACCTAGTTTTAGTCACAATATTTAAAGGGCTGTAGCTCTCTTAGGAAGCGAAATCGGACACATGTTTATAGGAAGCTTTTTTCTTAAAATTAGTTGTAAAATCGCCTCCTAAAGTTTGCCCGCTTAATTTCGGGACACCCTGTATACTTCCTTGTCTTGATATGTAAATTCTAAGATAATTGCTGTATTACCGATGCCTGGAAGCGTATTATAAGCATAGTAGTTAGGTAACGATCTACGTAGGGGGTTAATCTTCTACGTTGTTGCAAAACATGTCGAAAATTAGGTTAACTTCTATAACTGACACGATCACATAACGAAACTATTTATGTTTCATCTCCTGGGGGGCCTGTGTCTATATTCTTGAACCACTAAACATGACATCGCATTCGACATTCATCATTCCGATCAGGGTAGTTATTCTTGAACCATTCGATACGATGTATCATTGTACTTTCGTCATTATGTCTTTTTCATGTACATCAAAAAATAAGAATCACTGTTGTAGTTTACAATATTAAAACAAGACGATATACGTTGTAATTGTTAAAGGGGATTAATCTTCTATATCGTATATCGTTACAGAAGATTCGTTGATGATTTACCGAACACAACCCAACCTTCATAATTGATTTCGTTACTTAACCTGGGGCCTAATTCTTGAACCAGTGGACACGATGTAGTATAGGACTTTCATCATTCTGACCAGAGGTGGAATTCTGTAACATATAACGTAAGTGGATCGTTTGCTGCATTACTGTGATTACGATTTTCTTCTCGCTTACAAGTGGTGAACGTTGTTGTGTATAAGAGGGAGATAGAAAATATCTAACAGTCAACTCATTACCGAGAATAACTCGATTTTGTTAGAGACATCCACCTTTGGAGTGTTATTCTTAAATCCTACGTCAGGTTCGTATACGACTGGACAAAGCAGATTGTTATTTTTTATTTGAATTACAAGGATAGAATGATGAACATCGTATACGATATGGTGTTAACTGATGTAGAAGTTTGTAACCCTTGACGTCGGTTTAGAGTTGACTCGTTAGTTTACACATCAATCCATGTGAGTAGAAGCGTGACGAAAATTGTTACCATGGTAATGTAGTCAACAATCCACCGTTCTCAGTACGTTAGGCATTATAAACTTCCACCTCTGGTTCAAGAATATGCCCCCTTGTCATTCACACGAAAAAATAAGACTTTATCTCTGTAGTATTGTATGCGATCGGTTCAAGAATAAGGCCCCGGTAGCAATTGGCTACGCTACAAAATTCTTTACTCGATTCCATATAACGCTACGTTCGCTACGCAACGTACGATTTTGTAATTGTATAAAAACATGTAATAACTTATGTTTTATGTAATTTTCGTGATGGTTTTATGTTTGAGACGTTTTTGATGCAATTGGGCATAATTGAATAAATTTTTTAGCGTATAAGGTTCTGACGTAATTCAAACGAGACTCACGTGTAAAAATATCTATTATACACGCGTTACCGAAAAATGCTATTGATGATGTCGTTACGTGTTCGGTCTAAAAATAGGGTGTGCATTTGTACATGAGGCAGAGCAATTGCCGGAAAACGCTCATTCATAAATGATGATATACGTCAACTCGAGCAACTTGGCTGAAAGATAAATATTTTATTTAATTGTGTCAAAAGCGCAAACATCAACTTTTATTATAAATATAGTGTTTATTATTTTGCTTTCCTCAAACTAAAAGATATGGCTTTTAAGAATTTAAAACAGTAAATAGTTTTTATTAATTTTCCAACGGAAAGATTCTTGATCTCGGGAAAAACAAAAATTTAGTTTTATGTCCTTTGGCTTGTTTTATCGTATTGCAAACGACATTACATGACATCAAACATGAAAAGCGGAAAATATTCACCAAATAAATACGGGCTTCTCTAACTTAAACATATCGTCAAAAGAATTTATGTAATTTCAAGTGCACTGGATTTTGATTATCGATCTGAGAAATAAGCTTTATGATTTCTGAATTATCGAAGTTATCAAAAGTAAATTGCTTGTACCAGATTAAATTTGTCGTGAATCCCAGAGATATATCAAAACGAGCAATAATTTATTTGAAATCGCTTTAATTATCCTTGTAATTCTTTATGTCTATTCGTTTTAAACTTATGGCCTAAAAGTTTCAATATTTTTAGAATTTTTTCTCAAAAATTGATCAAAACGGTTTGCAGAAATCTAAATTTTTTATTAATTTGCACAGGTTTCAGCTTCCTACCATTTTTTTTACTTTGAGATATGAATAAATGTCAAAATGTCGTGAAATCACGAAAGCCTAATATAAGTTGATGTAGCAATGTCAAGTTTGCCGCAAGTTTTGTAAAGGTGGCAACGCTGTAATAGGTAACCAAATATTGTCAGTTTTTTGGTTGAGCTATATAAAATTTTATTTTTCCAAAAAGTGGGTGAAGGTTCATGGATTTTATGGTGATTGTAGTTGTAATAATACAATAATTACTAGTAATAAAAAGTTTTTTTTATAAAAGTAGCATAAAAAGTCTTTGATGATAAAAATAATTCGCTCGTAAAATTTGAAAGAGCTTAAAATCGAAGATTGAAAAAACTATAACTTTAATTGCGTGATAAAATTGAAACGTACAAATATTTGAAATTGCTGCTCGAAAAGCTGCTCTAGACATAAAATATAAATCGGGCGTGTTTAGGTTGTCATTATATGCGTAAATATTTGCCTCGACTCAGAATATTCAATTTTTATACTTGAGAGCTTGAGACTTTAAGTGACGTGTTGCACGTGCTGCACTTTGGAGCATTTTCAACATGAGTCAAGCTTTACACCGCGCCGGCGCTACATTTTTTGGCACACTTCACCACGAGACAAACTGGGTTAACTATCCATCACAACTACACCTGTTCATTTTTCTTTTAACCCATTATTTTTATTTATTTTTCTATTGCTTGCCCAATCTCTTGTTCCAAATTTTTGCACTACTTCATCCTACGAAACTCATTACTCACACTATCAATAAAAAGATCCACTCGATCATAAGCTTTTGTGACGATCAAAAGATTGTATCAAGCAAAAGGTTGGATCGATCAAAAACTAGCTCGATCAAAAGGTTGGGTCTTGGGTCGATCAAAAGATTGTGTCGATCAAATGGTTGGGTCGATCCAAAGGTTTGGTCAATCGAAAGGTTGTATCGGTCAAAAATCCAATTTATGGAGATCCTTATAAATTATAACGTTTATTTCGATAAAACGTGGTCTTTTTCGTGTGTAGTGACTATTTAATGTCAATTTTCTTGAATTTTCCTTCTCGATGAAATGGTTTTTGATGTTGAAAAAAGCTGGAGTTGATGAATAACTAAAGTCGATCAAACGTCTATTAATTGACAAAAAGTTGTTTCAATTTTGGTATATTTAAATTATTCAATTCCAAAATAATGATGACGGAAAGGCTCCATAAATGAGAGGACTTAAATTTGTAACAACGTTGCAAAATTAAATCATTTACCCAAGTGGGTATATCTGAAGCCCAACTTCATCTTAAACTTATGAGGAAACCTCTAGTATCAAGAGAATTATTCGGTATGTGGAACGAAAGCGTATTTCTTCAATTACATGAATCTCACAAAGATTTCATTAATATTTACTTTTGATAACTTGTGCAGTTAATCAATCTAAAAGCTCGGTGGTTGTTCCTGATCTGAATCTGACTTGAGTTACTAAGAGCATAAGGCGGGAGTAGCATTCAAATTAGATTAAACCTTTTCGCGCAATGTTTGAATTTGGGAAAGCCGTGTTGTGTTTCTTTGACTATTTTCTCATTTTATGTTTCCTGTATCGTACCATGCAATGTCGCATGCAATATTACATGCCGCAGGACCACGAAACGCAATTTTCTTGTTATTATATGCATCATGCATCGTTTTATTCGCATACTTTGAAAGGTGTAGAGATACCAGAAATTTTTATCAAATATCTATTGCATAATTTATGATCGGATAACATTTTATAAGGATAGAGGTTCACATTAATATTTTAATTTTAATAAACATTTATGCAACCAGGATTACACTGTATGTGTAGTTTTCATAAAAATGTAAAGTGAGTTGCATAAATATAATATACAGGGTGTCCCACATTCTTGGGGACTCTTCGTAGAGTACTGAAAAATACTAAAAAAAATTGATATGAGAAAAGGTTTAAAGTTAATATTTTTGAAAAGATAAAACCCCCAAACAAAAACATTTTGAAAGAGTATGATTAAAGAAATATTTAATTTATACCATTATTAATTAATATAGATTGTAAAAAGTTATTACGAAAAATAAGATTTTTTTCTTTATTTTTGAATATCGTGAAAATGAATGTGACAACGTTATTTCATCAGAATTTTAATTTTTTAAATCCAGTTAAGGTCTATTTGTGTTCAAAGATTTAGAAAATTATAGGATTCGTGGCGCTCGGTTTTAAGAAAGGGCAAATCTTAAATTTTAAATCTTAGGTCTTAAATCATAAGTCTTAAGGTTATACGGAGTCAAATGTTGAAAAACCGACGTTTTTACCTTTCATGAATTTTTTTAAAAGTGTTTCGAATTGGAAAGTCAAAAAAATAAGAAAATACCAAACTAAATTCAGAATTTTACTTTCATTTATAATTTTTGTTATTTATGTATCTATAATTACATTTGTGTAATTTTGCAAGAAAAACTTCTATATTTATATTTAAATTTTTGCAAAACTATGCTCGTATAAATCTAGATAAATGAAAAATAAAAATTGCATATACAAGTACAATTCTTACTTAAGTTCGGTATTTAATTACTTTTTTTAGTTTCCAATTTGAAACCCTTCAAAAAAATTCAGGAAAGATAAAAACATCGGTTTTTCAACATTTGAGTCGCTATCACCTTAAATCTTTGAGCATAAATATAGACCTAAAGTTAAGTTTTTTTAGAGAACAATAAAACCTAGTGCAGATTAATTCAGATGCAATTAAATGTTGCCAAATTTTCGTTTCACAATTAATTTGGGGACATCCTGGATAATCTGAAATAGTGAAAAGGAATTGTAAATGAACACCATAAAATATTAGGTAAATTTTGTTGGGTTTGAAAGGTCACATGAAATGATCATAAATTACTTAAAATTCTAATTAGTTTGTTCGAAATAATTAAAAACATCACAATCTTCTATTTAATATGAAAAAGATGGCAATTGCAAAATCAATTAAAAGAAAACATTGATTAGTTATCAAAGTCAATTGAAGAAAAAGCTTGATTGGTTGATTTGTGAGTGAATTTTTGAAATGAGTCATAGAGTATTTAAAATTCTAAAAGATTTGTTCAAAAGAATTTAAACAATTTTCTGTTTTTTACAACAATAATTGAAAAATGCAAAATAAAGGAAAACATTGACTGGATTTCTGTAAAAATTAGTAAAATCTATGTTTTGATGTTAAAACCAAAACTTCATCTTAAATTGCGACAATTTATGAGAGATTTTTTTGAGCTCTAATAAATTTGTACGAAAGGATTAAAAATCATGATTTTCTGTTTAATTCAAAAATAAATGACAAATCCGAAATTGAATTAAAAAATCGTACTCCCATATTTTTATTTATTAAATTTTTTGTGAATATTTTGAAGTCATAGATTACTTAAAATTCTAATTTAAAAAAATGTATTTAGTTAAAACTAAAATTTCATTGAGACAATTCTAATGAATTTTTTCGAAATAAAAATCACAATTTTCTACTTCAAAAATTTGATTTATTACATTTTTTCATGATAAAACCAAAAATTCTTCTTAAATTGCGAAAGTTTTTTTTTAAGAAAATATTTTTAATTTAATCGCCAAGAAAAGTGAGGATGAATTTTAGTTTTTTCAAATAACAAAACTTGATTAAAATATTAGAAATTTTTCATAATACAGGGTGTTCCATAAATGGCGTAAGAGGTCTTCAGTATATTGTTGACGAACTTGTAGTGATCCTCAGAAAAATAGTAAAAAAAATTATTGACCAGTATTCTTGAGATATTAACTATAAACTAAATGGTAAATTTGGCAAAATTGGTAAGTTTGTGAAATAATAACTTAAAATTCTATGATAAAACCTAATGTCACATGTTTTGATCACAAATTGGGCTATGAAACATAGAAAGGGAATTGTATTTACTAGATAAAAACAACTATAAAAATTGTTCGAAATTTTGTCCATGCGCACTGTTACTAATATTTTGTTGAAACCTTTGTAACATTTGAAGTATTACAGTTAGGATAGTATTTTGGATTCTATTAATCAAGTCTTCCTCATTAAGCACGATAATGCGGTATAGAAAAGATTTGATATGACCCCACAAAAAATGATCAAGTACATTACGACCTATCCAACTTCCATTCTTTCTTCATCTAGCTGAATTCACATATTTGCAGCTAGTGAAAGATCATCAAGACGATCTTCCAGGTCATTTATCAAAAAGTCCAAAAAGTTTTCTCCATTTAATCGAGGCAGTAATATTATTGGACCCACCAAATAATTCTCAAATATCCCTGCCCATACGTTTACACTAAAACGAATCTTTATGTAAGTTAAATTCGGATTTTCAATTGTGTAGAAATTACTATTGTGTTGGTTGAAAAAGCCATCTCTCAAAAACCAGTTGCAATAATTTATCCTAAGTAGTAAGTCATTTGCTCCAGCATGTTGATATTCAAAACTGGAGCTAACATTCCAGTTTCTCCACTTCTCCGATCAAGACTTCAAGTAACATTAGAAGTTAGATGTCTTCTTGTAGCATACCTTTGACTATAGACTCTCTCCTGCTGCTTCCTTTGAGTTATCGTAGCATTCGCCAATAATCTTCAATATATCTCTGTATTTCAGATGAGTGTAAATAATTTTATCAACCTGAGATTAATCTTCAGGGGCGGACTGGCTCTTTAAAAGTTACCGGGGAAAATTTCAGCGGCCCCACAATTTAACGGCCCCACGCCCCACACAGAACCGTATCTAGGTTCGATGACGCCCGAGGTTAGACTATATTGTAAATTTTGATTCGACTACACAAACATGAAATTTTATCATTTTCGATGGGGGGCTGAACCAAAGCCCAAAGAGCGCCGCAGGCGATATTTTTTTAACGTTTCCAAGGTCATCCATTTTCAGCGCAGTTTAAAGACTTTTTGGTGCCCTGGGCTAAAAAAATATTTCTTGCTGGCAAAGATAATTTTTGTCGTCTACGTAAAAAAATCGATTTTATCTCAGAATTCTTAGGTTTCTATATTTAATTAGTTAAAAATATGTGCACTGTACCGTCAATCTGATAAAAGTTGCGCCGCAGGCGAAAATTTTCAAATTTTCAAGGTCATGCATTTTCACAAGGGGAGGCTGTCGAGGGTAAAAAGATCTTTCTTCGTATTAAATGGCTTTTTACCGTACAGAAAATCAAAGTTTTGTCAAAAATTTAATTTTATTTACAGACCAAAAAGTATTTTTGGTTTTTACCATTAAAATCAGTTTACATTTGGCGCTCCTATAGCTTAATTATGGAGCCTTGACTTACTAAAAATATCCGATATTACGTTAAGATTTTGGCGCCCATAAAGATCGGCGCCTCATGCGTGATCACAGGATGGCCAGCCCTAACTTGCGTTAATTAAACAAACACATATATAAATGAAATTTACAAAGAAAATCTAAATTTCCTCCATGTACTGTAAATTTTTCCAACAAAATGGCCTGCGGCCCCACGTAGGCCGCGGCCCACCGGGGTTTCCCCGATTAGTCTTATGGCCAGTCCGCCCCTGTTAATCTTGCACTAAATGGAAATCAAAACAATAAAAACTAATTTAAATGAACAAAACGGGAACGTTAAAAAATTAAAAAACTTTAACTCATATTTTGAAGATTATAATCAAGAGGATTTTTTTACTAGTTTTCCAAGGAGCCCAAGAAGGTTCCCAACAACGTACTGAAGAGCTCTTAAAAAATCATAAACTCGGTGAGGACCTAAAAATTTTGGTTTTGATTCCACATACATTCCAAAGAGCCATCGTCCTTTAAAGATCCTTCAGCCAAATTAAATTAAAAACAATTATTTGCAAACAAAAATTTTTATTGTACTATTTAGTCCATTTTCTGAATGGGAGAGTAGATGGAAGACATAGAAAGTCCAAAACTTTTCTGTAAATTTTTTGATCATTTTCTTCCTTCTGGTTTTGATGGTTTGATAGATTTTATTTGAACATCAGTTTCATAAAGATGTACATTGCTGAAATTGAAATTTCGGAAATACATGGATCTTTGCTTCCAATTACTGATATTGTTACCGCTGTGGTTTTCAAGACAATTTAATTGCTAAGCTGGACCCCAAGATATTTCATGAAAAAAAAAATTATGCTAGTTAGGTTTTTGAGAGTGGTTGAATATTAGGTGGGTGGGATTTTTTTGGGTTAGGTAATAGTTGTCATCTTTGGAACCAAGTAGTAACTTCGTTTGTTAGGGTTTGTAGCTTCTGTACAGCGTTTTAGAGCTTTTTACAGTGTGCTATTATTAATGAATCATCCACAAATTGAAGCCAATATCCCTTTGAATCAAATTTCTCTGGATCTTAACTAGAGATATCATAACAAAATATGTTGAATAGATCTGGATTGAGAGTGGATCCTTGAGGCACCCCTTGTTCGAGTATAAAATAAAAATATTGTGTACTATTTACTTTCACAGTTATGCTTCTGTTTTTTAAGTAATCATCTAGAAATTACATTAAATATTTTGGGCAATCAAGTTGATTGAGTTTGAACAGCCCATTTTACTTCTTTGGCTTTCGAATCATGATGACTGTTCCTGTATTGATACCATTGAGATACATTGGTTAAATATAGCTAGTATAAATTTCTGTATTTTTGGTATAAGCTGCCTTAGTGTTGACCTGGTCCTATTAAAACCAAAAAATTTAGGTCACTTCAAAGATTTGTTATAAAAATATACAGGGTGATTCAGACCACACGTGCCACCCATTTATCTCGAGAACGCGATATCGCACATCACTAAAATAAAAAACTTAATTACCAAAGTGAACCTAAAGAATCCCTTGGTGAACCTATTTTTTTCCGGAACAACCCGGAACTATCCGGAACTTTGATTTTTTAAATGACAACATAGGTCGAGTTTGGTATGGTTTGATAGGTTTTTTAAAAACAAATAATTTTTATTAAAATATTTTTTTAATATTTTCCTTAGTTTAGAATTTATTCGAAAAACAAAAAATAAATGTTAAAAAAAATTATTGCATATTTTAAAGAATTTTATAAATTTATAAACTCTTTCTACAAATTCTAATGTTTTACCAACTTTAAATATCATACTTGTTCATATTTCAACAAAATTCTTCAAAATATGCATTAATTAATATTTACTTTTTTTATCATTTTTTTTGTTTTTCTAATAAATTCTAAAGTATGGAAAATATTAAAAAAATATTTTGATAAAAGTTGTTTATTTTGAAAAGACCTATCAAACCACACCAAACTCGACCTATGTTGCAATTTAAAAAATCAAAGTGATATCCGGTTCCGGATAGTTCCGGGTTTTTCCGGAAAAATATAAGTATGGTTTGATAGGTCTTTTAAGAACAAACAACTTTTAGAAAAATATTTTTTTAATATTTTCCATAGTTTAGAATTTATTCAAAAAACAAAAAAAAATTGTTAATAAAGGTAAATAAAAATTATTGCATACTTTGAAGAATTTTATAAATTTATAAACTCTTTCTACAAATTCTAATATTTTATCAACTTTAAATATCATACTTGTCCATATTTAAACAAAATTCTTCAAAATATAAAATAATTTTTATTTACTTTTTTTAACATTTTTTTTGTTTTTCGAATAAATTCTGAACTATGGAAAATATTAAAAAAATATTTTCATAAAAGTTATTTGTTTTTGAAAGACCTATCAAACCATACCAAACTCGACCTATGTTGCCATTTAAAAAATCAAAGTTACCTCCGGTTCCGGATAGTTCCGGGTTGTTCCGGAAAAAAATAAGTTCACCAATGGATTCTTTAGGTTCACTTTGGTAATTAAGTTTTTTATTTTAGTGGTGCGAGATAAATGGATTGCACGGGTGGTCTGAATCAATTGTTCTATGAAACTACATTTTTATGTTTTAGATTACGAGTATAACTCCAAAACGAATAGTTATATCAAAATGAAAATTTTCTTGACATAAAGAGCATTTAAATGGCTTTAAAACAAATTATGGGGCATAAAAAGCGAATGAAGTCTTTACTATAAAGTGTTAATTCTTTTTTAAAACTACACAATTTTCATAAAAATATTCTGCGTATTAATATTATCAATCTTTTCAAAATTAAAAAAAAATCACATGAATATGAAAAATCTAAAAAGGAGTTTTCTATTCAAATAAGTAAGATTGAGGACGAAAATAACGTTACAACTTTATAAAAAATTACTATTATTTTGGGGGGAAATTTTTTAAATAATTAAAAGATATTTAAGGTATAATATGCCAATTTTGGTGAATGTAAGTAAACATTTTATTGAGGTACAATTTTTTAAGGTTCTTGCATTTATTTAATAAAGAAATTAAAAAAAATAAATAAATTCTGAAATTATTACGAAATGAGAAGAATGAAGGAATGAGTTTGTATTTTATTGAAAAAAAAATCATTTAAGAAAATTTTCAGGAAAAATAAAAAGTAGCATCTTTTTTAATTTAAAATCTACTAAAATTGTTATATTAAAAATATAATATTCTTTTATGGCAAAGTAAAATGGAGATTACCTTAATTAAATTTAAAGAAAAAACGATGCCCGATTTAATTACTATTAAAGTCAAAGCTTTCATAAATTAAGCACAAAATGAAAGCGCGGCTACTTCTTTTATAAACAGTTCGCTACCTAATCTTCTTGTGCATGGCCTAATTCTGCAAGAAATTTAATAAAATTTAATTATTAATATTCAAGTTATACACGAAATTATAAAAATAAATAGAAGAAATATTAAAAAAAATTATTATCTTCCATCCCTCGCTTTATTTCATGTAATAAAGCAGGGATTAAATCGAGAAAAACGAAAAAAGGACAATATAGATAATGGAAATATTTTAAATTCAATATTCTCCCCATCGTAAATTGTATTATCGGTCTTTTTATACAAAAAAACTGCGTATCTTTTATTGAACAACAGCTTATTACTCGAAAAATAAATAAAAATAAGAAAATTTTGCTAAAATAACAAGACATTGAAAATGATGCGAGGAAAACAAACAAAAATCACCCATCCACCATCTCTAAAAAGAAAAGATATAAATAACGTCGTAAATAACATACGCAGAATCGGCAAAAATCAATATATCCCCAAAGAACGGTCGCTATAAAAATTTCAAACCCGGCCACCATTTAAAAATAACAATAAATAAAAATAAAGTTGCGCTTTTATCTTTTTGTTCTAAATAATGACCCCATACTACGCCACTTGTAACACCCTTTGTCTAAACATTAATCTTCTACCTTTCACCTTAACGGTATTGATTCCAGTTTACAAAGAGGGAAATAATTAAAAGTTTGCCTTTATAAAAAAATAACGATATTTGAGTATCAAATCCTAGAACACATCCATTTTTAACAAGATTTTTTACTAAAAACATTCAACATTTTTTTCAAGATTAAATTAGTCTCGTTACAAATTTAGTTTTACGATCATTTTTTTGTAATATTAAATACAGGGTGTCCCGAAGAAATAACAATTTTCACAATAAGGATTAAATTATTCATTTTGCTCCCTTGATGCATTAATAACTGTTTCTAAAGAAGAATTGGTAAATATAGTGTTTGCGCTTGGTGAAGCTACTATAAATCCTCTTCTGGCTATCAGAATTTATAAAGGACTATATCCAAACGCCAGACAACCAATAATTGAAGCAATGATGGAGCGTTTTTACAATTTAAGCAGTTTGTTGTACAATAAAAAACTACTGACTAATCAAAGTTTTAGCCCAAATTCTGTTCTGGACGTTTTATTGATCGTGGAAGAAAATCCCTCGATTAGTACATGAAAACCATCCACCCAGACTGATGTTTCAAAATCTTCAGTCAATCAAAACATCGATTTCTTCCATTTTATAGTGAATTCTACCAGACACTGTATGGTAATGACATCGAGAAGAGAGTGGAATTTTCTATTTTGATACAAAACATGATGACCGAGGATGTTAATTTAATTAAACAAAACTTTTTTAGAAAGGAAGCCACCTTCAAAAACTGTCAACAGGCATAATTTGAACTATTACGCAACAGGAAACCCTCACTGGGTGCGCAATATTGATCATCAAAATAAATGGTCCTTAAATGTTTGGGGAGGAATATTGGGCCTCGCTATTTTAACCTAAATTAACTGGGAAGATGTACCTTATGTTTTTAAGAGATTCACTCCCATTATTATTGGAAAATCTTGACTTGACAAGAAGAGACATGTGCCTTCAGCAAAATGGATCCCCTGTACACTTTCATCGGATTGTTACACAATATTTAAATAATTGGCTACCTCGTCACTAAATTGGGTGAAATGGGCCTATAAATTGTCCGCCCAGATCTCCTGACTTAACTCCCATAGATTTTTTTCTTTGGGGGCATGTAAAATGTTTAGTACATCAGACTCGACCCACAACATGGAAGACCGAATAATACGAGCATTTCAACCCATTACACCAGTATTCTCAATATTGTCAAACGTTCATTTGTACATAGACTTAATATCATGAGCAAAATGGGCAGATTTTTGATCAGTGGCGGATTTACCTATGGGGTGCCCCTAAAACATGGCATCATAATAATTAAAAAATAGAATAATTACAAAAAATAATTTTTATATATAGGGTGGTTCAGACCACCCGTTCCACCGATTTATCTCGAGAACGCGTTATCGCACATCACTAAAATAAAAAACTTAATTACCAAAGTGAACCTAAAGAATCCATTGGTGAACTTATTTTTTTCCGGAACAACACGGAACTATCCGGAACCGGAGGTAATTTTGATTTTTTAAATGGCAACATAGGTCGAGTTTGGTATGGTTTGATAGGTCTTTCAAAAACAAATAACTTTTATGAAAATATTTTTTTAATATTTTCCATAGTTTAAAATTTATTCGAAAAACAAAAAACAATTCTTAAAAAAAGTAAATAAAAATTATTGCATAATTTGAAAAATTTTGTTGAAATATGGCCAAGTATGATATTTAAAGTTGATAAAATATTAGAATTTGTAGAAAGAGTTTATAAATATTCTTCAAAATATGCAATAATTTTTATTTACTTTTTTTAACATTTTTTTTGTTTATCGAATAAATTCTAAACCATGGAAAATATTAAAAAAATATTTTTATAAAAGTTGTTTGTTCTTAAAAGACCTATCAAACCATACTTATATTTTCCGGAACAACCCGGAACTATCCGGAACCGGATATCACTTTGATTTTTTAAATTGCAACATAGGTCGAGTTTGGTGTGGTTTAGGTCTTTTCAAAATAAACAACTTTTATTAAAATATTTTTTTAATATTTTCCGTACTTTAGAATTTATTAGAAAAACAAAAAAAAAATGTTAAAAAAAGTAATTAATAATTATTGCATATTTTGAAGAATTTTATTGAAATATGGACAAGTATGATATTTAAAGTTGGTAAAACGTTAGAATTTGAAGAAAGAGTTTATAAATTTATCAAATTCTTCAAAATATGCAATAATTTTTATTTACTTTTTTAACAATTTTTTTTGTTTTTCGAATAAATTTTAAACTATGGAAAATATTAAAAAACTATTTTTATAAAAGTTATTTGTTTTTGAAAGACCTATCAAACCATACCAAACTCGACCTATGTTGCCATTTAAAAAATCAAAGTTACCTCCGGTTCCGGATAGTTCCGGGTTGTTCCGGAAAAAAATAAGTTCACCAATGGATTCTTTAGGTTCACTTTGGTAATAAAATTTTTTATTTCAGCCATGTACAATAACGCGTTCTCGAGATAAATGGGTGGTACGGGTGGTCTGAATCACCCTGTATATATGTATATACTGGTGCACAGTAGCCAGAAGATAAGAAAAACGAAGACACTATCAATCTGGTGCCCAAAAGGCTAAAAAGACCAAGGAAAAAGAAGAAACTGCAGAACAGGCAAAGAAGTTATGTCAAACGTCCACTTCCAGTGTTTCTTCAGATTTACTTTTACAATCAACATAAACAGAAATTAGTCAAGAAAATTTTTGTAGACAAAGAGAACTTAGGTTGTGTTAATCAAGAATATATTGCAGTTTGATCCAAATAGACCAGGAGTAGGAGATTTTGTGTAATAGAATTGTGTCGGAATGGACTCCATCAACTAAAATTTTGGTATACAAAATGTGTTAATCTAAGCAGACCTTAATGAACAAACCAAAAAATATCAGAGATATAACTTCTTTAAAAACAAAGTATAACGACAGAAAAGGTAGTTATTTCAGAAAATTAAAATAACATGATTTCTATCGTCATAACAAAAATGAGATAATGAAAAAATAGACTGGTTAATTTTTCTGAATACAAGTTGTTTTCCAAATCAATCACATCTCACTTTATAAGCGGTTTCCAAAATTGGAAAACTATTTCCGTTTTTTGGAGAAGCATGAAGTTACAAAGGATCACATATCTGTTGTGTTAAGTTTATTCAACCAGCATTCAAAAGTTAAAAGAATTGACAAACAATTTCTGATACAAATAGAAATGGAAGAAATTTATTGAAGAAAATTACAACACAGAATTTTGACCACAAAATTATTAACTATTGGCTTTTAGGGGTCACGATGAGAGTAATATTAATCTTATTCAATTTGCGATGAATTTATATTACTTATGTAAGATTAAAGCCAGTTAATAGCTGGAAGAAAAGGTGATTAAAATGTTGAAAGATAATGACAGCGCTAGGAGCCCCAAAATTCCTAAAATCCGCCACTGATTTTTATGTTAACTAAATGAATAGTATGTCCCAGGAATCCTCTATATAAATGGAATAGTATGTCCCAGGAATCCTCTATGTAAGTGCTTTGGTGCATCTAGGTTACTTTTTATTTCAAAATTCAGAAGAATCAAAAATATTACCAATGTCAAAAATTGTGAAAATTTTGATACATAATTGTGAAAACTATGAAATTTGTGAAAATTATAAAAATTATCAAATTTATGAAAAATTTTAAAAAAATTTGCTCTGAATTTTTTTACTTTTCACAATTTAATTAATATCTTTAAAACTATTCAACCCAGCAGAACATTTAATAGGATAAAATTCGCCCCGTCACCTGCCCCACTAAATTTCGTTAAAATTATTATGATCTGTTGAAAATTGGGTCGTCCAGGGCCGTATTTGTTGTAAAATTTTACAAAAATTTTGCGATTTTTTTAGAAAAAAACTAATAAACCGATTTTAACGGAATATTTTTTAAAATGAATCCTTGCACGATGCTTACCTTCGGTAAAAATTTCAAATCGCTAACTTTCATAGTTTTGGATTAAAAAAATAAAAACCGATTCACATGAAAATTTTCAAGCCTACAAGTGAAATTTTTTTTTTCGAATATTTTGAAGATCAACCCCGCAAATGAAAGATTATAAAAACGGATGAAGTTGGGTGGTTGGTTGCCCCCTAAACCTCCCCAACAAATTTTTACACCCCAAAAATTAAAGAAAATTGGGCAAAAGTCGACCATTTTGATGTGGCTCGTGTAAGGTCAAATTTTAAGTTACCATCACAAAATATAGTTATTCCGCATCGCTAAAGTAAAGATTTTAAGCGACTTCAGAGGAGTTGTTTAATTTATGTGTGAAGATTTTGGAAGACGCGTCATTTCAGTGGAATTTTGTAGAATCTTAAATTTTCGATTTTTAAGTGAAACGTGCAAATTTTTGAAAAAATTTGATTGCGTTTTCCTGAATCCGTTCCATCCATTTTTATTTTTTTTAAATGAAAAATAAAAAAAAATATGTGCGCGACTCGTCCAAAAAAAAAACGATTTTTTGTTTGTACCCAGAATCCATCCCTAAAGAAATTTTTGAGCGAAAAAAACATTTATTCGGTGCGGCTCGTCGTTCTCTTTAAAAATCTGAAGAGAAAATTAAAAAAATTTGAGAGACTTTTATTTTATTGACGAAAAACGAAAATTCCTAGTAGAATACCGCTGATGGTGCCATATATGTAGTTTCAAAAGAGATTTTCACGCTGAAAACGCCGGTATATACCGAAATGTCGAAAGCCGTTGCGACATATTTTTAATTTTGGTTCAAAGTCGAAACTTGAATTTTGGTCATTTTGAAAACTTGAAAATTCCGGTCCGGAGCGAAAAAAAATTTCTTCCCGAAATTTTTTTTTAAATCAAAAAGGTGGCCTAAGGGAGCAGAACCGTACGAAATTTCGTAAAAATCCATCGAGCCGTTCTCGAGAAAAGTCGAAAAAAAGTAAAAACAAAAGAGGTCGATATCTCGGCTCGGGGGCGGAAATTTGAAAAAAAAAACTCAACGTCACGCAATTGCGAATACGATTCACAGTACGGCGAATTTCTAAAAAAATCTTCTGATTTTTAAGAGATGCCCCCGATGAAACAGTGCCCGTTTTTTGAAAAAATCTCGGATCCGGTTCTGTAAGAAAACGGCGCCTCGGAGCGAAAAATGTAAAGAATCAAAAAAGTTGCGGATTCTTAAGCAAAAGAGAAATCAAAAAAAATCACAAAAATCGGTCGACGCGTTTTCGAGAAATCGGAAAAAATAACTTTTTTTTAATACTCTGTATATCCATCACATTTATACCTAGCGATAAAAAAAATCGCAAAAATTCTACTTTTTCGCCCGAAACACTCTTGCAAAATTTCAAATCGTCAATTTGACCCAAACCAAAAACGTCGCAAAGCAGTTTTAGTAATGTTATGGATCATTGAATCCTAACTTCAGTTTAGTAGCTTATCTTTTGTAATATTTCGCTAGTTTTCCAGCATACGCTCAATATATGCTAATTCTTCGATTGATTACGATTTTTTATGGAAACAAACCAAAGACGAGCTAAAAATAGACTGACTTTCCACTATTTCTTTATTTTGATATTAAAATGTCCTAAACCATTAACATGCGACAATACAAACATTACATCAATAGAAAGTTTGTAAAAAATGCCATCGACTGATGTTCAAATATACAGGGTGTTTCATGTAAATCATTCTTTTTTGTCATGTTTTTTGTATGTTTTAGAACAATGATTTTTCAAAAATGGATCTTTGTTCGCTTAAATCAGCAAAACTAGTGAGCGCTTGGACACCCTGTATGTTGATCATCATACTGTAAAAATACTGCAGCAAATAAAATTGCAGAGACAGGAAAGAAATAAATTGTAGATCCTGGGAATACAAGTAAGTTTAGGATGGATAATTTAAAATTTAAATAGGGCTTATCTGCAACATTAGCAAGTTTCTCGGCCGTTTCCACTTTAAAAACTAATCCAGGACGATAAATTTAATGTAGCCCGTAGCCCTATTTAAAAGAAGGTATAATTTTTGAAAAAATTAGTTGCGAACTTTGAAACTGATTGAGATTTAAGAATAGCAAAGCTCGCAAGTACACGCCAACTTGTCAAAATGAATAAGCTTCCTGAGAGGAGCTGGTGATTGATGTTGTTGGTGTGTAATATGCTTTTATTTTTGGTTGTAATTCTTTAAAATAAAACTTGGTGTAATTATTTTAATTGGGATGTGTAATGAAAGGAAGAAGTACGGTAGTTAATGCAAGTTTTGTTAATGAGAGGAAAGAGTACTTGTTTAAAGGGGTAAGGTGTAAATTATAAAAGAACATATGCTGTCTATTTACTTTGTATTCTGCGTATAAATGTGTAATACAAGGATGGTCTGAAGTCTAAATAAAGATGCTTGTCTATTCAGAATGGTGTGGAATATTTTTAGAATAAAGATAGTACACTGTTAGAGCTGCGGTCAGGTTACATGTAGTCGTAACATGAATAATTCAAACACGGATCGTATATAGGACGAAGATAAACCCGACTATCCAGAAAAACTAACAGACTCCAAATGCATTGCTTGAAGCTTGAATCTACGTGGAATGGTGAAGTTTAAACTTTTTCCTCTATTAGCTTTTTATTAAATTCGAACAGACTTTCAAATTTGAATAATAATATTATACATGAATATACAAAGCGATTCATTGTAGGTACAATCATTCCCGCAGTACACTCATATTCCCCTACCATTAATTAGATGTGACGTTTGCTACCCCCACTCCTTTAAATATTAACCATATTTCTTTTAAGTGCAGTAGGTTACTTCCAATATGATTGTACGTAAACATATGATTGGAAAGAGAATGTTGGGTCTAGATTCGCTTGTTAATTAGATGAATGATTACATCAAAAGTTTTGAAATTTGAGCCCTTTATCATGGTAAAATTTAAAGCTGAACAAAAGTGATTTATATTTAATGCTGTGCTGTCGTAACGACCTAAACCTAAACCTAATGTAGAGCTCCAGTTTAAGTTGAACCATGAATTTTAGCGTAACATTGTAAAACAGTTCTCTGGAAAGTACACGATTACTGCCTCAGGTTATAGCGAGGCTATATTACATTAAATATGGGCGGGGGTTGCTTTTTCTAACGAGGAATATGAAGCTACTGTCTTTAATTAAATTTTCATTTTACACGCTGCTATTGAAAAATAATACTTTTCATGGAAGTAGTGCTTCACCGAAATACAGCTACCGAAACAATTGCCGCAACGCGTGCTATTTTTAATTAAATTAAAACTACGCTGAAATTTCGTCGAATTATTCTTTCAACGAGCTTTCAAATAGCGTTTATTTAACTCCGACTCTTTTCTAAAATTGTTTGACTCTTCAAACCCATCCTCTTCTTTAATCTTTAATCAATACTACCAAAATTATTCAATATTCCAAATCGAAAGGCAACTTTTACGCAAGTTCTATCAATTATAAAAATTTTGGTGAAAAATATTTTTAGCCCATTTTTTATTATCTAAAAATATGTTATCGTCGAGCGAACAACAATATACACAAAAGAACTTTGGTCGCCAATATGAATAAAAACGATTCCACCATTCCATGTTTTTGTGGTAAAACAAGAAATTGGAGTTGGTACTACAAAAATTAAAAATATATTTTCCTATTTTCAAGGGTAATATTATAACAAGTAGTAAGAATATTATTGAAAAATTCTTTGAATTGCACGATTTAATTCAAACGACTAAAATTTTCTAAAACTGAGAATAAAATGAGTTTAGCCTTTCCAAAAAATTAGCTATAAATATTCTTACCAAGAAAGAGAATATAAATATAATGACTGAAAATGGTGTTTAGTTTAACAAATCAACTGACTTTAATGTGGTTTCAACCTTCAAAGTTTTTTAACTGTAAAAGTTTTTTGCTATTATTTCTAGTTTTTATGATATTTTTTTAAGTTTACTGGAAGCTGGTTGAATTTTATAATCAGGCTAGGGGAGAGTTTTTTTAAATAAATCATAAAAACTAGAAATATTAGCAAAAAGGTAAAAAATATAACAATTAAAAACTTTGAAGGTTTAAACTATCTCAATAGATTTTCAGATTATAATTCAATTTGTTAATAAAAAAATATCGAACGTAAATAGCAAAATTAACCAGGCAAGTTGGTGACTATTTAGATTTTATAGATTTTATGAAATTTAGTGTAAAATGAGATGTCTATGGCTCAATGGTTAAATATCATGAAGCCTTTGTATTTGAGCGTGGTATTATCAATGTGGTTTTGTCAGTATGGTATTTTATTTTTACTTACTAATATCCCAAGAATGTATTGAAAAATTTAACGTGGTGACAGTTTCTATTTTTAAAATAATAAATAAAATACAATATAACCACTAAAAAATATACAGGGTGTCTCAGACCACCCGTCCACCCCTTTTATTTTGAGAACGCCTTGTCGTACATGGCTGAAATAAAAAAATTATTACCAAAGCAAATCCGAAGAATGTATTGGTGCACTTATTTTTTTCCGGAATAATCCGTAAGTGCCCGGAACCGGAAGTAACTTTCGATTTTTAAATGGCAACATAGGTCGAGTATGGTATCGTTTAAAAGGTCTTCTAAAAAGAAACAACTTTTATTAAAATATTTTTTTTATATCTTTCATAATTAACAAATTAAACGAAAAACAAAAGCAAACAAGTGACAAATGGTTTCTTAAATTATGGAAAAATTAAAACACTACCATCATCCTCAATGGGTAAGGGTAAAGGCACTTATGATTTTTTACATGGAAACATGTATTTTTTGCTTCGCTTTTTAAAAATAATCAACTTTTTTAGGTTATGTATTTACCTTAATTCAAAAAATAAAAAAAAAAGTTGATTATTTTTAACGAATAAAGCGATAAACGCAAAATAGAGTTTCAATTTAAAAAAATCTCTCTCTTGCCCATTTGCGGATGATGGTAACGATTTAATTTTTCCATAATTTAAGAGACCAATGGTCACTTGTTTGCATATTTTTTTTTTCGTTTAATTTGTTAATTATGCAAGATATTTCAAAAATATTTTAATAAAAGTTGTTTCTTTTTAAAAGACCTTTCAAACGATATCATACTCGATCTATGTTGCATTTAAAAATCGAAAGTTACTTCCGGTTCCGGGTACTTCCGGATTGTTCCGGAAAAAAATAAGTGCACCAATGGATTCTTCGGGTTTGCTTTGGTAATATTTTTTTTTATTTCAGCCTTACACGACAAGGCGTTCTCAAAATAAAAGGGGTGGACGTGTGGTCTGAGACACCCTGTATAATATGTAGATTATAACCAAATAAAAATTATTATTAAACTAGTGGGTTTATTAATAAAAAATTTAATAACGTACACTCCTGTATGTGCACCTACATAAAAACAATGTAACAATAAATAAAAGTTTTGAAAATTATCCAAATATGCACCTACATAAAAATGTCAAATAATAAAGTTCTGTAATAAATTTTCAGTAATAAAACACAGAATTTAATTATGTTTTCATGAATGCAATTTGAGAATTTTAATTTCCGTAATAACAATATAAACAAACCTTTCGTTTTGTTTATAATTGACGATTTATTAAATTCTGGAATAGGTTTTTGATAATATATTACTTTATTCTTTGTTTGTATATATTTTATTTGCACAACTAATGTTTTGATTTATTATTACTGATTTTATATAATATATAGTTTGATCATTCAATTTTTGAGAATGAGTAAAAATATTATAAGTTTTGTCGTTTTGTGAAATTTTTATATTTTTTAAAGTATTAATTATTTTAAAAATGTGTTGATTTCCTATTTCTAGTAATTGAAAGATGGATTTAAAGTGCAAAAAAATTGGAGGTAAAAATTATTTGCTTTCCTAAAAGAACTGAAAAAAATGTAATAAATATCATCAACTATTCGATTAATTCATTTTTTATTCTATCCTCAATTAATTTTAAAATTTAACAATCTTCTAATTATTCGAATTGAAAAAAGATGATAGTAATTTTGTTTTGATTTTCAAAAAAATTGATAAAAAAAATATAATTTTCATAAAATGATCAATTTTTATTTATCTTTTTTTCTGATAAAACTAAATTATTTCAGAAAAGTCACAATTTTTATTTTTACAGAAAATAGAAATAAGTAAATATGAAATTTAATAAAATTATACATAAAAAGTTTTCGATAAAATTTTAAAAATGTTATAAAATTTTGATTTTATTATTGTTATTTTTTGTAACGTTAACACCTGAGGAAGAACTTTAGAACTATTACAATTTTTTATAATAATAAGTACCTATACAAAAAATCAAGATACACCAATTTTGATTTTCTTAAAATTGAAAGAAAAAAATGATGATAAACATAATTAAATTTACCCAAAATTGTTAATTTCTGAATTTATAAAATATACTTAAATATTTTTTGTTGTAGAGATAAGAAAATGTACAAATCTCACTTTATTACCTAATTTTATAGATTTCAAAACCTGAAAGAATTTAGGTTTATTTATTTATTCTTTTTGTCCAGTATTTTATTGGTACAAAAAAACATGTTTTTCTCAAAAAATATAAAAATAGTGATCCTCAATTCTTACCCTTAAAAATTGAAAATTTCTGAAAAATCAGAAAATTATGGATAAAACAAAACTTCAACACCCCCATGTTTGTCTAATCGAACTTATTTTGTGATTTTTAAATTGACGTTTGAATGAAATACTTACATTGTTCTTCCTATTTTTAATATTTTTGGTCGTAATCCAAAACTAAAAATTATATCAAAACGATTTTTCTTTGAGTTTAAGAACATTCAACGAAAAGCGATATCAAAATGAAACGTTTTAATTTAAAGACCTTTTCGAGTTTTTTTTTTAATTTTTTTTGTCGTAACTCTAAAACTAAAAATTTTTCTTTGTTTTAAATACCGTTCAAAGAGAAGTGATATCAAAATTAAACTTTTTTATTTAAAAAGCTTTTAAAGGTATTTTCCATTTAATACACATTTTTGTGATATTAAAAAAAAATAAAATGAACCATTTTTGATTTTCTAGAAAAATAAAGAAACAAAAATATTACCTTTAATTATTCCAAAAATGTCATTTTAATTTATGGGAAAATGCAATCATTTTATTGCAATATTTATTGCAAGGAGGTACATTTTTTATTTTTTTAAAAATTTAATAAATTTACTTTTATGAAATATCTGATTTGCCTATTTTTTTTTGAAGAAAAAATATAACAATTTTCCATTAAACACCATAATATGCAAGTTTATTCAATATTACCGAAACACCTCAATATTTTTTAAACTGTAAAAAAATTAAATAAAAAAATTATTTCATATAAAAGTTTCTTAAAATGAAGTAAACTATAACATTTGTTCATTTTAACCGGAATACCTCAATATTTTTTAAACCGAAAAAACTTTCAAATAAAAGTTTTATAAAATCAACCAAACTAACAGTAGTAATTTTTTTATTATCCAGGGTGTTCGCAAAATTTTCCAAACAGTGTTTTTTCAATTTTTTCTTTAATACACATTTTTGTGATATTAAAAAAAATTAAAATGAACTAATTTTAATTTTCTAGAAAAATAAAGTAACAAAAATATTACCTTAAATTGTTCCAAAAATGTCATTTTTTAATTTATGGGAAAACATATTAAAAATTCAATCAAATATTGCAAGGAGGTACATCTTTTATGTAAAAAAAATGAAAATATTTACAAATTTCATGAAATCACTGATTGGCTTATTTTTTGATGAATAAATATAACAATTTTCCATTAAACACCAAAATATACAGGGTTATTCAATATTACCCGAACACCTTAATATTTTTTAAACCGTAAATAAAAATTAAAAAAAATGTTTCATATCAAAGTTTTATAAAATGAAGGGTGTTCACTAAATTGTCCAAACAACACCAAATTTAGTTCTTTCAAATGGAACACCCTGTTTATGTTTTTTTTTTATATTTAGATAGATCTTATTCTTCTGAAAACGTTAATCTCAGGTTGGTACCTTTATCTCTAATAGATAAAAAGGTATGAAATAAAAAAATATATTTACATAAGTAGGAGAGAGAAAGAGAACCATAAACGGATGTAGTCGCTCTTTCTCTTTCTCACTCATTGGTTAATAATTTTTATTCAAAATCTTTTCGTTGATTAAAGAAAAGATCCTAAACCTATAAGATCTATCTAAATATAAAAAATATATACAGGATGTTCCAATTGAAAGGCAAAATTTGATGTTGTTTGGGCAATTTAGCGAACACCCTGTATAATAGAAATGAACAAATGTTAGTTTATTTCATTTTATGAAACTTTTATATCAACAATTTTTTTTTTAATTTTTTACAGTTTAAAAAATATTGAGGTGTTTCGGTAATATTGAATAACCCTGCATATTTGGGCGTTTAATGGAAAATTGTTATATTTTTTAATCAAAAACAAATAAGCAAATCAGTGATTTCATGAAAGTAATTTTTTTAAATTTTTTTTAAAACTAAAAAATGTACCTCCATGCAATATTTGATTGCATTTTTAATATGTTTTTCCATAAATTAAAAAATGACATTTTTGGAATAATTAAAGGTTATATTTTTGTTTCTTTATTTTTCTAGAAAATTAAAATTAGTTCATTTTAATTTTTTTAATATTACAAAAATGTGTATTAAAGCAAAAATTGAAAGAACACAGTTTGGTGTTTTGGAAAATTTTGCGAACACCCTGTATAATAAAAAATTTACTACTGTGTTAGTTTGGTTAATTTTATGAAACTTTTATTTGGAAGTTTTCACGGTTTAAAAAATATTGAGGTGTTCCGGTAAAAATGACCAAATGTTAGTTTACTTCATTTTATGAAACTTTTATATGAAATAATTTTTTTACGGTTTAAAAAATATTGAGGTGTTTCGGTAATATTGAATAAACTTGCATATTTTGGTATTTAATGGAAAATTGTTATATTTTTTCTTCAAAAAGTCAGTGATTTCATGAAAGTAAATTTACTAAATTTAAAAAAAACTAAAAAATGTACCTCCTTGCAATATTTGGTTGCATTTTTAATATGTTTTCCCATAAAATAAAAAATTACATTTTTGGAACAGTTAAAGGTTATATTTTTGTTTCTATGTTTTTCTAGAAAATTAAAATTTTTTTAATTTTTTTTAATATCACAAAAATGTGTATTAAAGGGAAAATTGAAAAAACACAGTTTTGTGTTTTGGAAAATTTTGCGAACACCCTGGATAATAAAAAAATTACTACTGTTAGTTTGGTTGATTTTATAAAACTTTTATTTAAAAGTTTTTATGGTTTAAAAAATATTGAGGTGTTCTGGTAAAACTGAACAAATGTTAGTTTACTTTATTTTATGAAACTTTTATATGAAATAATTTTTTTAATTAATTATTTTACGGTTTAAAAAATTTTGAGGTGTTTCGGTAATATTGAAAAAACTTGCATATTTTGGTGTTTAATGGAAAATTGTTATATTTTTTCTTCAAAAAAAAATAGTCAAATCAGTGATTTCATAAAAGTAAATTTATTAAATTTTTTTAAAAATAAAAAATGTACCTCCATGCAATAAAGATTGCAATCAAATGCAAATTGCATTTTTAATCTGTTTTCCCATAAATTAAAAAAATGAAATTTTTGGAATAATTAAAGGTTATATTTTTGTTTCTTTATTTTTCTAGAAAATTAAAATTAGTTCATTTTAATTTTTTTTAATATCACAAAAATGTGTATTAAAGAAAAAATTGAAAAAACACGGTTTGGTGTTTTGAAAAAATTTGCGAACACCCTGTATAATAAAAAATTTACTGCTGTTAGTTTGGTTCATTTTATGAAACTTTTATTTGAAAGTATTTACGGTTTAAAAAATATTGAGGTGTTCCGGTAATATTGAATAACACTGTACATAAAAAAACAAAACAAAATCTAAAATTTGACCTGAGTTCAAAGATATAAAAAACAGGGACTCTGGAGATTTATTTTTCTCAAAAAGTAAAAACTAGAAATACAAAATTCTTATCACGGATAAATATATTTTGAAAATTTCCTGAAAAATCAGAACATTTTAAATTACAGATAAAAAATTGAATTTGAAAAAAAAATTTATACTAACTAGTGGAAGATATTTTATGTTAAATTCTGACATCCAAAACGTTTAAATAACACGAATGGTTTTTGAAAAATATTTTAGCGAAATACAATTTTCTTGCAAAAATAGTTTCGTGTTTTCTTTTATTTTTTTGATCGAAACTCCAAAACTAACAAATGATATCCAAATGATTTTTCCTTTGACATAAAAAGCTTTTATAAAAATGTTTCCTTTAATTTTTCAAAATCTTGAGATTCTCTCATTTGACTTTTTTATTTTTTACTACTTTTTACAAATTAAAAAAATCTATACAGGATTTTTTAGGATTTTAGAAGTACTTTTCAATCCAATTAGGATCAAATATCACCATTCCTTAAATTCCTAAGTGACACTTAAATTTTTTTAAGTGACCCAGTTTCTATTGTAATTAAGGATCACTTAGGAGTTTAAGGAAAAGTGGTGCAACTGGGTCATCAATTATTGAATGTAATAATTTCTTTTTAACACTCTTTGATTTTCCAGAAAATATGATTTTTTGATGTTAAAAATAATTTCATCATGATTTGCAACAATTTTTCTTTAAATAGAAAAATATACATATGTGAAATTCCAAATAAAATAGAATTAAATATTGCTTGCTTCTTGGAAAAAATTTATAAATAAATATTATATTTTAAACTAAAAAACAAATTATTATTTTTAGTTTTGAACCAATTTTTCTTTAGAATTTTTAAGTTCTGATTAATTTTTATTTTATTTTGATTTATTTTTTTATCCGTTTACATTAAAATGTCATTAGTATATAAATTATGTTCGAAGAAATAGTTGTTTCGCCTCAGTTAACTTTTTAAATGTAATAACCATTATTATCAATAAAAGTGTCATCTCTGAATTACGGAATAGAATATTGCTGCATATTTCATATTTATTGTATCTGGCTTTGTAAGTCGCTAGGCGACTCGCATTAACTACTTCAAATTCAAAAATATTACTCAATACAAAAATTTAGAATAAAATTTCACAAAATTCACTTCATAAATAATATTTAAAATAAATTAATCGTGGATAATTATGTGATTATTCAAACATGCATATTATACATATTTGAGTCTAATCTACATATATTTTACTTTAATCCTATTTAGTGTCATTTGAAGAAAATAATTAATTATCGTATTGAATTTTGTTATTTCGGCGGAAACTAGTCGGTAATTCGTTTCATTGTAAATTTCCCTTAATTATATGAATGCGGATACCAATTTAATTAAATTGATTATGCGGGAAATTATATTATACAGGTATTGAAACTTATCAATCCAATAAATTATTACATATTGATTATTTATGACGTCAACATGAAGTAATTGTAATTACATAAATTCCCTAACTAATAATTTATTAAACAAATTTTTGAAAATAATTTGGAAAAACTAATGAGGGTATTACGTAAAATCAATTAATGCTTTATTTTTTTTGTTTAAAAAAGTTTTAAAATGTAGGAACTTAATTGGAAGCTAAACAGGTAGTAGTTAGTATAAATTTCGCGTTTCTAATTAAAGGAGCATTCCATTCGGTTTGGAAATTCTTTTTGGTAGTTCTCGTATCACGAATGAGGTATTGGATGATTGAGCAAAAGTGGCGATATTTTAGGTTAATTAAAAGCATCCACATCCACGTTTTTCTGCGACTAGAAATAAATTGGTTTAAGCAACGCCGCTGAATTTCCATAGAGCAAGTGCCAACCAACCTTGTTCCTGAAATAGAAGTTAGATATACATATGATGTTTTTCATTCCGTTAACACATGGATATGAAAATAAAACCAACATGGCCGACTGACTCACACTCGCTGCATACAGCCTGCAATATTTATAAATATTAATGACATAAAATAGCACGTAATTATTCTTGGGTAGAAGGAATTTTGCATGCACTTGACATCGATTAGCACGAAAAGTTTACCAGCATTTCAAACATCATTTCGATGAATTGAGCAGGTGGCAATTGCCTCTTCAAATACATCACACAAATCAATTAATTTATCTTCCAAATCTTTCATAAATAAATCGCTTTTTGTTATCTTTCATTTACTACCCAATCACAAAACCCATAAATTTCCACGAAATAATCTTTTTAAAAAATAATATATGTACTCCCAGATTCTATAAATATTTTTATCCATTTTTCTACTTTATACTAAGAGACGATTAATCATTTTATTTTATTTTTCCCAAAATGACGAGGTTTCTAAATTTTTGGTATAGGCACACTACAGTTATGTCCTTTTTTTACCAAAAATTTGACTGAGCAACGCTTTCTTTTTTTTAGCTCCATTGGAGAAAATGATACAGGATATGATTTGCTAGAGCAAAGTTGTTAAAAAGAACACAACCAATAAAACCATGAAAAAATAGTTCATTAGATTTTTCAAAAAAATAAAAGAAACATTTTTGCTCCATAAACACCTCTGTAGGTCACATTTATAGCCTTTAAAAAATTTAAGGTTTTTCTGATAAAAAAGCTTATCTTGCAGGTTTTAACCTATTGAATATTTTGATCATCATCGAAGTTATTCCAATATTAATTTTTTAGTGATGGATTTAGGTCAAACTATACAGGGTATCAAAGATACTTTAATATCATTGATACCCATACAATTTTTGTTGCCCATACAGTCCAACGTCAAATGAGACACCCTGTATAACAACTAATAAAAGAACTAACAAAATAGTCAAGATTGTATGGATTGCAATTTAGAAGAAAGGAGAGGTTTTAAAATTGTTCAAATTTTGGTCATTTGTAAAATTCAATCTAATTATATTGAAAATGTAGCCAACTCTTAATTTCTTGGGGTTGGTGTATTTAAGATTTAAAATCCTTTGATCACTATCATACCAATCACTTTTCCCAAAAGGTTTCCTAAAATTCCTGTTAATTATTTACTATTTTAAGCTATCACAACTGTTTGGATCATAACTCTAAAAGTTACTAAGATATGACAACAAATCTTTTTCTGATTTAAAGTAAACTTAAACAGCTTTCAATTGCAATAAAGCACCTTAAAATCTAAGATGTTGAAGAGGTGTTAATACCTCCACAAATAATATGTAAAGTTTTCTGAAAATTTCAAAATTAAAAAAATCTACATGTCATCTCTTAGAAGCTTAAAAATATTTTTTAAATTCTATAATAAATAAGTTTATCCTGCTCAATTTTTTGATGAGGATTCGTAAAATATTTATTAAAATTTGGCTTTTCATGTTTTCCTATTTTTTGGTAAGAACTACGATGCTAAAAAAACATCTTAGGAGAATAGTTGGCAAATCTAATAGTTGAGTTTGAAATCCAATTGATACTTGCATTTTTGATCATAATAGCTTTTGTACCCTAGTTTTTAAAATTTCCTTTTTTTGTGTTTTAAAGAGTCTTGCAGCTATCATTTTTTGTAAATTTTATGGGGTAAAAACATCAAGATTTTGCGATATAAAATTAAAAAAAAAATAAAATGGGTTAAAATTGTGCAATTTTAAGCAAATTTTGGTCATTCGTAAATTACATTCTTATTAAAAAATGTCGTAAACTCATAATTTCTTGAAATTAGTGTTTCAGATAAAAGTCCTTCTAACAATATCACAATAATAATCACTTTTTCCAAAAAGGTTTCCTAAAATTCATGATAAATATTCACTTTTTTAAGCTATCGCCACTTTTTGGATCATAACTTTAAAAGTAAATAAGATACGATAACAAAATCTTTTTTGGTTTGAATTAAAGAACATTAAATTCTAAAAATTTTAAGAGGAGCTAAAACCACCCCGAAGAATATCTAAAGTTTTTCGAAAATTTTGAAATTCAATAAAATCTACATGTTATTTCTTAGAACCTCAAAAATAGCTTTTAATGAATATTTAAAATTAAAATTGAGGGTTAATAAAATCTTTAATAAGAAATTGACTTTTTCATGTTTTTCCTACGTTTTGAGTCACAACTCCAAAAATACAAAACATATATGTATCTTAGAAGGATTTTCTTAAAATTTAATAAGTTGATTGTGAAATTCATTTATTAATTGTATTTTTATCAAAAAACTTTTCTATTCAAGTTTTTTTATATTTCTTTTTTTTTAGTTTTCAATAGCCTTGCAGTTATCATTTGTTGTAAATTTTGTCCGTGTGGGGTAAAAAAATCTAGATATTACCACTCAGTATTTAGAAGAGATAAAATCAGTCAAAACCGAGGTCAAAACTGTCGAATTTTTAAGCAAAGTTTGATAATTCGTAAATTAGAACGTGATTAAAAAAATTTAAAAAAAAATCCATGAATTCGAATTTGATAAATATTAATTTTTTAAGCTATCACTACTTTATAGGTCATAACTCTAAAAATAAATAAGATATGACAACAAATCTTTTTTTTGGTTTAAAGTAGAGTCATAGAGCTTTCGATTGAATCAACTCGCATTAAAATCTAAAATGTTTAAGAGGAGTTAATACCTCCCCAAACAGTAATAAATTTTTCCAAAAATTCAAAAAATCTACAAGTCATCTACTAGAACCTTCAAATTACTTTTATATAAATACTTACTTAAAATCAAAATTGTGTAATAAATTTTTTGATGAAGGTTCATAAAATATTTAATGAAACCTTATTTATCCTGTTTTCCCACTTTTTGAGTTACAACTCCGAAAATACAAAACACATCCGGAACATCTAATGAGTTGATTTTGAAATCCGGTTGATACTTGCATTTTTGGTCATACCTAATAAATTTTCTACCCAAGTTTTTTTTTAATTTATTTTTTTTATTGTTTTTTTGATATTTTGAAAAGTTTTACAGCTATCAATTGATATAAATTTTGCTCGAAATTTTGTTTCTGTGGGTTAAAAAAATGAAAATTTTATAGGTTCAAAGTTAGAAGAAATAAAAGGGGTCAAAATTGTTCAATTTCAAGCAAATTTTGGTCATTCGTAAATTACAACCTGATTAAGAAAATTGAAAAAATTTCTCTCTTAAATTTAAGATCAAAAATCCTTCGGTTAAAACCACACTAATCGTTTCCAAAAATTATTGATAAATATTTACTTTTTTAAACCACCGCCACTTTCTGGGTCACAACTCCAAAAGTAAATAAGATATGACAACAAATCCTTTTTTGGTTTAAAGTAGAGTTAAAGAGCTTTCAATTGAATAAAAGCGAATTAAAATAAGTTGAAGAGGAGTTAATATCTCCTCAAATAATATGTAAGGTTTTTCAAAAAATAAAAAACTCAAAAAATCTACACGAGATCTTCTAGGTCCATCAAATTACTGTGCAATTTCAAGCGAATTTTGGTCATGCGTAAATTACAACCTAATTAAAAAGTTGAAAAAAATTCGTAAACTCCTAGTTTTTTGGAATTTGTGTTTTTTATTCAAAGTCCTTCGATAATACTACACGAATCGCTTTTTCCAAAAGTTCCAGTTTCCAAAAAATCTTGATAAATATTCACTTTTTTAAACTATCACCACTTTTTGGATTATAACTCTAGAAGTAAATAAGATATGACAACAAATCCTTTTTTGGTTTAAAGTAAAGTAAAAGAGCTTTGAATTGAATTAAAGCGCATTAAAATTTAAGAGGAGTTAATACCTCCCCAAACAATATGTACAGTTTTCCGAAAATGTAAAAATTAAAAAACAAATCAAAATTATGAATTAAATAAGTTCATTCTGCTCATTTTTTTGATGAGGATTCATAACATTTTGCATTACAACTTCGAAAATACAAAACATATTTCAAATTTCAAGAGGAAAGTCGAACTATCTAATGAGTTGATTTTGAATTTTTGGTCATAATTTTTCTATTTATTTTTTTTAAATTTCTTTTTTTTGTGTTTTAAAAAGTTTTACAGCTATCATTTGTTTTAAGTTTTGTCTCTGTCGGATAAGAAATCAGGATTCTACGGGTCAAAATTTAGGAGAAATAAGAAAAGGATCAAAATTGTGCAATTTTCAAGCAAATTTTGCTAATTCCTAAACTTTAACGTAATTGAAAAATTTAAAGAAATTGGTGAAGTCCTAGTTTTTTTGGAATTGATGTATATTATATTAAAAGTTCCTCGGTCAATCTCCTTTTCCAAACGATTTCCTAAAATTCTTGGTAAATATTCACTTTTTTAAGCTGTCACCAGTTTTTGGATCATAACTCTAAAACTAAATAAGATATGACAACAAATCCTTTTTTGGTTTAAAGTAGAGTCAAAGAGCTTTCAATTGAATTAAAGCGCATTAAAATCTAAGATGTTAAAGAGGCGTTAATACCTCCCCAAACAATATGTACAGTTTTCTGAAAATATAAAAATTGAAAAAAAAAAATTAAAATTATGATTAAATAAGTTCATACAGCTCATTTTTTTCATTCATAACATTTTGAGTTACAACTACGAAAATACAAAACATATTTCAAGAGGAAAGTCAAAAAATCTAATGAGTTGATTTTGAATTTTTGGTCATAATTTTTCTATTTATTTTTTTTAAATTTCTTTTTTTTGTGATTTAAAAAGTTTTACAGCTATCATTTGTTTTAAGTTTTGTCTCTGTCGGTTAAGAAATCAGGATTTTACGGGTCAAAATTTAGGAGAAATAAGAAAAGGATCAAAATTGTGCAATTTTCAAGCAAATTTTGCTAATTCCTAAACTTTAACGTAATTGAAAAATTTAAACAAAATGGCAAAGTCCTAGTTTTTGATGTATATTATATTAAAAGTTCGTCGGTCAATCTCCTTTTCCAAACGATTTCCTAAAATTCTTGGTAAATATTCACTTTTTTAAGCTGTCACCAGTTTTTGGATCATACCTCTAAAACTAAATAAGATATGACAACAAATCCTTTTTTTGTTTAAAGTAGAGTCAAAGAGCTTTCAATTGAATTAAAGCGCATTAAAATCTAAGATGTTGAAGAGGTGTTAATACCTCCCCAAACAATATATACAGTTTTCTGAAAATATAAAAATTGAAAAAAAAAATTAAAATTATGAGCTATACAGCTAATTTTTTTCATTCATAACATTTTGAGTTACAACTACGAAAATACAAAACATATTTCAAGAGGAAAGTCGAAAAATCTAATGAGTTGATTTTGAATTTTTGGTCATAACTTTTCTAGTTAAGTTTTTTTTTTAATTTCTTTTTTTTGTGTTTTAAAAAGTTTTACAGCTATCATTTGTTCTAATTTTTGTCTCTGTAGGGTAAAAAATCAAGATTTAGAAGAAATAAGAAAACGCTCAAAATTGTGCAATTTTCAAGCAAATTTTGCTAATTCCTAAAATTTAAAGAAATTGGTAAACTTCTAGCTTCTTGGAATGGATTTACCTATATAAAATAAAAGTACAGCATCGGTCAAGATCACACTAATCACTTTTTCCAATCGGTTTCCTAAAATTCTTGGAAAATATCACGGAAAATATCACTTTTTTAAGCTGTCACCAGTTTTTGGATATTTTGATCATAACTCTAAAAGTAAATAAGTTATGCTAAGAAATCCTTTTTGGTTTAAAGTAGAATTAAAGAGTTTTCAATTTTGAAAATCTAAAATATTTAAGAGGTCCCAAACAATATATTTTTCGAAAATTTAAAATCATCTCTTAGAACCTTAAAAATACATTTTAATTAATATCAAAATTGTATAAGAAATAATGTCCTACTTTTCGATTTGTATGGTTTTATTGTTTATGGTTAATAAAATGTCTAATAAAAATAACTTTTCATGTTTCCTACTTTTTCGATCACAATTACGAAAATATAAACCATACCTTTATTTGTTTTGAAGAAAACTGGATAATTGAAATGGGGGAAGTATAAACAAAAACCGTAAATAAAAGTGATGAAATGTAGCCAATTTTGATCAATACAGCTGTAATTTTGAGTGCGCTCCGATTTTTTAGAGTGCTCAAAATAATACAGGGCGATTCAAAATAACATATACAAGGTGATTCAATTAACTTGAAACAACTAAATGGTTTGGAAAAGAATGTATTTTTTTTTAATTGTAAAGAACAAATCAATTCGTCTTTTGTCAAAAAAAAAAATTAAAAATTTGCCAATTAAAAAAATTATTTGTGCAAATGCTATTGTTTGGTTATCATTGAATTGACCAAAAAATGACTAAAACCATAACTTTTTCTGCTTTAAAACCAAAGTTTTATTTGAAAGTTTTTTCTTAAAACCTAGTTTTTAAAATATTTATTTGTCTGAAGTTATAAATGATTCACCTCGTAGGTATTTATTGAAAATGTCTTTCAATTTGGAGTAAAAATACTTAAATAAATAGGGTTATGTGTGGGTTTATACAACTAAAGTCAGTAGGGAACATTAAATATTAAATAGGGTAGGAAGTTGGGAATATTTTTGTTATTTAACGCTTGGTATGTGTATGTAGGTGCACAAATTATGTAGCGTGTGGTGTTTACGATTTATGTCATGTATTGTAAGTAAACGTTCAGGAATGAGTACACTAAACCTAAACATTTACATAAACAGTAATTATAATTTTTGGAAGCTCCTTTGTTTAACGATAGGAGTTAAAAATTAATTATAAGTAAACAAAAGAAGGGGTGAATGATTAGGTAGTATAAATAATAGTTTCTAAAGATTTTATTGTATCTTTAGACATAAAAGCGTAGTAATGAAATATAATTTTTATGGAACATAAAAATAATAATATTTGTAATATAAAAATGTAGTTAAATATAATCGCGCCATCTGTTTAAAACTAAAAGAGTTAAAGTTAACAGTTTCGTGTTTTTAATAACAAAAAATTTACATTTGAAAACGCTGCGCTTTTATTACGTTAAAATTGATGAATCGGTTTGGCGTAGAGCAAAATTTCTGATTGACCCAGTTTTGTTGATTTGGTGGTGATTGTAGAAATTTGGGGTTTTAAGAATGATGACCTATATTTTGGGATTTTTTTGACATACCGGTAAGGAGGCTTTCTCCTCGGTGGTGGTTCCCCTGTTGGGGGGCACATGTCCAGCCTTGGCAACTAGCCCCGCCGGTACCCGCACGGTGGGGCAGTTTGCACCCCGCTCAGACGTGACCCCCTTTATAACATCAGCTTTTGGTACATCCTGGTCACACACACTTAACGCTTAATCGCACCACCACACAATAAGGCTATTATTAATATTAAATCCTTCTAAATTTTTGAGCAAAATTTTTTGATGAATGTAGAGTCGATGAAACTCGATAGGAACATAACACAATAAAGAAAATTCGTTTAAAAAAGTTGATGATTGAAATTTTCTAGTAGGAATCGCGATACGTATTTGGCACGGGTTTCCGGATTTTTCTTATGTTATGGGGTTATCTTATCTTATGGTTGTTATGAATTAGTGTGCACGCGTGTATTTGTGTGATTAATTGAGTACGCGACGCTAGGGGAGGTTAAGCGGCACTACTAGTCGACGCTACTATTGAACGGCGGAAAAGCGGAAAAGCGACGCGCACAACCGTCGCGCAATCTCCATTACTACTGCTACCTGCTGCTTTTGCTTTTGCTTTTCCTTTCCCGTTTGCTTTTGTTATTAAATAGAGTATTTTTAGTCGTTTTTTTACTCACTATTTCACTAATTTCACATCAAAACATACTTTTATAATTTATTACCTTGCAAAAGAGACAGTGGTGCCACAGGGATCCATCTTAGGACCTCTTGTGTAAGATTACCTTAAATAAATAAATAAATAAATAAATAAATAAATAAATAAATAAATAAATAAATAAATAAATAAATAAATAAATAAATAAATAAATAAATAAATAACTAAATAAATAAATAAATAAATAAATAAATAAATAAATAAATAAATAAATAAATAAATAAATAAATAAATAAATAAATAAATAAATAAATAAATAAATAAATAAATAAATAAATAAATAAATAAATAAATAAATAAATAAATAAATAAATAAATAAATAAATAAATAAATAAATAAATAAATAAATAAATAAATAAATAAATAAATAAATAAATAAATAAATAAATAAATAAATAAATAAATAAATAAATAAATAAATAAATAAATAAATAAATAAATAAATAAATAAATAAATAAATAAATAAATAAATAAATAAATAAATAAATAAATAAATAAATAAATAAATAAATAAATAAATAAATAAATAAATAAATAAATAAATAAATAAATAAATAAATAAATAAATAAATAAATAAATAAATAAATAAATAAATAAATAAATAAATAAATAAATAAATAAATAAATAAATAAATAAATAAATAAATAAATAAATAAATAAATAAATAAATAAATAAATAAATAAATAAATAAATAAATAAATAAATAAATAAATAAATAAATAAATAAATAAATAAATAAATAAATAAATAAATAAATAAATAAATAAATAAATAAATAAATAAATAAATAAATAAATAAATAAATAAATAAATAAATAAATAAATAAATAAATAAATAAATAAATAAATAAATAAATAAATAAATAAATAAATAAATAAATAAATAAATAAATAAATAAATAAATAAATAAATAAATAAATAAATAAATAAATAAATAAATAAATAAATAAATAAATAAATAAATAAATAAATAAATAAATAAATAAATAAATAAATAAATAAATAAATAAATAAATAAATAAATAAATAAATAAATAAATAAATAAATAAATAAATAAATAAATAAATAAATAAATAAATAAATAAATAAATAAATAAATAAATAAATAAATAAATAAATAAATAAATAAATAAATAAATAAATAAATAAATAAATAAATAAATAAATAAATAAATAAATAAATAAATAAATAAATAAATAAATAAATAAATAAATAAATAAATAAATAAATAAATAAATAAATAAATAAATAAATAAATAAATAAATAAATAAATAAATAAATAAATAAATAAATAAATAAATAAATAAATAAATAAATAAATAAATAAATAAATAAATAAATAAATAAATAAATAAATAAATAAATAAATAAATAAATAAATAAATAAATAAATAAATAAATAAATAAATAAATAAATAAATAAATAAATAAATAAATAAATAAATAAATAAATAAATAAATAAATAAATAAATAAATAAATAAATAAATAAATAAATAAATAAATAAATAAATAAATAAATAAATAAATAAATAAATAAATAAATAAATAAATAAATAAATAAATAAATAAATAAATAAATAAATAAATAAATAAATAAATAAATAAATAAATAAATAAATAAATAAATAAATAAATAAATAAATAAATAAATAAATAAATAAATAAATAAATAAATAAATAAATAAATAAATAAATAAATAAATAAATAAATAAATAAATAAATAAATAAATAAATAAATAAATAAATAAATAAATAAATAAATAAATAAATAAATAAATAAATAAATAAATAAATAAATAAATAAATAAATAAATAAATAAATAAATAAATAAATAAATAAATAAATAAATAAATAAATAAATAAATAAATAAATAAATAAATAAATAAATTAATAAATTAATAAATAAATAAATAAATAAATAAATAAATAAATAAATAAAAGTTATTTATAGTCCCTCTGCTCCACTTCCTTTCTAAATTTACTCTTCACTATTTAAATTTGATGCATTTTTATCGTGACAATGGAACCACTATTCGCCACTATAACATTACATTTTTATCGTGACCCACAACTGTTTGTTATTTTTAACGCCCATTCGACATTTTTATTAGTTGTTGCTTCTGCTGCCTGCTTTGTTTTTGTTTTGGTAACATTCCAAAAGTTTTAACAAAAATTTCAACGCATTGTTTATCGCTCAAATATTTCAACCCAACACACTTGTCTCCTTCATATGTTCTACCTCACTTACAAACCTTAAATTACACGCGTTTTGTACTATTGCGCATCAAATTATATTTTTTCTCGCTTTTGTAATTTTAATGACCGGAGTGAAACTTTTCAGAGCACAAATTTTGAAAAACAAATCGTTGTAGAGGAAAACCTGAAAGTGAGACTTTTAACACTAACAGCAAGCAATTATAATACAGAGTGGTGATAAAGTTTGGAACAAAATTCGTAACTACTGTATTTAATTTTTTTGAGAAAATCGCTCGGACAGGTCAATTTTTGTTTTTAAAATGCTATAATAGTTATTTAACCAACGAGTTGGTTAAAAGGGGAAATTAATAATCGAGAAATTTTAAAGCACGAGAGATTATTAATAGCTTTTTAACCTACGACTTGGTTACAATATTTTTTCGTTGATCGTGCATGTGATTAACTAGAAAAAACTATCATTTTTACAAGACTTTTTCGAAATGTCACAATTAAAAAATACGAACCCGATCGATCATAACCGAAGTCTAATTCTATTCACAATTGGCGATTCAAATTAATATTTCCCGCGCAAATGTATGTTTGGTTACATATTCTAGTGACGTCACCACAGCGACAAAATAAATAAAAATTTAAACTTGCAAAGAAATAATCAAACGCATTTAATAATACAAAGTAAATTAGGTAAGTTGACGTTATTTACTTGACTATAATAGACATTTACAAACGTTAAACTCTAAATTCGTCTCCACAACTATCACGGATGTGACGTCATTTCATAGTTCCGCGCTAGGCCACAAGAGGGAGATCGCTTAGCTAGAATCGCCAATTGTAGTATACTTCGTAGAAAATTTCGTTAGAAACGTCATCAACAGAGGGCACCTCCAAAACCATTCATTAAACAAAAATTATCCATTAATAGGGGTCATTAATGAATGATTTTGTGTACATTAAAAATACTCCTTAATAAACGATCAACGAAAAAAAAATTATTAATGACGTGATTTAGCAATGACGTCATCATCGATTTTTTTAAATTAAAACCCCCTCTTTTTTTACTCGTTTTTGATAGACATTCATGTAACTTAAAGGATAATACAATAAAATGATTACATTTCTATAAAAATTAATTTGTACTATTAAATTTGAATATTTTGAATTTGATTTGTTTTGATTGATTTCAATAAATGGTACCTAAATAGTTTAAATTTAAAATTTTATTCATTGTAAATTTTCTTATAATTAAATGGATTCCAAAGAATTTCTTTTCCAAGTTTATTGAAGTAAAAAATTTTTTTTATACCAAGAGATGGCATTTTAAATACAAAATTGACTTGTCCGAGCGATTTTCTCAAAAAAAATTAAATACAGCGGTTACGAATCTTGTTCCAAACTTTATCAACACCCTGTGTAGGCAATTTTATAATTACAACATTTTGCAGTAAGCATATTTATTTATTTAAATACAGGGTGTTCCATTCGTGGTTCACCAAACGTCAGGGTTAGAAACTAAAGCATCTTTTAGTTATGGAACTACAGCTATTTAATTTTAGGTCACCAATTTTTGCCAAAAATCACAAGTAGTTTATGTAAAATAAGTTTTTACATTTAAATTCTGATTTTACACAAATTACGCTCACATAAGAGTTGATTCATATAAAGCAAAAACTGTAAATGAAAGAATTGTTTATACTTAAGGTCAATGCAGGGCGGTTTTCAATTTTTTTTTATTAAAAACTCTAGAAAAATTCCTAAATAATTAAAACGCTGCGTTTTGAACATTTGATTCTCTATCCTCTTAATATTTACGACTATTCAAATTATTTTTTGTGACAATTAAAACGTCAAAAATATCAGCGATTATGGGCGCGTTCCACTAATGAACACTAAAGCCCACGACTGCGACCGCAAAATTTTCCGTTTCAGTAGTTCAAAACGTCGCGATCGAAAACATAAGTGGAATGGGTTTTGAGCTATGCGTTGCGAATGCATAACATAACCCCAAAATTCTTAATAACAGTTTGATAAACATGGCTGTCAACGCTTTAATCTTTGTAAACATATCATATATTTATCAAGGTTTTAAATAAACTCCTTGAGGAAGAGGAAAAATTGTAGATAACCCTATTTTACTCAATCGCAAATACCAATTTCGTCACGTGTCGCGTCTTCTAGGGAAATCTGAAGTTCAATAACTTGTTCTGTTTCAGGATCAAATAAAATGATTGATTTTGTTGCAATTTTTGAGGTTATTCCTCATAATAAATCAGCTCAAATGTCACCGTTCAACAAACGACCACAGAAATCCACGAATAAATACGGTCGTTGTGGGCTTCTTGCGGTCGCCATTCGTTACGTCATCGATGACGTTTTCATGCACGAACGAAACAAGAGCGGTCTTATGTGGAACAACTTTGCGGTCGTCGTGAGCATTGCGAGCCTTTAGTGGAACGCGCCCTATTTCATAACGTTTATGTCAAACTTCAATGAGTTTGAAGTTGGCTGTCAAATTTTGCATAAGAAAGTGAAAAATGTTCGTTAAATAGTCCCTTAAATATGCACTCTTATTCAAATTATAAGTCGAATATTTTTCATACATTACCACTCATGTCATTTAGGGTTAAAACTTAACCCCAAATGACATTCGTGATAATGACAGTGAAAAATATTCGACTTAAATTTGACCACTCGTGATATTACATATGATTATTTCATGCCTTCCTCCTGACAAGCGTTCTGATTGGTCCATTTGCCATTGGGTTATCGTGATAATTAGGGTCCTACCTAAATTATCAAGTCAAACGTTTTGACGTTGACATGACATGTGTTTAAATTTCAAATTTGACATTTGAAGTAAAGACTGACGTTAAAATTGACAAAATATTTTTGTATTTTGCAGAAATAAGGCTTGAAATAATCTATCCAAATACAATTCGTAGGTTGAAATCACTATAATAATTAGGTCGCTTTATTGCCAATTCAATTGTGTTGCTTTTTAGAAACACCACTCGTCCTACGGACTCGTGGTGTTTCTAAGCAACACCATTTCATTTGTCAATAAATTGACAGAATTATTGCGGATTTCAACCTACTCATGGTATTACTATTGATTATTTTTTGCTATATCACATGTTCGGCATTATCTATGGTTATGCCTTTTGTTATACGGGTTTAAAATAACTTTTTCGAGGCACATGGAAAATGGCATGAAAAACAAAATGGTGAAAACATATTCTTTTCTGCAACTTCATTTCCGACACCTTCAACCGCTATGCCATTTATACATTATATGTATACAAATTATCATGAAGTTTATATAGTTTCAAAGGCATATGAAACAAAATCATCTAAAAACCTTGGAAATTTCCACAATATTTTCCGGCACTTAACCTCACTTTGGCATTCGCTGACCTTATGCCATTTTTTATGGGTGTTTCATGATGAAAACTTTCATACTTTCAATTGGCAGCAACGAGAAAATCGCCAAAAATTTCCATTTTCCCTGACAACTTCTGGTCAATCTGTTGGTCACCCTTATGCCTATAATTTTTTGCTGCTAGAGTGTATTTTAACTTTCTGTTAATGCATATGGCAGCGGCGACAAAATCGTCTCAAAATAAATATTTTTTGCGCAAATGAAAATTGAATTTTCCATATGATGGTCACGCGGGGACCGCTCAAATTTTTCCTCATTATTATCAGCACTTTTATAACTTTCAGTCATCTCAAAGGCATAAACGAGAAAATCGTCACTTGAAATCTGTTACCATCTCCCGGTCTATTACTCAGTTTTCAAGTTTCAGAAAATTAAAAAAAAACAACCGTACTGGGTGTAATCTAGGAGAAAATTAAAAAAAAATTAAAAGAATTACTGATGTTTGGTGAACCATAAATGAACAATAAACACCCTGTATAAACGGTAATATTCCCTTTACAAAACATAAAAATTATAATTTATTTTTGAGTAAGTACATTGTGCTAGAAGCTTTAAAGTTAATTTTGATACAAAATCTTTTAAAAAATACTGAATATGAACATTTGTGACAAATAAGTCACATGATGTATTATTATATATTTCATTCCCAATGTAACATTCGTCGCCGCGAACTGTAATACGAGTAATTACTTTTATGCAAAACTGTTCTAAATAAAGGATAATTTCCGCTAGTAGCTCCAGAATTTTAAAAGTAAAAAATTAAACTTCCCAAAAAATTCCCAACCATCAATTTGACTATTAACAATTTTATATAACAAGCAAAAATCATTTACAATTCTTCTAGAATCTAAAGTGTGTATTTTAAGTCCAGTTATTATATTTTCATTATTTATCTCATTCCTTGGAATACCTTTCCTAAAAGCCATAGTTCTTAAAAATCTATCCTTCTAATAATTTAATAAGGTAATTTTGGTATGGGCACCAAATTGAAGACCCACATACTCAAGAATTGGATGGACTAGAGAGGTATATAAACTTTTTAATGTTTCAACGTTGAGTTCTGTATATAATCTAAAGATAAAACTCCACATTTACTCTATTATCTAAAAGATAAAGATGATACGAATGTTACATTCAAATCAGAAATTTCGTATATTCTATGCCCATCAATGTAGTACTCATGATTGTATCTAAACTTACAACAAAAAAATTAAATATGATAGCAATTACTTATGTTTAAATTAAAATAAATTTTAAGTTGTTAAATTGACACGAATTCAAAATTCTGTTTAAATCATCTTGAAGTCTGTCCGCATTGGCGGTAGTATGCACTACTGTAAACAATTTTAAATCATCCGCATAGAAAAGAAATTCAGAATTTAGGACCATGTCAGAAAGGTCATTAATAAATAAATTAAATTAAATTGGCCCAATGTATGAGCCTTGGGGGACCCCCGAAACGTTGGAATTCAGTCTAACAAAACCCAAGTATCCAAATTTATGTTAAAATACAGAGGGTGCACAAAAAACGGCCAACGATGTAGTAAATACATTAAAACATCAATTAATAATAAATTAACACATTTTAAGCGGGTCGGGTATTTGTACCCGTTCGAAAAGTACTTACATTAAAAGCACGGCAAGGTACTAGTACCATTTTATTAAAGACTAGTCTTTATATACAATGCTAGTACCCAAATTTCGCCCGCTACAGTTGAGGCCATTAGACCCGCTTAAAATGTGTTAAAAAACAAAACTTAAAAATTAAAAAACAGAAAACTCAAAAACAAAAAAAAACAATTGAATTAAATCTAAAAAAATATAATAATAATAAAAATTAAAAAAGAATAAGATAAAAAACAAAAACAAAATTTTAAAAATTAATTTTAAAAAAATACTGGTATAATTGGTTTAGATTATTTTTGTTAATGATTTTTTTCAATCGAAAAAATATGTTGCCATTTGAAAAAAAAAGTTGCCTCCTCTGATGGTTTCAAAAATAAAATTAATCTTTTATTATCTGATCGTAGTATTCTTCAAACCATTTAATTTGACATATCACTTATTAAAATCGTATAAGAAATAACGAAGCTACATCGTTGGCCGTTTTTTGTGACACCCCTCTGTATATTATACAGGGTGTCCCAATTTGAGTTGCTTAACATGCTGTTTAAAAAAATGAAAAATTCCGAGCCATTCCGAAGAGAATCGGAAAAAATCGAATAATTTAATTATTGAAAAATAATTTCATTAACTAGAAATGTTACAAAAAATATTTCGAATAAAAGTTATTTGTTTTGTAATTTAAATATCTTTTTTTACAAACATTACAAACTCGGTTTTCAAAATATCAATAGCAACTTTCTTATTTTAAATGGGCATCATATTGGATTTTTCAAGAAATAAATTGAATTTTCTTTTCTGCTTTCAACGATGTATAATCTAGGTTTGAAGTAATATTATGAAATATTTGACACTATTTGAATTATATAAGTAAGCCATGATTTTTTGACAGGTCTTCTTTAAACAAATGACGATTCAAGCCGTCACTTTAGATTATTATATCGGTTCATTGTACAGCAAGTTGGAATTAAATTTGTTTTAAGAAGTCCTGTCAAAAAGTCATAGCTTACTTAATTTAATTCAAACAATATCAAATTTTCCGTAGTGTATTACTTCAAACATAGATTTTAAATACATCATTGATATAAAAAAAAATTCAATTTAACTATTGAAAAATTCAATATTGCGTCCATTTAAAATAAGAAAATTGTATTGATAGGTATCTTGAAAACCGAGTATGATATAAAGTAACTTTTCGAAACATTTTTGTGTAACTTTTCTAGTTACTTTTTCAAAAATTGAATTTTTCGGTTTTTTCGTTTATCTTTGGAATGGCTAGAAATTTTTGATTATTTTAAATGGCATCTGAATAACTATAAAAATTGCAAAACATTGCCCATTTAACCAAATCTGTAACTTTATTAATAATAAAAATACCCATATAATGCAACTCAAATTGGGACACCCTGTATACAAGGTGTACCTAAAAGGTCTGTACAAAATGATACCACATACTCCTAAGACCAAAATAAGACGATTTAATCAAAGTTATATTTATAATTAAAACATAAAAAATAGTATATTATTCAACGAGCGGGGAGCAGGTATGACAAGCCATTATTCACAAAGACGAATTGCGGCACGAGGCGAAAGCCATGTGCCGTAAGTCCGAACAAATAATGGCGAATAACCACGACTCCGTGACTTTATCGACGACTTTTTATTATTCTGCTGTATATATTTTTTCGTAATAATAATTTTTGTCAATTAAATTTAACCTAACCCGTAACCGTTGCTAAGCTACCAACGGAAAACAATGCTTTAGTAGCTAGCTTCACCCCGTGGATAAAGAAGATATGTGAAAACATTCATTGCTCACGGGGAGAAGTTAGTTAACTACATTCCTAAACAAGAAACGTGTTCGTATTATTTAATAGTCGCCGATAAAGTTTATAACTACACTGTTTAGCTACAAGTAAAGTTTTATGAATTTTTATTGAGTAATTAAAAAATTATTTGACATGTCGATGACCTATTTTTGACCACTTACATAACGTGTAAAAGTAAAAACTTATTGTGTAGAAATACCTTTTTCATTACACAGCAGATTTTTTATGATCGCATAAATGGTATCATTTTAGGGACACCCTGTAAATTATATTTTGATAATGTTAAATTGAAAATAAGTTTTCCGACAAAAATTTGCTGTTAGTAATTTAAAATAAAATAAATTAAAATTTTGAAAATAAATGTCATTCTGAGGAAAAAGTTTCCTATGAACCACCAATTTTCTTGATTTCTTAAAAAGTTTTAACAATTTTTAGAAAATATACTATTGCTATTTAAATAATAATAGTTGGTTGTCATAGAAACAAAATAGAGAAAAATATCCAAAAACTAAAAATGTTAAAATATTAACTGAAATTTAATGAAAAACCATTGTATATATATATTTTTATGTAACTCTTAAAATTGAAAATTTACAGCTATTATGCGTTCCTTTTGTTACACCCTGTATGAAAACATTCAAGGTGGATGTTGTGTTTTAATACCAGAATAAGATAATAATAGGACTCAAGTTTTTAATACCTTTTTTGGTTATTTAAAAAAAGCTTTATAAAAATACACTATAGAATTTTAAGAAAATAAACTTAGGTATTTTTTATATTAAAAATTTGATCATTTTAGAGATAAATTTTTTGACCAATAGAAAAATGTGTTCGATCTAAATTTTTTGAAAAAAAAATTGCTCGTTTTTGGGGGCTAAATAAACCAATTTTGCCCTTTTTAGATATTAATTCAATATAGCTTATTTTGAAGCTGTTTAAGACTTTTTACATCTTTTGTAATTTAGGATTTTTGATCTATTGGTTATGAATTCAAAAAGTATTTTTTTGTATAGAAAAGTACTTGATGTTAAATTGCAATTTTGATCTTTAAATACTTTACTCACTTCAAAGTGCCCTTAAAACTCTAAAGAAGTTATGTATAAGTTTTTTAAAATTTCGAAACTAAATTCAAAATTACGATCGTTCCCAATTTTGTACAAAATTATTATGCATATTTAGAGTCGAATTGGATGCAGTTAGCTTTCTTAAAATTTAATAAAACCTATATTATTTGAAAGCTTGAAGAGAATTTAAAAACAAAACTTCTTTTGGTATAATATATTTTTTAATTTTGAATTTATAATCAAAAGAGAGCAAAAACTTCAAAATTTATTTTTAGCAAAAAAAATTTGGCTCGCCATAAAACTAATTAGTCCGAAGTTATTTCCACACGAAATTTTAAAATAATATTAGAAAGACAATAAAAGATTACGTATGTTTTTTTTTAATTTTGGAATGTACAAATAAACTACGTTTGACCCACTATTACCTACACTTATTTTGAAGCTATTTAAAATTTCAATGATAAATTCGATTTTATATCTTTTTTCTTTCGGATTTATGGATCTAAAAATGGCAAAACTTGAATTTTATCATCATAATTTAAAAACTACTCTTTGATCAAGTTAACTTGAAAGCTTTAAATTTTTGGGGATAGATCTTCAATCTAAATACATAAAAAAAACCTGTTTTGTTCGGAGATCAGAGACCTGCAACGCACTTTCAAATGAAATCTTCTAAAGAAATTTTTAAAAAAGTTTTCATTTTTAATTTTTTTTAAATTTATTTAAAGTAAAGTGAAGTAAAGTTATTTAAAAGTTATATTTTTTCCAAGTTTTAAAAATCACTTTTGGAGTATTTTTTAAAGTTAGTGAATTCTGATTCTCTATATTTTCTGACTTATTACGTAATATACCTGAATTTTCAAATAAATATACACTTAGGTACATAATAATGTAGAATCAAATTACTAAATGGTAAATAAAAAGAATTTAAAACAAAAAAACACAATCAAATTAATTTTATTTTAGTATAAAATATTCCAAAACGTTTTTATTCCTTTTCGCCTTATACAAATACTAATTATTTTATTGCTTCGAGGTCCGTAGTTTCTTTGTTTTCTTTTGTTTCAAAAATTAATTAAAACCTTCGAAAGTATTCAAAGGAAACTTTTTAAAATATTAATGTAAAACATTATTTCCGAATAAAAATGAAATAAAACCTAAAAGTTTTACAACACTAATTATAAAAATTAATAAATACAGTATATTAATTACAATAAAGTAAAAAGAACTACTGAAAATAATAAAAATCATGAATATACGCAATATTCAGTAGTAATAAATAATCAATGCGCCCGGCGCATTCGCCAAAAAGTAATATCTAAAATCTAATTATGTACTCATCAGTTTGATATTTCAAAATGGAAATATTTCGACTGTAAAAACTAAAATTGTAAAATAATCCTGTTACTTACTATACTCTAGTTAACCTTATCTGGGGTTTCAAAACTCTGCAGTTATAATCCGTGCTATTATATTCGGACATTTAAATCACATTTGTGTAATTCTAGGTCAAAACTAGAATTATGGTTTAAATCCTTAAATAATACAAATTAATTCGTGCCAATATAGAATATTCGTGATTGTAATTGTAAGGAGTAATCTTTATTAATAGTATTTCATTATAAATTTTACTAATGTAATAATCCAGATTATTTTTAAGCCTCTCCACAATATGCTTTGATGAACACCTCAATAATTTCGTGAATAATGGGGATAAATAAACCATTATTTTAAGATAATAAAATATTTATAAAAGCACGTATTTTTTGTAAAGCAGTCATTTAAAAAGAAGAGTTATGATAAATAAAATAAAAAGATTGTAATTGTTGTAAAGTTATTAGCTGTGATTTGAAGCAGGAAATAGGAAAATAAATTACTTTTTAATCTCATAATTGCATTTTTAAATTTACGTCTGTACTCTTTATTTTCGTTTTAGTGCTGTAATTGCTTTACTGTTTAGTTTGTAATTCGTATATAAAATTTCAAGTAAATCATGTAAAGTTCTTTAGCATTACGAAATCTGTTGCTTTTATTAAATAAAGTTTTAATTACTTTATTTTCTGCAACTTGTAATCTTATATCTTTTCTTTGCCTCTCTTGGAAGTTGTAGAATAATTTAAATGAAAATTACAGAGGAAATTTTACATAAAATAGTTACGTAGTCCATTATTATAATTAATTTCTAACTTATTACAGCTAATTTTTATGGCTCTAATTAAATGATGTAAAAAGATATCTAATTAATTTGAGGGTCAATTTATGTTTTTATTCTCGTAATTAGGTTACATAAAAGTTTTTGGATTTTCTTAACTTTTGAGGTTATTGGCTCAGCTCCATTCTCTGCACGAAATTCGCATTACTTTCATTATGGTGTATATACATACGTAGTTGGGCCTTAGTTTAGTTTGAATTAATATTCAAATATGCTCCACAATATTCAGCAAACCATGGGGGAACAAGTGTAATATTACAATTTCTGTTAATGCAAATTGTAATTTTAGACAATAAAACGTTTTGGCTCAAGTCGCACATGTTTGTAAATAATAAACCCCGCGCACTCGAAAATTATACCAACATATTTTCAATAACTCGAAATTTACTCAATAATATTCCTATGATATTTAATTTCCTGGAATATTCATACAATTTTGCACAGCACGTTCGCAATTACTGAGTTCCTATAGTTGTGATAATAATATTTTTATTTAATACATGGAATGAGAGTTGTGGAAAACTTCATCAAATAGTTGAAAAAACTTTGTTACGTTTCTGAACGTGATCTTTTTGTAAGAAAATGTTATGACCTTCAGAGGCCTAAAAAATAAAAATATTACAAAGGAAAAAACTCTTTAAAACCAACTAAATGTGTTAGTTATCTAAAAACTTCAGAACCTGTAGCAGCGCCACCCACTCCCACTGATAAATCCGAAGAAGCTTAACCTAACCTCAAGCATCCATTAATGATTATAAAGTTACTGCCGTTACAACTATTGATGAGTCGGTTAATGTTACTAAAGAAAAAGCATAATAATTCGTTGATGCGAAGGAAGATGTGAGTAAGGTTTCTGATGAAGAAGTTACTGTTGAAGTATTTGAAACTGAGGAAAAAAAAGAAGATGATGGATAAGAAGAATTAGCTAAAGAAGAAGAGGTTCCTTAATGTTAGTGAACAAAAAGCACAAGTACTTGGTGTGCGAAGGAAGATTTGGGTAATAGCGAAGAAGATGTGAGTGAGGATTATGATGAAGAAATTGATGAAGAAGATGCTGCGATTAATAGTATCACTGATGCTGTTGAAGGATTTTGAACTGGCGAATATAAAGGAGATGAAGGAGACGTATCACTAAGCAAATGTCACGACCTTCAGATGCCTAAAAAAATTAAAAATATGTTAAAGGAAACAATTCTTCTATCTTAGGGTGTTCAAAAAACTTCAGAGCCTCCAAAAGAACCTGAAGCAGCGCTTCCTACTCCCACTGATAAACCCGAAGAAGCTTAACCGCAACATCCATTAATGCGAAGATAAAGTTACTGCAGATACAACTATTGATGAGGTTAATGTTACTGAAGCACAAGGACAAGGATTTGGTGATGCGAAGGAAGATATGGGTAATGGCGAGAAATGTGTGGGTGAAGGTTTTGTAGCTGAAGAAGATACTAGCGTGTATTCAGCGACCGTGATGACAATTTTAGAGACGTCGTTAAAGTTAATCACGTCTTTAAGAAAATATTTCTTATGAAGAAATATTTTTTAATCACGTGTTTAACGTTAACGACGTCTCTAAATTTTCCATCAAGGTTGCTGAATACATGCTAATGCGATTAATAATCCCACTGATGCATTGAAACTTTTGAAACTAACGAATATAAAGGATATGATGGAGAAATACGAACACCTTCCGAAAATTAAATTGTATGCAGATTTTATATTTATTTTTTCAATTTTTCGAATTAAATAATAAACGTAAAGCTTTGAGATGTAAAAGGAGTTGTAGGAAACTTCAGCAAAATATTGTAAAAATTAAAAAAATAACTTTGTTAAATTTATAAACGAGATGTTTTTTGTAAGAAAATGAGATAACCTTCAGAGACAGAAAAAATTAAAAATATTTGAAAAGAAAAAAATCTCCAAAAGAACACCTATTGGTGAATCGGTTAAGGTTACTGAAGAAAAGGGACAAGGATTTGGTGATGTGAAGGAAGATTTGGGTGATGTGAGTGAAGATGTGGGTGAAGGTTATGAAGAAGTTAATAATGCCACTAATGCTGTAGAAGTATTTGAATCTGACGAACAAAAAGAAGATGAAGAATAGGAAGAATTAGCTAAAGAATAGGTCCTATATGTTACTGAACAAATAGCACAAGAATTTGATGTGCGAAGGAAGATAGCGATGTGATTGAGTATTATGAGTAAAAAGTAACTCAAGAAGATGCTGCGAATAATAATGATACTGATGCTGTTAAAGCGATTGAAACTGACGAATATACAGGGTGTCCCATTTTAATTAATCCAGCTGAATATCTTGAAAACGAAGCGATTTCCTCAAAAATGTTTCAGACAAAAATTGTAGCGGCTCGAGGGGGACATTTAATGGTACCATGGGTTTTTAATTGTTATGGGGTTTTATGGGGGTTTTATGGAAAAATATTTTTTTTCAAATGGAAACCCCCATTTTTTATTGTAGATTCGTAATCTATGGAAAATAATAAGAAAGTTTTGGATGAAACTTTTTTTTCTAAAATTTAAATTTTTCGTTATATTCACCAAAATGAACACAATTTTTGGGATTTTCGATACAGTTTTACTAGAAAACTAAAGCTTTATAAGAAAAATCGTAAGAGACAAAAAGTGCTTATCAACGATTTGTTATATGGGTTGTAATTGACAATTTCCATGGTTACCTATTTGTTTCTAATTATAGACCAGAATCTGCCTAAAAATCATCTTTTTAAAAATATTTGTTCCCTGATTCATCAACCAACTTGGTAATTCGACCCCGATAATTAAACATTCCCACATGAGAAATAGTTGAAGTACATAATTTCCACGTAGAAAGTCTAGTTCTTAAAGATAGACTAAGTATTTTCAAAGTAGTTTGATTATATCTTTCTTCTTGGTCATTTCCAGTAGGATTGATTATTGTTCAACTTGAAACTTTAACATAAATGACCTTTTTCTATCTAAATGTATAGGTATACGATGGCATTCCAAAAAATGGAACAAAAATCCTTTTAATTACAACATGAGTTAATAGTTCCTTACAGGAATAAGTAAATGAAAATCTTGAATGTTCATGAACAATTGTTAGTATATGTTTAACGATTTTTTGATATTGATGGAAGATTTCCTTTGAAATCAATGTTTAACCTTTCGAATGGCGTTCGAACCTACTAAACATGGAACACCAAACAACTTTACAATTTTTAAAAAGTTCGAAAGTGACGAAGTCCAACTTGAAGAATTTTATTTTCTAACGTTCAAACTTTGGAAATTAATAAATGACTATTTTGAAGTTTTGAAGTTTGGTCTATGTTGCTGAAGCTGGAGCCATTATAAATAATTATTTTACAATGGTTCTATTGAGTTTGAAAAGGCTACTTTAAACTACAAAACTGCACACTATCAAACGTTTCTTTTTTTTATTAATATTCATTTTAAAGTAACATTTTCTCATAATTTTCAGAAGTAAGGATGCAAAGAAAGTTTCCAAGTTCGAACTTTCTTTGAGCTTGACCTTTTTTCGAACACAAGTTTTGAACTTCTTTTGAACTCGAATTAATTTCGAACACGAATTTCTTCCTAACTTGAACTTCTTTCGAATTCGAAATTTTTTCGAACTTAAACTTTTTGAAACTTTTAGTTAATATTAGAACGGTTTGAAATTTTTTTAAGTTCGATCTTTTGATTAAAAAATTCAAACTTACAATTCTATTTGAAGTACTATCATACACAAAGATATCAAGGACACAAAAAAAATATTCTGACTCGTATGCAATCATGAAATTACACGAAATTTGAAAATACCCTTCTCGCATCTTAAATCGTATTAATTATTTTTTAAACTTCGTGTGATCTAGTTTCTGCGCACTACATAAATGGGTTTTATACATATAAATATTTGATATGAGTTACTTAAAAAACTGGTATAACTGAAACTTTTTCAGAGAATGTGAAGAGAATGAAGGATTTGGATCTCATCTGCTCCTTGCATTCCAATTAACCCTCCACTTATTTAATTACCGAAATTTATTTAACCATATCGATCTAATTATCATTAGAATAAGCTTAAAATATTTCCTGAAATAATTGACTTTATAATGTTTTAATTAAGTTTTAAAAATAGTTGCTTGTTAAATTTAATGATCATTGAAAATTAAGTGAAACAATGTATAAGATTATTGCAACAAATATTTGGCATGCAAAGTATTTTCATTTACTTTGAAATCTTAAAATCTTAAAATATGCTTGTTTATTTCGATCGTCTAAAAGATAATGATGATGTTATTTTAAAATAACAACAAATATTTTGCGAGTTAAAAATACGTTTTACTACAGAGTATAACTCGCACTTGCACTCAAATTTACATAATTTGTAATTTTGGGCGCTTATTCATTATTATTTCCTCATTAGAGCGATGAAATATCACATCTACTAAATTAGCAGTTCAAAGGTCGTATATTACAGAATGGAAAATATTTATCAAATTTATAACTCCAACATTATTTTCATTTCGTATACAGTTGTTGTCGTTATTCAATATAAACTTTTATTATTTGAACTTGAGTTTATTTATAGCAATACATCACTTCAATAAAATAAGATGTTTTGTTTTCTTTTTCGGAAGATCCTGGAATTATTGACCGCACTGCAATTGTAGTCTTTTCAAACAATTTAACTTAAATGGAAAAATATAGATAATAAACCTTCTAAAATAAATATACGTTTTATTGAAATTCTCTAAACTAAATTTGTGAAAATATCAAACGTCGACTTATTTTAAATTTATGAACGCCATATGAATTTTTATTTTCCTTTATTTTCCAGATTTTTTCGCATTATTTTGTATTATTTTGTATTTTTCTCTATAGACAACCATAAAAGCTTATCTAAAGATTTTATTAGTGAAAAGGCAAATTTAAAAAATTGGCCAAAAAACATTTTGACAATATTCGGAACAATTTCAACCCTGGATCCTGGATCTAAAATAATTGTTACATAAAAACTTTTACTTTATAAAAATAATTTTGAAAGAAATGTCCTATAAAGGTGCGTTTTTGCTAGCGATGGAAACACCGCAAAATAATTGATGGAACTGTATACTTTCTTATCTTCCAGTTACAAGTTTAGTAATGGTGTTATGAAAGGAAGGTTACAAAATACAAACAAAGGTTAAGACTGATCATGATCTGGGTCTTCTCCAAATCCACTTGGACAAGTTGGATAACCGAAGAAGAAACGTATAAGAAAGACCCAAGGGGTTAGTGGTTATTGAAAGGAAAAATATTAGTCTTTAAAAAATTTGAACAAAGCTTCATAAATTTCAATATTAGGACTGTGAAGTAAGGAGTTGTTTAATTATTCGCATTTGAGGAAATCCAACATCCTAATTCTGTACAAATGTAAATTGGAAAAAGCAATGTAAGCAACGCAAATTTTTTCCAATGCATATCAATTTACAAGATAATAAAGTTGGATAAAAAGACTTAGGAGAAGGTGTTTTCTTCAAATCCCAATTAAAAACAATCCAAAGCATCGTGACAAACTTTAATTCTTAATCGATTATTTCTGTTTGGCGTTGAAGGCGAGTCTGATCAAAATATAGGAATCTGCTATACAAAAGGAAGAAGACAAATCTTAGGAGAGATTTTCTCAACTCATGTAACAACACAAAATTTTTCCAATGATTACCAACTTACAAGATAATAAAGTTGGATAAAGAGACTTATAAGAAGGTGTTTTATTCAAATCCTAATTAAAAACAATTCAAACCATCTTGTGACAAACTTTAATTCTTAATGGATTATTTCGGTATTACATGGAAGGCGAGTCTGGTCAAAGTGACTATTTGAAATTATAAGCAAGGTTTTTAAAATTTCAAACAGAATTTATCTAGAAATGCAGGTATACAGTTGGAAAGGATAACTTGCACAATTAACGAGTAAAGGGGATGGTTGTACGGAAATTTAGCCTCATAATTCACTGTCTGCAGCACCAAAGTCGTAACTCGTGCAACAATACACCCTATTCCGTTCCTCCTAAAACTTATAACAAACGTATCTTCTTATCTACCAGGATATGGCTACAATAAAAGATATTTTTATATCAAAACCAGGGAATGTTTGTTTAAAAAACTCATTTGTGATTTAAATTTTTAGCTTGAACAAGTACATTTTTTATTTGCGTTCAAACAGATAACAGAGTTATTACAACCCAAATAAATAAATCACTCAAAAATACACATTTTATAAATGCAACTTTTTCCAATAAAATCATGATAAATGCTCCTCACAAATTAATCTCATAAAATATTACAATTCTTAAAGTCTTTTGTCTAAAACGAATTTTCATTCAATCAAACTGCATTTTCCTTTTTTACCATTTCAAGTTTATTCTTGAGTTTTTAAATATTAGCGATGGAAATTACTTTTTTAACTTCAAACCTTTATCAACTTTTTTAGAAATCTTCAAACAACATTTTTTTTTAATTCTTGTGAAGCTAATTCAGTTTTACATTTTCTCAATTGTTCAAAATTTTGATTTAAACCAAACTAAAAATAGTGTTAGTTAGCTTTTGGATAAAGCAAAGTTTGAAATTTTCAACTTCCTTAGTAGATACTAATTGATTTATTGTTGCTCATCTCCATTGGGTCAATTGGCGAAGAGGTGTTTAAGGTTCAGGAAGACCGCAAGACTATGAAAATTTAATTAGTTAGAGAGTTAACAAAAGGCAAATTTTCGTTGAAAGTTGAATAAAGTTATTCAGGAATTGTGGCTTTGCTGCGAGAAATAATAAATAAATTTAATAAAGCGTTAATTTAATTATACTCCTGCATTAGTTTATTAGTCATTGGTTAAGATCAAAGAGAGATTTATTTGTACGTATTATACAGGGTGAGGCATTATGATATTTAAATCTTAAACCTTAAAAATCAAACTTTAATGATTTGTAAATGTGAGCGAGTCCCGTATTTTAGTAGGATATTCTAAATTCTCTTGGAAATAATATCTCACTCATCAACACTAAAATTCGAAACACTCTAGATTTTGCGGTGAGCATGTTTCCAAGAGGCTGTATAGCAGTATACAGAGTGGAGAGACAGAAATATAATATTTAAATTAAGAGATTATTAGTTTCGTAAGATAAGAGGGTATGTAAGTAATTCAAGCCAAGAACGTGAGTGGCAATCTGGGATGGGATTGAAAAGGGATTAAATGATTGTGATTAATAATGGATAAATATAGATTGTACCAAAATATTTAATGTATAATTAGGGGGAGTAATATTAATTAATTTCATGTCAAATCTGGTATAAAGTGCAACACACAAGTTAGAAACTATTCCATGATGACTTGAACTTAAACACATTACAGCTTAACACAAGAATTCAAGATAAGTACCTGCACAATCTACGATATTGAATATAATTTCATCATTGGAAACAAAAGAGAAGCTTTAATTCCAGTCACGTAACTCTGATCAAAGTATGATAATGAAATAATACCCGTCCTGCATGAGCCCACGTAAATAGGTCAATTCCTTTAGGATTTAGTTGCTCCTCAAATTAAGGAGGTGTTCCTTCACTTTAAACTACAACAATGCTAATGAACCAGGACTGCGCCAACCAATAGCTACAAATTACCGCTTGTGTTGGAATTTATCGCATGAATTGACAGCCAGCGAACGCTTCCACGTCGACACTGCATAAATTATTTAAGACTTCCTTTATTTTCAACAAATTCCAGATAAAATAAATATACCCTACCCAAAATTAAAACGTGATTTTTAAAACATTCCAGCTTTTATATTGATTTCTCATCTATTATATTAAGACTACACGATACAAGAGTATACGAGATTCTAATTTCCTCTCAAATTGTTCTTATCAGAGGAACAGAACCAAAAAATCGGTTGATGCTTAGGCTGCACGCACACTAGATCGAAATTCCCACGAATTCGGATCTTTGGAATTCTGAAGTCGTCCGAACTCGCAATTGTACTGCGCATACTATGTAAGAAATTATACGATCATTTTGTCAGTCTTTCTCAAAAGCTAAAAAAATTGGATAACATGATCATTTACATTCCGACTTAATTAATGACCCAAACAAATTTTTAAATTACTATCGAATGAATTTCAATAAAAGAAAGACAGAAGTCATATCAACTGAAAGTTTGTACAATGATTTTGTATCATTGGAGAAAATAGAGGAACTAGTGTGGCAGTCACATTTCATTCCATAAATTCTTTTGAATATGTCTGATAGATCTTCGATAAACGCTTTACAAATACTCTTTTCGCAGTCCAAAAGAAGAATATTATTCAACTCTTCGCATGCGATATCAAAATGGGATTAATTCGGATTCAATGTGCGACCAACCTCAATTTACCATCGTTACGATTTTTTCGGTACGTGGCAAGTTACAGACTTCGCTCCCAGAAAGCGTAATTTTTTCTGATATTCAAATCAAATAAAAAAAGCCACAAACTTGTTTAATTTTTTTTTTATAAAAAAAAATAAGTTATTTGTGGGTGAAAGTCTCAAAAAACATAAAATAATTCACGAAATCAACGATTTTTTACGGTTTTCCTTGGAATTTACCGGCGAAAAATGTATAACTGATAAGTGATAGTACCATACACGATTGCACAAAATTTTGTAAAAATATTTATAAAAATAAAAAAGGAATTAAGTTTTTTCCAACTAAAGTCCCATAAAACGTGATTAAAATACAAAATAATTCAAGAAATAGGCGATTTTATTAAGATTTTCTTGGAATTTTCCAGCGGCAATTGTACCACTGATAATTTAGAGTACTATACACGATTGTACAAAATTTTGTAAAAATAAAAAAGTTATTAAGTTTTTTTCAACTAAAGTCCCCAAAAAGATGAATAAAATACAAAATAATTCAAGAAATCGACGATTTTCTCAAGTTTTTCTTGGAATTTTCCGCCAAAAAATGGTACCAGTGATATATAATAGTGTCACACACGATTGTACAAAATTTGAGCAAAATATTTATAAAAATAAAAAAGTAATTAAGTTTTTTCCAACTAAAGTCCCATAAAAAGTGATTAAAATACAAAATAATTCAAGAAATCAGCGATTTTCTCAAGTTTTTCTTGGAATTTTCTGCCAAAAATTGTAACAGTGATAAATGATAGTATCATACACGATTGCACAAAATTTTGTAAAACTGTTTATAAAAATAAAAATAAAAAAGTTATTAAGTTTTTTCTAACTAAAGTCCTAAAAAAAGATGAATAAAATACAAAATAATTCAAGAAATCGGCGATTTTCTGAAGTTTTCTCTGAGATTTTCTGACGACAAATGTAGCACTGATAAGTGATAGTAACATACACGATTGTACAAAATTTTCTAAAAATATTTATAAAAATAAAAAAAGTTATTAAATTTTTTCCAACTAAAGTACAATAAAATATAAAAAAATTCAAGAAATCAACGATTTTCTCAAGTTTTTCTTGGAATTTTCCGCCAAAAATTGTACCATTGATAATAATAGTGCCGCACATGATTATACAAAATTTTGTAAAAATATTTATAAAAATAAAAAAGTAATTAAGTTTTTTCCAACCAAAGTCCCAAAAAACGTGATTAAAATACAAAATAATTCAATAAATCGGTGATATATGAGGTTTTCCTTGGAATTTTCCAGCGAAAAATGTACCACTGATAAGTTAGAGTACCATACACGATTGTACGAAATTTTGTAAAAATAGTTTTAAAAATAAAAAAATTATTAAGTATTTTCCAACTAAAGTCCCAAAAAAAGTTGAATAAAATACAAAATTATTCAAAAAATCGACGATATTCTCAAGTTTTTCTTGGAAGTTTCCGGCAAAAACTGTACCAATGATAAATAATAGTACAATACACGATTGTACAAAATTTTAGCAAAATATTTATAAAAATAAAAAAGTAATTATGTTTTTTCAACTAAGGTCCAAAAAAAAGTGAAAAATAAAAATGAGTTTTGTAATTCGGTTATTTTCTTTCGGCCTTTTGAATGCACCGGGTTTTCGTCCAATTTGCTCTTTCGTCTTTCCTCTCTTTCTCCAATTCGTCCATTTATCGCTTGTCCTCGTTTCCTTCGTTCTTTTGTCAATGTCGGTCTTTTGGTTGGGGTAGACCTTAGCATTGTTATTTTTTTTAACGATTTTGTCCCCAAAATTATAGTTTATTATTAAGGAGTTAGTTTTTCTGTTTTAAATTTCGACCGTTTGATTAGCTATTTTTGTACCAATTAAACCTCAAACATAATCTAGTGATTAAAAAAATTTCCCTGAATGCAACGATTTTATCAAAAAAAAATCAATTTTTTACCCGATTAAATTGATTTTCTGGAAATTTTCTAAAACACACTTTTATGTATTATCGAGTTTCTCCTCTTTACACATTAAAGAAAAAATATAAAATGGAAATTGAAAATTGAAAATTAACCAAAAAATGTGGTTCTAAAATTTGAAAAATCACAAAAACTATGATATTTCAAGTACAATGTCTTAAAATACCGTAAACTGAGGTAACATTGGGCATTAAAGGTAACCTTAACCCAAATTTTGGAAAAAGATTCTGTTAGTTATACCAACTTTCATTTAACACAAATTCTAAGTATTTTAAGTGTGTATTTCAGATAGTATCAGAATACTAACTGATATAACTAGCAGTAAATCAAACTATTTTTTCCAAAATTTGAGCCAAAGATACCTCAATAGCTAAAAAACTTAAATACCTTAAATTTATAACCAAATTTGTAACTCGTTTTTTTAAGTTTCAGGCCAAATATTGGGGTTATTTGTCTACAAATCACTAAAATTATAGTGTTTTATACATAGAATTTATTGGACCACAGTTTTGTTTACAATAGTTGGTATATTAAAAAAACTACACCTTTTCCAATTGTATTTCAGAAAAGATCAATTCGATTTCAGAATAGTCAATTGTATTTCAGAAAGCATTAATTGTATTTCAGAATAATCAATTCAATTTCAGAAAAGACCAATTGTATTTCAAAAAGCACCAATTATAAAAAAATAAGAAAGACAAGAGTTTTTGGCGGTGATTGTACACGTGAACCACAACAGCACAAACATTTCATGAAATATGTGCTTTCGAAATTTAACATTACATCACTAACACCAGACTTGAGTCCTTATTCACCAATCTTAAACCCAATTGAAATAATTTGCCAAAAACTCTTGGCCTCCTCAATGTTTTACAAAAGGTCTTTCCTACAATTAAATTAATTTTTCTGACATACAATTAATGCTTTCTGAAATACAATTGACTATTCTGAATTACAATTGATGATTTTTGAAATTGAATTGATCTTTTCTGAAATACAAGTGGAAAAGGTGAAGTATCATAACTCTAACGAGTCGAAGTTTAAAATGCAAGCCGCGTAGCGGGGAGCGTTTTAATCGACGAGTTCGAAAAAAGTCTTATGAAACGAGTTCTTTATACAATTTCTTCTATTTTGCACATTTTGTATCAATTTTAATTTAAAATTAAAATGTTAAATGTTGGGAAATTTTGGATATGTAAACTGGTGTAGTATTGGCATTAATATGATTAGTTGGTAGCCCGATTGTCATCATCACTGACGTTTATTAATGTCATTATTATATGGCATTTTTAAATTTACCTTTTAAGTTACCCTAGGTACTCAAAATCCATCTCAAGTACATTCAAGTACATTCATAATTCAAAGGAATAATTCAATTTAACTTATTTTTTGAGGTTCAAAAACAGTTATTACAGATTTATTATGCATTTTTGATAGAAATTTGAGTACTACCAACTTAAAAAAATAAATTTTATGCTTTTAGTTCTTTACTTGATTTTTTATACATAAATCACATCAAAAAATTTGAATTTATGATCAAGTTTTCTTATGTTTCATCAACAAAATATTGTGATTTTCTAAATTTATAAAAACATAGAATTTTTTTTAAGTAGAATTTGTTTACCTACAAAATTTACGAGAAAATCAAAAAATAAATTAATTTTTCGGTGAAATTTTATTACTAACGTGATTGTTTTTGAGGTTTGAAAATTTTAATATTTATCATAAAAGCTATGTTTTTCATGTAGATTTTGTTTACCCATAATTTTTTTTACAAAATTAATTTTTAAATACAAAAACAAAACAAAAAACCTAAATTAAAAAAACGACTTTGTAGTTATAACTCATTTTTGAAACTCCATGAGCCAAAAACTTGAAAATCTCAAAATTTATAGTTTATTTTGAGTAGTATTTATTTAACCACAATTATATTCACAAAAGTATTTTTTAAACACAAATAAAATCAAGAAAAAAATGAAAATACCTATCCAAAAACTGTGAATTTCAAAATTTTAAAAATCATAGAAATCTTGGTTCTTTACGTAGAATTTGTTTACCTTCAAATTCGTTTAAACAATATATGAAAAAAAAACCAAAAAAACCCAAAATTTTTTGCCGAATTTTTATTATTAACATGTTTTTTGAGGTTTAGCCAAAAATTGTTTTGAAAATCACAAAAATAGTTTTTTTAACGTAAAATTTGTTTGACCCAAATTTTGGTTACAAAAGTATTTTTTAAACAGATGACAGTGAGTCAAATGTTGAAACACCGATGTAATTATCTTTCCTGAATTTATTTAAAGTGTTTCAAATTGGAAACTAAAAAAATAATTAAATACCAAACTTAAGTAAAAATTGTATTTTTCATTTAACTAGATTAATATGAGCGTAGTTTTGCAAAAATAAAAATATAAATATAGAAGTTTTTCTTTCGCAATTACACAAATGTAACTGTAGATACATAAATAACAAATATTATAAATGAAAGTAACATTCTTACTTTAGTTTGGTATTTTTTTATTCTTTGGATTTTCCAATTCGAAAGACTTTGGAAAAAATCATGAAAGATAAAAACGTCGGGTTTTCAACATTTGACTCCCTATCGCCTCAAGTAGAATTTTTTTTCCATAAAAAAAATTTTTGGGCCGTGTTTTTAGCATGATTTTTTTTGACATTTAATAAGCCGAAAATTGAAAATTTTAATATTTCTAATATCATAAAACCTACGATTTTTATGTAGAATTTGTTTACCCACAGATTTCATTACAAAATTATATTTTACATATAAAAAAATAAAAAATTTAAACTAATAACCAAATTTTTAATCTTCAGCTCGTTTTGGAACTTTCATGAGCTACAAAATGAGAACATTGTTTTGAAAATCACAAAAATTATTTTCGTAGAACAATATTTGATCACAATTTTGTTTGCAAAAGTATTTTTTAAACACAAACGAAATCAGAAAAATTGAAAATATTACCAAGTTTTTTAAAGTTTCATCAACCAAAAACTGAGAATCTTTAGTTCTTTAAGTTAACCATAAATTCGTTTACAAAATTTACGAAAAAAGCTTAAATTTTTGGCAAAATTTTTATATTTAATTTCATATTTCAAATATCGTAAAAGCTATGTTTTTTATACAGGGTGTACAAGAAGTTCAACAACACCCATTTATTTTTGAAATGAACCATTTTTGAGAAAAATGTTTCAAATAAATTTTGTACGATTCCTAGTGACGCACTATCTAAAAACATTGCTCATGACCTTGAAAAGCAATATGATAAGATAAGATATAGCTTGCTTTCAAAGGTTTGCAGAACATATTTTTTTATTTTTCTAAAGTAAACAGTTTGAAAGTTAGGAGGGTTTAAATTTTCAATACATAAAGTTCGGCAACGCTGTTTTATTTTGAAAATTAAGCATTTTACAGAAAAATTTTTCAAATCAAAGTTGTACGATTCTTAGTAACTCACTTTTTAAAAATATTGTCATGACCTTGACCATCAATTTAAAGGTCAGGCGATACTTACTTAACTTTTTTTAAATAGCAACCACCCATTTTTATTGTGTATTATTTATTATTAAAGTTTCCTTTCAGAGTTTTCTGGAGCTTATTTTATTATTTTACTAAAGTAAATAGTTTAGAAGTTACAAAAGAGTTAAAAATTTTAATAGGTAAGTTCGGCAACGCCGCTCCCATTTTTTTCTTTAAATAACCAATGTGGTATGACCGAACAACTTATATTTCAAACATTTTTCTCATGAATGGTTAATTTCAAAATAAGTATGGCAATATTTCCAGATAGTGCGTCATTAAGAATCGTACAACTTTTATTTGAAACATTTTTCTCAAAAATGCTTCATTTCAAATATAAACGGGCGTTGCCGAACTTTTTATTTTTTATACACCCTGTATAAAATTTGTTTATCTATAATAGTATATTAAGCAACGAGTTTCATAAGTCAAGTATTATTGCACGCCTCCAAATTTAAAAAAAAAAAAAGCCGCGTAGCGGCGAGTTTTTTAATAGACGAGTGCAATTATTGACTTATGAACGAGTTGCTTATACTATTTTTTTGTAATTTGCATAAAAATTAAATAAATTTGGAAATTATTCGACGTACAAATATTTCTTTATATTTTTAGCAGTTGGTGACAATGATTTCTTATTGAATCGTTATGGCCCATTATGAAACCGCTAGCGGTGTCTTAAAAGCAATATTATAGACGCAAATTATAAAAATTTCTTTACAAAATTTTACTTCATGAGCCAAAAACTGAGAAATTTGTTTTAAAAATCACAAAAATTCTGTTTACGAAAGTATTTTTTAAACACAAATAAAATAAAAAAAAAAATGAATAAATGATCAAATTTTTTGAGGTATCATCAACCAAAACATTGTGAATTTTTAAAATTACATATTTGATTTTTAAGTAGAATAAATACTAATAAATGTGTTCACAAAATTTACGAAAAAATCAAAAATATTTCTATTTTGGGAGAATTTTTATTTTTACAAGACTTTTAGCATTCATTGGAAATTTTAATATTTCAAAAATCACAAAAGCTGTTTTTCATGTTTACCAGTAAATAAAAACCATGTTTTAAATTGTTAACTGGTTTTTGAAGTTTCATGAGCCAAAAATTGGAAACATTATTTTGAAAATAATAAAAAAAATTGTATCAAAAATTATGAATTCCATAATTTAAGAAATCACAAATTCTATGGTTTTCAAGAAGAATGTATTTTCCTATAAATTCATTAATAAAATATTCAAAAAATAAAAAAAAAAATTATTTTGAGGTTTCATTAGCCAAAAATTTGGGAAATAAAGAAACAAGTAAAAAATCTTTAAGGTTTATTTAAAGTTACAATTAAGTACACTTAAAATTTCACAATAAAGCACATAATTTTCATCATCGTTAAAATAAATATACTAAATATTATATTAAAATAAATCCTTTATCAAAACTAAAACGCATCAACCTCATGTCCATTATGTACACCCTCGAAATTGCACTCGGGTTAAAACACTCAGAAATATCACAGATTGCAAACAAACAAAAATTATATGCTAGTGATAAAACACCTATTTAGAAAGACAAAGATTAATTATTATCCAAGTTAATATCTTCAAACATAGTTCCAACCCAGCCAATACAAATACAATAATGCTCGAATAGTTGAATTAACAACTCTTGCTCATCGAGTAGTTCTAATTTTTCGATTCTACTCCTCTCGCTCGGTGATATTGCATTATAAACCGTAACCATATCCCAACACTTACAACCATCCCAATTATTATTCCTGAAACGGTTCTCCTGCATTTCCAAACTCTTACATCGTGAAATCCCTGATAACATGCAACCCCTTGCTCGTAAATTCTCTAACATTACATCACCGAAAGTATCATTCATATTGCACATTTCGTAATTAATAAATAGTGCGTTCTTAAATTTTGATGAGATAAATTGCAACATTCGATCGACACAATTATCCTCGATATAAACCAAAACACATTCAGCAATAAATAAAGTCGGTGCTGAATAATCTATTTCAGCCTGTTGTAATTTCGTTTGAAACTCAGACGTTTTATGCAAATCGAGCCCCATGCAATGATAAGCCCCTGCATGCATATCCGTGGAACTAATCTTAACCTCCCCATCCTGCTCGTGAATTTTTTCCAATAACACCTTGTTACGTTTTATTAAATAACATTTATGTGCAGTCACACTTGGGAAATCAATATCAACGAAATTGCTTAAAGTAACGCCTTGATCCTTCAACCTCCAGTATAACGTATCGAAACCTGAACCAAGATTAATAATTTGACCTCGATCACCTGCTCGATCCAAAAACTTCTTTATAAAATGCTCCACTCCCTTAACTCGAGCGAAGTAACCACGATTGATCTCCGGCGCTCTTCGCTGCGTTTTCTTTATTAATAAATGAATGTAATCATCCTTCCAATAACCGAGATCCACAGCACAAAGCTTACACTCACTTGCATCATCGTTGGTTGCTATTACTGCCTCATCATCCATTTCTGTAAAATCAACTGAAAGGTAGATTATTTTGAGGTTATATACATTTTTAGAGGTATTACTTTAGTTGATTAAGCTGGAATTTTATTTATACTTGTTTAATTTATAGTGCGTTTAATTAATTTTAAATAAAAGTGGTTATTTAAATATGATTTTGATTTTTTAAAATAATTTTGTGAAGTGTCAATTTCGACGCATGACGGGCGGGTATTTTAAAATTGATTGCCCGTAGCTTTTTGATCATAGAGTTTTAAAACAAAGACAAACAACTTTATATACAAAGTGTTACAAAAGATTATTTACAATGAAATTAATTATTAAATTAAGGAATTTTTCTAGGATTTAAATATTTTTGCCAGAAACGTATTATATTAAGAATTAATAAGATGCGCAAATAGGTACTTTTATGTAATAATAATAAACCTTTATTGGCATATTTACACAAAAAATACAGATAGATATATACAGGGTGGTCGAGCTAAAGTGAATAGTCGAAATATCTCCAAAAGAAAGAGTTTTAGAAAAAACCGTTTCAAATAAAAATTATTTGGTCTTAAAGGGGCTACAGAATGAGAACAGCTAGCTTTCACCTGAAGGACTTCTTCAGTTTTTTCAAATGGAAACCCTTTTTTTTTATTTTAATCTGAATCCAGCAAAAAAAGAAGAAATTATTGTCTAAAGCATTTTTTTAGCCTTTAGTTTTAGCCATGTACCTTTCTAACCCTCTATAATCATTTCGTCCATTTCTGCTTTTGTTTTGGCTATCATTGCTATGTCATCTGCGTATCTTCCATATCTTCTTCCCTCCGATTGCCACCCCTCCTGCTTGTCCATTTCTTAGCACTTTCTCTAGGTCTGCCGTAAAGACATTGAATAGTATCGGACTTACCGGACACCCCTGCCTAAGCCCTCTTTTCGTTTAAAACACCTTCGTTCCCACTCTCACTCTGCATCTTGTATTATTTTACATGCCTTGTATCATCCACCTGGTTAGCTCGGTTATCCGTATTTCCTCCAACTTCTGCATTAGCATTCTCCTGTTTACTGTGTCAAAAGCCGCTTTTAGGTCCACAAACAGTACATAGAGTTTACCGCCTTTCTTCTCTAGTTCCTGCGTTATAGCATAATTCAATGTTACCAGGTGTTCTGTTGTACCTCTGCCTATTCTGAATCCTGCTTGCGCTTCTGGAATTGCGTGTCTTGTTTCTAATTCTTTTTCCAGTCTTCCTGCTACTTTATTACTGAATACCTTGTAGTCTGAGTCAATTAGCGTGATGCCTCTGTAGTTCTCTTTGTTACTTCTTTCTATTTTTTTTATATATTAGTACTATTTCCCCTAGGTTCCATGAATCTGGCCACTCTTCTCTTCCTCGAATTATATCATTCATTATGTCTCTTAGCCTTTCTTTCGTTAACTCGCTTGCCTCTATCCACACCTCTCCTGGAATATCATTTGGCCCCGTCGCCTTTTTGATTTTCAGTTTCTGTATGGCTTCCGCTATTTCTGCTATACTTATTTCCTCTTCATGCCACAGCAGTCTTCTCATCGGTATCTCTGCTTCATTGTCTTTGTATAGTTCTTCGAAGTGGATTTTATCGTTGTTTCTTTCCTTTTCTGTCCTTTCTTTTTCTTTAGGTATTCCCATAACTCTTTCTCCGTTTTAATTTGTCTTATTTCCTGCAGTTGTTTCTCTTCATTTTCTTTCTTTTTTCTTATTATTGTTTCATTCATTCTCTTCTTTGCTTCTATTATCTGCTGTCTTGTGCCTTGCCCATATTTAAAGTTCTTGTAACATTCTCTGATGTTTCTTTTAGCTTCTTTTATGTAAAGAAATTTGGCTATTACAAATTCCAACGCCTTTTTTTGTAAATGTAAAGGATGGTACTGACTAATTTTTTTAAATTCTTAAATTTTTTGAGATTATGATATTATCTAAATAAGTTAATAGTCCAGGCCACTTCGGGTACCACTCTTTTTGAACTGTTTGTTCCTGGGGGGAGGCAGCACAATTTGCTTAACACTGTTCATCGAAAGGCACAATTGTTTAGTGTTTAGCTATGTTTTATGAGGGACAAACAGTTTAAAAAGAGAGGAAGTGGTCATTTTCATTTTTTAATGCTTCGGTCAAGTTTCAGCATATAAAAAAATGGCACACTCTTGAGTACATAAAAAACTACCGATTCAACAAAAAACCTCGCTATATTCCATGAGGGAGATTTTAGTGCGGTCGGCTCTCCTACTATAAGGATCATATCGTTTTGAAATTATATTTGGTGAAATTAAAAGAAGAGTAAAATGTACATTTTGGTTAAACTTTCATCATTTTCTTTCTTTAAAATGTTAAAAGTGAAGGAAATAAATAAAGGAATGTAATATAAATGATGTAAAACTACTGTAGTAATTGCTTTTTCTTAGTAGTTTCTTAGTAAGGAGTAGTTTAATGATTTTGGATGTGTGTGATAAAGGTTTAATTTTTCAAGGCTATTAAGCAGTTAATGAGAAAATTAATTCTCTATAAAGTTTAAACTGTTGGAACATGGAACACATTCGCGTATCGCGTAGTAACAAAAGTGAAGGTTTAATTATACCAAGTTTTACATCGTGATAAGTATCATTTATTTATACCTCAAGTTACGCTGTCTTCCTGCTTTGGGCTTTTGTTTGGCAGTAGGTTATTACGCAAAGAGAGTATATGAAAAGGCACGGGGGTGTACAACCCTTGGCTCGTTACCCCAATAACAAGGAGATAAAACGAATAGCGCTCACTTTAATCTCCAACTCGGGCCAATTACGTCACATCCCGTCAAAAGAGACGTTTATCTTAATACAACAGAGGTGTTCGCAAATCCGTCAATTTTATACACAAGCCTTTTCAATAAAATCTTATCATGTTCGTGATTTTTTTATTATTTATATAAATTTCGAGTTGAAAGTTCATTTATATACGAATACACAATGGTCATGGGGAATCGAAATGTATGCATGCAGCTAACCCAAAATGATGATACGCCTGGGACTAATGGTCGATACGTCGATGTTTCTGCGGCAAGATTTATTCAATGTTATTCCGGTTGCCGGAAAACTAATGACAAACGTGCTCTTTCGTGCTTTAAAACTACCAGCCACCATTAGCCATCTGTCTTCACCGGAGATCATTCAATAACACCACCATTTAAACGTCTTCATTTTAAATTTCAAAAGCCATAACAAATTGTTCTTTTGTCCCCACAAAGCCAATCCACAAAAACGTAAAAGCGTAAATTTCAAAGAAATGGCGCAAAAACTATAATCCCTCAACTCCTTCTTGATTGATGCTTCGCAGGAACTACCCCCATTTTTATTCGTCTTATTTATTATAAGTCACACAAATATAAATTATGTGTATTTGCTAAAAGTACTCTCCATGGAATAATATTATGTATATTCAAATCAGGAACAAATTCAATTGAGGTGTGGTGAAGGTTTTTAATCCAAAACTCACGAAGTTATCATTTATTTAAGGGTAATTACTTTATACCTCTATCAGTACGTAATGTACTCGTGGGTAAAATATTTTATGCATTGTATGGTTCTTGTGGTCCAGTTACATTCCAATTTACATAGTATATTTACACGAAGCTGCAACTAAGTAAAAAGGGATGGTGTACGTCCCTTTAAATTTGATTATTCTACACGAAATCATTTACATCTTATTCTCTCCGGACATTTCAAGCATACAAATGCCTTTCCAAGTCATGTCCACGCTGATTTACTTACGTTAAACTCCTTCTTTCATCCAAACTTTAGAGATAAAATATCATCCATCATAAAACACACAAGTACCCAATACAATACCTGTAACATATGAAAAGCAAAAATATAAGATTTTATGCTCCATCTATCTAACGTATTCTAATCCCGCCAGAAAATTTATGTAACTGTAATACTGAAAAGTTTGGTCCTTAATATCCTGAAAAAATCCGCTCAGCTCTAAAAATTATTGGTGTAATCTTCGGGGCGTTTTTTGAAGAAATATGTGCAAACGTAAATTTATCGATCCAATAATATCGCTTCAGAAGGAGAAATTAGTTTTCATGCAAGTCCCTCCATTCAGGCAAAGCCAAAACGAAATGTAAAAGTGCTGAAACGTCAGTTTCCATAACAGATAGCCTTTGGTCGAAGTTAAAGCCTTCGATCGTCCATGCCCCATGCCTTCCGCCCTTCCAAAGGTTGAGTTCGCCAGATTGACTCTTCCAAAGCGTTTATTCTTTGTCTCAAAATTGTTCTTTAATCTTATACCTATACGAAATATTGATTCCAACAAACAACTCCTCGACGTAAAGCTAAATTTAATTTATTATCAGATGCTTTATCTTTTCCTTTTTGTTATTACAAGCATGGAAGTAAAAACAAAAAATATATTTTAAATATAGTCATGAAAAAACAAAGTCTAGTGTATAGGCACTAACTAATATTTTTATTAAAATTTAATATTTTAATACAAGTTTTTCTCCCTTTGCTTTCCACTACTAGTAGCTTGTTACAAAGGGCAAATTAAATGTAACTCTGATTAATCTTTTCAGGGATTATTAATATTCTGTTTATTTGACTTCCACTCCCCTAGATATAACACAGCACATGGTCATAATTTATAGCAGAATCTACTATGAGCAACTGCATAACATTATTAACTTCTTCCTTGTTATTTGAGTTATTTACACCGTTTTTTGGGGGGTCCAAAGAAAAATACAAACATAAATAGAAATATGCATTTTTAAAAATGGTCAAATTTTTTATATAACATTATTTTATTTATATTTTTGTAACAATCGGATATCTTTTAAAATATTAAAGAATTTTAAGACCCAATTTCATGTATAATATCAAATAAAATCACATACTTTATTCACTTTCGCTAATGTACAACATACAAGAGATTCATATAAAACATTTTGCATATAAAATTAGATGTGAACGTCACATTATTAAAAGTTATGCACATAAAACATATTAAAATCATTGAAACAAGAAAGTCTTTTATCTTGACTTAAAGAATAAAAACAGCTGTCAACTAGGTGTTTTTGAACTTCTTTATTCTTGAAGGTTATCAGGTCCTTTGCCATCTTTAGGTCAGTGGGCAGTTTATTATAAATCCAAATTCAGGAGTAATACAAAGAAATTCCATAATATTTGGAATTATGCATAAGTATTCTAGTTCTGGTTGAATAAGAGTGCGTGTCTCAATTTTTGGTAAATATTTCCATGTTTTGGTCGGCGTATAAGCAACATTTCAATATGTAAATGCTCGAAACAGTTACTATTTTCTCGGAACAGTGCTCTGCAGGAGTCTCAGAATTTTTTTCTGTGCACTAAAGATCGTATTTATGTGTGTTGATTTACCTCATAGAATTGTAATATAGGACATATATTAGATTAGATGATTGGCTGCAATTGAGTCTTATCCAACTGCATCAATTTTGATCTTTTGTTCAACCCTTACTCTAGTGCAGTCCTGGGATATCATAATCCTTAATAAAGCTAATTAGATCCTTAGGAGGCATAGCCTTGACTTCGTCTGGAATTTGTGTTGTCGAGCCAAAGTGATCAAATCTAATGCGAGCTAATGCGTCGCATTCGCAAATGATGTGCTCCGAAGTTTCATGTTCTGGGCCACAGAATCTGCAAGTTTTTATTTCTGACTTGCCCATTTTGTTAAGATAATACCTCAATGGGCAGAGTCCAGTTAATAGGTCTGTGATGAGCCTCATTTCGTTCCTACTTTGTGGCTTTTTTGGGTGACTACTCAATGAATTCCTTCGCCTGTCTTGAACCCGCGGAGTATGACTCCAGTGGGACACTATACTATCCCTTTCCCACCGTACGATCTCCTCCCGTAGATGTGTCTTGTTCAGACCCCACAACGATTCGGGACCACTCGGTGTAAGATTTGAGGTCGATCTTGCCAACTCATCAGCAATTTCGTTGCCTTCTATTCCCTGGTGCCCTGGCACCCACATTAGGAGAAGCTTGTTTCCTTTTGCCAGTTGATTCAGGGATTGTCGACATTCCCTGGCTAATTTGGACTCAAGGGTATGGGTCTTTAAAGTCCGAATCGTTGCCTGGCTGTCGCTCAATATGTATATTTGTGCTCCTTTGAGTCTCCTTACTAAGCACTCCTGCGTAATGGTTGGGGAAGTTCCCAAGTCCATGGAAAACCTATAGCTATCATTAATATACAAAAGAAAAACCAGAGGACCGAGAACTGATCCCTGTGCCATACCTTGATTTACATCGTAAGTGATTGACTTATTTCCTTCAACCTCCACGTACATTTTACGGTTTTTAAGAAATTATATTATTATATCTAAGATTGATACCCTTATACTTATGGCGTATAGTTTATTATACACAAAATTGCAGTGAACCGTATCAAACACTCTCATAAGGTCGTATAATAGTGTACAACTGTACATGTTGTTGTCTACATGATCACATATTCTCTGGACTACATCAATTTTGGCTATTTCCGTGGACTTCGCTTCACAAAAACCATGTTGCTGCCTTGATAGGATTTAATATTTTATTATGTACTCCCATATAATATTAGCTATACATTTTTCAAACACCTTGTAGAAAGAGCTTAGTATTGTTATTGGTCGATAATGATCTATTATTGTCTCGTTTCCCTTTTAATGGACTGGTATAATCCGTGCTAATTTCAGGAAGCTTGGGAATATTCCTGATTTAATTGCGGTATTTACTAGGTAGTACAATGTTGTTTTCATGGGTTCATTTACCACTTTTAGTATATTTGTTGAGATTATTTTATCACGTGTTCGATGTCTTTGGGTGTTACTTCCTTCACATAAATGGTGATGAATACAAAGTCTGATGTAGTGGATTCCAAAAGTAGATTATTGCCATAATGTTCATCCATTTTAATTTTTATTGTGTTTGAAAAATAGTTTTTTAAACAAGTTAGCAACAGCATCTGGGCCCGCGGTTTTTTCTCCTTCAGGATTTATCAATATAATTTCCTTGGAGTTTTTTGATTTTCAAATCTCATTGTTAATTTGATTCCAGATTTCTTTCCGTTTGTTGTTTGTCCTTTGCATTTTTGAATCATAAAACGCATGTTTTACATTTTGTACTAGGACTTTGTATTTTTTTTCCTCAGATGTGTACCTACTTCAAATGATATATTTTTCTTCTTCTTATGCAAGTTTTAGAGTTTGATGTATAATCTTCAGGTTTCTAATAGACTCTTTTACTTCTTAAGTGATTCATTCATTACTTATTTTAATTTTTACATTTTTCTTGATTTTTGGACGACCTACATCAAAACAGTGAAGAAACTCATTCAAAAATAGGTAAAAGGATTGATTTATATCATCGAATGTTTGTATTTGCTCCCAATTGACTTTGATTAGATAAAAATACAGATTGTCTAGGTATTCTTTTGACAAACTTCTATTAAAGTAACTCCTTTGTTGTTTCCTAGTATTGCTTTTGAATAATTTTGGTATGTTTACTATTATTTTTTGAGTTAGGTGATCCGATATATTTGGATTAAGATGTATATGTCGTAGGATAATTGAAAAATCCGGCTTATTGCAAAGGGCGCCCGGCTGATTGGAAAATGATCGAGAAGATTCTAATGAGCCTGGTATTTTTTAGGCTTATTGCAATAAGCCCATACTTTTTTAGGCTAATTGGAAAAGTAGTTACTCAAACAGCCTAACTTCACCAAAGCTTATTGCATAGTATAGTGTAGGATTATTAAAAAGTATGTAAATAAAGAGATTATTACTTCAGTCATTATCTTAATGAAATTTTGAATTAGCTACCAGTTTCTTAGACAAAAATAGGTTTATTGAAAACTTTATAAATTCCAGAAAAAATAGGACATATTTCTTCCTCTAAATTAACAACGACATATACATTCATATATGTTATCTGGTAGGTTAGTGACATTGCAATCAATTTGAGTAGATATTGTTGAAGATTTATTTTCTTGTATTCTAGTGGGCATTTTCAACTTATTGTCAAGATGAAAGGCGACAAAAATATCTTTGATTAGCTCTGAGTTTAGGTTAGATTAGGTTAGTTTGTGTTAATAAAGCTATGGTTATGTCACCTTAAACGCTTAAACAATAAGAAATAAGTCACTTGTTTTTTCCAAAGAACTCAATGTGTCAGTATAGGACTTAATGTTTTCTATGTGTATTAGACATGTCGAACATTCTACATGCATTTCAATACTGTTTAATTCTCCTGTTATATTTTCATTTACGATGTGATTACCATTTGATTGTATTGCCACTCCGCCATGCTTTAGAAATTTTCTGGTAAAATTACTGCAATTCTGATAACCACTTTTGTTTTTTCAGGAGTCGACTTAGTTGATCTTACCAGTCCTTCTGGAAACCTACGAGGAGCTCATTTCATTTTTGACTGGAACTTTTGGTTCCCCCTGTATATTCATCTTATATATTGCTCATCAATATTTCTCTACAAAAATGATATTAATTATTATTTACATAAACTATTTAAAAATATGAGAAATATTATTTAGTTATTTACATTTTTTATAATAAATTTTCTGTTATACATTCGAGGTTACTGATAATTAATTTGCAACGCCTCCAGGGCCGGTTTAGTGCTCTTTAGTGCCCTAAGCGATTTTCTTGTACGCGCCTTAATCACCCCCCGCTTTTCCATCCCTCTTCTCTTCCCTCTTACTAATGTATCGTAATTACTATTAAAACTTATACTTTAAAAACCTTTATTATAAAAACAAATAAGGAATTTTATTATCATTGAATATAAGAATAAATAGTTGAAAAAAAATGAGTTATTTATATAATAAATAATTATTCATGTTTTATACGAAAAAAGTATATTATAAAAACGTAGAATTTATTTTATTGTATCCATCTAGAAAAAGTAGCAAAAAACACAATTTTTAAGGAATTGTCAAAATTTTTGGGTACAAATCCGGCCATTTGGAGCATATTTTTTAAATAGATCCAAATCGTTATGTGATTATTCAAAGGAGAAATTAAATATATAAAGTCTGTTGCAAATTTTACCGAACGGAATTTTTCAGAGTTTTTAAAGAGACGCAGCACGAAAACAAAAAATAAAAGCTTTTAAATCGAGGAAAATATATATATATATTTCTTCAATTTTAGTACCTTAAATCCAATCAAGAGGGTGGGTTGCACCAGATTTTTCAACAGATATTTTTTTTATGTTTGATGAAATAAATATGCAGGGTACACCGTTCAAACTTTAGGGTTAAAAAGTAGATCAAATTTCATCGTCAAAAATCAAAAAATTAAAAGTCTATATTTTTTAGTTTTAGAGTTACAGCGTGTTGAGTTCACTGATTTCTGCGAAACATTAGTACATCGCTAAAGGGTAATACAGAAATCATTAACAAAACAATGGAAGAAATCACAAAAAAACTAACTGAAAATTGTGTTTTTTCAGATATTCGATTATTTCTCAATATGTGCCAATTTAGAGGGTGTTTTCTTTTTGTTTTCTGAAACTACATTATAATATAATATCTCTACTAAACATAAATATTTTGGGTTCCTAGTTTTTTTTCCTTTTCCGAAACGTGAAATGCAATTAAATGAAATAACCCACGACCTATTTAAAAATCATCCAAAATTTTTAAACAAAAAATAATAAAAAAAACTGAAAAATAATTTGTTTTTTTTTACTTTTATTTAGGTTACTGGTGCTATTTTTTTTACCTCTGTGGACTATGAACAGTGATTAAATTGTTATTAGCATTGTAGGTAGCAAAAACAGTAACCTAAAATTCAAAAGGCTGGAATTCCAAACCAAAAAAATTCAGACTTTTCTTTTTGTTTTTTTAACGATGAAATCTGATTGACTTTCTTACCCGAAGATTGATCATTCACTGACGGGACACCCTGTATATGCATGCTATACTTACGGGGTCCCGGTCATCTGTAAAGCTTCTTTGCTATAAAACATGTCGACTAGCAGTTTTCTCAAACATGTAGATACATGTTAAGGGTTCAATCTTGTCTTCCGTTGGGGATTATGTGGAAATAATAAAATTAGTCGGCTTTCTCGGACTTCACATTTATTTAGGGGAAAAAGGTACAGAACGTTTCGAACCAGATCTGGTTCTTCATCAGCTACAAACAATTTTCAAAAATTCGCGGGTGTGCGTGCAAAAGGGAATAATTCAAAAACTATGCAATTAAGATTGTTTATACTTAACCCTTTTAAACGCCGGAATTTGATATTGGGGCGACATAGCTCACTCACCATATCTTTATACAGGGTGTTTCTAAATATATGCGAAGAAATTCTACAGGCGATTCCTTGATCAATTCTAAGACAAAAGTAAAGGATTAAAATTTTCTCAAAAGTGCTCTATTTTTTAGTTATGGGGTGTCAAACTTTCTATATTTTTTTCATTTTTTTAGTATAACTTCTTTATTTTTTAAGATAATTTGATCAAATTTGAAACACACTCTAGTAATTATAGTCGTAACAAGATAAAAATATCAAATATCGAAATAAAATACAGGGGAATGTATTTTGTGGGTATAGACCCCATTTTTATGCCATAACTTTTTTGTGCTAGCCCACTTAACATTTTAAATGAGATATTCTAATTCCTTGCTTTTTTCTGAAAACTTTTTACCTTTTTAATTTTTTCACAGCTGGTACGGTTTAGAAGTTATTTAAAAATATGTACGAAGTTGTATGCCAATTTTGCATTAAACAACGGTGGCTTTTTTTAAAAAATAAATACCAGAGACTTCCTAGAAGATTATTTGACCAATTTTAAGTCGAAAACAGAGAATTAATATTTTCTCTAAAATGGTTCGTTTTTAATTTAAATTATTTTGTTAATTTTATTTATTTTGGCCAAAAATGACCCTTTCACAAAATTTATGATAAAATTTTAAAACTTCAGAAAAAAGTTAGGTAAGGTCTCTAGCTTTACACTGGTGTGCATACCACTGCATAATATTAACTTGAAAAAAGTTATGAGCGAAAAACGCAAGACACTCCCCTAACAAAAAAAGAAAAAAACATATTTACATTAGTTTAACAAAATACATGTATGCCCCACAATTTAAAAATATTTTCGATATATACAGGGTACCCAACATAGACTATCACTAAGGGCGTAAATCTTTTCGTTTTTGAATTATTCAGCTTGTTATGAAGAAAAGAGGTTACATTCAAGAGACTACTATGAAAAAACTATTGATGCTTTTCAAAAAACTCTCTACCAAAAATTTTAGAAAAACTCGTAGTATCAGAAAACGTTAAACTTTCTTTCATAGAATGCAGTAAATATACATGGTGAAGCAGAAAGTGAGAAGTTAAATAGTTACGGTTTTTCAAATTGAACACCGTACTTTTTTCTCACCATTCATAAGCATTTTAAATAAGCTTTTTAACGGTATAACTTTGTTTCAGTAGTCCATGTTGGGATACCCTATATATATCGAAGATATTTTTAAATTGTGGGGCATACATGTATCTACATGTTGATGAAAACAGCAAGTCGTCATGTTTTATAGCAAAGAAGCTATAGACCGTTTACAAATGACTGTGGGTCACCCTGTATGTATTGTTATTAAAATAAAAGTTAATGTTTTTGGAAACAGCAAAAATTCCAACAGCAATAATTTTTGGTTTGATTCCTTTTCCGAAATTTGTGTCTAATTTGACCCTGTTATGGCCGGTATTATCAAAAATGTTAACACCCATTTAATTTTATTTTAGGTTTAATTGGGAACGCGTTTAATTTGACATAACTCATCAAGCAGACGAGGAGTTAGTTTGGAAGATTTGGATAAATAAGTAATAAATGAATCACTTATTATTATAACTCATCAAATTTATAGGAAGAAATTGCGACATTTAATTTTGTATGTATGATTTAAATTTATGAGCAATTTAGCAGCCAAAACTAATTTAAACTTTATACAAATACGACAAAATATGTCAAAATAAACCACAATTTAAATTAATAAATAGCCCTTAAAAAATTGATAATATCCGCCGTAAAAGTATCGAGAGTAGTTAATTTTTTACATGCGGGCAAAGGTAATAATATCATGCGCAACGATATCAAGGACATAAAAGAAATATTCTGACCTAACACCAAAAGTGATCGCAGACACAAGATGACACGGAATTTAAAATTAACACTGTATTTATTGAACATTTGGTTGTGTTCTTTTTACCAACTTTTTGCTCAAGCAAGTCATATTCTATCTCATTCTCTCTCATAGAAGTAAATAGAGAACAAATTGATTTGCTCGAGTTCTCGAGCAAATTAGTAAAATTTCTGAAAACTGTATACAGGGTGTTGCAAAAAATGCCCCCGATTTTTAAAGTACAATAGCGTTGTCCAAACCTTGAAACGAGATAAAGAGAGAGGGAAGTTCTTACAATCCCCACCTCTCTCTTAACAGTGCAGCCAATGTAACCTGAGAAAATGAGATAACACCAAATAGTAAATCGAACAAAATCATGTATTTTCTGGTTATAATTATTCCAGATGTCATTGATAACAAAATTAAATAAATTTTAATTGCTCCTAATTTGTAAAATTTGCTTGAATTGGTGTGAAATTTACCATAAGTAAGTGTCAATTATAGAAATATAAGTATTTTAGAATGTTTACGACAATTCAGAATCTGTAGAAGTTCATATATTTTTAATAAATATTGAAATATTTGAAATCGACTTTCTCGATGAAGCTGTAGCACGTCTTCTGGGAGACCCTGTATATAAATTGGTTATAAATCAGTACAACGGACGTACAATCACTCACAAAATCCATAAAATCAGTATAATATTGATTTATTTGCTTTATTAAAATTAGTCCTTACATAATTTAAAAAAAATATTTTTGTATGAAAAAATTCTAATATTAAAATTTAAATAAGAATGTGTAAAATTAATCAAAATGTCTTAGTGTAAAGTTTTTCTTCGTTGTCACCACATTTGTGCTTGTTACAATAATATTAAAACGAATGTGCCCGGCGCATTCGCCATTTGAGTTACACCATTTTCTCCTTAAACGCATAAAAAGTAATACCCCTAATTTTATGTGATCAAACTGATAATTAAAATTAATGACTAAAAATTGACTGGCCTTTCCTTTGTGGTATTTGCTCTAAAATTTAATTATAAATTTATGTGTAATAATAATTTTGATTGATAATTGAAATTCAATCGTGTTTTATTAAATGTGAAACTGGGATATATTAAATTGTGAAATGTATGAATTATTTTTAATTTCCTGTAGTTTTGCTATAAATGAATTGGATTTAACTTTAGTTTGGTGCAATAATTAAAAGAGGAGAAATGTAAATTAGAGAGTTCTAAGAGAGTAGTAACCTAATTTGGCAAGAAGGCGAAATTCGTCTACTTTTCCCTCTCGGGGCGGAAGTTAAAGTGGGATAAATAAGTTGCGAGTTGCGTTTATGTGAATGGCTCAGCTGTAAGGGTTGTAGCAGGTGTAGCGTCTGTACACACTTGCTATTTCAAACACCAACGCACATTATCTGCCGGACTATTAATCCGCATCTCTTTTGTTGCGAATGTTTTTGGTGGGCGTCGTCATGACGACGACTTCCTGTTGCCTAGTAACGGCTGGCTGCGTCTGTTGCCCCCACTCCGCAAGACAGCATTTGTATTGTACAATTGTGAGAATGATGAATATGTATTAGCGTACGTAACTGTTGGTTTTCTTTGTTAGAACAATGGAAAAGTTGACCTGCACGTGCGGTCAATCGTTGCAGCATATTTACGACCATAATTTAATTTCCATAAAAAAACAAAAATTCCTATCGTTTTTTAAAGCAAGCTTTTTTGGTGTAAATAAAATATTGTAAATTATTGATTTTATTATATAAAACGTACCTACTTCCAATTTTGCATACACTCGTGCTTAAATAATATATTAATATATATTTCATTCATTTAATGTCCCTTGGGTTTTGCTTGATATTTCCTAAGGGTGCAAATAACGACGAAATGCTTTGAACATTAAATTAAATATTTAACTTTGATGTTTTCGCAATTACAAATTGAGGCAATAAACTGGAACGTTACAACAAAGACTCGGGTCAGTGAAAGGATACTCGGATTGTAAATCTACTTCTTAATCAAAATTTCATAAAATTTTCCAATTCACACGTATTTACACTCTGTTATTATTCCCACTGTTCATCAGGCTGCATAGAAAATTAATTGCTTTCCAATCGTGTTTCCTTTAAAATTACGAATTCGCCTTTGTTTCATACTTTTGCTAAATTCGCGACTTTGGACAGTTGCTCGAATTAGTTCCGCACGAATTAAGGTATAAATTAGTTTAAACAATACCGTCTATTAAAGCCAAACACCGATAAAAGAGCAACGAGCGGACCGTCCAATTTGCCTTCTCAACCCTCCAAACTTCCTTCCGATCATTGTCCTCATGTACAATACCATTCGTAATTGATGATTAACCAACTACTAAATGCAGACGGTATTAATATTAATGACGCAAGTCTCCAAAAGTGACTATTCGGCATTTCTACATCAACTATCGGAAGATAAACCCACTTCACTTTACTTAACCCAACCTAACCTAACCAATTCTTCCAAAAATTTTCATTTATTTTTACTTCAAATCTTGCAAGGTAAATCACATTTGTGCAAATTAAACCAAATTTTTCCCATTTATGCATGACGTTCCTAAAAGCATTATACAGGGTGTCCCAACACTCCCGGAACGGCCACATAGCTCTTGAACGTTCGAGGAGGATTTGGATACTTTTAAAAAATTTTATCACTCTTCCAAAAGTTTTTGAGACAACCTGTCGGGTCGATAATAGACGATGAAATCAGCACTATGATATACACTTCTTCGACAATCCAGTTCAACGATAGTGCTTTTTCATCGACAAGACTACTACTTTACTTTTTCATCGACGCAGACGTTTCATAGACATTACCATTTCATTGACAACCCTTTCATCGACACTACCTATTCATCGGCGAATCTTTTCAACCACAAGGACAACGACTTTGCATGGACACTATTTTTTTACAGACACTGAAGATTTATCGACATTAGCTTTACATCGACAACCGTGTCATCAACACTACTTTTTAATCGACAAACAATTTCATCGACATTACCATCTCTACAACAACGTCGTTTTATCGACTACAGTTTCATCGACACTACCATTTTATCGACAAGACCGCTTCATCGACAAGGATATGTTTCATCGCCAAAGTCATTGGCGTAGCTAGGATTACTAAGAAAAAATTAGTTCGTCATTCGCCGTTTTCATATTTTACAAAATACATATATTAAGGAAGGTTCTGCGTTCTGCTGTAATTAATTATACTATTCTTTATCCTTTTTATAATATTATAAAACGTTTATATCTTAAAATATTTTTGTATAATCAGTTTTTAGACAGATTTGATTAAGTACATTTTACAACAGTGAAAATGATAAACAAATAAATATCTACTATGTAACTTTAAACGGCTGCGTCGATAAAAAAAAGTAGTGTCGATGAATCGCCCTTGTCTAAGAAACGCGAATGTCGATGAAAAAGTACTGTCGATGAACCTTCTTTATCGATAAAAAGGTAGTCTCGATAGAACGATTGAAGATGAATTGGTAATGAAGATGAAGGTGTGTCGATGAAAAAGTAGTGTCGATGAAACGTCCTTGTCGGAGAAAAAAAAATGTCGATTAAAAAGTAGTGTCTACGAAATGGTTGTCGATGAAAAGGTATATCGATGAAACGTCTATGTCAATGAATTGGCCATATCGATGAAACGTCCTTGTCGAAGAAACGGTTTGTCGATAAAAAGGTAGTCTCGATGGAACTGTTGTCGAAGAAATATTAATGTCGATGAAAAAGTACTGTCGATGAATCTTCCTTGTCTATACAAAAAGACCTGTCGATCAAAAGGTAGTTTCGATGGAACGGTTGACGATGAAATGGTAATGAAGATGAAATGCCGGTGTCGATGAATTGACCATGTCGATGTAGATGAAACGTCCTTGTCGAAGCAAAGGTTTATCGATAAACAGATAGTGTCGATGGAACTGTTATCGATGAAAAGGTAATGTCGATGAAACGTCATCGTCGAAGAAAAAATTTATTGTCCAGTCGAGCTCGGCTATAACGAGCGCGGATATAACGAATTCACGGATATAACGAACAAATCTGGATACATATTATAAAAATTCATGGTTATTACTACCTTTTTCAGGGATATACGGAGTAAATATTTTTTCGGCGAATTTCGTTAATTCCCTTTTAATGAGGTTTTCCATTGATAAAGTTTATATTGTCCTGGGATTCGAAAATATTAATTAGTATTTTTTTTAAATTACACATTTTTCATTGGAATATTGTAGCGGAACTTTTGAGATATTGAAAATCGGGTTGCGCCGTTTTGTAGAACATACATTTATCTACAATTGAGTAATTTTTATGATAATTATTATTAAATAATAAAAGTGCTGCATGTAGTCCAGTATTTGTCGTTTTGCACATAAAATTTTGTTTATTGGATTTTATTCAGTTTGTGGGCGGCGGAAAGGGGCGGCAAGATATACATTGTTTTTAAAATTGTTTGTATTATTATATGGTACTAGTTCTAAAAGGATATAACTTATTTTGAGGAAGACGATTTTGAACACGCGGTTTAGGAAAGAATGCTCTTAATGCACTCTTCCTTGGCCTTTGGCATGAAGCCCTGTTCACCAATCACGAGTATATTTATGGATTAATAAGCAAAATACATACCATTAAAAATGCATGTTAAAAAATAAAAAAATAATCCTGTATTTCGAAAATAAAGCTTTTTAACAAGTGTGTGTACATATTCTTGTTTTCAGGGTTACCGACTCTTGGCTTGAAACACCCTGTATTTTTCGATTTAAAATAATAGAAGGGAAAAACCTTTTCACGCTCATATTAACGTTTAACGGTTATAACTAGCAAAATTCGCTGTCCCTTAATGCTCGTTATAACCGAATTCGACTGTAATTTCAATATCCTTTCTAAAAATATGAATATTTTGGGGCCTCAAAATTCAAAATTGCCTAAGGCCTCCTAAAGGCATAACGCGCCAGTGGCTCAGCGCCCTCTGGTTCTGTATGGAAATTAATCCATTGTCAAGTATTCTAAATAAAAAAATGTCTAGGCTACAGATGGCGAAAAGAAAATACTCCATTTATTCTACATAGATGACCTCAAGATCTTCTCATATTATAAGAAAGAACTTAATAAATCCATAAAATATGTAAAAAGCTTCGGCTGTGATTTTGGGATGACCTTGGGGCTCGATAAGTGTAGATTAATGCTATATGGCAAGGGAAAAATTCGAAGAACATGTAGGGGTTTATATCAACACCGGTATAGATCCACATTTAATCCAAGGAATGTCAAAAGATGAAACCTACAATTATCTAGGGTATGAGCAGAATTATGGGATTCGCCACCGAAACGCCAAAGAGAAGTTCAAAGAAGAACAAAACAAATTCTAAAATCCAAACTTATATTTTTTCCGCAACATCTTTTGGAATCGTTCGATGAACAAATACTGAACTTGAAGATCTTGACCGTGCAGTGAGAATATAGTCCACATCATCCCAAATCTTGCAATGAAATTTTTAACTCCATATATATAAGAGTGGTAGAGGGATTACAAGCGTGTACACTAATACGTAGAACTTCTTAGAAACTACTTCAGGAAGAAGAAAGAATCTAAACCACTTCACCGGGCTATAGAGTAATGTCGGATAAAAACCATCCACCTCTTAAGCTCTCAGATGAAAACTTTAATCTACTAGAAATGGTTGAAGAACATGAACAAAAAATAGCTTAGAGGAAAAGGAAAGCTCTGCATGGAAGATCTTAATTTGCAAATGAATAGATAGACCCATCAGCTTCAAATGAAGGACTTTGTACCGACAACCTGAAGACTTCATGTGTTCCATGCAGGACCAGGTTATACCAAGCTTAAACTACAAAAAAACACGTAATAAAAGATCCTTCTGTCATACCAGACAAATGTAAACTATGCAAGAACGCTACAGAGAATATAATAGACCACATCATAAGTGCATGCAGCAAGCACATGACAATGTAGCAAAAATTATACACCAGTAACTACTAATGCACTGACTAAAAGACTCTAAAAGAAACTCATCCCATAGTATAAATACCTCCCAGGACACGCCACAAGGAAAATCTTATTAGGAACTGTCGATATTGATAGACCACACTATTTCAGCTAAATAGATTGGTCATCGTCTGTCAGGACAAAACAACAGACTTACCTTATTGATGTAGCATGTAGCAATACCAGCTGCAGCATATATACAGAAAAAGAACGAGGCAAAATTGAAAAATAGCTACTCCTTCCCAAAAAAATGAAAAATTTATTGAATGGAGACGTGATCACTTGTACACTATAGTATCAGTATTATACAGGGTGTCCCGTTCGTGGTTCACCAAACGTCAAGGTTAGAAAGTTAAGCAAATTTTATCAAGAAAAAACTAAAAAAGTAGGGTTCTATCTTTATGGTTTGAAAGTTACAGGGGTTTGACTTTGGCATCACCTGTTTTTGCCAGAAATCAAAAAATGATCAATAGTTGCTTAATAATCAATTTTTATAAGCAAAAGTTAAATTTTGACGGCTTTTGAAACATTTGTATTATTAAATAATAACAAAAATGAAGGCGCACCTCAAATTGTAACTAACTATGCTTAGAATCAATTCTCATAGGAGTAAGTTTAGAAGGCTCTAGTGAGTGCATAAAAAGTGTTAGGGTTTCAAAATTTTTCATAATTTCTAGAAAATTTAACGAATTTTTAGAAAATTAAAAAAAAACACGCCCTGAATAGGTCATATCTTGGAGAAAATCTTCAAAAACTGCTAAAAAAAACAATTTTTTTTCTTTTCGATTTTTTTTTAATACTTGACAAACGAATTTTGTTTTATCATTATTACCAATGGAAAGAGGTACTTTCAGCTTTAAAATTATATTTTTTTAAAATCTTTTTACTAAGTTTTTAAGCAGCTATTGATCATTTACTGATTTCTGGCATGCCAAATTCAAACCCCTGTAACTTTCAAACCATAAAAGGTAGACACCTACTTTTTTGGTCTTTTCTTGATAAAATTTGCTCTACTTTCTAACCTTGACGATTGGTGAACCACGAACGGGACACCCTAGGGAAATTCCAAAAATAATCTAATCTACGACTCCTTGATATAACTCCAAAAATTATCATGAATCTACAAAAATGAACTATTCTAGATACCTTGTTGGAAAGACATCGAATCAGTAATAACATCGACAAACAAAATTTTTAAAATTTATTTACCTAGGTAACTAGTTAGGTTTACTAGCTAAGTTAAGTTTACGTCCAGCTCCATAAGTTTTCGTACACAGTGGCGTAGCCAGGAATTTCGGTCAACGGGGTACAGACTCTAAAAAGGCGTATCCAAAAAAAGGGATGTAAAGTTTCTTTTAAATACCAACAATTTTCAAAATTTTAAATGTTAATTTGGCCAAATTTTGAAAACCATTTTTTAGATTAAATTGACATTTTTGTGTATTAAAAATCAAAATTTTTGTATAACTTTTTAAATTATTTTCGGATTTTAACATTTTATTGATTACTAAAGGTAAAGGTGATGATTCTTTTTTCATTTTGTGCCTATAAGTTTTTCATTATCCCGTCGTGTAATTGTAAAAAAATTAAATTTGATGTTTTAATGTAATTTTTAGATTTTTGTAATTTTAAAATTTTGCAGGATCTTAGAAAATCGGCAATAAAATCAAAATTATTGAAACCACATACGAGTTTAATAAGTTACTGCAAAGATATAATACTTATTGGTTTTTATTGATTTTTTATAGTCAAAAATTGGTTAAGAAATAGCGGAATTATAACGTTTTTCGAAAAAAAAATATGAAATATGAAATGTGAAATTATCAATTTGTAAGTTAACTCGCGATTTTAGGGCCAAAAAAGAATTAAAATTACAAAGCCTTCAATTGTGGCTTAAATTACAGTACAAACTTTAATTAGAGTAATTTTTGCAATTTTATTAAATTTCATTTCGATTTTATACCTAATAAAATTGGTGATTTCATGTCCTAAAAATTAAAATTCTTGCTTAACTTTTTTGATTATCAACATTTATTTATGGCAATTTCGTTTTTTTTGTAATTTTTAGATTTAAAGGTTCTAAAAAAACGCCAATAATACCGAAATAATTAAAACTCAAATATTTTTTTTTTAAATGAAAAATTTCTGTTCTAAAATTCGAAATTCTTGTATAATTCTTTTGTTTATCAACCGATTTTAATAATTATTATTTAATTTTGTACATAAAACCTTTAATTTTTTCATGTGTTAAACCAAAAAAAAAAATTGGTTGTAATTTTTATTTTTTGTAATTTTAAAATTTAGTAGGTTCTTAAAAAATTGTCGATAAAATCTAAAATATTTAAGACTGAAACAAGTTAAATATTCCATTAAAAAGTGAATAAATGTAGGTTTTTAATGTGCGTTTAAAATCAAAAATTGGTTAAAAAATGGCGGAGATATTAAGGGTTTTTGAAAAAGTTTTAATTAAAGTGATTAAGAATTTTGGTTAATAGAGAGTACTGATTCTAAAAAGGCGCCTAATTTAAAAAATATGTAATGCCAAAAAGGCGTCTTGAACTGAATTCGGGCGTCAGGGGATGAAAGTGATTTCTACGCCACTGCTCGTAAATCCAAATGTATTTTCAATAAAGGTAACAACTCTTATGTTAATCACTTTTTCAAGAATTTTGTTAAGTATTGGAAGAATATAAATTGGGCTTACGTTTCTTGTTTCTGGTTTCCTTTTTTATATATTGGAATAACTTTGGCAATTTTTTGAATACCAGGATACTTTCTATTCAATAATATATTATTTATAATTCTCGCTATAATTGAACTAAATTCGTCTTGAATATCCGTTATGAATTTGAAATTTAAAAAAATATTCGTATATAATAAATTTGATAAATATTGATATTTCCGCAGGTTAAATTAATGTGTATCTATCTATGTAATATTTTGATGTTAATATTTACAAAATAAATACCCTGGGAAATATGCGTCGGTCGTTACGTATTGATTATGTATTTAATAAGAGCGTACTTTTATGTAAAGAGCTGTAACATTTTGTTTCAAAATGAAAACTAACATTTTCAAATTAATTGCTTGGAATTTGTAATCCTTAACATTCATAAATCTTTTTGAAAATATCTGCACTAATAATTGCGTACTTTAAAAGCTTTACTTTAGAAAAAAACAAGTTCTCTCAAGGCGTATTTTTTATTTTTACGATTCACATAATAAAGATAACTTTAGTAAAGTAGAGCATTGCAGTAAAATGTGCAATCAATTTATTTTTACTGCTCGTTTCTCTTGCAATTACAGAGAAAAAATGCCTTTCGCTGTAATTTTAGTATCCCATCGGATGGGATTTAAAGTTCTTTTAAACAAACATTCTGTGAAATTGACGTGTCGAACAGGGATTGAAAATACTTTTTTAAATTTACATATATTTCCAACGACGATATAGTTGTATAAGAATTCAAAGCCTTTGTGCAATCGGTTCTATTGTACGCAGATTTTTTCGTTTTCCTCGAAAGTGTTTTTCTTTACTTTAATGTTAATATAAAAACACCGAAATGGCGATTTTCATCAAAGCTTTTCACATCATGCTTTCCTGAATTAATGAATTATTTAATGAGACACTCTTTTCATATTTACTAAAAAATAACGAGTATTAATAAATTATTTTTTTCGCGTTTTCTCGAAAAAATCGCTTAAAAGAATTTTTATGGTCTTTTTCAATTTTTTACAGGTTTTCATAAAAACAGTAACAATTTTTCAATTGGGGACATTTTTAATACTACAAAATCTAAAAATGGAAAAAACAACAAAGTTGCGACACCAATTTTTTTTTAAATTTCTTCGTAAATCCGAAAATTTTAAAAAAGCCAGGCTCAAATTTTGGTAATTTTTTATTCATAACCAAAATTTATAACGATAAATCTTGTTCACTTTCAGTTATTGCGCCAAAATAGACCTTGAATATCATCTTGCATTTTTTGAGCTTATTTTTTAAGATATTTGAATTTATGATCAAAAATTAAAATACCAATTTTGGAGCAATAGGTATTTTTAAAAATATATAGCTATTGACACATTTGGTAGCTTCAAAAAGTTTTTTTGGTTTGACCATAAATTCGCCCAAAAAAATAATTTTTGAACAAAGATAAGTTAAAATTATCGAATTAATTAGATGATAAAAATGTATTTTATAAAATAATATCAATTAATTTGAAGGTAATTTATCTACAAATAAATTAGAGAAAGGTCCTTTTATTTTTAAACTGTTTTCATAAGCTTGAAGCTGTAAAAACATGTTAACCGTTTTAAAAATACAACAAAATGGACAAACGTATAAATTCTCTGGAAAACCCTACAGTATTGGAAAAAAACTAGAGCAACTTTTAATGCAAAAGTAAATAATCAAACTGTATTCACTATTTCAAAGATCGGATAGGTCCCCTGGTAGTCATTTGATGAAACTAGCAGTGGAGTAAAAATGTATGTAAACATAAATATGTGTAGGTATTTACAAATAAAGTTTTTAGTGTTTTACTAGGGTTTTGTTTTTTTAACAAGAATGAACATTATATTTTTTTATGAATTAATTATAATAGGGAAGAGTTTTAACCGAAACTGTTGAGTTGTTGTCCTTTCATAGATTTTCTGCTTCTAATTTAACCAAATACCATGTTAGTACTTATCTTATATTGTATATTTAAATTTACTTGCCATATACAAATGTTTTAATTATTGAAATTATGTAATTAAGAGTTAATGGAGGTATAACATAAACTTAAACCCTTTAATGCCCAACCGGCTCTAGAATCCCGGATAAACAAATACACAGTACTCCTTTATTTTATGGAAGGTAGACAGAAATATTAACCCACAATATTATATGTATACATGGTGCCGGAAAAGTCCTGAACAATGGCTATAACTTTTTTATTTATGGATTTATCAAAAAAAGTTTTATATGAAAGATGTAAGGTTTAAGAAATGGGATTTATCTGTACCCTTGATTTTGTATTTCCACATCAGGTGAATAAGCTATGACTATCTTAAAATCTTAAATAGAACTTTATTGATAAAACCTTAAATAAAAAAGTTATAGCCATTTTGCAGGACTTTTCCTGCACCCTGTATACTAATTTCTTTGTAAGTGCATGCATTGTACCCTTGAATTTGTCATATACTGTACTCAAATATTATTATAACAATTAAAAATCATGGGACTCCCATCGGGCGATAAATTTTATAAGATAATAACAATTACTTTGAAGATAATATATCCATAAATAAATTAGAGAAAGGTGTGCGTTTATAAGTTCTAAACTGTTGTTATAAGCTTGAAGCTGTAAAAACATGTTTAAACACATAAAAATGTTATAAACGCTTGCGCAGTTACTAAAACTAATAAAAGCTCAAGGCATGACCTTAAATGGCATGACAAAACCTTTACTCGCCTTCCTCCATTTTTTTACAAAATTCACGAAAAAATAGCGTCATGTATAAGTAATCGAAATTTACACATTTTACAAATTGTTCATAAATAATTTTGTAGACATCTACATATTCTGAAATTCTATTGATTATTATTTATATATATTTTTTCAAACGTCATTAAAGTGCAGTCTTCTGTGACGTTTGACAGGCTTTAAAATGTCACTTTTTATGTTCGTTGATTCTATGGTCAATTTGTACTGTCTAGGAGTAGAAATTAAATTTCTACACCGCTTATTCCGCAACCCAACATACATGTCGTATTAAAATTAAACAGTGTCAATTATAATTAACATTAAACCATAATTTTAAAAAGTAGAAATGAATATTAGGCAACCCAATATACACTTACATTGTAATGTGTGTTGTATGTAAATTAAATGTCAAATTTAAAAATTATTTATATTATTACTTTTTTAAAAATATCGACGTTTGAAGAAAAAATATCATGTTTTATTCGGAGTAAAAGAACTTTTTGTGGCTCGCATGTATCCGCGGGACTCACAAAGCTCGTCCCGCAAACCCACATGCTCGCCACAAAAAGTACTTCTTTTACTCTTAATAAAACAATATACTATTAATTTTATTGTCTGAAAAAAATTAAAGCAACTTATTTTAAATACATAATGTTTAATAATATTTAAAATAATTGGAGTTTCTACTAATCAAAAGTTATTTTAGCTCATAAGCTTAACAATCATTCTCAAACACTCTGTATATTAAATATTTTTATTTCTACGTATAGGCAACCCAACTAACATTGAATCACAGAACAAAGAAATTTAAAAAATCAATAATCCTGCTATTTTATTAATGCTACCTAAATCTGGTAAAACAACAAGTTATTAATTACTAAATTATTAAATTAAAATAATGAATTACGTGCTAATTTATAAAAAAAATTGACTTGGCAACAAAAAAAAGCCTGGGAAAAGGCCAACGAGACGCCTTTTTTTAGGTTGGCAGCTCTAGTTTACTTCTCATATGTTTTGTTCCGTGTTCTGTGCCCCCGTAAAGTTGTTGCAACATGTCGGAAATACGACAACGTAAACATTTTGAACCTGTAAATACGTCCACGACAGAAGGTAAATTAATTGTAAATCTTCAATTAACACCCCCAACACCTGCGATATCATCTTTCACGCTCCTGGTTTAGGATGTCACTCCTTTTTTAATTGAGATCACGTCATGAATCGAGTGCAAAGTGTCAAATCATTCAAAATTACGTCTTAAATATTAATATATTTAATAATTACACAAATTATTGTGCTTGGTAAAAGTTGGAACGTTCATGTTCTTCACTGACAAATTTTTAGTTTGCATACTGTTGTTGTATTGGTAATAAGATTAGTTTTATACCTTGCAACTTTGACAAAGGCCAAGTTTTGGTAAGATTAATAAATAATTACAGTAATTAAGCACTATTAAAACCATTGTATGCACATTTATTAATTATATAAGCTGTTTAAAGTTATAATACTAAACTTCAAGTATTTATGCTAGTTCTGGGTGAAATAAATAAATTAAAGCTCGATTTTCGGTTTATTTCAATATTTCAACATGTTTTTGTAATATGTGTGGTTTTAATAATCGAATAAGAAGTATAAAATTACTTAAATGTAATATCATGCGGTTCATGCAATTTAACATATGGTAATTATTCATAACCTATTGTTTTAATTTTTATTAGAACATATCAAATCCTAATTATAAAAATTATTCTTAATAATGAATCCTAAACCAAGCGTTTTTTGTTACTTCGATTCACTAAATTTACTTTTCGTTGAACTAAAAAACTGAAATATAGTGTAAACACAAAAGCAATATTTTAGGGATTTTAATATCAACACAAATCATGTTAAAATTTCGTTGATTTTGTGATAATTGCACTTTTTCAGTTGGCTACACTGTACAATGTTGACACTTTTACTTTGACATTCGTGATTTTAGTATTCTGTTCGCCCTCTGGTGGCTAAAATGTGAACATTCATTATAATATGACTACGCTTATCTCGCATAACTCGATCCAGATTGGATTAAATAGAGCTTACATGATCCTCTTTTTTATCGTAATAAAAACGTCGGATTGGATAGGCTTTTAGGATTGAGTTCAATTATCCAATCTTATAAATTGTGGGATTGAACTTAAGATAGTCGGCAAATTTGAGCGCTTGATTTTGAAATTCGCTTGATATTTGTGGTTTTGGTCATATTTTTTTTCCATTGAAGCTTTTTTAAAATTTCTTTTTTTGGTATACAGAAGAGTCTTGTGGCTACCAATTTCTTCTTTTTTTGTTTTGGTAAGTCAAACCAAATAATCATACGGCAGTAGTAAAACGGGCTTTTTACAAAAAATGTTCGACTAGCGGCGTTTTGAAACATTCTAAAAAACTAATTGAAATAATATTTTTTTTCCAATGCTAGAAATAAGATAAGATATAAATGAAGAGTTTGATGTTGCGTTTTTTTGTTTTAAATATATTTTTAAACTATTTACAGCATCCCAAAAATTAAGTAAAATTTTATAAAATTTTTGGGATGCTGTAAAAAATTTAAAAGTATATTTAAAATAAAAAAACGCAACATCAAACTCTTCGTTTATAACTTATTTCTTGCGTTGGAAAAAAAATATTATTTCAATTAGTTTTTTAGAATGTTTCAAAATGCCACTAAGCGAACATTTTTTGTAAAGAGCGTGTTTTACTGCTGCCGTATGATTATTTGGTTTGACTTACCAAAACAAAAAAGGGAAGAAATTGGTAGCCACAAGACTCTTCTTTATACCAAAAAAAGAAATTTTAAAAAAGCTCTACTGGAAAAAAAGTTATGACCAAAATCGCAAATATCAAGAGAATTTCAAAATCAAGCGCTCGAATTTGCCGAGTATCGCCTTAATAAAAATTTGAGTGAAGTTACTAGTTTTCATTAAATGAACCTAACCACATTATTTAAATATGAAACAATAGAATTAAAACATTTAAAGACGAGGAATTTAGAGTCACTCTAACTGCGTATGAAATTAGTGTGGTGAAAGGAGCGAATAGAGCTCCACAAGTGTGACAATTTTTTACCCAAATGACTAAAGAGCGAATGGAGTAACTGAACGAATTGTCGATTGTTGCTATTATTCTTTTTAATTTGGCAACACTGTCATGGAGCAGGATGACAACCTAAATTTGCCTGGTTTAAAGATTGGACTATGCACAAATTTTAAAATAAAACTTTTATTAATATTTACTTCTTTATGAAATTTTCTAAAAATTATACTGAATGTATCGATTTTATTAATTTTGTTTGTGGCTTATTTAGACGTACCAGAAATGGATTTGGAAGATGACAAACCTCATCCAATTCAAATAGTAATTGCAAACGACGATCACACATTTACTCTAGATGAGGATAAGTTAAATAAAATTTTATTGCATAATGATGTAAAAGATCGTAACGTAGTTGTTGTATCTGTAGCTGGAGCTTTTAGAAAAGGAAAATCGTTTTTATTAGATTTCTTCCTTCGATACATGAACTCAAAGGTAATTAAAATGGCTTTTTAAACATTACCTGTAATTATACTTTTTAGTATGTATTGAAGCATAATGCTTTTGATTGGCTCGGCCCTCAAGATGCCCCGCTTGAAGGTTTTTCGTGGAGGGGTGGATCTGAAAGAGAAACGACTGGTATACAAATGTGGTCCGAATTGTTTCTCACTGAATCAGCAACTGGTGAAAAAGTGCTTAAACCTATTTAAGCCTAAAATAAATTCCTAATTATTATATTTTCAGATTGCTGTTGTTTTACTCGATACTCAAGGAGCTTTCGATAGCGAAAGTACTGTCAAAGATTGTGCCACTGTCTTCGCCCTTAGCACCATGATTAGCTCAGTACAAATTTACAATTTATCACAAAATATTCAAGAAGATGATCTACAACATTTACAGGTATTATCATTATTTTTTTTGTAATCTTCTATTTAATCAAAAAATATAGTTGTTTACAGAGTATGGTAGGTTAGCTCTCGCCGATTCAGGAAAAACTCCATTTCAACGCTTACAATTTTTGGTGAGGGATTGGAGTTATCCTTATGAAGCACCATATGGTGCAGTTGGAGGCAAAAAGATTCTCGATAAACGACTTTTGGTTAATGACAGACAACACCCCGAATTACAATCATTGAGAGGGCATATTAAATCATGCTTTTCGGAAATCGCATGCTTTTTAATGCCACATCCTGGTTTACAAGTCGCTACAAGTCCCTCATTCGATGGAAGACTTGAAGGTAAAAACTGAATTTTCTAAAATTATTTTCTTCCCAATATTTTTTTTGCAAGTCCCAGAAGTTTTCTTTCAAAAATGGTGATGAAATCAATTTATTAACAAGTGTTTGTTTTACAGAAATTGCATCAGAATTTAAGCAAAATCTTCAAATATTTGTGCCAATGCTGTTGGCTCCCGAAAATCTTGTTATCAAAAAAATAAATGGACAGAAAGTTAAAGCGAGGGATCTTTTACAATACTTTAAATCGTACACACAAATTTATAGTGGAAATGAGTTACCTGAGCCGAAATCGATGTTACTTGTAAGTAATTTATTGTTTTAAAATAATATATATTTATTTTATCTACATCTTATATACTTTTTATAACTGTAGTAAAATTTATAAAAATATGTATTTTTAGGCCACTGCAGAAGCAAATAATTTATCAGCAGTCGCTGATGCTAAGGAGGTGTATGTTACTTTAATGGAAGACGTTTGTGGTGGTGCTAAACCATATTTAAACACAAACACAATGGAAGCCGAGCACAGAAGGGTTAAGGATAAAGCTTTGCATCAATTCTCTGCCAAACGAAAAATGGGAGGTGATGAATTTAGCGAACGTTACAAAGATCAACTTGAAAAGGTATGTTACTTTACTAAATAATTTCATTTGGTTCAAAATATAGTTAATTATTTTTAGGATTTGGAAGAAACATTTATACAATTTAAATCTCACAATGAAAGCAAAAATATCTTCAAAGCTGCCAGAACTCCAGCTGTATTTTTCGCCTTGGCAGTTGCATGTTATATTCTATCGGGAATTTTTGGTTTAGTCGGAATTTATTCAGTCGCTAATATTTTTAATATGCTCATGGGTGTTTCCCTACTCACGCTTAGTCTTTGGGCTTACATAAGGTAAGGATATTTTTCAATTAAAATAGAATTAAATTACCAAATAATTAGTTTTTCAATTGAATTTGTGGTTTTTATTTAAATTTTTGGACGTTATTTTTTGCAGATATTCGGGAGAACTTCGTGAAATTGGTGTGCAAATAGATGAACTGGCAACATTAATCTGGGAAAATGTAAGTAAAACACTTAACAAAAAGCTTGCCCTAATATTACTGACATAACTAATTAACATTGATTAATTGATTTTTTAAATTCATTGCCTTGTTTTCTTAAGGTCCCATTCTTAAAGATTACTTATGACATTGTTACGTTACCATTGAAAGTACCAAATTTTATTTAAGGAACAGCATGGAATACTAATTAATTTTAAGGTACTTTAAAAAGCGCCTATACATTCATCACCTATGTTGTTTTCTTTTTATAACTCGTCTAAATTTTTTATAGCACTCCTATTTTAAAAAGAGAAAACAACGTAAACGTATGTAAATAACTTTAATAATTTTGGCACCTCATTTTCTAGCACTCTAATTGCATGTTTATGTATCTGGAATTATTGCCACATCATTTATATTCTTTAATTGAAGTGGCAAATATAAATATTGGTAATGGTTTGCATGTTTATTGTAAATAATGTTTTTACAGAGGTACAGCAGATTATAATTATCTCGCGAGATTGGATTGTGATTGGACTGAATACGGGATTGTTCAATCGTGTAAACAACGCGTGATATCTAATTTTGACTGGATTGGATTTTTTCAAACATAGCTTAATCGTAATTAGAATCTAAAGAGAAATAAAATTACTAAAAATAGTTTTTGCATTCATTTTTGTGAGTCTATGGTCTTTTCCTCCTTCTTATAATGTTCTTTCGTGGTCTGTACTCTAATGTTTTGAATTTTATTTAAGTAAATTAAATTGATTAGGTTAGTTTTATGGTGCAATTCTGTGCAAAACTGTAAGTCCTTACAGGAAATATCGGTAAGTGTACAAACACAAACAAAGCAGGTTGCCCGCTTTCATATTACCGGCGCCGATTACACGCGCATGCCTGAGTCAGTCCGCGCCATGCTGTGGACATACAAAAAGCATGTAAGGGTATAAACACAAACAAAACCGGAATGTCCATAGTTTGTGTTTGTACACTAAGCTCACTTATGCTGATTCCATGAATGTCTCCAATATTTTTTTTTCTCTGAACTGCAGTTTGATGCTTATTTTGAAGTGTTTTCTGCTTTGACCTAATCTTCTTAAATACTCTTCAGTTTGTCTCCAATGTCTAACAATTCCAAGTTTAGCCAGATATTTTAAATAATGACAGTAAAAAATTACAGAAAATAAAATTTAATTTCGTTCTTTTAAATTTTGCGGTATGTGTATATACATGATGTCCAATCAATATAAAACTTTAAAAGAACGCTTATTTTTAAATTAACTTTTTATAGGACACCCTGTATAATGTATCGTCTCCAATTCTTAGACTGTACCTCTTGTAAGGCAGAGAAAAATATTTCAATAGTATCGCATGAGTCTTCATATTATTTTGATTAATTTTTACACGTACACTAATTTGAATTAATGTAATTTAATTGTGAGTTTATTAATTAATTGTTTTCTTTGTTTAGTTTATGAAACCCGTGTACCAAGGGTGTATAGAGAAAGGTATGCAGCAGGTGGTTGTACAAGCAGCTGAAATGGCCGTAAATAATAGCACCGCCATTTCCAACGGTAAAACACATCAGTCATGATACAATTCAACATCTAGTTTTAATTTTGGTCAGCCATATAAATATTGTACATTACTTATCTTACCAATATGAATGAATATTGAAAAAATTTTGCACGGATTGTTTTAAAATGGAATTTGCCATAAAAAAGTAACTCATTCGGCTTTTAAGTTTCTATTGGTATGATATGTATATTGTGATATAAGCGATGGTGGTATTATATTTGGTCTACTTATTATTACTTTATTTTACTAAAGAGATTTTTTTGAGTCTTTATTTAAATTTGTATAAGTGATTGAAATATTATAGTACTAACCGAAAATTTAAAGTACTAAAACTTTTGCTTTAAATATCGTAATTACAATCTCTGTTATTTTGTATATTTTGCATTTATAGGTGTTTTGTTTAAAAGAAATTAAATTTATTGATATATTAATTATAAACTTTTTACTTATTTATTTTTTACATATATTTATTTTATAATACTAACATTGCAAATTTAATCCACAAATATCACAAAATTACAATTAGTGCCTTATGTCTTCCAGTTAGTTTAAGGTAATATTTTTTTTCAAAATTATGTGTTAGTTACTTAAATAATTGTAAAAATTGTATAAAGTATATTTAATTAAATTTATAGTTATTAATGATGAAATGTTAATTCTTAAATTATTTAAATGTACATTACGTCCTGTATAATTATTAATAAAAGATTTTATTAAAGACAAAACTTAAAACTAATTTATTATTGAATTGTGTTTATATATTTACATATATTTTATGTGTAATGATTTTTTCATGTAATTATACGTGGCATAATGTACAAAAATAAGCCAACTTTTGCAAATATTTCTTAAGACATGTTGTAATTTAAATGTTGTTTGGGTTTTTTGGTTTAATAAAATTGATATTTTTACATCGTTTCAAAAAATTAAAACAACCTCTTAATACACAAATAAAAATTTATTGAAACATTTTTTTAACAATTTCATTAAATTTAGCATTCTCGTGATTTAACTTAACTCTAGACATTTTCAACATATTTAAAATTGCAGTGTTGTCAGGTTCTATTCCTAACGCTTTAATTAAAGTAGATTCAGCTTCATCGTAATATCGCAACTCGTAATAACCTGTACCCAATCTATACAATGCTTTTATATTCCTAGAATCTAAAGTTAAAGCTTTTTTACACAAATTAACAACTCGCTCAAAATCGTTTACTTTCAAATAACAAAACGCTAAGTTCGAATAAAAAATTGATTTAAATAAATTTAAATCGGAAAGAGATAGTTCGTTAAAGCAAGTTGGTTGTTCTTCAGCATTATAGGGAATGGTAAGAAGTATTTTGAGACCCCTACTAAACTGATGCGAAGCATTTTTAACATCATTATTTTTAATAAAATTTATACCTCTAGTTTTATAGTGCGAGGCTATTTCATATTTTTTTTCTGCACTCCATTCATAAATAAATCCATTAAATTTAAAATCACATAATTCTAAAGTAAATTCTACAATTATATCTACACTAAATGTTATTCGAGCGATTTCTTTAACATTCATCATTTGTAATGTAATATCAAGCAATCGCGTAAATTCACTGTCCGTATCACCTATACACCTGATATTGCTAATATTTTCTGAGTTAACACTAGAATCAGTTATATTAATTTTACATTGGCAACATTCCGTGGGTTTGTTGCCGTACTCGCCTTCTTTTATAATTACTTTTTTAATTTTATTATCAGGTGATGACCACGACTCCATGTTTAACAGTCGGATTCGGTTAAAAAGTTTGTTAAGAGCTTTAAAGTTTTGTTGTAGTATGATGTTGCCAATTTCTGATCAGTCGATACTACACTGGGAATGGCAAATTTACAATCTTGAATATATTGACCAGTTGACCGATTTTTCATTAATAATGCATGTAGGATTGATTGACATCCTTGATACGGAGTTTTTACCATAATTCTGCGTAATGGCCACTGCAAAATGAACTTCCATGTTGAGGAACCATTTAGTAGAGGAAAATGTCTATAAATTGGGGTTTCCACGTTTCCTGGATCAACAGCGTTAACTACTATATTCTTATCTGTAATGAATTATAGTTACACCCATTAAGTAAAACAAATAAAAATTACTCACTTGCAATACGATTTGATAATTCCTTTGTAAACAAAACCAAAGCTAGCTTTGAAACTCCGTAAGCGATAAATTGTGCTGAACACTCACCTCGTGCATCAGTTACAGTACTTAAATCATTAGCACTAGCAAGTCTATGTGCTTCAGAAGCAACATTCACAATCCTAGCGTGTTCCGCTCGTTTTAAAGTATTTAATAACAGCTGAGTAAGTAAAACGGGCCCTAAGTAATTTGTTTGGAATGTAACATCAAATTTATCATTCGTTAATTGTTGTGGATGATAAAAAACACCTGCATTATTCACCAAAGCATAAATTTCCTTAAATTCTTTATCAATATCCTCCGCAAATTTACGCACAGTATCAAACGAATTTAAATCCAAATATTTTACATGTATTTGAGTATCATCTCCTACCAATTCAATTATTTCAAATTTCGTTTCATTCGCTTGTTCTACATTCCGACAAGCCAAGATTAATGTGGCACCTGAAAAATTATTTTAAATATTTAATATGTATTTATTGTTAATTAACCAAATTAGCAAGTAATTTAGTTATCTTATTTTTCATTTTAATTCATGGTAAAATTTATTTATTTAATAAAAGGCAAATATTGGAAAATGTTTAAATATTTAAATTTAATGAAATTCACACATGTATGTATTATTTATTATTCGAAGGTTGAATTTTCGATTTTGAATTATAATTTTATTGTAAAAACTTTTATACCTCTCTTCGCCAATTCAATAGCCAATTGTTTTCCTATACCAGAATTAGCACCAGTAATAATAATAACCAAACCATCTAATCTGGAAGTGCAATAGCAAACGCCTCCACCAAAATATTCTCTAGAGAATAAAATATTTTTATAAATTTATACGGCACATAAAATTACTTACTTTAACCCGTAAGTTACAGAACCCACAGCGATAGCACCGGCAATATATTTCCACATATTTAACAAATAATTAAAAAAATTGTTTTACAAAGGTTAAGAAATGCAATTTACAACATTTAAACATAAGCTTAAGCAAAAATTTTATGCACTACATATACTTTATTTTACCGTTTAATTAAGTAACTATTAGAAGAGGCAAGATTTCTTTCTTTACACTCTAAATAATTCAAAGAACTTTACCAGCAAATTAATTCTAGAGGAGGGGACAAGCACTCCAATCCGATTGTAAAATGTAAAATCTTTGTGGTAAAATCACTGGAAAATGAAAATCACATGTGGAAAAATCAGTTCAGACCACAGAACTTTATTGTATAGAAGTGTACATGTATTAAAATGAACATACCGTGTGTTAAAATATCTTCGAATCTTAACATTTTTTTTGAAAATTCCAAGGGGCATTTTTTAAACTTGAACATCGAAAAAGCAAAAACTTCTTTGAATTTTAATAAAATTAGACAAATTCATAATGTGTCTAGGGACTTTTCCAACACCAAAACTCGTCTACATAGTACATAGCCCAGTCAATTAAGCAAAAAAATGGGGTTAACCTCGGAATGAGAGATAATAAGCTGGAAACTCGTATACACCTTCATTTTGGCGTTGTACAAGTTGCCTCAAAAGTCTCATAAAATCTCGTGTCTGCGTCGTCAGTTATTCAAGGTCAATGGTCACAAAAATCGGTTTTTCGCGATTATCTAGGTTTCTATAGCTCCAATGGTGTTAACATCTATTGTAAAAATTGTAGAGCATAAAATTTGTGACAAATTTTGTTCCAAACATTCGAAAAATCGCATTTTTATGCAACTTCATTTACGGGCAGTTGGGTCCAACTTCCGGTGTAACTGAAGTTGCGTAAAAATGTGATTTTCAATTTAATGGTATTTTTATGGAGAACACGAAAATGTAAAAATATACTGGGTGTTCCATTTAAAATAAGAAAGTTGCCATCCACTTCCGGTATAACCGGAAGTTCCACAAAATCAAAAATACCTTTCTTAGAAAGTTCGCAATTAAATACTTTAGTGGATAAATTTTAAGAATCGAAAATTGACCTAGCGTAGTGTAATCTACAATTAATACTTTCGGAATTACGCCCATTTGAAAATCGCATATTTATGCAACTTCATTTACACCAGAAGTTGGCCCCAAGTGCCTCAACTTCCTTATTTTAAATGATTTTTTGCAATTAAGTTAATAACATTAAATTTAAACAAAATTTTTATCGAAGAGATTTCCTGTAGGTCTTATTACTGTCAAGACGTGGTAGGTGGTTATGTTAATCAGCAAAATTAACGAACATACTATTAAACATAATTTTGATTAAATTTAATATTATTACCTTAATTGCAAAAGTTGGGGCAGTTGGGTCCAACTTCTGGTGTAAATGAAGTTGCATAAAAATACGATTTTTAAACGGGCGTAATTCCGAAAGTATTATTCGTAGACCACACTATGCTAGGTCAATTTAATGGTATTTTTATGTAGAACACGAAAATGCAAAAATATACTGGGTGTTCCATTTAAAATAAGAAAGTTGCCATCCACTTCCAGTATAACCGGAAGTTCCACAAATCAAAAATACCTTTATTAGAAAGTTCGCAATTAGATTCCTAGGTAGACAAATTTTCAGAATCAAAAACATAACCGTTGAAAAGTTAGCAGAGGGGGGATTTACTTTATGTCCGCACGGTATAATAAATAATTTTAAAATTTGATATTTAATTTACATACAACACACAATACAATGTTAGTGTATATTCCGTTGCCTAAAATTCATTTCTACTCCGCCTTTTTATTCCTTGTCAGTGCAAAGTAGTAATTTCTACTCCTAGGCAGTACAAAGTGACCATAGAATCATCGAACATAAAAAGTGACATTTTAAAGTCTGTAAAGTAGTACTTTAATGACGTTTGAAGAAAAAATATAATAAGAAAGAATATTATACAGGGTGTTCCACAAAAATCATGAAAATTTATCAATTTTAAAATTGCTGTAACTTTTTAAGGAGTCGTAAAAACAATAGTTTTTTTTATAGGAAAATTTTTGTTCAGAACGACATTTACTATCTAAAAGCGGACTTACCTTAATTAATTTTTTTCTTAAAAATGTGTACTTTTTTACACTACATAAAGAGTGATACACACATGTTTCATATTTAATAGAAGAGAATGAAAATGCTTTTTACATGCAAAATTAGTGTTTAGGTAAAAAATACATGTTTAACGACAAATCTTTATAATTTATAAACATTTACATAAATAAGCTATCGGCAAGAATAATTTTATTATTAAAAATATATCTATAATGTAAAGCCCCTTGTAGGTTTACAGTTAATAAAACTGCATAATTTAATACACAACACATACAATTAAAATGGATGGACAATTCTATCCATATTTTAGCTCAAAATTAAAATCCTTGATGCTTTTAAAAAGTGTATTTTAACAAAAAAATTTATCGTCATTTAATTGTCCAAACCACACTTAAAAAAGCATTAAGGATTTTTTTTAAATAAAAAAGTATGTTTCATACATTTATAAATATTTACTTGATTATATTGCTTATACCATAAGAAATTTCAGTTTGTTCAGAGTGATTTTCTTAAATATACTAAATATTTAGTATAAAATTAAAAACACAGCTTTAATTTCTTTTGGTAATCGCTGAGGAAAATATATAATTCTCACAAAATATATAGTTATTTTAGGACAAAATATTAATTAAGTTAGTTGCTTATTACAAAAAAAACAGTTCCAATCATTTTAAAATCTAAATATAAATGACTGAGATGCTCAATTTTTTTACAATAAATTTATGATTAAAATAAATTACTTATTTATAAATTTGTTGTAAAAATATGCATGTTACAGTCTTTAAATATAAGTCATGATGTAGTTACTAAATTAAACGGTCAATTTATTATATTCAAAATATGTAACAAATTGCTAGGAGATCTATAGACTTCTTTAAACCATTTTATTTTCTGGTATAAAGTTTTTATTGGTGTTTAATAGTTTCTGTGTTAAAAAAGATGACCCTCTAAAACTGCAATTAGAAAATTTTGCAGTTCTTTGAATGAAATATTTAAATATCACAGTATTATTTAAGGCACTACAATGATTTTACACTGTTAGTTCATAAAACAAGATGATTTTTGTTTTCGTAGGAACATTCAGATGCCATAGTATTAATATTTCTTACCGTTTCAAAAGTTAATTAATAATTTAATATTTTTTAAATCAACTTTTCGAATCTTAAAACTAATAAAATTTTAATAACATAACTATGGATTAAATAAGCCTCAAGATATATATAGCACCTTAAAGTTAGTTTTTATGATCATATATAAATTGTTTTAGTGAAATAATACGTATAAACAAAGACAAATATTTAACACAAGTACATATAAATAATTTAAATTATTGACTTAACCCAAATATTTTCAAAGCATTAAAAGCCGTGGCTAAGGCAACTTCTTCAGGCTTTTTATTCATAAAAGCTGCAATCATTTCGACGATTGCAGGAAGTGAGCATGGTTCGTTGCGTTGAAAAGTACAATAACGATGTAAAAATGTCATGGATCTACAAAATCGTAATTATTATAAATTACTAAATGTAAATTATTTTACCTTTCTGATAATCCATCTTTAACATGAACTGGCAATTTTGAAGCTCGAGTATTTGGGTACATGAAAGGAGCATCTGTTTCAACCAATAAACGATCTAAAGGAATCAAATTATCGACTAATAATTTTCTAACGCCTGTATCGGATTTATCTTTACATAAATAACCTAAAATATATAAAAATGTGGTATCAAGCACAATAATTTAAATTTTATTAATATACCAGTTAATCCCAAGTAATAACCTTTATCCAAATAATTCAAAGCTTGCTCCATCGTCCCGGTAAAACAATGAATTAAAACTATTGGTAATTTATTCGCATATTTATCTAAAATATTAAGTAAATCTTCGTGTGCGTCTCGTTCGTGAACAAAAAGAGGTTTTTTTAATTCGCAGGCTAGTTCTATCTAAAAACCGAATTTTATAAAATAAATTATTTATGATTATATTACTTTATTACCTGTTTTTCAAACACTGCCCTTTGTTCTTCTGGTTCAGAAAAGTTACGATTATAATCAAGGCCACATTCACCTATTGCTACACATTCCGGATTTTTAGCAATTTCAAGTAATTCTGCCCAAGATTCGGAAGTATATGATTTTGCATCATGAGGGTGTATTCCTAAAATAACATTTTATAAAAAGGCGAAAAAAAAGGGAATTGAGTGGTAGAGTACCTGCAGTTGAATACAATGTTCCGGGATAAATTCGTGTTAATCTTAAAGCTTCTTTACTGCATTTTACAGAAGTACCAGTGACCATAATTTTCTGAACCCCTAACAATTAAAAAAATCATAAGTAAATAAATAAAGAAAAACATGGTGTCATAATTTAAAAACCAATTAAAATAATTAAATTAGAAAATTATAAAGCAGCAAGAAGGTAACGGTGCATAAAATTGTAATACCTACCCACCTTAAGTGAAAATAATGAGTTTCTAAACAATTAACATATGTTCATTATTCACATTTGTAAATAATCGCAACATAAATTTCCATTAATTAAAATTACAAATTACGCCCGATGACACATATGCCCAGAAAAATACCCACTTTGTAAAGATCACATGAATACAATAAAAACAAATTTCTTTAAATAAAATCGTAGACTTTTATACTTCAATTTGCTAATGAACCATATCGTACTTCGTTTCTAAATATGGTTCAATTAACCAAAATTACACCCAATTAAAATAATAATTTACGAATAAAAATATAAAGATTTACCTGAATCCTTGGCCCTTTGTATCACAGAATCCAAATCTCTGCTATATTTTTTATTCGTTAAATTAGCACCCACATCGATAACAATCAAATTTTCATAGCACTGTTCAATATTTTTATTTTCTTCTTCCATTTTAATATGTTTTGGTTTAATTATGTTTCTTGTAAATTATTTATAATAAATTATCAAAGGGACCAAAGTTTCATAATTCATAACCTCATTTTAAAAAAAATTTTTACTTGTCAAATTTCCCCACCCACACAAGTGACGTGTGCTCACAGAATGGCTAGAATACAGAGTACGTGCAGAGTACAGTTACGTTCGTTTTTTACAAAACATAATCACTATACAGGGTGAATAATTAGCAAAAGTACGAACTTTGAAAATCGGTACTGTTTTATTTGACGCTAGTGCATAATGTATGGGCAATATTTAAGTAAATAATAAATCGATTTGTGTTTTGTTGAGTTTGCGGCTATCAGGTAGAAAAAGTTTTTAGGTTTACTGTTTTTAGCAAAATAAAACGTTCATTCTTCGATTGACCGATATCTTAACACAATTAGCTTCTAATATCAGATAATCGTGGCCAATAAAAATACAACTATACACATTTGTTTACTTTTAATATGATCCGATATAATATAATATACAGGGTGTCCAGAAAATGGCGCCCAAGCTCTCCAGTGCGTAGTTGGGGACCATTCTGGGATGTCCAGAAAAATAGTTAAAAAAATCCCCGTGACCAATTGACCGAAATATGGAGGGTCAAAGTTTGGAATTCAAATTCTTTATTTTTATGAATTTTCAAAAACCGCCAATTGTCCTGTAAAGTTTGGCTTGTCTTTAGTCTTTTAGTAATAAATTTAATTTAAATTGAGTTTTAATAACTTCACAATTTATTTTTTTAAATTGAAAATTATGACAAGTGGTTATGACAGGTAATTTTCAATTTATAAAAATAAATGGTCTAGTTATTAATACGCGATTTAAATTAAATTTATTACTAAGCGACTAAAGAGAAGCCAAACTTTACAGGACAAGTGACGGTTTTTCAAAATTCACAAAAATAAAGAAGTTAAATTCCAAACTTTGACCCTCCATATCTCGGTCAATTGATCACGAGGATTTTTTTAACTATTTTTCTGGGGATCCCTGAAGGATCCCCAACAACGTACTGGAGAGCTTAGGCGCCATTTTCTGGACACCCTGTATAATATAATATAACAGATATATTTAAAAAAACACAACTAATTTATCGCTGTATTTCATACTAATAAAAATTACCGCTAATCGCCACGAAGATATTGTTTATCAATAATATATCGTTTTTCCATTTTGTTGGACAGAGTTTTAGGAGTAAACACATCTGTTTAACTTGCGGCTGGTGGGAACAGTAAGAATGTTCCCTAATTTTGTTTTTCCACGACAATTAAATAAACAATTCATTACTTTTGAAATATTAGATAAGTAATGAAATTCAGTACTAAATATTTGATATTATTCAACATGATCGGACCGTGTGCGGGCCAATCACATTTATCACAAAGCTGTAATATTGCCAACCCATCGCGGGTAATGAGCAATGGATTATGGGTAATTTCATTAATCACAGGACAACCTATTGGGTAATGAACAATGGTTTATGGATAATTTTAACCACAGAATAAAATTTACATAGAAGAAATCAAGAAATATAAAAAATACGAAAAATAACCTCAACAAATTTGCATGAAAGCGCCTTAAATTAAAAAAAAGTCGTGGATAAAGTATAAAGTATAGTATTCTTCTCGCAAGAAAATAGCCATTATTATTCACTTAGACCTATTACGATACTCGTCTAATGGCCTGTGTCCCAATTTCGGTCTTCGTGAATAATATATGGCTATCATATCTCGCTCCTTAATAATATACTATTTTATTATTTGGAATTTCGACTACGTATACAGGGTGTCCCATTTGACGTTTGACTCTATGTGTATCTTTGTAATTATTAGAGATAGAAAGTCGGTTAAATGGACAAAGTAGTGCATTTTTGTGTCCAATAATAATTCGTTGACAAAACAATGGAATTTTGCATAGTTTCGGCGCCATTTTAAAAAACAAAAACTGGCATTTTCAAAATTTGACTGTAACTTCTTTATTAAAGGCCGTACCAAAAAACTTTGTTAACAACATATCTGAAATTCAATAAGCTAATCAGATTTTTTTTAAGTCTCTGGATTGCCAGGAAATAATCCAAACTTGTTTTTTTTATGGCGGCCATATTGGAATTATACATATTTGGAATCAGTTTGTTTTTCTGAGAATTTTGATACACCACATGTCACATTTAATAAATATTTTACGGAAAATGGGACAGTTAATAAGACGCATAAAAGATTTCATGAAGTGCTCGAAACTTATTAACATAGCAAAGCATAAAAATGAACAATTGTAAACTGTAGGTTTTTTGTTGAATCGGTAATTTTTATGTACTCAAGAGTGTGCCACCTTTTTTATGTGCTTGACCGAAGTATTAAAAAATGACCACTGACGGTACCTCTATTTGAACTGTTTGTCCTTCATAAAACATAGCTCAACATTTGTGACAGTCGATGAAGAGTGTTAAGCAAATTGATAAAAAATTGTGCTGCCACCCCCAAACCTGACAGGAAACGAGTCAGCAACCCGAAAGTGGGAAGCACTTTTATTGACGTCTCGTAAGTGGAAATCATTTTCAAAAATAGGCAACCACTTTTACTGGCGTCTCGTAAAACCAGTTATTCGCTAGAGTGGATTTCATCTGAAGTGAATAACCTTTCCTGCGCCGCGAGCGCTTTTACCCAGGCGATTATTATTAATACTAAATAATGTCGATTCATACATTACAGGAATTCGGATTAATTGAGAAACCTTAATTCTAGATGACCAGTACATCATCACGTACATCAATCATAAACTAAGTTAATATAAATATTCTAAAACAATGATTTCTGAGCAGGGTTCTCTTCAGATGAAAACCACTCTAACGCTTAACGATAAGTGAACGACTCGAAGGATAATTTAGAGAATAAGGGGGTTGGTGCAGTCGGCTCCTGGACTATCTGATTTGGTGGAGCAAATCTCTTTCTTCTCTTTTTAGTTATATAGAAGAAAATGAGGTAAAAGGTAGAACATGATTTGCTCGAGCAAAGTTTGTAAAATGAACACGGCCAAAGCACAGTATAGGCAACTACCAGTAGCGACACTTCATGCAAATTACATGTTATTTGAAGGGACAATTTTTGGTGACCTTGACGATATATATATGTATACTCAGATACGCACGCGGCAAATTTAAATTTACGTCACTTTTTCTAACCTTAAAAATTTAACATACATTTGCAAAGTTTTTATTAAACTTGAAGTTTATAATGATTTTGACAAGCTTAAATTAAATAATATACATTTTCCAGCAATTCATTCATTCATTACGGTATTTAAATTCAAATGACAACGGTTTTAAAATTATTTTGATCATAGAGAAATGTCACCATTTGTAATTTGCAGTTCTAAACTCATTGGTACCAGATACGCACCATAGAAATGGTACTAGAATAGACACGGGAGAGTGTCGCTACTGGTAGTTATTTATACTGTGGAAGTTCATTCTTAACACTCGGTATTTTAATTTGTAGTTTCTGCGCACTCTTCAACTCGACCATAGACAAAATCAATAACAGTGACATTTAAATCAGATGTCAAGTAATTGAAAAATTTTATTTTAAATTACAAAAAAAGTAATTTTTAAACAAAACTAAAGTTATTCTGATATCAGATTATTCAAGCTTTATAGGTAAGAGAAATGGAAGAATTTTATTATTGCTTAAAACTATAACCTCACTTTTATGACATAACAATTACGATTGGGGTAATTTTTGAATAATTTAAATTTAAAAGAGTTTTGTCACGGTTTTGTAATAGCTTATTATTTAAATTACAATTTGTAATCAATAGGTTGATGAGACATTACTCAAATGACATTTCTAATTAACAGTTCTGTGCCAAAGAATTATCATCAGGAGGTCTAATCGAATCGTTTTATTAATCCAAATTTGGTTTTACTGTTTTACTTGAACTAATAACTGTAATGAAATAGAAAAGTTAGAAACTCATTTCAAAATTAAGCAGCTTTAATTAATTCAATGCTGATATAATAAATAATAATTTCCTAAACGTAGGCAAAATGAATGTAACACCTTGGCTGCGATCCCCAATCACTGACATCACTGCTTCACCGTTGGGAAATCAATGGGGTGGAAAATGTGCTGACTTAGAATTAGATGTGGTGGAATGTTTGGAAGCTTATGGTTTCATAAAAGGGCTTAAAAAATGCGACGTGTTGCTCAAAGACTTCAGAGAGTGTCAGTTTAAAGCAAAACAATTCCAGAGGCATTTTGCAATGAAGGATGAAAGAGAACGCCAATTTCAAGCAGGAGAACGCACTAGAGAGAACCGTTATGCTTCCCCTCCAAAACCTGATAGCTTCAGCCCTGGATTTTAGTGTAATTAAAGAAATTATTTTGATTGAGTTAAAATAAAATAGTTAATTTGAGTTTAGTAATATTTTGATATTTTTTTTAAATCACCTTGAATATCATGCAAGCTTAAAAAATAAATATTTATATAAATCTGAAACATAAGAATTTTGATGTGAATTAATAATGATTTAAAAAACATTTTGCTGAATATTGATTAGATAACTAGGTAATAATTGAATGAACAATCGTAAAATTTATAAAACTTGGATAAAACTCGATTTATTTATTAAATTACAGTCATTATAATAATCATGCGAGTTAAAATAATAAATCTACTTTCTTCATCTAATTCTAAAGTAATAAAGTTAAATTTGATATTGTTGATAAAAAGTATAAAAATGCAGAAGTTAAAAAATTTAATTTTTAAAAAACCGAAAACTCGTAGAACAGATCATTTATTATTGGAAAGAACAATGTTTCTTTTCAACACAAACGGTTTAGATCCTAGAAAGCAAAGCAAAATGAAAAAAATAATAGCAACATTCACGACCGTTTCGTTTTTATATATTGTAGGAAATAATGTTGCTGAAGTTCTTTTTAATTGGCAAGGAATTCCGACGATAACAAAAATAAATTTACTACCTGTAAATTTTATGGTAAAATAATATTTTGGTGGCGAAATATAAGCTCATGTTATTATAGTTTTTAGCTAAAACAGTGCATGTTTTTCTAAACGGAAAAACTTTATTAAAACTATTGAATATGCTTGATTCATTTTGGGCTCTTGATAAATTCGGTGATGAGGTTAAAGCTAAAGTAATGAAGTATCATAAAGCTACGTTGAAGATTGAAAAATTTTATTGGACTTTATGTACATTTACTTGCTTTCAATTTTTTTGGCAAGCATTTTCAAGTGATGATAATTCATTAATTTATGAAGGATATGATATTTGTAACGCAAATAGCACTTTGTGTTATAAAACCTACTTTGCTTGGCAATCATTTTTTATGTTTTGCCAGGTTTTACCTGTTGGGGCTAATTTCGATTGCTTATTCTTTGCTTTTATTTGTTTTGGTTATTGCGGTTTGGAAATGATTAAGTATTCTTTACGGGATATTTCTAATGATATTAAAAGTGGTAATTATAATCGATTGACAATTCGCAGGAAGATTAATGAATGTATACAACAGCATGTTTTTGTTTTAAAGTTATAAAAGTAATTTTGCTTTAAATAAAGCTAATATATTGGATTTTAGGTACATCACAGAAATTAATTCTTATTTTAGTAGTTTGTTGTTGATTTTATTTACTTTTTGTGGATGTGCGATGATATTCTCTCTTTACATGCTTGCATCGAAAAAGTAAACATGAATATATTTTTTTATTGTTTGATTTAAAATTTTTTTTAGTGTTGAGTTATCAAGCGAATCAGTTCTCACTTTTGGAAATGTGATTATTGCAGCTAATAACGCTATATTTACGTTTACTTTTGGCGGAGCAATTTTATTGGAACAGGTTTGAGTAGTCATTAAATCTCATTTTTCATTTATTTAAATTTTATCAGCTAATATGAAATGTTTTTTTTACAAAAAATAGATAATTTAATTTTTTTAGAGTGAATCAATCGGGGATGAAGTTTATTTTGTTGATTGGGTCGATATAACTGAGAAGAGTCTTAAACAAAATGTTCAACTTTTGATTCACAGATGCCAAGTCGTTAAAAGTATGACTATTGGCAGCTTTTTTGATCTTAATATGGAAGCATTTGTATTTGTTAGTATTTAGTTGCTTTAATTTATGGTGAAACTAATTTTTTTAATTGTTTTTAGTTCGTCAAAAATTCATTCAATGTTTTCATGTTGATACAAACAGTCGAATCGGTAGAAAATTAAAAAATATACAAGATTAATGAATAAAATTATTAAATTTGAGTTGCAATCTTTCAAATATTCACTTTAAATGGCAGCAAGTAGATGATTGCATTTTATCTAAAAATAATTTCACTATGGCACTTTTACTTAAATAAATATAAATTTTAAAAGATTTAAATTGATGAATTTAATTTGTACCCTGTATATTATTCGAGTAATCAACCTTTTTCCAAAAAGTCTAAAATTTCAAGACTAAATTTGACTTGAAAGTGGGGGATTTTGCATATTTTTGTTCAGAACTCAAAAACAAAAAGTGATAACAAACTTGAATCTTTTTTTGCCTAAAAACTCATCTAAAACCCTTTCCAAAAACATAAAATTTTAATTTAATTCGTGTGAATTTAAAGTTTTTTTTTTTAAATTTTATTATTTAAATATTTTAATAATTTTGTTCAAATCTACAAAAGTTACAAACATCAAAATTTTATACCAGAAACATACAGCACCTAAATATTTGGCGAAAATCGATCAAACACATTTTCCATAATAAAATGGCAAAATATTTGCTAAAATTTGGGTTCAAATCCGGCCATGGACAGTTTATTTATAGACTTTCAAACATTTTATTAGAATGATTGGAAAATACAATACATTCCTTAAATTTTCAGCCATTAAACGTTTTTGTGCCACTTATAGTTTTCGAACAATCAACTTTTTTATATAAAATCTAAAATTTCTGGACTTTTGACTCGAAAGTGAAATTTTACACATTTTCGTCCGGCCATGGACAGTTTATTTGTAGACTTTCAAACATTTTATTAGAATGATTGGAAAACACAATTCATTCCTTAAATTTTGAGCCATTAAATGTTTTTGTGCCACTTATAGTTTTCGAACAATCAACTTTTTTCTGTAAAATCTAAAATTTCTGGACTTTTGACTCGAAAGTGAAATTTTACACATTATCGTCCAGCCATGGACAGTTTATTTGTAGACTTTCAAACATTTTATTAGAATGATTGGAAAATACAATTTATTCCTTAAATTTTGTGCCATTAAATGTTTTTCTGTCACTTATAGTTTTCGAACAATCAATTTTTTTCTGTAAAATCTAAAATTTCTGGACTTTTGACTCGAAAGTGAAATTTTACACATTTTCGTTCAGAGCTCAAAAACCAAAAATGATAACAAAATCATTATTTAAAGCCCTTTCCAAAAATATTAAACTTTGGTTTAATTAGTAAACTTAAAGTTTTTTTTTTGAGGCATCTTTTTGATTAATTTTAATACCCTGCTGATGGAAAATCCTGGCATCGCCACATGTGAGTTTAAACAAATATTATTATTGCTCTCTCAAATAATTTTTTTGGCTTTAAACTTGATTCTTTAAGAGTAATAAATGTATAATTAGTGCTGTCCCCAAGAAATAAAACTACTAAAAAAATTTTAATCGAAAAGACCCCACAATTTTAACATAATTCGTCACTGCTATACTAATAATAAGTGTTCAATTATGCATAATCGAATTATAGTAATCATAAAATTCAAAACATTGTATTGAATAATAAGTAAACCAGATTATTTTATAAATTACAGTCATTACTGTAATTGCAACAACTAAAATAATTTTATCATCATTTCTTATTAAATTATAAAACAAGAAGTTTAATATATTTTTATTCGAAATAAAAAATGCTGGAGAAATTAAAAAAGTTGATTTTTAAAAAATCCAAAAATATCCCAAAAGATCGTTTATTATTAGAAACCACAATGTTTCTTTTCAATACAAATGGTTTAGACCCCAGAAACCCAAGTAAAATAAAAAAAATAATAGCAACATTCACGACTCTTTCATTCTTGTATATTGTGGGAAATAACATTGCTGAAGTTCTTTTTAATTGGCAGGGAATACCCACGATAACAAAAATAAATTTATTACCTGCAAATTTTATGGTGCCCAAATTATTTTAGTAGCAAAACTTAATTAATGATTTTGTAAATAGTTTTTAGCTAAAACCATACAAGTTTTTTTAAATGGAAAAACTTTATTGAAGTTATTGAATATGGTGGATTTATTTTGGCCTTTGAATAAATTCGGTGATGAAGTTGAAGCGAACATATTAAAATATCATAAAACTGCCATGAAGATACAAAAATTTTATTGGGCCATGTGTATTTTTACTTGCTTTCAATTTTTTTGGCAAGCAATTTCGAGTGAAGAAAATTTATTAATTTATGAGGGATACGATATTTGTAAAACTAACAGCACTTTTTGTTATAAAACGTATTTTGCATGGCAATCGTTTTTTATGACGTTTCAAGTTCTTCCAGTTGGTGTTAATTTCGATTGTTTATTCTTCGCATTTATTTGTTTCGGTTACTGTGGTTTGGAAATGATTAAATATTCTTTACGGGATATTTCTAAAGATATAGAAAGTGGGAATTATGATAAATTAAAACTTAAGAAGAAAATTAATGAGTGTATTCAACAACATGTTTTTATTTTAAAGTTATTGGAATTTTCTTCGTAATAAATAAAACTATATAATTGTGTTTTAGGTATATTTCGGAAATTAACAAATATTTTAGTGGTTTATTTTTAATATTGTTTAGTTTTTGTGGTTGTGCTATGATATTTTCACTTTACATGCTTACATCGAAGAAGTAAATTATTTCAAATATTTTTGTTTCGATAATTTATTTATTAATTTTAGTGGAGATTTATCAAGGGCTTCAGTTGTTACTTTTGGAAATTATATATTCGCAGCAAACAATGCGATGTTCACATTTGCTTTCGGTGGATCGATTTTATTAGAACAGGTTTTTCTAATTTTATCAACTACAACTATTGAATTACATACATTATTTTAGAGTGAGTCAGTTGGAAAAGAGGTTTATTTCGTGAATTGGGTTGATATAACAGAAAAGAGTCTTAAGCAAAATGTTCTAATGTTAATACACAGATGCCAAGTTGTAAAAAGTATGACTATTGGGAGCTTCTTTGATCTTAATATGGAAGCATTTGTATTCGTTCGTAAAAACTTGTTGTAGCTTACGATGTTGGTAACAAAATTTTTGTTTTTAGTTCGTCAAAAATTCATTCAACGTATTTATGTTAATACGCACTGTTGAATCTTTAGAAAATTGAAATGTACATGTACATACTGCAAAGATGGCAACAATTTTATGACAAAAAAACAAATGCACTGTACACTATACAACATTTTATTTATAAAAGTGTAAAGGAGTTAATTAAAAAAATGGTATAATTTATTAAAAACGTTTTCTTAATTGTAATCAATCATCATCGTCATTATTGTCACGAGGATTAGCATTATTGCTGACAGCACCGGCAGGAGTAGGAGTTCCTCCGAAAGCAGCTGCTATTCCTGCTATAGCTGCAATTCCAAGGACTCCCCATCCAAATCCTTTTGCGATACTAACAGAAAGATCTTGTGCAGTTTTCAATTTTATGTTTTCTTGTGTTTTTTCTACTTTCAATAATTCAATAAGTCTTAACACAAATTTCTGACAATTTCGGGTTATTAAATGATACTCCTCCTTTTTTGCTTCATCTTCAACAATTTTTTCTAATTCTTCAACATATGTTTCACATACACCATACAAAGTTACGGTGGCTTCAGGATTATTTTCTTTACAAGCCTCTGGGCACTTAAACGGCGTAAAATGCTTACCGGGTTTTCCACTTGCAGATCTTGAGACACAAAACATACCTGAAAAATGAGATAAGATTTCACATCATACAATTTTATATCATTTAGTACAGGAAAACGTCGTTTTACGTCCGAGTTCCGTTCCGAGAGACACCGGCGTAAAATGAACACACATTTTTCGTGCTTTTTTCGCACAATGTTATAAAATAAAAAATATATTCATGTTTTTTAAACAAAATGAAAACTAACTCGGAAAATCCCACGCCGGCAGCAACCGGCGGAATTGTGAATCGGCGTAAATCGAACCGTCGCAAAACGACGTTTACCTGTATTATTATAAAAATGTATTGAACCTTATTACCTTCTTTTGAATCCATACTGGAATATATTTCACATAAATAAGCTCCAGAATTATCTTTAAACTCCACAATTAAACCCCAATGTTTACCAGAGTCTCCAAAAACATCACTTAACGTTTGTCCATGCTTCTCTAGTGGTCTTTGTAAGATATAAACATTTGCCGATTTCCTTATTGGCATTACATGTTGATGGCTTCGACGAATGTTTCTAGACATATCTAAATGACCAGACTAAATTATTGGGTTTGTTTTAAATAATTCAATAATTGTAAAATATTCCTATTTTTATTAGTACTTACTGAAATTTTTTCCAGCAGGACTTACTAATGATATATGCTAATTTCACTGAAAAAATAATTATTTACTTATTAAAAAATAATAGAATACTGATATATCCAAATTTATGTTATTAAGTTATTATTATATTATAAATTAATTGAATTTACTTAAATCAAATATAATAAAGTGTAACATAAACAGGCTCTTTAAAAAAGTAGGTAAATTTTTAATATTTCAAAAACTTTATATTTTTGGAAGTAATAAAAAAATTCTGGATGAATTTTTTTTATTTTTAATATTTTCTTTTATACAGAGGGGTTCACAAAAAACGCCCAACGATGTAGCTTCGTTATTTCTTATCCGATTTTAATAAGTGATACGTCAAATTAAGTGGTTTGAAGAATACTATTATCAGATAATAAAAGATTAATTTTATTTTTGAAAACATCAGAGGAGAAGGAGGCAACTTTTCTTTTTCAAATAGCAACATACTTTTTTCGATTGAAAAAAATCATTAACAAAAATAGTCTAAACTAACTATACCAATAATTTTTTTTTTGAATTAATTTTTATTTTTTTAAAATTTATTTAGTATTATTAATTTTTTGTAATTTAATTCACTTGTTTTTTTTTGTTTTTGAGTTTTTCATTTTTTTAAGTTTTGTTTTTTAATTTATTATTTTATTTTAATTAATTTATTAATAATTTTTTAATTTATTAATAATAAATTAAAAAACAAAATTTAAAAAAAATAAAAAATTCAAAACTAAAAAAAAACAATTGAATTAAATTAAAAATAAATAATAATAATTAAAAAATTTAAATAAAATTGGAAAAAAAAATTAAAAAAAATTATTGGTATAATTGGTTTAGATTATTTTTGTTAATGATTTTTTTCGATCGAAAAAATATGTTGCCATTTGAAAAAGACAAGTTGCCTCCTCCTCCTCTGATGTTTTGAAAAATAAAATTAATCTTTTATTATCTGTTAGTAGTATTCTTCAAACAATTTAATTTGACGTATCACTTATTAAAATCGGATAAGAAATAACGAGGCTACATCGTTGGCCGTTTTTTTGCACCACTCTGTATAAAAAGTGAGAAGCTTATTTTGGTGTAAGTGAAACAAAATGTTTTCAACAACTCCAAATATAAAAATTTAAAAACTAAAAATAATAATAATTATACTAATACAGCAGATTTATAATTTTCCGCCCTAAAGTTTTTTCTTTAAAATTCTCCTGAAATTTTTGTTTTAATTTATTTGTAGTACTTGTAGGTACTGTTACTACCATTCATCAAAAAAAATTTCCTAGATACAAAAATTTTTTGTCTGATATTGTAGGGTTTACCTTGGTAATTTAAAAAATATTTTGATGTCATTTAAGAAAGTGGAGAATACTTCAAATTTTAACATATTTAAATGTTTTGATAGCTAAAATATTTTTGCAAAAATTGATTTTTTCTGAAAAATCTAAAATTTTAATTGCAATTGTTTTTTAAGCCAGAATAACATATGTTTATTGTTTAATCCAATGAGTTGAATGTTTTCTATCTACTTATTTTTTATTATTTACTATACATCGGTATTAAGTACTTAAATTGTACTTGAAAAGATAAAACTTTTAAATTTCAAGAATAAATTTGGCAAAAAAATTAATCTTCTTTTGTACCCAACTTTTTTGGTTAGGTAACAAAAATAATTAATTATATAAATATAATATTTACCAAAAAAGCACTACAAAAAACAAAAAAGCTAAATAAAAAATGTTTTTATTCTTATATATGTTACTAAAATACGAGCAGAAAGTAGCCCGAGTCTTAAAAAAGAAACAGGAAGTAGCAAGCAGATTGAAGAGCAAAAGTATCATTAATGTAACTTTCAAGCGCATGCGCATTGTGCATGAGAAAATACTTAAGTATATTTTTAGTGTGATTAATTTTAATTTTAAAAATCAATGTGGAATGTTGTCCTTTTCACGATTTAATATATAATACCATATATAAAATTTAAACATTTTAAAAATATAATATTCTAGGTCCTTGGTGTTAATTTACATTTATTTTTGCTACCACACAAACTCCCTCAATGTACTTATGGTTGCATAGCTTAAAAATAGGATATTATAGCTAAGAGTAATATTCCTGTTTCCTGTACAATCACGCGCAAACATATCGAGGACACAAAAGAAATATTCTGACCCAATAGCAGGCGATAGAAAACACGAGATGACACGAAATTTGAAAAAAATAAATGCGACTTAAGATACGAGCAGGCTCCTTTCAAATTTCGTGTGTCTTGTGTTTACGAGTGCTTTGTTATTGGGTCAAAATATTTCTTTTGTGTCCTCGATATCTTTGGGCGTGGTTGTACTTATTGCAAAGCCAACTACTAACAGTTACGCACAGTTACGATTTACTAAAAATAAAGCAAGGCCGCCATTTGCCTAGAGGGCATATTTTACTGATAATAAATCAAAAGTTAAAACGGAAATAACAATAAAAAACGATGCACAAATTTGCAGAGGTGGGCAAAATACTTTTTTTCAAGTATTTGAAATACAAAATACAAATACTTTGTAATTGAAATACTTTATTTGAAATACTTTCTTTATTTGAAATAAAAATGAAGGTAAATTATAATGTTAAATAATATTTAATTGGTGCCATTATTAACAAAAATGTTAGTGGTAACAGCGCTGTTAATTTCGAATGTCATCATAGATAAAAAAAATGCTATTTGGAAAACCCGTCCCACCCATTTATCTCGAGAACGCGTTATCGTAGACGATTGAAATAAAAAAATTTATTACCAAAGCGAACTTAAAGAATCTATTGGTGAACTTATTTTTTTCCGGAACAACCCGGAACAATCCGGAACCGGAAGTAACTTTGTTTTTTTAAATGGCAACATAGGTCAAGTTTGGTATTGTTTGAAAGGTCTTTTAAAAAGAAATAACTTTTACTTAAATGTTTTTTTAATAATTTGCATATTTACAATTTTATACGAAAAAAACAAAAAAAAATTAAAATTCAAATTTTGTTAAAAAATTCAAATACGAAATAAAATATGATACTTGAAGTAATTAAATAATGCTTAATTCGTTATTTTGTTCCAATAATTTAGAAATTTGCAGTTTATATCCGCTTTATTATTTTCCTAAACATCCCGGAACTGTCCGGAACTTTGTTTTTTAAGTGGCAACATAGGTCGATGTTGGGAATATTTGGAAGGTGTTTTAAAAATAAATAACTTTTACTGAAATATTTTTTTAATAATTTACTTAATTACAATTTTATATGAAAAAAACAAAAGAAAAGGATGAAATTTAAATTTTGTTAAGTAATACAAATACTGTTTCCGCCGAAAATGGTTATTTTATTGTTTGTTGGTAATTTGCGATAAGTTTTGTTGTTTGTTATAATAATCTAGTTATCTTAAAAAAAAGATATAAAAAAAATGTCATAATAACTCAAAAGTTTGTACAAAATACACTTATTTTAGAAAATAACAATTATTTTCTTTTACAAATAATCTTTACCCTATAATCCATCAGTAATTTTTTAAAGAGTGTTTTTGACCTATACTACGGTGTAAAGACCCACTCATAACATTGGTCCTTCGAGCCGGATTTGGATAAAGATTATATGGTTCATCATCAATAAACAAGCCAATCTGCATGTCCAGAATAGGATTTGTTACTGCTAGTCCAGAAAACAATTCTTCAAGATTCAACAGTCGTCAGTTCATCGAATATTTTCCATGTGAGCACCAAAATAGTTTTTAATTTGATATTGCTTATTATTTGTACTACTTACATTAAATTAAATTAAATATGAGTAATGCCGAAAAATTAAAGGTATTAAAGGGAAAACGTGGAGTTAAAAAAGGTGAATTAACGCGATTCATAAATTTTTTAATAAAATTTAATGCTTCTGAAATTGACACAATCGAATTGTCAGAAAATGATTTATCACAATTAAAAACGCGACTTTTAAATTTAAATGTCGTTTTTGAACAATTTAACAGTATTCAAGAAGAAATTGATCTTCTAATAGATTCAAATGAAAATTATGATATTGAAAATTCCGAAAGGGAATTATTTGAAAATCAATATTATGAAGCTATTGCTCAAGCAGATGTATTAATAAAAAATGCTTCCAAAACTACAATTTTAAATTCTAGTATTTTGGAAGTTGCTAACAAAGGTGATACCATTTCGAAGGAGTTTGACATTAATGCGTCCCAATCAGTCAAATTTCCTGAGATACGTTTACCTCAATTTAATGGGGATTTTGATAATTTTTTATCATTTCGTGATCTTTTTTCGAGTTTAGTTCATAACAACGAGCGTATGACAAATCTTCAAAAATTACATTATCTAAAAAGTTCTTTAACGGGAATCGCTTTAGAATTGCTGGATAATATTGAAACAAGTTCAGATAATTATGAGGAAGCATGGAATACATTGTGCGAAAATTTTGAAAATAAGGAAATTTTAGCACAAAATCATTTTGATAAAATACTTAATGTAAAAACAATTACACAAGAATCGTCTTTTGAAATTCGTGCATTGGTACGAATTATTCAAAATAATTTAAAATCATTAAAAATATTAAAATTGCCTATAGAGAGTTGGGATTTTATGATCATACATCTTACTAAGTCCAAGTTAGATGCAATAACTCTTCGTGAATGGGAGAGCTTTAAAAAAACAGGGGAATATCCGACCTTAGATGAATTTATTAATTTTTTAAAGGATAAGGCTAATATGCCTCTTAAAATGCAATCCTTACCAAAAAATAATTTTTCTGATGGTTCCTCTACTTCTGAAAAGCACCAATCATTTAAAAATAAGAAATTCCAAACATCTAATACATTCATATCGACATCTGAAAATTGTTTGCATTGCAATGGTGCACATAAAATTTATATTTGTCCTGAGTTTCTTAAATTAAATTCAAAACAAAGGTACAATAGAGTAAAGGTACTTAAGCTCTGTACGAATTGTCTTTATCAAAATCATTCTAATCGCGATTGTAAATCAAAATTATGTAAATTTTGTAACCAAAGGCATCATACATTGTTACATTTTGATAAACCCAAGCCAAACCGTATTTCTGAAACTTCAATTAATGAGGTATCTACAAATGATAAAGAAGGCATACAAAGGGTTTTATCAAATTCGACTTCTAATATTCAAAATCAAATGCTATTATCAACTGCAATAGTTCTTGTGGCGAATAAAAATGGATATCTTGAATCGTGTAGGGTTCTCTTGGATTCTGGATCACAATCCAATTTTATTACTGCGGAATTTGCTACTAAATTAGGTTTAAAACAAGATCCCGTTAACATCAATGTTGTTGGAATTAATCAAATTAGAACTAATTTCAAAACAAAATGTGAAGTCGAAGTTACGTCGCTTCAAGATGATTTTTCGTTTAATATGTCTTGTATAGTTATTCCTAAAATATCTGATGATCTTCCAAATGTCATATTTAATTCTACAAGATTAAATATTCCAAATTATGTTGCTTTAGCAGATCCTGAATTTTACAAACCTTCACAAATTGACATGTTAATAGGTGTTGAAATATTTTGGCATCTTATAATCTCTGGTAAAATCGAATTGGGTTGCAGTTTACCAATTTTACAAAAAACTAAGCTTGGTTGGGTGATATCTGGTTCAATACCTTCTACTCGAATCCATATGACTATTTGTAATTTTTCTACTGATACTGTTCAAGATCAATTAATGAACTATTGGGAAATAGAGGAAGTGTCACCTCAGACAATTCTTTTTGATGATTGTGAGCAACATTTTATTGCTAGCACAAGAAGGGACATTTCAGGTAGATTCATCGTTTCAATTCCATTAAAGGACGATGTATCTAAGTTAGGTCATTCCAAAACTCAAGCAATTAATAGATTTTATTCCATGGAAAGAAGATTCCATTCAAATTCAAGATTAAAGCATATGTATATTGAATTTATGGAGGAATATAAAAATCTAAATCATATGACTAAATTAAAAAATCCAGAATTCATAAAAGATATTTATTATTTGCCTCATCATGGTGTCTTAAAAGAATGTAGTATCACTACCAAATTACGTGTAGTTTTTGATGCATCATGCACCACTTCAACTGGAGTTTCTTTGAATGATATTCAATCAGTTGGTCCTATCATTCAAGAAGATATTTTTTCAATTTTGTTACGATTTCGACGTCATTTAATAGCGTTTTCAGCTGACACTGGAAAAATGTATGGACAGGTATTAATTAATCCAGAGCAACGTCATATGCAGTGCATTCTTTGGCGTGCAGATCAATCACATCCTCTCGAAACGTACGAATTAAATACAGTTACTTATGGTACGGCTTCAGCTTCATTTCTAGCAATTAGATGTCTTCATCAATTGGCTAACGAGAATCAAGATAAATTTCCTGAAGTTTCGGAAATAATAAAAAGAGATTTTTATGTGGATGATTTACTTTCTGGATCGGAATCATCATCTCATGCTATTTTTTTAATTCAACAAATTTCTGATGTTTTAAGTCAAGGTTGTTTTGATTTACGCAAATGGATTTCTAATGATCCCGAAGTAATTAAAATATTTTCAAATAGCAATGATAGTATAAAAATAATGCCCATAAATTTTGGTGAATGCACTAAAACTCTTGGGGTATATTGGAATCCCGGTGAAGACGTTATACAATACAAAATACCTGAAATAAATTTACCAACAGAAATTTGCAAAAGAACTATATTATCTACAATTTCATAAATATTTGATCCATTAGGGTTACTTGGTCCTGTTATAATTGTGAGTAAGGTTTTATTGCAACAACTTTGGTTGGAGAAATTGTCTTGGGATGAACCTGTTTCTTGTATTATAAGGAAAAATTGGGTAGATTTTATTTCCAATCTCATGTCATTAAATTCTTTCCAGATTCCTAGGCATGTCTTGTTAAAAAATACTGTTGCAATAAATATTCACGGTTTTTCTGATGCCTCCACTACAGCTTATGGAGCCTGTATTTATATACAGAGCATTAATGATCAGGGTAAATCAAACATAAAGCTTTTATGTGCAAAATCTAGGGTGGCACCAATAAAATCCACAAGTATTCCTCGCCTTGAATTGTGTGCATCTTTAGTCCTTTCAAGATTGGTAAATAAAGTAATTAAATCTTTAAGTTTGAATAATTTAATTAATAATTGTTATTTATGGACAGATTCATCAATCGTTTTATATTGGTTAAGGTCAAATCCTTCTAGTTTAAAACAATTTGTGGGTAATAGAATAGCGGAAATTCAAAACTTGACAACCAATTGCAAATGGGGACACGTCAGGTCCAACGATAATCCTGCGGATTTAATTTCAAGGGGTGTGACTGCTAAGGTGTTAGTTGATAGCCTCTTATGGTGGAATGGTCCATCGTGGTTAATGTCAGATACATCAAAATGGCCAACTTTTCTCAGATCTCAGATTCCAAATGATTTACCTGAGATGAAAACAAATACAGTATTGATCGCATCCATCAGTTATACTTTCGAAATCAGTCTTCTCAATAAATATTCCTCTTTTATTAAATTGCAAAGGGTATTCTCTTTTATGAAGAGATTCTTACATAATTGTAAAATCCCAAAGCAGAATCGCATTTTAGGGCCAATATCGGTAATTGAACTTAGAGATGCTACTAATCAATTATTTAAAATGCATCAAAAAATTTCTTTTAATGCGGAATACAAATTTCTCAAAAGAAGGAAAATAGTACATCATTCGAGTAAAATTGCCAAATTAAATCCTTTTATTGACGATCTTGGTTTAATTCGCGTAGGTGGTAGGTTAGAAAATGCCGATTTGCCTTTTAATAAAAAGCATCCAATAGTAATTGATGCTAAACAAGGGTTTATCAAAATACTTTTTAATTATTATCATAAGAAATATATGCACGCTGGTCCTCAGTTGCTTCTTTCAAATATTCGTGAATTATTTTGGCCTATTGGCGGAAGAGATCTTGCTAGAAGAACATGTCATGAATGTATTAAATGTTTTAAGGCCAAGCCAATTTCAATTGATCAATTTATGGGTAATTTACCAAAAAAGAGGTTAATTCCAAATTTACCTTTTACTATTTGCGGAATAGATTATGCAGGCCCATTTCAAGTCAAAGATAGAAAGGGACGTGGGTGTAAACTTAGCAAGGCATATGCTTGTTATTAAACACAATTCATATTGAACTTGTTTCAAATTTAACCACAGATTGTTTCATATCTGCATTAAAAAGATTTATCTCAAGAAGGGGTCTCCCTGCTGAAATATTTTCTGATAATGGTACCACATTTGTAGGGGCAAATAACGAAATGCGCGAATTAATAACATTTTTAAAAACTAACCAGTTAAATTTTCAAAACGAGATATCAAAGTTAGATATTAAATGGCATTACATACCTCCTCAAGCACCTCATTTTGGAGGTCTTTGGGAAGCAGGAGTACGTTCAATGAAATTTCATATGAAACGCGTAATAGGTAATTCGGTAATTGTTTACTTACTTATGAAGATTTAAATTCTGTTCTGGTGCAAATAGAGGCAATATTAAATTCTAGACCCATTGGTCCACTTTCTATGGATCCTTCAGATTTGAATCCTTTAACTCCTTCGCATTTTCTTCTTGGGCGTCATCAAATTGCATTACCGGAAATGAATTTATCTTCAATTCCTGAGAATCGGTTAAGTACATACCAGCATTTGCAAAAACTTCGTCAAGATTTTTGGGTAAGATGGTCAAAGGAATATTTATGTGAACTTCAACAAAGAAAGAAGTGGAATAGGTCCAGCAAGATCATCAAAATCGGGGATTTGGTTTTAATAAAGGATGATAATCTCCCTCCTCTATTTTGGAAATTGGGACGAATCATCGAGGTTTTTAAAGGAAAAGATGAAGTTGTTAGAGTAGTTTCCATCAAAATCAACACTGGTGTTATAAAACGTGCGGTCACCAAGATTTGTCCGTTGCCTACATCTCAGAACTGTGAATAATTTTTTGAAAACTTTCATTTTCAAGGCCGGGAGTATGTTTCCGCCGAAAATGGTTATTTTATTATTGTTTGTTGGTAATTTGCGATAAGTTTTGTTGTTTGTTATAATAATCTAGTTATCTTAAAAAAAAAGATATAAAAAAAATGTCATAATAACTCAAAAGTTTGTACAAAATACACTTATTTTAGAAAATAACAATTATTTTCTTTTACAAATAATCTTTACCCTATAATCCATCAGTAATTTTTTAAAGAGTGTTTTTGACCTATACTACGGTGTAAAGACCCACTCACAACACTCTATTCTGCGTAACGTTCTGATCTTTAAAAAGACATCAGAATATTTGTGTAAATAGTGTCTAAATTTCTTGAAAGTGTAAAAGCTATGCAAAATATTAAAAAAAAATTTGGTCAGAACGTTATGCAGCAGATTACGGTATTCTGAAGATATATGAGGTCGTTTAAATTAAAGAAAACTGTCCATAAAACATTGCCTAATTTTTATTTGTATTAAAAAATAAATATAAAATAAATATTATATATTATGCGTCTACAGGACTATTTAAATACCGCTAAGCATTCGCTCAAGGATCCAAGGAAACCTGTAGAAAAACTTGGACCTAGCAGAACATATGTATACATATTAACATTATATTAATTAGAATATTTATTTGAATACACTTCCATTGGGTCTCTAATACTCTGTATCCACTGAAGGTCAGAGAACAGTTTTGTATATAAATCTATATACAAAATAAACATAATTATGACAATAAACATAATTAATATACAAAAAAATGTTGATGTACTGTTGCCAAAATTTACTGACATTTCGGATAGTCTAGCAGTAAAGTAAGTAATGGGACCAAATACTAATATTCCAGAAGAAACGAATCCTATTTCTTTTACAAAAAGGGACATAGTTTTCGGATTTTTAGATTTCGTTGTTTTTTCAACTTTCAATAATGCCAAAAGTCTTTCGACGAATGTCTGACAATTTGCCGAAATTGGGTTATATTCTTCTATTCTTGTTGCATTTTCGACAAGCGTTTCTAATTCGCTAGCATCAGTTTGACATTCTCCATAGAATGATATTATGGCTTTAGGATTGTTTTCTTTACAATCCTCTACGTACTTAAAGCGCCTACAATATTTTATTGTATTCCCACTTCTGGATGTGGAGATAGACCCCAAAGCTAAAATAAATTAAATTTTAACGTCATATCGGGTGGTTAACAATTGGTTCACACAATTTAAAAACATAGACTATTTGTTTCTAAAAGCCTTATTTATTACCGTTCTTTGAACCCGTGTTCATGCGATTAAGCTCGCATAAAAACACTCCAGAGTTATCCAAAAACTCCACAATTAGAGCCCAGTGTTTTGCAGGGTCCCCCAAAAGGTTACTTAAAACTTTTCCTGGAGGGTCTAATGGTTTTTTTAATACATAAATATTAGCCGGATTTTTCATGTCTAAAAAAAGAGCAAATTAAATTATTAAGTTTACTTTAAATAATATTAATACAGTCCTATTAGATTATGTGTTTTAAATAATCGTGGCTATTCACCGCAACCTGAAACCGTTCAAAACTTGTTTATATATAGGCTGACTTTATTGACAAATACGTATATCTTATCTAAGTATCTAACTAATTACACAGTTAGGTTTTTCAATCCCAACTTGCACATTTATTTATTTATTTCGTGTCCATCCTAATAATATACATAAAATAATACAAACACATAAAGTAGATGACCAAAAATTAGCACATTCAATTGCAGCAGGTGAGGCTTGTGCAAGATCCAAATATGAACAAGGTTGATTTAGTTTATCACATATTAGTAAACGATTCATAGTTTGTATATTTCCACATAAACAAAGTTCATCTTCAACTGTAAACCCCCATTTCACCAAATTCGTTTTACATCTACCTGTTTTAGATCGTAATCTATTTAGAGATTACCAAGTTACCCATTTTACATCAAAGCCTGGAGGAAGTTCTTCTTTAGGAGAAATTTTTAACTCCTTATCTAAATCAGATAGAGAATTACACCTCAATAATTTTCTTGTATCTAATATATTGAATTTTCCAAAGGTTTAACAGATAAAAGAAAACTTTTCCTTGATTTTAGTCTAGATCTTGTTGGAATAATATACCATATAAAGGATGTCTATAATCAGTGAGTTGTTTGTTGTTTCTTCCTTTCCCTCATACTTGCAACAGAACGCCTAATATTCGAGGGAGAAATTCCACTTAAAATATTGAGGAAACCAATAGGAGTGGGTTTAAGACAACCAGTTATAATACGACGTGTCTGATTAGGAATTGGATCTAGATATTTAGCACGATTTGAACGTTCCCATACTCGAGCAGCATATTCGGCTTTGGAGAACACTAAAGCAAGAGCAGAACATCTTAATGTATGATCATTTGCACCCCATTTTGTATACGTAAGCTTTTGTAAAAGGTTATTTCTAGTTGAAATTTTAGTCTTTAAATTTTTTATATGTCCGATCCAGGGTAACTCCTAAATATGTAGGGGTTTGGCAAAATTCAACATTTTCACCATTCCAAGAAATATTTAATTTAAGATTTGCCTTTTTATTATTTAAATGGAAGAGACTTGATATTGTTTTAGATGAATTTGGATGAAGACTGTTTTTTTTTCATAATAATTATACAGATTTATAAGCGCAGAAGATAAAGTATTTTGAATAGTAAGTAAATTCTTATTTTGTGTAATTATACTTAGACCGTCAGCAAAGATGAAACTATTAGTGTTTGGAAAAATAGGTTGATCGTTTGTATAAATGTTGAATAAAATAGGGGCGAGAACACTTCCTTGTGGAAGACCATTCTTCTGAATTCTCCATCTACTTTGTTTACCACCTAATCCTACTTTAAACCGTCTATTTTCTAATAGATTACGAATGATTTGAATTAGCTTAAAATCTTTTATTAATTTATAAATTTTGGACAAGAGAATACGTGATTAATCGTATTATATGCCGAAGAGAGGTCAACAAAAACAGCCCCTGTTATTAAATTATTCTCAAAACCATCTTCAATATGTTGGGTAATGTTAAGGATTTGGGCTGTACTTGATTTACCAGGACGAAAACCAGCTTGTTGAGGTATAAGTTGATCCTCAATATTTGGAGAGAGTCTACTTAATAGCATTCTTTCAAATAATTTGTATAAACAATATAAAAGTGAGATAGGTCTAAAATTTTTGGCATTTTCAAGTGGTTTTGGAATAGCAATTATTTTGGTTTTTCTCCATATCTTTGGTATATTTTCTTCAAAAATACAATTATTAAAAATATCCAACAACCATTGTTTAGTTTTAATACCAAATCTTTTTATCTGTTCATTTTTAAGATCATCAAGACCAGCAGCTTTACCTAATTTAAGAGATTTAATGGCCGAATCTAACTCATTCATTTTAAAAGGACGAAACGTTGATTCTAAATTCTTATTTCTTCGAATAAAATTCTTTTTTAAACTCATTGATTTTCCATTTAATATTAGTTGATGAGCTACTTGATTAGCAGAAATAGAACAATTCAATTCATATTGTTTGGAATCACTACAAAGTTTCTTATTAGTATTCCAGGCTTGTCTACTTGAATATTTAATATCTATATTTTCGAGAGTCTCTTTCCATACTTGTTGACGTTTCTCATTAAGTTGTGTTGAAAAAAAAAGTTTATTTTTTCGATTTTTTGAAAACGCTACAGCCGATTTTCGAAAAAAAATTCCGTTCGCTTCTACTGGAAAATCGGCAACTTTTTTGATTCCTTACCTTTTTCGCTCCGGGGCGCCGTTTTCTTACGGGACCGGATCCGAGATTTTTTCAAAAAACGGGCACTTTTTCATCGGGGGAACTTCTTACAAATCAGGAGATTTTTTTAGAAATTTGCCCTATAGCAGGTCGCATTTGCAATTGAACAAAGGGTTGCGTGACGTCGAGTTTTTTTTAAATTTCTCCTCCCGAGCCGAGACATCTTTTCTTTTTACCTTTTTTCTACTTTTCCCGAGAACCGATCGACTGACTTTTAGCAAATTTCGTACGGTACTGCTCCCTTAGGCCAGCTTTTCGATTTTTAAAAAAATTTTGAAAAAAAAAATTTTTTCGCTCCGGACCGAATTTTTCAATTTTTTAAATTTCAATTAAATTTGGAGCGAAAATGAAAAATAGGTTCCCTCGAATATCGACATTTCGGCATATACCGACGTTTTCAGCGTTAAAATCTCTTTCGAATCTATATGGTGCCATCAGCGGCATTCTACTTTGAAGGGGTCAAATAGGGCCGAGAGTCCGATCCCAAAACTTTTTTTTTTCGTTTTTCGTCAATAAAATAAAAGTATTTTAAAATTTTTCAAGTTTCTCTTCGTATTCTTAAAGAGGACGACGATCCGCACCGAATACCTTTTTTTCGTTCAAAAATTCCTTCAGGAACGGATTCGGTGTCGAATCAAAAAAAATGACTATTTTTTCGAACGTGTCGCACATAAATTGAAGAACTCCTCCGAAGCCACGCATAACCTTAAAAATCGCTGCACGTGGCGGCAAGCGTACAAGTTTCGAGACGAACAATAACTATATTCGAAGACGATGTCTTAAAAATTGACCAAATGCGAGCCGAATCAAAATTTTCCATTTTTTCGATGTTTTTCCGGAATATTTTTTTTATTTTTCATTTTAGAAAAATTAAAAAGGACGGAAAATATTGGCCTGTGTTATTAGAATAATCTAAATTATTGTGTATACAAGGGTAGATAACGAGATAAATTCCAAATTTATCTTTTATCTTATTATTGTATTATTATTATTGAAGTGCTTTTCCTAAAATAAATATAATATAAAAGATAAATGTATATAAAGGTCGGTAAATATTCGATAGAACAGATGGGCTGGATTGTTTAATAATTTAATAAATTAATTTACATTTTCTATTTTGGTTCGTTACTATGGCTAGTAAAGAACTTAAGAGTCATTTTATAGTAGGCAAAATAGCAGTTTACGGGCCGCACTAGATATGCTAGTGCAAACAATATTTTTGTATACTTTTTTTTATTTTATATTCCATATGTAGGGTGCAATCAATTTACTTGTCCCAGTTTTTCATATTTTTTGTACTCGGGATTTTTCAAAATTAAAAAAAAATTAAAAATGTATCACAAACACATACCCCTACATATGGGGTACCAAAATAATCGTTATAAAATCCTCTTTTTAAAAAGTCGAATGACCCGGCATCATTGCATTTAAAAAAAGTGAGATATTTGATAAAATCTTCATTAACTAAGTTTAAAAATTAATAGTTCAAAAACCACTTAAATTTTTTTCAAATTACAATTTTATTTAGGTATTTGAATTATTTAGAATTAGTTTTGGTACTTTTCACCTACTTCGAAAACCTTTTTTTTTTTTTGAAAAAAATTTTTTTTACAAAAAAAATAAAAACTAATATCTCAAAAATACTTCTTTTTTAAAAGTATTTTAAGCCATGAATAAAAATATGGGATGTTACATTTAAAAAAACAAAGTTCATGGTGTTTCCGGTGAAACCGGAAGTGATTTCGAAAATAAAAAATGCACAAAAAATTTGTTTTTTTGAACCATAGAACATAGCCAAATTTCAAATTTTTTTATTTATAAATAAAAAAGTTATCGAGGTGAAACGGTTTTCATTTCCACCCGGTATATTATGTATCCTGATTGCTGATTTCACTGAAAAATAGGTACTTATATGTCTTATCTAATAATGAATATAATAGAAATTGAAGGATCCAGGGGAAGAACATATGATAAATGCAAATTTAATATTATTATACATTGTTTTATAAACTTAAACTAAATATTATATTATAATCTATAATATAATAGTATATTATGCAACGAGTTTTATATATGTCAAGTTTTATTGCACTCGTCCAGATTTAAAAAAATCGAGCCGCGTAGCGGTGAGTGTTTTAAAGGGCGAGTGCAATAATTAACTTATGAAGGATGAATTTCATTAACTATTTCTTCTGAGATGGCGCTATTTTGACGTAAATTTTGTAACAAAATGGAGGAAGGAGAGTAAAATAGTATATTAAAAAATGAGTTTCATAAGGCCGTTTATTTTTTCTAACGAGTCGAAGTTTAAATAAAAATTATTTATTTTAAACGAGACATTATTCTCTACTGTACCCCTGTATACTTAAATTTTAAAATTTATTTACAATAATAATCAATACAATAATTTGATTTATCAATGCTACCAACTTTGAAAAAGTAAAAAAACAGTTTTGAGTTCATCTAACTAGCAGAGACAATTCATCGAATTTTAAAGAATCTCACTTTGCTTCACATATTCAAAAATTCTGATTTGTGCGGATGATTAAATTTTTTTTGCTAGAATCTGAAACCCCTCAGACTGACACCCTTAATGGAATGGATCTTATAATGTCAGTAAATGTAAATTCATCATTTTTAATAGAAACCACAACCAAGTCATCCCAAAACTTCTCTATTGATGGTGTGCCACTACTTCGCACGAATTCTTTGTTGGATCTGGAATGACTCTTGACCAGAACTTGACTTCACTCAATATAAAAACAATGCATTGGAAATGGTGGGTTTTATAAACGCAGGGAGCAGTGGCTTCGGATGTATTTAAATTAGTCGTACATCCGATGTACGAAACACTGTGGAGTACATCGGATGCACAAAATTTGAATTATTAACAGAACCAACAAGGGAGCAGACTTTTAAGTTCATATTTATGTGTTTACTGTTGGTGATAGTAAATGGTACCAAATGCTGGTTCCAGTTAGTTCAGAAAATGATAACATTCTTCTGGAAAGTCAAAATAAAAATAATAAAACAATTGAAGAAACTACCTGTTTTTGTCAAATCTAATCTCAAAAATTTTTGGGCAGCTCGAGTTATTTTGTTTTTGATTTTTATCATTTATACGTATTTATTGGTTAATAACATGTGTATTTTACAGTGTTAAGATTAATATCTGAAGATTTTACGACATGAGTAGTTCGAGTAGACGTTGTTTAAACAACCCAAATCTTTATTGCTACATATGCGGAGAATATGTTTTTAAAAATTGTAGAAAAGTTATATCAGAGTTGGTTAAAGATACGTATCTTCTGCATTTTGGGATGGTCTTCGATAAGAATGTCTTGGGCTCCTGATTGTGTTTGTAAATTGTGTGTTGAATATTTAAGATTATGGAAAAGTGGTAAAAGAAGTGCCTTTAAATTTGGAACAACAATCCTTTGACCAGAACCACAAAATCATCTCGATGACTGTTACTTTTGTAGTGTGAAAATAAACGACACAAACGCTAAAAATCGAGCTAAATGGCTGTACCCAAGTGTGCTTAGCATCCAGTGCAACATTCACCTGATTTTTCAGTGCCTAATAAGCAGATTCTGGTCAAAATTAAAGGCCTTTAATTAGACACAAATAATGTAACCATAGAAATTGTCCATTACAACCCGTATAACAAATTTAAATTTAAAGGCCTTTAAACTTAAATGATTTGACCAGAATCTGGGTATAAAAATATATCTGAACTTTTAGAACAAGACAATGAAACACCAAGCTCATCACAAAATGATTCTGATTTTGAGGGTATATCAAATGAGCCAAACTGCTTTTCACAAAACGAATTAGATGATCTTCAAGCTTCAGAATTGTTGGCATGGAAGACTGAAAGAAAAAAATTTGCTTTCTCTAGGCACTAAAATAAGTGTTTATCGTGAAAGAGAAAAAGAATTGCGTATTTATTTTTCTGAAGAAAACAATATAGCGTTTTGTTCAGACATCAACAACTTGTTGATAAAAATGGGTTTGAAACAATATGAACCAGGTGAATGGTGTTTATTCATTGACATCTCAAAACGTAGCCTAAAATGCATTCTGTTACATAAAGGAAATAAATATGCTGGAGTACCAATTGCCCACAGTATAAAGTTAAAGGAAGAATATTGTAACAATTCGTTAGCCTTAAATAAAATAAAATACAATGACCACAAGTGGCAAATTTGTGTTGATTTAAAAATGGTGAACATTCTTCTCGGTCAACAAAGTGGTTACACTAAGTTTCTCTGTTTTATATGTCTTTGGGAGCTAAACAAGAACACTGGGTAAGAAAAACTGGCCCTTGAGGGAAAATATGTTGCCCGGGAAGCAAAATATAGTCCAGAATTCACTAGTAGCTCGTGACAAAATTATGCTTCCACCATTACATATGAAACTTAGTGTCATGAAACATATTGTTAAATCACTAGATAGACGGGGGCTGCTTTTCTTACATTTGCCAAAAATTTCGTCGGCTCACTATTGAAAAGTTTAAAGCCGGTACTTTTGATAGCCCTCACATTACGAAAGATACTCAATTTAGAAATTCTATGACTGGGCTTGAATTAAGTGCTTGTACAGCTTTCGTTTCTGTGATGCAGAACTTGTTGAAGACCTTCTTTTACAATTAAAAAATATGGGGTGCAATATGAGCATAAAACTCCACTTCCTCCATAGTCATTTGAGCAGGTTTCCGGAAAATTTTGGAGATATGAGCGAAGAGCAGGGAGAGCGTATGCATCAGGATTTATACCTGTCATGGAAGAACGTTATCAGGGTATCTGGGATACGAATATCATGTCCGACTATTGCTGGTCTATGATACGCAATTTTCCTAAGTCTACACATAAAAGAAGAGCTTTAAAGCGAATGATTAATTTAATTTTTTCATAAATTTTTTCTTAGTACATAATTTTTTTTGTGTTTTAAGCGTACATAGCTAAAACTCAAAAATCTACTGATATTTTTGAAATCAGTACATATAATATATGTATATAGTCAGCAACAGCTAAAATTTTTCCGGCAACTGTAAACTAGTGAATCAATAGGGGTTTTTGGATAGAGATAAATAGGGCGAAATGGACTTTGACGATATATCAAAGAAGCCAAAATGCTTTGCATAAAACGAGTTAGATGATCTTGTAAGAGATTTGAATCTTTCTAAACAAGCTTCGGAATTGTTGGCATCAAGACTGAAAGAAAAAAATTTTGTTTTCTCTAGGCACTAAAATAACTAAACTAAAATTGCGTGGTTATTTTTCTGAAGAAAACAATATTTATTGCCTTTTATTCAGTTCGTCAATGGCGTTTATTCATTTCAGGTCTACCATCATCAGTAACATTTTTCAAAGTTAGCTTTTTCCAAGGAAATCAAGATGCAACGTTCCCCTTGTACTGTTCATCCCTCACAGCGCCCATATTTTCCGGCAAAAAACTTATATGGAACAATATAGCTTTTCTTAGGAATATTTGCCGGTATTTAGCGAATATTTCTTCATTCGAAATATATTTTTTGAGTTGTGAATGTTGTGATACAGAATACAGAAATAAAATATAGATTTTTTATCCCTAACACTAATCACTAATCGTGATTTCTGTGATTTTTTTTGTTGCATAATGGTATCAAGCATTTGATACAAAATATTTTTTTATATGAGCTAAAGAAATGAAATCATTTTACTTTTAATCATATTTATTATTTATTGAAATTAAATGGAACAAGGAAACTCCGTAGTCGGTACGGAAAATATATCTTGACTCATCAACTTGTAAATTATTAAATAAAAAAACTCAATTATTGTAATGAATTAATTATCGTCGTCAATATCTCCTATCATTTCTCCGTGAATTAGCATTGACAATTTTGGCTACAGCATACCCTCCTATAAGGATTCCTGCTCCTATTGCTAATGACCATCCTATGTCTTCTGCGAGATCGGAAGCATTTCTTAATTCTTGAAATCCTTCTTCTTTTTCTACTTTCAATAATTCAATAAGTTTTTCCACAAATTTCTGACAATTTGCGGTAATTAAATGATACTCTTCTTTTCTTGCTTCATTTTTGACAATATTTTCTAATTCGGCATCATTGGTTTGACATGTGCCGTAGAGTGTTATTGTAGCTTCTGGATTACCTTCTTTACAGTCCTCTAGGCACATGAATCTCTTAAAATTGTTACCGGGCATCCCACTTCCAGATCTGGAGGCACAACTCACAACTAAAATAAGTTAAATTTTAAGACTTTTTCTCAAGAATGTAAGGGAAACAAATAATTACCTTGCAATGTATCCATATTCATGGAGTATACTTCGCATAAATATACTGCAGAATTATCCTTAAACTCCACAATTAAAGCCCAGTGTTTACCAGGATCCCCAAAAATATTACTTAAAACAGTTCCTGGGGAGTCTAGTGGTCTTTTTAATATATGAACATTTGCTGACTTCCTTGGCATTGCATCTTCACCTCGATGAACTCTTAACATGTCTAAAATGGCAGACTAAATTATTAGGTTTATTTTAAATAATTGTCCGACTTCTAATGTTATTTTAGCAACGATAATATTTATCTATCCATTAATAACATTTATATGAGTACTTACTAAAATATTTTCCAGCAGGACTTGATGATATTATAATATGCTGATTTCACTGAAAAATATAAATATTTAAAAACTAAACATATACAGATACACATGAAGATAAGGCATTAACTTTTTGTAAATATCAAAGAGCTCTAACAAAAAACAATCTTATTAATAAACTTCAAGTAAAACTTTTTATTGTTAAAATTTTTTTCAGTTCAAAAAATATTTAGGTGTTTTCGTTATTTTAGGTGGACCCTTTATGTATTCAGAGTGACTCTTTAGCTCTTCGACAAAATTTGCCTTATGAAAGCTGTTGCCATTTTGAGAAAAAAAATGTTCTATGAACTTACATATGTCCGATTCATTTTAGTTTATTAGTTATGGCGGTTTAAAGTTTTAATGGAATTTTATTAATTTTAACAAAAAAAGATCAAGCTAACCATGGAAATCATGACTAAATAACGTTTGCTTTGATAATGAAAACATAGAAAATTGTTTGTCATACCTGGAATCCTGGAAATTACTTTTTAAGTAAAGTTTTGAATAAAAATGTAGCACTTTAAGACTGAAGATTATGCTGATATAATTTTTTAATATGGATTTTGTAATGGATTTAATTTTTTTTATAACCAAAGCCAACTATATTTTGTACTGATTTCCATAGCTACCTTATTTTTATCTTTTTTCTTAAAATTAATTAAATTCTATTAAAACTTTACATAAACGACTTCTATGTTTTCTGTTGTTATACATAGACTGGACACGCTTGACATTTCGAAAAAATAGGTGTTTTTTATTTCCCACTTTTACCTGCTAATGAGCTAACTTTTGACGTATAACTTTTACCATTCAATCCATTAATAACCAAAGTTATCGTAATCCATCGCATTAGTTGTTTGTAGTATCTGGTAATTTGTAAAATAAAGCAAAACAGCTATTTTGAAATAGACACCAGCGCCCCCAAAGTGTATCAGCGTAGACTACGGCGGCCATTTTAAAAGTGTCCATTAGCTATATATTCACCTCGGTTATTTTCTTAATTTTTGGTGTTCTCTGATCAAATGAAAATTGAATTTGACAAGTTTTTATGAGTATTATAGGTTATGTGATCCAGTATTTCAAATTTACCGCCAAAACGGACACTTTTAAAATGGCCGCCAGTGATACACAAAAAATTGACACGTGTCCGGTCTATGTATAACAATAGAAAACATAGAAGTCTTTGCTTTACATCCTCATATAACTCCAAAACTAAAACTAATCGGTTATATGTTCATTGGACATTTTTTTTTCTTAAAATGGCATCAGCTATCATATGGCAAAGTTTGTCGCAGACCTAAAAAATCATGGTTAAATGGACATAGTAGAGATTTGTCTGTATATAATTTGACAAAACATTGGACTATCGCATCGTTTCTGCGCTATAAATTAATTTTCCTTGCTGAATTTTGCCCAAAAAAAGGTCCTGTATAACGTAAAAAAAAACTTTTCATCTGAACCAAAATAAAAAAGTTATATCCGTTTTTTGAAAATCGCATTTTTTTGTTTTTTTAAGATAGCGCACAAATGATGCGAGATTCAAATGTTTTGTCTAAAGAATTATTAATGCAGTCCCGTGAGACACCCTGTATAATATTATCTATCTATTAAAAGTGATTTCCTAATCAGCGAATCCAGTGCAAAAAATATTTTTTATTCAAAATTTCAAAGTTATTCTACTAAATTAATAAACAACTGAAAAAAATTCACGATGCATAAAAATTAAAAAAAAACAAGTATAATGACCTAAAGTCATAAAGTTGCAAATCATAAAAAATTGTATTTATGTAGCTTATAAATCAGAAAAAAAATTAGACATATCGTGGCGCCGATTTCATGAATTATCACGATTTTTCTTACCAAACTCGCGCGCCCTCTAGCGTTCCGCATTGATTATCAGTGATTCGCATATAATTTGTAATGAAGCTCCAAAGAGGCTGGAATATTCGATTTTTTTCCAAATTTGAACTTATTCAATTAATACCACGAAAGAAATAGGTTTTGAAGCTCAAAATTCAAAAGAAAAATTGATGGGCTGGAATAAGAGTACACGTCAAGATATGGTTACACTAATTTAACTGATTTTTTGTATGTAAAATGTTCAAAAATGCTAAATACATTTTAAACGTTTCCCTGCCTTTTGTGCAAAATTACAGTTTTTCATTTGTACTCTGTTATATTCGCACAAGTATTTTTTGTTTCTACATTTCCCATAATTGAACAAGTAAATAAAGGACCTTTCTATTGATGTAAGTGAATTAAATATGTACATTTTCTCAAAAAAAACTAGACCAGATAGCTACATGATGAGATGGGAATTGAAAAAAAAATTTAAGGTTATTTATATTATATGTACATATAAAGTTTGATTTAATCCTAGCTTACAGTTTTTGCTTTTCAGGTATAGTAGAACTGATTCAGGAGTTTTGTTTTTCCAGTAGATATATTTTTAATTTGCATTTGAATAAGTTTAGGTTTTGGATATTTTTTAGGGATTAGGTAGGCTATTATATTTTTTTATTGGCATATTACATTTTTGACCGAATTTATTATAAGTTTGAGAAATGCAAATGTTATTTTTAATTCTGGTATCGTGTGAATGAATGGATGTGTTAGTGAAGCGTGGAGTATTGGATTTTAATAGGTTTTTTTTGATTTTATATTCAACTTTAAATGTTTCTAATATTATTGAAGAATCAATATTAAGAATGTTTGTCTTTGAGTACAAGGATTTGGTGAGTGTACATCTAGGAAGGTTGTATAGAGCTTTTATGGATTTATTTTGGTATCTTAGCATATGAGACTTTAATTTGCTGGATGCGGTTCCCCATATGTTTATACCATATTTTATATGTGAATCTATTAATGCATAGTATAATTGATTTTTGTATTTTTCTGGAATGATGTGTGAGCATCTTCTGAATACACCGGTTGTGGCAGCTATTTTTGCTATTGTTTTTTCTGTGTGTAAATCCCATTTGAGCATGTTATCTATCCATATTCCTAAGTATTTTATTGATTTGACTTGGTTAATTTATATATTATTTATTTTTATGTTTAATTGGTCAACTGTATTATTAAATAATATGAATTCAGTTTTGAGTAAATTTATTTTCAGTTTTTTAGATATTAGCCAGTTGTTATATTTTTCCAGGTCAGCGTTTATTGTATTTTCAAGAAATTTTATGTTATTATCAGTATACAGTAATATGGCGTCGTCTGCAAAAATGTAATGTTGACCTTTTAAATTAATATTTTTTATATTGTTTATATAGAGCGAATAAAGGAGAGCTCCCAAAACAGACCCTTGGTGACACCCGATTTTAGGATCTCTTCTCCACTCATAGTGTTATTGGTAAAAGTAGTTACCCTTCTATTGGTTAGATAACTATACATAAGCTTGCTTGTTACTCCCCTTATTCCCAAATTTTCCAAGAGTTCTGATAATGAATGGTGGTTGACACAATCAAAGGATTTTTTAAATCAATTGAGACTGCTGCAACAATTTCTTTTTTATTAATTTTGGAGTATATTTGGTTTAAAATGTCGGTTATTGTTGCTTGGGTGCTACTATTTTTTTTAAACCATATTGGAAGGGTTATTTCTTTGTTGTTGTAAATAAAATTTATAAGTCTTTCATGCATAACTTTTTCTAAAATTTTTGCGAATATGGATGATATTGCAATAGATCTATAATTATTTATTTCAGTAACTGATTCTTTTTTAAAAATTGGAATGATTTTGGTTCTTTTTAAGATATCTGGGTAGGTTCCATCAATAAAGATATTAAATAGTTGAGTAAAACTATTTAAACTATTTACTATTTAAACTACTTTAGTTTTACTCAACTATTTAACATTAATCCAGATCAGCAGTGTCACTTATTACCCAATTCCAATAAAGATATTATTATAAATTTTTGATAATTGGTTTTTTATTAAGTGAATTATACTTATAATTAGTTAGGGTGGGCCAACGAAAACGAAACAGGCGAGTTTTAAAATAGTTAATTAAAAATTTTGAAAAAACGCTCGGACAGGTCAACTTTGGTTTCGAGGGGGACATATTTTGCAATAGAAGTGATTCAAAAATCCATTCACCCCTGTACCCTATGGACACAACCCCTAAAATTGTAATAGGGATGGTGGGGTAAGTAATACCTTCTTAGAAAGATCTTTTTACTGAGAGTAACATACAAAAGAAAAGTTAAATCGATCGATTCGTTTTAAAGATATTCAAAATTTAGCAAGTAGAGATTTCATGTCTTTTAAAATTGTGCTAATATGTCCCCCTCGTTTCGAGGGGGACATATTTTGCAATAGGCCTGATTCAAAAATCCATTCATCCCTCGCCCTTTGGACACAACCCCTAAAAATTTAATAGGGATGGTGGGGTAAGTAATACCTCGTTAGAAAGATCTTTTTACCCAGAGTAACATGGCAAAAAAAAACTTAAATCCTTCGATTCGTTTTGAAGATATTCAAAATTTAACATGTAGAGTTTTCATGCCTTTAAAATTGTGCTATGAACACCACGGCTTCAATTTTAAGTGTTTTGATAGGGTAAGTAATACCTCCTGAGAAAGATCTTTTAACCCAAAGTAACATACAAAAACATGTAAAACGCAATTTATTTTCATTTTCTACAAAAGAGAGATTATAAAAAACAAATTTAAATTTATTCGAGGAATTGTTTAAAATTTTGTAACATCTGGAACAAAACAATGCAAAACATAAAACGATTCATAACCACATTGAGATTCTTTTTATCAGTTGTATTTTGTATTAGTGGTGATTTTCATAGTGTTAAAACTGTTTATGACTAATTATTAGAAATCAACATTTAAAATTTTGTGAACTTCTGTAAAAGCTTCTGCTAGCAATGGTTTATACAATTCCAGAAAGGGTTGAATTAATCACTTTTTATTTTAAAAACGATGAGAATGCTCGTCGTGCAGCTAATTTATTTAATGAACAACATCCAAACAAACATTGTAACCGAAAATACGTTCTGGAGTTGGTTGCAAAATTTAAAAATACTGGTTCTGTTGGTAATAAGAACCGCGATCCTGGTAATGTTCGTCCAATAAGAAATGAGGTCGTTGAAATAGGTGTTTTGGGACAAGTTGCTTCAGATCCAACTTTAAGCACAAGAAAACTGGAGACTGTGACTAACATCAGCAGAACAACCATTCGCCGAATATTGAAAGGTCACAAATATCATCCCTATAAAATTCATTTAATTCATGAGTTAAATGAAGATGATTTTGATAGGCGACTGAAATTTTGTGAGGTGATGACAGAACGGATAATTGCTGATGAAAATTATCTTTATAAAATCTGTTTTTCTGATGAGTGCACTTTTTTCTTAAACTCAACCGTTAATCGTCATAATTGTCGATATTGGTCAGATGAGAATCCTAGGGTATTTCATGAAGTTCACACTCAAACTCCTCAAAAATTGAATGTGTGGGTTGGAACTTTTGGAGACCGTCTTATTGGTCCTTATTTTCTAGATGGCAATCTAACAGGGGATATGTACTTGGATCTACTTCAAAACTTTGTTCATCCAAAATGACGATCGTTATTTAGAAGACCATCTGATTTTCCAACAAGACGGAGCCCCTCCTCATTACGCAACGGAACCAGGATCTCTAGCAGATTTACGACAGAGAATTATTAATGAATGCCGAGAAATTACTTGCTGAAATGTTACAAAATGTAAGAATTCGCTTTGAGCAAAATTTGTACGTTTGCATGGAGGTTGGTGGAACTCAATTCGAACATTTAATAAAATAATAAAAACATCCTTGAAAGTGTCGGAATCGATGGGATTCTTTAAAGTGTTAAGTTTTCTTCAAAAAGATTAGTTAAGTTTAGTTTGGTTAAATAAAAAATAATGTGCAATACTGTTTTATTTTGAATTCTTTAAAACAAACCAATCGATTTCACTTTTGTTTTTTTGTATGTTACTGGTATTAAAAAGAACTTTCCAAGGAGGTATTACTTACCCTATCAAAAGACTTAAAATTGAAGGCGTGGTGTTCATAGCACAATTTTAAAAGGTATGAAAACTCTACTTGCTAAATTTTGAATATCTTTAAAACGAATCGATCGATTTAACTTTTTTTTTGTATGTTACTCTGGATAAAAAGATCTTTCCAACGAGGTATTACTTACCCCACCATACCTATTAAAATTTAAGGGGTTGTGTCCATAGGACGCAGGAATGAATGGATTTTTGAATCAGCTCTATTGCAAAATATGTCCCCCTCGAAACTAAAGTTGACCTGTTTTTTCAAATTTTTTTATTAACTATTTCAAAACTCGTCTGTTTCGTTTTGTGTGATCTATTTTGAACGTTTGCTTTGTTGTGTCTGGGACTGATTGGTTAATATTGTGACCTATTGAGGTGAAAAATTTGTTCATTTCATCTGATATAGTTTGAGGATTAGTTATTATTTCGTTGTTGAGAGTTATTTTTGTAATATTTTGTTTACAGTTTTTATTTGTTTTATTTGTTAACATTTCATTAAGTATTGCCCAATTTTTTTGACATATCGCACTCTGCTTTATCAAATTTGTTGATATAATAATAGGATTTGCTATCTTTGATTTTGTCTTTCTATAGTTTGGATTGAAAGTTGAATTTGTTTTTAATTTCTTGACTATCTGGAAATTGTTTAACAAGTTTGAAGAGTTTATTTTTTTTCCTCGCACATTGTACCAAGAATTCTGCCTACATTTAATAAGTCTTTTCGTAGTGTGTTTTTCTTTAAGTTGTGATATAGTTTTAATTAAGCTAGATAAGTCATTAATGGGTTCTATATTTAGTGTAGTTTCAAGGTCGGTATAAATTTTTTTCTTATTGAGAATTTGACGACATTTTTTATTTCTATTTGTTTCTTGAGATCCAAAATTTCAATACATAATAATTTATGATCAGCCATAAATGAGTCAGTGATATTTATGTTTATTTTTGTGTTGGAAATGTATGAATTACGTAAGAGTTACTCTTTAAAGTATTTTGATATTTTTTTACAATATTGTCATTTGTTTTGAACAGGTTTATGTTAGCATCGTCAATAATAATTGATTTATTGTGAGGGGATAGTAGTATGTCTAGTTCATCTAGGAAGTTGTTTATATTACTATTTGGAGGTCTGTAGAATATTATGATGTTAGTAGGAATTCTTAGATTTACTTTTATATTAATATATTCAATTGAATTATTGATGACCTGTTTTGTTAAATCGAAATGGATTTTTTTTCTGATAAAAATTGCAATCCTTCCGCCTCGTTTTTTTAATTTTTGCATACATGTATACTGGATTGAATCCAGGAATATTAAAATATTTACAATCGTTATCATATAGCCACGTTTCGGTGATTGCAATTATATCATAAGTTTTGTTGGTAACACTACATAAGCAGAGAGTTTTTAATAAACATAGTGAATATCTCTTCAGGGTGTTTCTGAATAAGTGTCGGATAATCTAGGAATGGATTTCGGAAAAGTAGGGCATTGAAGTTTACTGATTTTTTAAATTTTTTAACATAAAATCTACATTGGCTCAAATTTTGCACATACCTTACTTTTGGCAGCCGCTTTGAGATGAATTCGCAAATTTTCAAAAAAAAGTTAGGGTGAAGTTTTTCGATTTTTTTTTAAAGATATCTTAGCGGAAAAAATTGTTCTTACTTTTTGTCTTAAAATTGGTCCAAAAATGCATTCCTAGAGTATCCGACACTTGTTCAGAAACACCCTGTATATACTATAAATATTCCTTCAATCCAACTTTATTTATTGAAGGAATCATTAGTTTTACTATCACTTAATTAAAATTTTAATTTAACGCAACTATAGGAAAAAGCTATAAGAAACAATTTTCTAATATCAATGTACCTAATCAAAGAAAACCAAAATATTACAGGATATTTATTCAAAACTAGAGATGGTGCATTAATTTTGTGGAACTGAATAGTTTTTTAGTATTTTTAATATACATACATATTTATGTACATATGTATAATAATAAAGAGTGTGAACTGAATACACAATTGTATGCTATTTTAAAAAATACTGATAAGTATGGAAACTAAAGCGTCAACGGTCAACGTTGTAAAGTGATAGTGATAGCACACTAATATAGGTGATAAGTTTAACTTGATTAAACTGTTCTACAAATCTGCATTAAATATTGTGATAAAATGCTAAAAATATTTTGCTATTGTCTATTGTCTAGCATTAACTCCGGAAATGCTTTCTTAAAAAGTAGATTTTATCATTTTTAGCTAAAAATATAAATTTAAAAAAGTTTTTACTTAAAATTTCGTGATTAAATAAGTATAATGAAAAATGTTAACCGGCGAGAAAATAGCTACAGTTTTTTTCATGTATTTCTCCGTAAGAAGAAAAAGCATTATTACTTTTTTTTTACATTGTACAACTAAACTAATTATACCACTAGAAAGTTCAAAGAAATATCTACATTACAGTACTACTGTCAATAATTCCCTCATCATAATAAATCGGCAATTTGCAATTAATCAAGTGACTACCTTAAAACATTAAAAACATCTTCATATACCAAACAATGCCAGCCACTAATTGTTAACTTATTAATTAATCAAAAACAGTAACTTTTGAGTAACTTTTGATTATAATGGCCACCAATGAAGAGCCATAAAGAAGTGATTTAGTTCACTTGATAGGAAATTTAAGTAGCTTTCCAAGGGTATATCACACAATACTAGCCTCATCAGGATAATAGTTTACTTGAACTTTTTGTCCAAAATAACTCAATAATTAGTGTTTCTGATTAATTAATAAGTCTATAATTAGTGGCTAACATTGTGTTATACTTCAGTGCTTTCAAAATTGTATACAGATTTCAAAAGTATTTTTTTTTCTGCTAGCATAAGTATAATCCGTTAATTAGTTTTCGCAATTTTGATTTTTTAAGGTATTCATCTGATTAATTGCAAATTACGGATTTATTATTATGAGGCAAGCATTGGCAGTAAAACTGAAATGTAGATAATTCTTTGAGCTTTCCAGTGGTATAATTCGTTTTGTTACACAATGTAAAATAAAAAAGTTATAATGATTTTTTTTCCCATGGACAAATACATGGCAAAAAACTGTTGCAGGAAATTTTATGGCTAACTTCTCGCCGGTAAAATGTTAACTATTTTTTTTTTGTTTAAGGAAGCATTTCTGGACAATACTTTATAATTCAAAAATGCTTAGTTTTATTTTCTCTATCACCCAAAAAAAAAATTGGCACAATTATTCAGGAATACCATGTATACAGGATGTCTCACTTTTTTTCCAGCAAATTTTTTTTTAGATAGTAAATGTTATTCTGAACAAAAAATTTCCTATGAACTAATATTTTTTTTCGAACCCTTAAGAAGTTATAGCAATTTTAAAATTTCAAAATATTAATGATTTTTTGGGACACCCTGTATAAATTTCATTCTATTTCAATTTTTTAAATTTAAATTAAGTGTGCTTTGGATTTTGCCATTATCTGTAAGCCAATTTTCTCGTCAAAAATTTTAAATGAGTCCACTTATTTTAAAAACAGCCAATAATGTTCAAAAAGGCAAGTTGGGAAAGAAAAAATCCAAACCATAAATCTTTTAAATAAAAACATGATGATAAGAAAGAAAAATTATACAGGGTTTCACAAAAAATCGTTAAAATTTTTAAATTGCTGTAACTTCTTAAGGAGTCGAAAAAAAATATTAGTTTATAGGAAATTTTTTGTTCACAATGACATTTACTACCTAAAAAAATTTTTGCTGGAAAAAAAGTGAGACACCCTGTATATTTGGAAAAAGATGAAAAGATATGTGTGTATGTTTAATTTTACCTCTTTATATCTCAACCTATATACAGGGTGATTCATATATACAGGGTGTCCCTAAAATACTAAAAATTGGCTTATAAGATCATAACATAATTTGTTATGTGGGTATGTAATGGAAAAAAGTATTTCTAATCAATTCGTTTTTCTTTTTCGCGTTATGTAAGTGGTCAAAAATAGGTCATCGACATGCAAAACTTCTTATAACTTTTTAATGGCTTAGTAAAAATTCATAAAACTTTACTTGTAGCTAAACAGTGTAATTATAAACTTTTTTTGTCTCTTGCAAAAGTTTTCTATCTTCTTTATTTTAAGCAGAAAATAATTATTTCCTTGTGGTACATAACCTAATTTTGAAAAAATATTTAAGTAAATTTTTCGTTAAAAGGTCAGTACAAATTAACACAGTATATTCCTGAGAACAAAATGAAACGATTTAACCAATTTTATCTTTATCCAAAAGTGCTTCCTTAAGCCTCAATTGATCATGAAAGTTATTTAAAAAGATTTTTCAAGGTCGCTTAACGAAGCATTTTTCGATTAAAAAAGTTTGGTTAAATCATTTTATTTTGGTCTCAAGAATATGTGGTGTTACTTTGTACAGACCTTTTGGCGAAAAATTTAAATATTTTTCTAAAGTTATGGTTATGCACCACATGGAAATATTTTTTTCTGCCTAAACTAAAGGAGTTAGGAAAATTGTATAGGAGACAAAAAAAGTTTATAATTACACTGTTTAGCTACAAGTAAAGTTTTATGAATTTTTATACATCCATTAAAAAGTTACAAGAAAATTTGCATGTCGATGACCTATTTTTGACCACTTACATAGTGTGAAAATGTAAAAACAAATTATCTAAAAATACCTTTTTTCATTACATAGCCCCATACCAAATTTTGTTAAGATCTTATGAACCAATTTTTAGTAATTTAAAAAAAACAAAATAGTTTTAAGAACTTTAATGGTCTGTAGCGCCTTAACGAAGAACTTTTGGATAAAGATAAGTTGGGTTAAATCGTTATATTTTGGTCTCAGGAGTATGAGGAATTGTTTTGTACAGACCTTTCAGGGACACCCTGTATATTATAAATTGTCGAGTGGTGATTGGATAAAAATAAGAAAAAATCCAATAAACATGGGTTCTCTCGTTCTTGTTTGACACAGTTATTCCGGAATACCCTGTACATACTTGAAAGAAGACGAATATGTGTATGTTTAATTTTAATTCATGTATATATACAGGGTGATTCATATTTATATTAAAAATTCTCGAGTGGTGATTCCTTGGATATAAGTAAGAAAAAATCCAATAAACATGGGTCTTCGTTCTTCGTTGGACAGATATTTCAACTAATTATTTTCTGACATTAGTGGACACTTTTTGGTCGAAAAAAAGAGTCCTCAGGGGTGGTATATATCATTATTTTTAGCCTAACTAAAAGTTGTTGACTTTACTAAAGTAATTGTTGCTCATTTTATTTCTTCATAGAAATGAATTGAATTTATATAAAAAAACACAAAATACTGCTTTACAAAACTTAATTTTATTTTTAAATTGAAGTCAAAAGGGGACATTGCAGATAAGCTATCCACCTTGATAAAAATATAAAATAAATCTTACTTTACAAAAATTGACAATAAAGATTTATTACTTTTTGGCAAGATTACCTTAAAAAGACTCTTGTGGCTTAATTTCAGTAACCCCTTATTTCGTATTAAAAAAAATTGAAATTTTTCTAATAAAATCCAGTTTTAGTGGAAAAACAAAGCACATTGTCGTAATGAGTCAAGAGACCTTTTCTGTGAAGAATTGAGAATGGATTATAATTACAGTGAAGTCAAAAAATTGGAGGAAAAATTGTTAAGATAATAGATTTTTATGACCTTTTTCAATGGATTAAAATCTCAGAAAATATTTGCCAAATTATCAAATTAACTAACAGCTGTTTGGATAGCAGTTGAAATAAAACTCTAATGAAGCATTTGAAGTGAAAGATAATAGATTTTTATGACCTTTTTCAATGAACTAAATGTTAGATATTAGTGAAAATTTTTTAGTTCAATAAATGCGTTTTCTTATGTCATATAACATGGTAAAATTTAAAATTTTTATTTTCATAAATAAAATAATTACAGGAGTGGCCCCAGTTTCGTGGACGCCCGGTATAATTTCCTCTTAATCTATGTATTTATTTTTGGATTATAATAATAAGAATATATGTATATTTACCCAAATATCAAAGTGCACTACAAAAACAACCAATACAGAATACTGTGATGTTCTTATAAGTTACAAAAACTACACAGGAGTTCGAGTCTTAAAAATGAAAGCGTAAGCAGATTGAAGAATCCAGACAAAACATCATAAGCACAATTTCAAAGCGCATGAGCAAATAACTTAAGTACATTTGTAAGTGCAACAAACTTAAATGCTTTTAAAAATCAATGTTGCGCATATTATGACTATAAAAAATGTAAAAATTTTAAAAATATAAAAGCTGGAGCTGTTTATTTACTTTCTTACTATTTATTTACTGCAGGATTCTTGTTACCACCAACCACCAAATAAACTCAAGCAATGTATTTATGATTGCGTAGCTTAAAATTACTAAAAATAAATTGATGATAATAATATTCAACTCGTACGAATTTCAAGTTATTAATTTTTAATTTCTGGACACATAACAATTGGAGAATTTCAATCTTCTTATTACCACTGGCAGAAATAACTCGATGCGATTGGACTGTTGTATGTATCTGATATCTGAATTTTTTCTCTGATGATGCAACATATGGTTGCGAAATGTGTTAGAACATACTGAGTATTATGGTTTAATAAATCTGTAACGACTGATTCAACGTTTGGTTTGATTAAGACTTTACCCATACTTCATGTTTTAAATTTGGACAACCAAACTTTAGGAGATTTTGAAAGGAAATATTGAAATTAGGGAGTTTTTTGTGGAGTCTTCACTTTTTAATAATATAATATTAATAATTCTTTTTTATTTAAATCATAGAAAAATACAAGTATATCATACAGATCTCTTAAAGTAAACTAACATTTTTATGTCAATGCAATTAAATACAATTGGACTATAATTTCGTCTGTGTTTTCATTGATTGCATTTTGCATTTTTAGAGAAAAAGAGAAAACAAAAATAAAAACTGTAGAAATCGATAGTATTTAATTTATTTTATACAAAAAGTGTAAATAATAAAGTTGGACTTAAAGAAAATACATCTCAAGTTTTTCTAATTTATTGAAGCAGTCCAAATATTTGTGTCATCCTTTAATTTATTTAATTATGGAGGCGAATCTGGTCAAACTGACACTAAAATATAAGAATCTGTTATACAAACGTCAAAAGACACAACTTAGAATTTATTTTCTCCAATCATGGTACTTAGGTTTACCCAAATTTTATCAACATCCGTGCTAAGTCAAACAAGAAAGCAGTAAATAACATCATTATTCAAGCTAAATGGAAATGGATACAAATGGAACTTAGGTTAGCATACAAGAATCTAGAATTTATAAACATAGAACTGTTAAATCTACATATATATTTAATATGTAATATCCACAAAACTTATTGGGATTATTTAGATCAAGAATTTAGAATTGGAGTTTTCTTATTTAATAACAAACGTAAAATCATTTTAGACAAAAAACTTAAACAGTTAATTATAAAAAATTCTAGATCCAATGAATATAAAACTATTAATAACAACAAAAATCCCAATTTAAACCTTAAAAACTTAATTGTTAAACAAGTATTCGATAAATCTATTGAACCTATTAATATTCTTACCAAAAATAACAAAGACAAAAATAATACAGTTGAATTAGATGATTTAAATATAAACTTAGACATTAACAATACACCAACTAATAATATTTTTGTTGAAAATGAATTCCATAGACACTACAACTTAAATTATGCTGTAAAAGATATTTTTCAAAAAAATATTAATAACATTAAATTTTTTCGAAGAACAGTTAACTTATCACAAACTAAATTTACACAAGATGAACTAAAATTACTTGATAAAGGTTTTAAATTTAAAAATTACGAAGAATCTAAGTCTATAAATTCTTTAAGATTAGGAGTTGAAGTACTTAGTTTATTGGATAAAATTAAACCTGAGAATGTTGATGAAATAAAACCTAATTGCTTAAAAACAATAAAAAATATTTCAAATTTTAGATGCAACAATAATCAATTAGAAGATAACAAAACCATTTATAATTTACAAAAGAAAATTTCAAAAAACCATCTTGTTTTAAGTAAAGCAGATAAAGGTAATACTTTGTTAATACTTGATAAGAATTATTATATTTCAATATCTGAAGATTTTTGGAAAAATAATAGTTTCTTGATTTTAAAGAAAGATCCTTCAAATAAGTTTAACACAGCATATAAAGACATTTTAAAATCAGTCAAATTAAAAGACTTTAACCCAAATAAATACATATCATCAAATCCAGTCATTCCTAGACTTTATAATTTACCTAAAATACATAAAGTTAAAAATATTGATGGTTTTGATATAAATAGTTTTTTAATGCCAGTTAGACCAGTTGTTTCATTTTCTGGTACTCATACATACAAATTAGCCACTTGGTTAAATTTAATTTTTAGAGAAATTTTGGGATTTACTAACTCTTATGCAATAAAAAATTCCTCATGTTTAATTGAAAAACTATCTAAGTTTGTACATAATAATAATTATATGTTGGTTTCTTTTGATGTAGTGAATTTGTTTACAAAAATTCCAGTAGATGAATGTATTAGTTTAGTGGCGGAATTATTGGTTGTTTCTGATTTGAGTGATGATGAGATATACTCTTATCTTCAATTACTAGATATATCTCTTAAACAAAATTTTTTCTTATTTAATAACACCTTTTATCAACAAACTGGTGGTCTTGCGATGGGGTCACCTTTAAGCCCATTATTGGCAGAAATTTTTATGAATAACATTGAAAAGAAATTATTTTCTTCTCAGTTTTTAGGTGTAAGTAAGATTAAATTTTAGGCAAGATATGTAGACGATGTACTAGTAATTTTTGATGGATCAGTTGATGAAATTAATGAACTTTTAGAGGATTTAAATAAATTACACCCAGACATAAAATTTACTTTAGAATGTGAAATAAAAGGTCAAATTTATTTCTTAGATTTAAATATTTTTATCTCTGGAGATAAATTAAACTATTCCATTTATAGGAAACCATCTTACACAGATACAGTCATTGATAATTTTTCAAACCATCCGTTATCACACAAATTAGCATCTTTTCATAGTTTTGCATATAGATTATTTACAATTCCAATGAACTACATAAATTTTGTTAAAGAGATAAATACCATTAGATTATTTGGAAGTAACAATAACTATCCAGATAATTTAATAAATAAAATAATATCAAAAACCAAAACAAAATTAATGTATAATGATGCATTTACTCCATCAATAAGTTTAGAAAATAAAAATGAAACAATTTCTTATTCACCATTACCATATTATAATATTAAATGTTTAGAATTATTAAAAATATTTAAACCTTTGAATTTGAAAATATCTTTTAGAGTTAATTCTACATTTAATAAAGCTAAATTTAACAAAGATATTTTAGACAAATTTGATAAAAGTGGTATCTATAAATTATCATGTGATTCTTGTAATGTATATATAGGTCAAACTAGAAGAACATTTAACACTAGTTCTAGAATTAAAGAACATATGTCAGCTGTTCGATTAAATAGACCACAACTTTCAAATTTTGCTCATCATATATTATTTAACAATCATAATTTTGAACCAAATAAAAATGTTACAATTTTACATAATACCAATGATTTTTTGATTAAAAATCATTTAGAAAACCTTGAAATAATAAAATTAAATTTGGACACTAAATTCATAACATTAAATATACAAATTGAAAACGAAGTCAAACATTCAAGTTATATTAAATCACTAATTATTAATTTTTATAAAAACTAATTATTTTAAATACCATCTTTAAAATTTTTTAAAAAGTTTACAAAAGTTTTATTTACTTCAAAAAATTTTACATGTCACTATCATCTTGACAAAAAAAGGTAAGAAAATTAAATTCGTTACTTTATTTTGCTTTAAAAGCTTTATGAATTCAGAATAATTGATTTATCAAATATTTAAATTTTTTCTTGCGTGTTAATTTACATTAATTTTGTATACATTTATTTATATTTTTTATTTTATACCTATACTTTATTTTATTTTGTTAATTCTAATTGTTTATTCTTAGATTCTTAAATACCTGAAGATGGGATTTAATAATCCCGAAATCGATAGTATTTAATTTATTTTGTACAAAAAGTATAAATAATAAAGTTGGACTTAAACAAAACACATCTCAAGTTTTTCTAATTTATTGAAGCAGTTCAAATATTTGTGTCATCCTTTAATTTATTTAAAAACTGTAGAATTATAAAATTAACGAATAAACAAATAAAATATAATAATATAGAGTAAATAATACATCATTTAATTTAAATTCTCCCTTATTTTGCAAGAGTTAAGTGAGCATTTTTGAACTTAACATACCATAAAAATAGAATTTTTACATGACTGATAGGAAAAATAGAAAAGTTCTATATACCTTCAAAGAACATTTAACAACAAAACATTAAAGAGAAAGCAACATCGCCTAACTAAATATATTATTATATTATATTAGTCCAACCATGGTAATAAATTCTAAATTTTTTCATAATTATAAAATATCCAACTTGTAATTTTTTTGGAATAAAATTTTTTATTCTTTACTTCGGCGGGCAACATGTTTATTAGTTTAGGACCTATAAATGACAAATGTCGTTGCGAAGACGTTGTTCTAGGGTTAGGAACTGTAATGTTTTTCTGCCTGTTTGATCTGGTATCAAAATTATGTTTTATAGGAATTATACAGGGTGACCCAGTCATATGCCCACGGTCTATAGCTCCTTTGCTATAAAACATATCGACATGCAGTTTTCACCAACATATACATAGACACATGCATGCCCCACAATTTAAAAATATTTTCGATATATACAGGGTGTCCCATCATGGCCTACTGAACCAAAGTTATATTTTTTTAAATGGAACACCCAATATATTATGACATTTTTGGATTCCTTATCAAAAAGTAATTATACTTTGTATAAACTTTTATGGGTCTATCATCACTCGTTTTGCTAATATTTGCCATTTAAGCCAAAAACAGATCAATTTTTGAAAAATCACTACTCTAAAACAGAAGAACATGTTGGCTTGAAATTTTGTCAAAAATTTTTCAACATCGTCTAGTCTACAACTATCATGTCAAATTTAAGTTTGTGATATTTTTTTATCAGGGTGCCTTATAAAACGCAAATTGAACAGTTACACGAAATTTTCAAATGGAACACCCTGTATATTTTAACGTCAGTCGATGGCATTTTTTACAAGCTTTCTATTGATATAATGCTTGTATGGTCGCTTATCAATGGTTTAGGAGATATTAATATCCAAACTGAGAAACAGTGAAAATAGACAAAATAGCACTTTTGGTGAATTTTTTTCAGGATTTTTTTTTAATTTGGCTAAAACTTATTTGTGTCTTTCTCTATTTTGCTTCTTTAATAATGTTGTTATGCTACAAAGCAGTTTTTGTTGCTTTACAACACAAATAAAATCGAAACTTGCAATTATCAATTTTGGTTTTCTAAATTTCAGTATGTTTTGAAAATATAACAACTGATGTTACCAAGGAAACCCCTATTTTGTTGAATTTCGTTTTTACGCTCTCTTCTGATAGCTAGAATCGGATTTCTTTCAGCTTCACCAAGCGCTTACAGCATATTTGCCATTTCTTCTTTAGAAGAGTTCACTATATCGGTTTAGTTATTGCCAAAAGTACAGAAAAAGGCGTTAAAACAAAATAAGGGTTTCCTTGGTAACATCAGTTGCTAAATTTTCAAAGCATACTGAAACTTAGAAAACCAAAATTGATAATTGCAGATTTCGATTTTATTTTTGTTATAAAACAACAAAAACTACTATTGAAATAAAACAACATTATAAAAAAAGCAAAATAGAGAAAGACAGAAATAAATAATAGGCAAATATAAAAAAAAATTCATCAAGAGCACTATTTTGTCTATTTTTCACTGTTTCTCAGCTTGGATATTAATATCTCCATAACATTTGATAGGCGACCATACAAACATTATATCAATAGAATGCTTGTAAAAAATGCCATCGATTGATGTTAAAATATACAGGGTGTTCCATTTGAAAATTTCGTTTAATTGTTCAATTTGCGTTTTACAAGGCACCCTGATAAAAAATATCACAAACTTAAATTTGACATGATAGTTGTAGACTAGACGATGTTGAAAATTTTTTGACAAAATTTCAAGCCAAAATGTTCATTTGTTTTAGAGCAGTGATTTTTCAAAAATTTATCTTTTTTTGGCTTAAATGGCAAATATCAGCAAAACGAGTGATGGCCCATAAAAGTTTATACAAAGTATAATTATTTTTTGATAAGGAATCCAAAAATGTCATAATATACTGGGTGTGCTATTTAAAAAAATATAACTTTGGTTCAGTAGGCCATGATGCGACACCCTGTATATATCGAAAATATTTTTAAATTGTGGGGCATGCATGTATCTACATGTTGGTTAAAACCTCAAGTCGATATGTTTTGTAGCAAAGAAGCTATAGACCGTGGGCATATGACTGGGTCACTCTGTATAATCACGATTGCATAACATGTATTTTAGAGCAAATTTAATATACAGTTGTCGTATATTCAAAAGATTCTTCTTTAAACAGCTGTTTTGTTGGATACATTTTTGATTTAAAAAGCATTACTTTACTTATATATTTTTGGGCTATTACTATTGAGTATAGTTCATTTTTGTAGGCCGCTCCCCAAATTACTATCCCATAACTTAAAATAGATTGCATTTAGGCATAGTATACATTTTTTAATAAATTTCTTGTTAGAATTTTTCTTAGTTCATAAAATTTAAAAATTAATTTTCTTATTATTTTTGTAATGTATTCAATGTGTATATTCCATTTAAGTTGTTGGTCAATAAAAATTCCTAAATACTTTACGTTTGATGTTGATTCGATTTTTATTGAACAGTCACATTTTGTTTGATTACAATTCTTATCGTGTAAAGTTATAGTTTTATGTCTAGTAACATTCCTTATAAAATGTAAGGTGACAGGATTTTTCGGCATTTATTGTTAGAAATCGTAAATCAAAAAATTCCTTTACTTTTGCCATATTTGTATTTGCTAAACTATAGGCATTTTCCCAACTTTTAGCTTTAGTTAAAATTACTGTATCATCAGCATAGCAAATTATTTGTCCCTCCAGGTTTAATTCCATTAGCGCATTTATATAAAAAGTAAAAAGTAAAGGGCCTAATACAGTTCCTTGTGGAACAACGTATTCTTCCACGCATTCGACACTAATGTATTTACCTATTCTAACTGTCTGGGTTCTTTCTGTAAGATAAGGTTTCATTAGTTTGCTCACTACACCTCTTATACCAATTGAATATATCTCTAAAAGAGTTTTGTGCGACACAGTGTCAAATGCCTTCGTAATGTCAACAAAAATACCAATTAATTTGAAGCCTGAATCTAGATTACTACTAATGAAATTTGTTAGATAAAATATAGCATTCTCCGTACTAGAATCTTCCCTAAAGCCGTACTGATGTTTGGCAATTAAATTATTTTTTTAACGAATTCTGATATTCTTAATTTTAAACATCTTTCTACAGGGTGTCCCGAAATTAAGCTGCCAAACTTTAGAAGGCGATTCTACAACTAATTTTTAGAAAAAAACTTCCTATAAACATGTGTCCGATTTCGCTTTCTAAGGGAGCTACAGATCTTTAACTATTGTGTCTAAAACTAGGTTTTTTGTCATTTATTTGAAAACGGTTGGCAATAAAGATTTGAAATTTGGTGTGAAGATTAATACGTTTAAGATATAATTTCTCAATTTTTTTCAGATTTTTTGAAAGCTCTGAAAGGGTAGTTTTAAGGAGGGTTGGGGTTATAAACTATAAAACCGGGTGTCCCTCAAGGGTCTGTTTTGGGACCTCTCCTTTACTCGCTCTATATAAACAATATAAAAAATATTAATTTAAAAGGTCAACATTACATTTTTGCAGACGACACCATATTACTGTATTCTGATAATAACATAAAATCTCTTGAAAATACAATAAACGCTGACCTGGAAAAATATAACAACTGACTAATATCTAAAAAACTGAAAATAAATTTACTCAAAACTGAATTCATATTATTTAATAATAAAGTTGACCAATTAAACATAAAAATAAATAATATAAAAATTAACCAAGTCAAATCAATAAAACACTTAGGAATATGCATAGATAACATGCTCAAATGGGATTTACACACAGAAAAAACAATAGCAAAAATAGCTGCCACAACCGGTGTATTCAGACGATGCTCCCACATCATTCCAGAAAAATACAAAAATCAATTATACTATGCATTAATAGATTCACATATAAAATATGGTATAAACATATGGGGAACCGCATCCAGCTAATTAAAGTCTCATATGCTAAGATACCAAAATAAATCCTTAAAAGCTCTGTACAACCTTCCAAGATTAACACCCACCAAATCCTTGTACTCAAAGACAAACATTCTTAATACTGATTCTTGAATAATATTAGAAACATTTAAAGTTGAATATAAAATCAAGAAAAACCTATTAAAATCCAATACTCCAAGCTTCACTAACATATACATTCATTCACACGATACCTGAATTAAAAATACATTTGCATTTCTCAAACTCATAATAAATTCGGTCAAAAATGTAATATGCCAATAAAAAATATAATAGCCTACCTAATTCCGTAAAAAATATCCAAAACCTAAACTTATTCAAATGCAAATTAAAAAATATCTACTGGAAAAACAAAACTCCTGAATCAGTCCTACTATACCTGAAAAGCAAAAACTGTAAGCTAGCATTAAATCAAACTTTATATGTACATTATTTATTATAAAGCGCAACTTGTGATAGACCGTATGTAAGATGTAAGGTATATAATATAAATAACCTTATAAAGTATATGTAATATATATGAATAGGTTCATATATAACAAATTTATTGTAATAAATATATGTATTTACAATGTAAATTTTATGTAATGAAATTGAAATCTCTCTTAAGGCGTGTGTGAAATTTATTAACTAAAAATACTCAATGTTTGTAATAAATTATCGTCACCCATATTTCTTTTCTTTTTTCCGTGAATTAGCATCAGTGGTTGCAATGGCTGCAATGGCAATACCGGCAATAGCCAAGCTTCCAAATAACACTCCTGTTCCTATGGCAATTTCCTCCGCAAGTTTGGAAGCATTTTTGAAACCTTGAAATTCTGGAGATTTTTTTACTTCCAATAATATAATAAGTCTTTCCACAAATTTCTGACAATTTGCGGTAATCATATGATACTCTTCTTTTTCTGCTTCATCTTGGACCATTTTTTCTAATTCCTTAACTTTGGTTTTACATGTGCCGTAGAGTGTTATTGTAGCTTCTCGATTACCTTCTTTACAGTCCTCTAGGCACCTGAATTTCTTAAAATTGTTACCGGGTATCCCACTTCTAGATCTGGAGACACAACTCACAGCTAAAAAAGGTGAAATGTTAACGTCATAGTTCATAAGAACAAGACTTTTTCCCAAACATTTAAGGGAAGGAAATAATTACCTTGTTTTGAATCCATATTCGTGGAGTATATTTCGCATAAATATACTGCAGAATTATCTTTAAACTCCACAATTAAACCCCAGTGTTTAGCAGGATCCCCAAAAACAGTACTTAAAATTGTTCCTGGAGAATCTAGTGGTCTTATTAATATATGAACATTTGCTAACTTCCTTGGCGTTGCATTTTTGAAACCTTGAAATTCTGGTGATTTTTCTACTTCCAATAATTTAATAAGTCTTTCCACAAATTTCTGACAATTTTCGGTTATTATATGATACTCTTCTTTTTCTGCTTCATCTTCGACAGTTTTTTCTAATTCCTTAACTTTGGTTTCACATTTGCCGTAGAGTGTTATTGTAGCATTTATATAATTTTCTTTACAGTCCTCTAGGTACTTAAATTTCTTAAAAATTTTTCCGGGCGTCCCACTTGCATTTTTGAGTTGCAAATTTTCCCAACTCAAGACTTTTTACCATAAAGAGATGTTATACATATATTAAGTTACCACTATTATTATTTATTGTATATTTATAGGCAGATTCTGGTCAAAATTAAAGGTCTTTAAATAGAAACAAATAAAGTAACCATGGAAATTGTTCATTACAAGACATATAAAAAATTTAAATTTAAAGGTCTTTAAACTTAAATAAGTTGACAAGAATCCGGGTATTTAGCCTGATTTTACCTTGGCTTGGAAAATTTAAGGAAATCAAATAATTACCTTGTTTTGAATCCATATTCGTGGAGTATATTTCGCATAAATAAACTCCAGAATAATCCTTAAACTCCACAATTAAACCCCAATGTTCAGCAGGATCTCCAAAAATGGTACTTAAAAATTTTCCTGGCGGTTCCAGTAGTCTTCTTAATATATAAACATTTGCTGGCTTTCTTGGTGTTTCTTCTTGTCTTAACGTATAGGAATAATATAATAATAACCCCAATACCAATAATATTAAAAGTATAAAATACATATTGTGTTTCAATAAGAGGACTAAAAAAAAACTTAAATGAGTAGAAACAGATTTAATTTTAACAAAATCGTATATTATAGCAGGTACACCATTTCTAACTCATCAATTATTCGGCGTTTTCGGTGAAGTTATGGGACACCCTGTATAGTATTACTTTATAACAGTATATTGAAATATTTGTATGTTTGCTGAAATATTTTCTAGTAGGACTTGTTTATATATTATCCGGATTATTGATTTCGCTGAAAAATAATTATATCTTATCTATTTAAAAATAAATATACAGGGTGTTTCTAAATATATGCGAAGAAATTCTACAGGCGATTCCTTGACCAATTCTAAGACAAAAGTAAAGAATAAAAATTTTCTCAAAAGTGCTCTATTTTTTAGTTATGGGGTGTCAAACTTTCTATATTTTTTTAATTTTTTGAGTATAACTTCTTTATTTTTTAAGATAATTTGATCAAATTTGAAACACACTCTAGTTATTATAGTCGTAACAAGAAAAAATATCAACTATCGAAATAAAATACAGGGGGATATATTTTGGGGGCATAGACCCCATTTTTTTATGCCATAACTTTTTTGTGCTACCCCACTTAACATTTTAAATGAGATATTCTAATTCCTTGCTTTTTTCTGAAAATTTTTGATCTGTTTAATTTTTTCACAGCTGGTACGGTTTAGAAGTTATTTAAAAACATGTACGAAGTTGTATGCCCATTTTGCATTAAACAGGGGTGGCTTTTTTTTATAATAAATACCAGAGACTTCCTAGAAGAAAAAAGCAACTTTACCATTCCCGAAAACTTTTTTAAACTCTTTTAATGGACTAGAACCTGCACCCTAATATCAGAAAACAATTGCCAAACTTTCAAAGTAATAATTTTTTATTACAAAAATAACATTTCTTGCGTCCTTCTTTGAGTTGACATATCTCCCTAGTGAAGCATTTCTGGGCCCATGTTTACAGGATTTTTTTTCTTAATTTTATCCAAAGAATCACCACCCGTGAGATTTATTTATTTATTTATCATAATTTATTTATTTAACATAAATATAAATGATTTGGTGAAACATGTTGCAATAATAAATTGTTGATAAAGTTGGATAATAAGAATTCTTTATTTTTTGATATTAATATAAATCACCCTGTATATCCTGTTATTGATTTCGCTGAAAATATAATACTTATATCTTATCTATCTAAAAATAAATACAATTTGAGAGGTCCAGGGGAAGAACCGGGAACCGGATAATAAATTTATATGATATATTATACAAGGTTTTCTGTATCGTTTTTGGGAGACTCAAACAGGGATTCAAACCGTTTAAAATTTCGAAACGGTTTCGGTTAATAAAGAAACTGGATCTGTCGAACCTCGTAGAGCTGTTGGTCGTCCACGTTCAATTCGCACTATCCAATTTGAGGAAGAAGTGCTCAACCGTATAGAGAAAGAACCTAGCACAAGTATTCGTGCCATTGCACATAACATGGGAGCAAGGCAAACAACTGTTTGGAGAGTTCTCCATGAACAGTTGCTACACCCTTATTCAATTCAACGTGTTCAATCGTTGAGTCCAGCAGATTATCCATCTCGAGTAAAATTTTCCCGCTGGTGGTTACAACAGCATTTGGTTCAACCTAATTTTGGCAGTTTCGTGTTATTTACGGATGAATCATGCTTCACGAGGGATGGCTTTTATAATAGCCGAAATAGTCACATTTGGGATGATGAAATACCTCATGTTGTATCCCGTCGGCTAAATCAACACCAATTTTCTATTAATATTTTGCTGGAATTTTGGGTGACAATTTAATTGGTCCATACCTACTACCACCACGTTTGAATGGTGTAATGTATCGCCATTTCTTGGAGGAAGTTTTACCTGAGCTCTTGGAGGAAGTGCCGCTTATTATTAGACAAGGTATGTGGTTTCAACACGATGGGTGTCCTCCTCATTTTTCTTTAAATGTACGCCAATTTCTGGATGAAGTTTTTCCCAACCGTTGGATTGGTCGTGGCGGACCTGTTAATTGGCCTGCATGTTCCCCTGATCTCACAAGCTTATATTTTTTCCTTTGGGGATATTTGAAAAGTCTGGTGTACGAGACGCCTGTTACTACAGAAGAAGAACTTCTCGCAAGACTTATGGCTGCTTGTACCATTGTCCAAGACATCCCTGGGATATTCCAGAGGGTTCGAACATCTATGAACCAGCGTGCAACCTTGTGTATTGAACAAAATGGCCAAATTTCGAACAATTTTTGTAAATTTTATTAAATAATTAACTTATGGGGTAATTCTGAACAAAAAATGTTAGCCGTAACGTCGATGTTAAATTTGACAGTCACCCTGATGTCAAAAAACGCTATTTTGTAAACTTAACTGTAACTTAACGGAATTGTAAAATATCATTTTCGGTGTTAAAATGCATTGTACATCTATAGAATATATTATTTTGATCAATTCTACATTAATGTATTATTTTTATTTGGATCGATGTTATTTTAACGCCGAAAATCTTATTTTAAATGACCGTTAAGTGTCAGTAAAGCTTACAGAATAGCGCTTTTTTTGACATCAGGGTGGCTGTCAAATTTAACAGCGCTGTTACGGCTAACATTTTTGTTCAGAATCACCCCATTAATTACCTTAAATCTTTTTTATTTACCCTGACTTAATGGTTAATTTCCGAATATGGGTTTATTAACAAAAGTTGCTTGTTTTGGTGTCCTGAACAACCCCTTTCATTATTATGCATTACTTACGGAACACCCTGATATGTCTGGCCTGATTTGTTAAATTATGACAAATAAACATATTCGTTGCCGATTTTTTCTTTATTTTTCTTAGGAATCGTTTCAAAATTTTGAGGTGGGCAAATACTAATGGACGGTAGACGGTAGACGGTAGACGGTAGACGGTAGACGGTAGACGGTAGACGGTAGACGGTAGACGGTAGACGGTAGACGGTAGACGGTAGACGGTAGACGGTAGTGTAAGTAAATAAAATCATATGATTTATAAGAGTGATTTTAAAACAAAAGTGTGTCTTTGGTACAATGTGAATTAATTATTAAGACTTTAACCTCGGTATTGTAAAATGCTTTATGTGTATTCAGTTATTACAACATTGTGTTTTGCGAACACCAACAGCAAGATGAAGGAAATTTTTCTGACCAAATTAAAAAACTCCTTATCTACTTTTTGAGACGTGATTCAGAAATAAAATATTGATTTTTTTATTTATCAGGTATCTCTAAAACCAATCACCAATCGTGATCTACATGATTTTTTGTGACAACGTCCAAATTAGTACTTACGGTAACTGTTAAAACTTGATTATCGTTGCACAAGGTTGTTCTTGATAACTTGATACTAACTTAATAAAAATACTAGTTAACTTGACTGATTTATTGTGCACAACTTGTTACATGTTACTCGTCGTTATGGGGCGTTCTCGTTCCTCCCTTTTATCCGCCATCACATTATTCGCGAGACCTCGTCAATCCACGAGGCTAGCCGATTATACAATAGAAAATATAGAATAGCTTAAAACTAAATTATGTCCTTACATCCAACACTCAAACATACAATGTGTCCTTACAACTAACACTCAAACATACAATGTGTCCTTACAACTAACACCAAAAAACCAACCCGATGAATGCGTTAATTTAAAGTACTAATTTGGAGGTTGTGGTTGTGAATGAAGCTTTTATAGGAGTAGAAAAAATTAAATCGTTTTATTTTTAATCACATTATTTATTGATAAATGGAACAAAGATACTGATGCAGTCGGTACTAAAAATACATTTTGATGAGTTTCGACTTCTGTGTAATTTATAAAATACAAAAATTCAATTAATATAATTATATATTTATCGCCTTCTGTGTCTCTTGTCGTTTCCATCAGAAGCGACTCCTTTGACAATTCCGGCTATAACCAAGCCTGGCAAGCCTCCGCAAAGAAATCCTGCCCCAATTGCTAATCCCCATCCGCCTACTTCATTTGCAAGATCAGAAGCAGTTTTTAAATCTTCAGTTCCTTCGGCTTTTTGTACATGCAATAATTTAATAAAACTTTGCACAAATTTCTGACAATTTGCAGTAATTAAATGATACTCTTGCCTTCTTGCTTCCTTTTGGGCAATTCTTTCTAATTCGTCAGCTGTGGTTACACACGTACCGTAGAATGTTATTGTAGTTTCTCGCTTATTTTCTTTGCAGCTCTCCAGGCAGTCAAATTTCCTAAAAGTTTGACCAGGCACCCCACTTGCAGATCTGGAGACACAACTCAGAGCTAAAATAAATTAAATTTTAGCGTCATAGTTAGAGGTGTATTGAGTATTGATTACGTTCGGGAAACTCGACGAATATTGGCCCAGACTTGGACAAGTTGATGAATGCCAACATTCGTGTACGTTTTCCGTATCGTCTGGAGGCCGCTTTAGTCTACTATCGTCCATTCCTATAGTAATTACTAATAGCCCATTCAAATTAGAGTTTTACCTCGGAATGAGAGATAATAAGCTGGAAACTCGTATACACCTTCATTTTGGTGTTCTAAAAGCTGTCTCAAAAGTCTCATAAAATCTCGTGTCTGCGTCGTTAGTTATTCAAGGTCAAAGGTCACAAAAATCGGTTTTTTGCGATTATCTAGGTTTCTATAGCTCCAATGATGTTAACATCTATTATAAAAATTGTAGAGCATAAAATTTGTGACAAATTTTGTTTGAAACATTTTTTCATGCGCTCAACCGTTTTTGAGATAGAAGGCGGAGAGCAATAGAGAGCAAATTGTGCATGCTTACTCTCTCACTCACAAGGAACTCGGATGTTTTATCTCCCTTTTTTATAACCGTAACGTATGCGTTCCATCAATTGTGCAGCCGCCTTCGCAGTTTACCTTGCATTAAGGGTATAGGACACTCTAGGTATTTTTTGCCAGAGTAGATATTATCAGAGGCGTGTAAACCCATGACAAAGTGACTGCCAGAGTGAGAAAAAGCTTCTCCTCACTATAGCAGAAACTTTATCATGGGTTTTGGGTTTACATGGGTTTACACGACTCTGGCAGCTCTGGCACAAAACTATAGCTTGTCCCAACCCCTTTACAGTATGTATTTGGCTGAGCGCTGCACGCTCTCCGCCCTCTATCTTAAAAATGGTTCAACACATGAAAAAATGTTTGGAACAAAATTTGTCACAAATGTCATGCTCTACAATTTTTATAATAGATGTTAATATCATTGGAGCTATAGAAACCTAGATAATCGCGAAAAACCGATTTTTGTGAACTTGAATAACTGACGAGGCAGACACGAGATTTTAGTACTCTACTCTACCAATTGAGTTAGTACTACTGGCCAAAATCTCGAAATTACTCTACTAGTCTTTAAGGAGAGTAGAGCTTTCTTTAAAATAACTTAAAATTTGTGTAACATACAGGTACCGTTACCGTTGTTATAAAAAATTGAATTTATTACCTTGCATTGAATCCATATTCATTGAGTATATATCGCATAAATAATAACCATAACCAGAATTATTATCATAATAATCATCATTTGGAATCGCCACAATTAAAGCCCAGTGTTTTCCAGGATCTCCAAGAACGTCACCTAAAATAGTTCCCATTCCTTCCGAGTCTAGAGGTCTTTTTAATATATAAACATTTGCTGGAAGTAGCTTTCTTGGCGTATATCGTATATTATCGTTGAAATATAATAATATCCCCAATACCAGTACCAATACCAGTACCAATAACAGTAAAATAGGGGAGTAATATAATAATATCTCCAATACCAGTACCAATACCAGGAAAATAGGGGAGTGAATTAATAATATCCCCAATACCAGTACCAATACCAGTAATACCAGTAAAATAAGGAAGTAATATAATAATATCCCCATAGGGGAGTAATATAATATCCCCAATGCCAGTAAAATTAAAAGAATAAATTCCATACTGTATTTCAATTAAAACCTAAAAAAAGGAAACTTATTATCTATAATTCAATAAATATTCGGATTTTATAATTGTGCAATGTATTGTGTATTGAAAATACCTGCTGTGTTAGATTATACAGGGTGTCCCGAAATTAAGCGACCAAACTTTAGGAGGCGATTCTACAACTAATTTTAAGAAAAAAACTTCCTATAAACATGTGTCCGATTTCGCTTCCTAAGGGAGCTACAGCCCTTTAACTATTGTGACTAAAACTAGGTTTTTTGTCATTTTTTTGAAAACGGTTGGTAATAAAGATTTGAAATTTGGTGTGAAGACTAATACGTTTAAGATATAATTTCTCAATTTTTTTCAGATTTTTTGAAAGATCTAAAATTTTTTGAAATTTTTTGAAAACTTTCTCTGAAGTTTATATTTAAAAAAATATTTTTAATTGCAGTCAAAGTAGCAAAGATTTCTTAATGAAATTTTGAATACGTACAACATTTTAATACTGGACGCTGAATTGGTAAACATTTGGCTGATCCTCCACTTTTGTAAAACGATCAAAAACTTTTTAGGTATTTAAAAATTTTATGAAAAAAATATTTTTTATGTAGAAAACTGCAAAACGAAGATTTTTTGTCCCTTATAATTTTTTCGTAGACTCAGTTGTTTTTTAATAAAAACATGGATAAAATTAAAAAGAGGTAAGTTAGGGCACTTAACATACAGTTTTAATAAAAAACTTTTTAAAGTTCAAAAAACCCATTGCGTTTACTTGATATTAATTGCATATTAGCATATTGCCTAAACCTGAATTTAAATATTAAACTTAAGAAATTTTATTACAAAGTTGTTTAAACTGTAGCTTGTTGCCATGGAAACGAATAAATTTTTAGCGTTTTCCAATTATCTCTATCACCCCAAAAAATTTGTCACAGCTATTCAGGGACACCCTGTATATTTTTTGGTCTACTATCTCCAGTTAAGAGTTATGGGTCAAATTTCTCGACACCCTGTATAGTGTATAGGGTGGAACATAATGCATGACTGCCGTATTTAATTTCTTTGAGAAAATCGCTCGGACAGGTCAATTTTAGTTTTTAAAATCCCATCTCTTGGTATAATAAAAATATTAATGACGTCACTGATGATTTATCAATGACGTTATCATCGATTTTTATAAATGGAAACCCACACTTTTTTCACTCGTTTTTGATAGACATTTATGTCACTTAAACGATGATATAAAAAATGATTGAATTTGTAAACAAATTTTCATTTAAAAATTTTTTAATATAAACTTAAAATTAATTTGTACTATTAAATTTGAAAAATTGGAATGTTGTATAAGATTTATTTTGGCTGATTTCAATAATTGGTAAACTTTAAATTTTATTTTTTGTAAATTTAATTACATTTAAATGAAATCAAAAAATTAGTTTTTCAAAACTATTTATTAAATTTTGTTAAATACTAAATATTTTACATTCGCATATTAGAATGCGCATTATTTAAAAATTTACTTTCTTTTGTTATTATTAGTAACTTCAAATTTATTTTTATAAAATAACCTTTTTCGTTAAAATAAAAATTTCCTTTTTTGAATTAAAAAAATTTTTATTCAAAAATTTGTTTAAAAATTTAATTGTTTTTTATATCATTGTTTAAGTGACATGAATTTCTATAAAAAATGAGTAAAAAGAGTGGGGGCTTCCATTTAAAAAAAATCGCTGATGACGTCATTGCTAAAGAACCAGTGACGTCATTAATATTTTTTTATACCAAGAGATGGCATTTTAAAAACTAAAATTGACCTGTCCAAGCGATTTTCTTAAAATTTTGAGATCTCAAACGCATTAAAAAAGTTATTAGAATTATTCTATGAAATTATGTTGCAAAAGTCCTTTTTATTTCTGCTTTTTTTCTTTATGAGTCAGAATAAAATAATCAAAATGGTCAAATTGTTTTTTCTACATTTTTTGACAAACCTGAATACTTGTTTTTAAAGATCTAACTACTTTACATTTATTTATTTTAACTAAGATAAAGTATTGTCCGGAAATGCTTTCTTTATAAACTTAGAATACTTTAAAAAATTTCAAATTATCATATCAAGATACGCATTCAATTCAAGATTTTGGGAAAGAGCTCTCCCTCTGTCGGCGAATTTGTGAAATTGTCATGCTAGAATAAAACGTCAGTAGTAACTTTGCCCATTTTGAATAAATATTTATTTTAAATAAAAATTAGAAGAATATTTATTAAAAACTTTATAAAAAAACACTTAGAACGACTTTATCCTATATTCGCACATAGAAACATATGTAGGTTTTCAATACTTAATTCGATAGTTCATTAATTTGCCACAGAGGGCCAACAGTGCCATCTATTTGTAGTTAAAATTCCCAACAAAAGTTGCTGATTTACTTAAAATTTCACGGTTATTCGCGACACCCTGTATAACTGAATGTAAGGAATATAGATATACCATGCGGACATAAAGTAAATACCCCCCCCCCCCCCCAGCTAACTTTTGAACGCTTGAAATCGGAATTACGCCCATTTGAAAATCGTATAATATATTTATGCAACTTAATTTACACCAGAAGTTAAACAAAATTATGTTTAATAGTAAGTTCGTTAATTTTGCTGATTAACATAACCACCTTCCATGTCTTGACAGTAATAAAATCTACAGGAAATCTCTTGGATAAAAATTTTGTTTAAATTTAATGTAATTAACTTAATTGCAAAAGAAATCATTTAAAATAAGGAAGTTGGGGCACTTAGGTCCAACTTCTGGTGTAAATGAAGTTGCATAAAAATGCGATTTTCAAATGGGCGTAATTCCGAAAGTATTAATTGTAGACCACACTATGCTAGGTCAATTTATTGGTATTTTTATGGAGAACACAAAAATGCAAAAATATACTAGGTGTTTCATTTAAAATAAGAAAGTTACCATCCGCTTTCGGTATAACCGGAAGTTCCACAAAATCAAAAATACCTTTATTAGAAAGTTCGCAATTAGATTCCTCAGTAGACAAATTTTCAGAATCAAAAACATAACCGTTCAAAAGTAAGCAGGGGGGGGGGGGGATTTACTTTATGTCTCCACTGTATGTAGTAGGGAAACAGAAGTAATATTTTATAACCCTTATAAAAATATACAGGGAGGCCGAAAAAGAAGTGATCGGAAGAGAATCATAGAAAGTGGATTTCATCGACAAAAAAAATCAAATAGTGGAATTGCAAGTATAAAAAAATTCAAGAAACATGTGAGATTTCACATTTTTTAAAATTATTTATATTAAATATTTATTTTTTTTATTTTATTCAGGATTCAGGAAGAGAAAGGATTGATAATATTTATACAGGGTGATGATAAAGTTTGGAACAAAATTAGTAACTGCTGTATATTTATTTTTTTTTTGAGAAAATCGCTCGGACAGATGATAATTTCTTAGATTGTTGTCTAAAATATGAATCTAATCTCTAATCTAAGAATCATACAACTTTCGTTTGAAACATTTTTCTCAAAAATCCTTCATTTCAAAAATAAACGAGCGTTGCCAAACTTTTTGTTCACCCTGTATACGGTAATAGGGCTGCAGTCCAAGGCCTCCTCTTTTTTTAGGGCTCTCGAAAAGCTAAGTTGCAATTTATTTAAAAAAAAAATTAAAAAATGGCCGAATATGTACCCAATATTCGATAAACAATCAAACTATGGCGTAACATTGAAAATCAAAGATGATCTTCCCCCAAATATTAAAAAAATATGGGTAGTTTTCCCTCCCTTATTTTATTTTATTTACAAAATTACAAAAGGGTTTAATTTTTGTTTAATACTTTTATTTTTGCAAATATTATCTATATTCTAGTTTCAGTTTTATTGCTTCTAAGAAATGATATGGCGTTAAGACGATAACCCGATGATAAGGTAATAAATTATAGCAAGTTTTATCATTTAATAGTATAAAATTACAAAAAAATATAATTAAATTCAATGAAGGGGAAAGTGATGATGCAAAAGGTTTCAAATGTTCAAACAAAATTGTCTTCGGCGCTTTTTTCAAAAGCCTTACTTTCGAAATTCGAAAAGAGTGGGATCCAAAAGTAATTTTGACCACCTATTGATATTTTTCTTATTAATAAATTATGAAAACAGTGGCGGATACAGAATAGGGGCGATCCCCTATTATTAATTTGTACTAGTATATTTGAAAAATTTGTATGTTGTATAAGATTTATTTTGGCTGATTTCAATAAATGGTAAATTTAAAATTTTATTTTTTGTACCTTACATTTAAATGGAATCAAAAAATTAGTTTTTCAAGACTATTTATTAAATTTTGTTAAATACATTTAACATTTTACATTCGCATTAAAATATGCATTATTTAAACATTTACTATATTTTGTTATTATTAGTAACTTTATAAAACCTTTTTCGTTAAAATAAAAATTTCCTTTTTTGAATTAAAAAGATTTTTTATTCAAAAATTTGTCTAAAAATTTAATTGTTTTTTATATCATTGTTTAAGTGACATGAATTTCTATCAAAAATAAGTAAAAAATGTGGGGGCTTCCATTTAAAAAATCTCTGATGACGTCATTGCTAAAGCACAAGTGACGTCATTAATATTTTTTACACCAAGAGATGGCATTTTAAAAACTAAAATTGACATGTCCGAGCGATTTTCTCAAATCAATTAAATACGGCAGTTATGAATTATGTTCCAAACTTTATCATCACCCTGTATATCCGATAAATGATAAGCAACTTTTGTTTTTCAAGTGGCAACCCGGTACCACATGAAAGAATAATCTAATAAAATCATTGATATTAAAAAAATATAAAGCAATTCCCAAAATAACTAAAATTTTGAACATTTAAAACAGTTGAAACACACCAAAAATGAGTACTTTTAAAAATAAATTTCCAAAAAAGTTCCTATGAGGAAAACAATACTCAAATAAGCCAATTTATATTAAATTGTCTTTGCAAATTTTATTTTTAAATGGACCATTTTATAAAAAAATAACCAAATTTTATAATAAAACTTATTGTATAATCATATCTTGACTATAAATACCCGTTTTAGGTCATTAAAGTACGATTAAAAATTTCCCCAAAAAATAACTTTAACTTCAATTGGTTATATTAAATTTATTTTTTGGCCCTTCATTGATTTTAGACTTTCGTATTATAGATTATACCCTAATCTTTAATTTAAGCTCAAAAATGTTGTTATAATTTAATCGAAACTAGCATTTTTTAAGTTTTTAATCAAGTTTTTAGAATTTTTTATACACCAAAAATAGGTATTTTTTTTACACAAATTTTAAAAAAGTTCCTATGAGGAAAAAAATACTAAAATAAGCCAATTTTATAGGAAATTGTCTAAATTTTATAATGGAATAAATTTTGTAAGTCTAGCTTCAGTGGAAATGTCATTTATGGCGTCCAAAGTGCATACCAAGTTTTCATCAAAAACGTTAGTTTAAATAAAAGCGTTAAAAAAATATAAATGGGATTTCAAAAAAGGCCCCATTGCAAATTTTATTTTTTAAATGGCCCATTTTAGAAAAAATTAACCAAATTTTATAATAAAACTTATTTTATAATCATATCTTAACTATAAATAACCTTTTTAGTTCATTAAAAGTACGATTAAAAATTTTCCCAAAAAATAACTATACTTTCAATTGGTTATATTAAATCTATTTTTGGCCCATGATTGATTTTAGACTTTCGAATTATAGATTATACCCTCATTTTTAAAATGTTATAATTTTTCCGAAACTATAGCAGTTTTTAAGTTTTTTATCAAGTTTTTAGAATTTAGTTATATATACACCAAAAAATGAGTATTTTTAAAAAAGTTTCTGAAAGAAATATTATTTAAATAAGTCAATTTTATAGGAAATTTTCTAAATTTGTTAATGAAAGCGATTTTGTAAGTCTAATTGTAAGTCTAACTTCAGTGGATATGTCATTTTTGGGTGTTCAAAGTGCTGTAATGTTTTTATCAAAAAAATTGTTTTAAATAATTTCACTTAATTTATCATTAGAAAACCTTATTTGCTACCCACTTTTCAAAAATAAATTTTATAGAAAAAAATTAAAAAAAAAATCATTTTTTTTATAGGACTCCCTTGAACAATTTCTGGATCCGCCACTGTCCTGTCCTTAACCTTAACCCTTAACCCAGCCGACACGCCCTAAAAGCTTTTATTGGTTTAGTAATAAAAATAATATATTTACCCAAAAAAGACTAATACAAAATAATGTGATGTTTATGTTACAAAAACTAGACAAGTCCGAGGTCCGAGCCTCGTAAAAGTAGTAGCAATTTGCAGAATTGAATGTGCAGAACAAAAGTGTAACATCTGCACAATTTCAAAGCGCATGAGCAACTTAAGAAGGTAGGTACCTACATTTAAATTCAATGCTTTTAAAAATCACTGTTGCTCACATATTAAAAAAATTAAAATGTAAATGTTTTAAAAATGTATAAATATTATAATATGAAGGATGTAGCTGCTTATTACCGTATATATTCTTGTCACCAAACAAACACATTTGATGTATTTATGATTGCGCGTAGCTTAAAAATACAGGGTGCTCGTTTTAAACTGTTTAATTTTGGTGTAAGTTGTGGAAAAAGTTTGATGGTCGGCTAATCTAAGTTGATTTTTAAGCCGGTTGATACAATTTTGGTGATAATAATTATCAATCCAAGATTTTTATTTTTGTATACCTTTCACCTTTCAGTACCTATTAAAAAAATCTTGCAGCTATCATTATTAAAACAACAACAAAAAGTAAAAATTGGGCGTTTTTGGCCGTATTAAAAAATTTGAAAAAACAGAAAAAATTACATCTTTTTTTGCGTTATCTACTTTGGCGGAAATAAAACTTAACACCGCTATTTTTATTTTAAGCGCTTTCATTATTTTTATCGGGTTTAAAAAAATAAGTAAAATTAAAAAAAAAACATAAGTTTTTATAAAAATATACTTATTCCATTACAATCACAAAAGACAAAAATAACATTAAAATACGTTATTCTTTTTTTTTCGTTAAATTACATGATTTATGGCGCAATTTCTTAATTGTGTTAATTTATGAACAATCTCTGATTTTAAATTAAGATCTTTTGGCCACATAACTTTTTTATAATTAAAGTAAAGCAAGCAATTTGCTCACAAGCAATTAATTTCAAGCATATCAAGGGAGGTCATTAGTCTAGAATCTGGTAAATAAACATTGATATATCCAATGGATGTAGTATACGACCAGTTTACACATTAAAACGTGGTGGTAATAATTAGGGTATAAAAATAAAATCAAAAAATTATTTCATATAAGTATATAATATTTCAACAAACCATCACAATAAAAATATAATATTTAAATAAACAAATTTGAAAAATTAAGTGATGATGATTTTTAAGAAAATAAATAACATTAATATCAATAAATATTTTGATACGTAATTCTTGAAGATAAGTTTTTTATGGGAAGTACGTAATATCACAAATTACTAAAATTTTAACTAATGATATTGATTTGAAAAAATTAAAACGTAGGTGCATTTAAATGAAATAAACTATCTTCCTTCTTCTTAATCCAATTTAATAATTTTCCAACTGAAGAAATTGTTGTAGCTGTATCAGTTAAAGGTTCAAGAACAACGAAAAGCTCAAATCCTTTTGTATCCCAAGCCAACATCACTTCATAAGGTGTTCGTTCGAATATTAATTTTAAAGGTCTTCCTGGGCAATGCAATCTTTGGTGTGCACGTTTATACAACATCAATAAACGTCCATTATCCACATTATAAGGTGGCATTAAGGAAGGTTGGTAAAACTGCGCCGTTGATTTTGATTTATAAATATAATGCCTAATTTCCGGGAATCCAATACTAACACAACTAGTTTCAGGTGTATTTAATGACTCGTTAATTGCTTCTAGACAATTTCCTCGTCGTAACTTCTCAACAATTTTTTGTTTAGCTTCGCTTAATGTAAAAAATACATCTCTTTCAACAGTTAACAACAATAAACAAGCTTGGCAATCTTCCGCCAAATAGGAAACATGACCATACAAAAAACCACTCGCATCAAACCTTGGCAAACATAATGGCGTCCAGCTTTCAACTGTTTTAAAACTTTCTGAAGCTTGCACTAAATTAAAGATTAAGTGCAGGTCTGCTGGATGGATCGCATATTTTTTCATCCGCACTAATGTTATTAATTTATTATTCGCTAATAAAATAGCAAAGACTAAATTCTAAAAAAGAAAAAAATATATTATAGCGTACTTTATGATAAAACAAATAACCGGGTTTATTTTTGTATTTGTTTGAATAAACTATTTATTTAGTTTTACTTAAGATTGTATATGTAACAAAATATAAAAAAATTGCGTACTGACATTTTTTTGTTGACGAAAAAAATATAAAACCTGAAAAAGTGAATATTTATTTTCAATTTTCTTCTAATTTTCTGACTCTGGCTCTGATTTTGAATAAAATTTTTATGTAGTTTTACTAAGGACTGTTGTTGTAACAAAATATAAAAAAATTGCACCCCTATATTTTTTTGTTTACGATTAAACAAATAAAATCTGAAAATGTGACTATTTATTTTCAATTTTTTTTTCAATTTTTTGACTCTGGGTTTGATTTTGAATAAAAATTTTATGTAGTTTTACTAAGGACTGTACATGTAACAAAATATAAAAAAATTGCACCCCTACATTTTTCTGTTTACGATTAAAAAAATTAAATCTGAAAAAGTGACTATTTTCAATTTTCTTCCAATTTTTTTACTCTGGCTCTGGTTTTGAATAAAATTTTTGTGTAGTTTTACTTGAGACTATATGTAACAAAATATAAACAAATTGCAACCCTATATTTTTTTATTTATGATAAAAGAAATAAAATCTGAAAAAGTGACTATTTATTTATTTTCAATTTTCTTCCAATTTTTGACTCTGGGTCTCATGTTGAATAAAATTTTTATGTACTTTTACTAAGGACTGTACATGTAACAAAATATAAAAAATTGCACCCCTACATGTTTTTGTTTACGATTAAAAAAATAAAATCCGAAAAAGTGACTATTTATTTTCAATTTTCTTCCAATTTTTTGACTCTGGGTCTGATTTTGAATAAAATTTTTATGTAGTTTTACCAAGGACTGTACATGTAACAAAATATAACAAAATTGCGCCCCTACATTTTTTTGTTTACGATTAAAAAAATAAAATCTGAAAAAGTGACTATTTTCAATTTTTTTCCAATTATTTGACTCTGGGTCTGATTTTGAATAAAATTTTTATGTACTTTTACTAAGGACTGTACATGTAACAAAATATAGAAAAATTGCACCCCTACATTTTTTTGTTTACGATAAAAAAAAAATAAAATCTGAAAAAGTGACAATTTATTTATTTTCAATTTTCTTCCAATTTTTTGACTCTGGGTCTGATTTCGAATAAAATTTTTATGTAGATTTACCAAGGACTGTACATGTAACAAAATATAAAAAAATTGCACACCTACATTTTTTTCTTTACGATTAAAAAAATAAAATCTGAAAAAGTGACTAATTTATTTTCAATTTTCTTCCAATTTTTTGACTCTGGGGGTCTGATTTTGAATAAAATTTTTATGTAGTTTTACTAAGGACTGTACATGTAACAAAATATAAAAAATTTACACCCCTACATTTTTTGTTTACGATTAAAAAAATAAAATCTGAAAAATTAACTATTTTCAATTTTCTTCCAATGTTGAATAAAATTTTTGTGTAATTTTACTTTTTTTGTTTACGATTAAAAAAACTAAATCAGATAGTGACAAATTTTTCAATTTTGGGTATGATTCTCAATTAACTTTTTATTTATTTTTACTGAGGACTGTTTGGATCTCGGTTTGGATTAATATTTTAATATTAGGAAAATCTAAATTTTGCTAATTAAATTTAAATAAAAAATACGAATATAAAAATGAATCACTTCAGCCTGGTAATAATCATACCTTAATTTTACTGCAGGCTTGTGTAATTGCATTACTTATTGTATCTCTAACAGATGAATTTAATGATAAACACTGCACAGCTCCCAGAAGAAATGATGGCTCCTTTTCATAAAAGTCTAATAAATGATCGATTAATCTTTCCACCCCAGATAACAATCGACGCAAATCGTAATTACGTCTTTGTTCATAAATTTTATTTAATCTAGTTAAAGTTAATATACTTGCAATTTGGTTAAAAACATAACTAAAATTTAAATATTTATTAAAAATTAAAACAAAACGATTAAGAACTTACTTTAGTTGCAATATTAATTGAGGTACACTATCATCACTTTTCGATACAGCTACTAATATTAAATGGCTTTTAATTAAAAAAACATAAGTCGTATTTCCTGCATGTATGCTTTGTATTGAATCATTTTGATCTTGAACGAAACTAACTAAAGCTTGCATAACACCAAATAACGTAGCTAATTTATCTTCATTCCCATACCTATTTAATAACAAAATTAAATCCAATTTGCATTTTATTTTTAATAAATAAGTACCTTGAATAAATTGGTTTTCCAGCAGAGCTTAAAACAAAAATGTGCCTCTTTCTTTCCAACCAATCTTTATTTCTAATATAATCATCATCGTTTAAACTTGAATTCCCACTTAAATTATCTTCAAAATTATCCACATTAGAGTTATCAAGAGTTTCATCAGAATTTAATACTTCATTTGAACTTTTAATTTCTTCCAAACTCGAGCTCATACGCTCAAAATTATCACAGGAGTTTGTCGTAACCAGTACACTTTCTTTCGCCTCTCCTGGATTTACTTCATACATTTTTAAAATATTTTAATTTAAGCCTATTTACTTATTCAACATAGTCTAATTAATTTACTACTTTAAAATTTAAACCTCTTAATTAATCAACTTTCAACAGAAAACATTTTTAATTTAAATATTTCTTAGAAATGTCATTTTTTGAGGTTAGATCACCGTTAGGCGTAAAATTGCAAAATTTAAACTAAACAGTTTAACAACAAATAAAATTAATAAACGGATTTGATTTATTTTTTGTTAATTATTAATAATTAATGATTTTAATTAAATAAACGTTACTCCCGTTAATTTGCTCTATGGAAGTTTTATTCTATAGTCAATTATTGTTTACAAGTGTCTAGCTCCTCAGCAAGTGTAAAATGGATATAGGCAACCAATGTTGCACTTTGAATATAAACTTAAATTATTACAATAGGAAATGATTTTAATTGATTGACTAAAAAAATATCAGTGTTGTTATCAATGTTTTGATTATTTTTATTTAATTATTACAAATTCAAAACTTGTGGAACAAATATATTGATTGATTATTTTAAACATCCGTTTATAATTAATGTTCTAAATACATTCGTACATACACAACAGTACATAATAAATTGGTAAACTTTATCGATGTTGTTTCTTGCTATTAAAATATTTTGAAGTTATTCTAATAAATTCTAAATGCCATATTGGTTGCCTACATCCATGTTTCACTTGATGAAGGGCTAGACGCCTTATTGTTTTTTACCACTTAAAAAACTAACCTCCCAAATCCTAATAAAATAATAATTATTTAATCTATTGTACGCTACTATCTAATAAAGCTGGAACGGTTGAATGACTTGCAGTTTTAATTTTCCTCTATAAGAGATATCATTAAAATCTTTAAATTATTACAAAGATGGAAAAAGTTGTAATTTTTGGTTCAACCGGTATGACTGGTGTTTGTACAGTGCAAGCAGCTATAGATAAAGGTAAAATATATTAATTCAAAATAACTAAATACTAAAACAACCAATTATAGGGTTAAACGTCCGTGCATTTGTAAGAGACCCATCGAAACTTCCTGACGATTTAAGAAATAGCGTCGAAGTTGTTCAAGGTGATGTTTTAAATTATAATGATGTGCTTAACGCCATTAAGGGAGTAACAGCTGTTGCTGTAGTTTTGGGGACGAGAAATGATTTAAATCCAACCACTGTTCTAAGCGATGGCATAAAAAATATCATAAAAGCAATGAAAGAATTAAAAGTTGAAGTAATATCCGTTTGCTTATCAGCATTTTTATTTTATGAAGTTGATAAGGTTCCCGCTATTTTTAAAGATTTAAATGCAGATCATCAAAGAGAATTTGATGAATTAAAATCTTCAGGTTTGAATTATATAGCCGTATTACCACCACATATTGCAGGTATGTTCGAGTCTGCTCAAATAAATTTAAATTTTAAAAATGTGTTTTTAGACCAACCTGCAGGTGAATATAAAATTGAGTTTGACAAGTCTCCTGGAAGAATTGTTTCCAAATATGATTTGGGAAGATTTTTAATTAATAGTTTAACAGATTCCAAATATTACCAAAAAGTTTGTGGAATAACTAGTGTTACTAAGTAAAATACGTAATGTAAACATATTTTCTTATTTTAAAACATTTTATTTTAAATAAAATATAGATTAAATTATTCTATAATTAATAATACATTTACACCAAAAATTACGATTAAAATATGCTGTAATCGTAATAAAATGGCATGTAATTTTATCTTACTTTAAACACTTATAATTTAGGAAGTTCGAGGTTTCTTTTCCGGTGGTGGTTTAATTTTTTCTTGTTTAATTTCAGTCTTTATATCTTTATTTTCTGTGGTTCCATTTTCCGTCTCTGTTTTAACAGGTGCTGGAGGAGCCTTAATTTGTTGCTGGGGTGTTGGTAGTGGAAACTTTTTTATGAGTTCTCCCAACAACATGTCCACCCTTTGCCTCTGGAATAACGAACTTGGTTCTTCTCTAGGCTTTTCATCTTTTGGTTTCGGCTTATCATTTCCCAAACGTTGGGATTTAAAATCCCAATAATATCCTTTGCTAGGGTGGTATCTTGAGAAACTTGACGCTTCTTCAAATGAAGATTGAAGATGGTGAACACAGGACAACTAGATTTGAAAAAGACACCATAAGTTAACAACTTCCTTTTGCGACTGCCAATACAAAATTGAGGCGTTCAGTGTGAAAGTGATCTAACCCTAGAAATTGAGTCTTTGCATCGAAATCTTAAAGGGAAAAACTGACTAAACAATCTATTACATCAATATACAAGATGGCAACACTATCAGAGTTTTCTTTAAGGTCTAGAAATTTGAAAAAATCAAAATTTTTTTTCCATATTTCGATAGTTTAGATATTCAAGAATATCTCCCTAAAAGGATTTTTGAAAATTCGAATTATTTTTAAAGTTATAGTCATTTTAGTGTCGTTCTTGTCGTCCAGACAAATCCAGAATTAAAACTTTAAACACATTTTTCTCGAAACTACTTTTTTCGATGCAGTTGACATAATTTCTGAAGTTCTAGTCGACCGATTTACTTGAAATTTGGCATGAATATTCTTTATATATTCCTCTATCGTATGAACCAATAAAAACTAGACATTTTTCATTTTTAATATTTTTAAAAAACTCGGGAAAGTTAAAAAATTAGTGGGAAAATCGACCTCAATTTTTGAGTAGCCACAATTTTGCAAAAAAAAATTTTTTTTCACTTTTTCTGGTTCATACGACACTGGCAATTATACTGATCAAAAATTATCCACACTTTTATAGATATCATGACGACCATGACACAGCTTTTATTTTTCGCCCCTCTACTTCAATGCCGCATAACTTGCTGAAATTTTAATATTTTTTTATGTACTCTTGAAATATGAATAAATACCCTATTATGAATAAATAAGCCATAAAAAATGGATAGTAAAAATATCAAATGCTTTTTTTTTTATAAATCCTCAAAAAACGCTCGAAATTCGGGCTTCTAGACTAGAATACCCTGATTAAAGCTGTAATAAGTCAATTTTTTATTTCGTGTATTGATCCACTTTCACGCTGAACACCTCAATTGTAAAAATAAAATATGAAAACGATATCTTACCAATCTAGAATTTAAAACACTTGCTAAATCTGGAGCTTGATAAATAACGCCTGCAATGATGTAATAATCTGCAAGAGGAGTAACTTGTTGTGGACTATGGCGATGCTGCTTACGAATTACATACAAAATAGGTTCTTGTACATGAAGTAGAATATACTCCAAGCCAGTCATGTTTCTATAAACATAAGAGTTTTCAATAGCGAAACAGCAAGAAACCCTCAAGGGCCCTAGATTTTTTAATATTATATATTATACTAAAACACTTACTGTAGTTGGTCTGGGTTAAGCCGTTGCATTTTAACAATTTCATTATTACAAGTTCGGTCAAAAAATGGATTTGAGCGCTCTGAAAAATAATCCATTACATTCGCAGTGTTCAGAATTGGAATCCAGGCAGAGTCATGCCAGGAGAGGCTCAAGGGGTTGTCAGGGATCCCTTGCGCTATACCTATTCGGTTTTGTAACATTTTTTCCTGAAAAATATAATTTAACTTTACCCAACTGAATTTTCAGTCACAATGGGGAGAATTGGGTATTAAATTACAGCATTTAAAGATAAAAGTCTACATAAAAAAATTGAAAAAATAAATTTTATAACCTAAAAATTAGTAAGAGCGATAATTCTCATTACTATTACATTTATAACTTGAAACAATCTTTGGTAAAACGTTAATTACTTAATTAAAAAAAGTGTAGTCGGTACCTGAATTTTATTCCAAAATTTCCCAAGAAAATAAAGAAATACAGTGGAAATACGAAATCTTTGGGAAATACAAAATATTAATGATCAGAGAAATTAATGACAACTATAGAATGACATCTAATAACCATAGAATAATAAAAAAGACCTCCCTCGAACACAGGGCGTAAAACAATATACAGAGTACTTAATAATAGAGAGTTATGGCTGAAATTAATTAAAACAAATATAAATGCTTTATTAATTATTACTATATGATAGATTTGGATAAAAAAATTATTTTGGTTTGAATTGGTTCAAAATTTTCTATATGTTCCAAAAATGTTAGAAAAGATGCTCTTATGGCCGATCTCACCGACACGACTTAAAATTTAAGAACTACTTTAATGTCTAAATTGACAGGAACACAATACAAAATCTGTCAATTCAAAATTTAAGTACTACTTAGGCCCAGTTGCACCACTTCAACTTAAATTTTAAGCTTGGCGTAATTTCTTAAGTGACAGATATTCGTTTGCACCGTATGTTTAAGTCAAGCTTAAAACCTCACACTCTTCTTAAATTTAAGCCTCCAAGATCCTAGGCTTAATGTGGTACTTAACCTAAAAAACTTTGTTAGTTGTGAATATTGTGGTTAGTTTTAAAGAAAATTTAAAAATAAAATGAATATTTTCGTCGATTATGATGTAATTGAGGATGATTTGGAAGTCCTAGAACTGATTAATGTAGGCATTCCAAGACAAATTCTCGATAGGGAGAATTATTTCTATAATATGAGCGATGCTCAGTATTTTACAAGATTTCGTCTTACTAAAAATACAATGCTCATGTTATTAGATTTAACCCAAAACCAACTAGAGTTTCCTTATGATCGGTAAGAAAAATTGATTCTATATTTTACATCAATGCAAAAATTAACTTTTAGGAATTTTTCTTTGGCACCAATTCAGCAATTACATTTGGCACTGCGTTTTTATGCCACAGGTAATCACTTACTAGGGGTGGGAGATTTTATTGGGGTGCATATTTCAACTTGCAGCAGAGTTGTCCAAAAAGTATCACGGACAATAGCTGCATTAGCTCCACGATTTATCCGTTTTCCACAGACTGCTGCAGAAATTTATGAAGAACAACAGGGTTTTTTTGCCATAGCTGGTTTTCCTAAAGTCATAGGAGCAGTTGATGGCACTCATATTAAAATACAATCTCCAGGTAAGTTGATTTATAGAATAATTTACAACAAAGTATTTAGTAATAAAAATATAAAAAACAGGTGGAAATGATGCTGAAGTTTTTCGAAATAGGAAACAATACTTTTCAATAAACGTTCAATGCATTTGCAATTCGAACGGCAAAATTTCAAATATTGTAGCTAGATGGCCAGGATCGGCACATGATGCTACAATATTCAACAACTCACGAGCCAGAACCAAATTTGAAAGTGGAGAACTAGGAGATTCATTCCTGCTAGGTAAATATATACTTGCATATAAAGAATACTTTTTCGAAGTATAAAATTTACAGGAGACAGCGCGTATACTCTTAGGCCTTACCTTTTAACACCTCTTGCAAATCCTATTACTGCGGCAGAACAAAGATATAACGAAGCACAAATTAGGACAAGAGGAATTATAGAGAGAGTATTTGGAGTATGGAAACGAAGATTTCCAGTTATGGCCTACGGTTGTAGATTAAAGTTAGATACAACTTTAACTGTAATTGTGGCTACAGCTGTTTTGCATAACATTGCAAAAGAAATGGGAGAACAAGTGCCACCCGATGAAGACCCTAATATTCGTGAAAGGATTGCAGATGGAGAAGTAGAAGAACTCGAAAGAGATGCTGTAAATTTACAACTGAACGATGGTGTTCAAGTGCAACGTCAACTTATTCAAAATTATTTTGAGAATATTTAAATATTATAAGAAAATTGTTTGTAGAAAAATATTTATTTTTATAATTTGTAAAATATATAAAATTTATAAAACATTTCTGTTTTTAAAACAAAACGAAAAGTCTAATATAAGGAACAACGCTTTAAAAAATATAAATTATAACACAGCATAAACATGCAAAAATAATACAATATTCTATAATTAAGAAAATATATAAAACAAAACGCGAATTCTAAAAATAAGCATTAAAAATATAAATTATAACACAGTGTAAATAATACTTTAAAAAATAATACACCTAATATTCTAAAATCAGTCATAATATCACATTTTATAATTGCTTTTGAAGCAACAGAAGTTGTGTTTTTTTAATTTTATTTTCTATTTCCAAATTTTCTATTTCTTTTTCTATTTTTCTATTCCTTTGTCTACTTTCTTCTTCATTGCTAATTAATTGCGACTTTGCAATATCAAGTTGAACTTGTGCTAGTTCTTTTTTAATTTTAGCCAACTCTCTGTAATCTTCCGTAATTTGTGATGTTGATACGGATTTGATAACCGGTCTTCTTCGGTTTGTCCAATTGGAATTATTAGTCGTATTAGCATTTGAAATTTTTGATTTTAGATTTTCATGCAACGGTGTTTGCAGATATGCTGTTTTAAAATTTCCCCAATCCAAAGTACCTTCAGCAATTTCTTCATTATGGATTTCATCCTAAAATAAAAATATATAATTATTTTATCATTAACTCAATATTTAATAAATATTGCATTATCCTTACAATAAAAATAAAGAATATTACCTCACACTCTTTATTTTCTTTATTATTTTGATCTACAATTTCGACCAAAATATGATCGTCATCAAACTCATTATGTAAGCCTGATACGGTTTTTTCGTTCATAATTGAAAGAAGAAGTTCTTGAGTATCAGTCTTTTGCTGTTTTCGAGGCGGAGAGCCTCCTCCTGTTTTCAAAATTTGTTGCCTTTCTTCGGCCATATCTTTCCTCATAATTTTTTTTTGATTTTGGTAAAATTTTTTTAAAGAATCTGAGGATCGATAAACTCCTGAAGGACTTCTGGCGTTGAAATCATCTGCTACATTTTTCCACGTTGCTTCCTTTTCCTTCCAATTTACTGCGTCTGTTTTTTTATTTTCAATAACATATCCATATTTGGCCACTAATTGAATAATGAGTCTTTTCTCCTCAGGAGTGAAATTGGAGGATCTCTGCCTTTTATTATCCATTATTAAAAAAACAATGTAAATTATTACAAATTAAATGAGGTTATGAAACGCACTTAGAACTCAAACACAATCAGCCGGACCGCGGACCTTTAATATTTAATAAGTACCAACAAAACTGAAGTAAAAGATTAAAATAACTAAATTTTACACTGTTGCCAGCTTCCTTAATATGTAAGTTAAACTTAGTTAAGAATTTCTTAAGCCTAACTCGTACAACAAAAATATTTTTTAAGCTTGACTTAAATTTAAGATTTACTTAGCTAAGTAAAAATTTACGTCGAAGTGGTGCAACTGGGCCTTAGGGGCCTAAGTCGTGTCGGTGAGATCGACCATTAAGGTCTATTTATGCATACAAATTTAACATTTAATTTAAGATTTAATATTTATCACTTATCATTATCAAGAATAGTGAAGGATTTATGCATCCAGATTTAACACTTAATCTAAAAAACGGAAATACGGGCTTCTTTCCTTCATTTTTTAATTTTTCTGATTTATTTGTGTTTTAAGTTCTTATTTTGTTTGTCAGGGAATGGGCCTATCCCAGGTGAAACGACTTATGATTAAAAGATACTTATAAATACCATTTCTTTTTGCAATTGGTGCAGCCGTTTTTTTAATTTTAAATTTTCTATCGTCTTGAAGTCACCCTTTCGATTAATTAAAGTGGCAACGTTGCACCTGAACCGAATATTAACTCGAACGATCTGTCATTTGTTATTTGCGGCGTGCGACCACGTGCGATATCGTTTGACTGCTTTTGACAGGGGGGATAATAAATTCATAAACTGAGTGTTTGATGCAGTATGAATTTGAATTGGCTAATACTCCTTCAAAAAAAAATCAAATTCGTGAATTAAGTAAAAACTAGTAGTTTTAGTTACAGAATATTCGAAAAGCACCCCCTCCTTCCTGCCTAAAATATTGTATTGTAACTATTAGTTATTAAACTCCCTCTCTACACCTCTGTTTTAAGTAAAAATTGGCCGATGGTGTTTTCATGTAAATTTTTATAAAGCTTGATCCTGAAGCAAATTATTTGTTGTACTATTTGAAACACCTGCTTTATGTAAAAGTGTATTTTTTAGTACATGCAAAAAATTGTTATCATATATTTATTATATTACAAAATTTTATCTATGTAGGATTTTTAAAATAGCAACTTAATTATCATTACATCAGATCCACACATCAAATAGACGGTAACAAAATTCTTAAAATTAAAAAAATGCATTTAAGCGATGTTTTATAGCGTTTTCGGATTAACTGCACTCACACTGACAGTTCCTTTACCCCACATTATTTGGACAATTTTAGGAAAATCCTTGAAATTAACCATTTCTGACAAAGGCGAAAAACCGAACAGGTCAAGCAAATTTAATTTCTACATTGAGAAAATGCAAGTTAAAATTTAAATTTGACACTTAAGGGGGTTTCAACCTTCAACATTTTTAACTGTCAAAAATTTCACGTTTTTGCTAATATTTCAAATATTTTATGGTACATTTAAAAAAATGCTCCTATAGCACGATCAGTTCATCAAGCTTCCAGTGACTTTTAAAATAATTTTGAAAAACTCACTATTGTTGCTTAAAATTGCATAGCGCCTAAATTTATGAATAATTGAAATTACGCGCTGATCGAAAAACTCTTTGGGTTCTTGTTAATTTTACAGAAGGTTGAAAACTCCTTAAAATTGCACCAGTGCAGGTAATCCGAAAACGCTATTATAAACTAAACACTCTGTATGTGATATTTCCTGTTTTCATAAAATTGTATTTCAAAGATGGCAGCACATTCTGTGCGAATAAAAATTATGTTTTCTCATTTTCGACGTTCTATGGTCAATTTTTAAAATAAAAAATAAATCGAAAAACTGCCTTTAATTTAAAAAAAGATTAAAATTCCTTTTATAAATAATATGTTTCTATTGAAATGTAATACTAGGCCCAGGACATAACCTAAAAATCTATTTTTATAATAAGCTATTTATATCTTGGAGGCCCGGAGATGTTTTTGTGACTACAGATCTTATTTAAAGACCACAATAATTACATTTATAGAAAATTATAAATTATGATGCAATTGGAATTATTGCCTATACATAAAAATCAAAAATATTTGCAGGAATGCTGCGATTTAATTAATGAAGAATGGAAAAGAAGTGATACAGCAAGACTTCACAGTTTGGAATCTTCCTGCGATGCTCTACCAACATCCCTCATCCTTGTATCAAAAGACACTCTCATAGGCCACTGTAAACTCACAAAAATTCCCAGAATTACCAATGCTTGTTTTATAGAATCTGTTGTTATAAAAAAAAATTCCCGAGGACTAGGTTTTGGTAAATATTTAATGAATAGCGTGGAGAAATATTGCAGGGATGTACTAAAATTAAATTACATGTATTTATCAACTAAAGGGCAGGAAGAATTTTATTCAAAACTAGGATTTATTGAATGTGAACCTATTTCAATTTATGGAAGTTTTGAATCAAGAAAAGACGGTTTAAATGAAGAAAAAAGTTGCAAGAGTTATGATGGAAGTACTAATAACATTCCTAATGCACCAAAACCACCACCTCTACCTAAACAGCATTCTGAAATAAAAGCCTCGAAAACTTTTATGTATAAATCGATAGTATTATCATGAGGTTGATACTGCGCTTGAAATTATAGGAAAAAATTTGTCCGCAATGGAATACTTTCGTGCTACGAGCTTGATGAAAAAATAAGAGAAGCAAAGAAGCAAAATTGAATTGTTTTAATTAACTTTATAAAAGAATTTTTTTATAAATAAATTTATTTATTTTCAATTCAGTATTTTGAAGTTTATTAAATAAAATGCGATTAATTTTGAAATGATTGAATAATGAAAGGTATAAAACAAAAGAATAGCCAATATTTCGTAATTTTTTGCGCAATTTTTTTTGCGATTATGCATTTATTTGTTATACAGGGTTGGGAAAAAATAAACACATGTCATGTTTTTAAAAGGTGATTTTTTCTATGCAATGTAAAGAAAAAGAGCTCCATATGATACGTATATTTTAATTACGCCTGAATGAAACTTAAAATAATGAAAAATTAATTTTAAAACTCAAAGGACCTTATCGTTTTCCTATGTGTTTTTGGGCAAACATAAAAAATAAGTTAAACCTACAAAAATTAACTAAAATACCCCCAATATTAATTATATTTCCAATTTCTTCAATAAATATGAATTATAAATACATTTATGAGATTTTACATTATTTAAAAAAATATTTATTAACACGACAACAGCGGATTTTAAAATTCAAATTTTGACAAGTACTGTCAGATAAATTTTAATTACCTTTCATTTACGTTTAAATTGAAAGCAAATGACAGTTAAAACCAATAGGGTGTTTTCCTTGTGGAACCTATGTTAATAATCGAATACAATCGCCAAAAGGATTAACACCCAGTAAACCAATTTGTAACTTATATATAAAATACACATAGATAGCTGGTAAATTCTCCTATGTAGCTAATTTAACGTAAAATATATGTATATTTTACATATATAATATTATATTATTTTCTCTATGTAAGTAATAAGTAAAATTTATAATGTGTTATTTATATAGAATTATTTACATATACAATTCATAAGTTCGTATACTGTATATTTTATATATAAATAATTATTTATTATTAATGTAAAATATCGCCTGTGTTATTTACATTAGACATTTAATTTAAAATATACCTACATAAATTATTTACTTATATTCTTTATGCAAATAATTCATACATAAAATATAAAATAAAATAACTTATTAGAAAAATGTATGGAAGTTGGGTTAGAATTTATTTATTTTGTTATAAATAATTTTAACTACTTAATTTTTATATTTAATGTCTTTATTTTGAATATTTTTAAAGTTTAGAATTTTTTCTTAATTTTTTCTGCAAAATGCGCTTACCAAAGAAATCCAACATTCAACACCGACATTATTAGAAAAAAGTTGAGTTATAATTTATAATTTATTTATTTTGTTAAAAATAATTTTAACTACTTAATTTTTATATATAATTGAACTTCTTTTAACTTCACTAATTTATTTTTAATTTTTTTTTATTTGTATTAAAACAAATATAATATTTATTTAATGTGGAATTGCTTTAAAACAATGTTTTTGTGTATTCATTTCATGAAGCCTCGATGGTCCAACGGTTAGGTGGCTTGATTCGACAATTTGCGACTGCAACGGCGTGGGTTCGATCCCGCAAATCCCACTTTAAGTTTAACATGGTTTAAGTTAAGATAATATTAATTTATTATACTTGTGATTACTTACTAGAAATGGCCTGGTTGCTGCTAATTACTACATTGTACCGTCCAAGCAAAAAAATGATATTTTTTGTTTTTATTTACTTATATCTGATATATATTTTGTATATAAAAATTTACACATAATAACCTATCCCCAAATATGGCTGACATCCTTACATGATTTATCCCTAATTTCTCTCTAGATTTTACATAAGTTTTCTTACATGTTATATATATTTTACATATATAATACCTCTTTTGGTTTACTGGGCATGATTGTAGAAACAAATGACCTTTATTATAAGGCACTTTAGAACAATGGTTACTGTTACAAACAAGAAGTAATGCCCGGGCTAACAAATTCGTACGCGCTTTACAAAGGTATCTGGCGACTGACTCACTGTGACTCACACTGGATTGAAATGTTTCCCACATTGGGTGTTATTGTCATGCGCACACATTGCTTGCGTTTGTACGTTTATTTATAAAAACAGCTAAAACCGGCGTGTACACATAAAAAGAAATCCGGTACGCGCTCATGTAACATACTGGAATGCAACATTCTAGCAAAGGAGAAATAACTTGCCGAATGTCGTAACTAGTATCTTGCCTACTTGATAGAAGGTGCTTAGAAGTGCCAGAGGGTGTGTCCTACAAAAATAGAAGGAATTTACAAGCCCTTTGCAGCCACCAAGGTCCCTTCGGTTCTACTTTTTACTAATAATTATTGTGCATTTAATTTGGACGTTTCGTTTGAGAGGTAATAATTTCAATGTTGCCTGATTGTGCAATAAAGTCTTGCGATAACCTGTAAAAGATATTTTATTTTTAATTGACGCCGTAATATTACAAATCTTATTACAACTATTAAAACTATAGCCATTGAATTTACAGTAAAAGTTTCAGAGCTCCAGGGAACTGGAAAAGTCATTTTTTATCAAATATTTTAAAAATTGCAAAAAAACGACAACTGTGTAAAAATTGTTTAATTGTAAAAAATATATTCTTAAATTATAACTTTATTTGAATAAAATAAATACTTAAAAATTAATTTCTAATCAAGTCATAACAAATATGTACTTAATTGTATAATTTTTATACTATTAAAGTCAATAAATCATAGTAAATAAATGGCATAGGCAACCAAACTACTTTGTTTGTTAGAAACACCGAGGAAAACACCAGCATCGTTGTCTAATTGTGCAAAAATTAATTAATTTCTATTGCGTTTTTTGGCGAAAGCGGTCTCCTAAAGAGCAAAATATTTTACACTATTGTATATTTATTTCTTATTTATATGTGGCATAAGTTTCATTCTTGTACAAAATGCTCCCAAAACCCGATAAGGTCCTTTAAAAAAATGGGCGCTTGGTGTGTCTACTGTTTCTGGCTTCTGTGATTTTGTTATGACATTTTGACGTCACGCAAATGGCGTGAGAAGTCATGCGTAGTGCCAAGTGAATGACACGCGTTGTTATTAGTGTAGGAATAAATGAAAAATAGCAAACTTTTCACAATATTTAAAGGAGCTTAAAGTAGTGAAGTGTGGAAGGAATCAATATATTTACTAAAAACTTTCCTATATAAAAATCAAAACGGGCGTAAATACAGAAAATATGAGCGATGATGATCGAGACATCGATGTCGACAGTGATGTAAGTTATTTTGGAATCAATAAAAATTATCTCGCCCTTTAAATGAATAAAGTTCAGCGAAATAATTATACACCTTGATTTCGCCTGAAATAATTATTTATTTAATTAAATATTCTTTTTAAATACAAATATTGTCAATTGCTGAATATAATAATAATCAAAACAAAGGCCAAACACAATTATTTAAACTATTATACTTCTTGGAACAGGCAAGTTCAATACTACATTACATGTTATTCCTAACTCCCTCTCGAACTCCAAGAAGTTTGTGTAAATAATTTTGATTTTTCCTTAAGAGCAATTTCCTAAACGTCAAATACAGTGCGGACATAAAGTAAATCCCCCCCTGGTAACTTTTGAACGGTTATGTTTTTGATTCTGAAAATTTGTCTACTGAGGACTCAAATCGCAAACTTTCTAACAAAGGTATTTTTGATTTTGTGGAACTTCCGGTTATACCGGAAGTGGATGGCAACTTTCTTATTTTAAATGGAACACCTAGTACATTTTTGCATTATCGTGTTCTCCATAAAAATACCATTAAATTGACCTAGCATAGTGTGGTCTACGATTAATACTTTCGGAATTACGCCCATTCGAAAAATCACATTTTTATGCAACTTCATTTACACCAGAAGTGGAAAATTAACGAACTTAAGGTTAAACATAATTTTGTTTAAATTTATTGTTATTAACTTAATTGCAAAAGAAAATCATTTAAAATAAGGAAGTTGGGGCAGTTGGCTCCAACTTCCGGTGTAAATGAAGTTGCATAAAAATGTGATTTTCAAATGGGCGTAATTCCGAAAGTATTAATAAATAGTAGAGCACACTACGCTAGGTCAATTTAATGGTATTTTTATGGAGAACACGAAAATGCAAAAATATACTGGGTGTTCCATTTTAAATAAGAAAGTTGCCATCCACTTCCGGTATAACCGGAAGTTCCACAAAATCAAAAATACCTTTATTAGAAAGTTCGCATTTAAATACTTTAGTGGACAAATTTTAAGAATCGAAAACATAACCGTTCAAAAGTTAGCAGGGGGGGGATTTTCTTTATGTCCGCACTGTATAGTGGTTTAATTCTGCAGTTATAAAAGCTAGTACGAACAACTTTTTGTATAATTTTTTTTTGTAGATGATTTAGAAGTTATTTCTTTAATTCCTGCCAGAAGGAAAAAAAATTGGAGAATGTACAAAAAAAATATCTAAAAGAATCTTAACTTTGGCCCCCTCTAATTAATTTTGTGCTAGGTTGCAGAAGGTAACTCTCTGGCAGGATGTAGCCCAATCAATTTAGATTATACATCTAAAAAGAAATTGAAAATCTAACGAGGGAAACTTGAGTTATGACTGCTTATGATTTTTCACAATTTTTCCTTCCAAACTCGCACGCCCTCTAGAGATTCGCATTAATTATCAGTTATTTGGTCATAATTTGCAAAGAAGCTCCAGAAAATTGGGATGGATTTTCTATTCCTTGTTATTATCTCCAACGGAAAAATTTATCGCGTGTGTCTAGGAAGATGCTCTTAAATTTTACGTTCAGCTTTTTTTACTTTAAATATACACTATTGAAAAGGTCATATTTTTTATAACAAATCTTACTTATCCTCTTCGAGGACATTCGCAGCTGTGTATACGTTTCGTGCAATATCAATATTTCTCTCAAACATTGTCTTTTTTATTCCATTACAAGCTGTGTGGTCATTTATATCGCAAACATATACGATGTCCAAAAAAATCTCCGATATTCTGCAAACCTTAATGTTATTCTTCAATAAAATCAAATTTTTTTTGATTAATTTTTAAAAGAGTGTCCCTGAAGAGAATAAGATTTCATGTAAGAAAATTATGACCGAGCAAAACAAGAAATTTCAATACAAACACATTTTGCATCACAAATTATACTGAAATTTGAGGACGTCACATATTTACATTGAAAACAAGTTAAACAATTTTAATGTTCATATTTTGTCTTTAATCTCTAAAAACTAAAATATAATAATTAGTTTAAACCATAAAGTTTCTAACATGTTGATAACAAATGTTTATAACCAATATTATCAACATTTCTTCATCCTGTGTTTTAAATTTGTAACTAACATTACTAGAAACATTTGTTATCAGCAAAGTTACGTCCGGTTTACAGAGGCCTTTAAGGCATCGCGTTACAACAAATTAATTAAATAAGAAAATTATTTCAGGAAGGAGATGATTCCGATTCACGCCAGCAAATGTCCCGGCAGTCTTCAGCCAATCAATATTTTTCACAGGTAATAATTATTATTACAATAAATAATAATCATTAATTGTTTAAAATATTTTTGTTAATATTTTAAAAGCGTGCACTTTTAAATCTGAATTACTCACCATCCTTTACCTAAATAAATAACAATAAATTTTATCTGAAATTTATTTTATTTAAGTTTTATTCGATTTCTTTCTTATAGGCTGAAAAGAGAGCGCATCACAATGCATTGGAAAGAAAGCGGCGTGATCACATAAAAGATAGCTTTACTAGTTTAAGAGATTCAGTACCTGCATTAAATGGAGAAAAAGTGGTAAGCTCTTCAAAAGTAAATACCCAATTATATATTTAAATACACCGTACATGAATATGTTATACAGGGTGATTCAGACCACCCATGCCACCTATTTATCTCGAGAACATGTTTTCGCACATAACTATAATAAAAAACTTAATTATCAAAGTGAACCTAAAGAATCCATTGGTGAACTTATTTTTTTCCGGAACCATACCAAACTAGACCTATGTTGCCATTTAAAAAATCAAAGTTACCTCCGGTTCCGGGTTGTTCCGGAAAAAAATAAGTTCACCAATGGATTCTTTAGGTTCCTTTTGGTAATAAAATTTTTTATTTCGGCCATGTACGATAACACTTTCTCGAGATAAATGGGTGGCACAGGTGGTCTGAATCACCCTGTATAATTACTCGGAATATTTTTAATAACATTGGTTTTGTAGGCCAGCCGAGCTCAAATTTTGAAGAAAGCTGCTGAATACATCCAGTTCATGAGACGGAAAAATAATTCGCACCAGCAGGACATTGAAGACCTAAAACGACAGAATAGTCTTTTGGAAGCACAAAGTTAGTATAATCCTTCTACTTAAATTTCTTGCTTTGCTAATATTTTATTTAGTTCGAACTTTGGAGAAAGCCAAGTCAACGGGAGCTTATGGAATTGAGTCTAGTGATGGTAAAGACAATTATAATGAAACTGAATCTGATATGTCAGATCCTGAAGAAACTGTAAATCAAAGAAGAATAAAAAAGATGAAAGTTGCTTCATCTTACCACTAATAGAGACAAATAACTTGTTGTTTGAGAAACGAAAATCAAATTTGTTTACAGGATACGTTTTTATATTTGTAACCATTCAAATAAGTTTTACATATTAACATATTTTACAACTAGATGCAGACCCTCAATTCAGTAATTTTATTTAAGAATATTATAACAATAATTTAATCGTAAGTGTTTTAAATTTATTAGATCAAGCATAAAATGTAAATATTTTTATTTTTGTTATTTATCCAAACTTAGTTTTAAGAATAAATTTTGTTTAAAAAAGTCCCATTTATTTAATATACCAAAAACAAAAAAAATGTATAAGATTTAGTTTTCCGACTTAAATCTACTAAAAATAACTACTAGAAAACATAATTAGAATATAAAAGCATTTTCGAAGTAAGCAAAATGATACACTTCCGGTTTCTTTTTAATTCAAAATTTTAGGAAGTTCTAATAATAAAATTCAAAAATCTTGTGCCATTGAATTTAGACAAGCGTCTGGCACTTCATCAAGTGAAAATTGATGTAAGCAACCAATGTTGCATTTGGATTTATCCCCAAATTATTTCAATACAAATTATAAAATTAATTTGAGATAAATTTGTTTCTACAAACATATATCAATCTTGTACCTGGTAAATTTTTGGAAACCCTATACTTCCTAAAAAATATAATATTTTTTTAAATTATTCAATTAAATAAGAAACAATTAATATGTGATATATCTATCTAAAATTAATTAATTAATATTAAAATAAAAAACCCACATAATAATAATAAATAATGGCCACATTGGTTGACGAAAACATTCTGGTTCATTAAATATGTTTAAAATAGAGTGAGTTTTTTATTTTAATATTAAATATTAATTAAAATAAGAAACATGTTTATCTTAAACAATTTTTTGAATAATAAAAAATTTAAATGCAACATTGGTTGCCTACATCAATTTTACACTTGATGAAAGGCCAGACGCTTGTGGAATTAAGGCACTCCCGTTCTTCTAATCAGTCAAAGTTCTATGATATAACCTTATCTTTTTGAAAACCTAAAAACAAAGGTATTGTTAAAAAATTTTGAAATTCTTTTTAAATACATGAATAAATTAATAAAAGGTAGTTTAAAATTATAAGGATGTGATTTAAATTAAAAGACAGCTGTAATAATTAAAGAAAAATGGAGAAGTTGCAAGAAAATATAAGAAATTTGCTGAGTTCCGAGAAATCTGATATAAATGAGGAATGCATAAAAGATGTTTATTATTATTTCACCATAATTAACTCATTAGAATTAAGCCAGTATGTATTTAACAAGTTCATCGAGGATATCAATCAACTGTGCAGTAAGAATATTTTAAATAATAATTTAATTTTAATAAGCCTAATAGCTAATGACGATAAAAAGGTTTTAAACAAGTTTATAAAACATGAAATTGATACACCTTTTAATTTAACCAACAGTACGAGTCTTTTTAATACTTGTTACAACAAAAAAACGCATTGGTTCGAAATTGTTTTAAATAATTGCGATACGTCATCTTTTAATCATTCAATTAATGATATTATTAAAGTATTAAAATTAATTAAGTACACAAATGTTGAAACAATTGAATTGAAAGAAATTAACACAATTTTACAAGGATTAAAAGTTGAATATGAGGATGATGTATTAAATTTTTACATACATGAAATAAAATATGCTTTAAATATAATAGAATTTATAAAAAGTAATGGCGATTGTGGTTTATGTGATACCAAGATATTTAATTACGTTATTAATAATAGTTTATTAAAAGTTTTTACTGAATTGATTTTATTGAGGGATGATAGTAAATGGAATGGAATTATTGAAAAACTTAAAGGCGATGAAAAAAGGAAAAGTTTACTTGAATACAATTTGGAATTTGACAGTAATACATCGGAAGTAAATACATTTATAACCTTTACCATACTTTCTACAATTATTACGATTATAAAAAACCACTCGTATGATTTTAACGTTAATTTAAAAGTAACTGAAATCACTGAGAAAATAAGCAATTTAGATAACGATTCCCAAATTCAATTAATGGAAGATATTTTTACCTTAAATTTTTTACAATATCAACATTTTGATGTTCTCAAAGATGCATTTGTCTGCCATGAAAACGATGTACGATTTATCTTGCACGTTTTAAAATCTTCTTTCGATTTAATTTATTCGAAAAATATTTATGAACTTAATAATAAAGATGAATTCTCAACGAGGCTTAAAACATTGCACAAACATTTCACTGAGGCTTCATGGAGGTTCGAGATGATTACAGAATTATATGAAAATAAAAAACAAAACGTTGTGAAATATATGTTAGCAAGTCCTGAAACGCTTTTACACATGTGTTTGAAAAAAGGACGACTCGATAAAAGCCACGAAGTTATTCAGGTGAGTTTTATAATTTTAAAATTTCTAATTCTAATTGTTTTTGTGCATGTTTTTCATAAGGAGTGGGTTTATAGATGATTTTTTCATTTTTTTCATTGTGTAGGACACCAAGTGGGTTGTTTATGAAGTAAGATTTTGCTTCGTTTATTACTTTTCTTGGTTTGCAAAATCTGCAACGAAAACAACAGCAACACCAACCTAAAAAAAATGGTTTTTAAATAATTAAAGTTGATATATTAATTTAATACCTCTAAAACACCAACTGGGGATTGCGATGATCAAATAAATACAAAACCATATTAGAATCACACGAAAGAGTCTTGCAAAAAAGGTTTTAGCGTTACCATAAGTTTTTATAGTCCTCATATCTTGCATGAAACATTCAACAGCTCCTAAACCTAAAATGGTTTTATTATAATTTTAATACAAATTTTAATTTTTTACCAAATCCCAACATTTCTTCTTTAGTACAATTTTTAGGTTTTTTAAACCGAAATATATTTTTAACAGCATCTTTTGGTTTTTCTTCTTGTGGAACAGTCACATATTTTAGCGTCTTATTAGATTTTTTATCTTTTTCTACTTCTACTAAATAATCTTTTTTTAATGCATTGTAATCGTAGTTTGCATCACTTTTAGTTGCCTCTGAATCTTGTCTTTTTTTCTTCGTTTCATTTATCCTGTGTTCAATCAAAGATTTCATCATTTCATTTGAATAATACATTATTTTACTTTCCTGTAATTAATAATTAATAAAATTTTAATAAAATAATAGTTACTTACAAAATTGTTCTTTTTGTTATTTAAAAATCCGGCGTATGCCGCATATTCGATGTCCTCAAAAGGTTTTTCAGTGAATTTCTTGTAGTTACTCATGTTAACAATATTCGTAAAATTTAAATCCATATTTCTGTTTTTCCTAGCCGCAAACTGATGAATGCGATAATATTTTTCCCAATCTCTTTTTACTTTTTCATACTTTTTTATCTCGGCTTCTTTAATCATTTCTTCATCACCTATTATGTCTTCATATCCATCATCGAATGAATCAGAAATTACAAAGGTTTCGCTATCATTTAGAAGTATATGATATTCAGGTGGCCAAAGTTGCTGAGATTCATGACAAAATAATAAAAGTATTAGCAATAGTTTTACTTTAATCATTTTTTCAATCAGGTTTTTATTATCAATTGTCATTGTGACATCATTTAAATTTTCATCATAATAAACGGTAAAGTGAAGAAGTGGAGCCATGGTCTCCAAAACTTTTTATGCAGTTTTACTAGGGACTGTATGTGTAATAAAATGTAAAAAAAATTGAGCCCTTACATTTTTTTGTTTTCGATTAAAACAATAAAATCTGAATAAGTGGCTGATTTTTTTCATTCTTTTTTAAATTTTTTGACTCCTAGTCTGATTTTGAAAAAAAAAATTTATCCACTTTTACTAAGGACTGTATGTGTAATAAAATATAAAAAATTCAGCCCTTGATTTTTTTTGTTTTCATTAAAAAAAATTAAATGTGAAAAAGTGACTAATTTTTTTCATTCTTTTTTAATTTTTTTGACTCCTGGTCTGATTTTGAAAAAACTTTTTATGCAGTTTTCATAAGGACTGTATGTGTAACAAAATATAAAAAAATTGAGCTCCTACATTTTTTTGTTTTTGATTAAAAACATAAAATCTGAATAAGTGACTGATTTTTTTCTTTTTTTTTAAATTTTTTGATTACTGGTCTGATTTTGATAAAACTTTTTTTGTAGTTTTACTAGGAACTGTAAAATTGAGCCCTTATATTTTTATGTTTTCGATTAAAAAAATAATACCTGAATAAGTAACTGATTTTTTTCATTCTTTCTTAAATTTTTTGACTCCTGGCCAGATTTTGAAAAAACTTTTTTTGCAGTTTTAATAAGGACTATATGTGTAATAAAATATAAAAAAATTGAGCCCTTACATTTTTTGTGTTCGATTAAAAAAATATAACCTGAATAAGTGACTGTTTTTTTTCATTCTTTTTTAATTTTTTTGACTCCCAGTCTTTTTATGCAGTTTTACTAAGTACTGTATGTGTAACAAAATATAAAAAAATTGAGCTCCTACATTTTTTTGTTTTTGATTAAAAAAATAAAACCTGAATAAGTAACTGATTGTTTTCATTCTTTCTTAAATTTTTTGACTCCTGGCCGGATTTTGAAAAAACTTTTTTTGCAGTTTTAATAAGGACTGTGTAATAAAGGATATGTGTAATAAAATATAAAAAAATTGAGCCCTCTTTATCTTAATTTTTTAACTCCTGGCCTGATTTTGAATAAACTTTTTATGCAGGACTGTACATATTATGTGTAATAAAATATAAAGAAATTAAGCCTTTACATTTTTTGTTTTCGAATAAAAGAATATGAATGCAAAAATGAATGTCAAATTTTCAGTTCAAACTCCACAAAGGCCTTTTTTCGGCCAATTCCTGAAAATTTTGCATTAAAAAAGTCCTGAAAGCTGTGAGTTTTTATTGTGTTTTCGGAGAATTGGCTATTAAACTCACGGCTACAGCATGTTTTTAATAAACGGTACTGTTTTGCAAATTGAAAACCAAAGAAGTTTCATAGTTTTTATATTAAAAAAGCCAAAACCATGTTATACCCATCCAGGGATACCCAAATTTGATTTTCAGAAAATGCAATTAATCAGTTTATATTATATATTTTCCTTTGGAATTACCTAAAAATGATCATATTAATTAATAGTTTTTCAAAAAACGGTAATAAATAACTTCATCATTTTTTAAACAATTTTTGAATTTCACTGCACATTAAATATCTACATTTATCGACATTTTAATGGAATGTTTAACTTATTTCTGTTTTAAATATTTTAAATTTTATCGCAAATTTTTTAAGAACCTACAAAGATTTCAATTTTGTAGGTTCTTAAAAAAACTATCATCAGAATTTTAGATTTACTGACTACCCACTTAAACAAAATAAGTATGTAAATTGAGCCCAATTTTCTTATTTTTCAGATTTTTAATCTACAAAATAACCCAATAACAGAAGAAATAATACTAACTGAAAAATTACAAGAAGTTCGTTCTTCACTCTCACAAACATTCAAAATAAAAGAATACCAAAAAGAGCTACCTCAATTAATTACGAATATAACTAATAAATCACCCACGAAGGTCCTAGGAGATTTTTTTGGGACATTTAAAATAAAAGACATTGCAGAACAAGGCGTTTTTGATTGCCTTTTTGATTTAGCCTTAACATATCAAGGATCCCACGAAAATGTACAGAAAATTATATCAGTGTGTGATACGTATTACAATGGTGGTAATGATTTTTATGAAAAGATAAAAGATATTTTTAATGAAATCGGTGGAGAGTCAAACATATCAATAAGTGAAATTTTAAATAATCCACATTATCAATTGAATTTAGAGAAAAATAAAACCATTAATGAATACTACACAAATTTAGAAGGAAAGTTTGATTTATTTTTTCGCCAATTAAAACATGAAGGCAATAAAAAGTCGATTAATCAAACTTTTATGAAAATTAATGAGTTAGCAAGACCACAAAGTAACGGCGTAAAATATTTCATGCGTTTATTTAATTACCTGCGAATATTTATTAATATATTTTATATAGAGCAAAATAATACAGATTTACTTCCTGAATTTAATTGCTATTTTGATGTTTTAAATTGCAATTACGTTGATGTTTTTGGAAAATTAATTTATGAGAAAAATATTGATCCGCAAGATATTGAAAACTCGTTGGGTAAACTTAAAATTGATATCCTTTATTATACGACTTATTATTCTTTTCCACTTGTACGCATTGGTAATAAATGTGAGGATCTTTCATATGCTTTAAAACCACCTACAGAAATGGCTTTTTCTTACATACAAAAACGCCATTGGATGTTAGCTTATTTATTGATGGAAATGTATCACAACAAAGATCTTAATGATGATCGTACTAAATACTTCAAGAATTACACTAATTTACAAGAAGTTCAAAATTTACGTCTACTCTACGATGATAACATAATAATAACGAGTTTAAATAAAAATTATTTAGAAAAATTCATAAATTATTTAGATGAAAAAATATTCGATGAGTCACAATGTGATAGTTTTGAAGCAGCCGAAGAGATATTCGAAAATGATTTTAAATGCAATTGGAAACAATTATTGGATATCGCTGAGAGTATTCCTCATTGTCTTATTAAGGAAAATGAGAAGTTTTATAAACGAAGGGATCAAATTTTAATTAACTTAGCCATGGATTGTTTTGAAGAAGATAGTTTTAAGTACATCCAATTTATTAGAAACGTTGATTTGAGGCTTAGTATTATATTGGATAATTTAAAAAAATGGCCTTCCAAATTTTGTATTAATATTTTAAGCAACGAGGTTACTAAAGTTGAAATTAATGAGGAGTCAAGGGTTATCCTGGAAAATTGGTTGATGAAAGTAACGTTCTGTCATAATGTAAGTGGAATTCTTAATATTTACTAAATTAATAATTTAAATATTTTAAGGTAATGGATCTTTTTGATACGAAAAATTGGTTCGATTTTAATTTATTGTGCAGTTCAATGAAATTGTATGTAATTACTGAATTTTTAAAACTTTCCAAGGTAAGTTAAACTTTTGTTTAATTAATTTTATTAGTTTTTAGAGGATTATGGTTAAAATATTTTACGATTTTTTAGGTTAATTATCTTCTAGAATACCTAAAGACTTATTCGGCTTATGAAATTTTTGAAAGTTGCGTAACTTATGATGACATAAAATCAATGTTGTATACACCTGATGCTTTATCAAAGATTAAAGAAGTGTTTAATATACTTTCAAAAGAAACCTCAATTAAAATTTGCTTTGATTTGCTTAAAACTGAACGAAATGTTAAAATATTAAAATTGATAACGAACTATTTATATGATGATTTAAATCAAAGAACTGATGATTTAAAATTGATTCAAATAACTTTAAATATTTTGGATAATTTTAATTCGAACGAGCAAGAACAGTTTTTACCGCTTATATCATCACCTTTGGATATAATTGAGATGTTGATTATGAATACGAAGCTAGATAAATTAGGGCAAGTTTTAGCCAATATAACTCCAATTTTAAACTACTACGATTGTAAAGTTATTAATGAGGTTGTTGTCGATAAGTTATTAAGAAAATACGCAGAAAAAAGCTTGGAATTTAGAGTTGTGTTAGAACCACACCCAAAATTTTTAAAAACAGCAGAGAATAAATTATTAGAATCTTTAGATTCACTGTATGGGCCGGAAAAACGAGAATTTATTATACCTGAAAATATTCCAGATAAAACTGAATGGGTTCCTAATAATGAAGTAAGTATTGTTATTTTATAATTTTGGAATTACTTCAGAAATGCTTTATTTTAGGTAATTGAATGTATGTGTTGTCAAATTACTGCATTTTCGATGTTTAATAGAAGGCATCATTGTCGAAGATGTGGAAGAGTTGTGTGTTTTAACTGCTCCACAAGGAGAATGATTGTATGTATTTTTTTTCGTTTTTCTAGCGCCCCCCTAAAAAAAGTTATTCGCTCCGGAAGACGGAAATTGGTGTCTCTGAATAAGTTTTTTTATTAAGTTTCGGATTCGTTTCAAATTTCAGTATGTCGTGTAGAACCAAAAACAGAAAATTTTGAGGCCTATTTGTACACATCGATCTTTTAAAACGGCCGAGTTATCGCGAAAATACGTTTTTAAACGTCAAATCAGCGCGAGTTCGGTTTTTTTCACGATACCGGGTATATTTTTGAACCGAATTTTAAAAACTCGGTTTCGAATTAAAGGGGAATTTTTGTTTTATAATTTATAATCGTATCGGATTGGATTTTTTTAGCAACGGGAAGGCTTTCAAGAACGCTCCCGAAAAAGTTTTTTTCAAGCATCTGCTTTGAAAAATCGTAGTTCCGTTGGGTTCAAAATCGTAACGACCAAATCGGGTCCCCTATTTTTCCCACATCCTTATTTACAAGATCCAAAAGTTCCGACCCTCCTAGGTGAAACCGGTGGCGAGAGCGAATTTTTCTTTGAAAACGTCAAAATGTCGCGTTTTTTTAGTGAAAAAACGAAAAAAGTTATAAAGATTAATGTGAGACTCTGGCCGGAGGAAAAAAATCGCGAATGCCATTTTCGTAAAGAAGAAATACGTGAATTGGGGTTAGGCAGATTACTTTTTCGAAAATTTTGTATGGATCTTATATTCTGACGGTTTAAAATTGGGGTACGATTTTGGACATTTTTTAACGAAATTCAAAAAATCGTACGTACCAAACGACGCGATCGATTTTAACGAAACGCAACTTATATTGTGGCTAAAAGTACCCTTAACACTCAGAAAAATAATCGATTTTATCCCTATCATCCAGTGGCGTCGCGATTTTTTTTTCTCAAAGTGTAGAAAAATAACGGAAAAAACGCCTCGTAGAACAATTTGATAGAGGTAATAAGGCCGAAACGAATCCAAAAATTAAAAATCTCTACACGTGACCTTTAAAAGGGTTCTTTAAACGAGGTCGGTTTAAAGTTTTGAAATCCCTATCTTTTCATATCACCTCACACCGACCTATTTAAGTCAAAATTGTGTTTTTTCAACCCCCAGCGACCAAAATAATCGCTGTCGTCGAAATAAAATATGCGTTGAATGAGATTTTCAAGTACCACGACGAGACGCGTTGTTGACTTTTTTCAATTTTGAAAAAAAAAACTCAAAATTTTAAGCGCGCAAAAAACTTGTGATTTTTTAACGAATTATGGCTTATCTTAAAGGTATTTGCGTAGGCTTTAACACAAAAAAAAGTTCGTTTTGATATCTTTATTCATTCCGAAGTTATGACCGGATAATTGTTAAAAATTCGAAAATATTAGGTACTTTTTGACGATTAAATTTTTGATTTATCGGAAAATAATTAATTTTGACCGAACCACTTGGACGATTATGGCTTAAAATGTTCAGAATTCTTTCCTTCATCGATGAACGCAAAACCGGTCTATGTGGTGTTAAAAATGCGCCCTAGAGGGACGTATTTCAACTCGAAATTTACAGAAACTTTGTAAATTTTTGTCGAAAAAACTAATCGGTGGATTTTCTTCAAACGGGATTTAAAACTCGCCTATTTTGGGTCTTTATCTTTGGTAAAAATTTTAGCTTGCTATTGTGAATAATTCTTGAGAAAATTAAGAAAAATGCAAATCTGGAAAAAAAAATTACGTAAAAAATTATTTTCGAATTTTTGCAAAAAAAATTAAAATTGAGCGTCCACTTAAGTGGCCTTTAAAAAGTAGTTTTAATTAAAAAAGCAAAAGCAAAAACAATTTTCAAATTCATAATTTGCGCTGTACTAGTTCAAAAGTCTAATTTTAGAATTTGTTTAATTTAGGTACCAACATATGGAAATATTTTAGTACGTGTGTGTATAGATTGCTATGATCAAACTCATTCCGATGGTAGTTCTTCATTTAATGATACCCTATCAATTAAATCGATCATGTATGATTTCTGGGTTCTAACCGATGATCCAAAAAATAATGAAATTATTAGACAAGAATTTTCTTACGAACACGCCCCCAGTGTCTCATTATGTTTATCAATTATGAAACATCATTCAAAAAATTTGCAATACACCAGGTGAGTTTAGTATAATTTATTTAAAATTATCTAATATAAGTTTATATTTTAGATTTCTGTTGGATCAATGTGATAAAATGTTTGAACTTTTACAACCCGTATCACCGAATTGTCCTCAAGAAATCGATTATCCTCTAGTTATTAAAATGTTACGGTAACAACTTTAATAAAATCAATCTATTAGCAAGTTTTAACCTCTCCAAATTTTAGATCACTTGCAATTGCAGCTAAAATGTTTTCTACTGAATGCAATTTACCACTAGGCACTTCTGAAGCTGATCGCCTGCTTTCGCAAGTTGATTTATTATCACTTTTAGTAGAAAAAGGGTGCTTAAATTTAATACCTATACCCGCACAATGTGGAGCACCTTATGTAGATACAGCAGTCTTAAGAAAACTAAGAGATACTTTACTTGAAACGGAACAGTGGAATTTTGCTTTAGAAGTCTCAACTAAAGCTGGACTTGATAACTCAGGTAAATTTAATACGTTAAAGTTAGTTTTACAAACAATTTATAAACTTAATTTTCTATATTTATAATAAAGAAACAATTTAAAGTAATCAAATTTGTATAGGTGTGTTTGCTGCGTGGGGTAAAAGTTGTCTAAAAGCAGGCTGTTTGGAGTTTGCAAGAGAAAAGTTTCAGCGTTGTTTGGATAAAAGTGGATATTACGAATACATTGATTACTCCCAGATGACTGATTTAGATGAAAGCTATGAACCATTCCAAAGAAAACGTTACACTTCCAAAGTGTCTGTTTCATCAGATTCTAAACCAAATAAAAACCCGCAATTACTCAATCAAATCATACAAATATTAGAAAAACAGGATATGAAAGCAAATTATAAATCAATTAAAATGAACCCCAATACAGACACTGCTTTATTTATTAAATCGAAGTTACAGAATTTAAAATCAATAGCTGCTGGTAATTATGGTGATCCAAATGAAAATGCAACTGGTTTAAATCCTCTAATAAAAAATGAATGTGTGTATTATTTGGATAAATATGGAAACCACCTTAGTTTACTACGGTTTTATTTAAGACATAACTGCATTGGAGAAAGCTTGATGTATATTATTGAAAACCAAGTTCCTGCCGATGTTTTTATTGAAATTTACATGATTTGTCTTAAAGACGGAACAATTAATTTATTGCAAGAAGAAATGTCAATCATTGATTCCACTCTTGATACTTGGAAAGTAAGTTATTTATAAATTCAGTTATTTAAAAATGTATCTGTTTGTGAAATATTTTTAGGATTATTTGATGTATATTTGTCGACATTTGGAAAAACAATCGCTACTAAACTCCTTGTATCAATTGCAACTATACATGGGTGATTATGTTAGAGCTGCAATGACTTGTATTAGATTTTATAAAAATAATGCTACATCTTATGGTGAATTATTAACGAATTTGCTTTTCCTGGGAGATGCTGAAAATCATTTTAATCAAGAACTTGAACAGCAGCAGTGGGTTGATGTTAATCCAGGTAAAATCAAAATTATTAATGCTTAGAATAATCCAGAATTAAACGAACAAAAAAAATACCAAACAATTTTAAAATCACAACAAATTTTTATAACCCCTTAGATTTTACAAAAAAAATATTGATTATTCTAAATAATTTTTAAATTTATTACCACAATACTTAAAATTTGAATTTTCTATTAAATAAAATTTTACGAGACTTTAAAATTGCTACATTTTTTTTAATAGCGTTTAGATTTTGCTAAAAATTATTGAGTATTATTCATAATAGTTTAAATTTAAGAGCATTAATTTTTAAGCAACCAAATTTACACGTGAATGCTCTTATATCCATTTATATTTATAAAATTTCTTAAAATAAAACAGTGGCGCGTTTTAAACTTTGAATTTTTATATTTTATGCAACTTGAAAATAGATAAATATGTTATTTTTATTCATTTTTATTAAAAACCAAAAGTTAAGTGGAAAATTATAAAGGTCTCCATTTTTGCTTGGATTAAATGAGCAAAAAAATACCAAACGGTTTTAAAATCGCTGTATTTTTTTATTAGCGCTTAGATTTTTCAAAATAATATTGATTATTCCCATATATTTAGATTTAATCCCACAATTTTTTGGACTATCTAATTGTTTTCTTTTTTAGTAGCATCTGAAAATCCAGATACTTTTGAAGAAAAATCACTAACAAATTCATCTTTAGTCATGAGATTAAAACCAAATCACATAATTAAAAATATAAGTGTAATAAAACACCAAGTTGAAATTACTAAATTTCTTGCTGGAAACGAAACGCATGATAAATACATTTTATGTGTGCTACCATTCCTAACATCAACTGAAGGTAAGATCAAAAATTTTTGAGTTTTGTTATTAATATTAGTTTTCACTAGAATACGTTATTAAGACTGAATTGCCAACATTGTTCGATTCACAAGATGAAAAAGTAAAATTAGCAGCTTTAATAATAATTTGCAATGTTGAAAATGGTTTTCCAGTTTCTTTAAGGTAAATAAAATTAGTTGAATTTGAAAACACACAAACCGTATTAAATCTTTTTTTAGGATTATTAAAGACTATCAATTAAAAGCTCCTAAAGTCTTCAGTCAAGTGGGTCGCTACCTTGCTCTTCAAGATAGAATAATCGATATAAAACTATTAATAAATTGCATTCGTAAAATCGATGAAAATGACAAAAGCAACATGGATCTCAGCGACGAAGTCCTGGTTTTAGCTGTTAGAACATTAAGCTCTAAAGATACACCAACACTCGAGCTAGATTTATTAATACGATTTATTATAGATAAAAGTTTAAAGGTAAGTTAACTTTAGTGTTTTTAAATTGATCGTTTATTAATATATTGTTCATAGGTTTCAATGTACATTGAAACGAAGCAATTAAAAAGTGCTTACATCTTAGCTGCAAAGCAAAAACGTTTCGGGGATGTAAGAAGAATTTTAAGAGAAGCAGAGATGTTAAATAAGCCTGATATCAAAAAATTGTGTCAAAGATTTCTACAATCTCAAGGTCATTAAATAATAAAACAATTTTACTATCTGTGATGCAACAAAAAACAAAGTTATTATAATTATTATAGTTTATAGATGTTTGATATCATAAATGAGGCTGTGAATATTTTAAGTATAAATACAAAATTATTAGTAAGTATATCTATTCTAAAAATTTATTGTATTGTATTGTATTCTATTTTATTTTTTTAATTTGACTGTATGTTAATCGTTAAGAAATTACAAATACAACTTAATTGATATTAAAATGTTTTTATTGAAATGTATCCAACAATTTTAACTGCATCACAATTTGGAATTGGTACCCAAATTTTTATACAGGGGGTCCGGAAATTAAGCGGCAAAACTTTGGGAGGCGATTCTACAACTAATTTTAAGAAAAAAACTTCGTATAAACATATGTCCAGTTTCGCTTCCTAAGGGAGCTACAGCCCTTGAAATATTGTGTCAAAAAGTAGATTATTCGTCATTTATTTGAGAACAGATTCTAGTAGACATTTGAAATTTGGTGTGAATCATAATACACTGAAGATATAACTTTATGATTATTTTCATATTTTTTGAACCCTCCAAAAGGACAGTTTTAAGAAGGGTTAAGCTTAGAATTAACGTTAACTTCTTTATGGTTAATGTAACTCTACATATATTTGTTTTTATAATAATATTCCTTATCTAATTTTGAATAAAAAAGGTACTCTTATGCCAATTTGATAGAATGCACCCTTTTTAATAAAAAATACACCTAAACATTCACATGCAGAATTCTAATCATATTTTAACATACAATAATTTTGCCATTTTTATTCTACAATACTCGACTTTAATTATTAGTTACTTAATAAAATGTAGGCTATTTTATTAGTTTCAAGAGATTCTCTAAAATCTAGGGTTAATCACCCTTTGTACTGACAATATTTAAAGGGGTATAGCTTCCTTAGGAGGCGAAATCGGACATATGTTTATAGGAAGTTTTTTTCATAAAATTAGTTGTAGAATCGGCTTCCAAAATTTTGCCGCTTAACTTCTGGACACCCTGTATACATAATTAGGAATCACCCTGTATATAAACAAATTTCTGTAGTTAGGCAACTTAAGAAACATAAGTACATGCTAATTTGGTTTCATTTCATAAAATTATTCATACTTAGCGCCATCTCTTTATGACCTTATGAAATATAAGGAAGTTTAAATTTTGACAGGTGTTGTCAAAATTATGTGTCAGATTTCTAATATTTGTTCCTATGTAAATAAACCTGATTCAGTAAAATCGTAATGATTAAAGTAAAGATGTAAAAGTAGTGAGGTAAAATATGAGGTCAAGAAGTTTATTACTAAGGAAAAAGTTGAGACAAGCCTAAAAATATTTTTTTGATATGAAAACATTACCACTGTAACTGAAGATGTATTTTCCCATTGGTTGGCCCAAAATTTTAAAACTCCCAGATTTGGGGGGTTCTCATATTAAGCAGGTGACCAGTAATAGGGATAGAATATTATTTGCAATATTAACGGATGATACTCTAGCAATTTGGTTTTCCAAGGTAAATGTAGGAAGAAAAATTTGCATAGAAATTTAATTAAACCTAATTTTGTAGCCATGTGTTCCCATAGTCTTTCACCGAAGGTCGATGGACTCCTTACAAAGTTTGGGAAAGAATATTTTAGTGGAATGGAAGCCCGACTCAAGCAAATTAGTTATTGTCGTAAGTCTTATTACTGTTAATCTAATTATTTTAACCGCAACACATATTAGGGTCAAATAGTTTTTTAAATTTATTTTTCCTACTTTAGAAACGAATTAAATTTAAATAATTTGAAATAATTATAGGTGTTGCTTGATTCATTATTATAGCATGTTATTATGCAAAGAATAAATACATATTAAAAATATATCTGTATTTTAATTTTTGTATATGTTTATTAAATACGCATGTCTGATTTTTGTTGGAAAAATTCCAATTTATTTATTCCAGTTTGATTTTATGATCTGATTCACAAAACTGTGCCGTTCTAACCCATCAGTTAAAATTACTTCTATATTTTTAGTTGAATGTTCCCAATTGTAGGTGGCGCTGTTTTGACGGAAGCAGCTGATCAAAATGAGTATTGTAAGGTGTGTCCATTTTACAAACAGGATTATCTTAACCCATTGAGACGGTATTTTTTATAATGTGCTTGGATCAAAATGCAGTATTTACTTTTCATTGGATAAGAATGAATAAAAATATATTTCAAAATTTATTACCGAAAATTCGAAAATATACAAAAAAATATTTTTGAAATAAAATTGTTGAAATGTTAGACCATATTAAACCCAAAATTTACCAAATGAAAAACAACCAAAAATTAAATAAGTTATCACGTCTGAGACTCGTTATTTCTACGTTTGGCAAAGTTACATACCACGAGTCTGGCTCGCTATTCTGTCCCAATGGGTTTATAAGTGGAACTGAGAGAAAAGTCCTGTTTGCAGAACGGACACACTTTACCTACTTTAATTGAAACTTACACATAAGTCAATTATTTAAGGATTTTAATAATCAAACAATTAATATTCGGTTTTTATCAGCTCTTTTTGTTTGATCTGTACTCATTTCACAAGTTCGAAAAAATCCATGAGAGGGCTATGAGTGTATGAGTATAGGGACATAAAAAATATTGTGTATGGAAATAGAATAAGATGATTTTTTTTTAATTTTTGGCACAAACCACATATTTTTTGTAGGTACATCACAAATAATAAATTTTTAGTAATACGAACAACACTTTTTGAGTACTTGACGTTTAAAATTTTAATATTTTTTTTCAGACGACAGAAGGTCATTTATTATTTTATACACTAAATGTCATCACGGATCAGAAAGGTCTTTATATCCAGACGGATTCACCGCATGCAAATTTGCGGCGAGACAGTGCAGAGCTTTTTATAAAAGAAATCATTCCTCCACTGCAACTATCCAAGGTATTTATGATTTAAATTGATAAAATTTCATGGATTTACTGTTGATATTTTTGTAGGCCGAAGAAGTGATGGTTTGGGATGGAATTATTACAAGTATTGTTTGTATAACTATGACTGAAATTATGGTGGCAACGTCCAAAGCAAATGTTTTAAGATATAGATGGGATGGTGTTCAAAATAGAGATTATAATTTAGATTTACGTAGAATTCCTTTTTGTATCAATCAACAAGTATCTAAAGGTACATTTTTTGCCTAAAATTTTATTAATAATCAATAAAAAATTAACTTGACTAAAGCGTGCCACTCACGTAATATTTTGTTTATTTAATTTGTTTGCGCCAGAATGTTTTTAATACATATAGCGACCACACACTAAATGATTTAAGAAAATATAAGTATGATCAAAATTTTAATTAAACACACGGTGTTAGTTGTGTACATGTTTGTCTACCTTTATTTTATTTGTACAAATAAAATTTGAAATCTCAAACGTGCCAATACTCATTGAATGTCATGAAAAATGTTCGAAAAGAACATAAAACTCGCTTGTGCTACTACAATAGTAGCAAATATCACAACTGATAAAACGAAAGAAAATAAATAACGAATAATTTTATGCCAGAAATTCAACGAAATATCAAACAAATTTAATATTAAAAATCCTGCTTAGGTTTATTAAAGAAAGCATGAATGTCGAACATATCAAAAGGTGTGTTTCGTAACAAATTGATTCACAAACATATAAGCGAAAACAAATTAAACATTGAAAATGGTGTGCTAAAATAAAGTTACATTTTAATGAATTTGCCTAAATTCGAGTTAAATTTTTGGCTATTTTTTGTATTATTGTTCTATTTTTATTTACAAATGGGTACAATCATTATTTTTACTGATTATAGCCGTGCCAATTGTGGAAGAAAATACTTATATCATCGATATCGAATACTCGCCTTTGGTAGGGGGGTTTGCAGTTGTTTTTAATGATGGTCGGGCAGCTTTTTTAACTGCGTCATCATTAAAATTTGATCCTAATGTAAGTACAAAGTTCTATAAAAATAAAGAACCCAATTAAGCATAATTATAAATTTTGAACTCATTTTTTAAAAAACTCTTGAATTATTACCCAATTCTAAATAAAATTATAATAAATTTAAATTTTTATTTCAGCAAGTGCAGGGAATATGGGCGCAAGAAATTGAAGATGCTACTTGTGCAAGTGTTAACCATAAATATAGATTAATTTCTTTTGGACGAACAAAGTAAGCATTAAACACTATTTTGTTTTTTCTTTTCTAAAAATTATTTATTTAAATAACAAAATATCCAATGAATTTTATTATTATTATTTTAACACTAGTGTAGCTTATTTAAAACCAGTTAGAGTCTTCTTGAATTCATTCGTTCCGAAGTTATAGACCGAATTTCAGTTTTATATTATAACAATTTTAGTCAGAAAATTTTATAAAAAATCAATATCTGAAAAACTATTCAACCGATCACTGTATTTTTAATAAAACACAAAGCGATTTTCAAATTTAATTTGAAAATGCTAAAAAACTAGTTTTTTTTACTATTTTAATTACTCAATATCTCTTTAAATTTTTTATTTAAATACCTACTTGCTTAACGACATTTTTTTAAATTTAATTCGCGATTTTAGAATTCCACTCGCCTTCTGGTGGCAAAAGCATGAACTAGTAATTCGGTAAATAATTTACTAAAGTATTTAGGTATTAGTAAATCTTGTAGGGGCATTATTTAAGCTTTAAATAATAAATCTATTTGTGTTTTGTTGAATATGTAGTTATTGCGTTTTAAACACAATTTTTGACACTGATAAATACAGAAGATCCTCCACTCTATAGGGTATTTAAAATTCCTAGTAACCAAAAATTTCATCTCGATTTTTTTTTAGTTCTGAGTCAGTAGTGTATCATATTGATGAGACTACAGGAGGTCTCACAGTATCTCATAGGTGTGTTCTAAGCAGCAAAGATTATCCCGGTTGTCCTGGTCCAGTGGAAGATCTTTGTTGGACACCCGATGGTTGTGCAATTGTGGCCTCTTGGAAAAATGGTGGGATTGCTATGTGGTCAACGTTCGGAGCTTTACTAATGTGTTCTTTGGGTTGGGACTATGGCCTTCATGTCGATTTGCAAAAAAACAATCCTCTGCAAATTGTTTCAATGGTAAAAAATTTACTTAATTATTAATAAAGACATATAAGAATTAATTAACACCCATAGTTGCATAAATTCAGAAAAAATACCTTGTTTGAGTTTATGTATAATATTATTTTTTTAAGGAATGGGGAACTGAAGGTTATCAATTATGGATGGTCCGAAAACAATACAATAAAAATTGTGATATAAATGGTAAAGACAACAATTCTAATAATGAAGATTATAATAATACTGAAAGTTCTTGTGATAATAACTTTACTACTACTTTATTACAACTCGATTTTGTTAAAAGTGCTTTAACTATCAATCCTTGCATGGTAATTATATTTAACACTCCACAAATTACAAATTCTTACTATATTCTTGTAGAGCCAACAAAGTAATTTGTATTTACAAGGAGAGGATAAACTGTACATTAATTCAGCTGATACATTAATTAAAATTTTTTCCGACCGGACGTTGAAAGAGGATAATATTTTTGGAGACTCCAACTCCATGTTATCAACTAATTCTTTAGCTGAAGGTCGACAGTGGTTTGTCTTACCTGTTCCGTCCACTTATTCAGCAACTAATTGGCCTGTTCGAGTAAGAACCTAATTAATATTTATTAAATCCATTCAAAAATAAATAAAAAGTTACTGAAAACATCAATTAATATATTAATTAAGAAATAAATTACCCAAGATTAAAGTGATTATTTTGTTTCAGTATTCTGCTATTGATCACGAAGGTCAAAATATGGCAATTGCAGGTCGAACTGGTATTGCTCATTACTCAATGTCCACCCGTCGTTGGAAATTGTTTGGCAATGAAACTCAGGAAAAAGATTTTATAGTTTCTGGAGGTTTACTCTGGTGGCGTGATTATATAGTTTTAACTTGTTATAGTATAGTCGATAATGGGGATGAAATTCGATTCTATCCAAAAGATTGCAAGTTGGATAATAAATTTGCAAAAATTGTTCGTGTACATTCGCCTATTTTATTATTAAACAGATTAAAGGATCAATTAATTACCTTCGGTTCTGATGGACAAGTTACCATTTGGGTTGTTAAACAATTAGATACAGGTAAAAAAACTACATTTACCCTAAAAAATTAATCAACTTTTTTTTTATTTTAGTAGGTGATGTTGAAATGCATAAGCTTCAAATTTTTGATATATCAGCTCTCATTGTTCATCCAGCGTGTGTTATTTCAATTACTTTAACGACACTTAAGACTGAATCAGGGAGGGGGCAAAATTTAATATCGGAGAGTATAATTATAAATGTAAGTGGGAGGCTGCTAATGGTGCAAAGAGAATCAAGAAACGGTGATAGATACACTTGCTCAATGCCAACAGTTTTAGCCAGTTGTGTTGAAAATGTTTGGGTACCTAGTAAAAGAAAAGTTGATAAGGTAGGTTAAATTTTTAAATGAAATCTTTAAAATATTCATTATTATTTTCTTTTATTAGGTTCATTTAACTGAAGCACTCTGGTTGTTCTGTGGATCTCATGGTATGAGGGTATGGCTGCCTTTATATCCCCGTGATGGTGATAAAAGTCATACATTTATGTCAAAACGAATTATGTTACCTTTTCATTTACGTATTTATCCCTTAGGTTTGTGTTATTCCTAATTAACGATTATTTCCACTTATTTTTAAATTTTTTAGCAATACTCTTTGAAGATGCAATAATTTTAGGAGCAGAAAACGATACTGTTTTGTATTCTAGTGATTCAGACTCCCCATTTTCACTGCCTTTTAATGTACTGCAACGTACGGTAAGTAAAGAGCATAATAATATTAAATTCTTGTAGATTCTACAGCAACTCGCCCTCTGGTGGCATGAATAGAAACTTCATTAATTGATAATTGCACGTTTTTTTGCTTATCGTTTCCCAAAATCAATATTAAGTTTTAAAATCCAAAAAATCTAATAACTAATGCGATTGTATTTTTAGAGTCAAGTATATTTACATCAAATATTACGTCAATTAATACGAAGAAATTTAGGCTATCACGCTTGGGAAATCGCAAGAAGTTGTACAAATTTGCCATATTTTCCACATTCGCTGGAGTTACTTTTACATGAGGTAGATTTTTATATAATAATAAAATTGGCAACAAAATTGCATTTTTTTTTGATAAAATTTTTAAAAGGTGCTTGAAGAAGAAGCGACTAGTAAAGAACCGATACCAGATGCCCAACTTCCAAGTGTGATTGAATTTATAATGGAATTTCCCGTTTATCTCCAAACTGTAGTACAATGCGCAAGAAAGACAGAAATAGCTCTGTGGCCATATCTCTTTTCGGCTGCAGGAAAACCCAAAGATCTTTTCCAGGAATGTATGGCTAAACGACAATTAGACGCCGCAGGATCCTATCTTATTATCTTACAAGTAAATATTTATTAATAAACTCGTTCCTATTTTACCTATAAAATTTTAGAATTTAGAAACTTCCTCTGTCAGTAGACAATATGCAACTCTCCTATTAGATACTGCCTTAAATCTCTCAAAATGGGAATTAGCAAGAGAACTAGTAAGGTTTTTAAGAGCCATAGGTGTGTTCGTTTTTCTTTTTTTAATAATTTATATGTTATAACGGTTTTTACTCTTAGATCCAAATGATGTAGAATCGCCTAGGAACTCTATGATATTACCAAATAAATTAAATCTTTCCCAATCAACACCTCCCGTATCACCAAATGCCGAGGATATATCCATCATTCTTGGTAATGTACAACGAGTTAGAAGTTATAGTACAACAATCACACCAAAAATACCTGAGATTAAAGCTACACCCAGCGTCAATACTGTAAGCGAATCACCTGCTGTTTTAAGGAGGAAAAAAAGCGTTCCTGCTGGAATTGTTAGATCTGAAAGTAGGTAAGTAGCTATGAAAAAATAAAAGGTTGTGATTGAAGAAATAATTTGTAACTTTTTTTCAGAGATTCTTCAAATGGGAATACCGCCGAAGAATTTTTTATCGATGTAATTTTACAAAGGCATGCGAGAAGACTTTTAACATCACAAAAAGTGACAGATTTAGGCTACTTTGCAGCTCAACTTGATTTTCATTTAGTAGCATGGTTGGGTAAAGAAAAAGATCGTGCAGCTCGTATTGATGATTTTGTTGCTTGCTTAAAGAAATTACATGAAGATTTAAGCTGGCCTTATCCCGCCGCATTAAATTTTTCATTATTATACGATCAATCAGGTAAAATTCAGTCCAGATAAATTTAGAATATGATGATAATTCAAATAGTTCTAGGATATTCTCCAGAAATTGAAGATAAATTTAAATCGCTTCATGTAGAAACAAATATTCAAACGGATTCAAATGTTGGTGATTCAGGTTACGTTAGTTACCCGGGTATTCCTTATGCAGGTGTTACCACCCCAGAAAATACACTTGAAATCTCTTCAAATACAGAAACGGAATTAACAGGTTGTGAATCTGAAAGTCCTCATTTAAACTACAATAAGTTGCTTAAAAATGGGCTTTTGACCACTAAAGATTATTATGATTCAAATTTATTTGATAAGAAAATTAGTCTGCATTATCCAACAAAAAGTCGGAGTAGTATAGGAAATTATCGTATGATGGAAACGCAATTGAGGGCCAATTTAGAGGATTCGATGAGTGTAACCAGCTCAATTTGGGGGGACGATAGGGAATTACTTACAACAACTACTTCTAGCGAGAATTGGGAAGTGCCATCTACACAAATACTCGAACAATTATCGAAGACGGGAAATAAAGGTTCACAACGCTCTGAAGTGCAATTACGGTAAATAAATAAAACGCATAAAGTAATTAATGTTAAATTATAATAAATGTTTGTAGGTATTTATTACAAATATTTATGGAAGCCGGTTGTTTAGAATGGTCTTTAATCATTTCTGTTTTATTAAGAGATGCATTAGCTGTTTTAAGAACAGTAAATGCTGCAAAATCACCTGAGCAAACAATTGAAGCTGTTAAACGACTAAAACAAGGATTACAAATACTTCATTATTGGACTGATACTGAATGGTAACTACAAAAACTTATTATAAAGTCTGATATTAATAGAAATATTTTTAGTCTTGGTTATAAAACTTTTATGCTCGCAATACAAAATCAAATATCCGTCCTTTCAACAATATTAACCACAAAAATTCAGCAATATCAAATTTTGGAACATCAGCGAGCAATGTCGGCATCATTAAGCAAGGTATCACCAGCACCTCCGAGGGTTCGAAAAATAAGCTCCAACCAAGATCATTTAATCAATCAGAAAGGGTCACGAGAAAGATTGAGTAGTATTTCCAGTAATTTAACATCGAAAGATCAATTTGTTGAAGAAATTGACAGTACTACTATTGAAGTTACGGATGAAAAAGAAATATTTGAGGATGAATCTTTGATTCCTGAAAGTACAGGTTGTATTATATCATAAGAACTAATTTTTATATGTTTATACAGGCCATCGTTTTTATTAATTTTAATGTACAAATTATTTTAACTATTTATCCATAAATTGGTGCTATGTACGTTTTTAAATAATCCAAAAATTATGGTGCGAGAAGTAATTTATGCATCATAATACCGTGTGGAAAATTGAAGTAAGAATATTTATTATTTATTTATTCCAATTATAAATTTTAACGTGACTAAATATTAATATTCAAATTAATTAGTGATTTAAATTCCCAATACTCTTAGATGACATATTTATTAATTAATTTTATTTTTGTGAAATAAAACTAAGGTTTTTAAGGTAAATTAGAAAATTTTACGAACACTATGTTGATAATTTATATAATTGCAAAAAATTCCAATAAATCATGCCAAATTTTGCTACTAATATTATCTAGTTTAATATGTGTATCCTGAAATTCAAGTTTAATTAATTAAAAGAAAATTTAGATCAAAATTGAGATATAAATAAATTTATTAATGTAATAAATGGGTTTTTCCTCTGTATATTTTTATAACAGCACCAAATTAGTTTAAAAAGTACTTTCTCACACAGATACAGTATTGGAAAAAAGTAAAACAACATTTAGTTTTTTAAATTACAAAGTACAATAATAATTAGTAAGAAATAAAGTTAATATCATAAAATCAGTACATGTTTTGGGCATGCTTTGCGAACTAACATTAGATCTATTTTATTCTAAGCATTTTGAAGCACTGTATACATTATTTATTTAGATTTTTGTACGTTTTATGGCTACTTGCGTTAACAAAAATGTCTTAAAATGTTAGAAATGGATTAATATCGAAAGATTGTGATTGTTACTTCATTGAATTATTTTTTGTCACAAATTCTTGCTTTAAGAACTTCAATATACGCTTCGAGACACTGTCTTGTTAAAAGAAATGAGGCAAAGGGAGAGTACTATCTAGATAAGGGACCATAAACTGCCTAAAGATTGTTGTCTTCATAAAGCGATTCGTTTTGTCTTTTTTCCCAAGAATGGGACCCATCCTGAAACTAGAAAAGCATCCCCGCACTATTAAAGATAGAGCAACAGTATTTACTGCAGGATAAACATTTAGAATCTAATAATTTACCCTCAGAAAGTCTTAAACACGGTGCGTTCGTATATTCGTTTGAAATTTTTATGGTGCGAGAGTTGCGCTGGAGGGGAGCTTAAGTGGTGTACTCTAAGTAAAACAGACTTGTGAATACCCGAACGCTGGCATTGCTGTAACATTTGTTATTTATAGGTTATAAAATTGCACAAAATGGTTTAAATTTTCCAATTTGTAATCGAAAATATTTTATTTCACTTTTCTGATGAATACGAAATTATTGCTGACAAAATAAGTTATTACGCTAAAATAACGTTTTTTTCTGGAACAATTTTAATGCGCACGCGCGCTCCGTCTGCCCCAGAGTCGGTTTTGGGATGAGTGTAATTCATCGTATAAATCTTAAAATGGTTCACTTTATGTACCAAATTAATATGGATAAGTTTATGGTTATGCAGACAGTTAACTTATATGGGGATATTGCATTTCAGCACAGCAATGATCTGAAGCATTCATTGTAGGTGATAAATCAATGGTTTGTGACAGAAAAAAATATTTTTTCCAAGACTATTGAATAAACGATTCATTACATTTTAATTTTTTGATAAGAAATTCATTACTAAATTTTTCACATTGTTCAACTTGCTCGGAGACTAATGGACCAATCACAAAGCTGCAGTATTGCCAACCCATTGAGTAATGAGCAATGGATTATGGGTAATTTCATTAATCACTGAGCATTATTGCCAACCCATTGAGTAATGAGCAATGGATTATGGGTAATTTCAACCACAGAATAAAATTTACATAGAAGAAATCAAGAAATGTCGCATAAAAGCACCGTAAATAAAAAGTGGAAAAATATTGGGTGGCAAAAATATGAACTTCTATATTCGGTACTCAGACCTCTTACGACACTCGCCTGCCGGCTCATGTCGCACTTCCGGTCTTCGTAAATAATGGCATCATTTCCCACTCGTTGATTAATATACTATTGTCTTCAAACTTCATTAAAGTACTGTCTTCTGTGACGTTTGACAGGCTTTAAAATGTCACTTTTTATGTTCATTGATTCTATGGTCACTTTGTACTGCCAAGGAGTAGAAATTACTACTTTGCACTGACAAGTATTGTGTGTTGTATGTTGTATCCGAAATAATATTTATTAAATTTTTTATTAATAATTGATATTGTGAGATATACTCCTAATTAAAAAAATATTGTTGTACTTTTTTCCAATACTGTAGATTGATTTTTAAAAATTGTCACTTGTTTTTCAACCTTAATATTTTGAATTGTGTAACAAATTTATTGTTAAAATAAATTTATTTTGTGTCTCAAGGATGGCCGAGAGAAACAAAGTTCTCCGTAAATATCCTTAATATTTGTTATCATATAAATGTTGTGTTTTGATGTTTTTATGCACAATATTATTGGACTGTTATACATTAAAATAAACTTGCTTTTATAACATCCTAAAATTGACTTGGAAGCATATTTATTCCAAATAATTGTGTGAAATTTATATTTTTTTGTTAAAAACTCATGATTTTTAATTTAATGTAATACAATCGATACATAAAATAGGATCAGGGGCGGATTACCATAGAAGTGGAAGCCTCTTGACCCAAAAACAGTGCTCCATCACGATAAATAATAATCATATTTTATTATAATCAGTTTTTCTTAAATTTATCGAATCTAGAATTTATTTAGTATGTTCAAATAACAGATTTAAGCTTCCAGTTCCTTATATTCAGAAATTCAGGGTGTTAGGAAATAAAAGGGCCAACTTTAAGAGCGGGTTTTATGACAATAATTTAAAGATAAAAACTTCATATTATCATTTTTCCAATTTCGCTTCCCAAGGAGGCTAAAGGCATTTAAGGGTGCGAGCAAAAAGTGTACATATGCTCGTTTATTACAGAAAACAGGTTGTAGGTTAAAATTTTGTATAACAATAAACTCTATTTAATTTTACACAAAATTGGTTTCTTTTAAAAATTCGGTAGAATGTGCCGTTTCTGAGAAAAATGTGCTTCATTTAAAAAAAGTTTTTTAATCCAATTTTAGAATATTTTTGGTAGTTTTTTTAAAACCGAATTATACGAGAAAGATAGCTTGCAAAATCCAAAGATCAATGAAAAATTAATAACCAAAAACTTACTTTTTGTGAGTTTGTTTGGTATATGAAATCGGAATTTTAATTTTTTTAAATAAATTGGTTGTAAAATCCACTCAGATATTTTGGCTTTTTAATTTGAAGACACCCTGTATAAAATTCTTGGTAAAATGTTAGATATGGCCTCGATAATTTGTGTCTCTGGCCCCAAAGAGGCATAATCCGCCCCTGAATATGATGGTTTTGACTTCATTCGCATTTATATTTTCCTAAAATAATAAATACAGACCATGCAAAACACAAACTGTTCCAACTAAAATAAGGAATAAATAGGAAACATTTCAAAATAGTCAAACTATTAAATCCAATGACTTTTGTCGTTATATTATACCATTTCATTTTACTATTTTTATGCAATTTATTCATCCAACTTTAGATACCTAGTGTTTGATTAAAACAACCACTACATTTTGGGGGGTATATTTCTTTAAAATTTCTATCTTCAAAAAATCATTCTTATCATATTTTTTGTATAAATAATTTAAGAAAGTGCAAGCAGTTATAATTTATTTACTTGAAAGTTTTGAGACGATTAATTCTTAATTAATGAAATAAAGATAAGACAATTTTTGAGTGTAGGTATCATAGCATAAGTTTACCCATGATAATTTGTAGATAATTACCTGATATTATTAAAAAATAGTTTAATTTTAATATAATTCATCAAAAAATATCTAATTTTGTTATATTTTTGTAAATATAATTTCAGAATATGCTTTTAAAATTAAAAATAAATCATTTATTATATTATATATGTATTGATTAAAAAATATACTATTGTTACTTATTAAAAAATGTAATAAATACTCCTTATTTATGTTAGTTTGAATATATTAATAAAATCAAACCTTAAACATACTAAATTTTAATAAGCGAAATATAAAGCCGAAACTATTACTACCGTTATCCAAAACATAATTCTATCAACTGCAATGCTTAAATGGATCCACGCTTCTTGCATTTTAGGTTTATTAAACTGCATTTCATTAAAATCACTCGCCCAATATGTATGTTTTGCCTAAAAATATATATTATTCTCATTTCACTGCAAAATTGATCAAAAGTTTTAGCTAATTACGTTACAATTGTAAACACTCAAATCTGAACAAAATTGTAAATATTTACAGCAGGAAATATCTGCTTTATTGGGTATATAAGTTTTAATGGACAATTTTTATAATATATCTTACCTCTGGTAAAAGTAAAATATACGATAAAGTCTTTGATATCAATAATTTTCTAATTATGTATGGAAGATAATACTTCTTTTCAATCCTAGCAATATTAATTATAATAACAATCGTAAATACTCTCAAAACATTGACGACCATTAAGCCACAGTACAAATAGACTAAAAATGATAAACTATAATTATTGGTATATCGCTGTATTTTTTCAGACCTATAAATGGTAAATTTCTTGTTCCACCTGGTATCAGTATTAATAACCAAATTAAAACCATCGTATTTATAATTAATTGCAAGCATACTAATGTTGTTTTAATACTTCCGAATGGTGAGCAGTAGAAACTTACCAACATAGTTATTAAAATCGCTAAAATAAATGAATGAAATCAATGAATTTTTTTACAAATCGAAAAAATACCTATAAAAGGAGAAAATAACGCTTTGTTATATAAAGTAGAAACTCTAGAAATATAAAATTGTATTGACAAAGCTTCAGACTGAAAAACATCTTCTGGCTGAATAAATTGAATACTATTCGTTAATACAACTTCATTAATTTCCCATTCATTGCTAAATACTTGATTAAACTAAAAATAAAATTTTAATTTGAACCTAATTTATCAGAGCAAAACTTACAAACTTGCTCTTTTCGCTATCGATTTGTAAGTCTAGTAGGCCTTGATAACTTCCAAATCCTACTCGTACAGTACAATTATGAGTATCTTCTGGCCACCTTCCTAGATAACTTATATCACAAAACGTATAAGAGTTTAGACTTGGCTGCCAGCTAACTACCCCATCACTTGAAACTACCAATAAGGGTTCGTACAATAGATCTGTTCTTTCGAGTTTAACAGAACTAAAAAATTACAAAACAAAATAATTTAAATCAAATACTCAAGTATTTAAAGAAATTTTAAAGCTTACTTCATTATTAAAAGTGATGGTTTCCATATTTCACCATGTTGAATATGAAGGCTTTCAATACCACCATACTTATTGGGAACCCATTTTAATTTTTCATCCTGCCATTCCTAAAATTAATGATTAAAACCTGTAATATAAAATTATTAATTTAAAATTACCAATGAAATTTTTCCCTTTAAATTTAATATTCCAGCTTTTTCATCCTCAAAAATAAATATATTTATTATAATCACTCTTGTAAACTTTTAAAGATCTTACCACACTGAAAAAGTTTGAAATAAAACGGAATAAAATAACAGTTACATCACTTTCATTATATACCGGCCTAACGTATGGATCATATCCATCCAATAAGTGTTTTCGTAATAATTCCAAATCTGTTAAAACAGGCTCAATTTCCTAAAAATTTAAGGAAGTACGTAATAATTATTTAAGGTAACTTTAAAAGCATACAGTGGAATTTGGTGTATTTTCTTTCCGTGGACAATCGAAAAACCACTTTGCTTCCACATCCCCCCATGTACCAAAACTAAACACTTCAATTGGAAGTACATCTGGGTCTCTCCATGTCAAAAAACCTATTTCTTCACCTTCTTTTCCCACATCAATTACACCATCTAAAATTTACATTTAATAAATTACAATTAACTTTTTTTTAATATCACCTTTGTAAATATGTATCCAAAATGAGCGAACATCAACAGGAGATAAAACTCCCTTTAAACGAACTGATGCTCGCACATTACTCTTCATTCTACGCCTAATATCAGAAAATGTATTTCCACCAGCACCGATTACAATTTCATAAACAGGATCGTTTGTACCAATTTGATTGGAGGGTGAAAGTAATATGTGCGCATCGCTTATAGCAAGAACCGAAAAGTGAAAATCAAGCAACGTATCATTTGGTTTGTTCTGAATTTCTGCTTGATCATCTATTCTATAAAACTGCTTATAAAGATTTTCTTGCCGAGAATAATGAACTTTGCATTTTGAAAAATCTACAATATAAATGAAAAATTATTTAGAAAAATATTTAAAACTATTTTACCTGTTATATTTTCTTTGTAAAAAATACAATTAACGTAATTTATTAAAAATAAAATTAATAAAAAGTAGTTTTTATGGTAAAACATGTTTAAGTAAGTACAGCAAATAATATAAATATCTTTCAACAAAATATTTTTTACTTCCTGTTTAACACAGGATGCTAAATATCTCATAAAGATTAAACTTAAAAGTGCATAATTAAATTCAATTCTTATATTTATAGCAATAATTTTTAAAATGAAATTAATTTATATGCGTTATTTTTTGGGTGTGAAAAAATTAAGTAGGTTTAAAAAAATATATATTTTTATTAATTATAAAAATCGTAAGCCATAAAATAATTAGAAGGGTATACACATTTAAAGGGTAGATCAATTTTTTCATTTAAAATATTTTTTGAAAAATAATTTTTAAAATGTGTCAAAAAATTATTGAGAAATTAAGTGCTTCTCCAAATTTTAGATTCATTTTAAAATTACAATTCAGACACAAATTATAATTATCATGTAAAAATTCATTAATTTTAAAAGTGTTTTTTAATCACTCTGTATAAACCCAACAAAATTGCAGGTTTTAAACGACAGAGGGCGCGTACGATATTTAAGTTGGCATCATGCTTTGCTTATAAAAGATGTAGTCTATGATAAAATCGCGGGAAAGTAGTGTATTTATTGTGGTTAAATTTTATATTCAAAAAAAGTGAACTATTAAATAAAAATGGGATCTCTATTAATAAAGAAACTATTTAATTCATTAAAACTAAGTGGCTATAATGTGCGGAGGTAAGTTATTTTAATTCTTTAAGTTTTTAACCTGTAAACAATAATTTTTAGAGAATTTTGCGAATTGATTGTATCTCAATTCGAGGAAGAACATACTGATTTAACAGAATCGCAAACTTTTAATGAATGCCTTTCGAATTTATGTGCCAGCCTGGAAAGGCAGAATATACACGATAGGAGTATCGAAAAAGAACACATTCTTAAAGCGTTGGAAGAATGTTTACACCTCGGGTCTGATAGAAATGAAACGATATTTAACGTAATAGGAGCATTCGATTTCCCGAGGCTTGAATACAATTTAGATAAAAAGAGATATCACATATCTCAAAATAAATCAACGATTATCGCGAATCCTGTAAGTAAAGCGACGTTATTTTTAGATCGTTATAATACCATATTAGAGCGTATGCAAAGGAATTTTAAAAATAAAATTAAAGACCCTAAAGATAAAGTGAATTTGCAAACTGTTGATTATTTATTGACGTTATCGAATGTTAAATTGAGTAAAATTTTAATTCTTGGATCGCTTTTGCAAGTTTCTGAAGGAAAATATTATTTAGAGGATCCCACTGGAATAGTTGAGCTTGATTTAAAACATGCTAAGTAAGTTTAATATATGTTACCCACTATTTTTGTAATTTCAAATCGATTTGTAGGTATAGCGGTGGATTATTTGTGGAAAATATGTTTGTTTTGGTTAATGGGCTTTATGAGGATAAAAAATTGATGGTTTCTAATATGATAATGCCTCCTGGTGAAGAATATGAAAATTCAAAGTAAATTTGTATATGTAGTGTTTAAAAAAAATTAATATTGGTTTTTTAAGGAAATCTTTTGGTAATATTAATTATTTTGGTGGAAAATCGACTTTGCTATTACGTGATTCAACTGTTTTACGGGAATATTTAAGGAAAAATAATAATCATGTATTTATTTTCTCTGACTTATGGTTAGATCATCCAGAAGTAAGAAAAAATACAAAATAAATACAAAAAAAATTAATTGGGTATTTATTACAGACTTTTGATAAGTTGGAACTTCTTTTTAGTGGAATTGACGATACTCCTCCTATAGCATTTGTAATGATGGGAAATTTTTTATCAGAGGCTCATACTTCAGAAAAAAGGAATCTTTTAAAAACTTTATTTAAAAAGTTGGGAACGCTTATTCAAAGACATTATTCAATTACAGAGCAATCACATTTTATTTTCATCCCAGGATTGTTGGATCCTTGCATACCATGTATAGTACCTAGGTAACTCATTTAATTTAATATTTTATTTAAGAATTTCATAATATATTATTTAAGCATGGGATTGCCCACGTATATAACGGAAGAAATAACGAATGTGGTGCCGAAAGCTATTTTTACAACAAACCCTTGTAGGATACAATATTGTGATAAAGAAATTGTTGCATTTAGAGCTGATATTTTAGTTAAGTTAATGCAGGGTGCTTTGGAAAAACCTGAGAAAGATGAAATTGCAAAATGTGTAAGAAAATTTCGATTCAATTTTACTGTTATTTACAAGGGTGCGGGGTTTCAAATTAAAAATTTGTAAGTTAATTATTCTGGGTTGCATTATAAAGAAATAAGAAAAAAATGAAAAAAGAAAATCAAGGCCCTGCGACTTTTTGTTGAAAAGTTATAAATTTTTATATAAAATATGGCATTCTGATTAAAGAGTAAATTGTATTTTGAAAAATTCATATTTAGCTTAATAACTAAAATTAAAAATAAAAGAAATTAAAAACTTTGGGCGGCAGAGGTACGAGGCGCGATTTTTGAATATTTCACGTTCGATTTTTTTCTAAAGCTCGAGGTGAAAATTTAAGAGTGCTGATTTTTTTACTTATAAGTATTAATGTAAAGAGAAAAATAAAAAATATTCGACTGACATAGCCGGCACCGATCAAAAGTTACGAATTTTCAAATTCCGCGTCGAAAATACGCGAAAATCAAACCGCGAATTTGAGGGTGCCAAAAACAGAGAAAAAATTGAGATATCAAAAAAAGCTTCCGAATTAAGGCAATAGGTGGTATTGGGATTAGGAATATAGAAACTGCGATTTTTTCCACCTGTCGATCTCGAAATATGTGGGACACAGTTTGAGAACTTTGGTCGCCCGAAAAAACGTCAAAAGTGTACACTTGGCGTATCGGTGCCGCGCCGCGACGCCACACGGATGCGCCCGGATACTTAAAAATTGTACCGATTAATTCTCCGGATGTGAGAATAAAAGGGGCCAAATTTCGTCGCTTCTCTTTAAAACCCAGCTGGGGTACGATTTTTCAAAGTTGACGCCGACGAAAATCGGAAAAAAGCAAGAAAAATCGACCATTTTCGAGAATTTTTTTCAGAGTGTTAGCGTGCTTGGAAAAATTTAAAATTCGAATCCCACTTAGAATCCACATCCCTTTTCACGATGCAACCGGAATTTTTAAAATCTGACTAAAAAAACTGCCCTTTTCGCGGCTTGTCGCAAAAAAACGACCGAATTTGGGGTAAAAAATACAAAAGGGGTGATATCTCCGCTTCCTTAAAAGATAAGTTCGGGTGGCTCAAAACCACCGTCTTCAGAATCCGATCCTCCATAACATACTAAAATTTGATGCGATTCGGGGTGAATTTCGGACACTTGGGGGATGAATTCGATTTTTCGTTCGGGGCGGAAAAACTTTTTTCGAGGTTGTTCGATCGAAAAGGGACATTTAAACTTTCTTTACAAAATTTCAACTCGATACGAAAAAAAACACCTTCCCTGTTTCTTACGGTTTTAGTATTACTTTATTAAGTTTCATTTTTATTTAAAAGAATGCAAATGAATCATTTGGGACTAAATGATTTATTTTATTGACTTAAAAGTAAACATCCCCCTAAAAAATTTCTATCGTTTGCTTTAGTGCAATTTTATTTGAGTTTTAAATTTAGTGTTCTTACATTTTTAGGTATCAAGTACAATAATAGGGCAGGGTCATCTCAGTCCTCTTTCATTAAACGCTTTACCGGTCCATTGGGATTATGATTATACTCTGAGGGTTCACCCTTTACCAAATTTAATCATAATTGGTGATAAATCTGAAACGTATCAAGGAACTTATATGGGATCTCAAGTGTGTAATCCTGTAAGTTATATTTATTTCTAGTTTTACGATATTAAAGAATTACTTTTAGGGATCATTTTGTGAGTCAGGGTTTCAATTTTTATCGTACGATCCAGTTGAAGAACATTTAGAAGAATGTGTGATATAGTTGAGATAATATACTCGTGTAAAAATTTGTACTTATTTATTATAATGAAATTTCAATGAAATACGTTTTTGTTTAAATTTTAAATTATCATAATTCTTTATAATAAGTATTTACATTTCATTCCTATTATTTACAGTGTATGTAAAAATATTTGAATTACATACAAAGATATTTTCGTTATATATTTACAAAATACAACATATATAAATTTTGTTTAATCTACATATTTATATGTATTTACATATTTCTTAAATCTGTTTTAAAGGATACAGTTTACAATAGATAAAAATATTCTGCACACGTTATCAACCACTGGTTACTTCTCATCTAAGGTGAATTTAAATGGCAATAAACTGTGGCAACCGCTGTTAGTATCTAAAATCATTTGAATACCACACAATTTAGTTGTTAATTAATATATAAAAACATTTTCATTTCATAAGCAATAAAGTATCACATGCTCGCCCATTTGGCTTACAACATTTAACAAGTAGAAACAATTAATTTCTGGGTGTTTAAGTTGAAAGCAGGGCTGCTTTACCCTTATTTCCTACAAGAAAATCAAATTATAAATTAAACCAACTTAAATTACTTATACAGTGAATTCAAAAAAGACCGAAACCGCAACTATGCAACCAAACATACTCTGTAGTGATTTTAGGCTTCCTAAGTCGGTAGACCTGTTAATTATCATTCAAATTTAAATCTGATCTGTCAGTTTAACCAAAGCGTCTCTCAGCAGTTTTTCTTCGGGTATTTTTAAAAAATAGTGCTTTTCAAAACTAAAATTAGTGCATTTAAAATATACGCGATGGTTTTTTCACCGGAGCACAACGATTTCATTTCATGGTAGCCAACTGTGGGAAACTTAGGTTTCCTACCTTGCAATGTCAATGGTTGCAATCTTATTTGAATTCACTGTATTTTACTTACTTTCTTTTTCAAAAAGTCTACAAGCTTCTTCTCGCTCAGAAGCATCAAAATACCACAATGTTATTGCATATCTAGTTTCGAATGCAGGCTGCACTTCATGCGGATTTCTCCTATCAGACCAGAAGAATAACAACCGATCAAATATAGGTTCAATATCTGCCACCTTTAATAAAATATAAATTATTAAAAAACAAAGTAAGTTTTTTTTAAATGAGACTTTTGTGGCTATTTTTGCAAGACAGCTCGTGAAGTGAAATTTACCTTATCACCTCTCCAACCTTCTGGAAAAATACGAAGAAGACCACCACTCCTCTTAACATCCCAATGAAGATTTAAATAGTAAATAGCCGTTATGCATCTACCATCTTTATTTGGATTGTCTACATGTTTAACATAATGTGAACCTGAACCAGGATAACAAGCTACCATTGCCTAAAATTATTACAAATTAAATCTTCCATAAACGATATTATTGTAACGAGTATGTTTACCTTAGTTCTATCATTAATATTATATTTTCCTAATTTACCATTATTTGCCATTTTATTAGCTCTAATAATCAAAGCATCAACTTGTGCAATGAGTTGTCCTACATGTTTACAACAAACTTCACGTCCGTCAATCCAAGTAATTTGATCACCTCTAATAGTTTTCAAATCTTGCTGTCCTTTATTGGTAACTAGTTGTCCATCTTCAAATACACCCTTCGTATACATGTCTAGAACTTCAGAAAGTACACACTTCCCACGTTCTTCTCCAAGAAAATTATCAACAACACAAACACCATAAGAATCCATATCCCTTATTACGTTTCTACACATCTCATCTAATACATCATCAGGGTTTTTATGTAAAAACGGTGGATGGGTACTTTCAGGGAAGTCATCAAAATTAGATTTTTTAGGATGAATTATATTTTCGCTGGTAATAGGCATAGCCGTTTTCGCAGATTTTAAAGCTCTTTCTGTGGAGGATTTTTCTTCGCGAAATTCACCTCCTAAAGAAAGGCCTTCTGTTTTGCAACCTTCAACTGATGTTGCAGTATTTTGATCATATTTTTCCTTATTGTTTAATAAGTCTAAAATTTTTTGGCAACTAGTTTTGTGCCTCTTCCAATCCTGCTTTTGGTGAGTTTTTGTACAATAATAAATAGATTTACACCGCGAACATCTTAAAAGATTTTTAGCTACACCACAGACCTCGCATATAGCCTTTGTATTTAGTGTACTCATATTTTTTAATATTTAGCTTAAAATAATTGACATTTAATGAATATTTTGACAATAATCAACTTTCTCTAATATTTTTATAGAGGGCGCTGTAACTGTCAAACAGCTGATTAAGATGTGCTTTCATTCAAACTTATTTCTTGGAGTGCTTTCCCAAACGCGTTCGAATTGTCAAAAGTACAGGGTGAGTCAGACCACTCGTAACAGCCCTTTATCTCGAAAACAGTTTGTCGCACATAGCTATCTATGTTATTATTATTCTATAATAAAAATTTTAATTACCAAAGTGAACCCAAAGAATGGTGCACTTATTATTTTCCGGAACAAACCGGAAGTGCCCGGAACCGGAGGTTCGGTTAATTGGGATTGGATTGGGATTGGGATTGGATTGGGATTGGATTGACATTGGGATTGGTTTGGAATTGGATTGGGATTTACAAAATTACGAGCAAAACGTAATTTTAAGATTTGGACCAGGAGGTCGATGGGAGGACGATGTGCGAAGAGGTATTTTACTAAACTAAAAATTTTCAAATACCTCCTTGAATATTATAACCTCCTGGTACGAAACTCAAAATTTACGAAATTGCGAGCAAAACGTAATTTTTACATTTGGTACCAGGAGGTTATGAGTGCGAAGAGGTATTTTAATAAACTGAAATTTCTCAAATACTTCCTCGACTATTATAACCTCCTGGTACGAAATTCAAAATTTACAAAATTGCGAGCAAAACGAAATTGTAAGATTTAGTACCAGGAGGTTATGATGTGCGAGGAGGTATTTTATGGAACTCATTTTTTTCAAATACCTCCTCGAATATTATAACCTCCTGGTACGAAACTCAAAATTTACAAAATTGCGAGCAAAACGTAATTTTAAGATTTGGTACCAGGAGGTTATGATGTGCGAAAAGGTATTTTAATAAACCTAAATTTTTTCAAATACCTCCTCGAATATTATAACCTCCTCGTACAAAACTCAAAATTGCGAGCAAAACGTAATTTTAAGTTTTGGTACCAGGAGGTTATGATGTGCGAAGAGGTATTTTAATAAACTGAAATTTTTCAAATACCTCCTCGAATATTATAACTTCCTCGTACAAAACTCAAAATTGCGAGGAAAATGTAATTTTAAGATTTGAAAAATTTTGGTTACATAAAAAAATTGGGATTTTTCGGTGTTGCCATTTAGAAAATTAATCAGAATCAGAAGTTAGCTACGACATGAAGTTATGAACGCAATGAAGTTAGCTACGACATGAAGTTATCAACGAAATGAAGTTAGCTACGACATGAAGTTATCAACGCAATGAAGTTAGCTACGACATGAAGTTATCAACGCAATGAAGTTAGCTACGAAATGAAGTTATCAACGAAATGAAGTTAGCTACGACATGAAGTTATCAACGCAATGAAGTTAGCTACGAAATGAAGTTGTCAACGAAATGAAGTTAGCTACGACATGAAGTTATCAACGCATTGAAGTTATCAACGAAATGAAGTTAGCTGCGACATGAAGTTATCAACGCAATGAAGTTAGCTACGAAATGAAGTTATCAACGCAATGAAGTAGCTACGAAATGAAGTTATCAACGCAATGAAGTTAGCTACGAATAAAGTTGTGAAGAAAATGATAACAGAACTTCAGCGTTCTATGTTTATTATATACAAGGTGTTGCAAAACAGAGAATGTGTACATACAAAATTAAGAAGATTGCAAAATATACAAGAAAAAATGTTTCTAGATTAGCAGAGGTATTTTATGCAATTAAAATTATTCAAATATCTCCTCAGGAGGTTATAATATTATAATATATTTATTAATATTTATTATAATATATTATAATAAATACCAGGGTACGAAACTCAAAATTTACAAAATTGCAAGTAAAACGTAACTTTAAGATTTGGTACCAGGAGGTTATGATATTCGAGGAGGTATTTGAAAAATTTTAGTTGCATAAAATACCTCCTCGCACATCATAACCTCCTGGTACCAAATCTTAAAATTACGTTTTGCTCAAAATTTTGTAAATTTTGAGTTTCGTACCAGGAGGCTATAATATTTGAGGAGGTATTTGAAAAATTTTGATTGCATAAAATACCTCTTCGTACATCATAACCTCCTGGTACACAATTTTAAAATTACGTTTTGTTCGCAATTTTGTAAATTTTGAGATTCGTACCAGGAGGTTATAATATTCAAGGAGGTATTTGAAAATTTTTATTTTATTAAAATACCTCTTTGCACATCATAACCTCCTGGTACCAAATCTTAAAATTACATTTTTCTCGCAATTTTTTAAATTTTGTTAGCAGGTGGTCATTTTAAAATGTTTATGCAACTTCTTGTGCTGTATGTTTGGTTGCCTATATATTATTAAATTAAATTTATTTTTTAAATAGTACTCCTATTGATAAGACATAAGGATTCTTTTCTGATTTGAATTTAATATTAAATATTTTTTATTTATTAAGAATTGGAATGAATTGGCAACTAATAGTAAATGTGTTCTTATTTTTATTTTAATAAAATAAATAAAAACCTGTTAATTTTCTTTACAAGTTTTTGATTTTTCATCTTGTGTTTTTATAATTTTCTTTTTGTTTGTATCGCTTTTTAGTTTCTAAAAAGCTAGGATTCTTCTCTTTTTGTTATTGCTGTTGCGGCGCCATCTAGCAGTAAGAGGCCAGAGGACGGCAGTGGATAGGCTGGTAGCGCTCTGTAAAGACTTACAATATTGCCTATAGGCCACTTTAGATGCTGTATGTTTGGTTGCCTATAATATTTTGTATACAAATATCGTACGGGTCTCATTTACGTTATGCAATTTTTTTTTAAAAATGCGGGGTCTTTGTTTGGATAGAGAAAAAAAGAGATTATCTATAATATTCTTTATTATTAGAATACATTTTTTTTGTTGTCTAAAGTCATAAGTAACAGTTTGCCCAGAAGATGAGGAGTAGTATATAAAATTAACACACAAAATGAATCATTTAAAAAATACTTCACAGAAGCAAAAATAATTTGCGCGTAAACAATCTTATAACTTGGAGAGTATAACATTTAATCTTGTAATGTATTCTTTGCATAGAAATAACAAAGAATATTATAGATAATCTCTTTTTCTCTCTTTCCAAACAAAGACCCCGCATTTTTTAAAAAAAATTTGCATAACGTAAATGAGACCCGTACGATATTTGTATACAATATATTATAGGCAACCAAACATACAGCATCGAAAGTGGCCTATATCTTAAGTTCTTTACCTTGTCTTTACAGAGCGCTACCAGCCTATCCACTGCCGTCCTCTGGCCTCTTACTGCTAGATGACGCCGCAACAGCAATAACAAAAAGAGAAGAATCATAGCTTTTTAGAAACTAAAAAGCGATACAAACAAAAAGGAAATTATAAAAACACAAGATGAAAAATCAAAAACTTGTAAAGAAAATTAACAGGTTTTTATTTATTTTATTAGAATAAAAATAAGAACACATTTACTATTAGTTGCCAATTCATTTCAATTCTTAATAAATAAAAAAATATTTAATATTAAATTCAAATCAGAAAAGAATCCTTATGTCTTATCAATAGGAGCACTATTTATATGATAGATTTAAAAAATAAATTTAATTTAATAATATATAGGCAACCAAACATACAGCAAAGAAGTTGCATAAACATGTTAAAATGCCTGCTACCAAAATTTAAAAAATTGCGAGAAAAACGTAATTTTAAGATTTGGTACCAGGAGGTTATGATGTGCGAAGAGGTAGTTTTTTCTATTAAAATTTCTCAAATACCTCCTCGATTATTATAACCTCCTGGTACGAACCTCAAAATTTACAAAATTGCGAACAAAACATAATTTTTAGATTTGGTACCAGGATGTTATGATGTACGAAGAGGTATCTAATTAAATTAAAAATTTTTAAATAACTCCTCGATTATTATAACCTCCTGGTACGAAACTCCAAATTTACAAAATAGCAAGCAAAACATTATTTTAAGATTTAGCACCAGGTGGTTATGATGTGCGAAGAGGTATTTTAATAAACTAAAAATTTTCAAATTCCTCCTTGAATATTATAACCTCCTGGCACGAATCTCAAAATTTACAAAATTGCGAACAAAACGTAATTTTTAGATTTGGTACCAGGAGTTATGATGTGGGAAGAGGTATTTTCTGTAACCAAAATTTTTCAAATCTTAAAATTACATTTTCCTCGCAATTTTTTAAATTTTGAGTTTTGTACGAGGAGGTTATAATATTCGAGGAGGTATTTGAAAAATTTCAGTTTATTAAAATACCTCTTCGCACATCATAACCTCCTGGTACCAAATCTTAAAATTACGTTTTGCTCGCAATTTTGTAAATTTTTTGAGTTTCGTACCAGGAGGTTATAATAGTCGAGGAGGTATTTGAGAAATTTCAGTTTATTAAAATACCTCTTCGCACATCATAACCTCCTGGTACCAAATCTTAAAATTACGTTTTGCTCGTAATTTTGTAAATCCCAATCCAATCCCAATCCAATCCCAATCCAATCCCAATCCAATCCCAATCCCAATCCAATCCCAATCCCAATCCAATCCAATCCCAATCCAATCCCAATCCAATCCCAATCCAATCCCAATCCAATCCCAATCCAATCCCAATCCAATCCCAATCCAATCCCAATCCAATCCCAATCCAATCCCAATCCAATCCCAATCCAATCCCAATCCAATCCCAATCCAATCCCAATCCAATCCCAATCCAATCCCAATCCAATCCCAATCCAATCCCAATCCAATCCCAATCCAATCCCAATCCAATCCCAATCCAATCCCAATCCAATCCCAATCCAATCCCAATCCAATCCCAATCCAATCCCAATCCAATCCCAATCCAATCCCAATCCAATCCCAATCCAATCCCAATCCAATCCCAATCCAATCCCAATCCAATCCCAATCCAATCCCAATCCAATCCCAATCCAATCCCAATCCAATCCCAATCCAATCCCAATCCAATCCCAATCCAATCCCAATCCAATCCCAATCCAATCCCAATCCAATCCCAATCCAATCCCAATCCAATCCCAATCCAATCCCAATCCAATCCCAATCCAATCCCAATCCAATCCCAATCCAATCCCAATCCAATCCCAATCCAATCCCAATCCAATCCCAATCCAATCCCAATCCAATCCCAATCCAATCCCAATCCAATCCCAATCCAATCCCAATCCAATCCCAATCCAATCCCAATCCAATCCCAATCCAATCCCAATCCAATCCCAATCCAATCCCAATCCAATCCCAATCCAATCCCAATCCAATCCCAATCCAATCCCAATCCAATCCCAATCCAATCCCAATCCCAATCCAATCCCAATCCAATCCCAATCCAATCCCAATCCAATCCCAATCCAATCCCAATCCAATCCCAATCCAATCCCAATCCAATCCCAATCCAATCCCAATCCAATCCCAATCCAATCCCAATCCAGTTATTTTTGCCCCGTTAGGTTTGTTGGTTGGTAGCACTGTTACAGTGAAAGAGAAACATGTCGGACCATTCCGACCCGCTCGTTTCAAGGCCTGAACGAACCAATTTGTTAATTATGCAAGATATAAAATAATATTTTAACAAAATTTGTTTCTTTTTAAAAGACCTTTCAAACGATACCATACTCGACCATTAAAAAAATCAAAGTTACCTCCGGTTCCGGGCACTTCCGGTTTGTTCCGGAAAATAATAAGTGCACCAATGGATTCTTTGGGTTCACTTTGGTAATTAAAATTTTTATTCTATCTATGTGCGACAAACTGTTTTCGAGATAAAGGGCTGTTGCGGGTGGTCTAACTCACCCTGTATATACCCCAACAAGCCCCGAAGTCTGCTTTCCCCTCATGCACCATTACAACTCCCAACTCGAAAGCACTCTCGCAAAACGAAAGCACTTGTGCTCTTCTTTAAATTTACTCTATGATAAAGTTAACCTACAAATTTTGACGTTTCAGCAAAAAAACTTTTCTTGCGTCAGCCTCTTTTTTTCAACGTGTTACGCCGGAATTGAATTTAAAATGGTTTTAGATTTGGATTTATTTAGACCTGATAAGGGTGGAAACCCTGATAAAATTCGTGAAAATCAAACCAAACGTTTTAAGGACATTGCGCTGGTAAATACAGTTATTGAGAAGGATGGTCTTTGGAGACAACTCAGACATAAGGCAGACCAGTGGAATAAGTTGAAGAATGTTTGTAGCAAGGAAATTGGTGAGAAAATGAAGAAGAAGGAACCTCAAGGTGATCCGAATGAAAACGTTCCTGATGAAACTGCAGCGCAGTTAGAAAATTTAAATTCGGAATTATTGAAACCTCTTACGGTTAATCAAATTAAAAAGGTAATCGTTAATAATTGTACTAAATAATTACTTAAATTAAATAATATTTTTGAATTAAGGTTCGTGTTTTAATTGATGAAGCGATTGTAAAGAATGACAATGACCTCTCACAGTGTGAAAAGGAAAGAAACAATGCTTTAAGAGAAGTGGGTAATCATTTGCATGAATCGGTACCTGTGAGTAATGATGAAGATGAAAATAAAATTGAAAGAACTTTTGGGGATTGTGAAACAAAAAAGAAATATTCTCATGTGGATTTAATTCACATGATTGATGGTAAGTGGATTGAAAATTTAAATTATATTATCTAACGTTGTTGATAATCAGGTATGGATGGTGAAAGAGGTGCCGTGGTTTCTGGAGGAAGAGGTTATTATCTCACAGGTGCTGCAGTATTTTTGGAGTATGCAATTATACAACTTTCATTGAGACGTTTGCACAAAAAAGGATATAAACCTTTATACACACCATTTTTCATGAAAAAGGAGGTGAGAATCAACAAAGCTCCATTATTAAATTAAGTGGTAAATTGACAATTTTATTTTTTTTAAGATAATGCAAGAAGTTGCTCAGTTATCGCAATTTGATGAGGAGCTTTACAAGGTTGTAGGAAAAGGTAGTGAAAAAAGTGAAGATAGAGAAGTTGAAGAAAAGTATCTTATTGCAACTTCTGAACAACCAATCGCTGCCTACCATCGTGATGAATGGATACCAGAAAGTGCACTTCCTATTAAATATGCTGGAATCTCTACTTGTTTCAGACAAGAAGTTGGCTCGCATGGTAGAGATACTAGAGGGATTTTTAGAGTCCATCAATTCGAAAAGGTAAATTTTGAACAAAACAACAGTTCGCTTTATAAACATTTTATATGTACAGGTGGAACAGTTTTGTTTGACATCTCCATTTGATAATAAATCCTGGGAAATGATGAATGAAATGATAAATAACGCCGAAGACCTTTATCAACTCCTAGAAATCCCTTATCGAATTGTAAACATTGTCTCAGGAGCTCTTAATCATGCTGCTGCTAAAAAACTAGATCTTGAAGCTTGGTTCCCCGGTTCAGGAGCCTTTAGAGAGCTTGTTTCGTGCAGTAATTGCTTGGAATATCAAGCAAGACGACTTTTAGTAAGATACGGACAAACGAAAAAAATGAATGAAGCTACTAATTATGTCCACATGTTAAATGCGACAATGTGTGCCACCACTCGAGTAATTTGTGCTATCTTGGAAGTCCATCAAACAGATGATGGGATAAAAGTTCCAGTAGCACTTAAAGAATTTATGCCTGAAGATTATCAGGAGTTTATTCCATTTGTAAAACCTGCACCGATCGATATGGAACAAAAGGGCAAGAAACAAAAAGACAAGAAGAAAGGAGCTGGAGAGGAATGAATAATTGCTTTTGAAAATTCCAATAAAGGCATTTAATTATTTTTAAGTTAAAAACTGTTTTATTTATTATGCTCTTGAAATAAAAATACATCAATTTTTTCAAGGGTACATTTTCATACATTTAACAACATATCGACCTCATTTTTTATAAAATTCAACAAGAATTCTTGTGCAATTCTCATCAAGAATAAGGATGGAAGTCATAATAAAAATAATTTTATGTTTTGTGGCTTAAAATAATTAAATATTGCCTCCTTATTTAAACAAAATATATTAAAAATAGAACAATTTGTTAACACCTATACTAATTTGTACGTACTGCTTAAAATCAATCTTGTTCCAACATTTCGGTTACTTCTTTGCACAATTTGGAGAACTCTGGTCTGTCATGTGGATCTTGTAACCAACATGGATGTATAATTCGAACATAAACTGCCTGTGGGCATTTTAAGGGACATGGGAGCCTAAAAAACAGGTTAATAAACGATTTATATAAAAGTTTATTTTAATATTACCTTATTCCACTTTCAAGGGCTTTTACAAATAATTCAGGTTCACCACCTTCACCAATTTCCTTACTCATTTGCAAATTTGGTTCTTCACCAAATGAAAACATTTCATACATAGTGACACCATAAGACCAAACATCTGATTTATTCGAAAACTTTCCAAATTTCAAACTTTCTAATGCATACCTGTAAATTATACACTGTATTATTTTATGAATTTTTAATAGCTGCTTCGCAAGGTACTAGCTTTGCCTTACAAGTAAATTTACTAATGCTTTTGAAGCCTAATTTAGCCCCTACATGACTTGACACTATCGTCGCTGTTAGAAATGTTTTGATTAAATTACTTACCATTTAATTGGTAGCTCTCGATCAGTTTTTAAAATATAATAATTATTTTTGTCAACTACTTGAGCTAAACCAAAATCTGATATTTTAACATGGTTTTCATCCACAACCAGAATATTTCTTGCAGCTAAATCTCGATGGACAATATTTTTCTTTCCTAAGTAATCCATGCCCTAAAATATTAATGGAATTTAGATTAAGGCCGAGATCAAAAACAAAATAATATTTTACGTACCATTGCAATATCATAAGAATATTGTAATAATTGCTTAATTGTAAGCGTTTCCTTATTAATTTTTAGGTAACTTTGGAGTGAACCGTGTTGCACATACTCCATAATTAATGAAACGTCAGGTTCCTGTAGAACTCCAAAAATTTCAACAATATTTGGATGCTTTAATGTCTAAAAATTAAACCATTAGATAATTACCACTTTTTTTAAAAGAACATAAATTATTTACCCTCATTATATTTATTTCCCTTTCAAAATCATTTAATTGAGAAGTCATGGCTGCAGCTTTTAACTTCTTAACAGCCACTAATTTAGGTTCCTTATCCGCACTTAAATACTCCAACGTTCCCCTATACACTTCTCCATAAAAACCCTAAAAATATAAAAACTGTAAATTCTGATACACATAATTTTTATTTAACAAAATTACCTGACCAATACGTCCTTGTAAAACCACATTGCAATCATCATCTAATTCTACAATACTCTGAATCGAGTTTATACTGTCTAACGAATTAGTAGCTGTTGAAAAATTAAATCCTGGCAGAATATTTGAAAAGTTGCAAGAGAAAGTATCTTCATCAGTGTCAAATTCCTAAAACAAAACAGTTTATTAAATCATATTTTAAGAAATTGGGAAAAATACGTGATATTAATTTAATGACTAAGGACTTAAATACTAAGAAAAATCTTGTTTAATAAATACATACCTGTTGAAACCAAGGTTTATTAAAATGACTACCACTCCAAGACTCATTTTCAGCAGTTATATCGATTATCGAAATTAATTCGTCAGTAGTACTTGAAAGATTCGAAACTTCTAAAACCAAAAATCGTTTTATTTAAGTATAAAAAATGTAGTTTTCAATTTACCTGTTGGATTTGAATAAAGGCTTTCAAAACTTTGCCTTTCAACGCTTTTAATTTGTTCATAAGCATGTCGTTTTCTTGAATTATAAACTTGATAAAACATTTGACTAATATCTCGCATGATGGCCTGTGGGAGTTTCCTTCGATGAGGATCTCCATCCCAGCACTCTAATAATAATTTGTAGATATCTGTCGGCATATTTTCTAATCGCCTTAAACGTTTTCCCGAAATATAGTTCTGAAAAAATGTAATAAAGTAAAATAATTGTTAAAAAGTGCAGCGTAAATATTATTATTGTTATTACATTTTGATGAAGGTAATAATTTAATACTTACTCTCATGGCAATGGAATATTCAGATTGTTGTAATGGTTCCCCATATTTAAATATCTCCCATACAGTTGTTGCAAAAGCCCATACATCTGCGGCAACAGATTTACGAGCAAAATTCAAATTTGAATAACATTCAATTGGAATCCAATGTACTCTAAAATATAAAAATTTAGTCAGAAGAAAATAAGGAAAAAAAAAATTACTCTTCAGGTGAATAATTTGTATGAATTCCAGGGTCAGCTAATTTTATTGTAAATGTATTCTTGTCATGGCAATTCACTAATAATTTTCTGCATCTTATATTTCCATGTATAATTCCATTTTCTGACTAAAATTTAAAAAATATGAGATAAAAGATCAATGTATGTAAACTTAAAAGAATCTTTCATTTCATTCTTTGTCAGTGGTGGACCCAAAAGGGAGTTGGAGGGTGATTTCATCCCCTGACAAGATATATTAACTGATGGTGCCTTTTTCAAGATTAAAATTAATTAATATTTAATTTGTACCAGGCATATTTTTCAATCAAACAATTTTTTCTGAAAAATCTAAAATTTCTAGAGTAATTTTGACTTGAAAGTGGGATTATATATTTTTGTCCAGAACTCAAAAATGAAAAGTGTTAACAAAATGTTCTTTTTTCGCTGATCTAAAGCCCTTTCCAAAAAATATAAAGTGAAAACTGTAACTTACCATATGCCATAAAGCGGATGCTAAATTTGAAGATGCTTCCATTAAATCTACTGTTTCTATATCATTTTTGTTATTTCTTAAATACTCATCCAAAGGCCCTAACCGCATATACTCCAAAACCATTGATAATGGATTATTCAAAGTAACTCCAAAAAGTCGCACCAGCACATCAGAACGTAGAAAAGCCCATTGTCCAGATAATTCCAAAAATTCCTAAATAAAAAAAATTATTCCCACGTAAATTAGAAAAACTATTGAAATACCTTGATACATTTTTCTTTGTGTTCGGTTTTTAAAATTTTCATGGCAACTTCTATTTTCTTGCCTTTTGTATGTCGCCACATGCTTCTATATACAAAAGTCATCCCCCCACATTTTTCCCTTTTTTGTCCTGAAATAAGAGAAAGTGTAAACACCTTAATATTCAAAAATAGTAAAACAACCTATATTTTTATTGTTCAATAAGGCGCTTCCTTTTTTTTCTTCTACGCCTTTTAACTTCAGCAATACCGGGTAATCTTCCCCACCTTAAGTAAGCATATAACCCGAATACAACACAAGTAATTATGGTAATCGTAATTATTATTATAACTGCAATAACCGCTGCTTCATATTTTAATCTCCCGAATATAGGTTTAGTTAGAGGATCTTCCATTAAATGTGTATAAAAACTGGGTCTCTTTTTAATATTAACTTTTATAATATTTGTAACCCACTTTAATTTTAAGTCATCTTGTGTGATGACACACCACCATTCACCAGTCATGGATCTATTCGTACTTTTAATTAATTCATTACTAACAGCCGCTAGTGTAGTTGTGCCATAGTTTATAAAAACTGTCCCATTTAACAACCACTTTTGATTTAAATCCGAGTATACATATCCTAAATGTAATGATTTACATTGTAGATTTATCGGTAAGGTAGCCCTTGTGTCAATTGTATAAATTTTCGTAATCACAGCCACAGACACGACTTGTAATATCAAACGCTCCTTATGTATACGACGAAGAACACATATGTATACTCCTGAATCATTATATCGCACATTTTTTATCATAATATCATCACCCATAAAATCTACATGACCAGGATCAGATTTTAAAAGAAGCCCATTCAACGTCCATTCATAAAAAGCATTTGGAGATTCAGTTGATACTCTCGTTAGAATATCAATATTGTTTCCAATTACTGCAGTTTCACCTTCATTCAATACAATACTTGTATTAGAACTTTCCAGGTGTTGTCGAACTAAATCGAACGTTTCAGGGCTTAAGTCCCCACACTCAAATTCGTTACATTTACCTAAATAAAAAAGGGAATTATAAAAGATTTTTTAAATGAAAATTTATGGCAAGTTATTGACATTACTACATTTTGATTGATAATTCACCTGTAGAAGTTGGACTACCAATACAGAGCTCGCCATAAATATTTGGTCTTGGATTAGAACAAGTTCTTGTTCTGTACCCTCCACCTCCGCCGCAAGTTACAGTGCATTCCCATGAAGACCAATGTGACCAGCCACCGTCTTTAGGTGGACCATCAATATCTAAAGGTTCACAGTTTGCAACCCAAATTGCCCAACTATCTTCCTCCACAGCGATTGAAAAATAATAGAAAAGTAAAACCACAGAAGAATTAAAATCCAACACAGACTTATTGTTAACATCGATGTGAATAAATCTTTCAGAAAACGTAATATTAAATAAACTCCAAGCATTACTTTTGATGATTGGTTCTTCAAAGTAAACATCTCTTAAAACTCTAGATAATGTCTTAATATTTTTAAAAAGCGACAAACGTTTCCCCGAATCCAATATTTTAATAACATAATTTTCACCTGATCCTGGAAGATACATTAATCTAATTTTTACAGCCCCAACACCTCGTAATTGCAAGGTAAAATTTTTAAATACAATTTCATCATTAGTTGTCCAAATATTGATGGGCATTATTTTTGTAAAATGAGGTGTTGTAGTTTTTTCAACATGACATTCATCACACTTAAAGAAAATACCTAATTGATTCCCAGTAATTGTCATAAAATCAATGTACATTGGTTTAAACGATTCGTCCAAGGTTGTCCACTCAAACAATGTTGATTTTACACCTTCATACCCAAGAAGCAACTCGGTTGATCTTATTTGCAGCCACAATGATACCCATTTACCCGATGATATTATATGTGGCAATGTTTTTTCTTTTATAACAACATTATTTTTATACAAGATAATTTTTTCATTATTATTAGCGCCTATCACAAGCAACATATTTGTTTTTCTATCTGCTGAAATTATTTCAAATTGTATGCCTTCTAGTATATCAGGATTCCATTGTTTTAATGAAAAATGTAAACCACCATGAACACCCGCTTCTTTCCAATGCGGCAAAATAAATAATTCTCTACCTATAATATTTATTCAAATTTAAATTAACGCTAACAAAAAAAATACGTAAAAAAACCTCTTCCTTTTCCAATTAAAAATACCATACATTCTTCTGATTTATCACAATCAGGTACGTAACATATGTCTTTAGATACTTCTGGATCAGTTGTATAACACCAACTTCCTAATAATAATAAAAAATTACTTCACTAATACCAGAAGATATGAATCACCATAGAAAAATTATAAAGAAGAATCTTTTAAAATCTCACCTGCTAAAGACCTAAGGGGATTTCTACAAAAATTTTCAGCCCTCTCTGGAGACATATCAGCGTACAAGGTACCATTTAACAATCTCAAATCAATATTATGAACTTTAACATACCTCACCTCAGGTTCATCAACGGTTTCATTAAGAAAATCTTTGATTGGCTCTGAAATAGCCTTTAAATCGGTCAAATTACCTGTCAATTCTTGAAAATCTTCAACCTCCTTTTTAAATAATTCACGTTTTCTTTTACGTAATTTATTTTGTGCTCTAATTTGGTTCATTTCAGGTACATTCATGATATGACCAAATTTGTCTCGAATTTCTAAGCTTTCATTAAAAGTTGCACTAAAAAGATCATCATTGCTTGAATCACTAGGATCGAACTTTTTTTTAACATCATAAACTTTTTTCACTAAAGCAAGGGGAATATCAGCTATCCAATATTGGCATGTACGATTTGTACGAGTAGTATTAACTTTACCAATGTAATCATTACCTGTTCCTGCCATTCTACACTCAGCTGACTTACACTTCCGTAATTTACAATATTGTTTCGATATTCTTTTTTCATTAGATTCACTTATTGCATGACAGTATGTACCTGGTGTAAACAAGTTTTAATAAAATATTGAAACTAACAAGTTAAAATATTAAAATTGTTGTGAATAGTTAAAGTTTCTGATGTCACAAGTGCAAATTCAAAAAAAAATACCGCGAGAGGTTTTAAATTGTTAAACTTACCTTTTCGTTCATTAAAAGGATCCCTACAATAATCATGCATATTTAAAAGCTCATCAATATTAATCTTATCTTGCAAACTACTCGGTAACAATTTTTTTCCCGACCATGGTAAACATGGTAAGCCGTTATTGGTAATATGTTGATGTCCGGCATAGCTAGTTTCATGTAAATTAATGGAACATTCAGGTAAATAAGCATTAGGTGGTGCTGCTTGCACCGGTGGTTCACAATTAAAAGTCCAATGAGCAACAGAATTTTCCGAACTTGGAGAAAACCAGCGCAAACTTTTAATAACATCATTCTTAACTTCCATTATTAAAAACGTACCAACATCTCTAGTCCAATACAAATGTAAAGTATCACCGAAAATTTTAACAGAAAAATCACTCCACTTCCAATACGATAATAATCCAGGAAACTTGGATTCAAGTAAAGTTAATGTAGGTCCTTTATCATACTGAGTATATGTTATTCTTGTAATACCATCAGGTTTACCCAACGTAATTTTTACAATTGGAAAATCAAGCGTTGGGGAATAAAATAAGCTTAAAACACCTGAATGAAAAGTTCGAAGATTAAAATCCAGATCATATCCCACATCATTTTCACGTAACGAAAAAAATAATTGATGCTTAGAGCTTACAGTTGTATGCACATCACACTCCTTATCATCTTCACAAAAAGGAAGAGTCCACAATACGTTAGTTCCTACTAACGAGTAATAAAAAAACTGATCTTTAAATTTACCCAATAAATTATTTCTAGTATTAATTTCTTGTAAAAATATCGGTTTTTTGATATTTTCCTGAGCAAACGTGATAAACCCTTTATCCCAATCTAAATTAAAGTAAGTGTATTGCGTAGATTTAATAACTCCATGAGTTTTTTCCAACTCAGGTTTATCTTTATTCCCCGCCTTTAATGTACTATATTTATTTGTGAGTAAAAGTTCAATTCCTATTCCTAAATCGTCCAATTCTTGAGTATTAATTGGGAGGGGTAATACACTAAGGACTAATTTAGCGCTTGCTTCTAAAAACGAATCAGGATCCCTAGAGAAATTGATTAACAAAGTTTTTAAGAAATAATTGGTGGTTTACCATAGTTTTATTCCAAAACTAAAATTGTTTAATGTTCTTGGAAATGAAATATAATGACTGTAGCTTGGAAGGTTTTTGGAAAAAATTAAGCAATCTGGATCATCGCAGAAAGGAATATCACAGTAAGTTTTTTGTACTACCGAAGACTTTTCAGTTTCTGTAAAGCACCAAGGACCTCCAATATCACCATCAGGGTTACGACAGTATTTTTTAGCTGAAGACAAGCTTTGATCGGGAAATTTATATTTATTGAATTTATCAATCTTTTGTAAAGCGTCATTTATCCTTACTTTATTTCGTTTTTTATCCCATTTAAGGCAATTAATATCTTGGGAAAAAATTTGTTATTAGGATGTTAGTTTTATAATCGTAATAAAAACCTGAGGATGATTTTGAGTGGGAACCAAAATATTCCATTCCAGGGCCTGTTAATCGACATTCAGTTACTTTGCAGAGAGGTATAGCGCAAGTTTCATCTATCAAATTAGGATCCATGGTGTAGCACCAAGGACCAAGTGGGTCTTTACTGGGGTTTCTGCAATAATTTCGTGCTTTCTCTTTTGATAATTCAGGAAACGTATCATCTTTGTAACTTTCATGAACTTTATGGATAGGATTTTTTGCGCTCCATGATTGACATAGTACTTTCGATTCTGTTTTGGATATCGTTCCCGTGTAATCAAGTCCCAAGTGACTTACTTTACATAGATCTAAGCGTGTGAAGTTTTCTGCACTTTCTTTAGCAAAAATGCAAGGTAATAGAAGGAGGAAATTAATCATGGTTGACATATTTTTGACACCTGATCAGGTAATGTAAATAAAAGAGAAAAATAATTCATCACTCAGGATAAAACTACCAATTTTTATTAGCGATTTCGAAGATCCGATGCTTTTAAGCGTCTTTTTTTACAGGTTTTTCAAAAAAAATCCTGAAGCCAATGGATTGACCAAAAGAAACTCTAAATATTTTTCTGTGCCTTAAGAGCAACTTGGGCAAAAATATGAGCCTGGTTCGGTTATGATCATTCGAGTCTTTCGGTGATTTTTCAAATTTCTTTAAGTGTCCAAAAATGGTACTATAAAGTACCATGAATATAAATTCAAATACCTCAAAAAGGATAAAAACAAAAATTTTCGCGATAAAAAACCACTTACTCGGAATTCGCATGTTACTAATTTACGATAATTTGTAAATTGAACTCAAAATGTTTAGTCTTTCGACCATTGTCATCTTAAATTTTCGTCAAACACACCCCTGCAAAATATTTGAATCTACTAAGTCGTAGGGAGTGTGGGTTATTACGAGATAAGTCCTTTTGTTGATTAGAAATAAAAATATACTTACCTTTGTAAACTTGTAAATCTTTTGTATTAATACAAATGGGGCTTCGAGGTACCAAATCCTCGATAATTCCTTCTGAGAGTGAATCTCCGAAGAAACGAGATTCCTGACATAAAAGCAGAGGAGATTTATCTAAAAAATAATAAGTATATTAGTGGAAGTTGCAAAATTTTTAAAATTAATAACTTACCATACTCTGAAGGAGGTAAACATTCCCCAAGGTAAATGTTGCCTAAAGGGTTTTTATAGGCCTCCATAAGTTGTGGTAAACTATTGTAACGAGTAAGGTCATCATTGAAAATAAATTCGTTTTCATTCAGTCTTTCAAATTTAAATGTTTTTGGTTTTAAACTGCAAAAAAGTTCAAAATTTATAATATATGTACATTCAATTTTGGACAAAAAATTTGAAATTTCTTCAGTTGATGGAGAAATATGTATGATAATCACTAATAATTTGTTTAAAACAAAGATTCAAGTCTTCATTTTTTTATTTACGTTTTCGGTTCTGTTTATTTTTTCATTTACGGTTTTTAACCGGTTCTACTCTATGTTTTAAAATAAATGCATTTGCTTGAGAATGATTCTTGATTAGCACCAGAAAAAATAAAAAATATGTTATAACTTTTTGTTTTTTCTTTATATTTAAAATAGTCAAAAGCAGGAAATTTTTACGAAATACTTTCTTTGCTGCTTTCTTAAAATTGTTGAGTTTATCCCTCAAAAAAAAATTGTAGCCATAAGACCTTTCTTAATACTAAAAAATTATATTTTAAAAAAGCCTTGGTAGTAAAAACTGCAAATATCAACCAAATTTCAAATTTAACTGCTTGAATATACCAACTATATCGTCTTAATCCTTAAACTTAAATGAAAATTAAAGTTTTAAGGCAATAAATAATTATAATTAAAAATATTCTTACCTATCTTTCATACAAACATCAACGTAATAAATATTATATTTAGACTCGCATTCTCGAAGAATGAAGCAGCCAGGTCTATTCCCTCGCTTTTCTTCAAGTTTGGCATACGAAAATTCCCCTCTAGAAGTAAATTATTAAAAATTAACTATTATAATTTGATTAACTAAATTATCAGTTTATAAAAAAATACTCACCCTACAGGACCGTGACATTTCATGGCATGTAATCGTTGTAATGATGGAGTTGGTACATTTTTGCATATATTGAAGGTCCATTTAACGCCCAGCCTATAATAACCATCCAATAAACTAACGAACGAATACATGGTAGAGGAATTATAGAATTTTAAATAAAAAGGTATTCCATTCTTTCGACTTAACTCTACTGTACAATCTTTTCCAATAGAAACGAAACCTAACTCTTCTATCGTACAAATAACTTCCCAATTCTACAATAATAAATAAAAAAAATTATACGAATATTTAAAAATTTTAAAAAGTACTTCTTTTTTAGCATCTTCAGAGTATCGAATTCCAGGTTCCGTAGGATGAAACGGAGATATCCTTACAATTACACTGCATAATAAATTATTCATAAATTTTAAAGCTTTAAACTCTTCCAGTGGATATTCGGGGGTCATATTTTGGAGTTGCTTGATGTATTCTTCTTTAACATACCTAAATTACAATTAATTAAATAATAACATAATTATTTGAGCATAATAATTATACCAAGCATCATGTCTTGCATTTTTAATCTTCCCCAAAGTATCGTGTATAGGTTTTTTAACGAAAAACATATGTTTTTTTAAAGCTTCCTTTGGTATATACTTCTTATAAGAACTCTCGACTGTTTCCCTCGATTTATTCTCCTCAACCATCACCCTGTACATATCAGCAACCCCTAAGCCCACAAGCTCTCGCCTATACTTCTCAAACGTTAAATCCAAAATTTTATTCTCCAAAACATCAGTCCTAGCTTGATGAAAATAATAATCGTATGCCTTTAAATCTATCTTCTTCAACCGCAATACATTTGCCATTTTAAATCGTATTCTTAACGAATGTGTAGGGTTTTTTGGTCCAAAAGTTTGAGACGGCATTAAAAAGTTATTTTTTGAATTTTCTCTTAGCGCAAATAAATGCCTTGCGACTTTACCTATCCCTAGTTGCTTGCAAGCTGATATGCAAACATCTTCAGCTGATGTTGTTTCGGTAAATGCGATTTGAAGCTGCTTTTCCGGAAAAACCGTTTCGATTATTAAAACTGATTCACCCATCTTGAATTTGTTTCTACAAATTTATAGTTTAGTATTGAATTGCTAAGAAAAAAGAAATAAATTACATTAAGGATCGAAGAGATATTATTATTTAAAAAAAAAAGTAATTACAAGTTAATAATTTGTAATAATCAATTTAATTAATTAAATTTAACGGTAATATCTTCAAATATAGTACAAATAATTTAATATTTAGTTATTTATTTATGAGTTTTTACCTTTTTTTTAAAGGGTTATGTTTATATTAATAAAGTTTTGCGTTTTATTGTAATAACTTAAAATTCCCATGATTGATGTATTTAGAAGCACTTTAATTATATTTTTACATATTTAAGTCTTACTTAAGTAGAATTAAAGTAATTTATTGTTTTTACTTTTTTGTTTCTTGTTCTTGATTTTATTCAAATTCTTGGAATTTTATGCGCCATTGAGGTGGCGATGTTGCCAATTAAATATCAAAAACTCTGCCATCTATATTTTAAACCACCAACCTGCTTTTATTTTAAAAATACCTTATTTAATACATTTTAATTTACTAAATAGTAATGGTAATACTAAATAGTAGATTTATACTGTTAAATTTATTAGTTTTTAGTCTTAAATTAGGCCAGAAAATGAAAAAATCATACAAGGCTTTATAAGCACCCTGTATAAGCAAGTGTTCTGTGGTTTTTTAGTACGGTGATACCTGAAATATACCGTGCGGACATAAAGTAAATCCCCCCCTGCTAACCGCTTATGTTTTTGATTCTGAAAATTTGTCTACCTAGGAATCTAATTACGAACTTTCTAATAAAGGTATTTTTGATTTTGTGGAACTTCCGGTTATACCGGTACTTGATGGCAACTTTCTAATTTTAAATAGAACACCCAATATATTTTTGCATTTTCGCGTTCTCCATAAAAATACCATTAAATTGACCTAGCTAGTGTGGTCTACGATTAATACTTTCGGAATTACGCCCATTTGAAAATTGCATTTTTATGCAACTTCATTTACACCGGAAGCAGGACCCAACTGCCCCAACTTCGTTATTTTAAATGAAATATTTTGCAATTAAGTTAATAATATTAAATTTAAACAAAATTATGTTTAATAGTAAGTTCGTTAATTTTGTTGATTAACTTAACCACCTTCCACGTCTTGATAGTAATAAAATCTACAGGAAATCTCTTGGATTAAAATTTTGTTTAAATTTAATGTTATTAACTTAGTTCCAAAAAAAATCTTTTAAAATAAGGAAGTTGGGGCACTTGGGTCCAACTTTTGGTGTAAATGAAGTTGCATAAAAATACGATTTTCGAATGGGCGTAATTCCGAAAGTATTAATCGTAGACCACACTAGGCTAGGTCTATTTAATAGTATTTTTATGGAGAACACGAAAATGCAAAAATATACTGGATGTTCCATTTAAAATAAGAAAGTTGCCATCCAGTTTTGGTATAACCGGAAGTTCCACAAAGTCAAAAATACCTTTATTAGAAAGTTCGCAATTAGATTCCTCAGTAGACAAATTTTCAGAATTGAAAACATAACCGTTCGAAGTCAGCAGGGGGGGATTTACTTTATGTCCGCACTGTATATGAAATGATAACAAAGAAACTTTTAAAGTAATTAAGGGATCATGCTATTTCTTTAAATATATTTAAGCTTACCCAATTAACAAAAAAAATAAAGTAAAGTAAGGTAAAAGTATTTTAAGCGAAATTAAAAAGTAATACTGTTTTTACAGCACCGTACTTTTAATGTTGCTACGCCTACAAAAACTTTTGTACCTAAACAAGAGAGGGCGCGCTAAGTTTTGTTTTAATATAAATTTAAAAAATATTTTATATTTTTTTTAATTCATAAAATAAGTAAGTAATATTTTGATTAATTAATATCATAAATTAATGTTACAGTTTTATGATTTTGATTTTTCTAGAAAACACTAGATGGTGCTGTATATTATAAATTAAGTAATTATGTGACGTTTTTGTAAAGTAAGGTCAGTCTAAAAATCGAGTCGCCAAGTTAGTCAGTAAGTTTTGCTTGAAGTGGTAGATAGCACTTCGTGCTCCACTGGAAAACGTGCGAGCACGCAATTTTTTGAATTATTTATTTTGTATAAAAGCGTGCCTTAATTTGCGTGATTTGACGCAACGTGCTTAACACAAAAACACACCTTTTATAGTGCGGCATTTGTTTTTAAAATAGAATTAAGCGTCATGTTATTTTAAGTGATCTTGTGCGCGTTCAGCGAAAAAAACAAAAAAATGTTATCCAACGGACATATAATTGGTGATGGGTCATGGGATTTGGACGTTTACGTCACGAATCTGCAAACTAGCAGACAAATCCGTGTTAAAGGAGACTTGCACATCGGAGGAGTGATGCTGAAACTCGTTGAGGATCTAGGTTTGTGCTGATTTTGATTGATTTTTGCACCTGTTGCAATCACTTCATCTTTATAATGTATTCTGGAATGCATCGGCCTTGACCTTGTCGTGCAAATTATCAACACACAAGTTGAAATAATTCACCGCCCCCACGTTATAAAGGACGTGACTTTACCAACTTTTAGGTTTTACAAGAAAAAACCCACTAAAGTGTCATGCAATGTGATTTATTTTATTTCCAGCAATTAATTATTTTAGGTGTTATTTAATTAAGCTATAAATTGGGTATTTACATTAAATTTCAAGTGGTTTATTATACGTGCATTGCGTAATGCGTTCTTCTACATAACCTCAAATGGCAATGTGAATTGAATTTCGTGGGAGGATAATGTTTAGGCGGATTGTATTCGCTGCGATGACGTGAAATCAAGAACACACTAAAAGCTACGCCTTTCATAAAATACCGATTTATTTTTTTTCATTTATCCCACACAAATATTCATTCAGAAAATTAGAAAACAAATGAGCACTAAAGTAAATTCTAAACGTCATTTTTCAGGTAGTTAAGCGGCTTTTCTAAGTACGTTCCGAGTTACTCCAAATTACTCATCAAAAATTGTAAAAATAATGCTGCTTTCGTTTTGACAGAAACATAAAATTTGCTCTTAAAAAGAACAGTCGATTATTCCAGAGTTGTTATACAGGGTGTTCCGTTCGTGTGGTTTAACAAAAGTTGGGATTAGGAACTAGAGTAAAAGTCGACGAAAAACGAAAAAAATTGTTTTGGAGGTACAGCGTTTTTAATTTTAAATCATCGATTTTAGTTAAAAATTAGTACGCCGCTAATAATATACAGCATGTCCCATTTGACGTTGGACTGTATACTTATGTGAAGTTAGCAATAGATTCCAGCAATAGACTATTTTTGGTAAAATATCCAAAAATTAAACTAAAAAAACAATTCCCATAGTATATTTTTGATATTACTAAGAGGGTAAAGCAAAACCAACCCTTAATCGGCTCCTACCCCTAAATTTTGGGCGTAAAATTGAAAAAAAATATATTTTTTTGGCGAAGTTCACTTTTTTTTTAAGTTTTTATTTTTCAGAACTAAACTTAACAGTATTATCAACAAAATGTGCGAAAATTAAGATGATACTATTTTTTGTTTTCTATTTATGGCGCCTCAAAGTTAGCTCGTATAGCGCCGACTAATGCTAATTCGCGCAGTTAGCAAAATCTTCACAAAATATGCAGTTCACCTTTTATTTTAATTTTTTTTTCAAATATGCATTCCCAATAATATTCTTAACAAATTTTGAGAAAATAAAATTGATACTATTTTTCGTTTTTAAATTACAACCCTTCAAAGTTGATAAATTTGTCTTTTCCGTGAGTGCGCTACCAGAAAAACTTACATAAAATGTGGAGTTCACCTTTTATTTTTAATTTTATTTCATATAAGCATTCCTAATAATATTCTAAACAAATTTAAAAAAAATAAAATTGATACTATTTTTTGTTTTTAAATTACAACTATTCAAAGTTGATAAATTTGTCTTTTCCGTGAGTGCGCTACCAGAAAAACTTACATAAAATGTGGAGTTCACCTTTTATTTTTAATTTTATTTCATATAAGCTTTCCTAATAATATTCTAAACAAATTTAAAAAAAATAAAATTAATACTTACTCGTTAAAGTTTATAATTTCATCAAGTCGAAGTTCTTCTTGTAGCATTTATTGTCATTTTTATAGATACACACTTTATTTGTTGATGTAATGTAAAAATGACACCAATAAGAGTAAAAATTTATCAACTTTGAAGGGTTGTAATTTAAACACGAAAAATAGTATCAATTTTATTTTCTCAAAATTTGTTAAGAATATTATTGGGAATGCATATTTGAAAAAAAAATTAAAATAAAAGGTGAACTGTATATTTTGTGAAGATTTTGCTAACTGCACGAATTAGCATTAGTCGGCGCTATACGAGCTAACTTTGAGGCGCCATAAATAGAAAACAAAAAATAGTATCATTTTAATTTTCGCACATTTTGTTGATAATACTGTTAAGTTTAGTTCTGAAAAATAAAAACTTAAAAAAAAGTGAACTTCGCAAAAAAATATATTTTTTTTCAATTTTACGCCCAAAATTTAGGGGTAGGAGCCGATTAAGGGTTGGTTTTGCTTTACCCTCTTAGTAATATCAAAAATATACTAGGGGAACTGTTTTTTTAGTTTTATTTTTGGATATTTTACCAAAAATAATCTATTGCTGGAATCTATTGCTAACTTCACATAAGTGGACTGTATGGGTATCTTTGTTATTGTTGGAGATAGAAACTCGGTTGAATGGACAAAGTAGTAGAGATTTTTTCGAATATTAGTAATTCATTTACAAATAATTTGAATATCGCATTGTTCCAACGCTATCTGGAAAAAACAAGAAAATGCGATTTTCAAAATATGGCTATAACTTCGTTATTTTGGGTGGTACCAAAAAAATTTTTTAACTTAATACAGACAATTTTTTGTGTACAATGCAGTAAAACAAATAAATATTTTTTTTCGCTAACTGATTGACCGGAAATAAACCAAACTTATTTTTTTCTTATGGCAGCCATATTGGATTTACACATATTCGGAATTATTGTATTTTTCTGAGTAATTTGATATATCATACGTAATATTTTAAGAAAAATAGAAATAATTTTATTTTACCAACCAAAAATGGCCTTGAATAGATGTAAATTGTCAATACATATGTGTTAAGATTTATTTTACATTTAATATTTTAAATAGTTATATTTATGTTATTGTCAATTTACATCTCTTAAAGTCCAATGTTAGTTTGTAAAATCAAATAATTTTATTTTTTTTTTAAATATGATATATGGTATACCAAATTACTCAGAAAAAAATACTGATTCCGAATATGTATAAAACCAATATGGCTGCCATAAGAAAAAAATAAGTTTGGTTCATTTCCGGTCAATCGGTTAGTGCAAAAAAATATTCATTTGTTTTACTGCATTGTACACAAAAAATTGTCTGTATTAAGTCAAAAAAATTTTTGGTACCACCGAAAATAATGAAGTTATAGCCATATTTTGAAAATCGCATTTTCTTGTTTTTTTCAAGATAGCGTTGGAACGATGCGAAATTCAATTTTTTTGTAAATAAATTATTAATATTCGAAAAAATCTCTACTACTTTGTCCATTTAACCGACTTTCTATCTCCACTAATAACAAAGATACCCATACATTCCAACGTCAAATGGGACACCCTGTATAATCAATCTCCGTACAGATTAATAGAAGTATATCACTGGAATGCTAAAACCATCAATTGATAACAACCGAGCGGTACGATACGGTTATAATTTTTGTACAAGAACTTCCTTTTATAATGTACTTCCCGGGAGTTTCTTGGAATTTCCACAGACTTCCCCGGATTTCTCAGATCTTCCCCGGATTTCCTTGAGACTTCCACGTTATTTTAAATGCACGTGCATCGTGCTTGTTTGCTTGGAACTTCCTCGGACTTCGTGAGGACTCCCAAGCCTTCCTCGACTTCCTTGAAACTTCCCCACACTTCCACAGTATTTTTGATGCACATGTATGTTTGCCTGGAACTTCCTCGGACTTCCCGACACTTCCGCGTTATTTTAATACACGTGCATGTTTGCTTGGATCTTCCTGAGGCCTTCCTTATATTTCCCAGGACCCCATCGGAAATTTTTCAGATTTCTCGATACTTCCTCGTTGTTTTTAATGCACGTGCATATTTGCTTGGAACTTCCTCATACTTCCCGAGGACTTCCAGAGACTTCAGCGTTATTTTTGATGCACTTCCATGTTTGCTTGCAAGTTCCTGAGGAATTCCTCGGATTTTGCAGGACCTCCTCGGTTTTCTTTGAGACTTTCGAAACTTCCTAAATTATTTTTGGTGCTCGTGCATATTTGCTTGGAACTTCCTCGTACTTCCCGAAACTTCCGCGTTATTTTTGATGCACTTTCATGTTTACCTGTAACTTCCTGAGGATTTCCCAGGACCTCCTCGGTCTTTTTGAGTCATTCGAGACTTCCGCGTTATTTTTTATGCTCATGCATGTTTGCTTGGAACTTTCTCGGACTTCCCGAGAGCTTCTCGAGACTTCCGCGTTATTTTTGATGCACTTGGATCTTTGCTTGCAACTTCCTCAGGATTTCCTAGTATTTCCCAGAACCTCCTCGGTCTTCTTTGATACTTTCGAGACTTCTGTGTTGTTTTTTATGCTCGTGCATGTTTGCTTGGAACTTCCCGAGACTTTAGCGTTATTTTTTATGCACTTCTATGTTTGCTTGCATGTTCCTGAGGATTTCCTCGGATTTGCCAGAAGCTCCTCGGTCTTCTCTGAGACTTTCGCGTTATTTTTGAGGCACGTACATGTTTGCTTGGAACTTCCTCGGACTTCCTGAGGGCTCCCAGCCCTTCCTCGAAGTTCCTTGAAACTTCCCCGCACTTTTGCATTATTTTTTATGTACGTGCATGTTTGCTTGTAAGTTCCTGAGTTCTTCCTCGGATTTCGCAGGACCTTCTCGGACTTCCCTATACTTCCGCGTTATTTTTGATTCACTTGCATGTTTGCCAGTAACTTCCTGAGGATTTCCCAGGACCTCTTCGGTCTTTTTGAGACTTTCGAGACTTCCACGTTATTTTTTATGCTCGTGCATGTTTGTTTGAAACTTTTTCGGAATTCCCAAGACTTCCACGTTATTTTTTATGCACTTGGAACTTTCCTTGTAACTTCCTGAGGATTTCCTAGTATTTCCCAGAACCTCCTCGGTCTTCTTTGAGACTTTCGAGACTTCCGTGGTGTTTTTTATGCTTGTGCATGTTTGTTTTGAACTTCCTCGGACTTCCCGAGACTTCAGCCTTATTTTTATGCACTTCTATGTTTGCTTGCAACTTCCTGAGGATTTCCTCGGTTTTCTTTGAGGCTTCAGCCTTTCCTCGAAGTTCCTTGAAACTTCCCCGCACTTCTTCATTATTTTTTATGTACGTGCATGTTTGCTTGCAACTTACTCGCAACTTCCTGAGTTCTTCTTCGGATTTCCCAGGACCTTCTCGGACTTCCCGATACTTCCGCGTTATTTTTGATGCACTTTCATGTTTGCTTGGTTCTTCCTAGGACTTACTGAGAACTCCCAGGCCTTCCTCGGACTTCAGCATTATTTTTGATGCACGTACATGTTGGCTTGGAACTTCCTCGGACTTACTGAGGAATTTCCAGGATTCCCAGGGCTTTTAAAAAACTTAAAAAATGTTTTTTTTTTTCACTTTTTGAAGTTTCTCCAAAATAAGACCCATTAAATTTGTGTTTTTATGGAAGAGATTTTTCAAAGTGTATTTGTGCGATTTTTTTAAACTTTTTCTCAATGAATTATGTGTTATTGTTGTAACCAATTGAAAGAAGGTTCTTTTAGCTTTCTAGTAATACCTTTTTAAATCTCTAAGCACATTGGTTAAATTATTTTAGCGGTACCCTGATTTTTGACAAAAATCGGTGAAAATAAATCTATCAGGGGTGAATTAGCGAGTAAATGTATGAAAAATTAAAAAAAAATGTTATAGAAAAATGAAACGCCCGAGGTTATTCTTAACACTCAGTATTATGTATCAGCTGTAAAATTTAAAAAACGCTACTTATCTTTTTCAGTTTTTTTTTTTCAAATAATTAAATTTTCGAATTTTTTTGTAAAGTTCATTTTTTTGGAAAAAATGGGGTAGGTATTATAGAGAGGTCTTTCAATTTTAAAAAATAATTCACGTTTTGTTGCTAGGAAAAAAATCATCCAAAAATTTTCGATTTTTCATAAAACAATAAATTTCTATAAAAATACATAAAAGCATCTTCCTAGACACCCGCGATAAATTTTCCGTTGGAGATACAAGATACAAGGAATAGAAAATCTACCCCACTTTTCTGGAACTTCTTTGCAAAATATGACCAAATAAAACTGACTATTCAACTCACAAGTGATTTTTTTTTGTGACAAGTAAAACGTCAAAAATATCAGCCAATCTTTCATGACGTTAATGTTAAACTTCAATAAGTTTGAAGTTGGCTATCAAATTTTGAACAAAAAAGTCAAAAATGTTCGTTAAATAGTCCCTTAAATATGCACTCTTGTTTAAATTATAAGTCGAATATTTTTCATACATTACCATTCATGTCATTTGGGCTTAAAAATTAAAACTTAACCCCAAATGACATTCGTGGTAATGACAGTGAAAAATATTCGACTCAAATTTGACCACTCGTGATATTACATATGATAATTAATGCAAAAGCCTAGAGGGCGCGCGAGTTTGGGAAAAAAAATTGTGAAAAATCATGAAATCGAGCATTAGTTCTGCAGTCATAACTCAAGTTTCCTTCGTTAGATTTTCAATATTTTTTCAGATTTATAACCTACATTGATTAGGCTATATCCTGCCAGAGAGTTACCTTCTGCGACCTATCACAAAGTTAATTAGAGGGGTCCAAAGTTAAGGTACTTTTAGATCATTATATTTTTTTTGTACATTCTCCAATTTTTTTTTCTTCTGGCAAAAATTAAAGAAATTACTTTTAAATCATCTACAAAAAAATTATACCAAAATGTTTGTACTAAACCGAGTACTAAACGCACGAAACCACTATATTTTCCGTTTAGGAAATTACTCATAAATTGTCAAAACGTTCATGGGCTCAAAACTTGAAGAGTTACCTGCTTTATCAGTCGAATTTAAAATATTTTTTTAAGTGGTCAATTAAACCCCACAAAGCCGAAATAGTGCCTAAAGAAATTTTATGATTTTTTAATACCCAAAGGACTTTATGGGATTTTGGGTTAAAAACATCCCCTCGATTATCCCCAAGGTGTGTACGTATTTGCACCAAAAGTGCACCCAATATTCGGTAATTATTCAGCCATTTTTCTACTTTTCGGCGGAAGGTCGAATATTGTTGCCGAAGACCGAATATTCAGCAATAAATGTTATTTTTTTTGAAAACCATAAAATTAAAACATTTGAGAGGAAAATCGGCCATTCATACAAAAATCTTTTCATGCAAAACACGTTTACATGGAATATTGAAATCGGATTATATCGAGGATTGTCCTTATTTCTGATTGGAAGACTTATTTGGCCAACCAATCAGAATCGAGAATAGCGTTTTCAATACGCAATACGTTTTCAAAACTGCATGTAAACGTGGTAAAAGAAGTTAAAAAAATAATTGAAAGAAGATTATTTGGGTCAGCATATACCACAAATAATTAGAGATTTCGTAAGATCCATTAAAATCCTATTGATTTTATATTTAAGTAGAATCATAAAATTAAATGGTTAAAGGAAATGTAACAACAATACCCAATCGTCAACCATGTTTATCAAAGCACATAAAATAGTTAAAAGCATTTTAGAACAGAAAGCTGCTATAAACATAACCATTATTTATATAACCCAAATGCTAATTTAAATATCGAACGGTTGATTATTTATGACCGCCACCATAAACTAATGTACATTAAACGAATTGCACTTTTCGTTGATGGTTCAACGAACCCCTTGGACCTAATTTCGTTGATCTGGTTTAGGTTTTTGCGCCAGACACGTGCTTAGACCAGGAAATCTTGAATATCATAAAAGATGATGAAGGTTTCAGGTTTATATTTTACGACTGTGGCTCTTCTTCATTTCAAGCCAGCGGTGAAATTATTAAATGTCTTGTTCGCACGCTTCAAGCCTGACGAATTTTTCCACATTTATTTTTGGATTTCATTATTGTGCAGGGGCACGTGTGCGCACAGGATTCTCTTTCAGAATGGGCTTTGGTCTCAGAGCGTGAAGCGTGTAATTTTTGACTCGAGTTACAGGAAATCTTACTTCTTACCACTAACTAATATGCGGTTTTAATAGATTTTTCGAAAAATATTAACTTTTCCACACAAAAATTACCAAGAAATTTCGCACAATTTCGGGCTTGACGGGTTCAATTTTTAATTTATAAAAACACTTTTGTATTCATCTGAGAAAGTAGGTAATTCCACAAATACTGTACCCTCAAAATAATTTTCAGAAGAGTCAAAAGATTTTTGCAATTTTTGCGGGTTTTTTTGGTTTTCTCAAATGTGTAATGAAAAGATCAATGCTTCTTTTCATGATTATCTTCAATATTCGTATTTGTTTAGTTAATATTTTATCAAAGAGTCGCGACGAAGTAATCATTATTGATATAATTATGCAAATAAATATTTCTTTCCAAATTACCTTCGGATATCCTGTCTAATCGCAATGTCAATTCAAGTTTTTAAATATCCTGGACTTTAAAGTCTCCAAGGTTGCTATTTCTGTTTCAATATTAACAGTTTATCTTCCCTTTTTTCAACAAAACTACTTAATTTAATCATTAAGATTAAAAGTAACTGTTAATTTTATCTTGGTAATTTTCTAGTTTAATTAATTAAATATAAAAGACATTCATGTGAAATCAAGTCATTCAACTGCTAATTTTAAAAATTAAAAGAGTTAATTAAAAATATTTTTCTTAAAATATAAAAGCAAGTAACAAAAGAATGATAAGATATTTATGTAATTTATGGTCGCAAAACAATGATGTCTTTTATCAAAGTGCTTTATTGCATTTTGTATTTAATCTTCAATGTTTATAATTAAATACAATGTTGTAATTTTATTGTTTATTTCGGTTTATTCATAAAAACAATGGAAGTTAATTTAACAAAAACAAATTTTTACTGCAATGGTGTCAATTTAAATTGGCGAGAAGTTAGCAGTAAAATTTCCAGCAATAAAAATTTGACATGTAATTCTCCGAAGAAGGTTTTTCTTAAATAACTTTTTCTATGTAAAGTACAACAAATTAAAGTGCATCATTTGAAAGCTGCATTCAAGAGAATTATTGGGTACAATTGACTTTGCTTCAATTTACCTGTCAATCAGGAAAAAAATTAAAAACAAAATCCTCATCCAAAAATTTAAAGAATTTTATTTCCGGCTTGATTGTTAATTAAATCTCTACGAAAAAGCAAAGTGACATATACATCTGTATTCAGAATTAAATTATCCATCTTCCTGTCTAAATAACGTTTTTATGCAACTTGTGCAGAAAAATCTATTAGCCTTTAAAGACAACTTTTTAACGAAAATTGCTGCAAAAATGCTTTCTTTTGAGTAGTCTATAACTTCATTTTGATTATCATTGAATTTTTGGGTGAGGCTTTTGTTTTTTCATGATTGACAGGTAAATCGAAACGAACAAAAAAAAAGTCAATTATACCCAGGCGATCCTCTTGATGCTGCTTTCAAATGATGTACTTTGTTTTGTTGTTGTTTAAATGGAGAAAAAGTTATTTAGTTAAAGTACAGCAAAATTAGGTTTCAATAAGGAAAAAATTGGGGAGTTAATAAAACTCGGCTTATTTGTAGCATAAATCATGTACATTTAGGATCTAAAGAGTGGTGGAAACGGTGATGAAAATGGTTTTTTCCAAATATCTCGGTTTCTATCAATTCTACGATAAAATTATTTATTATCAATCTTATAGAGCATAAAATTTCCTACAACTTTTGTTCGAATGTTTTTTTTGTAGGGTAAACTTATTTTTAATTAAAGTAGTGTGAATGTCCTATACATACTGCAGATGAAAAAAAATAGTGTTTCGAAACGGGGAAGGTATTTTTTTCTAAAGAGTTGAAATTTTGTATGTGTACGGAGGAGAAAATTTTAAGACAAAAGTTTAATTGTCCCTTTTCGATCGGACGGCCCCGAAAAAAGTTATTCCGCCCCGAACAAAAAACCGAATTCATCCCCTCGGTGTCCGAAATTCACCTCGAATCGCATTAAATTTTAGTATATTATGGAGGACCCGATTCTGAAGACGGTGGTTTTGACCCACCCGGACCTATTTTTTAAGGGGGCGGAGATATGACCCCTTTTGTATTTTTACCCCGAATTCGGACGTTTTCTGCGCGGAGCCACGAAAAGGGTAGCTTTTTTCGTCAGATTTTAAAAATTCCGGTTACATCGTGAAGAGGGATGTGGATTCTAAGCGAGGTTTAAATTTCAAATTTTTCAAAGCATTCTAACACTCTGAAAAAAATTTCCAAAGTCCGATTTTTTTTCTACTTTTTTTCCGGTTTTCGCCGGCGTCAAATTTAAAAAAACGCAGCCCCGTCCGGTTTTAAAGGGAAGCGACGAAATTTGGCTCCTTTTATTTTCACATCCTGGAGATAGACCGTGCCAATTTTTAAGTCTCCAGACGCAACCGTGTGGCGCCCCGGCGCCGAGACGCGAAGTGTACAAATTTAGCGTTTTTTCGTGCGGCAAAAGTGCTCAAACTGTACCCCTTATATTTGAGGATGGGTAGGTGCAAAAAAAAGCGGGATTTTTGATTTAATTAGTAGACACCCGTTATTATGGCCATCTGAGTCACTTTTTGATATCTTCATTTTTTATATTGAATTGAAGCCTTTAAATTTGTATTTCGTTTTTTTTTTTGCTTTTTCGACGAGGACTTTAAAAATTCGTAACTTTTGATAGGGGGTTGGATATTGTGGTGCGATATTTTTTATTTTGCTTATTACATTAATATTTATAATCAAAAAAATTGACACCTCTAAATTTTCTCCCTTTGCTTCAGAAAAAAATCAAACGTAAAATGTTAAAAAAATCGCACAAACGCGGTCGGACAGTTGTACCACTGGCGCTTACAATTTTTAAAAAATTTCAAATTTTACTTCATTCCCCTTAAAAAGAATAACTTTTACAGCTAATAGGCTATTTTTTTGTTTTTATACTCGAAGGGGTTGGGAAAATAAAGCAGAATTTTTGATTTTAAGGGTGGACAGCACGGCCATTTTTAACGGATTTTCATTTTTAAAATCTCTGCTGAATCTACTCTTAGAACCAAAACTGACCACACATAGGGTTTTTTTAATTTCGAAAAAATAACGCAAAAATATTTTTTTAATGTCCCATTTAAAAAAGTCGCAATTTTTGAAGCTTTTCAGTCTAATCAACCCCTCAAATTCTATTTCACCATCATATATTACACCTTTTCTAAAAGCTTTCAAGGTCCGCTTTACGACAAAAAAAGAATCACTTCGCTATGTCTTTTCGTTATCGAGTTATGACTGAAAATGTAGTAAAATTAAGCAAAATCTCTATGTATAGGACATTCGCGCTACTTTAACTAAAAATAAGTTTATCCTACAAAAAAAAGTTTCGAACAAAAGTTGTAGGAAATTTTATGCTCTATAAGATTGATAATCAATAATTTTATCGTAGGATTGATAGAAACCGAGATATTTGGAAAAAACCATTTCCACCCCCATAACTCCAGAAGTAGGTACCCCATAACTCGGGACTCTTTAGATCCTAAATGTACATGATTTAAACTACAAATAAGCCGAATTTCATTAACTACGCAATTTTTTCCTTATTCAGGTTGTTTTTGTGCTAATTTTACTGTACTATAAATTTAAATTTGTTTTCCAACTTTCAACCTGTACCATGAATATTCAAAATATATTTTCCTATTTTAATCCTAGAACCGTATAAAATCTCTAAAAATACCAGATATTAATTTTTGTTTGTATCTTGATTTTTGTTACCTGTTGAAAAGGTGTGTTAATTTTTGAGGAAAATTGGAGACAAGCTCATTTTACTATTTGGGTTGAGGCGTCCTTTGGCTAAATGCCACACTTAGAATCGGGTTATATCGTGATAATTTTCTATTTTGAGACCTAATTTATAGCGTCGGGGAAATATAATGACCGCTAGTCAATTAGTGCAAGAGGAAAAATGTGTCAAGAGCATTTTTATCGTTCACTTTTCAAGAAAAATAAATTTGTCACCACTAATTTAATTTGATTCTTACTTGAGATGCCTTCGTCTTAATTAAAGGTTACTCTGACGTTTTTATTGTTTTCAACATTTTGGATTAGAAAAGTAGACAGGGTTATTGGCAAGCATCTGCGTCGTTTCATTCATGCAATAAATTTCTATTCTTTCATGTCATAGAGTCTATACTTTTTTGAGCTCCTTCAAAAAAAGATTGGTACACTTTCTTGCCAAAAATGTCTAAATTCTCACGAATTGTTCAAATTAGAGTTATCATATAATGATATGTTTGTTTAAGTAGTGTGTAATTTAATTAGCTCTTGATTAAAGTTGTGTACTTTTAGCTTCTTAATAACAAACTTTCCCATGGTAAAGAAGTTTCAACGAGTTAATTACCTTAATTTAAGCTCTGAATCATTTGATCAGTGTCGATGAAGCAAGATTAAATTCTTGACACTTCATTAGGCGACAAGCTGTTAAATCTTTACGATTTGGCAATAATCTGACCTTGTTTCAGTACCAAACATCTTCATATCAACCTCGACCCAAATATTAAAATAATTAAAGGTTTTATTTAATAAAATTGTGCATGATATGAAACGTAATACTTACGTTAATTACAAAATACCACCCCATAAGTGTATCAAGGTAAGCTATTATACTAATAAAGATCATTATTTGGATCATAAATTAGGATAATAACATGTTAAGACTTTTTTATAAATTAATTCTAGATTGTTACGACTTATAATTAAAACATTCAAGTTAAAATATTGTATAACAAAAGTAAAGGTCTTTTTTGTTGGCAGTAAGCACGCGAAACTCGTGCATTTCCTGCATGTAGGTCAAACGTTTCGGGATATTTAATAAATGTCTCGGTATTAGCCAGGAAAGATTCATTATAATCGCCAGATCGATCCTTTGTACATCCCTGACCTTATTTCGCAATAACTGACTTGCCTTTTCTTTAATGGCGGCATAAACAAACAAACCTAAGTCTCCTTTTAACCATAAATGGTGACGAATACCGTAAAAAAAATCTTTCCGTTTTGCATCACCAATTTGCAAATAGAAAGCATCATTATTTATAGAATAGAAGAAAAAACGTTTATCCTTACTTATCTTTATGGGAATTATGTCCTTTTACTGGTGAGGTGAATGATTTAAAAAACTTGGTTAATCCATGAGAAACTATAATAATTAAAAATTAAAAAATCCTAGTTAAAGCCACATAAATTGAGGTAATGTAGGGTACTTTAGAAAAATTTTAGGAGACTGATCAACTATCTTTTTTCAGTATTTCAGGAAAAGGTCATTTCAGTTTCAGACATCATCAATTGTAATTGAGAAACGTGAATTATATTTTAGAAAGCAGCAATTGTATTTCAGAAAAAAACAATTTAATACATTCGCGCCGGATGACTCGTATATGAGTCATCTGAATTTCTTACCAAAACACTGGATGATTCCTAAACGAGTCTTTTGAATTTTGGGCATGATGGATTGTAGAGTGTTTTGCTTTGCTTCATGAGCTCAATCACCACCAAAGAAAATATTTTTGGTTAAATCAACATTTGTCCATGGTACCAGGAGCCATGACATGGCCGTGACTTGAAGTGGTTTTTCAAAGCAAATTTATGATGAATTGTATGTGGCTCATGTGTATAATCTCTTAACTTCCTCAAATTTTCCAAATATTATTATTGTAATACAAATCACATTTTCTAAAATTAAATTGACATTCTGATTTACAATTGATCCAATGGCTAAGAAAGTTTGTACCATAAAAAAAACAAAGCTTCCATGAAAATATTGAATAATTGAATAGAATTATTTTTTAAATTTTTATATTTTACAAATATAAGTTGCCTTTCCACTTCTGGTTCTAGAATAATGACCAAAAGAAAAAAAGCCGAACGATAAAAGGGCGATTTAAACAACTGACCGACTCGGACAATAGGCCGAACGTTAAATGCCCGAATAGGACGAAAGGCCGACTCAAAATGGCCGAATTGGATAAAATGCACTACGAGAAAATGCCTAAATATACAATCACGTTTATTTCTAATTTTTTCAGAGACAACGTTTGTCCCGAATTCTATAAATTTGGGGGCCAATTTTATAATCTTGCTCAAGGGGCAAAAATTACTACTTACGCCTCTGAATTGATCATTTTGAAATACAATTGATGATTCGAAAAAACAATTATTCATACCTTTTGAAATTAAATTTATTTATCTGAAATAAAATTGGACAAGGTTAATACCCAGATTCTGGTCAAAACATTTAAGTTTAAAGGCTTTTAAATTTAAATTTGTTTAAGAGAAAAGTGCGTCTAAAGATGCTTGCTGGAATTGTTGTCATGGTTACCACACTAAATTTTTTTGTAGACCTGTTGTTTTACCAAAATTATTCCAAACGTTAAATAGGAACTTTTTTTCATAAATTATGGGATAATTTTGGTAAAATAATAGGCCTACAAAAATGTACAAGTATGGTAACCATGACAACTGTCCTGGCAAGCACATCTTTAGATGCACTTTTCTCTTAAACGGCTCATTCTATCGAATTTGTATAAGAACACCATTTTTGTGTAAATTTGATTACAGAATGATATTTTGGAATAAAATCTTATAAAAATGCAGTACTAAAAAAGTTGCCATTGTTTTTACCACCAATGATCTCTTAAAATACCACTTAGAACCAATAAAAAAATTTCAAAAAAATCATGAACACGAGTCCAATGCATATTAAGAGTTATGCCAAATTTGAATGCTTTACTAGTATCCATTCTGAAGTAAATGGCCAAAAACCTCTTCTCTGTCAGCACCTTTGAAGAGCTGTAACTCGAAACCAGATGTAATTTTGAAATTTTAAATGGGAACCTAGGTTGAGTGTGGAATTGTTGGAAAGGTATTTAGAAAATAAACAACTTTTTATTTATATCTGTATAAATATTTTTTTTATATCTTTCATAATTAATAAATTAAACGAAAAATAAGTGCAAACAAGTGACAAATTAATGGTTTCTTAAATTATGGAATAATTAAACATCCTAAATGGGCGAGGGTAGAGGCAACTATAATTTTTTTAATGAAAACTTGATTTTTTTGCAACTCTTTAAGGTTATGGATTAATTAAACTAAAACTGGTCTACAGCTTTTGTGATGTAATTTTATCCAAAATTAATTATAAGCGACCAAAGTTAAGGTACTTTTGGGTAATTACTTATATTTTTTTATAGATTCTCCAATTTTTTCCCTTCTGTCCATATTTAGTTGAATGACTTTAGAATCTGAAATTAAAAAAAAGTATGCAAAAATATTGTTTGCACTAGCATATCTAGTGTTTCCCGTAAATTGCTATTTTTGCCTATTAGAAAATGACTCTTAAGTAAAAAAAAAAATAATTATTTTTAACGAATCAAGCGAAAAATGCAAAAAGAGTTTCCATTTAAAAAATTATCTCTCGGTGGTTTCGGGTACTTCCGGTTGATTTTGGAAATTACGGATTGCACCAAAAGATTCTTTAGGTTCACTTCGGTAGTAAATTTTTCTTTATCGTCTCATCAATGTACGACGAAAGGTTCTCAACATAAAGATGTGGTACGGGTGTTCTGGGACACCCTGTATTTTTGGCACAACACCACACCCCGAATCTGATGTCCAGGATTACAGAAAAACATCGTGGGTATTTCGTATTTCAAAGAATATGATCATTCTTGGGAACCAGAAGCTATGAGAAAAAAAACTGAAAACAATACTAGGGTAGAATATCCTTAATCGAAGTATATTAAAGAATTTAAAAACCATGATTTTTTCGATTTGGTGTTATGAGGCACGCTAAACACTTTCTCGCAAGGACTATAATATCAAACTCACAGGATAAATATTAATTGGACACTGTGTTTTAGTCTAAACTCTAAACAAAAGACTGAAGAGAAACAAGAAGTCATCTATCACATGGATGCCTGGAGGAGAAACTTCACAGCATCTACTAAATGAATGTAAAGTCCTAGCCTTTCAAAGAAATGCCATATTTGGGAAGTAAAAGTTAAGTTAAAAAGAGTTGAAAACAATATTCTGGAAGAAAATCCTAAACTTCATCGAAGTACCATTTTTTCGGAAGACAATAATAGCACTCCATCTTCCATTTTTTGGGTTTCTTAATTCTTCTAATAAGGCTTAACATTTTTTTGGGTACTGAATATTCTAATTTATATAGTGTATCCAGAGAAACTTGGTTCTATTCTTCTTTAATTACTTTATATAAATCTTCTTTATTTTTATTTTTCTTTGTCGAATGAGAAAATCTAAAATGTCCCGAAGATGCCCGAAGGGGTTTTCATTTAGAACTTGTTACAGCCATTGAAGTAGACAGTGGTAGACAGACATTTTTTTGGGAAAACAGTTGTTTCGTTAATTTGGCAGAGTCCTTCCTGCTGAAATCTCCACTCTCTTCTGAAAAAAATGGTAACATTTGGATTTTTTAAATGTTTCTATACCGAAAATGATCCATTTTTATCAGTTCTGCGTAATTGGCCCAATCCCAGAGATAAAGAAACTCATACCACAATAGACCCACCAAGGTGTTTAATGGTCGGCATTTGGTATCTTACGTTGTAATTTTGGTTTATGGGTCATCGAACATACTGTCTACCATTTCACCCAAATAACATAAACGTACTTTCATCGCTCCAAAGGACCGTATTCCACTTTTTCATGGTCCATCTTAAATCCGATTTTGCAAAATCCATTCGCGTTCTTGAATTTTTCTTGGAAATTAACGTTTTTTTTTACAACAACGCGTTCATTTAAATCTAGAGCTATAAAGATATTTCTGATGGTTTTAGAAGTCAGTAGAATGTTGAATTTGTTCAAAAACTTCTCTTGAATTTACTTCGCCGTTTTACGATGATCTTTTTCGGATATCTTGAACTGTGAAGGGTGTGATGATTTTTGGGTTTGCTTTTGTTTCATATAAAAAAAAAGAGAAGACTATTATGATTGATAGTTCTTGTCAAGTATACATTATTTTTATAGTAATATTTTATAATAAAGAATAAAGAATATTAGCAATTATCTGGTGTTTCCGTCAATTGGCGATCGTGACAGGACAGAAAATATTATGGCGGAGGTAAGAGTCAGATTAAATGAAAATAATTCAGATGAAATTTGTTCAAATATTACATGTACAGGAACATCAGTATCAAATGATTGGGTTTTGTGTGACGATTGTACAGCTTGGTATCATGAATTTTAAAGAATTAAATATTTTAATTCCATCTTTCAGTGGATCAGATATTGAAGATATCAATAAATATTTAAATAATGTGGAGAACCTTTAAAAAAAATGCAATAGATTACTGGACCAATTTAATTAAAGATAAATTGATATCTAATGTCTTAAAATGGTATAATAATAAATATAATTCATTCGAATATCCATCATGGAATTATTTTAAGGAGGAAATAGTTATGGAATTTGATAGCAATATTATAAAATTAAGGGTAAAAATTCACTATAGGGTGTGGGCGTGTTTTATTCAAAAAAGTTTTTCGTTACCATGGTTTAGTGCCTACCGTCAAATCTCAAAACAATGAAGGAGAAAGGAATAATAACCCTCTTGAAGATAAATATTATTTAAACTAAAACTGACATTCGCCATCAAAAGAAACACTAAAACTCCCATACAAAAATTTGGCTGTTATTTTAATATTTTCCATTATTATTTTACAAATTTAATTTAGGTGACTGTTTGAGTCTGAACGAATGCTGATAATTGCCGACAGCAGGTGACAGCTATGGCTGACATTTAATATTTTAAATACTTGTCGCCAAGATACGATTCTCGAGAGTGGATACGCCCACACCCTATAGTGAATTTCAACCAAATTAAGATTAAAGAAAGAATTTTTTGGTACAAATCAATGAAAAGAAGAAGTGGTAAAATTTATTGAAACCAAATTACAAATTTATAAAAGAATATTCCCAGATGGAACAGAAAGTGAGTTCTTAACAACAATTATTGAACAATTACAACCAGAAATTAGATCTTTTCTACGTTATCTTGAATGTAGTGATTATAAATCGTTGATTCAACGAGTAAAAAATATTGAATATGATATTTCTTGTCGTGAAAGTTGTAGTGGATTTTCGAAACAATTGATTTGTTATTTTTGCAAAGGTATTCATTTGAAACAAAATTGTCAAAAACTAATTTGTGGAAATTGTAACAAAATTGGGCATTCATCTTCAAATTGTTGGAAACTTTATTCGAACTCGGGAAACGACAGAAGACAACGTTTGACAAGAGGGAATCATTGTCAAGAAAATCAGAAGCATTAAACACCTCTTCTAATATATCCTTAGCAAATTTAGAAGTAAATGAAATAATCCAAGGATCTACAGTCGAATTAGAAATCAATAATGAATATATTAAAACAAAACTTGATACTTTGCCATCTCATAATTTTATAAATTTGGCAATGGCGAATAAAATAAAAGTAAAATTTTTTCCTTATAATGGTGTTGTCAAATTGGCAGTTAGCGGAGATTCATGTGAAATATTTGGTGTTTGTACATTATTGGGTAATGTAAATAATTTGGATTTTAAAATGCAAGCATTTGTAATTAAAAATTTATCATGTGATCTTATTCTTGGACATAGACAAGAAAAAAGAATAAACATTAGTTGGGTAAAAGAAACGTTACGACATGAAAGTTGGTATTATCCGAAAGAAATGGTTCATGTTGATTTTCAAGACAAAAATATAGAAGACATTTTACAGAATTATAAAATGCTTTTTGGCGGTAAAATTGGAAGAACTAGAACAATTAAACATAATATTAAATTGGAAACTCCTATAATACCTGTAAAACGAAATTCTAGCAAATCGAAAATTTTATTGAAGAAGAAATTAAGAAAATGGAAAAGGAAGGATTTATTGAGCCAAGTGTTTCGGAATGGGCTTCGCCAATTGTGGTTGTTAAAAAGAAAAATTCCAATTATAGATTTTGTGTTAATTATAGAAAATTTAATAAAACAATTTCTGATCCTTTTCCTATGCTAAATTTGCATGAAATTATTAGAAATATGAGAGGGTCAGTAATTTTTTCAACAGTAATTTTTTAACAACAGGTTATTGGCAAGTTGAAATGGAGAAGAAAGCAAAGAAATATACTGCATTTGTTTCACCAAAAGGCCAATGTCAGTTCCGAGTAATGCCATTTGGTCTTCGTAATAGTCCTGCTACATTTGTAAGATTAATGGAAGAAGTGTTAAGAGGATATTTGAGAAAATTTTGCTACGTATATATTGATGATATTATTATATTTAGTAAATCACCTGAAGAACATTTATTACATCTTACAAATATTTTATCAAGATTAAAATGTCATGGTTTAACATGCAATGAAGATAAATGTAAAATAGGTTACCCTGAAGTAAATTTTTTGGGGCATATTATAAATAAGGAAGGTTTAAAGAAAGAATATTCAAAAATAAAATCTATTGAAGAATTTCCCCAACCAAGAAATAAAAAACAAGTGAAGCAGTTTCTTGGACTATGTCAGTGGTATGGTGGTTTTGTCAAAAAATTTTCTGAGATAGCTAATCCATTAAATACATTAACTTCTGGGAAACAAAAATGGAAATGGTCTTCAACTGAAGAAAATTCATTTCAAAATTTAAAGAAACATTTAATAGAAAATTTGCTTTTCTGTCTTATTTAAGACTTACCAAAATTATAAAAAATGATCACTGAATGGAACTATCTTTTTGACATGGTAGAACAAGAGTTGCTCATTAAAATGACATGATTTCATGGTCAATTAACCAAAATGTGTTCAAAAAATTACCACCCCATTAAAATTAAAGGCTCTTTACCAGAATTTGGGTATTATCTTTGATAGATATACAAAATGCTTTTTTATTGATAGAAAAATTGCTGTAATCTAAATCCTTTAATATGGTTTGAATTACAGTAAAGTTTGCTAAATTTATGAACGATTTTTTGATGATAACTCAAGATAATTGTGTTTATTTTGCAACGTATTCCAAAAGTAAATAGAACTTATCAGAAATTGTTCGTTATTTCAAGGTTGGTAAAGAACATGTGCTTTAGCTTTGGGATTAGTAACGGAAGTGCGTCTGTTTTATAAAAGCGTTACGTACTTCCCACAAGCACCACAAAAAATCTTGCTTATCCGGTGTAATGTGAAATCGTAGACGCCACACTGGCGCTTATTAAACAATACCATAAACAAATAAATAATACATGGGATGATCCTAAAGAGGAATTTAGGTCGGTAGCCAGTAGCCACTAGCCACTTTGTCCTGCTTTGAATATAAATAGAATTTTTACAACCTATTCAAAATTTACAAGCTGATGTAATATGTTTTTATAGCCCAATTACGAAAATTATTTCCTGTTAAATATTTTAATTTATTAATAGGTTTTCACCTACGCGAAAAATTGGTAAAAGCTAGGATAACATTTCAAGTGCATAAAAATAAAGGACTGGCGAGATTGCTCATCGTGTGAAAGATAATACAACTCTATTTGACGTTATCCTTATGCATTTTTGTGTTTCGTAATGCTGTTATGTCAAGCTTTATATGGGCGTGACTAGCTACTTTCTCGAAGCTTAAACCTCCACAAAACCTAAGGTAGAATTACCAAGAAACGCGCAAGAAAAACCATTTAGGTTAATTAATTATAAAAAATTCTTCATGATCATCGTAGGCGTTTTAATTATAATTCAAATTAATTTTAGAATACAGGTGAAGTGTATTACTGGTATTACTAAATTACATCTGTTTTCTTTCCAAAGCCAGACGAACCAAAATAACTTCAAAACCAGGTACTGAGATGCATCATCGTTCCAACAATTTGGTGCATTCGTATGTGTACTTGTATATACACCTGATACTTCTTAGAAAGTTGAGGAAACTTCCGATAAAACTAAAAATATCTCCTCTATGATGAGTGCAACATACTGTAAGAATAACAAATAATAAAACATAGCAATCAGTGTGAATTTACTGTGCTAAGAGATTCCTCAAGTGTTTTATTTTTAGACTAAAAGTATGTAGTTTTAATTTACTTCAATTTCCAGTGCTTGTAGAGTTACTGATTTAATTATAATCCTTCTTACCCCACTACTGTTTTTTTAGGTATTGAAAATTAAAAAAAAATATGGTCAAAGCTTGGTATAACGTGAGAAAAAATCTGTTTAGTCCAATTTGTCCTCCAATGAATAAATATTATGTAAATATCGTCCCCTAGGAATTCCTTTGAATGTCAAAATCTCACAGTGAAGTTGTTTGTACAATTGTAGCTCATCCGTTATTTCCTGGGATCCCTTTGATGATTAATGATTTTATGATAAAATGATAGGGAGTGAAAAGAAAATTGGAATGCAAAATATTTATTGAATAAACAATCAGCATCCTATTTATTCGATTTAAAAGTAGAACTTGAAGTATGTTTAAATTGAATCACTTCTAAAAATAAACTTAATATTTTCAAATTGGCGTAGCTTTAATTTATGAAAATGCAAGTCGTTCGTATATCAGCCGCCTACAAGCTTAAAAGGACATTTGTGAAATTTCTGCTGCTATTGGCTTTTATGGTGAGATATAAATTAGGCGTGCAATGACAGTCGAGTGTAATAAAATTGACCTAACAATTTACGAATCGGTTAATTTATGAAATATGTAGCACGAAACGTTCAAACCAGAAGTGGCAGCCATGTGTGCTTTCATAAGGAAGCCGAAGCTTTTGCATCCACAATCCACACAAGAATTTATTTACGGATATTGCGGAAGTCGAATGTTTCAAATAAATTATTTCACTTGATTAATATTGATAAATAAATGAAAAATCGCACATGCGATATCATTAGTTCACATTCCTCTAAGAGACTACGAGAATTAATCAACTACTAAAAAAAACATTAATAAAAATCAAATGTGGTTTAGATTTTGATATTCATGTAACTAGAGTGGATTAGATTGCAAAATAAAATATGAATAAATACCACAAGTAACTTTAGTAAACTCCCACTAAGTACCTAAAAAAAAATCTAGATTTCTACTCAACTTGCATACTACTGATTCACAAAATTCAAATTATAAAAGTGATTATCTACTACTTTTTTTCCTTGTAGTACTAAAAATGCAAGGCTTGATTTGATTAGGAGTACGATTTTGGTAAAACGTATAAAATTGGCAGACTTTTCGATTTTTTTTTTTCAAATTTGGTATTAATATAGGTTTTGGAGTAAGATATGCCCGGTGAATGGTTGCACTTTATGTTGAACATCACGGTGATAATTTCCAAAAAAAGTTTATAATTTTCCACCACTGGTGGTCCACTGAAAATCTGGACAAAGCATCATATTTCAGAAGATATCAATTGTATTTCATAAAGCATCAAATCGTATTTCAGAAATAGGCCAGTCAAAATTAATCAGTTACTTATTTGTTATCTGATTTTAATTAACTAAAAAATGTTGATTAATAAACTAATAAGCACTAACAAAGTTATAATACCATTCAAAAAAAAATTTGAAAAATTGATAAATAAAAAATGATGTCGCTTGGTCGAAAAAATAAAAGATCTGTAACTTTCTTATTATTTCAAATATAGAATGTTTTTTGATGAACGATATATTAAAACGCACAAGAAGAAAATTTGAAAAAAAAATATATACATATAAGATATAAAAAATAAATGTCGAAAAAATTATAATATCTCTAACTTTCTTATTTTTTTTAAATATTTTGTTCTTCTGATGCACCAACAAGCACCAAGCACTAAATTTTGGAAAAAAATGATAAATAGAAAACCTTGTCGCTGGCTAAAAAAAAACTAAAAAATCTATAATTTTCGTACTTTTTCAAAAATATAATGTTCTTTGATACACTAGAAAGCACTAATGAAATTCGAAAGAAAATTTGAAAAAATATAAATAAACAATTGTCGCTTGGTCGAAAATAATATCTTATTTTTTCAAATATATGGTGTTTTTCTGATGCACTAACAAAACACTAATGAAATTCAGAGAAAAATTTGAAAAAGATTGTCCCTGGGTCAAAAAAAGTAAAAATTCTGTAACTTTCATATTTTTTCAAAAATAGTATGTTTTTTTGATGAACTTAAAAGCATCAATGAAGCACTAACGAAATAAGTATAAAAGAAAATTTGAAAAAAAATAATGAATAAACAAAATTGTCGCTAGGTCGAAAAAAGTAAAAGATCTCTAACTTTTTTATTTTTACCAAAAATAGTATGTTTTTTGATGAACTAAGAAGCACTAACGAAGCACTAATGAAATACAAAAGAAAACTTGAAAAAAAAATAAAAAAAAAAAATGTTGCTAGGTCGAAAAAAGTAAACGGTCTGTAACTTTCTTATTTTTCCAAAAATAGTATGTTTTTTTGATGCACTAAGAAGCACTAACGAAATACAAAAGAAAACTTGAAAAAAAAATAATAAAAAAAATTGTCGCTAGGTCGAAAAAAAATAAACGGTCTGTAACTTTTTTATTTTTCCAAAAATAGTACCTATGTTTTTTGTTTTTTTGTTTGCACTAACAAGCACTAATGAAATACAAAAGAAAATTTATAAGAAAAGTGGTAAATAAAAAAGTTGTCGCTGAGCGTGAAGTTAACGACTAAATTTAAATAAACATTTACTCACTTAATAGCCTTTAATTTTACTAATTGTTGCACTAAAGAGCACTAACGATGCATTGAAAAAAAACGTTAGTGCTTCAAGTCTGTCGCTAACTTCACGCACCTGTCAAATTAGCATTCTACTTCGAAAATATTAGAGGAAAGCTGAAAATCGTTTTAATCACTTTATTTTTCATAAAAAAAGAACATATTGAATTTGTCCCAGTTTTAATGTAATGTTCTATGTGCTGTGTAGAAAAACCAAGAAATTTTCGGCCATGTTGCAGTTTTTTCAAAATACAGCCAAAATTATGCGTCTGGAGGAAAATACTATTCTTTGCAATTTTAAATAGCGTTCAATTCTGCGTCGATTGAGTACCCAACTTTTAAATTTAAGCGTCAAGATGTAGAAGAAAACTAGAGTCAAAAATTGCCCCCTTGGAGAAACAAAAATTTTCTTTCGTATATACCGATATTTAGCACGGGATAACTTTCTAATGACAAATACAGGCATTTACAATGTCTCTCAACAGTTGTTGTTCACGAAAAGTGTAGAAAAGTATACCAGAAGGAATCAAACATCAATGCTGTAATTTGCGGAGAAGTTCCCAGTAAGAGAACTAGACGATCTTCAACCGAGTTCGATTTTAAGAAGAATTGTGTGCTTAGTGGTGAAGATGCAGCATCTGATTTTGAATAAAAAAAACCTGAAAATGAATAAAGATTTGCGCGATAGCGTACATCGCGTGATGACTCTGAGATTCAAAAACAATCTTCTGGAAGTTGCCACAAACAGAGATGATGCATGGGGTCAACAAGTTATTTGTATCAGATCTTGTTGCTTTTGAAGCCAAGTATCATGGGGCATGTGGAAAATGATTCTTCAAACACCTCTGGCATCTAGCAGTAGCAGAGGGGGTCCCCTGTACCTGGATGATGATGTTACAGCTGCAATCGAGGAAGATGAATGCCAGTTTAACCTGACTGAAATCCTTCAAGGCTATTCGCAGTACGTTCCGCCGATAGCAACAATCGAAAAAGGACTTTTTGAGATATATGACGATAATATAATTATACCCAGGATTTCAGCAGGAAATAAACATAAAAGTAAAATAGTATGTTTCAAAAATACTGGGTACTCAATACTGTCAGACAACTGGTACGCCTCAAGGAAACAGAACAAACAAGAAGACTCAAGCTTGTGCAGACTACGTAAGAGCTGAAATTCGATCGAAAGCATACGATCTCAAAAATTATGCTAAACCCGTTGATTTCTTGGATAACATTGATGACGGTATTCCTGAATCTTTTTTACTGCTTCTGCAATAACCGTCCCAAGATCCTGAAGGAATAAAAACGTGGACCTTTGAGTAGAAGCCAAAACTGCTGTACGTGTCAAAGCAATCGCTCACGAAATTATCGCTGCTACAAGGCCAAGATCATTCATGTCTCATCTGCAGATCGGACTTGTAGCATTTCTGCATAGAAATTATGATTCGCGTGATTTGCTGGATGTTCTATCAGCGCTAGAGTTTTGCAGCTCATATATGAATGTAAAAAACTTCGAATTATCTTGCATGCAACAACCTACCTCAGATGTCTCAAGAAACAGTTTTCACCAGTTTGTGTTTGATAATGCCGATGTGAACATAGACACGATTGATGGTTTGAATACTCTCATGCGATGGGTGGCATCCAGTGCATTACTCCAAAACCTCAGACTGCTTCCTTTGGAAAAGCTATTCAAAAATTAATCAGTATATATAGAATAAAAAATTTACATAGACAATTTTTTACTCTAGTTTTCAAAAGTTGGGTACTCAATCGCCGCAGAATTTAACGATTTTGAAAATTGCAAAGAATAGTATTTTCCTCCAGACGCATAGTTTTGGCTTTATTTAAAAGAAAACTGAAAAATTACAGAAAATTTCTTGGTTTTTTCTACACAGCACATAGAGCATTGCACGAAAAGTGGGGCAAACTCAATATGTTCTTTTTTTTATAAAAAGTAAAGTGATTTAAACGATTTCCAGCTTTCCTCTAATTTTTTCGAAGTAAATCATGTTTTTGAGTTTATTTGACTGGCCTAAAAGGATCAATTGTATTTCAGAAAAAAACAATTTAATTTCAGAAAGGTCAATTGTAAAAAAAAATAGTTTTTGGCGGTGATTGTGCACGTGAACCACAACAATAACAGTAACAATATTACGCTTAGGTCCTTATTCACCAATGTTAAACCCAATTGAAATAATCTGTTCGAAGATTAAAACAGTAGTGTTAAAAGACAACTTCGGATTTTTCTTGTTATGACTCCTGGTATTATGGAGCAAATGTTGGTTTGATTAGAAACAATTATTGATGAAGCCAAAAATACAATTTGGTGGTGATCGACACTTCTGGAATTCAAATCATACTTCTTGAAATTAAATTTACTAATTCTGATTTTCAAATGATGGTTTTTTGAATTAAAATTGATACTTTCTGAAATACAATTCAAGTTTCTCAATTTTAATTGTTGATTTCTGGAATTGAATTGAAATTTTCTGAAATACAAATGGAAACTTCCATAATACAGGGTGTTTCTAAAATGGTGGTCATGGCTTCTTGTGCTTATACTAGAAGTAAAAATAAGACAAAAAATCCATATAAACATTTGTCCAAAACTCAACCGTTACCGAGATACAGGGTGTTGAAATTTCTTTTTAGTTTTAGTTTTTTTGTATTTTCTCTGGATTGGCTGAATGAAAATGAATAAAATTTTAGAGGTGATACTTCTCCTGGATAGCCACCTTTGGCCATTACTTTTGTCTTAAGTTATCAATCCAGTGTCGTAGAAACAGTTCAAGGTGCCCCATTTTTTTAATTTATTTGGTACGCCACTGCAAAATTTTGCGTTTTTGATTGGATTTTTAAAATCTTCATTCAATTTACCATAAAAAAGTACACCTGTTAAATTTTAACAGGATTAGTGGTATTTCTGAAATTTTCAATTTTATGGTCCAGTGAACTTGCTAAAATCAAAATAATTTTCAAAATTGTAAACAAATTTAAATGAAACAAACAAAATTTAAATTGATAACTCTTAGTAAGACTCTTAATATGAATAAGCCAGAAACACTATTTTAAATTTTATAAAAAAATGAATAACTGGGGGCCATTTTGAGCATTTTTCTAAACTTTAAAATTAGGTGTTTTTGACATGTTTTTTTTTATTTAAAACACCTACAAAATGTTATTCTAAGAGTTTTTAATTTTCCTTATTTGAAGTTAAATTGTTTCAAATTTTGAAAATTAGGTAGTTTGACAAAGGTACTGGATTATAAAATGCAAGATTATTGAAATACTACTAATCCTATCAAAATTTAATAGCTGTACTTTTTTGTGGTAAATTGAATGAAGATTTTAAAAATTCAAACAAATCTGTAAAATTTTGCAGTGGCGTACCAAATAAATTCAAAAAAGGGGGCACCTCGACCTGTTTCTACGCCAATGGATTATTAAATTAAGACAAAAATAATAGCCAAAGGTGGCTACCCATGAGAGGTACTCACCCCTTAAATTTTATTATTTTTCATTTAGCCGATCCAGAGAAAATAAATAAATGGTAAAAATAAAAAGAAATTTCAAGACCCTATATCTCGGTAACAGTTGAGTTTTGGACAAATGTTTATATGAACTTTTTGTCTTATTTTTACATCTAGTATAAGCACACGAAGCCGTGACCATCATTTTAGAAACACCCTGTATTTTTTGTGAATTTTGTACTTGGCATTTAAAAAATCGTTTCAAGAAGTACTCCAGTCTTCTGAACATACCAAAGATGATCACTTGATCACTGATTTTGAGCATCACTTGCTGATATCCATTTTATTTTTGTTTTTTTTTTTTCGATATGAGAAAAAACTGAGTCTATTAACTTAACTACACCTTTTCCAATTGTATTTCCGAAAAAATGTACTTGGAGAATTTGAGAAAACCAGGAGTTTTTGGCGGTGACGTAAATCACAATCATAAAGTTTCTTTGAAAAGACAACTTCGGATTCCTCCTGTCATGGTATCATAGACAAATGTTGGTTTACACAGAAACTATTACTGATGAACCCAAAAATACAATTATTAGTGGTGAGCAGCTGCTTTAGCAATAGATGGCTTCAGTGGCGTACTCGGAAATTTTTAAAGAGGTACGCACTTTTGACAAGTAAAAAAAACAAATGTATTGCTACTTCCATTAAAGAAAACAACAAAAATTTCATTCATTTTAGTGAATTAAATGTTTTTTTTTCTTTATTTCAATTATTTGCCAGTTGAGGGGGGGTGCACGTGTACCCAAACCCCCCTCGCCCCTTTTTGAGTACACCAATGGCTTTCCATTTTCCACCGTAATTAAAAAATATACCGGGTGTCCACAAAACTAGGACTACCGACTACCCCTGTAATTTCTTTATTTATGAAAATGAAAATTTGAAATTTATGTATGTTATATGGCATAAGAAAACGCATTTATTGAACTAAAAAAAAATTCAATTTTATTTCCGGTTTCACCGTTTTTCAAATGGCATGGTAGTGGGGTCACCCCCTATTTAGATATAGGGTTTTCTAATTAATAATGGTAAACTTTTTGTAGGAAAATTCCAATAGAAACATGGAAAATACAAATTATTTCGTATTTCAGTCTTTAATATTTTTGAAACTTGAGATACAAAATTGTTAATAACTTTTTTATTTTTATAAATATTTTTTCAAAATTTTCTATACATATTTGTTTATGATATTATCATTTATTAATCATGCAAATTTTGTAGTAAAATTCCAATGTTAATTTTAGAAAAGCTATGATTGTTTGAATTATTTTTTATTTTTGTTAAAAAAAATTAATATAATTTCAAAAAATGCAAAATGAAAAATGTATTTTTTTTATTTTTCGATAAAAAAATTGAAACTGTTTCATTTGTTATATTTTCATGAAATCAAATCAATAAGACTGTTTTGAAATTTTTCTATAGATTTATTCCGAAGAAGAAAAACGTTTTTGTTTATGGTATGTTTACGAAATCTAATAAATAAGACCGTTTCGAAATTTTGTCGATTTATTCCGACAGTGGCCTACCCAGAAAATTTTAAAGGGGGTGCACTTTTGACAAGTAAAAAAATAAATGTGTTTCAAATTCCATTTAAACAAAAATAACATCAAAATTTGAATTTAAGCTTTCTCAAATACAATTGATTCTTTCTGAAATACAATTCATGTTCCTGAATTGCAATTAAAGATTTCTGAAACTGAAATGATCTTTTTTGAAATACTGGAAAAGGTGTAGTGTTGATCAGTTAAAATATTTTGACTTCAAAAATAATGAAGAACATTTTTTACTGTATCATTATATTTTTTTGGGAATTTGCCAATCGCGTTTTTTTTATTCTATCGGCCTTTATTATTACAAAAAAAGACGAATGTTTGTTGTTTGTAAAACCCGAACGTGATATTTATTAACTCACCTAGTTTTGTCGTAAAAATGCAAGATAAAATTTTAATGACTGCAATACGTGATAAGAAAATGTCGGTCAAAAAGTTTTCAACAAAATTTATGTTGAAGTAAATGCATATTAGATTGTTAATTACAAATGCACTTGTTTAATGAATAAATTATGTTGCAAGGTCTCAGTTGTGAATTTAAATGCAAATCTTTATTTAGTGAAAAAATTTAAATACAATAAATATGTCGTGTGCGGTATGACGTTATGGAAATATGGAACTGCTTGTATTTTAAAAGTTAAAAGCTTCGTCCTTGTGATTTAAAAATAAAACATACCACTTTATTAATTAACATTTATTTATAACCCGTAACTCGATTCGAGTTGCTTTGCGCAAATTTCCTTTCTGAACTTTACTCTCTAAATCCAGGTAATTTACCATGTATTTGTGAATTGTAAATGCCAAGATAAACGCAGGCTTTTTGTACATTCGTCCTACCGGTTGTAGTGGTTGTGGTTACACCATGTCTTCATAAGGTGGCAGGCCAAAAGGACACACAACAAGGTCGTTGCTTGTCTAGTTCTTTATTCTTGATGATGAACGATGACCATATTTTATCCTATGACCACCAAACAATAAACAGCAACCATTCCGCGTGCTCTTGGCATCTAATTAATTTTTTGATTAAACTGCTGACACGCGCTTTAAGCACGAAAGTTTTCCAAGGAAATGATTAAATGCCAGATGAATATCAGCAGTAGTAAATTATAAGTTATCTCATCAATTTTTAAAACCTATTTCGCAAATGCTTGTAATTAGTAACGTTTTTAATTGCCTGATGACATAAATTTTCATACCACAAATACAAAATTGCTACTCAAAAATTATTTTTATACAAAATTTTTACATCAAAGTAAATTACTGAAATCAAGATGCTCATTAAACATTTCCCAGACTATTAAATTTTTTTGTAAAAAATTAGTTATAAGTTTTTTATTGATGAACCAAATGTAAAAAAAAGATTACAGCAGCAGAAATAGCTGATTTTCAAATAAACTCGATCCGAAGCCCCTGTATAATTAAGTACATACAAATTAATTTAAAACCATGAATAAATTTTCCCCTGGAGAGTTTTTTACATGGTAATACTTTTTGTTGCGTGTTCATGTAAAAGTAATAAAAATACACCTTAAAATAATTATCTCCTACTTCTTTCAAACATAATAACTTAATTATAGTAAATTATTATACTCAAACCATTTTTGTTGCTACTGGGCCTACTGGGGTTATTTGATAAAGATAAACGATCATTTAAATTACAAATATATTTTTAATACTCATGAATACGTAAAATCATTTCATTAACCACACGAATGTCCTAAAACTACATTCAAAAGTACCAATTTTAAAGTAAAAAAGATATGAAACAAAAATATATAGAAAGAGTTGGTTGTTAATGAAAATAATGATGCTAATCAAATCCCAAAATTTCAATTTTTTGTGGAAAAATTTCAGAGATTCACAACTAGTTTTTGTGCAGCGTATAATAAGAAATGTTCAGTTTACTTGGAATTTGTGGAAATATCCACGATTCCAAGATTTTCCATCATCAGGGTATTATACAGGGTATCCAAAAAATGTCGGAAATTTTTCAGAAAAAAGTTAATTCCTCGAAAACTATACTGAGTACAAAAACGTTTAAGGGTTCAAAATTTAAGGTATGAATTGTATTTTCAGATCATCCCAATAAAATGTTTGAAAATCTTCAAATGAACTCTTCAGCGCCAGATTTGTCCCGAAGTTTTGCAATTTTATTATGGAAAAACCAAATATTTTTTAAAATACATCTAGGTTCTACATGTTGCTGGTATAAAATTTATTAACTCTAAATTCACTAATTAAACTAAAGTTTTATATGTTTTTGGAAAGGGCTTTAAATAAGCTTTTTGCCAAAAAAATGAATCATTTTGTTATCACTTTTCGTTTTTGAGTTATGCACAAAAATGTACAAAATCCGATTTTTCAGAAAAAAGTTGATTTCTTGACAACTATACGTAGTACAGAAATGTTTAAGGGCTTAAAATTTAAGAAATTAATTGTATTTTCCAATAATTCAAATAAAATGTTTAAAAGTCTATAAATTAACTCTCCAGGGGCGGATTTGTTCCCAAATTTTAGCAAAAATTTTGCCATTTTATTATGGGAAAACTATTCGACCGATTTTCACCAAATATTTTTTAAAATAAATCTAGATACTATATGTTTCTGGTATAAAATTTTGGTGTTGATAACTTTAGTAGTTTTCATGAAAATTATTGAAATTATAAACTTAGAAAATATTTAAATAATAAATTGATAAAAATAACTTTAAATGCACTAATTAAACTAAAGTTTCAGATTTTTTGGAAAAGGCTTTAGATAAGTTTTTTGCTAAAAAAAACATTTTATTATCACTTTTCGTTATTGAGTTATGCACAAAAATATACAAAATTCCTCTTTTGAGTCAAATTTAGTCCTGAAATTTTCGATTTTTCAGAAAAAAGTTGATTTCTCGAAAACTATACGTGGTACAGAATCGTTTAAGGGCTTACAATTTAAGGAATTAATTGTATTTTCAGGTGATTCTAATAAAATGTTTAAAAGTCTACAAATAAACTCTCCAGGGCCGGATTTGTGCCCAATTTTCAGAAAAAAATTTGCAATTTTATTATGGGAAAACTATTCGACCGATTTTCACCAAATATTTTTTAAAATACATCTAGATGCTGTATGTATGTTTCTGGTATAAAATTTTGGTGTTGATAACTTCAGTAGTTTTCAATAACATTATTGAAATTTTAAACTTGGAAAATATTTAAATAATAAATTGTTAAAACTAACTTTAAATTCATTAATTAAACTGAAGTTTTATATGTTTTTGGAAAGGGCTATAGATAATTTTTTTGACAAAAAAAAAGAATCACTTTGTTATCATTTTTCGTTTTGGAGTTCTGTACAAAATCCCACTTTTGAGTCAAATTTAGTCCTGATAGATTTTTCAGAAAAAAGTTGATTTCTCGAAAACTATACGTGGTACAAAAACGTGTAAGGGCTAAAAATTTAAGGAATTAATTGTATTTTCCGATAATTCTAATCAAATGTTTAAAAGTGTACAAATAAACTCTACAGGGCCGGATTTATGCCCAAATGTTAGCAAAAATTTTGCGATTTTATTATGGGAAAACTAATCGGCCGATTTTCACCAAATATTTTTTAAAATACATCTAGGTTCTACATGTTTCTGGTATAAAATTTTGGTGTTGATAACTTTAGTAGTTTTCAAGAAAATTATTGAAATTGTAAACTCGGAAAATATTTAAATAACAAATTGTTAAAAATAACTTCATATAGTACTAATTAAACTTAAAATTTTATAAGTTTTTGTAAAGGACTTTAGATAAGCTTTTATCCAAAAAAAGGAATCATTTTGTGATCACTTTAATTTTTGAAAAATTACCATGAATTTGTGGAAGTATAGGCAGGATTTGTGTAAAAATAACATAATAACTTGATAGATACTAATAGATTATTGTTTATCTCTTAACCACTTCACATTTGTTTGCAAATTTCTAAAAATAATGTCGTGTGATAAATATTTAATTCAGTACATCATTACATCATAAAATTGATTTATGCTTGTTGATATTTTTGGGGTTAGTATCTGGTAGATCGACACGTTTACATAGGTACCCATACATAATATTTACATAGGTGTGGGTTTTATCGCGGTTTCTGTGTGTAGATCAAATATTACCATCAGGTAATTAATGACGTCCAACAGGTTCAGCTAAAGGATAGATAATTGCTTGAGTAATTTATGAATGAAACGACCAATGTAATTACTACGTGTCGGCCCATATCTATTGATACCAAAGGAAGGAAGAATGAATGGAGCATGTGTCCATCTAGGACAATGCTGCCTACACCTCATCAATACCTGCCCACGGTTTTATCATGCGTGCGAATGCCATCGTGGGTGGATTAAAGAGGTGGCAACTATACAATCATTAATGCGATCATAATTGCTTGATAAATTAAAAACTATTGTTTCCTTTCATATACAATTAACACGTGATTATATTTTGAACAAGGAAATTCATACCATGAAGTTGTAGCTTTTAATACGCAATAAAACTACAAATTAAAAAAAATATGATAACAATCATTAATTACCAATTATTATAAATCTATAATTAAACAAGTACTAAATTACTACGTATGTGCATGATTGCTTAATTACTGCTATTTAGAAATACATAAATAAATACCAAGAAAGTTAATTTGAGCAAAAAAAAACAAGATGCACTATCGTAACTTCAAGGTTTTTTAAAATACATAATAATCAGTTGAGGATATGAATATTAAAATTAACTCCTTAAATAAATTATTAATCTTTTTTTATTTAAATATATTCATAAAATTATCTATTCCAGAAATCTCAATGGATTGGTCAGACCATGCCCTCTGGTGGCCCGACAGGAACACCTGGTTAACTCATACAAGATCCACGTTAGACCAATGTGGTGTTCAAGCAGATGCCAAACTCTACTTCACACCCATGCACAAATTTTTAAGGGTACAACTACCAGACCTTAGGTATTTGGACCTAAAAGTTGATTTTTCTGTGAAAACATTTTCTGCCGTGATAAGCCTATGCAAAGATTTGGGGATCAGGCACCCCGAAGAACTATCATTTTGTAAACCCCTCGAGCCAAATCACCTGAAGTATAATCTTAAAGATTTGCCAAAAAAGAAGCACGAGCACAACGGGGAGCACAGGAATGGAACACATGCACCCGATACGAATACTTTTATTTCAAATTATAGTCCTGACGGAAGTACAGGGAGTTTGGATAAAACACCGTTTTCTTGTGCTCCTGTTACACCACATAGGATTCCACCTTCATCAACACCAATCAATAGCCCAATCGGACAGGTAAGATCATCAATTTAAACCGAATTGTCTTAATCACTGTTATGATTTTAGAATGGAACGTGGAAGAGAAATGGTTTTGGAAATGATATAAATGGTTATTCTCCTAATGTGACAAACAGCCTAAGTTTCGAACAATTAAATGGAAGTTGTAGTAGCACTTTGGCTAAAAGTCCTGCATCCCCAGCTCCGGAAGCCAAGAAAACTTTAGTAAGACCTAAAACTTTGGTGGAAAAAGCAAGAATGAATGTAGCGTAAGTCAAACTTCTTCCTTATTAAGAACATTTGTACGATATCACATTTTTTTATAGATGGCTTAATTCGTCACTATCCATCATGGAGCAAGGTGTTCGGGAATTTGATACCCTATGTTTGAGGTTTAAATTTTACGTGTTTTATGATCTTAATCCAAAATGTGATGCTGTTAGGATCAATCAAATTTTTGAACAGGCCAAGTGGCAGATTTTGAACGAAGAAATTAATTGCACCGAGGAAGAGGCACTTATGTTCGCTTCACTCCAGGTTTGTACAGACATTTTTTATATCTCAAAATTATAACTTCAAATACTGATTGTTATCTAATATTGGAGTACAGGATTTAATTAATTTATAAATTTTTTTATTATTAAAAATTTAAACAAAAACTTTAAAATTACAAAATTTTAATCTTATAAGGTACTTAGTTATTAATGTAATTCACAAAATTGTTGTAGTAATTATAAATTTTTGGAAAAACCTTCATAATTAAGGTTTTTTAGTTATCTTGAAGAAAATGGAAAGTGATTTTATACTCAGGATAGAAAACATCATCATCATATTTAACGACTACATCTTGTTTTTCACTCACTGTTGTATCAAAACCGCTGTCAGGGATAAGAACGTTGTAATTTCCATGATCCACTTGTACTATAAGAACCCTGCATAAAAGCATGACTTTTGTTTTATCCCGATCGCAGTAATGCGAGGCGTAGAAAGAAAATGGTGAAAAACACACACCTTTTCCATACTTAAACCCCCTGTTTCGTCCAAATAGCCGTGGATTAAAATTCTCGCGGCATATTAAATGTATTTTCTCAGCACTCGCGCCGTGGAATAATCGTTTTTCCAAAACATCCTTATTTTTTGAGAATAATTCGCGTTTTTTTAGCAGGTAAAGTGATAACAGGTATGGATTTTGCACTCGTTCGATTTTTAGTATTTCCATTCTTTTGGATCTTCCCCCGAATTTGCTTTGCACCACTTTGTAATCAATATGGTTGCTTGGTACAGGCGATAAAAAAGTTGGTTCGCAATCCTTTTCGATGACGATTCTCGTCCAGTTATTGGTGTAATGTGGGAGTAATGATTGAACGAATGAACAATTAATGCTAACTAATTCTGGTTTTATATCAACTAATTTTGTTGAATAATTTATATCGTTTAAGCGGGATAAGTCAACTTTTTTATTAAAATTGTGGGTGTTATTAAATCTTCTACTATTATTCGGCCGGAATGGTTTTCTTCCATTATTACGAAAATTTTGTGATCTTCTGCTTCCTCGATTATACACACCTCTTCTTATATTTGTTGATGGAATATGTTTTTGTGTGGTTATTATTACATCTTGCTCCAAATGAACCTGAAAAATTTGATAAGAAATTCACTTTTATATGGTATTTTTTTTTACAATTATGATACCTTTTTGGGCTTTAGCCCTTCAATCGTAAAATTCGCACAAGCAGTAGTATTTAGAATAATAAAAATTACATATTTTTTGAATATAAAACAAAATTGAGCTTAATTCTGAACAAAAATGTTATTTATGACATTTTTGGTCAGAATAACACCATCAGGTCCTTATCCCGGTTTTCCACGAAACGGATTATTCGAGTTTGTAGTTTGTTTTTTAAAAACTCAAAAAAACAAAACTCCATTTTTACTGATTCGATAGAATATACAGAGTGTACCGTTCGTGGTTCACCAAACGTCGCGGTTTGAAACTAGAGCAAATTTAATCGAGAAAAAACAAAAAAGTGAGGGTCTATTTTTTTAGTTTTAGAACTACAGCATTATGAATTTTACATTGCCGATTTTTGTCAGAAATCACAAAAAACGCTAATAACATTTTAACCAAAGTGTGTAAGGATTTAAAAAAATTATCATTAGTAAGCTAAAACCATCCTCTTTCAATTGGTGACAACAATAATACAAAAATAATTGTTAAAATAATGAAAAAAAAATCGCAAAAAAAAAATATTTTTTTTCAGTTTTTGATCTTTTTTTTTCCAAAATAAGACACATTAAGGTTGTATTTTTTTAAGTTTTCTTAAAGTTCTTCATAATCTTAACAAATCAAGAAACAATTTAAATCCTAGTTCTTATAGCCTTCTGAAGTTACTCCTACAAGTAGCTTTCTGAGCTTGGTCTGATAACATCAGAGGGTGGACAGACGTGAAATTGTTATAAAACACTTGGAATTCCATCAGTTGTCACTTATAGCCTAATTGACAAACTATGCACCCCTTTTAACAAACCATACAGCCTATTTAACAAACTATGCTACTACTTTTCGTAGAAATAACTTCAGAAGGCTTTAGTAAGTAAAGAAAAAGAGCTACGGTTTGAAAATTATATCTGGTTTGTTAAGAATATGAACAAGTTTCGAGAAATTAAAAAAAAGATAACCGTAATGTGTGTTGGCTTGGAAAAAAAATTAAAAACTGAAAAAAAAAATATTTTTTTATTTTTTTTTACTTTGCGATATTTTTTTTTCAACATTTTAACAACTACTTTTGTATTAGTGTTGTTACCAATTGAAAAAGGATAGTTTTAGCTTGCTAATGATAATTTTTTTAAATCCCTACTCACTTAGGTTGAAATATTATTAGCGTTTTTGTGATTTTTGACAAAAATCGGTGACCTAAAATTCAAAACGCTATAACTCCTAAACTAAAAAGATAGACCTCCACTTTTTTTGTTTTTCTCGATTAAATTTAGGTACTCTAGTTTTCAACCCTGACGTTTGGTGAACCACGGACGGAACACCCTGTAGTTCCAGTTTTGTTTTTGGAATGGGAGGAAAAGAGGGAAAAATGCTTATTCGAAAGAAAAAAATATAGTTGTATGATTTAAATTCAGGAACTTCAAAATATTAGAGTTTTTACTTTGCGCATCAATTTTTGGAGCTATTTGAATCATTAAAAATTGGAAAAATTGTGGGGCATTCAAATTGGTCGGAAGAGCCTCCATACGGTCCGATTTGATCGGATGTTCGAAGAATGGGAAGACGCCGAGCGCCGATCTGACCAAATTCCATTCGATCGTACGATAAAATCTGATCGTGTGGAGGCCTCTTAAGTTCATGCCGAAACATTTTGACTACGTTTAGCTCGAGCAGGTCAAGACAGCTTTAATTCGGGCTTGATTTGACCTTTTACATGTACTTCAAATGGTAGAGGTCAAGCCAAGCCGAATTCAAGCTGGGTTGAGTTGCTCGGGATTTTGAAGTTACCGCTTCCGAGAGGGAATTTAAAAACACGACAGAAACCGTCGCCAGAAACACAAATGTTTAAACTGTTGGTAAAAGTCGCAGTTTTCTTTTTTTCGACTTGAATCTCTGGTTTGTTTCCACTTTAACCATTTGGTGGAAAATCGGCATTATGCTGTACTTTTGGAAATGTTTTATCACTGATCCATACCGTGCGGACATAAAGTAAATCCCCCCCCCCCCCCCCCTGCTAACTTTTTAACGCTTATGTTTTTGATTCTGAAAATTTGTCTACCTAGGAATCTAATTGCGAACTTTCTAATAAAGGTATTTTTGATTTTGTGGAACTTCCGGTTATACCGGAAGTGGATGACAACTTTCTTATTTTAAATGGAACACCCAGTATATTTTTGCATTTTCGTGTTCTCCATAAAAATACCATTAAATTGACCTACCATAGTGTGGTCTACGATTAATACTTTCGGAATTACGCCCATTTGAAAATCGTATTTTTATGCAACTTCATTTACACCGGAAGTTGGACCCAACTGCCCCAACTTCGTTATTTTAAATGAAATATTTTGCAATTAAGGTAATAATATTAAATTTAAACAAAATTATGTTTAATAGTAAGTTCGTTAATTTTGCTGATTAACATAAATTTTCTTTAAATTTAATGTTATTAACTTAATTGCAGAAGAAATCATTTAATATAAGGAAGTTGGGGCACTTGGGTTCAACTTCTGGTGTAAATGAAGTTGCATAAAAATGCGATTTTCAAATGGGCGTAATTCCGAAAGTATTAATCGTAGACCACACTTGACTATGCTAGGTCAATTTAATGGTATTTTTATGGAGAATACAAAAATGCAAAAATATACTGGGTGTTCCATTTAAAATAAGAAAGTTGCCATCCACTTTCGGTATAACCGGAAGTTTCACAAAATCAAAAATACCTTTATTAGAAAATTCGCAATTAGATTCCTCACTAGAGAAATTTTCAGAATCAAAAACATAACCGCTCAAAAGTTAGCATGGGGGGGGGGGGATTTACTTTATGTCCGCACTGTATAATATCAACTATTTCAATATAAAAAAATCGACATTGAATTCCTGAGTATTTAGTTTAGATGTCATTTATCGCTAATGTTATTTTACTGACCACAAATCATCTTGTAAACAAAGATATTGTGGATAAGCAATCACGGAAACAAAAAAAATCAAATCTACTTAGTAATGTCATCAAAAATCTCAATCAAAAATAGCTTCCGGTTGCCCCTTAAGTGATATAATCAACAGTCAAAGTTATAACTTCTGTTTAAAACTTACTTGTTCTATGAAATTTGTTGTGTTTGGTTTTGAAACAGGTACTTCTTCTTTAGGCGCGATGGAATATTCGTGAAGTTCTTCATCTTTTTTAATTTTGCTTTCAAGACAACCCATTTTGTATCATCAAAGCTTATAACTAACCTTGATTAATCACGTCTCAAGACATAACACCATACTAATTCGCTCTTATGCTCTTAAAAAGACGCAACGCAGCAAATATTAAACACGTCCTATTGGAATGGGGAATGGAATTTTTATGGCATTAGGCATTGTATTATCCATGACTCAACGTGACATCTGTTTCTTCCTTGAATAGTCTTCATCTTAGATACGAACCTTCCAAATTTTCGGGCTTGATTTCGGGTCTTTCGCGATGATTTATTATATCTTCTTTATAACATTTTGATCATAAAAAATGGATTTTCTCAGAGCTACAAGTCTAATAACTCCCAAATAGATCTTTTATTTGGTTTTTTAGTCCCTCAAATTTAGGGTTCGATTTTGAATTTCCGTTGATCATTGTAATGCATATTTTTTTAAATTTCTTTTTTTTTTTTGAGAATTCCTTCAGTAAATGATTTCGTTTGATTTTATCTCAATTAACTCTTAATAATAAATAACCTTTTTTAAATTACTAAACTAATTTTCAGTATCAAGTGAATTTCCAAGTATCACAGCCACAGCAAAATTTCGAAAATGGTAATGGCATGAATTCCCCCAACGATGATGATATTGATGCTGCCCTGACCGACCTCCAAACAACCCTCGAAGGTTCCAACATATCGCAACATGTAAATGATATAACACAAGTGCCTGTCCTGCATAACGAATTAAGATTTATGAAGTACTAAAATTGCTTAAAACTAAAAACATCATTGCTAATCAAAATTTATTTCAGACCAAAAAAATTTGGTATTAAATCTTTCAAGAAGTACTGGTTTTCTTATCGTGATTTACATTTATATTTATACAAGAGTAGAGAAGAAATGATGCATCACTCTACACCAGTCCACACCATTAATTTAAAAGGCTGCGAGGTCACTCCTGATGTCAACATTAGCCAGAAGAAATATGGAATTAAATTGGAAGTTCCTAGCTCCGAAGGAATGACAGAAATGTTTATTAGATGTGATGATGTAAGTTATAAATAAATAATTTTTATTCCGAATAAAAAGCAAATATTTTTAGGAAACACAATACGCACTTTGGATGGCTGCTTGTCGTTTAGCAGCGAAGGGTCGATCCCTTGCAGATAGCTCTTATGATTATGAGGTTCAAACGATAACCCAGCTGTTACAGTTACAAAAACCTGGCGATTTATCTGCTGTTAATCTTAATACAGTTGATATTAACCCCGATGATTATGTATCTCCAAGATATGCTAAGAAACTTAAAGGAAAGGTAAAGAAATCAGGTTTAAAAAAAATTAAAGCGGAAATAAACAAACATAATTTTAGGTGGTTCAAAGAATACTTGAAGGTAATGCAAATGTAAAAGATTTATCATTAACCGACGCAAAAATGAACTACATAAAAGCCTGGCAATGCTTGCCCGAATATGGAATTTCCCTGTTCATTATTAAATTCATGGACCACAAAAAGGAGGAGTTGCTAGGAGTAGCGCATAACCGTATAATGAAAATGGATATTAATAACGGTTATCACTTAAAAACATGGAGATATAACACATTAAAAGTAAGTACTTTATTATTTAATTACATAGGTTTCAGCTAATAATTGATACCTTTTTAAGGCTTGGAATGTAAATTGGGAAGTGAAACATATGATGACTCAATTCGAGGAGGAAAATATAATATTCAGTTGCCTTTCGGCTGATTGCAAAGTCGTGCATGAATTTATTGGTGGTTATATTTTCTTGTCAATGCGATCTAAAGAAGCAAATCAAACTCTTAACGAAGAATTATTCCACAAACTAACCGGTGGATGGACATAATCATTTGATAATCAAAAACGTGCCTTTTTACAATCCGCACATTATACACATCTTCCAGTAATTTGAAAGCTTTGTACACTTTTTGTATATAGATTTTATTTCAGTATTTACACTTTAATTCTATTAATTACAATTAAACAGCGATTTACTTATTTACAAAGATATTTATTTTAATACTTGTATTATATTGTATAATTTTGTGTTAATTACGAGGATAGGTATTCAATTTAATTGTTAATATTTTTTGGATTTTAAATTTTTGAAGTAATTTCTTTAATGTGTTAAATATTATACTTATTGTTGTTGCATTATAAAAAGTGTTACTTATAAATCGTTGCCTTTTAAAAAAATTTTACGAATGTACCTAATATATTTATACAAGAATATATTTCATATGTATTTTAACAAGCTTACAGATTGTTGATTTTTCTACTTCTGTATAGCGCCAACTATTTTTAGGATTAATTGTATTTAATGTAAAAAACTAATAAATATTATATTAACTATTTTCTCTTTTTTATCTACTTAATTATTATTATAACCCCCAGTATTATCAAACACGTCATTTAATTTTAAATGAACTTTAATTTGACATATATAGTCTATTTTGCAACTTAATGTAATTTCAACTATATTCAAACTTCATAAAAATACTATACAGGGTGTCTCACTTTTTTCCAACAAAAATTTTTTTAGATAGTAAATGTCATTGTGAACAAAAAATTTCCTATGAACTAATATTTTTTTTCGACTCCTTAAGAAGTTACAGCAATTTTAAAATTCCAACATTTTAACAATTTTTGTGACACCCTGTATAATTTTTTCTTTCTTATCATCATGTTTTTATTTAAAAGGTGTATAGTTTGGATTTTGTCTTTCCCAACTTGCCTTTCTGAATATTATTTTCTGTATTTAAATTAAGTTGACCAATTTAAAATTTCTGTCAAGAAAATTAACCTATCTGATTGGCTTACAGATAATGTCAAAATCCAAAGCACACTTGATTTAAAAAATTCGAATAAAATGAAATTTATTCAGGGTGCTTAAAAAATCATTAAAATTTTGACATTTTAAAATTGCTGTAATAGAAAATATTTTGATCAGAATGACATTTACTATCTAAGAAAAAATTTTGGTGGTAAAAAAGTGAGACACCATGTATATGTCAAATTAAGCTTCATTTAAAATTAAATGACAGTTAAAAATTTTGATAATACTGGGGGTAAGAAAGCTAAATTGATTCAAAACTGGATTTCTGCCTATTTTGATGAGATAAGTAAATTCCTTCTGCGACTGCCATTTCTACTTTTTGAGGAACAAAAATAAAACATCGAAAAGTTGGAAACATTTTATTTCAGATAGTTTTTGGCCTTCACATACAAAATGAAAGTTGAAAATTGGAATAATTTTAATGGGCTTAGTTGAAGCTTCAAAAACAGAATTTTATATTTAGCCCCGCCATCTAGGTGACACACCTGTGAACTAACGAGGTGACACTACTTTCATGCACGCTTTGTAGGTTGCAAACTAATTTTAAGTACTTCTTTCTTTTAAAAAACTAAAAAGTATTATATTTTCTTTAGAAAAATTATAAAAATTGCGTAAAACCGGTTACCTAACCTATCCTACATGAAACTAAGTAAAAAACGCAGTTTATGAATTTAAGGCAGAGAGCGATCTGTAGTTACAATTCCAAGTATTGATTATTAATTTAAGGACGATAATTTAAAAAAAAAAAAATCTTGATTTTACTGTTATGTATTTAATAAAATTAAAAAATTAATAACTTTTTCTAATAAAAAAATAATGTGACGCCACTGGTAGCTTTAAAAAAGTTCAGTACCACCAACATGATGACAACAAACTCCCTAAACTAAACAAAACATTCGTATGATATGCTGGGAAATTTATCGCTCTTAAGTTGGTAGGTGAATGTTTTATTTTGACACAGTAGATAAAGTTTTGGGAAAGGTAGCTCGGCATTTTCTGTACTTTTTTCGTGTTAAAACATTATGAATGTTGTGTAAATAAAAGTGTTTTAAGTAATTTAAAAGGTAAATAATTAGGAACAATGGTACAATACGATAGTATCGGTTAATTACTCCCATTAAAATGGCCACGATTTTTTTTTGTATTCGGCGTTGCTGGAATTATCGACGCGGGAAAATCTGTTTATTGTAAAAGCAATTAAGAGTTATAAACAACATTGCTTATTTCTTTGCGAGGTTTTATTTGTATCTATTGAGATCTTTGGAAGCTGCTACATCTGCAAGAGTCCCCCGAAAATCTGCCTTCTCAATAAAAAATTTAAAAGAAATTTGTCTTTAATAAGTATTTAGCTTTTATATGTGTATTTGCTAATATACAGAGGTTGATAACCTTACATTTAACTTTTGGAGAAGTAAAAACAATAATGAACGATATTGTTGGGGGTATTTTCGGCTTAATTAATTTATAATCATTATATTATTAGTAAAATCTTAATTTTGAAATGTTGCTATCTGGTTTTTATGTACTTTTTGTTAAGGCGGGAGGTTTTTGTTGCTTCATGACGAAAATTTTCAATTAAAATGTTGTTACTACGCAGAATTTGAGGTGAGATTTTGTTTTTCGGGTGAAGATCTTTGCCCTCCCAAAACATCATGTTTTAAGTAATGTTTTGATAAAGAAAACAATGGAAAGTTGATGTTTCGGCAAAGATCTTCAACTGAGAAACAAAATCCCGCTTCTGATTTTGCGTTTGATTTGTTATTTATAAAATAAATTATTGTTAGACTTCCAAACGCACCGATACTATAATCGTAGCTCTTACTTACTTATTTTTTGTTGTGATGTCTGTTAATCATTTTAATGAAGGCACTTTTTTCATATTTTTTGGGATATAATTTTCTGCACCAATTTGACATTTTGATAAATAAAAATTTAAGTACAGTAGTTAGTAACCATGGTTTCTTTAAAGTTGAATGCATATGCTCAACTAACCACTAACAATTAAAAAGATAAATGCATACAATTGCATTTGACTGTTTATACTGCCACTAACAACTAACCATTAAGACCAATGCTCCTTTCGTGACGTCATAGGAATTGCAAATAGCGAAAACTGATTATTTGCATTCAAATTTCAATATTTTGATAGTAAAATCCATTCGTATGAGTTTGGGACTGTATTCGGCACTAATCCACTAAGGCACACCCCCACTCTCTGTGCAGGAGCGCTTACAGCTTCCAGACTTAAGCAAAATTTGCCTTCAAAAAGTCCCCTGTAACTTTGTTAATAATAAACAACAAAAAATGAAATTTTGCACATACAAAGTTGAATATATGCTACTTCGAACGGACAGACTCCTTTTTTGATATTTTGATTTATAGTCTCTTAATTCACTCTTTAATTGTGTGTAAAATTAACACTTTTTGATGGAACATATCTAACATAATTTTAACTTTTTTAAAAATTGAGTCTGTCCGTTCGAAAGGTTGATGAATGTACTTTACTATAAAAAAAAGAAAATGAAAAAATATTAAGTAACAACACGTCCAAGGGTCCCCAAGCAAACGTCTAAAAATGCACCGGGATGATTGCTCTTAAGCATTAACAATTAGCCACTAATGGGGAAAGTTTCGAATTTATAATTACGAGTTGCTAGTGGTTAGTGAATCTAGAAATATGCATGTTTGATCTTTAAAGTTGACAGTGTCTGTTTAAATTTTTGCCTCTGGCGAATATTATAATATCATATAATGGATAGTGAAACCTTTAATGGGAGTGATTTGGAAGTGCTGAGGAGTTGGTGAAGCTTTTTCAACCCTTTGATAATCAAATCAACAATTTGAAATATCGTGTCGCATATGTCAAATTTCTTAATTCTTAGTGGGGTATAAACGCTCACATTTTACGCTAGTGGTTGACTGTTAGTCGTTAGGGGCTAATTGTTAGTGGCTAGTGGTTAGTTAGCATAAACTCACCTTAAGTGATTTCGAATGGCTTTTATAGTTGGTTAGTGGTTAACCAAAAATTTGACATCGGTTCATAATCTGTGACGTAACAACTTTGGTTCTTACAGACCCATTCAAATTTTTCACTTGAAATTTGGTAAAGCTTTGGCAGCTGTCAAAGAAGAAAATACTGCAACTGATAGAATAGAAAGAGATAAGCAAATAGCTAAAGAACTTACCATGCATGCTACTGACCAGTTTACGTACCGTAAGTTTGAACCAAAAGTTCTATGAAGTAATTAATTTTTCAATGGAACGTAGTTGGTAATGAACCAAACACAAACCAAAGCCATTCGAATTTGCTTGTTTTGTAGAAGGATATTTCTTGCTAAGATTACTGACGGATATGTCTCTAATTAATACAACTGCACTCATTATAAATTGTAAACCGATACATATGTTTTAAATAAATAACAATTTTATTTCTCTCTCATAGTTTATTCACAATGGAAACGGAAGAATCCAAACCAGAGGCAGAAAAATTGAATAGTAGTGATGCTATTGAAGATCAAATCGCTAAAATAAAAATCACTTTAAAGGAAATAAAAAACCTTAGCACGATAATAAAACAGGCAGAAGTATTAAAAACCAAATTTGATAAAGAGAAAAACACTGAAAAATTCAAAGTCGAAGACTACATAATTAGCACAAAAGAAATTGTCACTTCATTAATATCGTCTGTAGATCAATTAAGTAATTCTGTTAATGAAAATTTTAATAACCCCTCTAAAGAATCGGAGCCTCAAGATGTTAAACCACAAATCGGATCGATAAAAGTAGTTGATTTAAACAAACTATTAGATCCAAATAGAAATAACAAACCATTGAAAAATGTTAAAGATGAAGAAGTGGTTGTTATCCTCTCAGATTCATCTGAATCAGATCGACCAATGACAAGACGAACTAGAAATAAAACATCTCAAAGACGTAAATCCAGTACCAATAACAACAAGGAAAACTTAAGCGATGAAGATAGAGTAAAAAACACCTCAAAATCTATTCTAAAAACAAAACGTACAAGCGATAAGAGTCATAAGAAGGTCCAATTTTCTGATAAAGACGTTGATATTTTATCAAAAATGCATAATTTTGATATCTCATCAGAATCTTCTGATGATTCTGACGATTCATATAGAGCGCCAAAAAGTCTTAAAATTAAAATAAAGAAAAAATCAAAAGAAGTACAAAAGAAAAAAGATTTTGGTGATGATAAAGTATATCACAAATGTTACGTTAAAGTAACTAGAATACCTGCAGAGAAATTAAAAGATGTGTACAAAAAAATGAAAGCGGCCGAAGAAGATAAAGAAATTGATAGGTATTTCTTTTAACATAATTTTGATTGTTTTTATATTTAGTATTTTTAGGTTGTGTAACTTGAAGAGTTTAAAAAGAAGAAGGAATGATGGTTCTGATGTATCTGTTGATTCTGATACAACCGAGAAACAGGTTAAGAAGAAGAAACGTAAAAACGGACCTCGACCCAAGTGTCGTCAAGTACCAGTATCTAGTGATTCTGAAAGTACAGATATTAATATGCCTCTCGATAAATCAGTAGACGACAGTATTCTTTCCAAAGATGATATTCCTGCTTCAAATAATGATTTGGGTGAAAATTTTGGAAGTACATTATTGGTGAGTAATTTTTTTTGTAAACAACTTTTTAAGTTATTATTTTTGAATACAAAATTTATAATTAATCAAAAGGTATTTAATGAACAAATATTTTTATTTTTAAGGACACCATTGGTGACGATAAAATTGAGAAAGATGTGGAAAGCGATGGATCAAGTTCAGATAATGAAAATAAAGCTAAAAAGCAAAAAGGTGATTCTAGCGATAAGCTAGAACCAAATAAAGACAAAGATGATAAGCCAGAAGCAAATAAAGATGAAAATGAAAAGGTAAAATTGCTTTAAATTAAGGATACTTTGCCTAAAATCTATGACTCAACTTAAGTTTTGTTTATAATAAAAATTTTTGCTTTATGACTGGTACATTTTTTTTTCAATTTCTTTAAAGGATGAGGAAGAAAAGTCCTCTAAAGTAGATGAAAGTGGTGATGCAGTTGAGGAAAGTGAAAAAATTGAAGATAAAAGTGAGAGCCCTGAAAAGAACACGGATGAAGAGAAGACAGATGATTCTACCAATGATTTAAATGAAGATAAAAGTATGGATGAGGATAAAGAAGGCTCTAAGGATCTTGATGGTGAAAAAGGAGATGAGGAGAAGGTATTCTTAATATATTAACGGTTGCAATAAACCGGACTAAAGTTACATTTAAATGCATTCATTTTTACTTTCATATTTTTTTATTCGAAAACAAAAAAATGTAAGGGATCAATTTTTTATATTTTGTTACACATACAGCCCTTAGTAAAACTGCATAAAAAGTTTTTTGAAAATCAAACCAGCAGTCAAAAAATTTAAAAACGAATGAAAATAATCAGTCACTTTTTCACATTTTATTTTTATATTCGAAAACAAAAAAATATAAGGGCTCAATTTTTTTTATTTTTAGTTACACATACAGTCCTTACCAAAACTGCACAAAAAGTTTTTCAAAGTCAGACAAGGAGTCAAAAAATTTAAAAAAGAATGAAAGTAATCAGTCACTTTTTCAAATTTAATTTTTTTAATCGTAAACAAAAAAATTTAAGGGCTCAATTTTTTATATTTTGTTACACTTACAATCCTTATGAAAACTGCATAATATTTTTTTAAATCCGACCAGGAGTCAAAAAATTTGAAAAAAAATGAAAGTTATCAGTCACTTTTTTGCAAAATCAGACCAGGAGTCAAAAAATTTTAAAAAGAATGAAAATAAAATCAGTCACTTTTTCACATTTTATTTTTTTAATCGAAAACAAAAAATGTAAGGGCTCAATTTTTTTATATTTTGTTACACATACAGTCCTTAGTAAAACAGCATAAAAAGTTTTTTCAAATTAGACCAGATTGAGATTATATTTTTTTAATCTAAAACAAAAAAATCTAAGTTCAGCCCGGTAAATCTAATTTTATAATATTCCTCCATTTCGGGGTTTATTTTGTGTTAAATGTAATATATTGTGTTTCTTTTTCAGGAGAATAAAAGTAGTGAAGATAAAGAAAAAAGCAAGTCTGATGATAGCAGTGAGGTAATTTTTTATTACTCTTAAAATTAAAAAGTATAGGAAAATTCTACATAAATAAACGAAAATAGTAAGGGGTAATTTTTTATCGCTTGAAGATTACAGCGCTTTGAATTTAATATTTCACTTTTTTTTTGATTATGACCAATAACTTCTTCTAAAGATTTTTAAAAAGCTTATATTTCAAAACATAAACAGTATAAGAATAGTGGAATTGAGGGTATTTTTTTTTCTACACTTTCTGGCATTTGCTGAACAGGTCATTTGCTGTTGAATTTATAACACAATTTTCTGGTGAAGATGTTCTCAAATTTTACAGCAAAAACATTCTCAAACTTGTTTGTAATAATTTTTATTAATTATAGGACGAAGATTCCAAAAAGAAAAAAGATGAGAAAGCTGAAGAAACTGTAAGTATAACCATTGTATTTAAAATATTAATTTTTTATTTTCAATTTGGTGATTACTCAAAGGGCAAATATTGCAGTTTAAGACTGCCAAAACATACGCTGTTGTAAAGAATAATTTTTTTAGCGATGTCAAAGACATTCTACTGCATAAAAGCTTTAGGAAATACATTGCAAAATGCATAAAAATTATATAATGAAATAAATGTACTTTATTTTGGGACCCCCTAACATGGGCGGATTTATATACGGTCTAATAGGGTTGCAGCTTTTATTGACGCCCCAAAAATCTAAAGTAAAACTTTTTTTTTTGAATAAGTGCTAATATTTTGGGAAAGGACCAGTTTTGTAGTACCCAGGGACCCCCTAGCAAATTTTAGCCCAGAGCCCCCCAATAGCTAAATCCGTCCTTGCCACCTAATTAATTTCAGATATAGTTAAAACACTTAAAGTTTTGAATAAAAGTAGTTTAATTGGTTTTGCTTACAACTCACAAAAAATTATGAGAATTGGAGCAGAAGAACTTGAGATATTTGGGCATATGTAATGCTCTATTTCATGATTCATTACAGGTTTTTTCCCGTTCACTCACGCGCCCTCTAGCGAACCGCATTAACTTGGTAAAAGTGATTTCGTGGCTTGGATTTTATAAGTTGATTTTGGATAATTCTCTTGAATTATTAATATTTGGGATGCTGTAAATAGTTTTAAAATATACTTAAAACAAAAAACGCAACATCAAACTCTTCGTTTTTACCTTAACTTATTGTTAGCGTTGAGAAAAAATATTACTTCAATTAGTTTTTTATCTGTGTGGAAAACGCCGCAAAGCGAACGTTTTTTGTAAATAGCCCGTTTTAGTGCTGCTGTTAAAACAAAAAAAGAAGAAATTTGTAGCCACAGGTTCTTCTGTTTACCAAAAAAAGCAAAAAGTTATGACCAAAACTGCAAATATCAAGAGAATTTCAAAATCAAGTGCTCAAATTTGGCGACTATCGCTCATAAGAGCATGTGCTCTTAAGATATTTTATTTTTAATACTTTGTTTTGTTAACAGGAGGAGGAGGAAAATGTGAGCCCTGAAAAGAATAAGACCACGGTAAGAATTATAAAAAAAAAAATTTAAACTTTATTAATCCTTTATTATTTTATAAAATCTTAAGTAATTTAAGATGGTTTTAAATTTTTAAATGTTAAAATTTATACTTTTATCCTAATTGGGTATTTTGATTACCAAGAGATGGCGTTGTTTGGCCCTGTATGCCAGTTTTTGAACTAAAAGTACAGTAATTGTCAAATTTTATCAGGTTATGATTGGTTGGGATTACTGTATCTTTTAGTTCATAAATTCACATCAGAGGGCGTATCTGATCTTAGAAGTCGGCAATATTGCTAGTTTTTATGTTTTGTTACACATACAGTCCTTAGTAATTCTGCATAAAAAGTTTTTTTCAAAATCAGACCAGGAGTCAAAAAATTTACAAAAAAATGAAAAAAATTAGTCATTCTTTCAGATTTTATTTTTTTAACTAAAACAAAAAATGTTCATAAGTTCAGCCTGGTAAATATAATTTTATAATCCATTTGTGAGTTTATTTTGTGTTAAATGTAATATATTGTATTTATTTTTCAGGAGAATAAAAATAGTGGAGATAAAGAAAAAAGCAAGTCTGATGATAGCAGTGAGGTAATTTTTTATTACTCTTAAATTTAAAAAGTATAGGAAAATTCTACATAAATAAACGAAAATAGTAAGGGGTAATTTTTTATAGCTTGAAGATTACAGTGCTTCGAATTTAATATTTCACTTTTTTTTTGTTTATGACCAATAACTTCTTCTAAAGATTTTTAAAAAGCTTATATTTCAAAACATAAACAATATAAGAAAAGTGGAATTGAGAGTGTTTTTTTTTTCTACAATTTCTGGCATTTGCTGAACAGGACATTTGCTGTTGAATTTATAACACAATTTTCTGGTAAAAATGTTCTCAAATTTTACAGCAAAAACATTCTCAAACTTGTTTGTAATAATTTTTATTAATTATAGGACGAAGATTCCAAAAAGAAAAAAGATGAGAAAGCTGAAGAAACTGTAAGTATAACCATTGTATTTAAAATATTTATTTTTTATTTTCAATTTGGTGATTACTCAAAGGGCAAATATTGCAGTTTAAGACTGCCAAAACATACGCCGTTGTAAAAAATAATTTTTTTAACGATGTCAAAGACATTCTACTGCATAAAAGCTTTGGGAAATACATTGCAAAATGCATAAAAATTATATAATGAGATAAAAGTACTTTATTTTGGGACCCCCTAACAGGGGCGGATTTATATACGGTCTAATAGGTTTGCATCTTTTATTGACGCCCCAAAAATCTAAAGTTAAACTTTTTTTTTGAATAAGTGCTAATATTTTGGTAAAGGACCAGTTTTGTAGTACCCAGGGAACCCCATAGCAAATTTTAACCCAGAGCCCCCAAATAGCTAAATGCGTCCCTGCCACCTAATTAATTTCAGATATAGTTAAAGCACTTAAAGTTTTGAATAAAAGTAGTTTAATTGGTTTTGCTTACAACTCACAAAAAATTATGAGAATTGTAGCAGAAGAACTTGAGATATTTGGGCCTATGTAATGCTCTTTTTCATGATTCATTACGGGTTTTCTTCCCGATCACACACGCGCCCTCTAGTGAACCACATTAACTTTGTAAAAGTGATTTCGTGGCTTGGATTTTATAAGTTGATTTTGGATAATTCTCTTGAATTATTAATTTTTGGGATGCTGTAAATAGTTTTAAAATATACTTAAAACAAAAAACGCAACATCAAACTCTTCGTTTTTACCTTAACTTATTGTTAGCGTTGAGAAAAATTATTACTTCAATTAGTTTTTTATCTGTGTGGAAAACGCCGCAAAGCGAACGTTTTTTGTAAATAGCCCGTTTTAGTGCTGCTGTTAAAACAAAAAAAGAAGAAATTTGTAGCCACAGGTTCTTCTGTTTACCAAAAAAAGCAAAAAGTTATGACCAAAACTGCAAATATCAAGGGAATTTCAAAATCAAGTGCTCAAATTTGGCGACTATCGCTCATAAGAGCATGTGCTCTTAAGATATTTTATTTTTAATACTTTGTTTTGTTAACAGGAGGAGGAGGAAAATGTGAGCCCTGAAAAGAATAAGACCAAGGTAAGAATTATAAAAAAAAATTTAAACTTTATTAATCTTTTATTTTTTTATAAAATCTCAAGTAATTTAAGATGGTTTTAACTTACAAAATTTTTAAATGTTAAAATTTATACTTTTATCCAAATTGGGAATTTCGATTACCAAGAGATGGCGTTGTTTAGCCCTCTATGCCAGTTTTTGAACTAAAAGTACAGTAATTGTCAAATTTTATCAGGTTATGATTGGTTGGGATTACTGTATTTTTTAGTTCATAAATTCGCATCAGAGGGCATATCCTATCTTAGAAGTCGCCAATATTGCTAGTTTTTATGTTTTGTTACACATACAGTCCTTAGTAATTCTGCATAAATTTTTTTTTTCAAAATCAGACCAGGAGTCAAAAAATTTAAAAAAGAATAAAAAAATCAGTCACATTTTATTTTTTTAATCGAAAACAAAAAATGTAAGGGTTCATTTTTTTATATTTTATTACACATAGAGTCCTTAGTAAAACTGCATATTTTTTTTTTCAAAATCTGGCCAGGAGTAAAAAAATTTAAAAAAGAATGAAAAAATTAATTCACTTATTCAAATTTTATTTTTTTAATAGAAAACAAAAAAATGTAAGGGTTTAAATTTTTTATATTTTGTTTCACATACAGTCCTTAGTAAAATTGCATAGAAAGTTTTTTCAAAATCAGACCAGGAGTCAAAAAATTTATAAAAAAATGAAAAAAATTAGTCATTTTTTCAGATTTTATTTTTTTAACTAAAACCAAAAATGTACATAAGTTCAGCCCGGTAAATATAATTTTATAAAATTCCTCCATTTGTGAGTTTATTTTGTGTTAAATGTAATATATTGTATTTATTTTTCAGGAGAATAAAAATATTGGAGATAAAGAAAAAACCAAGTCTGATGATAGCAGTGAGGTAATTTTTTATTACTCTTAAAATTAAAAAGTATAGGAAAATTCTACATAAATAAAGGAAAATAGTAAGGGGTAATTTTTTATAGCTTGAAGATTACAGTGCTTTGAATTTAATATTTCACGTTTTTTTTGTTTATGACCAATAACTTCTTCTAAAGATTTTTAAAAAGCTTATATTTCAAAACATAAACAGTATAAGAAAAGTGGAATTGAGGGTGTTTTTTTTTTTCTACAATTTCTGGCATTTGCTGAACAGGACATTTGCTGTTGAATTTATAACACAATTTTCTGGTGAAGATGTTCTCAAATTTTACAGCATAAACATTCTCAAACTTGTTTGTAATAATTTTTATTAATTATAGGACGAAGATTCCAAAAAGAAAAAGAAAAAAGATGAGAAAGCTGAAGAAACTGTAAGTATAACCTTTGTATTTAAAATATTAATTTTTTATTTTCAATTTGGTGATTACTCAAAGGGCAAATATTGCAGTTTAAGACTGCCAAAACATAAGCCGTTGTAAAGAATAATTTATTTAACGATGTCAAAGACATTCTACTGCATAAAAGCCTTAGGAAATACATTGCAAAATGCATAAAAATTATATAATGAGATAAAAGTACTTTATTTTGGGACCCCCTAACAGGGGCAGATTTATATACGGTCTAATAGGGTTACAGCTTTTATTGACGCCCCAAAAATCTGAAGTAAAACTTTTTTTTGAATAAGTGGTAATATTTTGAGAAAATACCAGTTTTATAGTACCCAGGGACCACCATAGCAAATTTTAGCCTAGAGCCCCCAATAGCTAAATCCGCCCCTGCCACCTAATTAATTTCAGATATAGTTAAAGCACTTAAAGTTTTGAATAAAAGTAGTTTAATTGGTTTTGCTTACAACTCACAAAAAATTATGAGAATTGGAACAGAAGAACTTGAGATATTTGGGCATATGTAATGCTCTATTTCATGATTCATTACAGGTTTTTTTCCCGTACACTCACGCGCCCTTTATCGAACCGCATTATTTGGTAAAAGTGATTTCGTGGCCTGGATTTTATAAGTTGATTTTGGATAATTCTCTTGAATTATTAATTTTTGGGATGCTGTAAATAGTTTTAAAATATACTTAAAACAAAAAACGCAACATCAAACTCTTCGTTTATACCTTAACTTATTGTTAGCGTTGAGAAAAAATGTTACTTCAATTAGTTTTTTATCAGTGTGGAAAACGCCGCAAAGCGAACGTCTTTTGTAAATAGCCCGTTTTATTGCTGCCATTAAAACACAAAAAGAAGAAATTTGTAGCCACAGGTTCTTCTGTTTACCAAAGAAAGAAAAAAGTTATGACCAAAACTGCAAATATCGAGAGAATTTCAAAATCAAGTGCTCAAAGTTGGCGACTATCGCTCATAAGAGCATGTGCTCTTAAGATATTTTATTTTTAATACTTTGTTTTGTTAACAGGAGGAGGAGGAGGAAAATGTGAGCCCTGAAAAGAATAAGACCAAGGTAAGAATTATAAAAACAAAATTTTAAACTTTATTTATCCTTTATTTTTTAATAAAATCTTAAGTAATTTAAGATGGTTTTAACTTAATTTTTAAATGTTAAAATTTATACTTTTATCCTAATTGGGAATTTAGATTACCAAGAGATGGCTCTGTTTGGCCCTCTATGCCAGTTTTTGAACTAAAAGTACAGTAATTGTCAAATTTATCAGGTTATGATTGGTTGGGATTACTGTATCTTTTAGTTCATAAATTCGCATCAGAGGGCGTATCTGATCTTAAAAGTCGCCAATATTGCTAGTTTTTATGGTTAAATTTGTTTTTAAAATTAACCTAATTCAATCCTCTTTCAGACTTTATCCTCACTTCTTTTACCTATTAACCAAAAAGATATTATGTACACAGGGCGAATTCTAAGGTACTTAATATATCTTACTAATCAGTCGAGTTCAGGGGGGGAAATAAACTAGAGTGTTTAATTTTCAAATTATTTAAGTACGTCGTCCACGCTCTTTGTATAAAATGTTTAATATTTAAAATGACAATAATTTTGCATTTTGCTTTCAATTTAAATTTATTAAACCAAACAATATTTTATTTTTAAATTTTTTGAAACAAACTGTGTGTCATCTGCAAAAAAATAAAATCCATGCTTTTTTTATTATTTTTACAAATTACATATTTGATAAAAGTTGAAAAGAAATAAACAAGTACTAAGCCTTGAGCTAAACTGTAATTGTTTGGAAACAATAAGATCTTGATTTTATACATGAAATAGGACTATAATCTATAATCCATATAATAGTTTAATTTCTAGATTTAATTTACTTATCAAAGTTTTAACATATTTTATTTTATTATTTTTTTCAGATTAAAAACGTGAACGATTTACCGGTTAATGATATTAAAAAACCGTGGTCTGAATGCAATATGCAATAAATACTTATTGTAATTTTAAGCAAGTAATTTTAGAGTTTATAATTCAGTTGATCTATTTTATAATTTATAATACATTCGTTTTTTTTTAATCAGCTTATTATTTACCTTTATTTTCTACCCTTTCCATCCATTAATTTCTTCAATTTTTGGTATTATAAATTGAAATCAATAAGATTTTACAAAAGTTTTTTTTTTTTACTTTTAGGAGAAAAATAGCAAACATAGTTCAGATGAAAGTGATAAGTCAGATGTAAGTAGACTTAACAACTCCAAAAAGCATTTTTTAAACAAAATTATTTTTCTAGGGTAAACCGGATAAAGATAGTTCGGATGACTCTGATTCAAATGTAGGTACAATTATACTTCTCAATATTACTTTTCATAACAGTTGTGTTATCACTGAAAATATAGATAAAACTTCTTTTAATTAGCCTTATTTATTTTTTTCATTTTGTAGAATAAAGCCAAAAGTTCCTCGAGTTGGAGAAAAGATAAGTTGCTTACTGCAAAGTTATCAGATACAGATTCTGAAAAGGAGTTGGAAAAATTCAAAAAGAAAAAAGCTGCTCTTAAAGAAAAACAAAATGAAAGCAAGTAAGTACCTGTAAATTGCACTGGAAGTAGAATAATTATCTTAATTTTTCTTTAGTGATAGCGATGATGAGGCTCCTATGGCGAGAAAAAAAGATAAAAGGTACATTTTTTTAGTATTTACAATAGATAAATTTTAACTAACAAGTATATTTTTTAAAAATAAGTAAAAAATAACATATGTTTTCATATACGAAAATTTTGAAATGTGTTGTTATTTATCAGGTTAACAAAGAAAAGAGCTAAGCGTGTACTTTCGGACTCAGAATCAGAAAAAAGTGATAGTGATAAAAAAGAAAGTAGTGATGATAGTCAAGAAGAAAAATCCAGTTCTTCAGATTCCGAAGAAAAAAATAAGACAGCGAAGTAAGATTTAAATAATTTTAACATTAAAAAAAATTAACGAATTTGTTTTTAGAAAAACATCCCGGCGAAGAATTAAGCGTGTCAATGATAGCAGTGATGATGATGATAAAACTACAAGGAAACATATTAGGAAAGTTATTGCTAGAGATTCTCTAGCCGAATCAACTAAACAGGCTGAAAAAGATGAGGCAGCTCGAAAAGCTCGTATTTTAGAAAAGCAGAAGAAGGTATTATTAATTTTTTTTCATAATATTTAATTATTGTGGTTAAAAAATTATTTTTTTTCCAGTATAATAGCATTTTTGAAGCAGACAAATTAGAATCGACAACTTTAACTAAAGTAGTGTTGGATTTTAATGATGAAACAGAAGAAGAGCTTTTAAAAGTTGATAAAGACTTGGTGAAACATTTAAAACCACATCAAGGAAAAGGTGTTCAGTTCATGTGGGATACTTGCTTTGAATCAATTGAAAGGGCAAAAACTACTGTCGGTTCAGGTTGTATATTAGCGCATTGCATGGGTCTTGGTAAAACTTTACAGGTAGATAATTTTCTTTCTTAAAATAAAATATAGAAATTATGATTCCAGAAAAAAATACAATATTAAATAACGTTGATTTTTTTTTAGGTTATAACTTTAATCCACACTCTTCTAACAAATAAAGCAAAATGCGGGGTTAAAAAAGTGTTGGTTGTTTGTCCTCTTTCGACTGTATTGAATTGGGTGGCTGAATTTAAAAAGTGGATTGATGAAGAAGATGATAGTTTCGAGGTCTTTGATTTAGTTGCTTTTAAGGATAACAGACAAAGAGTTTATCAAACGACTGAATGGCATAAGCACGGCGGAGTTCTTGTTCTCGGCTACGATATGTTTAGAAACTTATCCAATGATCAAAATAAAAGATTGACAAAGAAAGTACGTGCTGAATTTTCAAGAGCTTTGATTGATCCAGGTAAATAACACTGAATTACTATAAATTATTAAAACTAAATAGTGTTAAATTTGTAAAATGGTTCAATAATTTTGTTTTTTATTTTAGGTCCAGATTTAGTAGTTTGTGATGAAGGACATTTACTTAAAAATGAAAAAACGTCAATTAGTAAGTCAATGAATAAATTGAAAACGCAGAGAAGGATAGTTTTGACAGGAACACCATTGCAAAATAATTTGAAAGAATATTGGTGCATGGTGCAATTTGTCAAGCCAAATTTGTTAGGAACGTACAAAGAATATTTGAACAGATTTGTGAATCCAATTACGAATGGACAGTATACAGATTCCACACAACATGATATTCATATTATGAGGAAAAGATCTCATGTTTTGCACAAATTGTTAGATGGAATTGTACAGGTAAAGTATATTTTTATTTGAAAAACTTTATATTGCTTAAACTGATGAACAAGTATTTAACAAATAACTCTATTGTTTTTTTTTTCATTTCAGAGGAGAGACTACTCGGTGTTAGCCCCCTTCTTACCTCCCAAAAATGAATATGTGTTGTTTATTAGTTTAACTAGCGTACAATTACAATTATACAGTCATTACTTAAGGGAGTTTGCAAGGAAACAATCTACCAAGAGAGGAAAAAGTTTTTTATTCACAGACTTCCAAGAATTTCAAAGAATATGCACACATCCTCGCGTTTTGTTGGATAAAAGCATACAAGTTAAATTACAGAAAGAAAAAGAGGTAATTAATTTTAATTAATTTTGTATATTTTTATTTTGTAAAAATTCTTGTGATGAATTTTTATTTTAAAGACATATAATTTTTAAGGATTTTGAAAATGATGATGAATCAGAAGGATCCTTAAAAGACTTCATTGATGATGGAGAAGATTCTGAAGCAAATAGTAAGACCACATCGGAAAGTGAAAGTGGTAATGGCTCAGATAATTCTGCCAAATCTGATAAGAAAAAATACACAAGAAGAACCAGGGCCTTGGCAGGAAAAGGTGCGTTTATAATTCTTAAAGTAAATTGCTTTTCTATTGTAAATTATGATTTCAGAACCGGAGATTCCAGTTGAAGAAATTGTTGAAGGGCCATCAGAATGGTGGCGACAATACATGTTAAACGATGAATTAGATAATATTAAATACAGTGGAAAATTGCATTTATTATTTGAAATCTTACATCAGTGTGAACTTATGGGTGATAAAGTGTAAGAAAGAAATTCTAATCGTTTATCAAAACTACACAGTAATTTTTAGTTTGGTGTTTTCACAATCCTTGTACTCCTTGAATGTGATTGAATATTTCTTAGCGAAAATTGATGAAGCTTCCCAAAATAATGATACTTCTACGGTGGGGGGTTATATGGGATCATGGTCACTTGGTTTAGATTACTTCCGTTTAGATGGTAGCTCATCCTGTGATAATAGAGCAAATTGGTGTAAAGTTTTTAATGATCCTGAAAATACAAGAGCTCGGTAAATTAAAAGCATAAAAATCTGTACTAAATTAATAAGTTTAATTTTAGTTTATTTTTAATATCGACAAGAGCTGGTGGTTTAGGAATTAATTTAGTAGCAGCTAATCGAGTTATTATTTTCGATGTTTCTTGGAATCCTTCGCATGATATTCAAAGTATTTACAGGGTCTATCGTTTTGGCCAAACAAAACCCTCTTATGTGTACAGATTTGTTACACTGGTAAGTAATTAATTTCAATTCCTAAAAAACGTAGAATAATAAATATTTTTAAGGGCACAATGGAAATGAAAGTTTATGAAAGGCAGGTTACAAAACAAGCAATTTCCAAAAGAGTTATAGATGAACAACAAATAGACCGTCACTACAATCAAAATGATCTCGCTGAATTGTACAAGTAAGTCCTATTGAAATTAAAATAAAACGAGTCGAAATCTAATATTTTTTTAACAGATTTGAACCTAAAGATGGAGAAGAACGGCCCATACCTCTAGTGCCAAAAGATGTTCTCCTTGGTGAATTACTACAAAACTTCAAAAATCTAATTTTTAGTTATCATGAACATCAGTCACTACTCGAAAATAAGGAAGATGAGGTTTTGGATGAAGAAGAACGGAAGGCTGCTTGGGAAGAGTTTGAAAATGAGAAAACTGCTCGTGTTAACACTTTCAATAATCCTGGTAATTCATTTATAATATTTATTTATCAATGGTTAATCGATTAATTTGGTTTTAAATATTTTTGAGCACTATATTGGGAATTTTAACTACCAATAGATGGCACTGTTGGCCCTCTGTGGCAAATTAATGAACTATCGAAACCAGTATGTTTATATGTTTGAAAATAGGTTAAAGTCGTCCTAAGTGGTTTTTTACAAAGTTTTTAATAAATAATTCTTCTAATTTTTATTTAAAATCCATATTTATTTAAAATGGCCAAAGTTAGTTCTCACCTTTTATACTAGCTTTACAGTTTCATAAATTCGCCGACAGGGGGAATGCTTTTTCCTAAAAAAGCGAATAGGTAGAAAATTATATTATTTATTTTTTTAGGTGCAATTAATGGTATACCATTGCAAACAATAGCGTTTGCATTAAACAGTATTATTCAAAGAGAACATCCTTTATTCACACAGAAGGAAATTGATGGTGTTATGCCACAGTTAGTTGCCGAACTGAGAAGTCAAATGGCTTTGGGGGATATGACTGTAAGTACAATCTAAAAAATAAGACTGATTAATCTTGTAATGTCCAAAACAAGATGCATATTTTTTTTAAGAAGAATAGTAATATTAATGTTTTTATTATTATTTTAGCTCTATCAAAAAATTCTTATAGAACTCAGGCAGCAGCAAAATAAACAGCAGCAACAAAAAATTCAAGAATTTTATCGCATGCAAATGATGCAAGGAATGAAGAATTTTCCTGGAATGTCACCATTAGTAGGGTTTGTACTGTTTATTTTTATTGTAAAGTAAACCAGAAACATTACTTACCTTTTTTAATTATTATTAGTTGATTAAATACCTTCTAAATTTTCTATAGAAATCCATTTTATCAAGATCCGCAGCAACAAATGTGGATGCAACAGCAGCAGGCTAAGCAAAACGGTCAGAATGGTGCGAGTAGTTCTGGTGCTTCGAGAAGAATGGATCCCAATGAAGTAGTTCAAATAGATGACTGACAACTGTAGATATTTATCAGTTATTTTTAATATTAACCTTTAACATTTTCTTAATTATTTAATGTAAATACAAAATTTGTATTGTAAAGAACTATGTTTTTTATATATAAATTCGTTTATTTGTTTTTTTGTCATAGTTTTTGATGTAAAACAATCCCATTTGACCAGGGTGTAAAGTAAAATCTGTTTTGATTTATAACTCAAAATTTAAATATTTTTATATAAGCTGATTGTTAATATGTGTAGGATGTGCTTTAAATAATTCATTGTTTTAAAACAGTTTCTTCAAAAAAATCAGTCAACTTTTTGTAGAACAGTATTATAAACAAATTAAATAGTATGTACAAATTAATGTTTTTTGTTAACATTTATTTATTTTAATTAGTTTCTCTTAAATTAATTTACAAATTTATAAGTGCTTATATAGACAGATTAATAAATCACTTAAATTTGAATTACTTTAAATAAGTGTTGAGATTATTTTGTTAATTTTTCTAAAAAATTCAAATATAACGTAATTTGTAAAAGATGCATTACTTTTTTTCAACAAAATTTTCATTTTATGTTTAATTATTAAATAAATTTCTTTTGCAAAACGTTCAAGGTTTAGAAAAATTGAAATTACAAACTTTCAAACTACTCAATAAATTTATATGCATTTTTACATTAAACATTGGATTTTGAAATTTCCAAAAACGCACTTTTAGTGAAAATTGATGCAATCATGTTTTTGGAAGATGGGGTAATTTTGGTAAGTGTTATTTAAAATAAATTTGTTCTTTTTATCGACTTTGCTTGAGCAAATCATCCTATCTCATTTTCTCTATAAGAAATAAAAAGCAGTGGCGCACCCAAATGGGGCTTAATTATTTTAATTCGTAGCCTGTATATTTTAGAGGGAACCAACCTTTTTCTAAAAAAATCTAAAATTTCAGGACTAAATTTGTCTTTGAAGTGAGATTTTGCAATTTTCTTTCACCAAAATTTTTATTTATTTCCTATATTAATATAAAGTGTCAATAAGGTAACTGTATGATAATAAGCTTTTTGTTGCAGGCATTTTTAAATTACCTAAATATTATTTTATTAGATTTTTTTGTTTGAATGCTGCATTTTCAGGAACTAGCGAATAAAGTAGTACCATTTGGTAGTTTTACCTGGAAAGTTTTCCGAGAGTTTAGAAAATGGGTAAATTTCGATGTGCCATTTCCGAATTTCAACTTTACCGCTCTAGCCACCATATTGGAAAAATTGCGTCTAAAAGCAGTTTTTTCACAATATCTCCTTTTCGAATCATTTTACGATAAAAACATTTATTTTCAATATTAAACTAGAGAAAATTTCCTACAATTTCTGTAAGAACCTTTTTTTCGTAAAATCAATAGTTTTGGCGTACGAGCACCGCAAAGTGTCCTGCGGAGGACTCTACAGGCCATAGTGATTTTCAACCGAAAATTATAATTTTTACGGAATTTGTTGTGGGAGGTGACGGTGCGGATTTTAAGCTATTATACGTCCTGGTGGTGCTAAAGGTTTCGAAGATATTAATTATTTTGTGAAAAGTGGAAAAATTTCAGAGGGTAATTTTGGCTACATTTTCAGTCATAACTCGATAACGAAAAAAGATAGCGAAGTGATTCTTTCTAGCCCCTAAATTCAAAATTTCGACTTAATTTAGGCATAACTTCCGAAAAACGCTTTTGGGCGCCATTTTTTCAATATGGCGGTGCGCTCAGTACTGCTCAGTAAAGATTCGACGTGGCAAAGTAGAAATTCTGAAAGATTTTTATAATTATTCAAAACTCCTGGACTAGTACTGTAGAATTATTTTTAAAGTTGTTTGGCCCTTTTAATTCCAAGGTAAATATTTGTAAAATTACTCTAACAAAAATCCAAATTGATAAACCTCGCGATAAACATTTTTTTAATTTTTGCACAAGCCAGACGAAAATATTTACAAGATAAGAGTAAAATAAACAAAATTAGATGTGTTAATCTTGCGAAAACGAGGAAATTTGTAAAATCACTCAACTTTCGCGATAAAGCGATTAGACAAACATAATTAGCTTTTGTATTATTTTATACAATATACAATTTTTATGTCTGGAGTCCTATCAAATAATTAAATATATAATAATTACTGGAAACATTGATAAATAAATTACCCAAAACACGATCATTGAACGTAATATTAAATAAATTCGTTATAATCGAAATTTTATCAGTCGCTTTTCTGCGACTTTCAAGGTACATAAATAACAAATGAATTAAAAACTGGAGTATAATAATAGATGTTTATTTATAAAATGTTTACATAACGCCTACAAAAACTGATATGAATAGGTTTTTACTTCATATATAATACCACCATCATTTTTTATCTTCCTCATTTTTACATCATATACTTACTTTATTTTGATAATTTTTAAATGCTTATTTTAAGATAAGTAAGCACAACTTTATTATTGTGATAAAGAATGGCATATGTTTACGATTAGTTTGTATCTACCATCCAACGAGGGGGTCAAAGATTATTCGATTCGATCGAGTTAATTTTAATTTAGAATACCGGCTTCTCCTGCGCGTCAGTTTATTCCCGCATTTCGCACTTGTTGATCATGGAAAAATACACGTACTCCTCTGATGAACACGAGGTGAGTTCATGTATGAGAAGAAAATGATTGCACTAATTTTTTTTAATAGAAAATTAAGTAAACAAAATGTATCTACACAAATGGTTCATTATAAAAACTTTAAACACTATGCGCGCTTTAAAAGAATGGATAGTGAATCAATTTGTATTAATTTTTTTCAGGAAATAGACGATGAGTGTTATGAAGACCCTGCTTGCAATGCGAATAATCCACAAACTATACATTTCGAGGATATTACTTCCGCCGCTTTTAAAATTAAATCCGGCATAGTAACAACGCCATGTATTGTAAGTTTATTCTGATAAATTAATCGTTTTATTTTCATATTTTTTTTTACAGAAATCGCACTTATCAGACCTTACTGGAATGGAGATATATCTCAAAAAAGAATTTCTACAATACACGGGAAGGTATACTAAAATTTTTTTAAAAAATAATCATTTTGAGCGCTTTGAGGAACTTCCTAATCTATGAATTTAAAATCTAGGACAAGGACAATAAATGCTCATAATTTAATTGCTTAAAAAGATCTTATTTTAACTTAATATTTTGATTTCAGTAACTTTTCATCCTTCATTTCTTAACAAATTTTTACCTTGTACTTACACTTATCATAAAATTTGCTTCAAAATCAATATTTTCTGTGTGGATAATTTTGTTTTGTCTAATAACTTTTTTGTAGTTTTAAGGATCGAGGTGCTCGATATGCTTTAATAATGTTGCCAGAAGAAAAGAAAAAGTTTGGTGTTATTTCGGCTTCACTAGGAAATCATGCACAAGCTTTAAGTTACCATGGACAAAAATTGGGAATTCCAGTTACAGTTGTTATGCCGATAGTTGCACCAATTATGAAAATACAAAAGTGTCGAAAATATAACGCTAAAGTCGTTGTTCAAGGAAAAGACATGGGTGAAGCGAAAAAAGTTGCATTAAAATTAGCACAAGAAAATAAATATACTTATATCAATGGGTAAGAATTTATTAAAGCGACACCGGTTTATATTTTATTTAAATTTCTTAATTTTAGTTACGATCATCCACATATCATGGCTGGACAAGGTACTATAGGTCTAGAAATTGCAGATCAAGTTCCTGATGCAGATGCTGTGATTGTTCCAATCGGAGGAGGAGGTTTAATTGCAGGAATTGCTCTTGCTTTAAAAACGCTTAATCCAAAAGTAAAAATTATAGTAAGTATTAATTTATTAATAAAACCAAACAGTTTTTTATAATACAATTTTTAAGGGTGTTGAAACTGAACGTTGTGCAAGTTTTTCAAAAGCCTTAGAAGCTAACAATCCAGTTTATGTGGAAATAGAATCAACACTAGCCGATGGTTTGGCTGTACCCATGGTCGGTTATAATGCATTTGCCACAGCGAAACCTCTTATTGATAAATTGGTATTATAAACCAAACAATTAACTAATAAGAAAATTAATTTGAACAGGTTTTAGTAAAAGAAGATTTTATAGCTCTTGCAATACTGCGATTAATTGAATTGGAAAAGGTTGTAGTTGAAGGCGCTGGTGCTGCTGGCCTCGCTGCTATTTTAGCAGGACAATTGGATGAATTAAAAGGCAAAAAGTATGAATCAAATTTTAAATATTTAAATACATACAGGGTGTTCCGGAATAACTGTGACAATTTTTTAGGGGTGATAGAGGACGTGAAACTAAGCATTTTTTACTTATAAAGTATTGCCCGGAAATGCTTCCTTAAAAAGTTATACCACTTCAAAAATTTAAAAAAAATAGTTTTTTGTAAATAAAATAAATATTACAAAGGGTATTAATTTGAAATTTTGGCGGTAGTTTTTTCACATAAGGACGACCAATAAAAGTTTTAAAAATATTTTCAGGGGTGTAACATTTGGAGGGGTCAACCACTTTTTTTGATCATACCTTTTGTTTCTTTACGTTTTTGGTAATTTTAAAAGTACTAAAATAATCCTTGATCAACGTTTTACTTATTGTAAGTCGCTTCGTTTCAGAGTTACAGCAGATTTTATAATTTTGAGCTAAAATTATAATTTTAAAAAACAACATTAAAGTAGGCTAATTTACTTAAAATATCAATTACTAAATATGTGGGGTGATCAAGATGCATGTCTGGTAATTCCGCAATTGAAAATCTATGTATTTTTAATATTGTAATAATACGGCTAACTATCAAACACGAATTAGAAAATATTAAAGGCTGCTTAGAACTTAGAATAAACAAAATATTGTGGTAATTCGCCTACTTTGATATTTGGATGTTTTCGGATAAATCACGAAATTTCCATTAAAAAGCCTAATTTGATGATGTTTTTTAAATTCATATTTTTAGCTAAAAATTATAAAATCTACTTTTACTCCGAAATGAAGCGACTTACAATAAGAGTACCTTTTCTGTAGAACGTTGTTCAAGGATTATTTTAGTACTTTTAAAATTACCAAAAACGTAAAGAAACAGAAGATATGATCAAAAAAACTTGATGACCCCCCCAAATGTAACGCCCCTGAAAATATTTTTAAAACTTTTATTGGTCGTAAATATGTATCCTTATGTGAAAAGAATATCGCCAAAATTTCAAATTAATATCTCTTGTAATATTTTTTTTATTTTTGAAGTGGTATAACTTTTTAGGAACCATTTCCGGGCAATACTTTATAAGTCAAAAATGCTGAGTTTCACTTCCTCTATCACCAATAAAAAAATTATCAGTTATTCCGAAACACCCTGTATAAAATAATTCAAGATTTTAATTATCACAGTTACTCCGGAACACCCTGTATAAAATAATTCGAGATTTTGATGGTATCATTTTTTATTGCAGAGTTGTTTTAAACCTTTGTGGTGGAAATATTGACACAACAATTTTAGGACGATGTTTAGAAAGAGGTTTAGCTGCGGAAGGTAGATTATTGAAGTTGAGCGTTACTGTTAGTGATAGACCAGGTGGAATTTCAGAATTATGTCGTGTTATTAGCTCAATTGGTGTTTCAATAAAAGATATTTTACACGAAAGAGCTTGGGTCACTTGTGATGTTTTCAGTGTAAAGGTATTTAGTTTAATTTTTTATGCTTTTAGAGCATTCGAAACTATTAAACTTAAGCTTGCAAGAAAATTTATTTAGTTATTATGATTATTCAAATTAATGTAGTTATTCTTTTAGGTAAAAGTTATGTGTGAAACTCGTGATTATTATCATGCATTGGAGCTACGATCTTTACTGAATTCGATTTATAAGAAGGTTGAATTTATTGATTTTCCAGCTACAAACATTACTTCCTATGCTAATATAGACTAATCGGACAAATCATATTTGTTTTTTTTTAATATTTTATCTTTTATTTAATTTTTTAAGTAAATAAACTTATATTTTACATAAACATGTTTTTTATATCCGCACAATTGAACCAAAATTTTGGTATTTGTTTCTGTAGTTGATAATAATTGAATAAATTTCGGATAAAACCATATGAAGTCATTGGAATTTGATTAAAATAATTATATTTCTATAATTTTAGAAATTATATAAAAATAATTATCCAACTCGACTTAGAGAAAATGTTTAATTAGTTCGTTTAGTTTCAAAACTTTTGTGAGTGTAATAAAATCTATTAAAATAAATGCTCAGAAACAAAATATGTATATTTTGTTAACAATTATTATTACATCGATATATTTTCAAGTACATTTAACATCTGAATAAATTTTTGTTTGGTCCTTTATTTCCCTACATTAATTATTGAGGTAGTTAATAAAAACGAAATAACTTTTGTGCAACATTTAAATTAACTTCGTACATCTATAATTATCATGAAAACCACCTTACTCCAATGAACTTTTTGCAGCTTTTTCAATAAAGTTAGCCAACTTAATATCTCTGTTACTTAAACCGTTGACGTCATGAGATGAAAGTGTTATTTGGACCTTATTGTAGACGTTAAACCACTCTGGATGATGGTCCATTTTATCAGCGAGAAGAGCAATTCGAGTCATAAACCCAAAAGCCTTAAAAAATTAAATTATTCAATAAAAAATTATAAAAATTCTTATTAATTTACTTGATTAAAATCTTTAAAAAGATATTCTTTGTAAATTGCATCGCGGTTGTTAACCATCGACCAACCAGCTCCAAGAAGAGGGTTCAATTTTTCTGTACGATCAGCTCCTTCGAGTTTACCTGCCTAAATTATATGTTCATTATAAATACAATATATTATAATATAATTTATGCAACAAATTTTATGAATAATTATAAACATGTAATAAGTAATAATCAACATTCACCTGTTGATTTTTGAGTTTTTAATGCAATAAAAATTAATTTTAAAACTTTGTGTAAACAAAATATTGTATTTTATTAGTTTTAGGTTATTTATCTTACCATCTTTTTAAATTCTTTCGTGGAAACAAGTCTAAAATGATTAGTAAAAGCTAAGAATTTGTCTTGGTGAAAGGAAGGTCTTGAAACCACAGTTCTTGGAAGGGATTGCGCCAATAGCGAGACGCCTTTTAACATTATCGATGTTTTTTTAAATTTAATAACACTATTTAAAATAATTATCTTAAGATAACCTTTCCAACATTTTAATCGATTAGTTAAGGGTCACCGAAATAAAATCCTCGGGGTTAAAATAATAATTTACAAATAAAACTTGAATATTAAAAAATTATATTTTATGTCGTGAAGTTGGCTATAAGTCGCTTTCGTTTATTTACTCGGAGTGTAGTTCGATTTCGAAAAACGTGTTCGGTTATGCTCCATTGATCATAGAGTAAAGTTTTCGGAGAAAAATTTGTTCGGCAACACTGTTTACGGCTGTCAGTCTGACTTTTAATTTCTTGTTGTGATTTCTTGTGGAAACTTTCATCAGTTTTAAGAAAGTTGCTCAAGTATAAACCAGCTATTAAAATAATTTTCTTAATAATAATAAGAAACAAACTTATAAGAAATAATGCCTGTGTTTAAAGGTAATTTCGATTATTCTTTATATTTAATTCTAACCTCACTTTTACCGGCCCAATGACGTTACATTTTCTTTGATTATTTTGCTTAATCATTTTTATTACTTAAAATATAGTTAAGGTGAAATGGGGAAAGGAAACATATCCAGATATAGAGGTAAACACCGAAGAACCACCAATGTTGTTCAAAGCGCAGCTATTTGCTTTAACGGGGGTGCAGCCAGAAAGACAAAAAGTGATGATCAAAGGGGTTACTTTGAAGGATAGTGACTGGGACAATTTTAAATTACGAGATGTACGTATTAAATTTTCCTATTTTAAAATCCCTATTATTTTCTCATTTATTTTTTATTTAAATCTCTAGGGTGCTACTGTTTTATTAATGGGTAGTAAGGAGGAAGAAATCCCTAAGGAACCATCGGAGAAAACACTATTCGTTGAAGATATGAATGAAAGTGAAATTGCATCAGCTGTATGTTAAAAAATATTGTTGTTTTTTGTATAAAATGATTTATTTTAGCTTGAGCTTCCTTCCGGTTTAACGAATTTAGGCAACACTTGCTATATGAATGCAACAGTGCAATGTTTAAAAACTGTTCCTGAATTAAGAGAAGGGTTACAAAATTATCAAGCAGGTAAACTGTTTGATTAATTGCAAAATATTTTGATTATAATAAAGTTGTAGTTAACTGTTTGTCGGTCGTATGTGTATTAAAATACACCATGTAATTCATATGAACGTAAAAATTTTATAACCGATGGAGGATTAATGATTTGAAAGTATTTTCTTGTGTTAACTTATTAAAAATATTGTTAATTTTAGGAGTTACAACATCAGGAGGTGTAGTTCCGGCTCAATCAATAACTGCTGCATTGCGTGATCTTTATAGTAGCATGGATAAAAGTAGTAATGTTCATCCAATTGTGTTACTTCAAGTACTACATATGGCATTCCCAAGGTTTGCTGAAAAAGGTGAACATGGAGGCTATGCTCAACAGGTAAAGAAAATTAAAATATCAATTTATCTAATTTAAATGCGATTTGTCTTTCTTTAGAAAAAAATAATTTAATTCTTTTTTAGGACGCTAATGAGTGCTGGATGGAGCTAGTTAGAATGTTGCAACAGAAACTGCCAGTGAAGTCATCTGATGGTAATTCTAATCCACAAAACTTTAAGTAAGATTTTTATATTTTACGTTTTTTTAAAATGCTGTTGAAATCCATTGTTTTATTCATTTTTTTTGTAAACTATTTGTTTTGTAGGTCGTTAATAGATCAATATTTTGGTGGTACTTTTGAAGTTGAGTGGAAATGTGTAGAGTCTGAAGATGAACCTTTGTCAAAAAACAAAGAACAGTTTTTACAACTGAGTTGTTTTATATCACAAGATGTTAGGTATATGCAATCAGGCTTAAGATCGGTATTTTTTGTTTTATCTAATGTAAATTTTTAAATCTAATCCCTTTTTGTCATAGAAAATGCAAGAACAAATAACAAAAATGTCGCAAGTTTTACAAAGGGACGCTGTTTTTACAAAAACGGTAAGAAAATATTGCATTTATGAAAATTCAAATTTATTGTAATTTTTACTGTTTTATTTGCAGTCAAAAATAAATAGACTACCGGCCTATTTAACAATTCAATTTGTAAGATTTTACTTCAAAGAAAAGGAAGCGATTAATGCAAAAATATTAAAGGATGTTAAGTTTCCAATGGATTTTGATGCATATGAGTTATGTTCACCAGAATTACAGGAAAAATTGACACCTATGCGTAGCAAATTTAAGGTAATTATCTTTAAAGCCGTTTTAGTTTTTGTGAATAACAATTTTATTTGTTATTGTAAGTTTCATTTAAAGTCAGTAAAGTGTTTTAAACTTTCTACAATCTTCTTTTTTGTTTCAGGAACGGGAAGATGCATTAGTTGAAGCTGCTGCAGCTAACGTTAAAGGAAAGGCTATTAAAAAAAGTGATGGTGATAAAAAGGAAAAACGAATAACTGCCCCATACTGGTTTGAAGATGGTAAGTTTACCTCATTTAACTAACAATAATTTTACGGCAGTTACAAGAGAACAGGCATTAATTAAATTTTAGTCTATGTTACACCAGTTACTATTATTATTTTGAATGTAATTTTTGTTGATGTTTGTAGATTTAGGAAGTAATAACAGTGGCTACTACACTTTACAAGCCGTGTTAACACATAGAGGTAGATCATCTTCAAGTGGGCATTATGTTGGTTGGATAAAACAATCGGAGAATACATGGTTAAAATGTGACGACGATACAGTTTCACCTGTAACAACAGAGGATATTCTTAAATTATCCGGAGGAGGTAACCAAATTAATATTGCAAATAAAATGTTTTATTTCTTAAATTTAATTACACTCAATTTTTTGTTTAAATACAATATATAACATTATTCTGGACAAATAACTGTTTAGAATACTATTTTCATAAGAATTAGGTACTTACTTTTTACCTAATTATGTATCTTGTATTTTTTGTTGTTTCAAAACTTATTCATTTTATTTTTAGGCGATTGGCATTGTGCTTATGTGTTATTATATGGCCCAAGATTATTAGAACTCCCAAGTGATGAACCAATGGTTGAATGAATCGAGGATTTGGACCCTTAAGGCTTTACATTTTTAATTCAAAAAATCCGCATTTTGTAATATTATTACTAATTTTTAATAAATCAAAGCTATTACAGTAATAAGTATGGACTGTTTTTGAAGTTTTTTTACTGCGACATCACATGATTATAGATAGATTTCATGAATTCCGTAAAATACATAAAATGATACTATAAATTCTGGGGTAAAATAATTTTGTTTATGGGTTGTACCACATTATACTGGTTATAAGTTTCGTTTTTAACACATTACATTACAAGGATGTAGCCGGTATGGTATACTTTATCGATTTTGATTGTGTTGTATCACTTAAAAAAATGGTTATAATTTTTAAAATATCAAAAAAAATTCAATAACATGTACGCATTCAATAAAATATAGAAAATGTTATTCTTCTAAAATTGCTGATAAAAGTGACAAATAAAACACACCTATTATAAGACTTCAGATAGTAACTTAATCCTTGTTTTCCAAAAAATGTCACTTATCACATTTGTGACCCAACGTATCGATAATTACTAAATAAAGAATTTATTATTTGTGGATAAAAATAATCCAAGTTAATAAAATTATTACCTATTGTCAAATTAAACATTCTAAAATCTTTGATTATTAACAAATAAATTTAAGAGGTTTTCCACCATTTGGAAATAAAATTGCAAACAACTTTTACTGTTATAAATTTTAAATGTCTAATATTACTTAATAAGTAATTTTATTGTCATTTTGGTACGTATACCAGTTTTTTAAATTCTTTGATATACAGGGTGTATCATAATATGTGGGACAAAATATACTAGTAGGTAGAGGATTTCAAAATATTGAAAAAAGTTCATATAAACTTTTCTAAGAAAGCTGCAGTTTTTGGTCATTTATTTCAGAATGGTTCCCAGTACTTAATATACGCTCAACTCATTTCCATGATTATTTTGAGATTTCTTGCTCGATTGAAAATGAGAGATCTGTGGTGTTAAAAATGATAAAGCTTAAAATTGTTTTTAACATCAAACGTCTCTTAAAATACCATTTAAATAGAAGCAAACAATCTCAAAAAAATCATGAAAATGAGTAATGTTTATTACTATGGTAAAGCCTTCAAATTCGGTTTTTAAACCGTTCTTAAGAGCATTCACATGTAAATTTGGTTGCCTAAAAATTACAGAACAACTTCTCATTTTTTAAATTTATTCTTAAATATATTCATTTTTTTTCGGTCGAAAATTAAGTTACATTAATACTTAGATGTTTTGTTTAAATTTATTCGAACTTTTCTTATTGTTTTGATGTTTTCTTCCTACAGGCTAGTTTCGTCCCACATATTATGATACACCATGTATTTACTTATAACCAGGCTAATACAGTATTTAGAAATTGTTGCAAATGAACTGATTCTTTGATAACTCTCATAAAACCATTCACAAGGCTGCAATTCTCAGAATCAAACCATTGGATAATAATTATAAGCATTAGACATTAGAACCGAAGAGAATTAAATACAGTCATGTCTCCATAAGGTCCCTACCAAATGATTGAATTTCTTTGGCACGTATCGCTTTCTTATACTCACTATGCTTCTCTTGTACTTCAATAAAATGATTTAATAATTTATCAAAATCAATTTCCTTCATCCTATCAGGTATTGGTTTAATTTCTGTTTGGCTCCTGAAAATTAATTAATATGTTAATAAATTGATAAGAACAGATCTTTTTAACTTACATATTATCACAATGTAGGTGTAGACTAGGAATGCAACTTAAACGAGTTCTTAAAGTATGAAATGCATCAGTTTGAGGTAGAATCATTAGCAGGCCGTACAAGGCTCTTACTAAATTACGATCACATGGCACTTCCAAAAGTTCTAATCTTAAATCTAAAATTAAAAACATCAAAATAAACGATGAAAATTATTAACGAAAAGTTTCTTACATGCAAATATAGGGGACTCAATTAATTGTACTAATTCATCTATTTCTGTAAGAAGTCCAACGGTTACCTCCAAATTTCCACTAAATAATTATTAAAGAAAATTGTTTTAAATAAGTGTTATTAGTTATTATTTAATTAAGAAAAGGATACAATTGCCTTATTATATCACTGACGTGGTTGTAACACTGTGACAATAAACATAAAGCAACGGTCGCAACTGGATTATGACACCAGGTTTGATATAAACAGCAAAATAATGAACTGCTTTCCTAAAAAATAATAAGAATAATTTAAAATAATCAAATATTAAATAAACTTACTGCTTTACGTAAATCCTTTAATTGTGTTCTTAAATCGAATAATTCAGACGAGGTTAATAAAATCATATTTAAATGTTCCACCATTAAACTTGCAAATTTTAAATTCGTTTCTTGAAGTAATATTTGTGCCAAAGTTCGATAAATATCCTCAGCATTTAACAGTACACACAACTGTCTAAAAATATTTAATCAAAAACAAGTACAAACTGAAATAGTTAATCAAGATATCAAGAAAAGTTTTTTAAATTCTAAAAAAGAAAATTTTTCTTTTTTATTTCAATGACAGTACAATTGTCCAATTTTCTAGAACAATGTTTTACAAAATTTGTCTTAAAACATTGATAATTTTCAAATATTATCAGTAACATAAAGTATTGTCTATTTAAAGTGTCGAAAAACTTGCAATAAGTAGTTTCATTTTTTGATATTATGTTGTTTTGAAAAATCTGAACCAAAAAAATATATTAAAAATTACCTCAATTAATGCAAGGTTTCGTCCTTTTTGGCCACAATTTGAATGGAGTAATATCGAAATTCAATAAATTAAAAAGTAACATAATTTTACCTTATTATAAAAGATCCTCGTTCTTTTAAAAGTGATTTATCTGTACTAAAGGAATGTAGAAGGCTTATCACAAATTTAGAATAAAACGGGTTCATTTTATCACTTATATCTTCTTTGGACGAATCTGAAAATGAAACAAGGACTTTAAAAACAAAGACTGTAATTGTTTATAAAAAAATTTATCAACTCAATAAATAATTTATAATATTATGTACCTGAAGGTGATGAAATTATTTCTGCGATGACTACAAGGCTTTGCAGCACAACTTCGTCAGCTGGATCAGAAAGAGTGTGTTGCAAGGCAGGAAACAATACATCAATATAATTACACATCTAAAATAAAAAATATTAGACCTAATTAAAATTTAATTTCAAAAATTACTTTATTTGGAACTTTAATGTACAAATGATCTATCCACCTCAAAACTGCTACTTTCGTTTGGACTGAATTGTGTAATAAATACTGCGTTAAAACATCAACAATATTTTTAAAATTAAGGTCAATATTGTCACCTACAAATTGAAATAAAAACATAATTAAAATAACATAAATTTGGTAATTTTACCTTCTGGGTTTACAGAATTAATTTCTTTTTCCTGCATTGAAATTAATTTCATTAGCGTATAGTTTACAGTTGTTGCTGTTTCTTTAATATCTATAAATACCAATTTAAGGAGAAAATATATAAATATTCTGTAATTACTTAATGAAAACGCTTACAATTAACATTACAAAAAAAAACAAACAAAGGATACTTTTTCGTGAATCCGTATCATACGAAAGGCAAGGTAGTATGGATGTAAAAATTCCTGACAAATGTGGCAACATTAAAGGTCCCGATAATTGTACAAACTCCTTAATCCACATTACTGCAGTAAACTAAAAATATTTCACAATTAATTTATACAACTTAAGTATAAGACAAAAAATAATCACCTGCACTAAATCATTACTCTTCTCCTGTGCATGATTTATAAGAATATTAATCATTCCTCCAAAATCAACCCGAGAAGGTTCAGTTTTTATACTCCTCAAAAACTCTGCCAAAGCTGTATCACACATCTTTTTTACTTCCAGCATAGGATCATCAAGAATTCTAAATAAACCATCAAGTATCTCAGGTAAATACAAGACTAAATCTATATCTGGCACGGAATCTAATACTGCAATCCATGATATAACAAATTGACGAGCAAACGAACTTTTTGTGTAAATTCTTTCCCTTAATAAAGGCATAAATGCATCTAAATCAAACGTTGTACTTTCCGTAACAATATCCTTAAATAAAACAATCATAATTTTACTTATTAATTAATAAATTCGAATCTTACCTTCATTAATCTATCTAGCAACTCGGAGGCATTTTTAACATTTTGCTCTGGATCGGTGGCAATTTTACTTAAAGCGTTAAAAATTGGAGCGAAATCGGGTAAAACTGCAGCTCGAGCTACTTTAACAACATTATAAAGGCTCTCACAGGCATAATATCGCACTCGTGAATCAGCATCCGAAAAACAGGCTAATATAGGCATAATTAATTCTTTGGTATATTGCGAAGTGTCCTAAAATTAATTAATGAATACAGGAAAACTGGTTAATTAATAATTACCAAATCGACTTTTCCTAACGCTATAGCCACAGATGCTAAACCCAAAATACCTCCTTTTCGAGCATGAGCGTTTTGCGATGTGGCAAAATCTTGCCCCAGAACTTTTAATATACGGTTTATTTGGGACGTATTATTAGCGGCTGCGAAATCCAAAACCATCCTTAAAATTAAACAATTACCTTACTTTTTAATTACATTATAATAACTCACTTTTCTATTTCCAGCGCAGCAGTTTTTCTTTTATCATACAACTTGTCGTGCAAAGCACGCACGCAAGCCGTACTTAAGGGGGCGTAATCTTTTTCGGACATCATTTATTTTTGTAATAATACCTAATAAAATGCTAAAATATAAGATTTTTCTTAAAATTTCATGTTTTAAAAATTTTGGAAGTGTTTTCTTTGCTTATGTGTCATCTGTTATTAACAGCTGATAAATTTGACATATGTGACTATAGAACAATAAACGCTAAGATCGACTAACGTTTGTTTTAAATTTTAAATATTTAATAGCTATTTTGCTTACGAGGTAAATGGTTGTGTTTTTTACCAACTTTGCTTGAGCAAAGTCTCATTTTCTCCTATAGAACCAAAAATTTTGTAAAAAAACATTCATGTCATGAGTACCCCTAAAAATCCAATGGAAAACTTTTTTTATTTCGTTGGAGCTTGGAGCAACTGTCATTTTTATAGGTTAGTTTTTTAAATTTATAACCAAGAAAAAATCGTTGTTATGAAAGTTTTTTTATTCTTAAGTTTAAGATAATAAATAATTATTTGAAACCATGAGTAAAGATTTAGATAAAATATTGAATAAAATGAGAATTGGTGAAACAATGGGTCATTTTCGAAGTGGAAAAATGTATAAAGGTAAATAATATTCGGTTATGACGATTATTTAAAACTGTAGTTATTAATTTTTTTTTAAGAACACCACTTAAAGTTAGCGGTATTAAAGATGAAGGAAAATATTTTGGAAACGATTTACCATTTAACTGAAGCTCATTGTCCCTCATTTAGAAAAACTGCTTGTTATTGGTATGATAGATCACGCGATGATCCTGAACAAACCGAATTTTCTTTATTGAAAGATCATTTCCAATTTAAATGTAACGATTACAGTATTAAAGATGGGATAAAAAATATTTTGAATATCGTCGAAGAATTACCATCAGGTAAAATTTAAGTAATTAAGCATGTAATTAATAAATGCATTGTTTTTTAGAGTGGACACTTGTACAGTTAACTCCAGCTCCTTCCATAGAGTACAGCTTGGAAACGAGTTCAGAAACATATGTAACAAATCCATTATTTATGACCGTCTTTGATTGTGGGCAATCGAAAACGGATCCTGTAACAGTTTGTGTTGATTCACCAAGGGATCCTTTTGGAAATGTAATTAATATCATAAACGAAATATATTCGGTAATAAAGGAGGAATTTAATGTTACTAAATTTGCATTTGGTAAAACCCACAGAAATGATGCAAGTTATGCAAAACATAGGAACAATGTAGAGCTCAGATTAAAGGTAAGAGTCGTTTATTGCGCACTAAAAAGTCTTGCTGTTATAATTTTTTACAAGTTTTCTCTCCTTACAAATTTTTAGAGTGCTGTTAATGTAGTTCAAAATAAATGGTTAGCCGAGTGGAGAGTATTATTATTAGGAAAATATGTAAATAAAGAAGTTGATAAAGAAATTAATGAACATTTAAATAAGATCATAAAGGAGCTTAAAATGTAGGTATATTTATAATTTGTTTTTTAAAATATGTACTAAATTTACTTGAAGTGATTCGCAGGTGGATGAAAGGACAAGAATTCTCTTAAAATATCTACTTCAAGGGAAAAGTTACTTAGATTCTGATAACTTTAAAAGGGCAGTTGAATATTGTTACCCCGATATGGAGTTGAAAACACAAGTCGCACTTATAAGTGCTTTACAAAAATTTGGAAATGAAAATATGAGATACCAGCTTGAGAAGAGGCATCCAGTAATTTTAATAGTCGATGAGGTAATCTTTAAAATAAATCTATGATTAGTACAGTAAAATTAGGTTTCAATAAGGAAAAAATTGCGGTGTTATTGAAACTCGCCTTATTTGTGGCTTAAATCATGTACATTTAGGATGTAAAGAGTCCCGAGTTGTGGGGTACCTGCTTCTGCAGTTATGGTGGTGGAAACAGTGATGAAAATGGTTTTTTCCAAATATCTCGGTTTCTATCAATCCTACGATAAAATTATTTATTATCAATCTTATAGAGCATAAAATTTCCTACAACTTTTGTTCGAATGTTTTTTTTGTAGGGTAAACTTATTTTTAGTTAAAGTAGTGCGAATGTCCTATACATACTGCAGATGAAAAAAAATAATGTTTCGAAACGGGGAAGGTATTTTTTTTTCTAGAGAGTTAAAATTTTGTATGTGTACGGAGGAGAAAATTTTAAGAAAAAAGTTTAAATGTCCCTTTTCGATCGGACGGCCCCGAAAAAAGTTATTCCGCCCCGAACGAAAAACCGAATTCATCCCCTCGGTATCCGAAATTCACCCCGAATCGCATCAAATTTTAGCATATTATGGAGGATCCGATTCTGAAGACGGTGGTTTTGACCCGCCCGGACCTATCTATTAAGGGGGCGGAGGTATGACCCCTTTTGTATTTTTACCCCGAATTCGGACGTTTTCTGCGCGGATCCAAGAAAATGGTAGCTTTTTTCGTCAGATTTTAAAAATTCCGGTTACATCGTGAAGTGTGGGATGTGGATTCTAAGCGAGGTTCAAATTTCAAATTTTTCAAAACACTCTAACACTCTGAAAAAAATTTCCAATTTTTTTACATTTTTTCCGGTTTTCGCTGGCGTCAACTTTAAAAAATCGCAGCCCCGTCCGGTCTTAAAGGGAAGCGACGAAATTTGGCTCCTTTTATTCTCACATCCTGGGAATAGACCGTGGCCATTTTTAAGTCTCCAGGTGCAACCGTGTGGCGCCGAGACGCGAAGTGTACAAATTTAGCGTTTTTTCGTGCGGCAAAAGTGCTCCAACTGTACCCCTTATATTTGAGGATCGGCGGGTGCAAAAAATTGCGGGTTTTTCATTTAAAAAGTAGATACCCGTTATTATGGCCATCTGGGTCCCTTTTTTGATATCTTCATTTTTTATATTGAATTGAGGCCTTTAAATTTGCATTTCGTTTTTTTTGCTTTTTCGTAACTTTTGATAGGGGTTGGATATTATGGTGCGATATTTTTTATTTTGCTTATTACATTAATATTTATAATCAAAAAAATCGACACCTCTAAATTTTCTCCCTTTGCTTCAAAAAAAAATCGAACGTAAAATGTTCAAAAAATTGCACAAACGCGGTAGGACAGTTGTACCACTGGCACCCACAATTTTTAAAAAATTTCAAATTTTACTTCATTTCCCTTAAAAAGAATAACTTTTACAGCTAATAGGCTATTTTTTGTTTTTATACTCGAAGGGGTTGGGAAAATAAAGCAGAATTTTTGAATTTAAGGGTGAACGACTCCCGTCCGGCCATTTTTTAACGGATTTTCATTTTTAAAAACTCTGCTGAATCTACTCTTAGAACCAAAACCGACACACAGGGTTTTTTTAATTTCGAAAAATAACGAAAAAATAATTTTTTTAATGTCCCATTTAAAAAAGTCGCAATTTTTGAAGCTTTTCAGTCTAATCAACCCCTCAAATTCTATTTCACCATCATATATTACACCTTTTCTAAAAGCTTTCAAGGTCCGCTTTACGACAAAAAAAGAATCACTTCGCTATGTCTTTTCGTTATCGAGTTATGACTGAAAATGTAGTAAAATTAAGCAAAATGTCTATGTATAGGACATTCGCGCTACTTTAACTAAAAATAAGTTTACCCTACAAAAAAAAGTTTCCAACAAAAGTTGTAGAAAATTTTATGCTCTACAAGATTGATAATAAATAATTTTATCGTAGGATTGATAGAAACCGAGATATTTGGAAAAAAACATTTTCCCCCCTTCCTCCCCCTATAACTCCAGAAGCAGGTACCCCACAACTTGGGACTCTTTAGATCCTAAATGTACATGATTTAAGCTACAAATAAGCCAAGTTTCATTAACTCCGCAATTTTTTAATTTTACTGTACTAGATATAGAATTAAAGTTTTATTTTAGACAATTGATATAGTTCCTTGGGAAATGATTGATATTTTTAATTTTCAACACCCTGTAAGTCGAATGGAATCCCTTTATTTTACATACGCCTTGTATAAAGAATATGAATATGATATTGTTGATGGTTGGAAAGTTAATGTAAATCCTAGACGTGGTTCTTATATTTTAAACCCTGGCAAGGATTTAGAATCGATGCAAAAACGACTCTCGTGTTTCTTGGCTTATTGGAAACCTGAATGGAGTTGTTTAATTGGTGAAACGCCTACAAATGAAGATTTTGTTAAGTTACTGAAAAATAGTGACATTTTTTGGTAATACAGTATTTTAGAGAAATTCATTAAAATAAATAATTTTTTTGAGAGGTTTTTGAAGTTTTAAATTTTTTTCCAGCTATTGTGGACACGGTAATGGGTTTCAATACATAAACGGCAATATCATACAAAAATTAAAGATAAGTACTGTGGTGTTTTTATTTGGGTGTAGTAGTGTACAAATGCAAAATAAAGGTCCCCAGTTCGAGCCGTGTGGTTTGCATCAATTGTATTTACTAGCGCACAGGTAATTAATTAAAGTGTTAAAAAAATGGCATAAAATAAATTATTTTAGCCCATGTGTAGTTGGAATGTTATGGCCAGTTACTGACATTGACACAGATGTAATATCAAGCGATTTAATAAGCCGTTGGGTACCTTCAAATGCAGAAAATCACTGGAGAAATTTAGATGTTAGCCTTTGGAGAAAAGCAATCCCAAATTTTGATATTACTAGACTACCTGTAAAAAAAGATTTGAAGGATGATGATTTATATGATCCGTATCTACTTTCAGCGATGCTAAAATCAAAAAAGGCTGCAAATTACTACACCACTCAATCCGCTTTGGTTGCAAGAGGAATTCCAGTAAAGTTAAATTAATACTCCTGTTTTACTTGTACAAAATAATTATATTTAGTTTATTTTATACTAAAAAAATTATTTAAATCCTATTAACAGCACGAGCGCTATTTACACGAAAACATTTGGAACGTTCGAAAGTGCCTTAATATAGAGTAGAATTCTTAAGGCTTTTAAGAGCTGCACCAAAAATTTTAGAGCAAACTATTTACGACATAATAGTTTTTAACTCCAAGCATCACGACTTTTGGTTTTTACTCAGGACCGTTTGCATGCCTTTTAAAAATGTTGGAATTAAACCAATATGTTTATCAACACATTTTGTCGCACAATTTTCAAACATCGAAGTGAATTTATCTATCTAAAATCAATCAATTAGAATTTTAAATATATATTATTTCTATAATTCTTACATCGGAATCTGATGGATTTGGACCCATTTTTAATTTAATATCATCGTTACATTCCATGACACACCTTTGTATGCGATTTTGGAAACTTTGTAGTTCATTTTGGACATAATCTTGTGATTTGTTTAATGAAGTGGAACAATTTTCAACACAACGTTGTACTCTTTCCAAAGAAACTGAAGAATCATCGCAACATTTTGCAGCACATCTATGCATATCACCCTAAATTAACATGTTTGTAAGAAAAAAAACATAATTTTTTGTAAATAATAGAAGCAATAGATTTTTGTAGCGAGTATGCAGGTTTTTCGAGTTCTGCAGTTTTTTAACATCAGTAATTATAAAACTCCTGTAAAATTATTGAACTTCAAATGCATTGACAGAGAGTAAAATTATTGCATTACAAATTTTGAAAATTTAATTATATCAAATGAACTAATAGACAAGCATGTTGTAGTATTTTTAATTTTTTCTTATTTGAATTTTTCAAGAAACCTCAAAAACGTGTTATACATAACCTCAAATATATTACCTGCATTTTCCTTAAATATCCTTTATCCAAATCATCTATTAATTTGGTCATTTCCTGCTCCAATCTTCGCCTTTGCTGTTCAACCATTTTAACAGTTTTATTTTCAAATTTACAATAAACAAATGACAAATTGAAAATGTGATTTAAGGAGAGGAGATGAATATGCAACCAAACTTATACTTAAAATCATTTTATTTTTATTTTTTATGAATTTATAATAGTAAGGAACAAGGAGTTCTTGTCTTTGTTGAAAATCAGGAATAGATATGGAATTTCTCTTGATATCCAAAGAAACTTCATTTTTATTAATACAAAAATCTTCCAAATTAATCATCCTTCTCTTATTGCTGATTTTTAGATTCTTGCATATTATGTACATGAAACTCTTCTTATCAATACAAATCTTAAATAATAAATGATTGTGTTTTAAGATGAAATTGTGATAATTTGTTTTTATTTCATTGAAATAATCGAGACAAAGATAATTTTCCTTATACCCTGTTGTTTCTTCTTCACCACTCCCAGACATAAACATTCGATTACATCCTTCATAGGCGCAAAAAAATTTTATTTCACATTTTTGTATATTAAAAGGTATCAGGCATAAATAGCAAACCTTCGATTTTTTACAGCAATCATGACAAAAACTATGACCTGTACGGCACATCTAGGTATATGGAGGGCCCAAGAAAATTTAAACAAAATGGACCTGGACACACAAGTTTTTTCATCGAGGAACCAACGTCCATGTTCATTTTTATTAATTGGTAAATAAAATTACAAAACTCCACACAAATAAAAAGTTATAAATGATACTAACTTTTATCTACTATTCATATCCCTACTCTAAAAATTCAAATTTTGTTACAAAACAGGGACAATTTTTTTTATCATTTAAGTGAACTCGAAAAATCAGTTTCAGTTTCAAATTTACAAACATACAAAAAATAAATATACAGAGTGCCCAGAATTCCTGAGACTATGCTACTACTTTTGAAAGCGTAAATAAATTTTCTTAGGATATAAAGTTGTATTTCGAACTTCGTTGTATATTTGTCTACTTTTTAATTTTTCTTTAAAATAAGTTGGATTCAATTCTATAAAAAATTATAAATTTTTGGTATAAATTCTATAAAAAAAAAATTTAATGTTTATTTAAAATAAATGTTGCAACACCCTGTATATACAAAAAAAATTGCTAGATTTCTATGGTCTTTGATAACATCATTTCGTACCTAACTTCATTCCATTAAATTTGCCGTTCTAGTAAATTGTTTATTCTATGATAAATGAATGACAGCAAATGTCAATAGTCATTTTAATTGTTGTATAACCTCAAAATTATATGTAAATAAATACATGTGTTTTCATTTAAAAATAGTTCCATCGTCGTTGGTTTAAGAAGAAGATTTAAAAATACGATAAAAATGAGTTCCCTTTGTGAAAATGATTTTTTAAAAGACTTTCAGAAAATTACTAAAAATCCTGAAAAATTTTTAAAGTAGGTTTTACATTAATACTTTTTTAGTAGCTTTAGTTGATTCGAGTGTAACTAGCATAGACTATATTCTAGTGAATTTGTTTTGAATTGGTTTTAAAATAATTACTTAATTTTATAGTATACAAGATCAGTCGAAAACTCAAGAAATCAAAACGTTTCTCAAAACTTTATACGATTTAATGAAAAATGCAGAACCAAAATCTTTAAAATCGAATGCTTTGCCTGAATTAATAGTCGAGGATTTTGATTTGGAGCAAATATGGCAGCAAATAGAACTTCAAAATGAAGGGCTTTTAACGAGATCGATTATAAATGTAACCAAATTAGTAGTAAATAAAGATAAGCTTGTTTTTAATGAATTACAAAATGATGTATGTGAGGAAAATACTGCTGATGAAGAAAATATTGACGAACAACAATCCGCTGAAAGTAGTGATGATGACGATGATCAAGCCCCCTTAAACCTTGATGAAGATTCCATAAGTGACGTATTAAGTCTTAATTCCGACGATAATCTCTGTGATGAAGATGAAAAATTAGATAAAAATACAGAACCAATCAGGAAATCAAAACCCTCTATAGTTGATGATCAATTCTTTAAATTGGATGAAATGGAAGCTTTTTTAAAAGCTGAAGAAAAAAAAATTGATGACAAAGAAATTGATTCGGGAAACGATTCTGAATCTGATGAAAACGAAGATGAGAAGGATGAAATTGATTTCTTTCAAAACGAATCAGATGATGATATGGAGACTAATGATAAGGAAAGGGGTGGTTCGAAAAATCCTAAATATAAAGATTTTTTCGGTGAAGCTGCTGAAAGTATTGATAAAGTGAAGAGAAATAAGTTTTTGGAAGAAGAGGATGAAGAAGAAGAAAAAAGGGAAAATGTTAAATCGTCTTATGAGTTACGAGAAGAGAGGCTTAGGAATAAAATTGAGCATCTGGAAGAGGCGGCAGTACAAGAAAAATCATGGCAATTAAAAGGAGAAATTACTGCTGATGGGCGACCACAAAATTCTCTTTTGGAAGAAATTGTTGACTTTGATTTAACAAGTAGACCAGGTAAATTAATTTTTAATGATTATATAAAATTTAGATTCATAATTTATTTTTTATAATAGCACCTGTTATGACGGAACAAACTACAATGCAACTTGAAGATGTAATTCGTCAAAGAATTAAAGATAAAGCTTTTGATAGTGTCGAAAGGAAGGAAAAACCTTCCGAAACACCGATCGAATATAAGAAAAAGTTGGTATTAAATCAGGAAAAAAGTAAAGAATCTTTAGCACAAATTTACGAGAAAGAATTTTTGGAACAAAAAGAAGCACTGGATCCAGTGGCTGCTGAAAAAGAAGAAGAAGAACCACGTTTACATATTGAAATTAAAACTATGATGCATGGTTTATTCAATAAATTGGATGCTCTTTCCAACTTTCATTTTACACCAAAAAGTGCTGCACCAGATCTTAAAATTATTAGTAATTTACCTGCGATTACCATGGAGGAAGTAGCGCCAGTTGCCACGACTGATGCTGCTTTATTAGCTCCTGAAGAAGTTAAAGGAAAAATAAAGGGAGATATTATGGGTAATTTAAATAAAAATATATAAAATTTATTGGTTTTAATAATTTTTTTAAGGTAAAAGTGAACGAACGGATACGGATAAGAAACGTGAAAGAAGGAAAAAGAAGTTGAAACAACAAAAACATGCTTTACTACAACAGAAAAAAGAAATGAAAAAAGTTAGTTTAGGAATAACTAATAAATACAGTAAAGAAAAAGCGAAGAAAATGTTAGATAAAGTTACTAAAGATAAAAATGTTGATAAGGTAATTAATACCAATAATTTTTTTACTGTAATATTTTATCTCATTGTGTTTTAGATGGACGAATCCACTACAAAGAAAATCAAATCTTCAACTGCATTTTTCTCACAGCTAGAAGATGAAATTAAAACACAAATTAAAGGTAAAACAAGGAAGTTATCGAAAGGTAATGATTCTAATAAAATTAATGCAAAGAAATTAAAACTTTAATTTTTTGTTTATCATGTTTTTAAATTAAAATAAATTTATTGATTTTTAAGATGATTGTATTTTTTAATTTGTTGCTACAAACAATACCAAATATTAAAAAATTTAAAAAAATGTTATTGTTGAGGGTGTAAAATGTCTGCCGCTTCTTCTAGTAACATCTCAACTTCTTCAGGTTCAAAATAATCACTTTCACTCACGCAATCACAATCTGGACAATACCAATCAGCTGTGGGCATTTCAGTTAATGGTGGATTAAGACAATTAAAATGAAATCTTTGGTAACAATCGGCACACCTAATAATCTCATGAGCTCTTTCAGAATCTCCACAAATCAAGCAATTTGTACCAAAAATTAAATTCCTCACATCCTCAATTTCTAACGTAGGATCATTAGCCAAATTTTTAACCTCCATAAAATCAACAATTTCCCCATCGGATTTTATATTTATGTAATTGTAAATTTTTCTATCTACTGGGCAGGTGTTCATAACGTCTGACCATCTTTTAAGACAAGTGAGGCAGAATTCATGTTTGCAGCATTCAGGCGAAGCAGTTTCTTTGGTGTTTATAGTTTTAAGGCAGATAGGGCAGGGTTTACCTGAAGAACTCTCCGATTCCATATTTCAGGATAATTTAACAAGAGCAAAATTTTAAAGGTACATGATATGTTTGACATTGAAATTTAAAAGTCATAAGCGTTTGTTTTTTATTTATAATAAATTTAAAAAAATTGAGTATATTAGGTTTTTATGTGGTGAGTTATTAATTAAGCAAAAATCGATTTTCTGTTATCAGGAGCTTTTCTTACTTTATTGTCCATTTCTATGTTTTCTTCTTCCTCTCGGTACCTAAATAATAAAAATAGGGCAGCACAACTTACGATTAATAGTATTGCCCCAATTATTGCTAGACACTGAAATTATAAAATAAAAATATCTTTTGATAAAAAGAATAACAATGTTTTTACCTCTGCTGCAGTGTATAAACTACCTGACGATTTGCATGACGATACTCCCAAAATATAAGAAATTATGGTTAACATTGCCAGTATTAAATTTGAAATTATATCCTTAAATAAATAGTATTTGTTTGCTTTTTTAATGTAGGTAAATTTGTACAACGTAAAATGATTCTTTAAGAAAAGGATTTGTGGTACTTACAATTTTAACCCATAGATCAGGATTTTTCACAGTTACGCCCATTGAAAAAATTATGTATATCACCGCACAAGTAATGGCAGAAACTGCATTAAAGAGAATGGCTAATAATCTGTATGTTGAATCATTTTCACAATAAGACGATGCTATTACTAGTGACAAAGAGCAGATAAGAAGCAACTACAAAAAAATTAGGCTTTAGTAATGCGAAAAAAAATCGGATATAACAAATAGCTCTACAAGCTTTAAAGCGTTACGAGTATTTACTTTCAGAAATGGAAATTTTGTGATCGTAGATACTTACAAATGCGACAACTTTAATAACTCCAGTTGTGGTGAAAACAAACTTTCCTGGTTTTAATTTTTGTTGAACAACATCATCATAAGTTTCTTTTACAGGTAATACTGAATTCAAATATAAAACAGATTTTCTTGCTGCCATTATTTTTTGAAGTGTTGATCAATTATTTAATTTTAAGTTCATAAATTGCTGAAGTGAATAAAAACAGTAAAAGAATTTAAATTGATCAATTTTAATATAAATATGATAAGATATGAGCTTCATGATAAAATCCACTATCAATTTAATATAAAATGTAACTATTTTTAATAAACAAATATTAAAAGTAACAATTAATAAAAAAGCTTTGATAAAAACACGAAAAATTACCAAAAAAACCGGATTTAAAAATGAAAATTAAGCGCTAAAATTTACCAATAAATAAGTTAATTTTATATTAGTTCCACAAAATTGTAACTTCAGGATTAATACTTAAAAATTTAGATTAAACCAAAGTTTTTGGAAAGGGCTTTAAATAAGTTTTCAGGCAAGAAAAGAATAATTTTGTAATCACTTTTGGTTTGGAATTCTGAACAAAAATGTGTAAAATCTCACTTTTGAATCAAAAAAGTTGATTTCTCGAAAACTATATGAGATACAAAAAATTTTAGGGCACTAAATTTAAGAAGTGAATTGTATTTTTCGATTATTCTAATAAAATGTATGAAAATTTTCAAATAAAAACTATCCAGGTCCGGATTTCTTCCCAAATTTTATGATGGAAAAACTAATCGACCGATTTAAAAATACATCCAGGTGCTGTATGTTTCTGGTATAAAATTTTGGTATTTATAACTTTAGTTGTTTTCAAGAAAATTAAATCATAAAACTTGGACCTTGAACAGCAAGATGAAGTGACCTGACGGCAATAATCACTTAACTTGTTTTAAATAGGGGCAACCCATTTTTATTCCATATAATTATAGGTTGCTTCCAGAGGTTTATGGAACATTATTTTTTAAATTTCACCACAACACCGCGCCGATTTTTTTAAAATAACCACAAACCGTACAACTTTTATTTGAAAATTTTCTTTAAAATGCTTAATTTCCAAAATAAAGCAGCGTTGCCAAACTTTATGTGTTGAAAATTTAAACCTTTGTACATTTCAAACTATTTACTTTAGAAAAATAAAAAAATATGTTCCGTAAGCCTCTAAAAAGCAGGCTAAAATATGCAATAAAAATGGGTTGCCCCTGATTAAAAAAAGTTAATTATTAACTGACCTTCATATTGCTTTGCGTGCGTACGTCAGCAAGAATCCTACAACTTTTATTTGAAACATTCTTCTCAAAAATGCTTCATTTAAAAAATAAACGGACTTTTTGTAAACCCTGTATATTCATAAAAAAAATTTAAATTTACTAATTAAAGTTTTATGTTTTTGGAAAGCGTTTTAGATAAATTTTTAGCCAAAAAATGAATCATTTTATTATCGCAAAATGTGCAAAATCCTACTTTAGAGTCAAATTTAGTCCTGAAATTATAGACTTTTTAGATAAAGGTTGATTTCTTGAAAAATATATGGGGTTCATATTAAATTTATGTCAGGGGGTGAAACCACCTTTTGGGTCCGCCACTGCTTTTATTACAAATTACAAGACATACAGAGAAAATAAAAACAAACATTCAAAATCAAGCTAAAATGTATTAAACATAAAACTGTACATGATCTTACAATGACCAAAATGTTATAAAATAATAGGATAATTTTAATTGTTAAATTATAAAACAGTTAATGCTTCTGAAAATAATTCTTTGCTGTAAGAACACATTCCAGTAGCAAGCAGTTTTGATGGTGCAGTCTTTCAAGATTAAACATGCTCGGCTTCTTATTTTAATGCTTAATTTTACTTGTACAATTTAAGTTCACCTCGGAATCAACCTGCAAATGAATTATTATGAAAAAAAATCAACTGGACAACATTAAATTAATTACTTTTATTTCCTTCAAAGGGTTAAACTATACCAAAAGAAAAATCTGTACTTACCTATTTGAACTTACTTCTTTCTTTTGGTTTTAAAAGAATGGGTCAGGTTTACTTCAGGTAAGGGTAGTTTTAATATGGCCAAATTTTTGTTAGAAATTATTGTAAATGCTAAAGCCCTTGATAAGTCTTGCAGCCTTTTTACACCAAGTTTAATGGATTTACCAACTTCTTCTAAATCGACATCATAACTATTAGCCAAGGCGGTGAGGACAAGAAGGTAACATATTGATTTATCTCTCATTGATATAGGTCTTGTTCTATAATGAAAAATTGATATTAAATTAAAGTGGGTAATTAAAATATATTATTACCTTCCACGGCCTGATTTTAATGTGAAATTCTCTAGTAAGTAATTGCTTACGGTTGGTGAGTAAGGGCAAGGAATGAAACTTTTTGTGGAAATTATTTTTGCTTGTGCTGTAATCAAATTTACAAGACAATTGATGTAAAGCAAAATTTTACATTTTTCCACTCTGTTGGAGTCTGAACTCGATTGCAAATTAATAATTCCCAGTTTAATAAATGGACATGTGCTAAAACAATAAAAAAATTAGTATTTATAATAAAACAAACAATGTTTTCTTATATTTGATGTCCCAAAAGTCCCAGTGAGGTCGATACTTTTGGGCATAACTTTATTTCGGCTGAGGTTTTTTTTAATTTTATTTTTTTGGTGTAAGAAAAGATCTTGTGGCTATTATTTGTTGCATTTTTATCTTTGTGCAGTAAACCAAACAGTTTTAAGGGAGCCACTTTTGGTTGTTTTAGAAAGTACGATAAAACAAATAGTGATTAATGAGGCCTTTACCTGTTTTTCAAATCCCTATGTTTAAATTAACGATTAAAGAAATTCATATTAATCCATAAAATACAGGATGTGTCATAATATGTGGGACGCACTTACTCAATTTTCGTAGATTCAGCTGTCAACATATCTGTAGCTGTATTTTCTAGAGAGTCCAAGATGTGTTGAGGAATCAAAGTATTCACAGGATACACATCTTCCAAAAATTCAGCATTCATATTAATTGGTGGTTTGTAATCCAAAGTAAACTCTGCTGGAATAATGCTCAAATCTTTTTCCTCAATCGTCGAATCTAAACACATAATATTTTAAAATCACCACCTCTCCTTATCAGTGCTACCAATCTCATCAGAGAAAATAACTTACTTAAAATTTTATGCTGTAAATCATCTTTAATTGCATCTACGTTAACACGTAACTTCTCGAGTTGTTCAGTTCTTCTCTTCGTCCTCTTAGAGCCGAACTGCTTATTCAAGTCCATTACAGATGAAATATTTGGTTCTGATATAAAACTACTATCCATTTTATTTTTACCAGACACATACGGATGTAATAAAACATTATCGATATGTACTAGTCTAATCTGCAAAACACATTTAATAATAATAAGCAAAACTTAAAGAAAAATATCACCTTATTAGTTTTCATGTTCCTAAAAGCCAAGAATGTTCTTAAAGCTCCTTCCCTATTAATTTCACCATTATAAACTATATTTTCCGAGGCTGCAGCTACCACAAAATTACCTTTAGGATCTTGATATAAATTACAATCCAAGTCAGATTCGTGACCTTCCTTAAGTTTACCATTCTCAAATGAAACTGAGAAAAATTGAATATTTTAAAACAAATAGGCTTTTTATTTCAGAATTTAAATAAATATTGACAACTCCCTTGTTATAATACTAGTGTTTGGCTTAATTTAAAGTAGTCTTATTAAGCAATTTTTATCCTACCTATTGTTCCATTACACGTTCCTTCATCATATATAACTTCTTTAACTTTACATAAATCATCCATTTTATTAGTTTTCAACAAAAGACGCTTCTTTAATTTTTGTTTTTAAAAATTTTCAGTTTTTATCACCATTTATAACCTACAAAACACGTGCTGGCGCGAAATCACAGAACGTAAAAAAATAGACCATGGGCGCTTTCGTTTATAAACTCATATCTCCTCGGAGCAGTTTGGAGTGTTCGAAAATAGTAGTTTAGTTGGATTTTCAGGAGCAGTATTGATTTTATTGCATAAAAGTAAAAAATATATAAATAATTTTATAAAATAATTGATAAGGACTTATTAATGACCAATTTAAACAAGAAATACGCTAAAATTTAAACGAAAATTGTAATGGAGCACATCGGGGTTAAAGGGAGCAACAAATGTTATATTCAAAAATTTAAAATATACAAATAAAACAGTGAATTTCTAATTAATTTAACGACAAAATTTTATATTTAATAGAAAAATAATGTATATATAAATACAAATTATAATTAATTACATAAATTATAATTAGCAATGATATTTTTAAATTTCGCGCGGTTTTTATAAAAAAAATATGAACTTTGTGTATTTATTATTTAAAATATGCAAATATATTTTATTAATTTTTGGTTTTTAAGTTAGTTTAGTAATTTCGATTATGTATTGAGAGCACAAAAATAAAATAAATTCTATACGTCAATTTTATTAGTAAACATGGCGTACAGGTTCTGGCGTCCACCTATCGGATCTCGCAAATAATTTTCCCCATTTTCCCCAAAAATTTCCAATTTATCAAATCAAGAATAGGAATTTATGTAGTTTAAAAAACGTGAAAAGTTATTGAAGTGGTGGGTTTGATGGTGAGCGTTTTAATGCTAAGAAAGTGAGCTTGGTACTGTGGAAAGTTGGCTACAAGTTTTATCAATTAAAACTTTTCCTATATTCAATTTAATAGTTTGTGGATTGTTAAATAGTTAAAACTGCATCTTTGGAAGATGATTGCCTCGCCTGGAAGCTGTAATTTCGCTTTTTATAGGTTATAAATCCTAAACATATCTTAGGTTATGGTGGATTATAATTTGGTAATCAAGTAGGTACGATTTTTTCAGTACTTTTTAAGTAATTATCAATAACTTAAGCTCCAATTTAATTACCTTATTAAGTACAGCAATTCTTAAACCACCATTGCATGATTTTAATCGCATAATTGTAAATGGGTCATTCAAATTTTAAGCTATATCAGTTTATGTTTTGAATTAATTACGTTTATTTTAATGTTAGGTTTGTAAAATTGGAAAAGACGAACCGAAATTGCAGCTATGGATTGGAAGGGGAATTGTCCCAAGATTTAAAGTTGAAGTGTCATGCAGTCTGCTGATTCTAGCCGATATATAAATTCGGTATCAGATCTCTACGGGGACGACGAAATTGAATTTTTGCTTGACGATATTAGAGAACTGGAGCCTATAAGCTGTAGGCCCGAAGACATTCAAGTATGTTACAAAACGTGACGACGTCCTGCATGTAACAAATTTTATTTATTTTAGTTATTAGATTTTATTGAATTTTATAAATTTGTTGATTTTTTTAGCAATTTAGCATGTGATAATTTTATTATTTATTTTGATTGTACCTGTATTGAATATTTTTTTGAATAAATATTTTGTTTAAATAGGTTGTTTTTTAATTTTATTTTATAATTGTTTTTTTCTGCGTTGATAGTATAGCAATTGGTGCACGATTATCGTAATCAAGTTTGGTATGTAGTTGTTTAATGTTTGGCAAATAGGTCACGGGCACTAAGTGTTATGTGTTCCAGGCGGGGGATGGCATGAGTTGTGTGTTGCAGGATTTTGAAATAGCAGGAAGTGGTACAGGCGAGCCCACCGGTGGAGGTGCTGAGACACCTCTCGGCACCGTTCACTCCTGGGATTCTCATTCACACTACAGAAGACGATCTGCCTCTCCCGACTTATCACTCTACTCAGGAGTTATTGTTTATTGTGATCAAAAACATTTTAAAACACCAACGGGTCTAATTAGAATATTATTAGTGGTAAGTTTATTTTTTTAATAATACAGAGTGATGATAAAGTTAGGAACCTAATTCATAACTGCCATATTTAATTTTTTTGAGAAAATCGCTCGGACAAGTCAATTTTAGTTTTTAAAATCCCATCTCTTGCTATAATAAAAATATTAATGACGTCACTGGTGATTTAGCAATGACGTCATTATCGATTTTTTTAAATGGAAACCCCCACTTTTTTCACTGGTTTTTGTCACTTAAATGATGATATAAAAAAGTTATGGCATTTGTAAACAAATTTTCGTTTAAAAATTTTTTAATATAAACTTAAAATTAATTTGTACTATTAAATTTGTATGTTGTATAAGATTTATTTTGGCCGATTTCAATAAATAGTAAATTTAAAATTTTATATTTTGTAAATTTCCTTACATTTAAATGGAATCAAAAAATTAGTTTTTCAAGACTATTTATTAAATTTTGTTAAATACATTTAACATTTGCATTAGAATGCGCATTATTTAGACATTTTCTTTCTTTTGCTATTATTGGTAACTTCAAATTCATTTTAATTTATTTTTATAAAACCTTTTTTGTTAAAATAAAAATTTCCTTTTTTGAATTAAAAAGATTTTTTATTCAAAAATTTGTTTAAAAATTTAATTGTTTTTTATATCATTGTTTAAGTGACATGAATTTCTATCGATAATGAGTAAAAAAAGTGGGGCCTTCCATTTAAAAAAATCGCTGATGACGTCATTGTTAAAGCACCAGTGACATCATTAATATTTTTTTTATATCAAGAGATGGCATTTTAAAAACTGAAATTTACCTGTCCGAGCGATTTTCTCAAAACAATTAAATACAGCAGTTATGAATAAGGTTCCAAACTTTATCATCACCCTGTAATTTAGTTTAATGATGCAATTCTGTGCAAATCTGTAAGCCTTTATAGGATATATCTCTAAGGTAACCAGGGAAACCGTCCATTACAACCCATATAACAAAGCTTACAGATTTTTCCTGTAAGGACTGAAAGATTTGCACAGAATTGCACGATAAATTTCAATAAATTATCATCTTTTCTAATAAAATAATCATTTTAGGCTACGTCCATAGCATGTTTAGCATGTCTATGCACATCAGGGACAGTGAAAGTAGGACTCTTCATGCTGCCCTTAGCTAGCAGAATAAGACTCATAATGTTCGTCACACTACTCAGCATTTTAGTTACCTGTTTATTATTGTTCCTCGATATTTCACATATGATATATTTATTTCCTTTTCCATGGGGAAAACTGGTAAGTTTTTATCACATTTTTTAAATTTATCATAAGTAAGGCGTTCAGCATGAAAATGAGCTTACCCACAATTTTGTTAATTCTCTTTGCACCAAAAACTTAAAGGAAAAAATACCAAATAAGGTCTTATCTCATGTACTAAGATAACAATGATATTTTATTTTCATAAAAGTTGTAATAAGTCCATTTTGTATTTTGTTGGTTGGTCTACTTTCACGCTAAACCCCCTTTACATACTGTTTTGGCTAAAATTATTAGGCACCCTATAAAACTCTACTTATTTATTGTTTATATGAATTTTGAATACAAAACCCAAATACATACAGTAGTGGAAAAAAGTAGACATTTTTTTGTAAAGCAAATAATTGTCTATTTTGTATGAACATATAATGAAAAATTAATGTTTAAGTTATTATTTTTAAAGTTTAAAGATGCTTTAAAATAATACATGATATAAAAATCTCTTGGGTATTATGGCAAAAATAATGGTACCATATATGGTAAACATGAGAAAATGGCCTTGCGACACAATATCCGGACCTAAACCCCATAGAAAATCTTTGGGATCAACTGGGCCGTTCTATATGCCATAAAACGTATTAAAAACTTAGCAGATCTGTTCTGTGCTCTGGAAATCTGTTGGCCTCAGGTAAATCAACTCACAGTTGACCACTTGCTCGAGTCTATTCCACGGAGATGTGCTCAAGTAATAAAAAACAATGGTTATTTTACAAAATATTAGTAAATAATAATATTCAGAAAAAATTACGTTTAATTATAATTTAAAAAAAAAAACGTCATCTACTTTTTCCAAAGCATCTTGTAGTTTTATTAGGTTTGTTCCAACAGCGTGAAAATCCGTACATTGACGATCACGCTCATGCGCAATATACAAAACGCGTTCCACAGAGACGTAAGCCCTTACAGATTTGCACAGAATTGCACCATTACTTTTAAAAAAATCGCTTAGTTTTCAAGATATTCAACTGGATTAATTAAAATGGGACACCCATAAAGCTAAATTACAGTCCTCTGACCAAACGAAGTATGATTGATTTTAAGACTGGTGTTATAGGTTATAGAGCACACTTTAGACGAGATTTCTGTTATGCTCTGTTAGCCTTGGTTTTTATTCTCAGAGTACCCCTTCAGGCCTGTTAATAAAAATCGTTTTGTTGTTGGAGTGTTAATCGACCTGATGTCTTCTGATAACCCAGTAGCAAGCTCAAAGGAGGTTTTCTTTGGATTTTTAATGAATTCAAATATCAATTTTTTAATGTTTTGTATTGTTTAAATAACTTTTTAAGGTTTAAACTAAAGAATAAGTAACTAAAAATAGTTGGACTCATTTTAAATACTGATCAAGATATAATATTTAAGGGTGCTTAATAATTATGGACAAGGCTGTAAGATATTTATAATTAAAAGCAGAGAGTCGAACAGAAACAACCACAATTACCAACAGAACTGAAAAGGTAATTGAAACAAGAAAAATTAATATTGTAAAAACAAAACTGAAACCAGATAAAATCTTATTGATTACGGTTTAAAATGTATTTTTCATTTTTTAAAACTTTAATTTACTTACACTTTTTTATAAATTTTCTTTGAAAGACTTTTCAGTTCCATAGCAAACCGAAATTGAACAGAAACTGTACCAAAATCAAAACACAATTAAACCTCAATTCAAAATTTAGGAAAATAACTAGAAACCAGAATGAAATAAATTTCGGTTAGACTCTCTGATTAAAATTTACCTTTTTCTTCAAACGTAATTAAAGTACATCCTTATGTGACGCTAGACAGGTTTTAACAAGTCATTTTTATGTTCCTTGATGCTATGGTCATGTTCGTGCATTTCCGAAGTAAATTTGTTACAATCGGGTATACTTTGCATTGACAAGGATTAGAAAGGTGGAGTAGAAATGCAATTTAGGCAACCCAATACCAATATATAACATTGTATTGTATGTAAATTAAATATCAAATTTTAAAATTATTTTTTATATTATTTTAAAAATTTCGACGTTTGAAGAAAAAATGGGCATGTTTTATTCGGAGTAAAAGAAAAGTATTTCTTTTACTCCTAATAATATACTATTATTTTTTTAACTAAAATTAGTTACAAACCGATTTATTAATAATGCTGTTTTTATATTTCAGAATGCATACTTTTATTTAAGCCTAAGTTTATTGTTCCTGGTGGCTTCAAGTCTTATATTCCACATGATATTTTTATCAGAGGCCTTCTCGTGGGTTCCAAAATGGACACACCAGCAATTATTAATAACAGGAGTAAGAATATATTAAACATTATAATTAAAAAGTACTTACATCTTGCATTTTAGTCACTTGGGTATGCATGTTGTATAGAATCTTTAGTTTTAACAATAATCCAGAAGTGTTCAAAAGACCACTACCAGCCGGTTGCCGAAGACCCTAGTATGAATTTAGAAGAACGTCACACATCACCTGATCATAATCAAACAACACACAATTACAAACCAATAATTAATTATCAACTACCTGCAGTGGCATCCACGTCTAGAAACGAGCCATACAACTATTTGGATGATGTTCAGCCATGTTCTTCGAAAATGGCACATAACGCATGATAATGCACCCAAAAATAATAAATCTGATTTCCATTTATTATAGTGTAGATTTTTATTTATTAATAAGTAGGTTAACTCAATAAAACCTATCTTATTTTTATAAAATTAATTATTTTGCACATTATTTCAAGATCAAATTTAGAAAACTGGCTATTCAAACGTTAACGGGAAGGGTCATATTAATTTTAATTAAATTAGTTAATGCCAAAGTTTTTAGGACAATCAAAAAAATATAAAATAATGCTTTTAATTTCGAGCTATTATGAGTTAATTTTTAATTGCTTGCTTATTTAATTTAAATTTCAAATGTCGAAACATTTAATATAAATGTATTATAATACGCACAAATTTACATGTGCTTAAACAATTAATCCTTAAACAATGCTCTATCTCTAGTTATTTAGCATTGGCATACAGTACAATTTCTACACCTTATTATGTACAGATTTACACATAAATTTGATCTACATTCTTGATTTAATTAAAAATATCAAAAACACTAGAGAATATTTATTGCGGTTGATCGTGAAATGAAAATTTTTGGTAAATTTTATTTTTTAAGAATAAAACTATTTTTAACAAGATAAGTGTTGATTAATAAGACTTCTGTGAATAATTTGTGTGTTGTGTCATTATTTGTTGTGTAATTAAATCATTTTCTGAAGTAACTACATTATAACCATAGCTGTCTGAAGCAACCTATTGTAAAAAGTGTTCATATTTGATTGTCCATTAAAAATATTTTTAGACTTACTAAAGATTTTTATTGGTACCTTTAAAAAATACAAATTCGTAGTAATAAGAAAAATAATTATCAAGCTTAATTCTAAAGTGGTAAATTGCGAACAATAAAAATAAGGAAAACATAAAAAATTATTCTTTCGGTTTTAATCCCCTTATTGTTAAGTCATAAACCACTTCTTCGATTTTTTTCACATCGTATTTTAACACGTCAAACCTTTTACGCAAGGAATCATTTTTGAGATTCAGTAATCTAAATCCAGCATTCAATTCGGCTATGAATTTTGATATTTCCAATGGCCTATTGTAATCTCCACTCGTCACAGCATTAACGGCAAAACGTGCCTAAAAATATTTAATTATTTGAAAAACCCAATGTAACTAATAAAATTTTTACTAATTCCGATGATAATTGTAAAGTTCCCATCAAATAATCTTCTAAATCTAAATGAAAGCCGTCTTTAGGATTGGAATGAACTGCAAAAATCAATATTAATACCAAAATATCGTAACTCAATATAAATTTTAAGTACTTCCTAAAATTTCAGCAGTGGTTTCAAGTGATACTAAAAATCCTGCCTCTAAATACACAACAAGTGCTGCCAAAAAACACAGTCTCTGTGTCACGAATCTCCAATGATCATTGTACCTATAATACTGTTTATCAGGGATTAAAAGAGCTAGTTTTTGATACCCTTCTTCAACTTTTTTGAAAGTCTCTCGGGCGTGTAAACAACTCTTAGGAACTGAAATAAACAAAAATACCATGAATTTATGAGAAATATATTAATCAATAACAACATACTCTGTTCTAAACTATTTTCCTGATGAATGATTTGTAAAGTTGTCAAAATTTCTCGAGTATTTGCTTCGATATCCTTTACCACATTTCGTATAGCCTACATTAAATAGAATTACATCAATTATACTGTTTTAGGCGATTATATCGCTTTAAATTCAATTTATATAAAGTGAAAACAAAACTTTCGCACCTAATAAAACAATATTTTATTTTCGTAAAATAATAAGTGGAATTTATACAAATATACTTGTTTTGACTTGTGAGACATTGGTTTTAATTACGATGAAAAAATTATACTAAAAATAAATATATTGTATCGGCTGTATTGTTAATTTCATATTGTGATTTAGTTTAGATGCAATTAATTAATTAAATTTATTATTTAATATAAATTGTTCGTTCAAAATTTATTAATAAAAGAAAACACCGCATTTTGTAGTAAATAACTTAAGTAATTATTTAACAATTGCATATCAACAAAAATGTATTTGTACAAAAATAACCTATAATTTTTATTTCAAGAATTTTACCTCGCGAAGGTCTTGTTCCTTATCAAAATAATCCTGAAATCCGGCAAAAATAGTATTAATAACATTTGCCATGATTTTAAATTGTATTATTTAATAATTCCTTAAATATTCCAAACTACGGAAAACGCAGGGAAAACGATTATTCAGTAGTTCTATGTTATTCACAAAATTCAGTGTTGCCAATACAAAACCACAAAACAACCATTAATTTAAAACCACAGAATGATAAAAATCAGAACTGCAACCAACATTACTTTGTAACTTTTTAATTTGTGTACAGCAATAATTTTAAAATTTTTAGCCTAAAAATGTTATTTTATTATTGTTATTGTACTCCCAGTTAAGGAATTCATTGTAATTGAGTTTATTACTATATTAATTATTACCTTAAAATTCTTTCAAACTATTTAAATAAATAATTTTATACAAATAAGTTTTAAGCCACTTGCTTTTTTAAAAAATTTCACAAATAGTTATAACAACTTGTTTAAATTTCTTTTATTGGTTTATTTTGTGATGCCATCTAGCGGCGAAATGATGAACAAAACTAAAATAAAACAACTTTAGAACAATTAAATTCGCAATATTCTTTATAACTAAAGAAAGATTTATTTATTACGGATTTTTATATACTAATTAAAAAATAGTAATTATGTTTGCATGTTATGTTTTAGTGAAGTTCAAGTATTCGACGATAGATGGCGGTATCACAATAAAATACGCAATTTGTAGAAGTATTTAATTATTGTGTTTTTTAATGTTTAAATAGAAAAATAATTGTTATAATTACAACATCTAGATTTTATTGACTGAAATTTCGGAATTCAGGGATCGGCATTAGGCGTTGCAAGTTCAAAAAAATCCAAGAGAGGGCTTTCGGAATTCCGTCACAGCGCCTCTATCGAAAATTACAAGAAGTATTTTAGAGTTACAAAACAGAAACCCAAACACACTAGTGTTGAAATGATAGATTTTTTAAACTATTAATATGAATGACATATACCATTTTCTCATATGGTCGTCGGAAAAATGTTTTTTATTTGCAACACACTGAGAAATATCTTGAAAAAATACACGAAGAAATACTGCTGAGAGACGCTTCGGTTAAAGCGTTGATTGACAAGTCGAAAATTACTACAGAGTATGTTTGGTTGCATAGTTGCGTTATCGATCGAACGGTTTTGGGTTGGTTGCAATGATTTTAAATTTCAAATATTATACCTGCCCCTAATGCCGTACTCCCCTACTGCAAAAGTAATGGAAGACGCCATCTTTTACTGCTTCTGTGCAAGCGCTTCACTAACGCATGTGCGCGCTTTTTTGAACTTTAAAAGAATATTTCGCTGTTTTTTACAGTTAAAAAGTTAAGTGTTTAATTTAAAAAGTGGTTTTTATACTTGTAGCCTTCTGTTTTACAAATTACCAGTAAGAATAAACAAATAAATTTCAGGCTTATTTTTCTTAATATTTGTTGTTAATTTAGGGCTTTATTAAAAATGGATCCACCAACTTGTCCTATTTGTCTCGATGATTTAACTAACAAGGATATTGCTGTTCCATTTTGCTGTACTCATATCTTCTGTGCTGATTGTCTGAAAACCTGGTCGAATGAGCATAATACTTGTCCACTTGATCGGAAGCTCTACAACCTTATATGTCTCAGACGCAATGGACAGAATTCAGTCACGATTCTTGAAAAATGTGGGGTTTGTGGAAGCTGGGAGCCAAACCCTTCAGAACATGTTTTCCTCTTTTATGGGTCTTTCTCCACACCTCAGTACAGTACAGTTACTACTTCGAAAATTCAGTACGGTTACTGTTGCAATAATATAGTAACAGCAATTGATGTGGAAATTATATTTTAAATAGTTTTATAGTTAATAATTAATTATAATCAATAATCAATGTGATAATTATGAAAAGTAAAATAAATAAATATATTCTTATATTTCTGGTTTTATTTAAACTCCCTTCTTCTAATACTGACTATGTTTATCTCGAGCAACTCAACTCAGCTTGAATTCGGCTTGGCTTGAACTCTACCATTTGAAGTATATGTAAAAGATCGAATCAAGCCCGAATTCAAGCTGGCTTGACCTGCTCGGGCCAAACTTAGTCAGTATTAGTTATTTTATACCTACTGTAAATACCACTTATTAACTCAGCATATAAACTAATATAATTTATAAGTTTATTCGATAAGCAGTTTATGACTATAAAGTCCCTTTGCCCTTTTTAAATACATTTCTCACTAGTTTTTATTATCAGTTAGAACGCTTTTATGTATGTTTTTAGTCTCGAACTTGTAAATAGACCTGCAAACTATAATACTATAAAAAAAAATAGATGAATTATAAAATCTTATAAAAATCTAATGAAATCTTCATACGCTATCCGAAGCGATTAATAAATCACTTTATAGGTATATTTATCGTAGGCATAATTGAATATTCAGCATTTTGACAAAATTCCTAGGCAATTTATAAAAAGATGGTATTTAAACAAGAGAACACAAATTATATTACAGTATGTTCCTATATACGTATGCAGTAAAGAATTTGATGAAAATCCTTCATCTTTATGTAAATTAATATGTGGTTGTCTAGTCCAATTTTTAGTTTCTTATTCTAATATAACAATTGCTCATTGCTCCCCTAATACCAGTAATAACTGTCTGGGGATTGTATGCATGGTTAATTTTAAGTTGTTATTGGTAACTAGTTTATAAGAATTGTATATTATCAATGACTATGTAACTTTTGATAAGACTTTTTATTTGGGATATAATTGTAGTTTGATGGTGCATTGAATAAAAAAAAATATATATATAATTTGGGTGGACTGGAATCCTGGGCCATCTTCTCTTTACTGAATCCAAACTTGGTGAATTTTCTGTGTACAAATGAAAAGCGCACTGTAAATGCAAGAGAGAGAAGAGTTATACTAGCCTCAAACGAGCGACTAAAGAAATTAAAAAATCGACACATAAGAAATTTATCTGTGAATTCACTGCAAACCTGTAAACTCTTATGAGAAATCTCTGAGAAGTCATTTTATGGAAACCGTATAACATATCTTACAGATGTATAATAATTCCTTTTGTTAATGTAGAGGGCCTCTATCAACCTTAGGAACTGCCAAAGAAACATATGATCCGACTTCGGCCTTAAGTCCGGTTGCACAGTTAAAGCTTCATCAACTTCAAGCGACAAACTAAAAAATTGAGAGACTTCCTATTGTATTTCTGACATGTTTAAGTTTAAGTGAACCAGGCTTAAACCTATTGAAGTCGGATGATATATGTTTCTTTGGCAGTTCCTAATGGTTGTTCGATGCTTTTTCTATTGTGAAAGATGTCAAGTAAAAACTATGCAATTTGTTTTGGTTTGCTCATTATGGAGTATCCATCGAAGTACGCAGCATACTTATTGTGAAAATTGAATACCAAAATCCTTGTAATGCAGTTAGTGTGAATGTAGCTCGATACACAACACTTATAACAGATTATTTTTGGAATGAGTTGATGAGGTCATCCAAAGAACAAGTGGATTCAATAGGCTAGAGCTATTTACCATATAGCGGATGAAAGATTGACTCTTTTAAGAGAGAGATTTGGCAATTGTCATGGGACCTCACACCCCTACACCATTTCTTGTACGGGCCTTCGAAGGTATATTGTTTAAGCTAACAAACCTCAAAAAACTATACAGGTTTGGGTAAAATTACTCAAGAAATTGAAAAATGTTATCGAAATTTTTAAGAAAGGAAGAATATTATGTTATCATGCCAAAGAAGGGAGTCACTTATTACCGAATATAATTTTTAATTATTAACCGCAGCATTTGTACTTCTAAATTCAAAATGTTTTCTTTGCTTTATTATTAAATATTAAATTAAATTGGAAAATAAAATTTGGATATATATCCTTTTATGGTTTCTCAAAATTCGGCATGAATTTACACTTTTGCCCATTTAAAACTAAAATAATTCTATTTTAACAGGACGAAAGGAGATAAAGGGGCTTTCTGAAGAGCGTTATGAATTAAAGTAAAATCGCCTAAAATTCCTCAAAAAATTTAAAATTTTTGGATAATAATGGGTCGTTTTTGTGCAAAACCGTAACTTCTTCTTACAGAAAATATCTGTACTACTTAAGTTTCAATGGCCGGATTTAAGGTTATTTTATTCTGAAAAAGTAGAGCTTATCCTAATAGAAATGTTACTTCTAATTTAAATGGAGGATATTGGGTACTTGCCAGTGTAAAAAATCGTACTTAAAACTCACTTAAGTACCTAATAACTAATATTCATATCCTAAAAGGTCTGTACAAAACGATACCACATACTCCTGACACCAAAATTAGACGATTTAACTTAACTTATCTCTATCCAAAAGTGCTTCGTTTAGGTGCTATAGACCATTAAAGTTCCTAAAACTATTTTGTATTTTTTAAATTACTAAAAATTGAGTCATACGATCATAACAGAATTTGGTATGTGGCTATGTAATGAAAAAAGGTATTTTTAGACAATTTTTTTTTACTTTTTCACGTTATGTAAGTGGTCAAAAATAGGTCATCGACATGCAAATTTTCTAGTAACTTTTTAATGGCTGAATAAAAATTCATAAAACTTTACTTGTAGCTAAACAGTGTAATTGTAAACTTTTTTTGTCTCTTATACAATTTTTCTAACTCCTTTAGTTTAGGCAGAAAAAAATATTTCCATGCATAACCTAACTTTAGAAAAATATTTAAATTTTTCGCCAAAAGGTCTGTACAAAGTAACACCACATATTCTTGAGACCAAAATAAAATGATTTAACCAAACTTATTTTAATCGAAAAGTGCTTCGTTAAGTATCTAGCGATCTTGAAAAATAATTTTCATAGTCAATAGATTCTTAAGGAAGCACTTTTGGATAAAGATAAAATTGGTTAAATCGATCCATTTTGGTCTCTGGAATATACTGTGTTAATTTGTACAGACCTTTTAGCAAAAAATTTAAATATTTTTCTGAAGTTAGGTTATGTACCACATGGAAATATGTTTTTTCTGCCTAAAATAAAGGAGATAGAAAAATTTTGTAGGAGACAAAAAAGTTTATAATTACACTGTTTAGCTACAAGTAAAGTTTTATGAATTTTTATTAGGCCATTAAAAAGTTATAAGAACTTTTGCAAGTCGATGACCTTTTTTTGACCACTTACGTAACGTGAAAAAGTAAAAACAAATTGTCCAGAAATACTTTTTTCCATTACATAGCCACATACCAAATTCTGTTATGTTCGTATGAGCCAATTTTTAGTAATTTAAAAAATACACAATAGTTTTAAGAACTTTAATGGTCTGTAGCACCTTAACGAAGCACTTTTGGATAGAGATAAGTTAAGTTATATCGTCTTATTTTGGTGTCAGGAGTATGTGGTATCGTTTTGTACAGACCTTTTAGGGACACCCTGTATATTTAACAAAACACAAAGAATATGTACCGAATTTCTAGCTTTATACTTTAACCACTAGAGAGCGAGCAGAATTCTAAAATCGCAAATAGATTTTCCATAAAAATATCATAATAATTTATTTTTTGGATCCAATCCGATATTGGAAGCATTAATTTATAACTTTGAAGAGCTGTTTTATATTCTTGGTAGCTGAAGTATTTTATTTATTAGGAATTTGGGTGATAAATCGCAGGAAACTTTTGGTTAATTGGAAAAAACATAAATTATTTGCTATTTCATTATTTTAAATAGTTATATTAATATTTATCTAACGTAAAATTGGAATATGTTATTACATCTTTGTGCTTAAACTGTGAATATTGGAACACCCTGTATGTGATTTCAACACAATTCTACTCTCTAAAATTCTTGTTCTGTGATTCAGCTGAGTTGACCTCGGTCAAATGGGAGGGGGAATTTTAATGACAAACGAGAAACTAAAATGGCTGCCTTTGTACAATACGAGTTATGTGCCATGTAGAATTTTAAGTTATTTAAAACCAAAGGCTCAATAAAAACAACTTTTTGTGTCATATTTAATTATAAAAGAGGCAAGTGGTATTTAAGAATTATAGTTTATTTAACATTCATGTTAGAATTTGTACAAAAACTAATTTTTCCTGACAGTATTCCCATTTAAGCCCCTGGATGAGGTCAATTTTTTTTCACCTTTTTATTTAAATATTATTTATCATTCTAGCATTATTTGCGTGTTTAAAGTAATTTTATCGCTGCATAGTTTATGCTCAATGAATTAATCCATATTAATCAAAACAATAATAATGCTGCTTAATTAACCTACTTTTTCAATTATTTTATTTTTAATTGTTTTCAAGTGGGATTAAAATTACTGGCATGTAGAATCTATTAATGATTCAGTTGCATTCGCCTCATGTACAATTCGTTTGTTAAAAAATGCATAAGTTTTTGATTGTTAGTACTTTTTGATTTTTGAATTTGTTGTTTATTATTTATTTTATTTTAGTCAAAAATGCAACCACAAGATGGAGTGTCAGGTACTTCAGATCATCGGCTGGCGCTTGTCCATGAGATGAGTGCTCACAATTTTGATTTGATTCGATTTGCCTCTTATAGAACTGCCATGAAATTAAGATTCATACAGAAGAAAGTTAGCTGTACGTTTAATCATTATTCTATTATTAAAAAATTACCACTAACTAAATTTTACAATATTAAAGATGTTTGTATTCTATTTTTTAGTACATGCTCTTGATATTTGGAATGTGATTGAAGCTTTTCGTGAGCAAGGATTACATGCTCTGGAACCAACTAGTGAATTAAGCGTTGCGAGATTAGAAACTCTTTTGTGCTCATTGTATCATAGCTTGAATAAAAGGACACCACCGACTCAGCAAACTCATGTCGATATTTGCTCCAGCTTGTTGTTAAACTGGTTGTTAGCAGCTTACGCTACTGTGTAAGTGTACGATCCCAGTAACCAAGTATTACCCCCAGATTCTGGTCAAATCATTTAAGTTTAAAGGCCTTTAAATTTAAATTTGTTACATGCGTTGTAATGGACAATTTCCATAGTTACCTTATTTTTTCGATTAAAAGGCCTTTTTTGACCAGAACCTGCCCTCGAACCTGCCTATAAGTCATAAAACAATTGATAAATAAATAAATAAATTCATAATATTTTGAATTCTCTTTTAAAATTGATAAAAATGTAATTATAATCTAGAATATGCAAAAAGCTATGGATTATTTTTTTTTTAATTATTATTTTCATATTTTAGGGATAATGTTGGAAAAATTCGTGTGTTCTCGATTAAAGTTGCTTTAGCAACGTTATGTGCTGGAAAATTAATGGATAAATTGAGATGTAAATTAATTTTTATAAATAGAATTCATTATTAATTTATAAATTTTAGATATTTTTTCACAAATATCCGATAGCAATGGTCATTTATTATCCTGGAGATTTAATGAATACCTTCAAGAGGTGCTTGCATTACCTGGTGCTGTTTATGAGTCCCCAACTTTTAATTATTCTGATTCACTTTCAACAACAATATTTAATCCTGTAAGTTTGATTATTTAGAAATTTATTTGAAATTTTTTTTAAACAGTTTTTTTTTTATAGAATGCTAAAGTTACAGTCAACGATTTTCTGGATACAATGATGTCTGAACCAGGCCCACCTCCTTTAATATGGTTGCCTTTAATGCATCGCATTGCTACTGTTGAAACTAGTAAGTTAAAATAATCCTTTAAATATTTTACTGATGTTTCAAGTTATTTGCAGTTGTTCATCCAATTCAGTGCGATGCTTGTCAGAAGGAAAATTTTAGTGGCTTCCGTTATCGCTGCCAAAAATGTCCACATTATAATCTTTGCCAGGAATGCTTTTGGAGAGGGCGTCTTTCAGCTCCACACACTTTAGATCATAATGTTAAAGAATATTCATCGTTTTCACCAACGCGAACCATAGGTCATTCTTTAAGGAAATCATTTCGTTGCGTGCCTGATAAACAAAAAAATAATCTTCCAAGATTTCCTGAACAACCAGAAAAACCACTTAATTTGTCTCATATTGTGTAAGTTGTTTCAATTTTTAATTGAGGTTTTTTTGATTTAAAATTCTTTTTTTAGTCCCCCGTCTCCTCTACCTTCACATAATGGTTTTCCAGATAGTAATAGTTTTGTTCAACATTATGATGGGATGGGGAGTTTGGATAGTCGTTCCACGGCAAGAAGGTAATTATTTATTCTTCAATATGTAATTTGATTCTTAAGTTTATATTATGATTTTAAAAACTTATTGAAAACGATAAGCTTGATACTGATTGACTTGCCAAATAAATCTTCCAATCAGAAGTAAGCATAGCGTTTACAATTAGATTTCAGTATTGCATAGAAACGTAGTAAAAGATTTTGCAAATTTTCACTGTTTCTTATACACGTGACATCGTTAGTCGGTGCTTAATTGGTCGTTTAGATTCAGTTAAACCTGTCACGATGTGCCTGCATCATAATTTTTTTAAGTTAAAATATATTACATTATACAGGGTTATTTAATATTACCGGAACACATCAATATTTGTTAAACCGTAAAAAAAATTAAAGATACAGGCAGAGGCTTTCTTTATTATTTATCTGCCCCCGAGGTCTCAATTGACCTTAATCAGTCTCTGCATAAAGGGTCACCACCAAACCTGATATTGATGTATTCAGAAGATCTATCAAAATATAAAAAAATATACGATAATACCTATTTGTCATAATAAAATATTACAATTTATTGGGAATTTTAACTATGTATAGATGGCGCTATAAATGGAGGATATTCGGTACTTCAGCCTAAGGCTGCGTGCATAGAAAAGTGGGCTTCTTGCGGTCGTCATTCGTTACGTCATCGATGACGTTTTTATGCACGAACGAAACAACCGCGATCTTATGTGGAACGACTTTGGGCGCGTTCCAGTAATGAACACTAAAGCCCACGACCGCAAAATTTTCCCGTTCCACTAGCTCAAAAGGTCACCATTCAACAAACAACCACAGAAACCCACGAATAAATACGGTCGTTGTGAGCTTCTTGCGGTCGCCATCGATGCACGAAAGAAAACCTTTTGTAGAACGATTTTGCGGTCGTTGTGGGCTTTAGTGTTCATTACTGGAACGCGCCCTTTGCCGTCGTTGTGAGCATTGCGAGTCTTCAGTGGAACGCGCCCGAGTTTACGAATTTGCGATTCGAAAATTTAGCAGGTTGACATTTTTGCTTTCGACACTTTGACGTTCGACAATTTTATAGCGCACCTTTACTTAGGGCCAGTTGCACAGGTGAAGCTTAAGCTTGAACCCACACTAATTGACGGATTTCCCATTGCATTTCTGTCATTTTTTTAGTTTAAGTGTAACTTGAAACTTAAGCTTCAATTGTGCAATGGCGCTTTAGAAGGCATAAATATCGACATTGCATGTCTGGTTCAGCAGAATAATTTGTCATATCTCATCCCTTCAGAGGAAAATCAATCTTCACATTAAATTTTATTCTTAACCTTGCTGTAAGTGAAAACCTTTTCAAATGAATAATTAAAATTTCAGGAAACTTCTAAATCTTAAAGGACTTTCTTTGTATATTTTCTTTGTTTTTTGCACTTTGAACAGGTAGGCTTCTCATCACAATCCAATGTTTTCTCAGTGGAAGTATGTGCCCTGTTTTTTGAGGAATTGTTACTAAGCAGTGACCAGAGTGTGTGCATTTAAGAATTGACCAATAAAAATTTCTATTAGATTGTAATTTTCTCATATTAAATTCCTCTAAATCATTTTTCATTAATTTCAACATTCTTTTATCAATTGTGTGAATGCTTTTATCAAAGCTCCTTTCATTTCGACGGTGATGGTGTTGATGTAACGTAATTGTACTTATTATAATTTTGATAATTTATTTTTCAGTTTGGATAGCGCAAGAGATGATGAGCATAGGTTAATTGCAAGATATGCAGCAAAATTAGCGCAAGAACAACATTCCGGAATGGTAATTTCTATTAAAATAAAATTTGCATGGATTTCTAAATGGCTTTAAAATTTTGATGGCTGTTTTCTTTCTTTAAAAATACTAAATTGGATCACTATCCCATTTTTATTATATTTTTATGTCCTCTGATAACATTTTAAGTGTGCTTTTGCTGTTGCTTTAGCCAAGAGGAGGAAGTGTCCGAAAAAATTCCCTTTCACCAGACTCCGTAAGTATTTTTGCTAATAACCAGCTGTTTTCTTAAAAATATTTTTTATTCCATATTTGTTACAATTAAACTTAGGAAAATGCAAGAGATTTTTATATAGCAACAGACTAAAAATTTAATCCTAAAAATATGCAAGTGACAAACCAATGTTTTTTAAAATTTCACCCCACCTTTTATTATTATTTATTAGTAATAGCTTTACCCTTTTAAATATAAGGTGTTCTAGAAAGTCCTCATTTATAGATTTCTTAAATTTTTTTTACTTGTGCTTCGTTTAAAATTCTTAAAAAAAAATGAAATTTTAAGGTGATAGGGAGTCAAATCTTGAAAAAACGACGTACTTATCTTTCATGAATTTTTTAAAGCGTTTAGAATTGGAAAGTCAAAAAAAATAAAGAAATACCAAACTAAAGTAAGAATTTTACATTCATTTGCAATTTTTGTTATTTATGTATCCACAACTATATTTGTGTAATTTTGCATGAAAAACTTCTATATTTATGTTTTGATTTTTGCAAAACTACGCTTATATAAATCTAGATACATGAAAAACAAAAATTGTATATAAAAGTACAAGTCTTACTTAAGTTCAGTATTTAAATATTTTTTTTTGTTTCCAATTTGAAACACTTTAAAAAAAATCGGGAAAGATAAAAACATCTGTTTTTCAATAAATGACTCCCTATCACCATAAAGGTAACAAAAATAAAATTAACTGAAAAATCAATAATTAGGAAATTTATTGCATATTTTCAAGGTCAGATGTTTATTCTATTGAAAAATGAAAATAAAAAGTTTGCTTTTTTTTATTTTAGAAAAAACTTTTCATGATAGTAATTAAATTACAAGTTGTTATATTATGATCTACCTAACATTTGACCAGCTTTATTAAACCTTCATTAAAAACTTTATTTTCTTATTTTAGAATCGCATTCCTTCTGAAGCTTGCCTTGGAATGGATTCTACCAGGGCACAAAGAGAATTGATTAGTCAACTAGAATCTAAAAATAGAGAAATTATGCGAGAAATTGCACGACTTAGGTAAAGTCTATTATTTTTTTATGAATACAATTTTAAGTACTTCCTACTCAATTATTTTAAATAAATAAATATAAGAAATTATAAAATAAAGATGGGTTTTCATATGGTTAATTTATTAAAGGAGGCAACAAGAATTGGAATCAAGTGCTGGTCATGGTCCAGAAAATCCGGCATTGATGAACGAACTACGTGCCCTCCGAATGCGTAAAGACGAATTAGAAACTCATCTGACTACACTTCAAGACTCCAGAAGGCAGTTAATGATTCAACTTGAAGGATTAATGAAAATGCTGAAGGTATGAAAAAAAAAACTTACCCCTCTTCCCTCCTCGACCATCATTTTTTATTTTCATTTAAATTATTTTTTTGTTTCGAGTAGCTAAAATCCACAATATTTGTTCAGAACCATCAATCATCGCCACGTAGTACGCCCAATTCCTCTCCACGTAGTACTAAATCTCCACCTTTACTACCTGGTGCTGTTCCTGCGACACAGGCTGGTCCAAGAAGTGCTCCTCAGACCCCTCTTGGACATCCTCCTTCACAACCACTGGGAGGCCCGCAAAATGATCGTGGTCACGCTTTGAGTGCTGCACTGGGTGGGATTGGAAATACGAATTCTTTGGATCGAGTGGAGCGAGCTCATCATAATACAGAGAATCTCAGCGGAGTTGGAGGTGACGTTCGCAATGCTTTTGGCGGAAGTTCAAACATCAATGCAGGTAATAACTATAAATAAAATAAATTTACTTGATTACTATTGAAGTTTATTATAGGAGGAAGTAATGGTAACAATGGAATGACAAATACCGGAGGGCGTTCTTTAAGAAACGATTTGCTAGTTGCAGCTGATTCTGTCACTAATGCTATGTCAACGCTTGTAAGAGAGCTTAATTCAGGTATGAAGCCATAATTATTTGCAGTGGTGAGCGTTTATTAAAGTATATATATTCGTGTTCGTAAAAACTTTCAAAATTATTACTATTATAAATATTTAAGGTAGTTTGCCAGTTACTCTAAAAAGTTTAAATCAAAATTAGAATGTGGATGAATTTACATTGTACTGTCATGTTTAAACTACAACATAAAATTTAAAAATATTAAACTCCTATATTTTTAATCAAGGGTTTAACAGTTTAGAAAGTAGCAGAGTAGTTTTAATTTTACTTACTTAAAACAAGAACCCAATTTCACAATTATTGGGTAAATTAATAATTTATGAATTTTGATATTTGCAAAAAATAAGGCATTAGTTATTTTAAGATTCTACTAATTAAAATAGCCTATCTACAGCTAATATTTAATATTTTCATTGGTGCTTATAGTGTATAGTGTAACTTATTGAAAATTGAACTGATTCCGTCCATGAATTTTCAATTTGGCATGCAGCTTAGTTATCGATTAGGTGTATAATTTAAAAAACCCTTGATTATAAATAATAAATATTAAAAAATAATGTTACTAGCCTTATAACTTGCAACTTTAAAAAAAGGAACTGTAATTATAACAGTAGCATGCTTCTTTAACTTTTATTTATTTTTATTATTTTTGAATTAAATACACTATACACACATTTTTTGTAATATTTTTATAACTTGTTAATTGTTATTTATTTTTGTTATTTAATTATTAATATTATGTTTATAAATGTACAATTCCTAAATTATTTTTATACTTATAACCTGAATTTTTATACTGTATTTATTAACGTGTTAAGTTTGTTATTGTTGTACATTAATTATTTTAAGTAATATAAGTATTATTTAAATTTTCGTAATTGTTTTTATTTAATACACCACAAACAACACTTGCATTTTTATTCTTTCTTTTACTTAGGGTTTTGTTTTACTTAATCAACCTTTACTTCTGTAACATGACATGCTATTGTAGAGATGTATGTGTGTGGAATGCTGCCTGTTGAATGACTGTTCTTACAGAAACTTCTGTACCCGGAACTTCCTCAAAAAACAAAGGTTTTGGTGAGTATTTAATACGAATAGATTTAGAAAGCGCACGTTAAAACTAAATGTTTTTATGTTGTAAATAAGATTTCTAAACCGAAATAAAATGTCTTTACGTTTCAATTTTTTGTAAATCATAAATTATACTTCAATCAGCTTTTTAAAGTAACACACATTTCTTTTTCAGTTATTTTCTATAAGTTGGCAAAGTTAAATTAATGCTTTTGTAACGTATTTAATAATAACAATGATATTTATGTTAAAAACCGAATAAGTTCAAAGTTTATTGAAAAATTATTGGTGTTAATAGATTTTGAAGACGATGGGGAAGATGAATCTGATAGTGGATGGCAACAAGAGCTTCAAAAACGTTATATGCAAGAAGCAAATTTTATGGCCGAGTTACGAGCTCGCCAAGCAGTTAGCCCTCCTGATCCTAATCAACCCCAAAATAACCAAAACTTTCTACCCCATCAAAGCTATCATCCTCCAAATTACCCTCAACCATTTTCAAACCATCAAGAATTTAGTCGAGCACCCAATTATCACAACTACACAAACTACGGTCAAACTAATCATGGATTTGGAAATGTTCAGGTAATATAAATTTACCTTACGAATTCATAAATTTAAATACGTTTTATAGAGTCAACATAATGAGCGTCGTAATTCTAAAGAGTTTAGCAACGAATTAAGCGAACAACCACAAAGTGAGCATTCAAAAGAAGCATTGGAATGGGAAGAAGCTTTAAAAAATTGGGTTAATCGTTAATTCCAGCAATAACTATTAAATAAACAGGTCAATAACAATTTTAAATTAAGAAGTTCCTTAAATATTTAGCTTTAAAAGCAATTTTTTTGTTTGAACTCACGCTTAAAAGCAGCATTATTGTGTCGGTTTATCAAAATTATAATCATAACTTTAGGATATAAATTTTATACAAGTCTCTGCTTAACTAATAGCCAATTTGTGCAGGACCAAGAAACCCCTCTTAATATTACTAAAAAACAGACTACTTTTCACACGTTTATATATAATATATGATAAAATTAGTTGGTGTAAGATGTATTGGCTTAGGCAGTTTCTCTAGTCATTAAAATCATATCATATAATCAGCAAATATTCGAAATTAGTCGATTACACTTCACTTTTTTATTTACCTGTTTATTAATATTTACAATTCATTAAGAATATTTTAAACATCATAAGAAACAAGACTAATTATTCTTAGATAGTAAGAAATTGTATGTGAATTTATAGAAATAATATTGCCTTTATATAAAGCATTTCAAGTTTTAAACCTCATAATACCTTACACATTTGTACATATAAAATCTGTATGATTAATACTTACTTGTTTCTTTATTAACTTTTTTAGTTTATATAAAGCAGAGGTGTTAAATTTTGAAATGCATTGTATATTTACATAATTTGCAGCATTTGATGCGCTGCAAAGTTGTTTTATTTGTTAATAAATTAATATAATACTAAAAGATAGATGTACATTTATGTAAATTATATAGAATTACCGTTTTATTTCCATCTCACCTTTATTATACCTATGTATAATGTTTAAAAATATTAGCTATTTAATTGATTGTTAAATTTTACATGTTAAAACTCATGTATCTAGAATAAAAATAGCCAATTGCAGAAATGTATAAGAATAATAATTTGATTTTTAAAAATATTTTTTATTACCTCCAAAATTCCTTTTCTTTTTGTATCTAATCTATCTGAAAGATATTTTTATTTTGTATACTACACGACTCACCCAGTATATAGCATGTATATTGGGTTGCCTACATTAGTAAAACTTTCAAATCGCGTTTACTAAGTTAATCAACATATTTTAATGATGTTTATTCTGAGGAATAACTACATATTAATACTTTTATAAAAAAATAAAACGCCCTTTCTTATTTTTTAATAGTTGGTAGTATTTTTTTAAAGCGTATTTTTTAGGCGAGGCTGGAAATCTCCACGTGTAAATGATGTCATTTCCCTTATTGCAGCGCCTTGAGAAAGAAGCGAGGATCGCCCGAACTAAACTACATTCCCCTTCCTACATCATTGTAGCATGGGAATAAAATTGATAAATATAAAAAAATACGTAATGTCAGCCAAATAAATTAATGTAAAATGAAAGAGTAATATAAGTTGGTTGTATGACATATTTCGGGTTTTTTAAAACTAAATTTTTAATGGTTTATTAAATAATTTTTGCAGATTGGGCGCTTTCGTTAATTTCCGGGTATTCCCCGAATGAAGGACTTGGGTAGTCAATTGTGTTTCTAAATTTGATATGAAAATAAGTAAATGAATTTATTTAAAGTACTGGTATTAAATTAATTGATATCATTTGGGTTTTAATAATTTTAGAATTTTTTTTGCGTGTTATTTAACGTTGTTATGGAGTAATTTATGATAGTTTGTTATTGTCGTATGAATGAGTACCGCGGTAGTCAATGCGTATTGCCTTCCCGCGCACAACACGTTCATAGTAAATGGTTTCATGGCAGAGCCGCCATGATGGCTTTCTGTAATACACGCTCAACATGGAAAGTTTCGAAGTTGTTTTACTGTATTTGTGACTGAGTGAGTGCAAACAAAAACAATGGGAACGTACTAGAGAACACGAAGTATCGTTTAGTGTCCGTCACGGACTACCCGAAACACGGGAAAGTCCTTTTTGAGGACCATTTTATGTTGGCCTTGTCGCGTCGTTTCTCCTGTCAACAAAGATGTCCAAGCTTTCATTTAGGGCGAGGGCCCTGGATGCAAGTAAACCAATGCCTATTTACATGGCAGAGGAACTGCCCGATCTTCCTGATTATTCAGCAATTAACCGTGCAGTTCCTCAAATGCCATCGGGAATGGAAAAAGAGGAGGAATGTGTAAGTTAATAATATGTTAAATGACATGTTAGCGGGAGTTAGCCTAATGATAGCCGTCCATCTTGATTCCAAGCACGCTAACATGCGCAACCGGCGTATTTATATTTTTAAACATTATTTACGCTTCAGAATGCACAAATTTACCTGAACACTTCAAATTTATGCATGGTTATTTTATTTGGGCATCCAGAAACTACTTTCCTTCACCGCTGGTGGCGATATTTTAACACTTACTTGCCTGCATGCAACTACCAAAAACATAGCAAATTAAACAAATTTGTATACAAAACACAAAAAAAAATCAGTTTTGATTAATAAAATTTGCACACACAAAATTCTAATGAGAGTATTTTACTTTATCCTTAATAATTTCATACATTGTATTATAAACAAAAATTTTAAAACCCGAAAGGACTTCTACACGATTTAATATCTTTAAATAAATAAATTAAGGAATTACAATATTTTTATAACAATGTTTTTCTTTTACCTTCCTAAAACCTTCATAAACATAACAATAATTATGAGGATTTTTTAAATTATAAAACAACCTTTTTTTAAAATATACAATTGAATTTGTAAACCGTGATACATAAAATTAGTCATCAATCGAATTTTATATTATAATGCTTGATAAAATCAAGGATTTTTTCGTATCACGTATCACAAATGATTTATTTAGTCTAGGATATTCACATTTTTTCTTTGAGTGAATTCGGTATAAAAAAATTGTGCTCCTTTATTTAACAAAATAAAAAATATTTTAGTACGTACCACTTTAGATTACACCAGTAGATCTTAACCACAAATTAATTACACCTTAAAATTATTAAAAATGGTTAAAAACAAATGAGTTTTAGAAATTACAGAGCAACCTATACCTTCACAAGGTCTGTAGATAATGACACTTACCCCCCTTGATAATTTATACTATAAATATGTTCTTTTTAACTTTATCTGATTATTTACTCAATTTATTCATTTTATTCCCTTGTAATTGTGCATAGGAGGGAATGAGAGAAAATTGTTGCTTAATTTATGTAAATGGCTGATTAAAATTTTACTTTTAATGATAATTCATATCAGTTTATGTCTAATACAATATAAATTATCGTATTTGAATTTTTTTCCTTCCATAAATTTGTATGAAAAGTGAGTTTCTTATCAGAGGCGTAGCTCAAATTTAGGACCCTTCTACAAACTTTCATTCGTCCCTTTTAACTCTCAAATAGCATCCCCTTATGTTTTTACAAGTAGCCGTATATTAAAAAAAACTAAAAAATTCCATCCATCGAATGTGAAAAATTTCCACATGCTCCGGACACATACAATAATAAATAAATTCACTTTATAGTTATGATTTTAGATCCTTCTGCTCATATTTTATTAACAAATTAACACATCAACTCTTCTCTTGTTGGGACTACTGACAAAAATTAAAAAAAAAAACAAGAGTTAAAAAATTTTTCAAACGGCCAGGACTTTAAAACTAATTTTTCACTCGCTTCTTTCTTTCTCATACTCATATAAATCATTGCAAAATATCGTTTCGTAGAATCCAGGTAGCACATTAATGAATTGACCAATCACAATGAACATACAAATTTTTAAATATATTTTGCATAAATTTTACTGCAATTAACCATGTATAAAAATTTTAAAGTTGAACGGTGTAAAAACCATATAAAATATGACACCCTCATTTCGAGAATATGTTATACATTTTGAAAAAAGATTGGGATTAACGAAAGTACATTGTTTTGGTCTTATCTTTATTTCTGAACATGTGACTGTGATGCAACAACTAAACAAATTCAACATAAATATTCTGCAATATGTTAAAAATTAATCATAGATAGTCGCTTATTGTTGTAATGTATGAAACCCACTGTTATTAGAAAATGCCAAATTTTGATGAAAGAGTGAAATGAATAGAAAAAGTTCCAAATCGATGAAATTAACCCTTAATAACCTGGTATAATTTCTGGAACACAACTTAAGTTCTTCATTTTTGTTTTCCAGTATTTTTTATACACGGTGTCCAGAAATTAAGCGGCCAAACTTTAGGAGGCGATTCTACAACCAATTTTAAGAAAAAAACTTCCTATAATCATGTGTCTGATTTCACTTCCTAAGGGAGCTACAGCCCTTTAACTATTGTGACTAAAACTAGGTTTTTTGTCATTTATTTGAAAACGGTTTGTAATAAAGATTTGAAATTTGGTGTGAAGACTAATACGTTTAAGATATAATTTCTCAATTTTTTTTCAGATTTTTTGAAAGCTCTGAAAATTTTCGACATTTTTTGAAAGCTATCAGTGCTTCACACTATTCTTAAAAAATTAAAATATAATATGCTAAATAACAATAAATAATGGTGAATGGTATACAAATTTTCAATACCTAAAAAGTATTTTATGTCCTCTCATACCATCTAAGACCATTTCCGGTAATCGAGTATTGGTAAAAATTTTATCAAATGAGCGTTTTTTATAAAAATGCATGCATAAAAAATTTTATTACAAAATTTTTAGTACCTTGACTGCAATAAAAAAATATACAGATTCTACAACTAATTTTAAGAAAAAAACTTCCTATAAACATATATTCGATTTCGCTTACTAAGAGAGGTAGAGTCCAATAAAGATGATGACAAAAAAGAGGTTTTACTTAAGAAGATAGTCGGCGAAATGTTTGAAAAGCGTACTTTTCGCTAGTATACATTGTTTTTTGGGCATTAGTAATCAAAAATTTAACAAAAACGATGACTAGTTCCAATCAAATTGAATTTAGTTTTCATATAGAATTTTTGTTTTTCATGTAGAGTTAGAGTCAATGATAGGGGCGTACTTTATGAACAATTATAAAAAAATGCGTTTTTATTTTTATTCATAAAGTACGCCCCTATCATAGACTACATGAAAAATAAAAATTCTATATGAAAACTAAATTCAATTTGATTGGAACTAGGCATCGTTTTTGTTAAATTTTAGATTACAAATTCCCAAAAATCAATGTTTACCAGCGAAAAGTACGTTTTTCAAACATTTCGCCGAGTATCTTCTTAAAGACTGTTGCTTCTAGAGATTTTCAATTTGGTACGAATCTTAGTACACTTCAGATATGACTTCATGATTTTTTTTCAGATTTTTTGGGCTTTTAAAGGGTATTACTTATGAGGAGGTTTTTGGTTAAAATTATTGTTAACTTTTTTATGGTTAACTTAAAATAATTTTTTTTCTCATAATGTTCCATTTTTAATTTTTAACAAAAAAGTTACTTTTATACCAACACTGTAGAGTGCACTGTTTTCAAGAAAATTTGACTTAACCAATCACATGCTGTTGAAAATCCAATTTTATATTACAATTATTTGGACACTTTAATTATTATGTTACCTATAAAAATGAAAAGTACCAATAAGGCTGATAAACCCTTAATTTTAAATTAGGTTTTTAAAAATAACTACATTCTACTAAGTAATTAGTAAAAAATATCTAAATAATTGTAATGAAATATAGCATTTTTAACAGCTTATGGATGGTTAAGTCAAATTTTCTCGAAAACGGTGCCCTCTACAGAGTTTGTATAAGAATACCTTTTTCTTAAAAATTAAAAATCGAACAATATTATGAGAAAAAAAATTATTTTAAGTTAACCATAAAAAAGTTAATAAAAATGTTAATCTAATCCTCCTAAAAGCTTGCAAAAAATCTTAAAAAAATCATGAAGTCATATCTAAAGTGTACTAAGATTTTTACCAAATTTAAAATCTCTACAATAAACAGTTTTTAAATGAACAAGCAAAAATCTCTTTTTTGTCATCATCTTTATTGGACTCTAGCTCCCTTAGGAAGCAAAATCGGACATATGTTTATAGGAAGTTTTTTTCTTAAAATAAGATGCAGAATCGCCTCCTAAAATTTCTGGACACCCTGTATATTTTTAAAAACCAACTTCTTAGGAGTGCATTTTCGGTTATAGATAAATAGGACCAAATCGATTTATTTTCAGGTCTACTATCACCAGTTACAGGGTGTACCACTTTTTCTCCAGCAAAAAATTTTTTTTTAGATTGTAAATTCTGAATAATTTTCCTATGAACTAACATGTTTTTTGAATCCTTAAAAAGTTACAGAAGTTTTAAACTTAAATGATTTTTGTGGGACACCCTGCATAAATTTCATTTTATTTTGAAGTTTTTTATTTAAATTAATTGTGCTTTGGATTTTGTCCTTTAACCCGAACAGGTTGATTGATTTTATCAAGGGAAATTTAAAAGGTCCACCTAGTAGTTCATTTAGTTTAAAAACAGTTAATAATGTTCCAAAAAGCAATTTGGCAAAGACAAATAATTGATTTTACTAAAAAAATTATAAAGAAAATTATACAGAGTGTACCACAAAAATCACGAACATTTAAAATTGCTGTAATTTAAAAATATTTACTTATTTATTTAAACAGTCAAGCCCAATTACAAAAACATACAGTCAAATAGGTACATATAGCAGGACCGGCCAGCAAGCAGTAATTCCAACCTAACTGACAATGAATCGAATCAGCAACGCTGAATTTTCCTACCCATGCTGGAGGGTTGTAGTAGGGACCCCTACTACCAGTTGGAGGGTTATAGTAGATATTACTACTAATACAACTCTCCAGCAAGCGTAGGAAAACTCGCATGCTGATTTAACTAAAATAGTTAGGTTGGAATTCCTGTTTGCATAGGTACATATAATAATTAGAAGAAGAATAATTACTACGTTACCACAATTACAATAATAAAAACTAAATGACAGCAAACTTGAAACAATTAAGCATTAAACTAACTCAGTTCACAGTTTATACAGAACTTATACGTAAAAGCGCTTTGAAAGAAGAGAGTTAAACATATTACATATTGCAGTCGAACTTATTACTGTTTAAGGCAATTCTTGCCAGTTTGAATCATAAGTAGTCCTGCGGATACGGTTATGGATGTAAAAAGAAATTTGTCTGATATTACAAGGTGGATACCTATTTGAGATAAGATTTGGGGATACTGGATTGCAGAATTCAGTAGTTTGAAGAGGAAGATAATATCAGCCTTAATTCTACGATCTTCCAGTCTCAAGAAAGAAAATTACTACATTCAGTAATTGAAAAATTACTGAATGGAATGTTAGCTTTAAAAGCAATAAACCGTATGAACTTTGGACCCTTTCAAGTGCATAAATATGGATCCATAGTTAGGTGACCAAACACTAAACGCATATTCAAGAATTCTCTGACAAAAAAAGAAATAGATTGTTTTGATGGCATTTATATCTGTGAAATCTTTGGTAATAAGCTTAATAAACCCTAGCATTTTAAGCGCTTTGTTTCCCATAATATTATAATAGAGTAATACCAAGTTCCTTAATAACTCGAGAGGCACATTTTCCAGACTGTAGTTAAATTGTAATGGATTTCGATCTTTACTGAATGTAATAGATATGCACTTTGTCAAGTTAAGTTCCATATGGTTTATTTTACACCGAAAACTCAGGGAATCTAACTCACACTGAAATAAAAAGCAATCGTGATAGTATTAATAGAATTTTCAAATCGTCGGGGAAAAGTAGGACATTTGAAACAGTAAGAGAGGTTACAATATCATTAATAAAGATGTTAAATACTGGAGAAGCAAGGTGACTACCTTGGGGAACACCAGATGGTACTTTCATTTTGTTTGAGAAAAAGATCTTTAGTTTAACTATATGCGTACTATCAAGGAGGTAATCTTGTAGGAGTGAAAATAGTGTACCATGAAAACCAATAGCAAATAGTTTCGAAGTAAGGATCGAATGAGGTACTTTATCGAACGCTTTAAAGAAGTCTGTAGAGATTGCATCAACATGACAGCCATTCTCCAAAGAGTTCGAGATATATTGCACAAATTGTATTAAATTAGTTTGAGTAGATTTACCCTGTTGGAAACCAAGTGGCTGATCAACTAAAACATTTTTGAACAATAGTGTTATTTTATCAACAATAATCTTCTCAAAGATTTTTGGAATGGTACTTAATATACTAATGGGTCTATAGTGAGATACTTGCAAAACTGCTCTTTCAAAGTAAGGGAAATACACCACGGTTCAAGGAAGTTTTGAATAAAATAACTAATGGAAGTGTCAAGGAAAATCAACAGTTTCTCAATTAATAAGGTGGAATACCATCAGGCCCAGAAGAAAATTTAGACTCGAAATTAAGGTTACACAAAGCTATATTAATAGAATCTTTAAGATGGGGAAATTGTGAGAAAGAGAGAGAAGTATAGCAACCAATTTTTTGTTCAAAATTTGTTGGTCAGTTAAAATTATTCACAATATTCGCGATTTTGGATATCAGATACGACATCTTATGGTCATTTGATAAAGCTAGTTGTGGAGTAATAAAGACCTGTTAATGTAAACTTTATGTGTGTGTACTTATAAATCAATTTTTTAGTCACCAAAAATGCTATAAATGCTATAGCAGTTACAAAAACCAATAAAAAATCAAAGCACAACAAAGCCTCATTTGCTTTCCTCCATTTTGTTACAAAATTTATGTCATAATAACGCCTTCTATACGTAGTCGAAATTTTGAACTACAAAAACAATTTGTGGAAGATTTAATTGTGACATTGTATAGACCAATAAGTTTTAAAAATCTAACACTTTTAACAAAACTGTGTTTTATTGCAAAATTATCAATAGGTAAAATGTTGTTCTCAGATTAATTTTTTTTGACATTCCATTAAATAATTATTTATTCAATAAGAGCAAATAGTGGATAATATTTGCACGTGATATGAAATTAATGAAAGATATTGAAATTTCTAAATGTCGTACATAAACTCATGCTTTTTTACTCTTGTGCACAAAAGCATTACTTAAGTCGTGTTTTTTTTGTACTAAGTATGTGCTTTTGTGCACTCGAGCAAAAAAGCATGATTTTATGAACTGACAACTGATCATAAATGACCTTCTTGTTGCATGATCGTAGAAAAAAATAATTAAAAAATCCACATTTATTAATAAATTTAAATATTTTATTCACTATTTCATATGAATATATGCAATAACCAATCAAGTCCATTTTTGTTATTTTTTAGTGAACTCATTTTCTTTGGAAATTTATTAGTACCGTAGATCAGTATTCAGTCAAGTATAGAACATAAAAATGTATTTAAATAAAAGTATATTGGCTAAATTCTAAATATTTGTTATCGTTATCTGGAGATTTTTCATGGTTTTTCCACAACTTTTAGAATTGGAGTTGTTGTTTATTGCACCAAGGTTTTTAATTAAATATAGCTTATTTTGAATATCTTCTTGCATAAAGTGCTTTTATTTCTGATTGTTCTTGTAAAATATGAAAATTTTATAGTTCTTTTAACTTTGTATACATAGAAAAAGATTAATTAATTTATTCGATGTACTTGACTGGTCGATTGGGAAATTTGTAATCGGCCTTTTAAAATCCACACACCTATAAAATGATAACTTAAAAATGTTTAGAATGATTTTGGTACATAGTAATTTTACAAAAAGAATAAAAAGTTGGATAACTTGATAATTTTTTTTTTAAATTGCTTGAAAAAAATTGGTAAAATCTAATTTAATTTATATATTTACAGATAATGATTTGAATCAATTGTAATATTTTTAATGATGGGTTTATTTGTTTCTCTGGAGGCCAAAATAAAATTTGAATAAATAATTGTGCCCTGAAGATAAATTCAGATTCATTTTATTTGTGTTCGTAATCTATAGATCTTATACAAGTCATATAATTATTAAGTGTTATATAAAAAAATAAAACAGAATAAGACTAATGAATTTTGTTTTAAATAGTATGAGAAATAATTTAAAAAAATTATTATTTTGATTTAATTAAAATAAAAAAGTCTTTCATTTTAAAAAGCGAGATAGTAAGTAATTCTTGGGTTAATTTTTTATGATACACTAAATAACATGTTTTTTTTTTAATTTTTAAAATTCCTTTATGCCTTAATAAAAGTGGACTTTTTTATTGCCTTAAGGCAACCAAAGAGCATGTTTTTGTCTTCCTCAGATATGTGATTGGGGCCCATTAAATATATAACTTTTTCTGAACCAAACAAAACCTTTGAAACATTAACCTATGTTGTAAAAAAAAATTGACAAACTCCATAACTGTTAATAAAAGTAACTTATTTAACTTTTTTTGATAACCTTTTAGGAGAATGGTCAGCAAATTTTAAGTGCTTCAAAACTTATTACTTTGATTAGTATTTTATCAGTTTTAATAACGCCACTATTTGGTTTAACTTAAAAAATTTAAATTTGCAGACTTAATTGATCACATATAGTCTTAATTTATAGTAGAAATAAAAATTATTGTTTTGTAACTTTAGTACTAATTTAAAGCATAAATTTTACAATTCATTATTCCCTGAAAACTAAAGGAAATATGTGGAATTTCTTAGAAATTTCAACCTATTTACCCCAATTTATTTTTTGAATTCTTGTTTTATTTAAAGTAACTCACTATAAATAAAATGTACTAATTTATGAACATTTATTTAGGAGCACCATTTACAAAGAGCAATTTGTGCCGGTCTCATTATTCCAACTCCAGAAGTATCGGACATACCTGATGACGAACACTATGACAAGTTATATCCTGCTAACTACAAACAACCACGGCAACTCATACATATGCAACGTAAGTACCTAAACAATAAAAAAGTACAATTACACCCAAAACTGGATAAATAAAACTAAAATTATTTCTAGCATTTACAATGGAACAGGATATACCGGATTATGATATGGATTCTGAGGATGAAAGATGGCTTGATTTACAGGCAAAAAAGCTAGATTTAACACCACTTAAATTTGAAGAAATGATGGACAGACTTGAGAAAAGTAGCGGCCAAACCGTTGTAACTTTACAAGAAGCAAAAGCACTGCTTAAAGAGGACGATGATCTCATTATTGCAGTATTTGACTATTGGTTAAACAAACGGTTAAAATTGGTAAGCATTTATAAATTTATACAGGAACAAAAATTTATTTTACAAATTTTCAGCAACATCCTTTAATACTGGTAATAAAAACAGAGCACAGGGCAGGTACAGCAATAAACAATCCTTACATAGCATTTAGAAGAAGAACAGAAAAAATGCAAACGAGAAAAAACAGAAAGAATGATGAAACATCATACGAAAAAATGTTGAAATTGCGTAGGGATTTATCAAGGGCGGTTTCACTCCTAGATTTTATTAGACGAAGAGAAAAGATGAAGCGAGAGTTCTTAAATTTAACTGTGGAGATTTTTGAAAAACGGTTTCAAGCTAAAGATTTCTCAGGGGCTGTTTCTGCAGAAATCATGGCACTTAAAACTTCCCGACCTGCTTTCACACCCATTTTCCATAATCATTACATAAACCAGAGCTGGACGAATAAGGTTATTCTTAAAGATGAGGTATTAATTAATTTTATGATTTTTAAAAGTTTAAATAATTAAAAATTGTTCCTAGGTAATTACACGGAAGGAAAAGAGACAGTATAAAAAACGAAAACACAAATCTCTAAGTCATAGTAGAGGGTCAGGAATTTCTTCAGGTGGTGTGGATGTTATGGGGGGTGTATCGTCAGACGATGAGACAGCTGCAAATGCTACACCTGAACCTGAAGAAATTGATGAAGAGGGACAGTTTTCTTTTCGTCGCAACAAACTTTGCAACTACCATATGGTAAATTTCAATGATATGGTGTCATTGGAATTGTTTTTATATGTTTTTTTGTAGCCCTTGCCATTTATGGGTAACTGGCCTTGGTGTTCGAAGGAAGACAATGGCACAGCAGATACGAAATATAGGTATACACTAACATCCTTATCGAACCCAAAGAGATGCATAGGTTTTGCTAGGCGAAGAATGGGTCGTGGTGGTAGAGTAATCTTGGACAGGTTAGGGAGAGATGATGAATTCTGGAAAAAAATGGATTACACCGTTTATGATTCGTTAGAAACACCTCAAGAAGAAAATAGTTTAAGTGTGGACTCATTAAATAATTGTGATTCGGAAAATAATTTAAGGACTGAGGTGAAAAGTGAACCATTTCTTGAAAATAGGACATCTAGTGATTTTAGTGATATGGTTAGTGAGAGTGCCGTGGTGAAAATTAAAGAAGAACCAGATGATATTAATATTGGTCCGTGTGATGTTACTACTCAACCCGTCCAGAATATTGAACAACCTTCAGTGGAGGATCAAATGGAAATGCTCGAAATGTTGCAGTCCATTCGAAGAGATTGGTAATTTTTTCTATAACTTAGATTTACTCTATTGTTAAGTTTTTTAGATTTATTTAATTTATATTGTCTCTTTATTAACTTGTGAAAACTTTTATATTATAGTTTGTTTATACAAACTTTATTATGGATTAATTAAAATCTAACATGTATTTTTATAATTTTAACTTTAATCAATAGTGTGAAAAAATGAACGTCCTGGTCACCAATGTTTAAATTAAATTAACGATTTATTTGGCCATTAAATGTAAGCCATTAAACTCAGAATATTTTTGAAATTCAATCTATTGCCATTTCAGGAAGAGCAACTTTTATTGCCTAATAAATATTTTTATACTCTCAGTAAGAGACTATAAAATTTCAGTATCTTTCAGTAAATAAAGTGTTTGAAATTTTTGACTGTTAAATAAACTTTTTTGCTTCTAGAATCTATCAAATACAATAATATAAAAAAAAGTTACATCATTTACAATGAGAAAAGTTTATACAGTATTTTGGTTTTGTTCATTACTTTGTTCAAATTTTTATAATGTTTGCGAATAAAGTAACAAAGTTTTATGTCACTATTATTAAGATGGTATAAACTGAATAATAATTTCACTAAATCATTTTTTTAGTATGGCATAGCAATACTCACGACTCTTTGAGACGATTTTCATCAAGAAGATAGTCTGCAAAATGTTTGGAAAGCGTAGTCTTCGTTAGTTAAAATTGATTTTTGGGCATGCGTAATCAAAAATTTAACAAAAACATAACTGATTCAAATTTAATCTATTTTTCATATAGAATTTTTGTTATTAAAGTACAATATATTATTGGGGCGTACTTTTGAAAAAATTAAAATGCTTTTTTCCAAAAGATCGCCTCTATACTATTGGGAATTTTAACTATGTATAGATAGCGCTATAAATGGAGGATATTCGGTACTTCTCAGCGTCAAAAATTGTGTTCAAAATGGATTCTTGTACCTTATACACATTCAACAAAACTCAAATAGATTTATTATTTAAGAGCCATTTCCTAAACGGAGAATATAGTGGTTTGATCCTGCAGTCATAAAAGCTAGCATGAACAACATTTTTGTATTATTTTTGTTGTAGTTGATTTAGAAGTCATTTCTTTATTTTTTGCCAGAAGGAAAAAAATTGGAGAATGTACAAAAAAAATATAATGATCTAAAAGTACCTTAACTTTGGACCCCTATAATTAACTTTCTGCAGAAGGTAACTCTCTGGCAGGATGTAGCCTTATCAATTTAGATTATAAATCTGAAAAAAAATTTAAAATCTAGCGAGGGAAACTTGAGTTATGACTGCAGAACTAATGCTCGATTTCATGATTTTTTACAATTTTTCCTTCCAAACTCGCGCGCCCTCAAGGACTTCGCATTAATTATCAGTTATTTGGTCATAATTTGCAAAGAAGCTCCAGAAAAGTGGGATTGATTTTCTATTCCTTGTTATTATCAGCAACGGAAAATTTATCGCGGGTGTCTAGGAAGATGCTCTTAAAGCTTCAGTAAAGCTCAAAAACATATACCAATGCGTTCAAAAGAGGAAGTACCGAATACAGAAGTTCATATTTTTGCCACCAGAGGTCTAGCGGAATCTAAAAATTCCCAATACATAAAAAACAAAAATTCTATAAGATTAATAAACATCTCATTTTAGAACCAATCAAAATACGAGATTTGGTTTGTTTGTTCAATAATATGAGGTTTATACTGAAAAGTGTCAGATATTTTACAGCGACAAAAAGCTAGTTCCATTTTATCAGCTAAAAACGCGTATATGAATTTTTCGCTCATAGAATTAGAAGTACATTCTGATTGGTTTTAACTTACGTTTGACTTGTATTCCCCTCCTTCTCCTAGCTGCTTTCATTTTCGTGTTTCATACAAAAATTTTGAGTTGTTTAATCTTCCTAAAATAAACCTGATGTTGAGCTTTTTTCTTGGATATTGTTGCTTTTAATCAACTGAAGTTTGGTTGTTCTTTTGGTAATAACTATCGAATTAATTTTGATTCTCTAGTCATTAAAATTTTCGTTTAAAAGCAACAATCTCCGAAAAAAGCTTAACCTCTTGTTTATTTACTAGGGAAAAGTACGCTTTCCAAACATTTTGAAAACTATATTCTTAATCAAATGAAAAAGCAAACTGAAGCAAGTACATTCATTTAAATGAGAGTAGATATAGCCAGCACTAATCATCAAATCAAATCATCAAATTTCAAGTTTGATTTTTCTGCTATGTAATTGGATTAATTTCTGTAGAGTTATTAAATTAATAAATATAATCATAGTCCACAGCACTATGCTTTCACATGGTATTTGTTTCCTAATTTAAATGATTGAACTGAGCTACTTGAAATAGGAAAGAAGGTCGTTTACATCAAAAATTTGTACAAAATAATTGAAATTAAGATATAGTTTATGTCAATAATCTTTAAAAAAATTTAAATTAATCTTGTTTTTGTTTACAGGCCACATTTTCGTCCGAAAACTCCACCGCCCGATTATTCTCCGCCATGTAACATGTTAAACGCAGAAGAGGATGTATTTTTGCCTCACGCCAATGTACCGTTTTCATTGGAATTGAAAGCGCTAGGAGAAACGGATTTGTTTACAGATCCATTGTATTTAAGTACACCGTTTATGCTAGACTATGACATCTCGATGGAAGTGCCGGTAACGGACACACGGCAAAACCTTGACGCGTTTACTAATCACACGCAATTCAATGAACCTTTAAATACGCTTACTGATAATCTTCCTTGTGAGAATAAGGAGATTATAGGCTGCTCTAGTTTTAGTGTTAAAGAGGGCACGGGCACCTGTCCGCCACCTCCCAAAAGACAGTGTTTTGTTTCGAGTACCTTGACTAGTCCTAAGTTAAATAGTGTTAATGTTCTTTCTGATTTACGGTCTAAAGCAAAAGCTACCCTCAACACTTCCACAGGAGAATCTCCCTTAAGTAGTGCAAATGGTATTGTCACACAGTATGGAATCGAAGGTACGCATATTTACTTTCTTTAATTTTCTTAAAAATAGTTTTTTAACTATAAAAGCAATACCTAAACATAAATTTAAAAAAAGTATTGTTTCATAAATTATTGAAAAATCAATTGAATTATTCTGCATAAAAAATAGTAATAGTAAGTTTTTAATAAATTTTAGATTTTAAAAATATAATGCTTTTACAGGTGGAGTGAAATCAAGAAAACTTCAAGCTTATGGTTTTACACGTGCGCCTAGTAATTCAACGGTGACAAACACACTGAGTTTACGTACCTCTGCACATACTGTTACGCTTAATAGTCATAGGTAAGTTTCTAATAACTACAAAATTTTATGCAATAAAAAGAGCTTTACACATACCAACATTGTAACAAAAATCTTGATAGAAAATGATTTATTCATAATTGACAAAATTCTATTCAACAATTTTCTTCAAAACCTTTTCATTTTCTCTTTCAAACTTCTTCAAAATACAAGATGGTCCATATCGTTGGGTATGTAAACTAGGTTCAATTCTAAAGATTACAAAATACAAAAGTAGCAGAGTTGGCTAAAATACTTTTTTGTTTTATTTGAAATACAAAATACTTTTTTTAATAAATTTTATTTGAAATATTTTCTATAAAATACTACACCAGAAACTATTTGAAATAAAGTATTTGAAATATCGAGATACTTGTTCTAATGAACTTATTACTCGTGTTATTTAAGTTTAGCACTAAGTTCAACTGAAACAATACCCAACTGAACCAAAAATCAAATAACAAAATCATGTAACACATGTAACACAAATAATTAACATATGCGAAAATCTCATTTGTTTGTCTATTTCTTTCGATTTGTAAAGATCGAGTCTAAAAAGTATTTTAAATACTTTTGTTACTTGAAAATATGAAAATACAAAATACTTTTTAAAAAAGTAATTGAAATACTAAATACTATTTGAAATACTACCCAACTCTGAAAAATAGTAGGTCTATTTTTATTTATTCAAAAAATCAATGCAACCCAGAAAAAAAAAACTTTAATTTACTAATTAAACCTAAGTTTTATATTGTTTTGGAAAGGGATTTTAGTCAAAAAGAATACTTTTGTTATCACTTTTGTTTTTTTAGTTATGAACAAAAATGTGAAAAATCTCACTTTCGAGTTAAATTTAGTCGCGAAATTTTAGATTTTTCATAAAAACGTTAATTCCTCGAAAACTATGTGGGGTACAAAAACGGTTAAGAGCTCAAAATTTAATGAAGGAATTGTTCTTTCTTATCATTCTACTAAAATGAATATCTTCAAATGAACTCTCCAGAACCGGATATGTGCTCAAATTTTAGTAAATACAAAAGTTTTAGAGTTCAAATATTTTATAGTCCTGTAACTTCTAAATAAGAAAGATAGACCTACAACGTTTGTGTTATTTAGTCTTAGAATTGAACCTAGTTTACGCTCACAGAATTTATGCACAATTATATGGAACACCTTGTGATTGAAAAACCATCTAAAGGAGAAATTAATAATCAGATTCAAAAAAATTGTAATTATAGATTTTTTTTATTATTATCCAAAAAGTTGAAATGAAAAAATGGAAAAAACTTTTGTTAATAAATGATGGATCAACAATTTAAAAAGTTATAGGGGTTTAAAGGTAAAATTAAAAGAGAAAATTTTGTATGTGTATTGTTTTTACTTTTGAGGTGTAATGAAAATATTAATGAAGTTATTTTTTTTAGTGCCAACATATTGGAAATTCCAATGTCAAATGATACTGCTGCGGTAACGAATAAGGTAGTAAGTCAATGTGAATCTGGATCAACACCTGCAAACAACAAGACAAAAACAATTGTAAGAAAAAATAACCTAGTAATGGAAGTAACGTGATGCCTAGTAATAAGCCTGCGTTTGGATTTGAACGTAGGAGGGTATCTGAAAACCAAAATAAAATTCTTGCTGTTTGTAGGGTTGGTTTCGTTTTGAAGTATGAAGTAAGCTTATTTATTATGTTAATGAAATAACATAAGTATATGTTGATGGCATTGGGAAATATACTGTGGAAAATATTTTCATTGAAATTATGAATTTATTCGTCATTTTCTAATGCTTTACTACATTCACAAAACTTGTAGAGGAGATTTTTAACTTATAGTATTACTGTGTTCATTAAAAGTGATTTTGTCACTAATTAGCTCCTTAGCTTTAATAGAATCGTTTAATTACAAGTATATTTTCTTAGTAATTGGTGACCGTTAATTGGGAAGAATAAATATATTTTTAGATCACAAGCATTTCAATACATCTGGACTTTTCTAATTCAAACTTAGATAATATTTTAATTTATTTCTTTGTAATTTATATGTAAATTACCTAGTTAGTCATAAGAATAAATGAGGCTGTTAATAATTTATAAAACATTTTATAAAAAAATGCTTTGTGAAGAGTACTTACACAATTTTAAACAAAACTATTTTAAACAATATACTTTATCTGGCTGTTATTTTTTAGTCTATATTTTTTATTATTATTAAAGAGAAGTCCGCAGAAATTTATAATCTTCATATAAATTAGGAATAAAAATATAATCAATAAAAGTGTAAATACTTATTTCACAAATTCATAAATTACTCTACAGTGTTATAATATTTGCTAAGAATATTATTCACACAAAAGTGATTAAATAACCTCACTTGCTGATTATATTTCGCAAATAAATTTTCAATGGATGTTTGATGGTGCTTTCTCGAACCAGCCAGCTGGAATCATTTTGTCATCAAAAAAATCTCTGTGTGTAAGTAAAAAATTAAATTTAAAGTGATTTGACAAAAGTGTGAAGCGCGCCAATTTGTAAATTTTCAATATTTGAAGTCTTATTTAATTTTTGTAAGTGTATGTTTTATAAACAAAATAAACTAAAAATAACAAGGCTGTTAAAAATGAAAAAAAAATGTATATAATGCTCTCTTTTTGTCCGAGTTTTGTTATTATTGATTAAAAACTTACTAATTTATTTGGTTTGTGTAAAATTTAATCGGCATTTGTAAATTTGCGAACTTTATGTAAATAGTAGATTTTGTTACATTATTTTATGTATATACCTAACAGTATTTTTTGTACAAAATTTCATTTTGTCCTTAATATTGTATATTTGTAAATTTAAGTACTTAATAATAAAAACGCAAATTAGGTGAAATTGATATATGGAATACATTCGCTTTGATTTAGTAAATTAAAAATAATTGTACGATATCTGCAGTCTTATTTTGTGCAACGTCCTTACTGTGATCAATCTTTTGTCCCAGTTTATATGAAAAAAATGTCTACATTGATTTAAGACTGAGCTGAAAAATAGCAATTTCATTGTATCAATTTGACACATATTTGTACATTACAAATACAAATGTTGTATCAAAAAAGAAAATCTTGAAACGAATCAATGGTGCAAGCTGAAGTGGATTTAATTTACTTTAATTTGAATTTTATCAAGTTAATATAAATTAAATCCTTCTAAGTTTTAAGGTACATTCCTATTTCTATGTTCTAGAAACGTACTGAATAATCAAAGGGCACGGCTAATAAAATAACCATTAAAATGTGATTGTAACATTGTAAAATTAAGATTAAGATTAGTTAGAAAATAAAATAGGTATCCTCTTTGTTTATTCAGTAAAATAAGATACAAAAACAAACCTGGCAACATAATTTAATCTTATGAATTATAGTTTTAATACATTGTGATTGGTGCTATGATGTGTAAAAATATAGCTTTTCTTTTTTTTGTAGAAATTAAAGTATGTTGCTCAGGTTACAAAAATTTAATCTAATGCTTCAACATTGATTAAAATAGTACTATTTGCAATCACAGGATGTTCATAAAATTTCTTTGCTGGAACCGAACTTTAATTTCCTCTCTTCTATCACACTTTTAAATAGTTGTAATAATAATAAATGTCAAATTTATAACTTATTTTTAATAACAGGTAAAAAAATGTTGTTAAAAGTGAAATTTGCTAATATTTCTATTTGTAGAATGTGGTATTATTTAATAACTTGCGATTTACTATACGGGTCATTTTCAAATGTCTTATGGGTTCTGATATATAATAATATTTGAATGTGTATATTTGTAAATATGTGATTAGTTACATATATAATAATTATGTGTATGAGTGATCAATAAAATCTGTTTGTCAGGTTTTAGAATCAAAATCGTTCATTTATTTTCCTTATTACCTTTCACATCACTTCATTTTTGAATCCTTTTGTTCATTTAATTACACGTGTGTGTTAATAATTTCGTAAATTTTAATAAAAATAAGTAACTTAAATCAAGAGTAGGGAGGGCCACAGGAAGCACGAAGATTACATAACTTGTAACTAAAGTTGTTGCAATTTTTGTATCTAATTTTTTTAGAGTACCACTTTCGGCACAGCTAGTTTTATTACATTACAGGGTGTCTCACTTCTTTTCTAGCAAAAATTTATTTAGATAGTAAATGTCATTCTGAACAAAAAAATTTCCTATGAACTTTATGTTTTTCGACTCCTTAAAAAGTTGCAGCAATTTTAAAATTGATAAATTTTCATGATTTCTGTGGTACACCCTGTATAATATTCTTTCTTATTATATTTTTTTATTTAAATCAATTATTATTTGGATTTTTTCTTTCTCAAATTCAATTTTTTTAACATTATTGACTGTATTTAAAATAAGTGAAGACGAGGTTAAATTTCCCTCGCTAAAATTTAGCATCTTATTGGCTTAAAGATATACAAAATCCAAAGCATACTTGATTTAAATAAAAAAATTTAAAATAAAATGAAATTTATACAGGGTGTCCTACAAAAATCATTAAATTTTTGAAATTTTAAAATTGCTGTAACTCTTTAAGGAGTCGAAAAAACATGATAGTTCATAGGAAAATTTTTGTTCAGAATGACATTTACTATCTAAAAAAAATGTTGCTGGAAAAAAGTGAGACACCCTGTATAAGCATATTAATAGTGCTTTTTGATAAATTTTTGCATTTAGATAAAAAATAAGGTATGCACTAAAGTAAAATATGAAATATTTATAATTTTAAGCACTAAAGTAAAATATGAAATATTTATAATTTTAATCACTAGAAATGCAAGAAGTTACGATTTCAAGTAGATTAGGATAAAATTTAACCAAAATCACAGCAAATAACTTACCAAAAATATCTTATTTTTTCACGAGACACCTGTTTCTTGCCAAAATGTCCACTAATTTTCTTAACCCCGGTGCGTACTTCTTTTATCATGCAATATTGTTGCACCAGCACTGCTAAAAGTTAATTAAAACCGCACAATTTCATTCCAAAGTCGGAACTACGCCCGGTTTGTGATTTCTTAACTCGCAAACGAATTTCGAAGATGGAAGGTGACGCATAATCACGCACAACGAACTGATTTAGGTACGCATGCGATTTTTTCGGGGGAAAGGTTTTGTTACTTGTAAGCAAAAAATTAAATTTAAAAACCGACATTATGATAATACTTTTATTGGCGATTTGTAAGTGTGCAAAAACCAGCAATTATTAAGCATGATTAATCCATTTATTGCCTATTGAAATCTTTTTAGTTGATAACAGTTTTAAAATCGTTTCTTAAAGAAAACAAAACAATCACGTATACGGTACACTACTCACGTGTTTACGCAAATATTTTTATTTTTAGAAATAAGCTATTAATTGTTTTAATAATCATAAAAAATAAAGAAACTAAATTTCTTCAACTCTTTTTTCTTATAATTAAGTAATTCAGGAAGGGTAAAACACTTTTGTGTTAAACACCAGCAATTATAATATATTTTTATATTGGGAAAAATATATGTACATTTAAATTATACTATGGCGTCCATGAGAAAAAAAAGTTGAGTTTGGAGTATTATAGTTAATATTTTCCTGAAAGTTAGAATTTATTTACGGATGGTACAAAATTATAGTTAATAATATTTCTGAATTGCTCATTAAAAAGTGTCTAAATAATGTATTAGTTAGAAGTGATCGGTTTTCGAATAAAATAGTTTATAATAAATTAAAAAAAATTTTTTGGTTTTCTTGCGATATTTTGAAAACTAAAACTGGTACAGACATTTCTATTTAGATTAATAATTAGCATAAAAATGGGTAACTTTGCTATAATTTAACCCCATGTAGAGCCAATATTTTATTGTTTTTTTTTTAATTTTTCGTATTATATTTTGTATTGGTTTGTATTTTTTTATTACCTTTAAAATGATTTAAACTGATTAAAGTAATTTTTTATTGGTGCTTAAGACAACACCCAGTTAAATAAATGTAGTTTTTATGACTTCAATTTTTTTTTATAAAAAAAAATCTTTTTCAAAAGTTATGGAACTCCCTGTATGTTGATGTGTAAATTTGGTTGCCTACATCGCCTTTCTATGTTCTATTTTAAAATCCATGGTTCTATAGTCGAACAGTGTTGCCATTTAAAGACTGTTAATAGTAATTATTGGAAAAAATACAAAAAAGTGTAGTTTTAGCCTTGCCTTTTTTATTTTATAAAGATTTTTTTAATATCGCTTTTTACCATTTTTAAATTAAAGTTGTAGATGCAAGATTTGTCTGCTGTTGCGGCAGTGTTATCGTATAGATTTTCATGGTATGCTTTGCGGTTACCGTTGTGGGCTAAAGAAACGTTTAAGAGGATGAGGGTGAACTAACAAAGAATTTGTTTTTTACCTTTTCTGCATAAGATCGATCTGTAAATTAATGAATAATCAAGGTGTTTTGTAATTAGGTAATAATTTTAATTTAGCATTGACAGCTTTAATTCCTTTATGTTCATTTTCATGCTGTTTTATTATTTTTTCTTCCTCCATTGCTGATTTTGTTTTTAGTTTAATTTATATTTTATCTGAGACTAATTAGTAAGTAAATTTTTTAATAGTAGTTATAGTTTTCTACATAACCCTCTTCTGCTTTTAATAATAGGTAGTTTTTTGTTTATTAACTTTCACTTTCAGCTTATTAACCTGTTTGTTTTTATTGGTGATGGTATATTTTGATTTGTTTACTGTGACACTAAAAGTTAATAATAATATGTGTAATAGGTGATATGGTTAATACTCGAAGGTCAGAGTCTAGTGGCATGGGAGGTGTTAATGGCCCTCCTCGCTATCAGACAAGGGTATGTTTTTTTATTGTTGTGTAGTTTGTAAAATGTACAATACATTGTCTTAGGTTAGGGTTAATGTATGGCCTAAGTATTGTAAAGTTTTTATTTTTTAAACGTCACTAAAGATGACACCCATTTATTTTTCTCTCCCTTAAACGCCAATTGGGTGTTTTTATGCCTTGGGGATAATAAAGCTGTCATATTTTGAGTAGGGTGACCAGTTTTACTTTCAGCACAACCCGGAGACAACCAAATGAGAAAAAAAAAAGGAAATACAATTTTATAAATAAAACAAATAACAACGTTACAAGAAAATTATATAAAAAACGTTAATAATTACATCACGAATATTGCCATACATGTTGGCGGAGAAATTGCTTCAAAAACCGGTGCCCACAGATTGGAGTACAAAACCCGCAGACTCCGGGTAAAAACCGTAAATCTGGTCACCCCAATTTTGAATGAGAGGTAAGGGGGGAGTAAGGTTAATTCGATACAAAAAAAGCATATTTTCAATAATTTTTTTTGACGACACAGTTAATGTATATTTATTTCTACAGCGTGTCTCACTTTTTTTCCAGCAACATTTTTTTTAGATGTCATTCTGAACAAAAATTTTCCTATGAATTATTATGTTTTTTCGACTCCTTAAAAAGTTATAGCAATTTTAAAATTGATAAATTTTCATGATTTTTGTGGAACACCCTGTATAATATTCTTTCTTATTATATTTTTTTTATTTATATCAATTATTATTTTGATTTTTTCTTTGCCAAATTGGTTTTATTGAACATTTTTGGCTGTATAAGTGAACGATAAGGTTAAATTTTCCTTGGTAAACTTATTGGCTTTTTTTTTTAATTTTAACATGTTTTAAAATAGCAAATTTTTCAATTTTTTTGATGAAAAATCAGTATTTTGACTTCTAAGTGCTATAAAAAATTTAAAAATCAATAAAAGAAAAAAATTCGACGTCATTACCTGCAGAAACTTATCAACTAATAAAATCATTTTGGTTTTTTGATATCTGATGATCCAGTAATGAGTTATGAGGGGCACCACAATGAAACTTTTTTTTGAGACGTCCACGGAGATTCACTGTCGATGGCACATTTCTTCATAAAAATTAATGAAAATTTCATAGAATAATCTTCAAATGTTACTTTATTATGTAGTAATTATATAAATAAATATATATTAACTGTGTCGTCAAAAAAAATTATCGAAAATACGCTTTTTTGTATCGAATTAACCTTACTCCCCCCTTAAATTAAGTCGATTTACTTACAACAAATTTTGTTATTTAAACTTGTACTCAGTACACTTTTGAAATGTTCCGGTTCATTCCGGTATGATCTCAGATGCAAACTCACTGACCAAAGAGAAAATTGGTCACATTCCATTGATTGCAATGCATGAGGTAGATTTTAGGGAGTTAAAAAATAATTACAGCAATTTTATCGCCTAGAAAAGATTTTTAGCAAATTTTGTTTGAACCAAATTGTATTTTAAAATTTTGCAAAATTTTATTTCTTAATTTTTGGTAAATTACTTAATTCTGGTACTTTGGTAATAAATGTTTTAGGAAATTTCGTAATAAAGTACTTAAATCATAATATTTTTTTAATTTTTAGAGAGTAAATGATGCCGAGGTAGATGAAGAATCACCAGTGGAATCAGAATCAGATCAACTAGAAAGCGAAGACTCTGGAGATGAAAAATCTGGGTGGCCATTGGATGAGAATACGAAAAATGAATCTAAAGTTAAGAAAGTAATATCCCCCAAAGCTCGAGCACTACGTAGTAATAGATTTTTGTTTGATAAACGTCAACTCGATCGTAATTTATTAGCTTAAAGAATAATAAACACAAATTTATACCAATTTTTTTCTTAGATTTGCATAGAAGGGAGTTGCGAAGCAGTAGAAGTTTAATTAAAGTTAATACGCGTCGGCATAGTTTAACAGCTTATTCTCATCACAAAATGCATAATGATTTGGATTCCGATGGTGGTTGCTATTCTCCTAGGTAATATTATAAAATTGCAAGTTAGTATTTTTATTATTATTTAAATTTTTAGCCAACACGCAAGAAAAGGTCGATATAGTAGATCACTCCATGTTTCAGCAAGAATGGAACGTCGAACGGCTCTATCTTTACGACCGATCACAGTTAAATCTTATAAAGATCATTCCCCAGGCACCTGCAATTCAGATGATAGTGATTATATAAGTAAGATATTTCTAAAATTCATACATTTTTAATTCAACCAATATTTCCACTGTAGAAGTCCGAAGGAGTAAAAGAACTTCAAATATGTCTTGGTTAACAGCAGATCAAATTAATAAAGTAGGTTATCCAAATTTAGATCCCAAATATTCGGATGATAGTCGTGATGCTGAGGTAAGTAGTTTCAGTTTTATTAATATAAAATTAATTATTTTTACATTTGTAGAATTTGCACGATAATAATTCAAGAGCAATAAAAACACTGGAGTCCACAAAGAGAGTAACAAGACATTCCTCACATGAAAAATTAAAACCTAATCCTAATAAGTACTTATTTCCTTTCAATGAAGATTCAGTTCATACAAGTTGTTCACCAGCAGATGAAAACGAGGATCACCAAATTAAGCATAGAAATAAGAATTTACGAAGTAGTGGTAGCCGAATAGAAGCATACGATAAAGAAAATAAAGAAGAAAATATAATAAATGGTAGAAGAGTTAGACGTTCAAAAGAAGTGGATAGTAATAGTGAAAAGTTAGAAAATGGTGAAACACATGAAGCAACAGAAAACGGAGATGCTCAATTACAAGAAAGTGATGAAACCAAAGAAGAAAACGTTTGTGAAGAAGAAGAAGAAAATGTTTGTGAAGAAGAAAATAATGATGAAGAAGAAGCTAAAGAAGATAAGAAAGATAAACAAAGGGAACCATCATCTGAAAGTGATATACCATTGCGTAGGAAAACGAGGCAATTTTTAAGAAGTAGTCGAGTTCGAAAAGAATCCGGAAGTTCCTCCTCAAGTGATGTTGGAGTCAAGCCTTATTCGTTACGAAAAAGATCAAATCAAAAAATTAAACCACCTGGTAAGCATTTATTTAAATAAATAAATTACTATTAATTTTTACTCAAATTAGATATGGTAATTTTGTCGGATCAAAAAATTCATCAAAGAAAAAGAAATTCGGCACGTAGACATTTTAGCCGAAGGAAATTAAGTCCTTCTTCCTCCTCTGGAAATTCAAGTGATGATGAACATGATCATAGAAAATCAGGAAAATACAGGTATTTATTTTATTAAATTAATTATTTAAAATTTATTTTTTTAAATTGCAGTAAAAATCCTAAAAATGATCAGTTGAAGCGAGGAGGAAGTAAAGTAATGCCTGTAGGTCCTGAAACTTTGGATCCTAAGGTGAATTTTGCTAGCGTAGGTGGTTTACATGGACATATCAGGTGTTTAAAAGAAATGATTATATTGCCAATGATGTATCCAGAAGTCTTCCAACGCTTTGAGATACAACCACCACGGGGAGTTTTGTTCTATGGACCTCCTGGTAATTAGAAATTATTTTGCACCAAATTTTAGTATGTTACCGAATCTGAAAACGGTGGTTTTGACCCGGGGGTGGAGATACGACCCTTTTTGTATTTTTACCCCGAAATAGGACGTTTTTTGTGAGGAGGAGACGCCGAAAGGGTGTTTTTTCGTCCGATTTTGAAAATTCGAGTCGTGTCGTAAAGGGGACCGTTTATTCTATGCGGCGTACGAATTTTAATTTTTTTGAAGCACCCTAAGACTTTGAAAAAAATTTCGCTGTTTCTTTATTCCTAATACCAATTCCACCTATTGTGTTAGATTGGAAGCTCTTTTGATATCTCATTTTTTTTCTGTTTTTGGCGCCCTCAAAATCGCAGTTTGATATTCACGTATTTTCGACGCGGAATTTGAAATTTCGTAACTTTTGATCGGTGCCGGCTATGTCAGTCGAATATTTTTTATTTTCCTCATTACATTAATACTAATAAGTAAACAAATCAACACTTTTAAATTTTTACCCCGAGCTTGAAAAAAAAATTAAAACGTAAAATGCTCAAAAATCGCACCCGACGCGGTCGGACTTTTCTACCACTACCGCCCACAGTTTTTAATTTCTTTTATATTTTACTTCAATTCCCTTAAGAGGAATAATTTCTGCACCGGATGGCTATCTTTTGTTTTTAAATTCAGAGGGGTTGGAAAGTTATGCGTAAATTGAGTCAAAATAAGTAATTCTGGTCCCAACTATTATTCAGTTAATAACTTAATTATTTTTTTAGGAACTGGTAAGACATTGTTAGCAAGAGCGCTGGCAAATGAATGTTCATTTGGTTCAAGAAAAGTAAGTTTTTTTATGCAAAAAGGTGCAGACTTACTAAGTAAATGGATGGGCGAATCAGAGAAACAATTACGATTATTATTTGAAAAGGTATTAAAAATTATTTGTTAATCCTTTGATTATCCTGGATTTCCGTTTTCATCACCTAGTTCCTGTAAATATCTACTAACATAGTTCTTCCAGTCCATTCCTTTTTTATACTCGAATTTCTATGATGTTAGTACTTTTAGGCATCGGAAATGAAGCCGTCTATAATTTTTTTTGATGAGTTGGATGGCTTAGCTCCTGTTCGTTCATCAAAGCAGGATCAAATCCATGCAAGTATAGTGTCGACACTTCTTGCTTTGATGGATGGTTTAAATAATAGAGGTGAGGTTATTGTAATAGGAGCAACAAATAGGGTAGATGCCATTGATCCTGCTCTAAGACGTCCAGGAAGGTTTGATAGAGAGTTGTTGTTTCCATTACCTGCTCAAAAGGTTAGTTTATTTTTATAAAGTTATCAAATTAATATCTTATTTAAAATTATTTAAATTACTTTTTTTAAAAATTTTAAAATAATTTACTTTTTTAGGAAAGAGAAGACATTTTGAGAGTGTACGTATCTAAATGGGCATCCCCTCCTAGTGAGCAATTATTAAGTTACTTAGCTGAAAATTCAGTAGGTTATTGTGGCTCAGATTTAAGAGCATTGTGTTCAGAAGCTGTGATACAAAGTTTTCGAAGAACCTATCCTCAGGTTTACACTGCCGATTATAGACTGCTTTTAGATCCGGAAACTGTTAAGGTAAATTTTTCTACTCATTTTTTTTTTAACAAATTTTTCATAATATACAAGTTTATTAAAAAGAGCAATTACTGCATATCATCAGTATAATTTGCAAAGTGCGTAATTCCAAAAAACTAAGATTTACAGAAGATTTGATGTTTTCTAAATAAATGTTTTTAATTTTTTCCTGGAACACACTTTGGGAATTACACTGACGATATTTTACTTTACTTTAGAAACAATATTAATTAATTTTCAATTAATGTAGGTAGAGAAATTGGACTTTTTGCTTGCCAAATCAATGTTAGTACCAGCATCACAAAGAGTATCTCAAAATTTTGGTAAAAAATTACCACAACTAATAGAGCCATTATTGTCAGAAACTTTAGAAGAAGTAATGACGTTATTAGGACATCATTTTCCACATGGTGTTGATGCAAATTTGGCAAAGTAAGTAACATTTATTTATTTATTAGTAACTATTTAATCCAATCTTTATTTTTTAGCGTTAAAATTTGCGCTTCAGTGCGTCCTGCTCAACTGTTAATTTTAGAAGATGGTTACCATCTTTGTCATAACTCGTATTTAGGTCCGGCTCTTTTACATAAAATGGAACACCTTAGCGCTCATACACTAGATATAGGTGCTCTTTACGGAGAGTCCGCTAGATCTCCAGAAGAAACCTGTCTACAAGTACGATTAGAAAATTATTGTTAATATTTTTTATATATGTACTTTTTAGGTATTCCATGAAGCGAAAAGGAACATTCCAAGTGTTGTTTTTGTACCTAATATTGATTTATTTTGGTCATTTGCAAGCGAGATGGTCCTTGCTATATTTTTGGATCAGCTCAAGTCAATTGCACCTAATAATCCTGTGTTGATATTAGCCACTGCCAATAGTTTAATAAAGGATTTACCCGAACAGGTTAGTAAACTATTAAGGAGTTTTCATTCATAAATATTTTTAAATGGGAATTTTTTATGTTTAGAATATGATTAGTGTATACTTTTGACAGATGGACAAAAAATCTTTTATTTTATATTTTCCGACAATCAACCTTTTTCTAAAAAATTTCTGGACTAAATCTTACTCTAAACTGGGATTTTTCACATTTTTGTCCTGAACTCAAAAACGAAAAGTGATAGCAAAATGATTCCTTTTTTGGCTAAAAACTTATCTAAAGCCCTTTCTAAAAACATGAAAAACTTAATTGTGCTTGTTTTTCTGCATTTGTCCACTCCGGTTTTTTAGACTGTGTCTCTTTTTAATCAAGCTTTTGAATCCTTTTTTTCCTGTACATCTGTCCACATAATTACGGGACACCCTGTATTGTTTAGGTATCTCGTGATTTATTAATAAAAATTGTTTTTTTTTTAGATTACTGAAATATTTTCAAAGTACCGTAATGAAATAATCGAAGTAAAAAATCCTTCTGTTGAAAATCTAAGAAAATTCTACAAACCGCTTATAATTGATGCAAGTTTAAAACCTCCACAAAAAGCAAGAACACGGCCCACAACGCCCCCGCCTTTATTAAAAGCACCAACCCCTCCACCGACGCCATTATCAGAAGAAGCATCTAAAAAATTGTATGAACAGGAAGAAGTTACTTTGCGGGAGTTAAGAATATTCTTAAGGGATATGTGCAAAAAATTAGCCTCGAATCGATTGTAAGTTTATGTTAAAGTACCTTAAAGTCTTGCAATTAAGCAATATTGATTTTTTAAGAGGATTCACCACCCACCTAAAAACAACTTCTCATATTTTAATTTATTTTTAAATATATTAATTTTTTTTTTGGTCGAAACTTAAGTTATAATAATTCTTAGATGTTTAAAGTTTTTTGTTTTTATTTTAAAAAATAAAAAAAAATAAAATAATATTTTAATTTAAAAAAATTAAAATAACCAACTTTAAACAACTAAGAATTAATGTAACTTAATATTCGACCAAAAAAAAAATTAATATATTTAAAAATAAAGTAAAAAAATGAGAAGTTGTTCTTTAATTTTTAGGCAACCAAATTTACATGTAAATGCTCTTAATGCAGAAATAAAAAAATTTTGGTTTAAACTTTGTTATCATTTATAAAAGTGTTTTATGTTGGTGAATTTTTATAGGTTTTTCATGTTTACAAAGCCTGTAGACACAGAGGAAGTTCCAGATTACCCAACCATAATAAAAGACCCAATGGATTTGGAAACCATGATGACAAAAGTTGATTATCATAAGTATGAGTGTGCACGAGATTTTTTGGATGATATCGAGTTAATTTGCCGGAATGCATTGGAGTATAACCCTGCCAAGTAAAATAATTAAATTTAAATATAATTCGTGTTATTAATTTAAGTTTATTTAAGATCATCTGCAGATAAACAAATAAGACATCGTGCTTGTTCATTGCGTGATTATGCTTTTGCACTTATTAAAAATGAAATGGACAGCGATTTCGAGGATAAGTGTATTGAAATTTCTGAAAAAAGAAAAAAACGGAAGGTGAAAAATAAAGAACATTTGCCACCATATCTAGATATAGCTGTAACAGATGGTAAGTAAAGTTAATTTAGTGATTGGTAATTAATTAAACATAACATTTTTAGATAAAACAAATTCACAGAAAGTTAGTGAAGGGCCTAAAGTTACACCTGCAAGTAGTCCATTTCAAAAAACAAATTCTTGCAAAAAACGCAAAATTTCAAGCTGGCAGGCAGGCATTATTAAACCTACCAAAAAGAAGAAAAAGGATACTTCAACGGGTAATCTACTGCAGGTAATTAATTTTTCAAATTTTAACAACAAAATTTAAATGATTCAAATTATTTTTAAATTTAAGATCGCTACTTTAGAAGAAAAGCAATCCTCAGGTGAAGAGAATGTGGTGGAAGGAATTGATACAAAAACAACGAGAGATGAAGAAGATGACTTGAGTAGAAGTGATTGCCATTCAAAGTCAACTGCCTCTATTTATTGTGATACAACTACCTCTTTGAACCCCAATAATGACACTGCCTTGTAAGTCATCAATTTATCATAAATTAATAACAGTGGCGGACCCAAAGGGAGATCGGTGGGGATTTCAACCCCTGACAAGATATATTAATTACCCTTTTCAAGTTTTAAATTAATTAGTTTAATTTGACCCTGTATATTTTTCAAGAAATCAACTTTTTTCTTAAAAATTACAATTTTCTCGAAAATTACAAAAGTTATCAACACCAATCTTTTATTTATTTCCTATATTAATAAAGTAATAGATAGCACGGCACATTTTTGATCTATCTGCTAACCTGCTGATGGAAATTTCTGGGATCGCCACTGATTAATAATATGTATTAATATTTATTTGTTATTTTTAAATTATTTTTTATTAAAACATTTTTAGGTTCCCTGAAAGAAGTAAACGTAGACTTAGCCTACTTATGAGTCCTTCTGAATTACTAGATGACCCCTTAACTTTTGATGAAGTAGATGAGGCTCTACGTGAAGGTAAGGAATTTTTTTAAACATTCTGCTAATTACTGCATGTTTAATTTTTATTCCAGTTTCAGGAGCACAACCTGGAGATGAACCAATAGATGTAAATGTAACTGAGTTGGAAGAGCTATTAAATAATGTTGTAATGGTAACACAATATCATAACTTAGATTCAGTTTTGGATTTACATTACCAAATGAGTAGAATAATTAAGAAATATCTTAAAGTTTACGATAGGAAGTCTCTACCGAAGGTATGAAAATCATTAAAAATTAATTATTAAAAAAATTTACCCAAAAGTTAGTTTAAATTTGAATAAACACTTAAGTAAAAACAAAAATTAAACCTTTTTTGTTTTTAGGAACTACATGATGAGTTATCAAGGTTTCAAAAGGAGAAATCAAAAGATTGTGATGAACCAAGAAATATTGAATAAATGCACTGCCATTTTTAATAATGATTTTACCTTTTTATATTAACTTTAGTTTACTTCAGTATTTACTTAATATAATTTTGATTATAAACCAAACTTAGTTTTATACTTTAGAATCAAAAGTTTTAGTTTTATTCTTTAATTTATCCTTCTACATATTACTTTATTATAAACCAAAGTCGGTACATGTATAAAACCTGATTAGTTTTATTTTTATTGTAAAATTTAATTTAATCAATAAATTATAATTGTGAAATTTTTATTTATAAATCTAGTTATCATTTTAAAACCTGTCATAAACGTGACGACTTAACTGACAAAATTTCATCCCAGTGGAATCCATAAAATGATGATAAAAAATTTGGCTGTGTAAACTATTTAAACGATTCCAATGGCAACAATTACTCGAAGTAGAACAACTAAAGTTGAGACAGGGATTTCAAAATTAGATTTTACCAAAGTGGGTGGCCTGGAATCACATTTAAAACTATTGAGAGAAATAATTATTTTACCACTTATACACGGTAAAGTTTATACACATTTTAATATAAAAGCTCCAAGAGGTGTTTTATTCTACGGCCCTCCAGGTAATAATAATTAAAATCGTAAAATTCAATGCTTATAATTTAGTTTAAGGTACTGGTAAGACTTTGGTGGCTGGTGCACTTGCAAATGAAGTGAATCAAGAAAGTTGTGGTAAAGTGAGTTTCTTTCATCGAAAAGGCGCGGATATTTTAGATAAATGGGTTGGAGAATCGGAGAAAAAATTAAGGGATCTGTTTGATAAGGCAGTTCGAAGTCGACCATCGATTTTATTTTTTGATGAAATTGATGGATTGGCGCCTGAGCGAACAAATAGAAATGAACAAGTTCATGCCAGTATAGTTTCCACCTTACTTGCATTAATGGATGGGCTCGATAATAAAACTGGTGTTATTATCATCGGTGCAACCAACAGAATTGAATCGATTGATCCTGCATTAAGGCGTCCTGGTCGTTTTGATAGGGAATTATATTTTCCTCTACCTTGCTTAAACTCAAGAATTGAAATATTACAAGTAATAAATTTAGTTGGATTAATATTATTAAATTATTTACAATTATTAAATAGGTACATATAAAAAATTGGAAAAACAAACCTCAAAACGATTTTTTGTATAAATTAGCCGAGCGTACTACAGGATACTGTGGATCTGATTTACAAGCACTTTGTGCTGAATCTGTTTTATGTTGTCTGAAAAGAAATTATCCACTAATAAATATAAAACCAAAAATTAGAATTGAACTCGAAAATATGCAGGTAAGTCTTAGATTTAAATTAATTCGATTATAATATTCTATTTCTTTTAGATAGAAGAACGGGATTTTTTGGAAGCTCAAGTAAATATAAAACCAGCATCCCAAAGATTCGGCCGTTCTAAAAGGAGACCGTTGAGTGGTTTTATTAAACCTCTTCTGCTGCGTCAAGTGGATATGGCTTTTAATCAAATACAATTACATCTACCTCATTTCATTGAATACCAACAAAAGTATTTTACTCTAAATTTATGTATGATGATTTTGAAATTATGTTTTCTTAAGGTTTTCAGACGGTTTTGATCGTTATGCTGGTAGGGTTCTTTTAAAAGGTAATCTTCAACAAGGCGTCAATTCCCATGTAGTTCCAGCACTTCTTCAACGTTTAGAGCATATTCCGAATTATGTTGTGGATGTTCCTATGAAGTTTCATGTAAAGAAATTTACGGTTGAATATATTAACAGGGAATTATTGTACAATTTTATTTTTTAGGAAATGTTTCATTTTGCACTTCGTAATTTGCCTTCAATTTTAGTTTTATCTCGAGTTGATGAATGGTGGGAAATAATTGATAGCACGGCTCAATTGTCTATTGCTTCCAATTTGGATGAAATACACGCCGGTTTACCCATTTTACTAATTGCTACTTGTTCTTCAGATCTTCCACAAATAGTAATTAGTTTTTTTTATAAGTTTAAACACAAATAACTCATGTTTTTAATTTTTGACATAAAGTGAATCCAATGATTTTTAAGTTTACACCTTATACTTTTGTAATTTTTAATGAAACTTTAGCTGGACGTATACTTCTATGATAATTGTAGTATCATTTTGAAAATTGAAGACCCAAGAATTGATGAACGAGAATTTTTTTTTGCTCCATTATTTTTTGGGAAAGAAATACGAAGTCTTTACAGAATCTGGGCCAAATCATTCAAAACTAAAGGTAAATACAGGTTTATATTTATAAAATATAAATGAGCCTAATTTTTAGAAATCAAACAAGAAAGTGATATGGCACCACCTCCGAAAGTCCCAACTTTAAATAAATTCAAACGAGGTGAATTAGGAAAAATCCAAAAACCAATGCAAGAACGAAATAAGAAACTTACTTTGAAGGGTTTGTTGTTTACTTTATTTTTACTAATAATGAGAAAGTTTCTTAATTATCCAGAAAAATGCATTGCAGACATAAAGTAAATCCCCTCCCTGCTAACTTTTGAACGGTTATGTTTTCGATTCTGAAAATTTGTCTACGAAAGTATTTAATTGCGAACTTTCTAATAAAGGTATTTTTGATTTTGTGGAACTTCCGGTTATACCGGAAGTGGAAATCGCATTTTTATGCAACTGCATTTACACCGGAAGTTGGACTCAACTGTCCCAACTTCCTTATTTTAAATGATTTTTTTTGCAATTAACTTAATAACAAACAAAATTATGTTTAACCGTAAGTTCGTTAATTTTCCAACTACCGGTGTAAATAAAGTTGCATAAAAACGCGATCCGGAAGTTCCACAAAATCAAAAATACCTTTATTAGAAAGTTAGCAGGGGGAGATTTACTTTATGTCCGGACTGTATACATATATTATAAAAATAATTACAATTTTATTTCAGATTCAGTAAATTGCTGTAGTTTCCTTCCGAAGAATCTAAACCGAGTGTTATTATCACCTTCTGGAGTTCCAAAAGATGTTCCTCTAGCTGTTAGAGATTTAGTTAACTGTAAAGTAAAGCCCCAACCCAATGTTAATCCTAAAACTATTGAATCAAAAAAGTGCACTTCGTTTGTTAATAATGACATTAAGTCTGAGTGGAAAAATAAAGTATCAAGTCAATCCCTCGTTGATAAAGATTTGTGTCCACCTGGTAATCATATTTTAATTATAAAATTAAATCGTTGCAATATTTAATGACTATTTTGTAATTTCAGAAATTGTTGACCTATGGAAAAGAGTTGCGTATAAAACCGGGGATGGGTTGTCGGTAGTACATTTAGAACTACTCTACGATACATTGCAAGGGTGTATTAATATTCATGATGATGAATTTTCTAAACTTATGGAAGTAAGTTGTGACATTCTTATATAAAGCAGAAAACTTATCACATTATCAGCAGTTATTTTATTAGGAGTAAAAGAAATACTTCTTGTTGTGAGCATGTAGAGGTTTGCGCGACGAGCTTCGCGGATATATGCGAGCGACAAAAACTTCTTTTGCTCCGAATAAAACATGCTGTGTTTTCTTCAAACGTCGAAATTTTTAAAATAGTAATATAATAAGTAATTTTAAATTTGACATTTAATTTACATACAACACAATACAATGTTAGAGTATATTGGGTTGCCTAAAATTCATTTCTACTCTGCCCTTTTATTCCTTGTTAAAGCCATTTTAAAGCCTGTTAAACGTCACAGAAGACTGTACTTTAATGACGTTTGAAGAAAAAAGTACTTTTGTAACTTAAAATTTTGATGAATTTCTTCAAATCAAGTTTTTAATTTATTTTTTGATAAAATTCACTCAATTTTGTATTATTTCGCTCTATAATTTCTTAGAATCGACTAAAAATAAAAAAAACACTTTTTTAAATTCTAAATCAGTTTCTTGATTTTTGATTGAAAATTTTGTTTCAGAATTTATGTGAGGCGTTAAATAAATTTGAGAAGAGTGTTGAAAAGAAGCTGGGTAGTAAAATTGTACCGTAAACTGTAATTGATCAGTTATTTCTTGTCAAAATAAAATTTTAATGAGAATTACAAGTGTTTTATTGCGTGAGCGATATCATTTCTTGCATGACAAACGGTCGCTTTTAAGTTTAGTCAAGATGTTCACTTCATTCTGACTAGAACAAAAGTTTATTCATTAAATATTAATTTTTCGAAAAAAAAATTTGCAAGACTTCATAATGTTGCTATATGTTTGTTGGTAAGTGAAGTTTATCAAATTACTTAAGTCTATTTAATAAATACAAAAATAAAAGATTTTAATTATTAATAAATCAAAAAAATCCAAGTTTAGTTTTAAAAGTCGCAAACTGGATTTAGGCCAATACAAATTTTTGTTTAACCAAATTCTAAATGATGAAATTAGTTATTATTTACTAATTTTCATTCAAATTTTCTAAAATAAATAAAAACCATTTACCAATGGCAATAATTAATAGTATATGAATGAAAAGTAAAGTTTTTTACATATTTTTTATGTAATTTTGCAGGTTTTATGTGTTATCGGTGTTCAGCTTTAATTATCTAGCAGAAGCGCGTAAGTACTTAAAGAAATATGTTGCAACAATTAGCAGTTGATGGATATTTAACTATAAAAGCAGTTTATTTTTAAGAGCAATTGCTTAAACAGATGCATTGACAGCATTGATGTAATACAATATTTGGGGTCATATATTTAATTAATTTGCCATATTTGTCCCTTCTAAGTCATTAATTTTCATTTACACGTTTGTCACTTTAACTAGATTTAAATTGGAAACAATTTTTAAGTGAAATAATTTCAATAATTCAAAACAAATTTAATTTTTAAATTTTATAAAAAAAACTGAACACTATAGCTTGTATTCAGCGACCGTGATGAAAATTTTAGAGACGTCGTTAACGTTAAAGACGTCTCTAAGAAAATATTTCTTATGAAGAAATATTTTTTAATCAATACTTTTAATATTTTTTAATAACGTTAATTAATAAATTTGATTGACCGCTCAGTTCTACTTCAGGTCCGTTATTTTTTGCCACCATCCTGAAAAGTATAAAAATTTTGGAAATCGCACGAGATTAAAATTATTTTAGCTTGAAGTTATTTCAACGAGCGATAGCTTATTTTAAAGGTCTTGCCGTGCCCTTTAATCTTGAAAAAGATTAGTGTCGATATCTCTTTTCGTACAGAAGTTAAGACTCAAAAACCGCTGATAATTTGAAAAAAACATTTTTTTGACAAAAAACTGCTCTGAAATTCTCGGTTTATCAGAAAATAATTAATTTTGAAGGAACTACTTGGCCGATCGAGACGCTTGCTGGCTTAAAACTTGCAGGAAAAAAAGTTATAACCAAAACCGCAAATATCAAGAGAATTTAAAAATCAAGCGCTCAAATTTCCCGACTCTCGCCTTAATTAGTACATTTTAAGTTTTTTTTAAAATATTTTCCTAGTTTTAGATTTTATTCATTTTCTTAAAAGCACCAAAATTTTAAATTTTTATTAATTTTCCATGTTAATAAATTAATTTTTGATCTAATACCCTGGAAAATCCTGTAAATAACCCACCACTTCTAAACTCAAATGTCGAATCGAATTTTTTTTAAGATGCTATTGATGAAAATTCAAATGGCCCATGCTACAATTATAAAGAAGGTAATGATGATTTGGAAACGTTTGATTTTATAAGGAAATTCTATTTGGATGACGTTAATACTACCGGAATTATCAAAGTACATGGATCCACCCCAACTCAAACCGCTTTTAGAATCGAAAGTGAATCTCATCTCACTTTACCAACAAGGTACCGTATTTGAATTAGTAAAAAATGCGTAGCACAAAGGAAATTTTTAAAATTGATTTTATTAAAAAAAATTAAATTTCTGACTACAAATTAAAAAAAAATGCGTAGCACAAAGGAAATTTTTAAAATTGATAATTTTATTAAAAAAAATTAAATTTCTGACTACAAATTAAAAAAAATTTAATGAAGCATTTTGAACACTTTGAAAGATTGTAAAATAATTGTTAAGATGACATTTTTTATAGGAACATTTTTCCTCATGGTTTACCCAATCAGTTTTCCTTAATTTACACGTTTCGGTGTAGAAAAGTGCCAAAAACTATTTGGTACTTTATTGGAGTTACCGACAGTAACTCACAGCCACAATTTTTGATCGCTTTGAATCCTAAAAGACAAACAATTGAGTTTTCACTTCCCAACTACACCGGTCAACTCCAAACAATTATTTTTGACAATATTAATGTAAGTATTTTTATTTGTTTATAAAAATAATGTAATTTACAGAGTTTATTTGCAGATATTTAATAAAAATTGGCATAAAGTACATTTTGGTGTTTACAATGAGTACATCGTATTATTTATCGATTGTACCTTCATTTCACGCCAATTTTTAGAACCACGAGGTCCTATTAATACGGATGGAGTTGTTTGGATATCAAAGCAAGCAAATAGCAAAAATTCTATGCCGGTAAGTTATTGGTTTATAAAAATTTTATTCAACAAACACTTAATGTTTTTTAGATCGATTTACAATGGATGGTTATGAGTTGTGACCCATCAAGACCAGAGCGTGAAAACTGTGCTGAACTCCCTGTAATTATTATTTTAAAATATTTATTAAAATTTTTAATGTTTTATTTTAGGCTGCTTTGCCTACACCTGCAACTCATATAATTGGTCCAACACCTTCACATTTTGCAAAATGTAATGTTACTTGCCCAAGAGGTCCTCCTGGATTTAACGGTACAAATGTAAAAATTTATCAAACCACTTTATTTTTAAGGAATCACACAATATTTAAAATTCTAGGGTTGGCCTGGACAACAAGGAGAAGTTGGGCCAAGGGGGTTGCAAGGATTTCCAGGATTAGAAGGGCTTAGAGGAGAAACTGGTGAAAAAGGGGATGTTGGCCCAAGGGGCCCACCAGGTCTACAAGGAAATCAAGTAAATTTTTGAGTTATTTGCAAATAGTAACCAAAGTAAAAGCATCAAAATTTGGATAAAAATAAAACTTGTGTGCAAATTAATCTATAATCATATCAATTTGTTTTTTAGGGTTTACCAGGTTTTCCAGGCAATGATGGACGACCTGGTGAGGATGGTATACCAGGTAATCCAGGTCTACCAGGTGAATGTAAACATAATCATTTGATTTCTAATGAAATACATCACGATCAAGATTATATTGGACCTAGAGGATACCCAGGAGAACCCGGAAGAGTAAGCATTTAAAACAAATTTAATTCAAGCAATTTAATTAAATCAAAACTGTAAAATTATTTTAAAAATTTATTAGATAGTAATAGTTCAACATTTTTTAGCCAGGTGAACGTGGTACAATTGGTGAAAGAGGTCCTGTTGGACCTATGGGGGCTCCTGGCTTTCCTGGAAAGGATGGAGAGCCTGGCACACCAGGAACTCCTGGACAAAGAGGACCTGTCGGTCTACCAGGACCCCCAGGTGTTTTAGTAAGTTTTTTTTACAAAATTTTCAATGGCGGACCCAAGGGAAAATCAACCATTTTCCAAAAAATCTAAATAATTTGACAATTTCAATTTTTAATATGATGAATTTGATGTATTATAAAAAATATTTTTTCTTAATAAAATCGCAATGTACTTGCTAAAATTTTGGACACAAATCTGGCCCTGGAGAATTTATTTAAAGGCTTTTAAACATTGTATTAGAATATTCGGAAAGAACAATTCATTCCTTAAATTTTGAGCTTTTAATCAATTTTTTACCACGTATAGTTTTTGAGAAATTAATAAATTCTTGCAGATTTAGAAGTTTTTAAAAACAGTTAGAAATGCTAAAGGTTAAAGCCCCTATAAAACATACTTTTGGAAAATTTCACAACACATAATGTAAAGGGCTCAAAATATTTATAATTAATTGAAAAAATATCAAATTTTATTTAGCCAATATGTTACATTTTTGACAAATAATAATTATATTTAGAACTAAGTTATGAAATATTTTTGTATTATTGGTTTAGTATTATAACATTCAAAAAAGTATTCATAAGTAAAATATTTATTAAATAATGGGTATATACATCACAAAAATATGACAAAAACACATTCCTCAAATAAAACTAAAAGATTACATTGTATAAAAGTAAAACTTACCTAATTAATATAATATTAGACTTTTAAAATTTTTGCTTGCTTGGCAAATCTTGTAATGATAGGAGAACTTAATTTTGAAATTGTACTAATTTTATTATAAGACGACTTGGCGAATTTAGTCCGGGTTGCTTGATACTTCTGGGTAGGTGCTTTTAAGAGTAAAACGGCAAGCTCGTTAGCCACTTTCTTAACAGCTTCAAGAGAATAAGTTGTGTAATGAACCATGGTATCATTCCAAATTTTCTTTGGGTCTTCAGTCTCATTAAAAATCTGTTTTGCGAGATAAGAAGCTGCTGCAGCTTGTAAAGATGGTTTTATGTGCCCCAAGGAATGTTCAATGATGAAAAGCTCCAATAAATATTTCCCAAGCATGTGTTGTTGTGGTGTGGCTTTAGCGGCTTTGTTGTAGCGTCGTAAGAAATGAAGTGGCAATGGACGGCCTAAATTGAATTCCAAGGTTTTTAAAATAGTTTGCTCCATGGAAAGGATCTGTTTTTTGGTATAAGTGTCGTCAGTAACATATACAAAATCTTCCAAGTCCATTACTATGAATATTTCTTCATATTTTGTAGCAATCAGCAGTGCAGCAACTCCTACCAGTTGTAAATTCAAACGACCAATCGATTTATTTAATTGCAAATATCTATCGATGATTGCTATGGTTAAATGTAATGTCTCGTCCAATAATCCAAAGTTATCATGAACTTCCACCAACCAATTTAAAAGAACCGATCGCATGCGTGGAGTCGATTCATGTCCTTGAAGTAAGTAATTTTCTTTGACCGAAAATCTTTCCTCCAGTTCCAATAAGTAATTCATAATATCTTTAATGTAATCTGCTACAAGCAAAGGATTGCTAGTATTTTCGTCAATATCAGTTATCTCTTTCAACTGGTTTGAAGAATAAGATACTACTTTAACAGCATCTTTCTCTTGCGGTAAAATCTGCTTTAAATTTGCATCCTTTCGACTAAAAAGATGAAATTTATCAACTGGTTTAGTTGGTAGTGAAGGTTTAAGCGATTTCATTTCAATTTTGTTAACTTTTTCATGCACATTCTTTTTGGCAACATCTTGGTTTTTTAGTGGGGCAATACGATTTCCAAGATCACAAAGGGCTGGACGGCAGGAGATTAAAGTTGTCGATGATGATTTTTGAAGAGGTTTAAGTGCTATATTTTCCCGATTGCTAATTACTCCTTTGATTGGTACTTCAGCCTTTTTTACGAGCGCCATCTTATTTCCAACTTCACCAAAAGCTGCTCGGCCTGTGATTTGGGATGACGAAGTCGATTTTTGAATTGGTTTTCCTCGCACATAGTTTTCTCCAATTGCTTTTGTTGTCTTCTTTACCTCCATCTTTAATAAAAAACAAACGGAATATAAATACTTGTTCACATAACATATAATTCAACCTTTTAAACCAAGGTTAACCCAATAACGACAACATAAACATTTTTTGAAATGATCAACAACACGGCTCGCAGGTGACCCCACCAAGAAAACAAATACAATAACAAGAAATATTTATTTAGGAAATAATAAGGAATTAAGCATTAGAAAAAAAGGAAAACTAATTAGAATACTGACTGATATTACCCTGTGTCCAGAATAAAGTATGTTTTCTAAGATTAAACTCTATTTATAAGTAGAATTTGAAGAAAATGCATCATAATTGACAGCAAATCAAGAATGTTAAAATTAAATTTAATGATTTACAGTTCCAATAAGTGTATAAATAAATTTTATTGAACATTTGGGGGTTGAGTAAGATTTAACTTTTTATTAAATCTTACAATAAAAACCAACACATGTTCTTTTAATTAAAATATCCTATACAACGGCCATTTAAAAAATACACAACCGTCATCATTCAACCCAAAACGGTATTTGTTTAGCCCACAATTTTTCTTTTGGAATAATCTCATGCTTACTTACCATTTTGCCGGTTATCTCAATAAATGTAAAAAAGATTTAAAATATAAACATATATAAAACTGATTTCTTTCAGAACTTGACGTCTCGGAAGTTGCTTGATGCAAAATGATGAATGTGGTAATAAACGAGCAACGGACGTTCTAAAATTCTTGTTCGTGATTGGTTTAAATTGTTCCAGTCATTTTGATTGGTCGATTTCTAAATTTAAAGTAACCGTCAAATAAAGGCGGGAGATTTAAATTATTCGTATTTATTTAATTAATATTAACAAATTATAGCTTTATAATATTTAATTTTCGATTCTATAATTTTATTAATATTTATTTTTTACCTTCCAACTCTTATTTCCATTTTTAACGAAAATTTGTACATTTGGTTGCCTACAATTACGAACAAAACATAACAGAACATGAATTTTATAGAGCATTAAGCAAATACAGGATGATCGAGAAATTGTTTGCTTAAAATTGATTTAAATTTTTTGTTGTACACATCCAAAATAATGGAAAAAATACAAAAAAGGTTTTATTCGTCTTCTACAATTTATTTATTTAAACCATTCTTATTACATGTGTAAATTTTTAATTTTAATTATGGTTTAATGTAGGAACATGGGTCGGTTTCAGAATCTGAAATTAGAGAAATATGCTCCATAGTAATAAAAGGTAGTATTATATTCCCATTTTTTTTGAATAAAAAGTTTTAATAAAATTTCTAGAACAACTGAAGGAACTTTCTTCATTATTTGTTGGCCCACCAGGACCGCCCGGTCATGGAAGACCAGGCCGTACAGGTTCTCCAGGATTACAAGGACCTCCTGGTAATGTATTTAAATTTTTTGAACGACGTATTTCTATAAACATTCTGTATAAAGGTAATCCAGGTGTTCCTGGTTTTCAAGGAGAACGTGGGTTTATTGGTCCACAAGGTCCGCCAGGTTTACCAGGACCCATAGGGGAGTATGGGGAAAAAGGAGAGAAGGGAGAAAGGGGTCCTGAAGGTGTAGGAATGGAAGGACCTATTGGCCCAAGAGGATCACAAGGTATGTTGTTGTTGATAATTATATTTAGGATACATTTATTTGTTTTAGGTCCTCCTGGATTACCTGGTGAAGGATTACCTGGAAGAGCTGGAGACAGAGGAGAGACTGGAAGACCAGGTCCTTCTGGACAAAGAGGTTTGCCAGGTCCTCAAGGATCTCCTGGCTACTGCGAGTTTTGCAATAATTATGTACAAAACTATCAACAAGCTTATGCACAAGGAAACAACAAGGGACCATAAATAAACTGGTTTTAATTTCCTTAAAAATATGTATACTTACGTACTAAAAACTTTAAACTAAATTATTGTTCAATTTAAAAGTAGAAAAAGGATTTATTGAAGTATTACGAAGAAACGAATTAGGTTTTTTACTGTATTTATTAAAAAAATTATAAGTGTATATACAAATAAAACAATAAATATTTAATAAAACTAATAATACATTATAATAAATAAGTTTTGCTTTTTATTATGTTTCATGTAACGCTGAAAATTACTCCGTATTTCAAGATACTTAAAGAGCTTTAAAATATTCAAACCAAATTGACAAAAAATCACCTTAAGTATTTTATTGGTGTTATACTCTTTCGATGTTTATTTTACATGCACAAAACATAAAACTTGCACTAAATCCTGAGAAATTATTTTATAAAAAACGTATTTTTTAAACTTTAATGGGAATATCTTAAACACTTTGGTGTAACCATTTCAATAAACCTTATGCATGTCAATAGAAATGTTGTATACATTGGTTTAAATTTTAAAGCTCCAAAAGCATATTTGGTTAAATTGAGTATTCGATTTTGAATTTTTGATTTTAATTATAAAAATTTTCTAATTGATTTTTTGGATAAATAAAGAAGTTTTATAAATACCTAGCCCTACAAAAATTCATTAAGTTGAAAAAAAACTTTACGAGGAAAATATTTGTCTGGAAATTAACTAAATTTCAAAATCAAACGATCAGTTTAACCAAGTAATAAGAAATACTGAATTTATGTATATTTTATAACTATTAAGGCTACTTTCATGTGTATGAAAACTTCAGATTCAAAAAAATATTAGGCGTTAAAAATAGTTTTACTTATACTAAATTAGTATAGTAATTTTTAGGACGTCATATTTAAAATGGAACATAAGCTTTCCATTTAAATTCTTGCCTAAATCCATTTTGAATCTTTTATAATTTAATACGTATTATGGCCTACTCAGAAAGTTAATACCTAATAAGTTGATCACTCGAGTTTATTAATTAAAAAAACCCAAAACAAGTCAAAATTAAATTGATCTTAATTAGTCAAAATGCACCTGTTATAAATTTCAACAATTAAAAAATATGAATAGTTTAACCTAGGAGTAATAAATATGTCTTATTGCATTTAGGAATCGTTTATAAATATTTTTTTTTAAATTATTTTGTATATCTATACCACCGTGATTTTAATATTTTTACCCTTTTGAATACAGATACTTAATGCGTTTACATGCAATATAGAAATTGAATAAAAAATGCTATACTTTCATTAGAAGATTAATTTAGCAAACATTCAGAATCAACTGCATGAAAACGTGGTAACTGTAATTTTCAATAATCTCAGCTAAAATCACATAAAACTCTATTGTTACATTTTACAATGGTATAAAGTTGTTGAAGCTGGTAAACATAGTGAAGGCTCGTTGTCTTTAAGTACTCTTTTAACATATCTGAAACGTTATAATTTTACATACATTTCTTCTGATTTTTTCTCCTAAAGTATGGTATTCTATCTAATAGGCCCTTCATTATACTTCCAGGTAGTCTTTGATATTTGTCTCTCAATTCTTCTACCGCTTTACTAATCTATAATAAAATGTTATAAATATAAAAATTGTTTCAATAATTTGAAGAGTAAATGTCAAAAATTATTACACTCTTATAAAATGGTAAACTCATCATAGGTTTGTATTGATTTATTTCCATTTTTGATTTTGGGGGTGAAACCGAAATTAGCTTCAGGATTGAAAAACTTTTTTTGTTGGGCACGTAAAAAAAACTTTTCGAAACGTTTAATTTCAGAATTTCTTCCATCCACCCATAAACTTTCAATTCTCTACGCACAAATCTATCTACTCTTCTCCTTACCGTTTTAGAATTATAAATAAATAAATATGTATGTATTACCTTTTCTTGGATTTCTTCTGGTGTTGAATTGGGGTCATATTCGATTGGTTCTCCAATATGAGTAATTAACTTAACAGGAAAGCCCCCATAAATAGGCGCAATTGGAAATTTATACCATGCATAGATCTTTTTAAAAAAGTTATGACCCCAGCTCCCAAATAAAGCCGTTCTAAATGACTCCTTTATATTTTCAGTAAACATAGGCAGAATTTGCTAAAAGGTAAAATATTGGTTTTCAAGAAAAATAAGGTGTGGTAAAAAGGTCGGAATTATCAAAAAGTTAACTTACCACTTTAGCTTCTAATGCCACTTTAGCAAAGCCCAACCTTGATTTCCAAAGAAGTTCATAATTGGTACTACTGCTAAATTGAGCTTCGTATACTCCTCCAGGTGCAATTGCAAGCAAATTTCCAGCACGCAACTCATTTGCACAGCTTTGTACCGTGCCAGGAACACTTTTTAATGCATCAGCAATCAGACTAAAACCTAAAAATTAAAAAACAATCGATTTTCCATATTTCTTAAAATAAATTAATAATCGAATTCTACGGATTAATATTTATTACAGTTAGATATTCATATAATATGTATATTAGTTTTTACTAAATAAATTTAATTTTTTTGACCTCAAAAGTGATTTCGAAACCAAGTTTTATGTAAATAAATAAATAAACAGTGGGAAATAATTTATGTGAACTATGACTTTTTTTTAAATATCAAAGTGAAATTAAAATAAATTTAATGAAAAGTAATTTTCTGATAAGACATAGTAATTAAATAAGTGATGACTGTTAAAATTTGTGTAAAGAATAAAACAGACATATCATTGAAGATAATTGGTTGTAAAATTATCCTAATTTAAAAGTAAAAACATAATAACAAGAAATAATTTAAAATTTCATGAATAGGTAAAAATGAATTCATGAAGTCCTAAATTAAATTAATAAAAATTACGAACCTGGAAATTTAAGTAAAAAATGATCCGTTACAGTGTGTAGCAGTCGTTGTTTTTTAAGAGTCACTTTGGCTATTAAATAATACATGTCTAAAGGAAGGGAGCCATGATAGTAGATTATTAAGGCTGGGCCTTCATCTGGAATATTTTCAAAACCTTCTATTTCATACCCTAAAATTAAAATCAATCGATAAAAAAATTTAACTTTAATAAAAGCAAATAATAAGCATTTACTACACATAATAAAAATTAAATAACAGTTCCATTACTGCATGGTGATAAGTAGTCACAGACTTAATTGATTATTTTTTAACTGCCTGTTCATGTTAAAGCGTTTATTTCCATTATTCATTAATTATTACAAGCTAGACAATTGTTCAAAATAATTTACATGGCCTTGCAATCTATTTTTAAAAAATTACTTAAAATCAAAGTTGTAAAAAAAATCTCTTATTTTTTTTAATTTAAATTAATATTTAAGGAAATTTGTGGTAATTTTTTTGAGTTTCAACCGCTCCACTCTGTTTAACTTCACACATTGGCAAATTTAAAGGAGCAGATAAATTCAATTTTTTTCCAAAAGACTTTTTAAAGTTCTTACTGTTGACACATCTGGCAAAACTTGGAATTCCATGTTAAAATCTTTTTAAGTTTATTTGTGTTGTCTTTAGCAAAACTTTACATTTGAATCGTTTATTTTCTCTTAATAGAAGTTCTTAAGAAGATGTAAAAGTCTTGCAGCTATCATTTGTTGTAAATTTTGTCTTTATTGGGTAAACCAAACAATTTTAAGGCCGCAACAAAGAGAGAACTTCATAAAAATTACTTTGTTTTTGACTGTTTTTAAAAATACGATGAAACAAAAAGTGGTAACATATACTTTTCTGTGACACTTTGAAGAAAATACTTAAAATGAAAACTTATGCTATCCTATGTTGTTTTAAACGCCTTTATTAAGTTTTTATGGGCATTTGAAAAACAGGCAAGATTAAAAAAAATTATGTTCTTATAAAAATAAAACAAAAATACATAAAACAATACAGGAAGCACAAGTTTTCATTTTAAGCATTTTCTTTGAAGTGGCATAAAAAAGAATATGTTATCACTTTTTATTTTTTGTAGGAGGACCACCTGATCAGAAACTGGAGAGTATCAATGCAGAAAACACTTAATTACGGCCATAGATAATCGGTTTATATAGGTACTAGAATTTTAGAGTCAAAAAAAGATTCCAAAGATTGTTTTGAAGTTGTATGTAACGAAGAAAAGTCTCAAAACTCCAGATACGACATCGAGCATCTAATTTTGATAGAGGATACCAGAATTGGAATTATGACCAATGGGGCAAGTTTTATTTTAGAGCTGTTTCTGCTTAAATTTATTTGATAGGTGGAAGTCAAGAAATACAAAATTTAGAATGTAATTTTATCCTTATTACTGCCTGTTTGGGCAGAGGAAGTGGTGGATTAAAAGTATAGCCCCCTTTGTTGATAGTCCCCATTTCCGAAACTAATATTAAACGTCAAGAATTTGTAGGTACCTTCTTTTACTAAAAAATTGTAACTTTTCAATTTTAACTTTAAAAAATGTGGAAAAAAGCCTGTAAAACCTTTGAAGGGATTTTTTATATTTATATTTGAAGGGGTTTGGAAGACGTTATCAAATGGAAACACACATAAAAAATGTTATACCATAAATCCCAAATTAAACAGAAAAAAAATTCCTTCTAAAAATCGCTGACTGTTTATGAATTTATACCAAAATTTTGCCAACTTTTGAATATTTTGAGAAAATCTAATACAGGTTTTTTAAAAAAAATCTATTCGTTAGAAACCACAAATGAAAGATAAGAATAAAAAACACCCAATCAGGTATTTTTAAAACTTAGTCAAATATCAAATACTGGTAAGTGGCGGTATTTCTTTTAGGAGGTGATACCCAAGCACATTTGCAACAAATTTAATCATTACACGCATTATCCAAATCCTCATCGCTTTCGAGATATTCCAGGATTTAAGTTTCCTTAGAATTTCACTACCTGCTATCACCATTTTGCAAATTTTTAGAAAAGTATAAAGTTTTTTTCTAATATTTCGGTTCACCTCATCAGTTTAATATTGGTACCAGTTATGTAGCAAAAATTATGTAAATTGCTTCATAGGAAAAAAAATACACAAGGTAAAAGTCACATTTGTTGCAAAACGATTTAATGAAGTTGTTCTGGAGGATTTGGATAATGCATGTAATGGTTAAATTTGTTGCAAATGAGCTTGTTTATCACCTCCTGAAGGAAATACGACCACTTACCAGACACCCTGTATACATTACAATATCGTTTTATATTAAAAAATTAGAAACTTAAGGTACCAAGGCGCGCACGGGGATGGTGTGGCGAGTGGCATTTTTTGAAAGCTTTATAACGAGTACTGTGGCGCTCTTTGAGGTGTTGAGGCACTAGGGTGGCATTTTTCTAGAGGTACTCCATTGCCTCGCCACTTCAGTTTACACTATTGTATTTATTATACAATCTTTTGGAGGAGCCACTTGCCACTTTCTTCCCACGTCACCTTGTTTTTAAATTCAAAATAAGCAAAATATGAATTTTCAAAAACAAGAGTAAAACGTCATAACCAAGAAGCTCAAAACTCAAATTCAAGGTTTCATTCGAACTTTTGACATAAATTCATATGCAAACCTACTTCGAACAACATGAAAATTTATTGGTTATTGGGAATTTTAAGATTCTATTCGTCCTCTATGGGGCAAATATGGAACTAATTGGGCTGTTCAGTTTGTTTATATTCGTTATAGCGCGATATACACTACCGTCCATAAGTATTTGCCCACCTCAAACTTTAGAAACTATTCCTAAGAAAAATAATGAAAAATTCTGCAACAAATATGTTTATTTGTCAAAATTTATAAATCTGTGTTCTTTTCTTGTATCTACTGCATCAGCGTAAAATGTAGGTACTTTTTTCAATTATTTTGTTTATGAAAATCATTAACTGGACAAATTAAGAATATCAAACACCGCAACATTCAATGAGAGACAAAATTGAAGTGAGACTTGGATTAGACAAATAATGATAAAATAAATATGAATTTGTATGTGTTTTCACCAACGATTCCTAAAACTTAGGCATTGCTTATAGCGCTAGTTGATTTTTTTTTAAATATTTTATTTTATTGCGGCCAAAGTACTAAAAATTTTCTAATAAAATTTTGTATGCATGAATTTTTATAAAAAAAACGCTGGTTTGGTAAAAATTTTACCAATCCTCGACTACCGGAAATGTCTTAGGATGTGCAGTTTTTAAATGACATTAAAAAAATGATTCAACGTGAATTTACTAATGTGTAAATTGTAAATTATAAATAGTTCCCTGCTTCACTTTCACTAACTACATTCGGTGATTGTCTAAATTCTACACTAGTAGGTGTTCAAAATATGTTTTATGCTACTTCCACTGAGAATTTAGTATTCACTGGTAATTATACCAAGGCTCAAAATGGAATTTTTTACGAATCGAAATGCTAAGGGGATCTAACTGTCTTCTTTTGAATACTTTTGATTTATACAGGGTGATGATAAAGTTTGGAACATTATTCATAACTGCTGTATTTAAGTGTTTTGAGAAAATCGCTCGGACAGGTCAATTTTAGTTTTTAAAATGCCATCTCTTGATATAAAAAAAATATTAATGACGTCACTGGCGATTTTTTTACTCATTATCGATAGAAATTCATGTCACTTAAACAATGATATAAAAAACAATTAAATTTTTAAACAAATTTTTGAATAAAAAATCTTTTTAATTCAAAAAAGGAAATTTTTATTTAAACGAAAAAGGTTTAATAAAAATAAATTAAAATGAATTTGAAGTTGCCAATAATAACAAAAGAAAGTAAATGTTTAAATAATGCGCATTCTAATGCAAATGTAAAATGTTAAATGTATTTAACAAAATTTAATAAATAATCTTGAAAAACTAATTTTTTGAGTCGATTTAAATGTAAGGAAATTTACAAAAAATAAAAGTTTAAATTTACCATTTATTGAAATCAGCCAAAATAAATCTTATACAACATTCAAATTTTTCAAATTTAATAGTACAAATTAATTTTAAGTTTACATTAAAAAAATTTTTAAATGAAAATTTGTTTACAAATGCAACAATTTTTTTATATCATCGTTTAAGTGACATAAATGTCAATAAAAATGAGTGAAAAAAGTGGGGGTTTCCATTTAAAAAAATCGATGATGACGTCATTGCTAAATCACCAGTGACGTCATTAAAATTTTTATTATACCAAGAGATGGGATTTTAAAAACTAAAATTGACCTGTCCGAGCGATTTTCTCAGAAAAATTAAATACAGCAGTTATGAATTATGTTCTAAACTTTAACATCACCCTGTATACAGGGTGAGTCGAAATTAAACCACCAAATTTTGCTCAGCATCTTTGAAGGGCTGTAGCTCCCTTAGGAAGTGAAATCGGACATATGTTAATTTGAAGTTTTTATCTTAAAATTAGTAGTAGAATCGGCTTAAAAAATTTGGCGGTTTAATTTCGACTCACCCTGTATATTATAAATTTAATAGTTGCCACAGCTTTCAACAAGATTTTATACGAACCGGAATAATATTCTAAATAATTTCACAAACCAGAACGATATTTTTCAGAATTTTAAGAACCGGAACAGCTCCATACATTTCGAGCCCTGAATTTACACAATCACGTGTTATCTACTTTCACTTTTTAGTCAAAAATTTTACGAATGTAGGTTTATGAAAAGGGTGGGTGAGAATGCATAATTTGATCGAAGGGCCTAATCATTTTAATATATCTATCTGCCACTAAGCAGAAATCCAGGTGTCGAACAGAATATGTCTCCATTCCTTTAAATTTCCCGGTACGTTTATTTCTAAATTTATTCACTTTTATAAGAAATATTTTAAAATGATGTCAGAAAATCTATTTAATGATTAGGAATTTTAATATTTAATATTACCGTGCCAAATCCATCCATGGGCGTCCCACATAATACATGCGATTCTCCTAGCTGAGCCCCAGAAATCACTGGTATCGACTGAAGATTTAAGTGCTCCCCAATGCAATTTGTAAATATAAAATATTAACACAGTCGTGTATATTAAAAATAGGATCATAAGTGGAAGTACAATCGTTAAAATCAGAGGCATTAATAAGTAACTCAGCCATAACGAATAGTCAATGTCGATATAATTAACTAAAACGGAAAACAAAATTACAATAGTACTATTTAGTTCAACCAATTATAATAAGTAATAAAATAAATTAATTTAAAATAAAACAAATTAATTTTATCAGCGTAATACAAAGTGTTAATTAAATATGTCATTATAAAATAAATTTTAAAAGTCATACCTACAAAATTATAAAGGAACTCTTTAACTTCCTCGATGTAAATCCACATACTTATCTAATAAACACTACTGTTAGGGCACTAAATTTAATTTACTAATAATTAAAGTGTGGTTCCATTGGTTTTTTTTTAAACTTAAATTTACTCCATACCGTTACGTTACTTTATGACAATTTTTTAAATAAATAAATTAAAAATGATTTGTTTTTGTTAGAAATAAATGAGGTTAGGTTTTAGGATTACAAAGGACCAAGACGTTGAACAGCTGTTAGCGGATTAATAAATTTAAATAAACTTGAAGCTAATTAACTAAAATAAATGCAATTAAGGAAATTACGTGCAACAATACATTATTTACAAATTATAGTCTTTTATAATACGTGCGATAAATGCCATATCAATTTATTTAAAATAACCTTGAGTTCTTCATAAATATTATTTCATTTAAACAACTCTTAATACAAGTTTTTTGTTGCAAAAAACTAATCAAAAACAAAATATTTTCAAGTAGATACCCGTTTTTTTTTGGTATTATATTTACTTTATTATATATAAGATAAGAAAGATTAATTAGTATTTGTAGTATGAACTTACCTTTATTTGAGTAACACACTTATTAATTGTTCCTATTTAATTACTTGTAAAATCAAATTTTACACCCTACTTTCTTATTTGAAAGTTAAATAATATAGTAAAATAATACATAAAAATTTAAAAATATTTTATAATTACATTTATAGTTACTATAATTATTCATTTACCTTTTAAACTCTTATCTTATCTAATAGTATTTGTTTATACTTAAGCAAATACAACTTCGTAATTATTGTGCGTGAACTTTCGCTTTCTTTTAACTTATCGTTATTATTATAATTAAAGAAATAATTCTTAAAATGTATATTTTAAATATAATCATATACCAGTTAAATTAATTATAACAATTTCAAAATAAGTATATAAAAAAAATATAATTTTAAATTTAAAATTTTGAAGCGCCATCTATTAGTGGTTTTTAGAACTATAAATAATTGTACTTACACGAGAGATGGTGGTACTAGGATGAGGTGCTTTCCATTTGAAAGTAGATTTTATTGGCGCCACTCAATGAGAATTGTATACAGAGTGTTTCAAAAGCGTTCGTGAATGGTTAATAAATCGCTGGGAATTTGTTGTCTTTCATAATTGTATGAAACTATAGTTCTAATAACACAAATTGTTTTAAAATATCTGATATAAATTTTAAACATCCTGCAGTTTATTACTGGTTTTTCTTTGCCATTACCTAATAATTGTAGTTTTTCTAGAATATAAAAACCAGCAAAAGGTTATTACATAATTATTTTATAGGCTTTTTAAAAGCATATAATCATTTTAATTGCTTTTATTGCTTTTGTTAAGAGGATATGAAGTCTACAAAATTATATGGGTTTTTACCTGTTTTTTTTTTAATCAAACCACGCAAATATGTATTGAGCTATATCATGGAGTATGGATATATTATTTGTATCCATACTCCATGGCTATATACAAAATAAGAATATCATATGAAAATAGAACCTCTGCTCAAGACTTATAAAAGATAGTTTTTTAATATTTTATATCCAAAATACCAAAAAAAAATTATGCGGGGTGTACAGTGGTTCTAAATTTCTTCCCCTAATTCATTAATAAGCTCAAAATATACTATCGGAGCGTAGTCCTTCTTAGACTCCCAATCCTTTTAATGAATAAATGAGCCTTTTGTATTTAATATTAAAATGAGAACTTATTATAAATTACATGTGTGATATGATTTAATAATGATTTAATCCTTTTTATTAAACGCATTTATAACCCATAAAATAAATTATGTTTCTTGAGAATACTAAGTTCTCGTCTTTAAGATGTTTCCTTGAGACTTTTTTCGAAAGTTGGATTTATTATTACCTAAGTGTAATTGTAGGTAATTAATATCTTTATGACAGGAGTTTTGTTTAAGTTCAAAGCTTCAGTTTTACCTCTTTTATCCTTTTCCCCTTAATCTTTATGATATCTAGCGAAAAACGAATATGTATTTCTTTTATTTCAAATTAATTAATAGTCTTATTTTTCGTTGTTTTATCTTTTATCTCAAAAAATAGAATTTGACTGTTTTTACCTGTCATATGACCATACCATGGACAATGATGAGTGTATTTTGAGATGGGAATAATAATAATTTTTGGATGGTGTCTCAGGTAAATGTTGGTACTGTGTACTGTCCCCATAACACGGTTAGGTTAAAATTATGTGGAATTAGGGCAAACCGGTTTTATAATTTATAATAATTGTTTCATCTACTTTTGGTCATTTTTCGTTAAACGTTAATCTATTAGTACCAGGGGGGTTTTTCTCGAATCACACGACACAATATCGTATACGACATGACAAGGACAGACTCTTATTTTTCCATTTGAATGACAAGGACAGACTCTTATTTTTGCATTTGAATGACAAGGACAGAATGATAAAAGTCGTATACGACATAGTGTCGTATGATTCGAGAATAAACCCCAGGTATTTTTTTGAAAAGGTCAATACCGAGATTTCTTTCTAAAGTGTCAGAAAATTATCCGATCGCGACCAACTATTCCAACTTTTAGTATGTCCTGTAGAATCGAAAACTGAACGTATTTTCAAAATTAAAAACACAGTTCAAGTTTCACCAGGAGTTCGGCCAGACGAAAAAAATATTTGTTAACTGTTTAGAAATTGGAAGTAAATAAGCTAAATAAATAGCGTGTTCTCAAACTCAAGGTAACTTGTTCTTACATGTAGGCGCCCGAAACCAAAATCTTCAACCGAGAGTAATACAACCTAGCACAGTTCGTAGCCCAGATTACCTTGGTTTACTAAAAAAATATTTCTTGCCCTACGATCAAACCGAATGTCGCCAGAATTTTTTTTTTACAAAAATATCTAAAGAATCGTCACGAAAACGAAATTTTTTAAATGTATTATTTAGAGAGACTTGACCATGTAGGTATATTTTACACTAGTGAAAATGATAAATAAATATGTACTTAGTTTTAAACGTCTGTATCGATAAAACGATATTGATATGTGTTTTTCGATAAAAAGGTAGTGCTGTCGATAAAACTGTAGTCTATGAAACGACATTGTCGAAGAAAAGGTTTGTCGATATAACGGTTGTCGGTGAAACGTATGTGTCGATGAAAAAGTAGTGTCGATGAAACGTCATTGTCGTAGAAAAGATTTTTCTATGAAAAGGGGTAGCGTCGATGAATTGGCCATGTCAATCAACGTACAATGTGTCCATGAAACGTTCGTGTCGATGAAACGAGAACTGTTGACGAAAGTGTATTGTCGATGAAACAGTATACAACCAAGTAAGTCGTATACCGGTTTTCCACCAAACGCACTAGTCGAGTTTCAATTTTGTCTCTAAATTTTGGAACTCGGAAAACAAAAACAAAACACCAAAAAATTTAAAACTGTTCTTCCACTGAGCAGCAGAGACGGATTTACAATTTTGTCGCCCATAGTCTATGAAGTTTGCTGACCCCTATAATGGGGGATCATACAGAATGTCCCACTTTTTATCCAGCATTTTTTTAGATTCTAAATTTAGAATAAAAAAAATCTAATATGGTTTTTGGACTCCTTAATTCTTAAAAACTTACAGCAGTTTTAGAATGTCAAAATTATAATTTTATGGGACACCCTGTATAATTTTTAAAAATGCTCCAATTTCTTTAGTTCATGAGATTTTTTTTGTTCAGAAAGACATTTACCATCTACAAACATTTTCTGGAAAACAATATACAGGGTGCTGAATTGTCGCAGACACGGATATCTGCGAGGATATCTGCAACTTTGTTTAGAAGCAACCTTTCGACAAGAGTAAAATAATTAAAAACATGAAAATACCGAAGTTATTGGCATATTTTAAATACGTATATTTGGCATCTTATCTCTATTGACATTTTTCAAATATGCAAGAATCAATTTGAAAAAATACAATCTACGATATTTTATTATTAAAATGAAAATATCTTTAAAGAAATGCAATAACAATACAATTAATTTTATATTCTGTACTACATTGAGCAAAAATAAATAGAAATTTATAGAGAAAAATGTTTAACTTTGAGCACTCGAAAGGATTTTTTATATATTTTTCTATTGTCCAATGAATGCTACAGCGCAGCGTGTAGCGAGAACGCGATTTTTCCAGCACCCTGTATAAATTAGTGTGTATTTTTAAATTTACGAAAAGTTGCCGCCCCCAAAAATTTTCCGCTCTAGGCTATAGCCTACTAAGCATATAGGTAAATCCGGCCCTGCTGAGCAGACAGAATATTGTTGCAACTGGATGTTTCCGGAGGAAGATTTTTTGTTTCTGAGTACATTGGATCCCCCAAATTTTTATGATCTCTGAAGGCATCTATCGCAGAGTACCAATATCTTCAGTGGTCCACTTTGTTTTTTCTTCAGACATAATACATAATCTAAATCTAAAAAATTAAACAAAATCCAACTTTTGCTGTTTCCACAGAACAGACTTGAGCTTTTTGAAATATGTTGGAACCTTTTCAATACCGCTTCCGAACAGGAAACGAAAAACACAACCAAAACAGTCGCAAAACACGCAAGTGTCCAATAAGTTGTCCGTTTGATGGAAAACCGACATTATTAGGAAGCATAATCGGGAATATATGTTTATTGTTTATACGAACGTTCTTATTTTGATCCAAGAAATCACCACCGGAAATAGTAAACATATGTATAAATATGAAACACTCACAGTATTTTTTTAACAGAATTTATCCTATTTTAGTTTTCCACCAAACGGACTAGTTGAGTTTGCATTCTGTCTCTATTATTTTATAACACGGAAGATAAAAACAAAACTTATTCAAATCCAAAACTCTATTTCCACTGAGCAGACAATTAATTGTTGAGAAAAATTCTTATTCCTTGCTTTTGGTTGGTTTGTACACTCGTACAGTGGTTACTTAATTACAGTGAAAAGTTTCTAGGGTTATAAAATTCATATAGCGTTGTGCCTAAATCATTTTGTCTTAAAAGAGTTAACCCTCTCCGGACTTCTTTATTTTCTTGAAGTTTCTTCTTTCTCGCTGATACTGAGATATTACGTTCTTTAATTTTCTTTGAATTTCTGACAAGTCAAAATTGTATTTGTTTCTTAGTTGGATCGAAGGCTATCCCCGATTTTTTAAATAGAACACTCTGTATATTTTTTGATATTTTGTACGGTACATACAGTAGACTCTCGGTTAACCGGGGGCGGATTATCCAGTACATAGGGTATATGACTACTTGGTACATGACATCTCGGCACCGGACGACTCGGCAATTCCAAATCGGCACCGGGACAATTCGGCACCGGATATCTCGGTACCGGATAATTCTGTACCGGGTAATTCGGCACGGGATAAGTCGGCACTGGACATCTCGGCATCTTGACAACATCCCCGTGAGTTATCTAGTGCCGATTTATCCAGTGCCGAGTTATCCGGTGCCGAATTATCCCGGTGCCGAATTATCCCGGTGCCGAGTTCTCCGGTGCCGAATTGTCCCAGTGCCGAGTCCTGTGGTGCCAAGAATATTATCAAGTATTGCTTTAGTACATATTATGTATCATTTTTTGAACAAAAAATTTTATTTCTAATTATGTACGTTATTTTGAATAAAAACAAGGTTCTTTTTTGTTTTTAGTTAAAATTTTTAAGAAGTTGGGATTAACCGTGATTTTGAATTGTTTGGGCATCCTCGCCCGGTCATTACCATGGTTAATCGAGAGTCTACTGTATTTAAAAAAAAATATGCTGAAACTCAAAGAGTTATTTATAAGGGTTTTACTCAATGGCGCGCCCAAAAATTGTCTCTGGGGGGTCCAACAATTTTTTTACCTTCTAAGTTCAAAATTTCAAAAACATAATACAATATACACTGAAAACATATTGGGGCCCATTTTTTTTTGAAAATTATCTTTAATTTTAGTTTTTCAATATATGTATTATTAGTATCATCTATCATCACTGAACTCTGGAGGGAGGTTTACTTAAAGGCAATTGGAACAAAAAAAATATTTATCCTCAGTTTACAGGGTGTCCCATTTTTGTTGATCCAGCTGGATCTTAGAAGCTGGGTGATTTCCTTAAAAATGATTCAAACAAAAGTTGTAGCGTTTTGCGAAGCGTTGTACAACCACGCGCAAAGATATCGAGGACACAATAATAGACATATTCTGACCCAATCCCGATAACAAGCCTTCGCAAATACGAGATCACACGAAATTTGAAAAGAACCCGTCCGAATTTTAATTTTTATTGGAAAATTTGAGTGCACCCTTAATTTTTGTCCTTAATTAACTTAAGATTATATAATTTTTGTAATAATTTTGCCGATTTCTTGGTTATTTGATTTTTTTAAATACAATCCCCGTTTTTCTAAGAAAATTATTTGGATTTTTTTTGTAAATGTGTTGTTAAATTTAAAAACGTACTTTACAAACTTTGTTATAAATTTTTAACTTTATTTGCAAGTAATTTATTCATTTACATACATATACAGGGTGTTCTGTAACTACACCAACAACGCTTAACTGGTAATACTAGACGTGAAAATAAGTCGATTTAACCCTATTTATCTATATCCAAAAAATGCACTCCTAAGAAGTTATAAGCTTCTGAAGTTCATTTTTTAAAAAATATTTTTTTTAATTATTGCCAAAGTAATAAAAATTTTATGATGAAATTTTGTATGCATGCATTTTTATAAAAATCGCTCATTTGGTAAAAATTTTACCAATCCTTGATTACCGGAAATAGTCTTAGATGGTACGAGAGGAGATAAAACACTTGAAAACTTTTTTGGTATTTAAAATTTTAATTCAAAATTTATTGCCTCATGTAGATAAATTCAAGAGAAAGATTTTTGTCTCCTATAAATTTTGTGTAGGATGTGCTATTTTCGAATAAAATTTTAAAAATGATTTAATTTCAGGTGTTTTTAAAACCGTAACCATGGTAACAAGCTACATCTTCAACTTTTCAACTGGATTTCCTAATTTTAAAATTTAAATTCGAGTTTAATGAGTATACGAATATGCATTTAATATGGAGTAAACTCAATGGTAATTTTTGGGCTTTAAACAAATATTTTCTTAAAAATGTATGTTAAAATGCCTAACTTACTTACCATTTATTAAAATATTTTTTTAATGTTACTCAGAAACTGCACTTCCTACGCAAAATTTGGAAGGGACAAAAAAAATTTCTCTTGAATTTCTCTACAAAAACAAATAGTATTTTACTAAAATTTTTTTAATACCAAAAAAGTTCTCAAGTGATTTATGTTCTTTGGCACCATATAAGACCTTTTCCAGTAATCGAGGATTGGGAAAATTTTTAGCAAATGAGCGGTTTTTATAAAAATGCACGTATACAAAATATCATAATAAAATTTTTATTACTTTGGCAGCAATTAAAAAAAAATATTTTTTTTTTTAAATGAACTTCAGAAGCTTATAACTTCTTAGGGGTGCATTTTTGGATATAGATAAATTGGGTCAAATCGACTTATTTTCACATCTACTATCACCAGTTAAGCGTTGTCGGTGTAGTTACAGGACACCCTGTATAGTGTTCCATTAAAAAAAAGATTGAATAACCTGCGCTCCAGTTATGAAACACCCAGTATAGACAAAAATAATTTCTTGATATGCACATCCATAAACCATGCAACTTTGTAATTTCAGTTTTTTTCCTATCTTTTAAAATAAAAGATATATCTTCCGATTTCGCACTAAAAACTCACCCTGTACAATGCGAAAAAAATAGTAGGTAATATACTTCTCTCTTTCTCAGAATTTCCCCATATTAAAAAATACAGCGATATTTTTATTGGAAAATTTGAGTGCACCCTTAATTTTTGTCCTAAATTAACTTTTGTATATTTTTTGTCCTTAATTAACAATTTTGTCGATTCTTGGTTATTTGATTTTTTTAAATGCATTCCGTTTTTCTAAAAAAAGTAGGTATTATTTGGATTTTTTTTGTAAATGTACTTTACAAACAATGTAATAAATTTTTAACTTTATTCGCAAATAATTTAATCATTCACATACCGGGTGGAAATGAAAACCGGGTCACCTCTATAACTTTTTTATTTATGAATAGAAAAATTTGAAATTTGGCTATGTTCTATGGATCAAAAAAACAAATTTTATGTGCATTTTTATTTTCGAAATCACTTCCGGTTTCACCGGAAACACCATGAACTTTGTTTTTTTAAATGTAACATCCCATATTTTTATTCATGGCTTAAAATACTTTTAAAAAAGAAGTATTTTTGAGATATTAGTTTTAATTTTTTTTGTAAAAAAAATTTTTTTCAAAAAAAAAAAAGGTTTTCGAAGTCGGTGAAAAGTACCAAAACTAATTCTAAATAATTCAAATACCTAAATAAAATTGTAATTTGAAAAAAAATTTAAGTGGTTTTTGAACTATTAATTTTTAAACTTAGTTAATGAAGATTTTATCAAATATCTCACTTTTTTTAAATGCAATGATGCCGGGTCATTCGACTTTTTAAAAAGAGGATTTTATAATGATTATTTATTTTATGTATTTGAATTATTTAGAATTAGTTTTGGTAATTTTCACCGACTTCGAAAACCTTTTTTTTTTTGAAAAAAATTTTTTTTTCGCAAAAAATAAAAACTAATATCTCAAAAATACTTCTTTTTTAAAAGTATTTTAAGCCATGAATAAAAATATGGGATGTTACATTTAAAAAAACAAAGTTCATGGTGTTTCCGGTGAAACCGGAAGTGATTTGGAAAATAAAAAATGCACATAAAATTTGTTTTTTTTGAACCATAGAACATAGCCAAATTTCAAATTTTTTTATTCATAAATAAAAAAGTTATAGAGGTGACCTGGTTTTCATTTCCACCCGGTATACAGGGTGTCCCATTTTTATTAATTCAGCTGAATATCTTGGAAACTAAGCGATTTTATTAAAAATGTTTCAGACAAAAATCGTAGCGGCTCGAGGGGGACATATAATTGAGCCATGGGTTTTTAATTTTTATGGGATTTTATGGGGGTTTTATGGGAACCTATACATTTTATTATTGATTCGCAATCCATCAAAAATAATAAGCAACTTTTGGTTGAAAATATTTTTTAGGAAATTTCAATTTTTCATAATATTCGCCAAAATTAACATTTTGAGATTTCGATTCAGGTTTTCTAGAAAACTAATTTTTTTTAAGAAAAATCCCCAAAGGCAAAAAGTGTTTAAATTAATGTAAAGATTTAGAAAAACCAGTAAAAAGTTTTTAAAATTTATTTCATTTTTTTTTTTTGAATTTATTTAAAAAAAAAATATTTTTTTACGAAAATGTATAATTATTTTTTTAATATCAAAATTAAAGATAAGGTCAAAGATCATCATAAAGATCACTTTTTGCCTCTTGCGATTTTTCTTTAAAAGCTTTAGTTTTCTAGTAAAACTGAACCGAAAATCTCAAAATTGACGATTATTTTGGTGAATATCACGAAAAATTGAAATTTTCTAAAAAAATTGTTCAACCAAAAATTGCTTATTATTGTTTAAAGATTACGAATCTACAATAAAAATTATGGGTTCCCATTTAAAAAAAAATGTTTTTCCATAAAAACACCATAAAATCTCATAAAAATTAAAAACCCATGGTACTGTTAAATGTCCCCCTCGAAACGCTATAATTTTTGTCTAAAACATTTTTGAGGAAATCGCTTCGTTTTCAAGATATTCAGCTGGATTAATTAAAATGGGACACCCTGTATGTATTTGATTTTGTGTGCATTTTTATTACAATGTAACACGTGGTCATAGGTCATAAAGTTTGTAAAGAATTTTAAAAAAGAACTCACGTTGTAAATTTTTATAATACATTTGCAAAAAACATTTTTCTTAGAAGAACGAAATACATTTAAAAAATCAAATAAGTATCAAAAAGAATCAGTAAATTATATTTTCTTCTTCGGATTTATATCATTTTCGGGTTTTTAGAATTAAATAAAAAATAAAACTAACACATCTTTATTTTATCCAAAGTTCAATTTGACAAGTTTTTTGTATTTCTCTTCTTGTTAATTAAGCTAAGCAATTGTAAAATACATTGGAAAAGTCCTCTATCATGAATTGCTTTCTCCTTCCCAAATATGTACCAATTTTACTGAGTTTTGCAGTATTACAGAGTGCCAAATGTAAGAGAAAAACTGGAACGTTTTTTTTTATTTTTATTTACAAAACTGCAATTCAAAAGTGCAACTTACACTATAATTGATCATTTGTAAGTACAAGAGGGACTAAAAATTGTAAAAACCCAGAAAAATGATATTAAAAAATGTTCTGAATATTGACGTTATTATAGTATTTTTTGTATATTATGTAAGCACGAATCTCTAGAATTTTGCAAAAATAGCAATTCAGCATGACTTACCTTTGGTATAATTCTTGTAAATCCCATAAAAAAATTTCCATGGCTATAAATTACATCACCAATAAGAGTCACTTTATTGGAATTCTCACTGAACACTTTTTAAATAAAATTGCAGGAATTTAGGAAATATAGAATTAACCTCAGTCAGGCTATGTCTTCCCCAAAACGACAGACAAAGCCTAGGAGAGGCTACCTCTAAAATCCTGTAAAATACCCCGAAGACTGGAGATGGAGACTCCAATACTTTACGAATTATTAGAAAAAAAAAACACAACGTCCTTGCTTGGTGTTCTCACGGATGAAAAATCAAGCGCTCCTTTTTAGTGATACTTTTATAAGCGCCCCGCTCTTCTAGGATACCTAATAGAGGTAATAGGTGATGGGTAAATCGGAAAGTAATAATAAAAATGTTGGGATTATTGAGCTACTGGAAGGAAAGATTGCTGCTTGCATGTATATATACATAGGTATATGATAATTAGTTTACAATTACTAATGGCTTGCTTTGAGTAATTGCTTAAACTTGTTTTGTGGACGCACTTGATGAATAATGCAACTAAATTGATGCTCATCAATTCGTTATCGAAAATCATAAGCATTTCGAAAATACCCACTTAGTTTCCCAATACTAGTTATTATTATTTTAATAGATTAATCCACCGTGAAGGATTTTATATTAATTCCTAATTCTACCTTAATTTATACCTAAAATTGCATATCTTAAACATTTATTACTCATCCATAAATACAGTTTATTACTATGTTGTACCAGCAGTAATACACTCTAGTGTTTATGTTAATCGGGCAATAAGTACAGGTAATTTTTCAAATTTTGAGTCCTTAAGCGTAGCTCGAGTAGTTTTCAATAAATTATTATTTTCGTGAAAATTTTTTTTAATGTAATTTTAGTCGAAATTTTGCTATTTTTTCTATATTTTTTTCTCGATAGCAGAACAAAAAGTAATATTATTCTGACATTCTTTTGTAACGAGGAAAGTGATTAAAAGACCTTCCTTGTGGTGCTAAGAAAATTTTCTAAAATAACCCCAAATTTGTATCTGTATTAATAGGCAGATTCTGGTCAAAGTTAAAGGCCTTTAATTAGACACAATTAAGGTAACCAAGGAAATTGTCCATTACAACCCATACAACAAATTTAAATTTAAAGGCCTTTAAACTTAAATGTTTTGACCAGAATCTGGGTATAAGTCGGGAAATTCTCAGTGGCGGACTGGCTTTTTGAAAGGTACCGGGGAAAATTTCAGCGGCCCCAAAATTTAACGGCCCCGCACAGAACCGTATCTAGGCTCAATGACGCCCGAGGAAAAAGGCTGTCGCAACCCACTTATAAGAAACAAGAGTAGAAATAAATTTATTTTATTTAATGATTTGTTAGTTTAAAAATAATCTGGGACAGGTAAAAAAAGTTATCATTTATTATCACATCCAGAGGGCCTCGTTACCCATTAGCCAAAGTAGTCTAGTGGGTAAGTCTAGAGCCTAAAAAAATTGGGGACCAGCTCATTTTAAATTAAGTAAGTGTTTTTTGGATAATAAAAGTTTGTACATCAAATAAAATTAAAAAGATCAAAAAATAAGTGTTTTTTAAGTAATTTATCAGTATTTCGATTTAATGGCATATGAGTTGCCAAAATTAAGCCAAACTTGGGTAAATTGGTTACTTGTCTGGAGATCAGAAAATTTATGGTCCCCTTTTCGAGATTAATTATTGTGTTAAATTTTTCGGTATGTTTCAAAAATAAAACACATTCATATTCGGCCTTCAGCACTGAAATTTCCATGGCCCAATATAGGTACCTTATAGTTTTTGGAAAATTTTAGAATAATCTACAAAAGCTTTTCTTCTAAAATTTTAAGAAAACATTTAATTTGTAGAATTTTGTATAATCTTTAAAAATAATTTTTTCAATTGTAACATGTTTAAAATTTATTAAGGTAAAAAAACCAATGACATTGAAGGTTTCAAAAAATTGTGCCTTCGTGTATTTTATAGCAGAGGAAGAAAAGTGTTAATAACATAAGTGTTTATTTAAAATTAAACGTTTTGGGAAAAAACAGTGCCTTTGAAATCATAATTGCCTAATTGAGCTCAAAAAGGTTTTGAGGTGGCCCTGGGTGCATATTCTCGAATCATATTAAACGATGTAAGGTAAGTGTACCAGTCTTTGACACTTTAGAGATGTATCGGACTTAGAAGCCTCAAATTAGACAAGATTTCATTATTTTTATTAGTATTATTATTTTATTTTGTCAGTAAACTAAATTGCTTTAATAATAATTCTAGTTTTATTTTAATATGAAGCTAGATTTTTTATTTTAATAATTTTTTGATTAATCAGTTTATGTCCTAATATTTGATACCATAAAATTTCATGTACCCAGTGTTTGACACTTGTTTGAACCAATAATTGACAATAAGGAAAATTGAAAAAATATATTAAAATTAATGAAAAAACATGGAAAAAACATAACTTTATTAAATACTTAAGTAAGTAGATGCAAAACAATCAAAAATAATAATTGCTTAAAAGCAATAAAAACTATTTCAAATTTTAGATGCAACAATAATCAATTAGAAGATAACAAAACCCTTTTTAATTTACAAAAGAAAATTTCAAAAAATCATCTTGTTTTAAATAAAGCGGATAAAGGTAATACTTTGTTAATACTTGATAGGAATTATTATATTTCAATATCTGAAGATTTTTTGAAAAATAATAATTTCTTAATTTTAAAGAAAGATCCTTCAAATAAGTTTAACACAGCATATAAAGACACTTTAAAATCAGTCAAATTAAAAGACTTTAACCCAAATAAATACATATCATCAAATCCAGTCATTCCTAGACTTTATACTTTACCTAAAATACATAAAGTTAAAAATATTGATAGTTTTGATATAAATAGTTTTTTAATGCCAGTTAGACCAGTTGTTTCATTTTCTGATACTCATACATACAAATTAGCCACTTGGTTAAATTTAATTTTTAGAGAAATTTTGGGATTTACTAACTCTTGCAATAAAAAACTCCTCATGTTTAATTGAAAAACTATCTAAGTTTGTACATAATAATAATTATATGTTGACTTCTTTTGATGAAGTGAATTTGTTTACAAAAATTCCAGTAGATGAATGTATTAGTTTAGTGGCGGAATTATTGGTTGTTTCTGATTTGAGTGATGATGAGATAGACTCGTATCTTCAATTACTAGATATATCTCTTAAACAAATTTTTTTCTTATTTAATAACACCTTTTATCAACAAACTGATGGTCTTGCGATGGGGTCACCTTTAAGCCCATTATTGGCAGAAATTTTTATGAATAACATTGAAAAGAAATTATTTTCTTCTCAGTTTTTAGGTGTAAGTAAGATTAAATTTTGGGCAAGATATGTAGACGATGTACTAGTAATATTTGATGGATCAGTTGATGAAATTAATGAAATTTTAGAGGATTTATATAAATTACACCCAGACATAAAATTTACTTTAGAATGTGAAATAAAAGGTCACATTTCTTTCTTAGATTTAAATATTTTTACCTCTGGAGATAAATTAAACTATTCCATTTATAGGAAACCATCTTACACAGATACAGTCATTGATAATTTTTCAAACCATCCGTTATCACACAAATTAGCATCTTTCCATAGTTTTGCATATAGATTATTTACAATTCCAACGAACTACATTCTAATTGTTTATTCTTAGATTCTTTAAAAACCTGAAGATGAAATAAAATTATCCCGAAATCGATAGTTTTTAATTTAATTTATACAAAACGTATAAATAATAAAGTTGGACTAAAAGAAAATAAATAACAAGTTTTTCTATTTAATCAAATAAATTCAATTTGAAAACAAAAATAAATCAAAAAATATTTGTTTAAGAATACTTCAGTAGTTCAGGTACATTAAAAAATCTTGTTTTGTTCATTTGAATTGGTTCACCTATAGCTTCTAAAATTGCACTTTTATTTCTTTACTGCAGCCTTATCTTCTCGTTTTCTTTTTCTTTCTTCTTTAAGTTTCATTTCGTTTGTTATTTTTTCTTCTTTTTTCGTATGATACAACTGCCATGCCTTTGATGTTACTGCTGGTATTTTAAATTTCGGTTTCTTAATCTTGGAATTATTTTGAGACTCCTTTTAAATAATGATGGTATCAGTTCTTTGAGATCATTTACTGACCCTTTGGTATTTTTATTATCATTATCACAATCCAGCTTTTCATTATTATCCTTTGTAAATTTTTCTTCAGTATTTTCATTATCATTATCACAACCCAGTTTTTCATTAATTTCTCTAGTAAAATTTTCTTTGGTATTTCGATTATCATAACCCAGTTTTTCATTAATTTGCTTGGTAAAATTTTCCTTGTCATTTTTATTAGCATTATCACAAGACTGTTCATCATTTTCCTTGCTATTTATTATTGTAGAAGAATTAGGTAAAATGGCTATGTTTTCTATCACATAAATTTTTTTATTGGGTTTCTGATTAGTTATAGGGTCATTTTTGGGAATCACTCCTGGAACTTAGACTTCCATCTGGAAATTTGCTTATAAAGTAACGAGGAAACTTCTTCAATGTTTATCTTAGCTTAATGTATAATTTGCAACAAAGAAATTTCATATCTTAGTTATAAATTATTAATTACATTGTTGTCAAACACTTTTACATTTTATTTAACTAAATCCCCAATCTTTGAGACCACTGTCCATAACTGGTTCAAACGCGATGGCATGTTCCAATGGATTTTAAATAAATTATTGAATTGCTGTATTTATTTTCTTGTATTGTATGCAATAGATAATGTGATATCTTCTATTGGAGTAGTCTTTGACAATCATTAAAGTAAATTATTTACATTAAAATTTAGTATTTTTATGTTGGTCAAATTTTGGGACCCAATGATATCAAATACTGGTCCAATTTACACCAGTAGGTATTTGATACCAATATGTCCCAAAATTTGACCAACATAAAAATACTAAATTTTAATGTAAATAATTTACTTTAATGATGAATATTTCTAGACACTTTGGAAACACATCTCAGTTTTCTCTTTTTCAAAAAATTTCATGGAGTTGAATTTTTGTGAAGAAAAACCAAATGTTGAAATTAAAGAAGAAACAAAATTATACAGGGTGTCCCAAAAAGAAGAGCTCAGAAGAAAATCTTAATTAATAGAGTTTAATGTGAAGTTTTACGGATATAAAAAATGGTACCTTTATGGGGCTTGTTTCAAAGACTGTGAAAATATCAAGAAAAAAGTGAAATCTCGTTAATTTTTTTGAAAAAAGAATTTTTTTCTATCCAAAGTAGCATTAATTAGCTAGACTTTTCAATTTATTTCATTTAAATTGATCAAATAGTTTATGAACTACAACAAAATTTCGAACTATCGACATTTTCTGTAGGAACAAAATTCAATGATGATCCATCAAAAAAGCTAGTAGCCCTGACTATTAGTTTTCTTGTGGATGAAGTCTCATCTACTTTCTAGGATTTTCTTCTGGGCACTTCTTTTTGGGACACCCTCTATATTATTCGTTCGAACCGACAAAATTTTAGAAGGTGAGTCTCAAAAATTTCAGAAAGAGAATCTTTTTCTAAAGTCTACTTGCCTGGAACTGGAAAGAAAAGCGTCATTGTATAATTCGTTTGTTAGGTTTATGGTTTTTATTTGAATAGAAGTTTGCCAAAACGACAATGACTGGTAAAAAAATGCGACTGCTTAATTTTTTCAGTTTTTTTGAGGTCGGTTCAATTAGGAGGGATGTGCATGTGCGATAATCCGAAACTGAAAGTACCAGTTACAGTGGCGAACCCAAAAGGGGGTCGGATAGTGATTCCACCTCCTGACACAATATAATAACTGATGGCGCATTTTTCAAGATTTATACCCAGATTCTGGTCAAATCATTTAAGTTTAAAGGCCTTTAAATTTAAATTTGTTATATGGGTTGTAATGGACAATTTCCATAGTTACCTTAAATCTTTAAATTATAGGCCTATAATTTTGACCAAAATCTGCCTATTAAATTAATTCCCTAATATAATTTATACCCCGTATATTTTGCGAGAAATCAACATTTTTCTAAAAAATCTAAAAATTCAGGACTTACCACTTTATTCTCTATAGCCGCTTGTTCGTAATTACCTATTTTACCTCTACTTTTGGAACTTTAAAACTTTTCTAACGACTACCGTAATATTTAGAGAATTTTTTACACTAAAGTGCGATTTTGTTTCTGGCTAAAAACTTATCTAAAGTCCTCTCCAAGAACAAATAAAACTTTAGTTTAATTAAATAAAAGTTTTTTTCAAGAATTTTTATTATTTAAATATTTTCCAAGTTTCAATAATCTTTTTGAAAATTACTAAAGTTATCAATACCAAAATTTTATACCAGAAACATATAGTACATAGATGTATTTTAAAAAATATTTGGTGTAAATCGGTCGATTAGTTTTACCATAAAAAAATCGTAAAATATTTCCTGAAATATGGGCACAAATGCGGCCCTGGAGAGATTGTTTGAAAACTTTCAAACGTTTTATTGGAATTATTGGAAAATTCTTAACATATTACTTAAACTTTAAGTCCTTAAACGTTTTTGTACCCTGTGTACATTTTGAGAAATCGACTTTTTTCTGAAAAATCTAAAATGTCAGTTTTTGACTCTAAAGTGTGATTTTGCACTTTTTTGTTCAGAACTCAATAACGAAAAGTGATAACAAACTGATTCTTTTTTTCTCTGAAAACCCATTGAAAGGCCTTTCCAAAAACATATAAAACTTTAATTTAAATAATGAATTTAAAGTTTTTTTTTTTTTACATATTGTGATTCCCATTTCACTTCAAAAATTCTCGGTTATTACGACCCTTTTCACGGATATACCGAGCAAATATTTTTTCGGCGAATTTCGTTCATTCCCTTTTAATGAGGTTTTCTATTAATAAAATTTATCGAAAATATTAGTTAGTATACCTATGTGATTTCTCGTAATTAGGTTATGAACAGCCAACAGCACTCGGTCCCACTTAAAATTAAAAATGCAAACGAAATAATTGTAAAAATTTGATTGAATTAAGAATAATGGCGTCGTATCGAAAAAGAAAGTGGATACTCCAGAAAAAGCTTCATGTTGAAATTTGTTAATAAGTACAGTGTACTGCCAAAATTTGTCAAAATTTGAGCAAAATACCTTCCCCTTCTTAAACGCTCTTCCTTGGCCTCTGGTCGAAGCCCTGTTGACCAATCACGAGTATTATTATGGATTAATAAGAAAACATATCATTAAAAATAATCCGTAAACATCCTGTATTTCGAAAATTGAGCATTTTGGCAAGTATACAGGGTGAGTTTTTAGTGCGCCAACGGTCGATACATCTTTTATTTTAAGAGATAGAAAAAAAACTTAAATTACAAAATTGCATGGTTCATTGATGCGCATAACCAGAAATTAGTTTTGTCTATACAGGGTGTTTCATAGTTAAAGCGCAGGCTATCCCACCCTTTTTTTAATGGAACACTCTGCATATTTTTTGATGTTTGCATTAACACTAAGTTAGAGAATACAACGATATGTTTTTTTGAAAATTTGAGTACGCCCTTAATTTTTTATCGTACGTTTTTTTACAAAATTTATCACATATGTAGACATATTTTTAGAAAATGATGGTGACCTTATTATGAAAACTGAAAAAAACAATTTTTATGCCATTTAGTAGTATTAACCTTGAGGTATTTTTCGTATATTTTATTTTTAGAATTATATCATAAATTCAGGCAGCTACGGAGGCGTGAAATATGAAAACTCGAGAGGGGTGTATTTTAATTTTTTTAAATGGAACACCCTGTATTTTTTCACAAAAAAATGTTCCTTTTTAAGTGGTTCTTAACTTTTATTAAAATAATTTTTGAAATAATTTTGCCGATTCTGTGGTATTTAATGTTTTATGGAATTCCTTTTCATGAGAAAAAAATTTGCATTTTTTTAGAAATGTGTTGTTAGATTTAATAAAGAACTCTCTTTTAGATTTTTTTACAAATTTTATTATTACGTGTTTTTATAGTATTGCTATAAATGTTTAGCTCATTTATTTATTCATATTTTGTGTAAGAGCTAGTCGGTTTTAAATTTCGTTAAAAATGGATTATTCCCTCAACAAATGGTTTACGCATTAGGTGAAAGCGAGCAAAATTGTTTATTGGCGTCAAAAATTTATAAACAACGGTACCCAGAAAGAAGACATCCAAATGAAGTTTTTTAAGCGCTTAAAAGAAATGTTTGAAAGGACAGGTCACGTACAGTATAAAAAAACAAATCGCCAAAAAACAGCTCGTACTGAAGAAAATGAATTGTCAGTATTATTGGCAGTAACTGAGGATCTGCATATTGGTACTCGAAAATTAAGTGACCAAATTGAAATTTCTCAATCGAGTATATCCAAGATTTTAAGGACAAATAAGTTCCATCCCTATCACATTCAACTGTTGCAAGAGCTTGGTGAAAATGATTTTGAAAATCGTAGGATCTTCTGTCACTGGGCCGAAAATCTACAAACTCAAAACAACCGATTTTTTGATTAAGTTTTATTTACGGACGAGGCTGCATTTCATAAAAATGGATTTGTAAATAGACATAATTTTCATTATTATGATACAGAAAATCCACACTTTACAAGAACTCTAGATCACCAAGATCGATGGTCACTTAATGTTTGGGGAGGTATTGTAGGAAACTACCTCATAGGCCCACACTTTTTTGAGGAACATTTAAATGGCCAAATTTATTATAATTTTCTTCGGAACGAATTCCCTGAGCTTCTCAACAATATTCCGGAAATTATTAGAAGAAGGATGTGGTTTCAGCATGATGGCGCTCCAGGGCATTATAGCAATATTGTACGTGGACACCTTAACAACGAATTTCGTGACCGTTGGATTGGAAGAGGAGGACCTGTTTTATGGCCTACAAGATCTCCTGACCTGACAAAATTAGATTTTTTCCTTTGGGGGTATGTTAAAAATTTGGTGTATCAACTTCCTCCTACTTCTAAGGATGATATGAAAATACGCATTCGGCAAGCATTTCGAAACGTAAACGAGAATATGTTACGAAATGTTGGTAGTTCATTTCTGCGAAGAGTTGAGTTATGTAATCAAGTAAATGGGGAACATATTGAGCATATTTTATAATTATTGCCTTGTATGGTAAAAATACTTCATATTTTTTATTAATAAAAAATTAGAATGCCTTCGAATACGTTGTTTTTAATTTTAGCGAAAAATGATTCTTATAAATGTTAAAGTACACTTAAAGAGGAACAATATTTTGTCAAAAAGTACAAGGTGTTCCATTAAAAAAATTAAAATACAGCCCTCTCGAGTTTTCACATTTCACGCCTCCGTAGCTGTCACAATTTATGATATAATTCTAAAAAAATATACGAAAAATACCTCACGGTTAATACTACTAAATGTCATAAAAATTGATTTTTAAGTTTTCATAATAATGTCAACATAATTTTCCAAAACTATGTCCGTAATAAATTTTGTAGAAAATGTACGATAAAAAATTAAGGGCGCACTCAAATTTTCAAATAAACATATCGATGTATTCTCTAACTTAGTGTTAATGCAAACATCAAAAAATATACAGGGTATTCCATTAAAAAAAGGGGTGGGACAGCCTGCGCTCCAACTACAAAACACCCTGTATAGACAAAACTAATTTCTGGTTATGCGCATCAATGAACCATGAATTTTGTAATTTAAGTTTTTTTTTCTATCTCTTAAAATAAAAGATATATCGACCGTTGCCGCACTAAAAACTCACCCTGTAAATACATATTTTTTTATATTGCTCAAAAAATAAATTCCAGAGTTACCGGATCTTGGTTTGAAACACCCTGTATATTTCGAGTTAGAATAATAACAGGGAAAAACCTTTTTATTGTTATAACGAACAAAACGAACCGAGAGTTCGACTGTAATTTCAAAATCCTTCTTTAAAATATTAATATGTTGTGGTTTCAAAATTGCCCAAGACCTCATAAAGGCATAAAGCGCCAATGCCCTTTGAAGACTTTGTTTGAAGACTTTCAAACATTTTATTAGAATGATCCGAAAATTCAATTCATTCCTTAAATGTTGAGGCCTTAATAGTTTTTGTACCCCTTATAGTTTTCGAGCAATCTTTTTTCTGAAAAATCTAAAATTTCTGGACTAAATTTGACATGAAAGTGGGATTTTACACATTTTTGTCCAGAACTCAAAAACATAAACTGATAACAAAATTAAATAAATTAAAGGATAACACAAATATTTGGACTGCTTCAATTAAATAGAAAAACTTGTGATTTATTTTCTTAAAGTCCAACTTTATTATTTGATTTCGGGATAATTATATCCCATCTTCAGGTTTTTAAAGAATCTAAGAATAAACATTTAGAATTAACAAAATAAAATAAAATAAAAGCATAGGTATAAAATAAAAAATAAAAATAAATGTATACAAAATTAATGTAAATTAACATGCAAGAAAAATATTCAAATACTTGATAAATCAATTATTCTGAATTCATAAAGCTTTTAAAGCAAAATAAAGTAATGAATTTAATTTTCTTACCTTTATTGTCAAGATAATAGTGACATGTAAAATTTTTTGAAGTAAATAAAACTTTAGTTTAAAACTTATGTAAACTTTTATAAAAATTTTTTTTTAATGATGGTATTTAAAATAATTAGTTTGTATAAAAATTATTAATTAGTGATTTAATATAACTTAAATGTTTGACTTCGTTTTCAATTTGTATATTTAATGTTATAAATTTAGTGTCCAAATTTAATTTTATTATTTTAAGGTTTTCTAAATGATTTCTAATCAAAAAAACATTGGTATTATGTAAAATTGTAACATTTTTATTTGGTTCAAAATTATGATTGTTAAATAATATATGATGAGCAAAATCTGAAAGTTGTGGTCTATTTAATCGAATAGCTGACATATGTTCTTTAATTCTAGTGTTAAATGATCTTCTAGTTTGACCTATATATATACAGGCTGGGCCAACGAAAACGAAACAGACGAGTCTTGAAATAGTTAATAAAAAAAATTGAAAAAATGCTCGGACAGGTCAACTTTAGTTTCGAGGGGGACATATTTTGCAATAGAGCTGATTCAAAAATCCATTCATCCCTGCGCCCTATGGACACAACCCCTTAAATTTTAATAGGGATGGTGGGGTAAGTAATACCTCGTTGGAAAGATCTTTTTATCCAGAGTAACATACAAAAAAAAAGTTAAATCGATCGATTCGTTTTAAAGATATTAAAAATTTAGCAAGTAGACATTTCATGCCTTTTAAAATTGTGCCATGAACACCACACCTTCAATTTTAAGTGTTTTGATAAGGTAAGTAATACCGTTTCGAGAGGGACATACTTTGCAATAGAGTTGATTCAAAAATCCATTCATCCCTCGCCCTTTGGACACAACCCCTAAAATTTTAATAGGGATGGCAGGGTAAGTAATACCTCGTTGGAAAGATCTTTTTACCCAGAGTAACATACAAAAAGAAAGTTAAATCGATCGATTCGTTTTAAAGATATTCAAAATTTAGCAAGTAGAGTTTTCATACCTTTTAAAATTGTGCAATGAACACCACGCCTTCAATTTTAAGTCTTTTGATAGGGTAAGTAATACCTCCTTGAAAAGTTCTTTTTACCACAAGTATCATACAAAAAAACAAAAGTGAGATCCATTGGTTTGTTTTAAAGAATTCAAAATAAAACAGTATTGCACATTATTTTTTATTTAACCAAACTAAACTTAACTAATCTTTTTGAAGAAAACTTAACACTTTAAAGAATCCCATCGATCCCGACACTTTCAAGGATGTTTTTATTATTTTATTAAATGTTCGAATTGAGTTCCACCAACCTCCATGCAAACGTACAAATTTTGCTCAAAGCGAATTCTTACATTTTGTAACATTTCAGCAGTAATTTCTCGGCATTCATTAATAATTCTCTGTCGTAACTCTGCTGAGATCCTGGTTCCGTTGCGTAAATCTTACTTTTTAAATGCCCCCAAAGGAAAAAATCAAGGGGAGTAAGATCGGGAGATCGCGGCGGCCATTCCAAAGGTCCTCTACGCCCAATCCATTGCCCAGGAAACGTTGTATCCAAGAATTCCCTAACAGGCCGTGTGTAATGAGGAGGGGCTCCGTCTTGTTGGAAAATCAGATGGTCTTCTAAATAACGATCGTCATTTTCGATAATATCGTCAAGAAATGGATGAACAAAGTTTTGAAGTAGATCCAAGTACATATCCCCTGTTAGATTGCTATCTAGAAAATAGGGACCAATAAGACGGTCTCCAAAAATTCCAACCCACACATTCTATTTTTGAGGAGTTTGAGTGTGAACTTCATGAAATGCCCTAGGATTCTCATCTGACCAATATCGACAATTATGACGATTAACGGTTGAGTTTAAGAAAAAAGTGCACTCATCAGAAAAACAGATATTATGAAGATAATTTTCATCAGCAATTATCCGTTCCGTCATCACCTCACAAAATTGCAGTCGCATATCAAAATCATCTTCATTTAACTCATGAATCAAATGAATTTTATAGGGATGATATTTGTGACCTTTCAATATTCGGTGAATGGTTGTTCTGCTGATGTTAGTCACAGTCTCCAGTTTTGTTGTGCTTAAAGTTGGATCTGCAGCAACTTGTCCCAAAACACCTATCTCAACGACCTCATTTCTTATTGGACGAACATTACCAGGATCGCGTTTCTTATTACCAACAGAACCAGTATTTTTAAATTTTGCAACCAACTCCAGAACGTATTTTCGGTTACAATGTTTGTTTGGATGTTGTTCATTAAATAAATTAGCTGCACGATGAGCATTCTCATCGTTTTTAAAATAGAAAGTGATTAATTCAACCATTTCTGGAATTGTATAAACCATTGCTAGCAGAAGCTTTTACAGAAGTTCACAAAATTTTAAATGTTGATTTCTAATAATTAGTCATAAACAGTTTTAACACGATGAAAATCACCACTAATACAAAATACAACTGATAAAAAGAATCTCAATGTGGTTATAAATCGTTTTATGTTTTGCATTGTTTTGTTCCAGATGTTACAAAATTTTAAACAATTCCTCGAATAAATTTTAATTTGTTTTTTTAAAATCTCTCTTTTGTAGAAAATGAAAATAAATTGCGTTTTACATGTTTTTGTATGTTACTTTGGGTTAAAAGATCTTTCCCAGGAGGTATTACTTACCCTATCAAAACACTTAAAATTGTAGCCGTGGTGTTCATAGCACAATTTTAAAGGCATGAAAACTCTACATGTTAAATTTTGAATATCTTCAAAACGAATCGAAGGATTTAACTTTTTTTTTGACATGTTACTCTGGGTAAAAAGATCTTTCTAACGAGGTATTACTTACCCCACCATCCCTATTAAATTTTTAGGGGTTGTGTCCAAAGGGCGAGGGATGAATGGATTTTTGAATCACTTCTATTGCAAAATATGTCCCCCTCTAAAACAAAGTTGACCTGTCCGAGCGTTTTTTCAAAAATTTTTATTAACTATTTTAAAACTCGTCTGTTTCGTTTTCGTTTGCCCACCCTTTTAAATCATCTAATTCAACTGTATTATTTTTGTCTGTTATTTTTGGTAAGAATAGGTTCAATCGATTTATCAAATACTTGATTAACAATTGAGTTTTTAAGGTTGAAATTGGGATTTTTGTTGTTATTAATTACGTTTGTTATTAAACAAGAAAACTCCAATTCTAAATTCTTAATCTAAATAATCCCAATAAGTTTTGTGGATATTACATATTAAATATTTATGTAGATTTAACAGTTCTATGTTTATAAATTCTAGATTCTTGTATGCTAACCTAAGTTCCATTTGTATCCATTTCCATTTAGCTTGAATAATGATGTTATTTACTGCTTTCTTGTTTGACTTAGCACGGATGTTGATAAAATTTGGGTAAAATTTGGCTTGCATGATTGGAGAAAATAAATTCTAAGTTGTGTGTTCTTACGTTTGTATAATAGATTCTTATATTTTAGTGTTAGTTTGACCAGATTCGCCTCCATAATTAAATTATAATAAAGTTGGACTTTAAGAAAATAAATCACAGGTTTTTCTATTTAATTGATAACAAAATAATTCGTTTTTCCCATTATTTATTTCCCATATTAATCAAGTGATGGATGGACGTCTTTTTGATCTTTCTAATTCTAATACCCTGCTAATGGAAAATCCTGAGATAAAAGTCGTTCCAAAAATTTTCCTATAACCTCCTCATGTTCCAGAAAAATTGTAAATTTATGGGGAATCTCTTTAAATAAACTTGATGAAAGGACTGTTCTTTTTAATTTTTCACACCAAAATATAACGTGTGTACCAGGTATAGAATTTTTTGTAAGGCCATGGGAAGGAAGGAAGGAATGCACACTTTCAGGTTTCTCTGAAGAAATTCTCCATAAATTTACAAAATAGTGGGCCCTAAACTTGCTAAAAATCATTCAAAACCTTCTAAATTTCTGTTTTTTTTTTATACAAAAAATCTCTGATTGTTGAATACCATGAAATCAGCATTACGTAAGCAATTCTTGCATTCCGGTTGTTTACTCTTTGATGCGACTTGATTTAAACACAATAAACGATTTATAAATTTCCTGGTCCTACGCGCGCACCTAATTGAATGATGGAGGCGTCGCGATCTGAAAATTCCTAAAATTCTTGCGAAGATTGCGAAGGCCGGGCGCAAGGCCTTGTCGGGCGCCAGAGCGGACAAAAATCCGTCTGCATCCACAAATACTACAACAAAATAAATAATCAAAAAGTCAAGCAAATTTCATGAGTGCATTTACTTAGCGAAATTAAATCACGATTAAAACCGCAAGTTAATAGAGAGGAGAGGCAAGCAAAAGAGTGGTCATGGCTACGTCTCCCAGGTCAGGATCAAGGATTTTACCTAAGAATCCGGATAGTAACCATATAAATAATCTAGTAAAATAATAAATCATAACAAAGTAATAAAAATAATTGTTTATTTAATTAATTTTATTTGCAAACGCCAATGTATTGGTTTTATACGCAAAATTATTGACATATTTAAATAAATTGTTGGCAGCGCAATTAAAACCTGAAAATAATTAAAATTTATCTCGTTATAAAAGTGCATTTCATTTAATGAGTCTTTAATTAAATATTTTTAATCGATGCAAATTATACATGATTGGTTAAATAAGTTGTGGCTTTTTTCATAATTAAACCAATTAATATTTTTTACTTTAACCTGAAATTGGACTTTTTCCACTTTTTTACAACTATAATACAATTTTCTAATAAAATTAAATTAAATTGAAAACTAATACAGTATAATTGAGTTTAATAAAAAAAATATTTTAAATTAAAACATGAAAAAGCCAATTTTTATCATTAGTAAAAGGTATACCGGGTGGAAATGATACTAGGGCCACCCCTGGCATTTCTTTATTTATGAAAATAAAAAATTAGAATTTTAGTATCTTAGATGATCTAAGAAAACAAATTTTATGGATCGAATAAATCTTTCATTTTACTTCCGGTTTATCAGGAAATGGCACCCACTTTCTTATTTTAAATGTAACCCCCTGATTTTTTCTACGTAAAATCAAACATTGATTAGTTTTAAGTATGTTTATGACAAAAAAAAAATTTTTTTCAAAACTTTAAGAAAAAAATGTTGATTTTTTTTTGGTAAAAAATTTGATTAAAACCTACAAAAACTATTTTTAAATAATACAAATACGTAAAATAAATTGTAATTTATAAAATTTATTTCACCGTTCTTGAGATATTATTTTTTTTTAAATTTCAAGAAGCGTTTTTTGGAAATATCTTTACTTTTTTAAATGGGATGATATAAGGGCCACCACCTAATTAAATAGAGGGTTTTTTTCCGGTTACAGTGATATCCCATATGTATGTTTAAAAATAGTTTTTGTAGGTTTTACTCAAATTTTTTACCAAAAAAAAATTCAAATTTTTTTCTTAAAGTTTTGAAAAAAAATATTTTTTTGTCATAAACATACTTAAAATTAACCAATGTTTGATTTTACGTAGAAAAAATCAGGGGGTTATATTTAAAATAAGAAAGTGGATGCCATTTCCTGATAAACCGGAAGTAAAATTAAAAATTTATTCGATCCATAAGATTTGTTTTCTTAGATCATATAATATACTAAAATTTTAATTTTTTATTTCCATAAATAAAGAAATGCCAGGGGTGGCCCTAGTTTCATTTCCACCCGGTATATGTACATACAGGGTGATGATGAAGTTTGGAACCTTATTCATAACTGCCGTATTTAATTGTTTTGAGAAAATCGCTCAGACAGGTCAATTTTTGTTTTTAAAATGCCATCTCTTGATACAAAAAAAATATTAATGACGTCACTGGTGCTTTAACAATGACGTCATCAGCGATTTTTTTAAATGGAAGCCCCCACTTTTTTTACTCATTATCGATAGAAATTCATGTCACTTAAACAATGATATAAAAAACAATTAAATTTTTAAACAAATTTTTGAATAAAAAATCTTTTTAATTCAAAAAAGGAAATTTTTATTTTGACGAAAAAGGTTTTATAATAATAAATTAAAATGAATTTGAAGTTACCAATAATAACAAAAGAAAGTAAATGTTTAAATAATGCGCATTCTAATGCAAATGTAAAATGTTAAATGTATTTAACAAAATTTAATAAATAGTCTTGAAAAACTAATTTTTTGATTCCATTTAAATGTAAGGAAATTTACAAAAAATAAAATTTTAAATAAATTAAAGGATAACACAAATATTTGGACTGCTTCAATAAATTAGAAAAAAATTGTGATGTATTTTCTTTAAGTCCAACTTTATTATTTATTTTTCTAAAATAAATTAAAAACTATCAATTTCGGGATAATTATATCCCATCTTCAGGTATTTAAAGAATTTTTATTGTCAAGATAATGCTAAATCACCAGTGAAGTCATTAATATTTTTATTATACCAAGAGATGGGATTTTAAAAACTTGACCTGTCCGAGCGATTTTCTCAAAATTATCTTGACAATAAAGATTCTTTAAATACCTGAAGATGGGATATAATTATCCCGAAATCGATAGTTTTTAATTTATTTTAGAAAAATAAATAATAAAGTTGGACTTAAAGAAAATACATCACAAATTTTTTCTAATTTATAAAATTTTAAATTTACCATTTATTGAAATCGGCCAAAATAAATCTTATACAACATTCAAATTTAATAGTACAAATTAATTTTAAGTTTATATTAAAAAAATTTTAAACGAAAATTTGTTTACAAATGCAACAATTTTTTTATATCATCGTTTAAGTGACATAAATTTCAATAAAAACGAGTGAAAAAAGTGGGGGTTTCCATTTAAAAAAATCGATGATGACGTCATTGCTAAATCACCAGTGACGTCATTAATATTTTTATTATACCAAGAGATGGGATTTTAAAAACTAAAATTGACCTGTCCGAGCGATTTTCTCAAAAAAATTAAATACGGCAGTTATGAATTAGGTTCCAAACTTTATCATCACCCTGTATAATAATTCTAAAACATTTAATTATTTTCTTTTTTGAGCTATACAGGGTGTCCCATTTGACGTTGGACTGTATGGGTATCTTTGTTATTATTGGAAATAGAAAGTTGGTTAAATGAACAAAGTAGTAAAGATTTTTTCGAATATTAATAATTCATTTACAAAAAGTTTGAATATCGCATCGTTCCAACGCTATCTTGAAAAAACAAGAAAATGCGATTTTTAAAATATGGCTATAACTTCTTTATTTTCTGTGGTACCAAAAAAGTTTTTTGAAATAATACAGACAACTTTTTGTGTACAATGCAGTAAATCAAATGAATATTCTTTTTCGCTTACGGATTGACCGGAAATGAACCAAACATATTTTTTTCTTATGGCAGCCATATTGGATTTATACATATTCGGAATCAGTATTTTTTTCTGAGTAATTTGGTATACCATATGTCATATTAAAAAAAAAAAAAAATTATTTGATTTTACAAACTAACATTGGACTTTAAGAGATGTAATTATCAATAACATAAATGTAACTATTTAAAATATTAAATGTAAAATAAATCTTAACACATATGTATTGACAGTTTACATCTATTCAAGGCCATTTTTGGTTAGTAAAATAAAATTATTTCTATTTTTCTTAAAATATTACATATGATTTATCAAATTACTCAGAAAAATACACTAATTCCGAATACGTGTAAATCCAATAAGGCTGCCATAAGAAAAAAATAAGTTTGGTTCATTTCCGATCAATCCGTTGGCGAAAAAAATATTCATTTGTTTTACTGTATTTTACAAAAAAAATTGTCTCTATCAAGTCAAAAAATTTTTTTGGTATCAACAAAAATAACGAAGTTATAGCAATATTTTGAAAATCGCATTTTCTTGTTTTTTCAAGATAGCGTTGGAACGATGCGATATTCAAATTATTTGTAAATGAATTATCAATATTCGAAAAAATCTCTACTACTTTGTTTATTTAACCGACTTTCTATCTCCAATAATAACAAAGATACCCAGCACACAGTCCAACGTCAAATGGGACACCCTGTATATTGAAATATTAAAAAGTTTATTGCAACAAAAACGTTCGAAAGTTTTAATTTTACCACAAATAAATTTAATAAATAAAATCATTTTTTTTTTACTCAAAAAATGTAATTTTGGAAAACTTTGATGTTATTGTGGTCATTACTTTTTTTTCACGGAGGCTTTTTATCCTAAATTCTAAGAGATTTTTTGCAATTTTTGTTTTTGTGAGGGATAAAATCAACAATTTTAAGAATGCAAAAATAAAAAGTGTCCCATTTTAATTAATCCAATCTTGAAAACGAAGCGATTTCCTCAAAAATGTTTCAGACAAAAATTGTAGCGGCTCGAGGGGGACATTTAATAGTGCCATGGGTTTTTAATTGTTATGGGGTTTTATGGGGGTTTTATGGAAAAACATTTTTTTTCAATTGGGAACCCCCATTTTTTATTGTAGATTCGTAATCTATGGAAAATAATAAGAAAATCTTGGATGAAACTTTTTTTTCTAAAATTTTTCGTTATATTCACCAAAATGAACACAAATTTTGGGATTTTCGATACAGTTTTACTAGAAAACTAAAGCTTTATAAGAAAAATCGTAAGAGACAAAAAGTGCTTAAATTAAGGCAAGGATTAATAAACAATATTATTTTATTTTATTAAAAAAAAATAAATTTAAAAAAAAGTTTATTTTATTTTTATTATTTTTTAAGAAAAGTATTAATTTTTTTTTACTTATAAAATTTAAAATAAAGTCAAAGGTTGGAAACAATAGGTGTCAAAACGGTTTTTCAATTTTATTTGCAATTTAATATGTTAAATAATATTTTTCAATTAAGGAAGGCTTCTAAAAATAAAGGAATTTCATTTTCAGCCTACTTTGTGTTTCGCACATAATTGTTATATTGTGACAGATTAGTTTTTTGTAGAAGCTCATTGTTATTGAAGCCACTGTGATTATTTAAAATCAGTCTCTCATAAAATGGCTGATTATTCACCTAGAGAAATCGTGAATATTATAAAAGTTTTGGGCGAATGCCATGAAAACTCTCGGCACGCAGCATGTCTTTATGCTGAGAGGTTTCCACAATTGCTTCATCCAAATCATACAAATATTAGGAGGCTCGTGAAAAAAGCGGAAAACGGTTCTCTTAGAAGAAAACGTAGTAAAACTGGTCCTAAGATGCTCCCCTCATTGATAGCATTAGCTTCCGTAAATGAAGATCCACATACATCTATAAGAAAAATTCAGCGTCTTCATGGACTTCCTAAATCTTCTGCCAACAGAATTTTAAAACACCATAAATCATACCCATATCATGTTCATTTAACCCAACAAATTAAAGAAGATGACTACATCCGCCGACTTAATTTTTTCAAATGGGCTACGAATCAAGTTAGAAGAGATCCCCTTTTTTTAATCGCGTACTTTTTACTGATGAAGCAAAATTTGACAACATGGGTGGAGTAAATCTTCATAATGCTCATTATTATTCTGAAAATAATCCACATTGGCAAAGAGATCATAGATTACAGTGGCGTTGGTCTATAAACGTTTGGGCTGGAAAAGTGGATGAGTATCTTGTGGGTCCATTTTTTTATGAAGAAAATCTTAACCAACATGTTTATTTAAATATAATTCAAAACGAAATGCCTACTCTTTTAGAAGAAGTACCTCTAGATTTAAGACAGCGAATGTGGTTTCAACAGGACGGAGCTAGACCTCACACTGCCAGAATTGTTAAAACATTTTTACATAACCAATTCCCTAATATGTGGATTGGAATTGGTACTGAAGTACACGAATGGCCAGCAACCAGCAAGATCTCCGGATCTTACAAAAATGGATTATTTTTTATGGGGTTACATAAAAGATAAGGTTTATGAACGACCAACTACAACTAGAGAGGATATTATGATACGAATTACGGACGCTTTTCGAAGTATCACTCCTGAAATGCTGAGTATCATTGTCTTTTCGCACACGAGTAAACATGTGTATTGAACAAAATGGAGGAATATTCGAACATCTTATTTAGACCAACTCTCGTAATTTAAGAACAGATCCAAATATCTTTAAGTGTATTAATTAACTACCTTTGACTTTATTTTAAATTTTATAAGTAAAAAAATAATATTTTTCTTAAAAAATAATAAAAATAAAATAAACTTTTTTTAAATTTATTTTTTTAATAAAGTAAAATAATATTTTTTATTAATCCTTGCCTTAATTTAAGCACTTTTTGACTCCTGTGAGTTTTCTTATAGACCTTTAGTTTTTTAGTAAAACTGTATCGAAAATTCCTAAATTTGTGTTCATTTTGGTGAATATAGCGAAAAATTGAAATTTTAGAAAAAAAAGTTTCAATCAAAACTTTCTTATTATTTTCCATAGATTACAAATCCACAATAAAAAATGGGGGTTCCCATTTGAAAAAAAAAATGTTTTCCCATAAAACCCCATAACAATTAAAAACCCATGGCACTATTAAATGTCCCCCTCGAGTCGCTACAATTTGTCTGAAACATTTTTAAGGAAATCGCTTCGTTTTCAAGATATTCAGCTGGATTAATTAAAATGGGACACCCTGTATATTTATTTGCTTCTACATGATGTAAAAATTGTCTTTTTAAGTTTTCAGATTATGGCCAATATCAATTTTCTAAAATATAGGTGTACATACAAGGTGATTTTGTAGAAGAGTACGAAGTCCGATAAAAAAATTTCAAAAAAAAAATCTTTATATTCTTTAACTTACTGTAATTCAAAAATATAAAAACATATACAAGATGTTTGATTTAAAAAAATCTGAAATACCCTTCGCTGCAACTACGAAACATAAGAAAGTCGAGGTAATTTCCGGTGAAACCGGAAGTGATAATTTTTAGTTCAATATTAATATTCTTAAATCTTAGCCCATATAACATACCAAATTTTTATATTTTTATAAACTTTTTGATATACTTTTTTTTTGATATAATTAATAAGATCTACAGATTTTGAATACTGTTATGGAGTATTGATAAAATTATATCGTTATTCCATGATCCCGCCCATGTTTGGAATTTTATTTGAGTCAATAATGGAATTTCTGGCGGTTTCTAAAAAAATATTTCCATTTTTAATTGTTAATTTATTTAAATACATTTTGCAACTAACACTTATTTTCTTGTGTAAAAGCATTATGCAGTTTTCGATAATTATTTTAATTTAAAGAAATAAAAAATTCCGCCCTGACACAAAAAAGAATCAATTTGATCTTGTAAAATTGCGTAATAGAAAAACTCAACATATGTGATATAAGAGTTTTCCATTAGAAAATAAAAAAACGTGTTTAATAATTTTAATTGCAGTTGCACAAATATCCTTGAATAAAATCACTTTTTTAAAGAAGTTTCTTGATGAGAGATAAATTTACAATTTACGGAAAAATTAAAAATGCATAAAAACGCCAAAGAATATCATAATTAAAAATAGAATTAGCAGATAAAAACCATTCTAAATTCCTAAAGTTAATATATTAATTAGACAATGCAATTGTTATGTGATGCTGCGATGCTCACTGGGAAAAACAATTACTCCTATAAAAAAATTGCCATAATTAAAATCAAGGATTAAAAGACTTACTTAATACACGAATAGTTTAATTTAAATCTAGTCAGTAAATTTAAGTGGTTTTAAATTTGAAATTTGGTTGATGTTACCGTTTTTTGTTAATAACTTTTTTCTACTGAGGCTTTTGTATTTTTTTAGTATACTTTTGTGGCTATATTTTTTTGCAATTTTTATCTTTGTGGGATAAACACAACAATTTTATAAAAACAGCCTTCATAAACCATGCGCGCTAATGAGTGTTTAAAATACATCCAGTGCGGACATAAAGTAAATGATAAGCTAATTTTACAAAATATATACAGTGCGGACTTAAAGTAAAATCCCCCCCCCCCCCCAGCAAACTTTTGAACGGTTATGTTTTTGATTCAGAAGTCTACTGAGGAATCTAATTCCGAACGGTTATGTTTTTGATTCTGAAAATTTGTCTACTGAGGAATCTAATTGCGAACTTTCTAATAAAGGGGTATTTTTGATTTTGTGGAACTTCCGGTTATACCGGAAGTTCCACAAAATCAAAAATACCTTTATTAGAAAGTTCGCAATTAAATACTTTAGTGGACAAATTTTAAGAATCGAAAACATAACCGTTCAAAAGTTAGCAGGGGGGGATTTCTTAATGTCCGCACTGTATAAAATATAAAGCAAAAAACAAAACAAAAAATATACTTTCCTTATCATTTAAAAAGATAATAAATGATGATAACGTCGTGAGATTTTCTAAACTTTACTACCACCCTGTATAAAATTACATATTAGGTTTGTTCCATCAGAGACGTGACTGCACTTAAAACGGTCTACGTTTATGTTCCAACCAAACTTAGGCAGTTGATGGGATCGTGAACCGTACCGTCATTTCTGACATGCGCACTTCAACTGTGTACGTGAATAATCTCCTCATGTGTATAAAATGCGATCTGGTAAGAAAAACTTTGGACGATAAAACGTTGTCGGAAAACCACATAAACTTGATTCAAACAGTTACTTTGTTATGGAAATTTATTAATTCTGCAGAAATGCACAACATTTCTGTATTTTTATCGTTTCTTTGGTGTGCACTCAAAAATGTATAGTTTTTGAGTCCTAGATTTCTATATTTGTCCTCTTTTTTGGAAATACTAATGTCCTCGTTTGTCCTAAATTTTTGCCTTTTTTGTGCAAGTAATAATTGTGCAAAATATAAAAAATAATATATGCAACTCCTTTAAACTTAAACCTTTAAAATACCCCCCGCTACGCGGCTCGTGTTTTAAATCTGTTCGCGTGGAATAAAACTATTAATTATGAAACTTTGTGTTGCATAATATACCTACCATTTTAAGTTTGTACATGGTGCCTTATTATATTTTCACAGCAAAAATTTTTTTACATGGTAAATGCCATTCTGAACAAATGTTTTCTTATGAACTATTATGTTTTTCCGACTCCTTAAAAAGTTAGAGCAATTTTAAAATGTTTCACAAAAATCATGAAAATTTACCAATGTTAAAATTGCCGTTGAAACTTCTAAAGGAGTCGAAAAAAATATTATTTCATAGAAAAGGTTTTGTTCAGAATGAGTTTTTTACTATCTAAAAAAAAATGTTGGAAAAAAACGGGACACCCTATAAAAAATACTTCAATTTTGTTTTCATAAATAAAAAAATACATCCCTAATAGAGATGTCCCTAATGGGAATTTTTGAATTTTAGGAAGAGCTCTCCGGCCCCCCTATCGGCAAATTTGTGAAACTGTCAAGCTAATATAGTATAAAACGGCACCATTTATTATTTATTGGTATTTAAAATTCACAATACTTACACAATTTGAACCCGAGGTGGGATTCTGTAAGATAGTAAAATAGATGATTTTTTTTTCGTATATCGCTTGTTAGCCACAAGTTCCTTGGTAACAGATTTTCTATCTCTCTTCCTTATGTACATTTCGTATAAGTTAAAATGGGACAAAACCCGTCACCATGACAACTTATTAAACAAATGATTTTTTTCGTATACAAAAACAATCATCTATCTTACAGAATTCCACCTCAGAGTCGCTTTGCAATCCACGAATCGACATCCGAGATTACTATACAGGGTGTTTCTGAACAAGTGCCGGGTAATGGGTAATCTAGAATTTTTGGACCAATTTTAAGACAAAAAGTATGAATAATTTTGTCCGCTAAAACGCTTACTTTCGGATTGAAGTTTACTCATTTTTTTCAATTTTTTAACATTAAATCTACAGGGTGGCCCAGATTTTACTTCCCAGGAAATATCTCGGTTATTTGAAGAGATACAAATATAAATCAAAAAGTGCTTTGAATGGCAGCACTTATACCTCATAATTTCATTCTAAAAAAATTATTTTTATTTACCACTCTTAAGACGCCATCATCATCTTTTTTTTTCTGTAATGGGACACCCTATTTTTTATAATTGATATTGCATCTACAATTTATTCTAGAAACAGTGATATGCTACACTTAGTATTTTAAGTACATTTTGTGAATAAACAAAATTAAAATATTGATCGAAGTAGTATGCAAAATTATTTATTTAGTTTTTTTAAGAAAATTTTTTAAATCTAAACTAACTTAACTTAACCTAATCTAACTAAACCTAACTTTAAATTACAAATTTTGTTAAAAAAACTAAATAAATAATTTTCCATAATACATACTTCGATCAATATTTTAATTTTTTTATTCACAAAATCTACTTATATAATAGGGTGTCCCATTAAAGAAAAAAAAATGATGATGGCATCTTAAGAGTTGTAAATACCAATAATTTTTTTAGAATGAAATTATGAAGTTTGAGTGCTAACATTCAAAGCACTTTTTGATTTATGGTATTATCACTTCAAATAAGTGAGATATTTCCTGGGAAGTAAAATCTGGGCCACCCTGTATATTGTTTATGATAAATGGCTCAAATTTTGCACATACCATACTTTTGGTAGCCGACTTGAGATGAATTCGCAAATTTTCAAAAAAAATTATGGTGATGTTTTTCGAGTTTTTTTTTGAAGTTTTTTAGCGGAAAAAATATTCTTACTTTTTGTCTTAAAATTGGTTCAAAAATCCTTTCCTAGATTATCCGACACTTGTTCAGAAACACCCTGTATAAAGGACGTATAAGTTATTTTCTTTGGAAATCCCGATGCGATTTAAAAAAATCGGTCCGCTTCTGAATAAATATCGACGTTCCAGAAAAAACAAAATAGAAAATCGAAAAGAAAATCGTTTTTACGGATCGCCCTGTAGATGATTAGCCCTTTTCGAATAACAACATACGAAAATTTAATCTTTCTAACCCAAATGCGAATGTCTTTAAATACAAATCATTTTAGTGATATTTTGTAGGAACCGTAAATTTGGAATATGCAAATTGTTCTAAGAACCAAATTGCCTCTAAATAAATTCGTTTTTCGGCGTTGATTCCGCTAATTTTAGTTTTTTAAAGTCAAAACGAATACCGGGTGGAAATGAAAACCGGGTCACCTCGATAACTTTTTTATTTATGAATAAAAAAAATTGAAATTTGGCTATGTTCTATGGTTCAAAAAAACAAATTTTATGTGCATTTTTTATTTTCGAAGTCACTTCCGGTTTCACCGGAAACACCATGAACTTTGTTTTTTTAAATGTAACATCCCATATTTTTATTCATGGCTTAAAATACTTTTAAAAAAGAAGTATTTTTGAGATATTAGTTTTTATTTTTTTTGTAAAAAAAATTTTGTTCAAAAAAAAAAAAGGTTTTCGAAGTCGGTGAAAAGTACCAAAATTAAATCTAAATAATTCAAATACCTAAATAAAATTGTAATTTGAAAAAAAGTTTAAGTGGTTTTTGAACTATTAATTTTTAAACTTAGGTAATGAAGATATTATCAAATATCTCACTTTTTTTAAATGCAATGATGCCGGGTCATTCGACTTTTTAAAAAGAGGATTTTATAACGATTATTTTTTTTATGTATTTGAATTATTTAGAATTAGTTTTGGTACTTTTCACCTACTTCGAAAACCTTTTTGTTTTTTTTTTTTAATTTTTTTTACAAAAAAAATAAAAACTAATATCTCAAAAATACTTCTTTTTTAAAAGTATTTTAAGCCATGAATATAAATATGGGATGTTACATTTAAAAAAACAAAGTTCATGGTGTTTCCGGTGAAACCGGAAGTGATTTCGAAAATAAAAAATGCACATAAAATTTGTTTTTTTGAACCATAGAACATAGCCAAATTTCAAATTTTTCTATTCGTAAATAAAAAAGTTATAGTGGTGACCGGGTTTTCATTTCCACCCGGTATATGTACATATTAAATTTTGAAAAAAAAATGAAAAATCATCAAAAACAATAGGCCATTTTGTTTTGACTCGGGTAAGGTCAAATTTTAAAATATACAGGGTGTCCCATTTGACGTTGGATTCTATAGGTCTTTGTTATTAATATTGGAGATAGAAAGTCGGTTAAATGTTAAATGGACAAAGTAGTGCATATTTGTAAGTCCAATAATAATTCGATGACAAAAAACAGTTAAATTTTGCATCGTAACGAAGTCTACACCAATGTTTGAAAAGTTTACCATTTTCTTGAATACATATACAGGGTGTCCAAAAAATGGCGGATAAGCTCTCCACTACGATATTGAGGACCATTTTGGGATCTCCACAAAAATAGTTAAAAAAAATCCCCGTGACCAATTGACCGAGATATGGAGGGTCAAAATTTGGAATTCAAATTCTTTATTTTTATGAATTTTGAAAAATATGTTCAATTTTTTTTTGCAGAAGGTGTCAAAGTTTTTTTTAATTTTTCCTGTTTTTTAAATTTTTTTTGAAATTTGGAGGAAACTCTAGTTTTTGAATTTGTAATGAGATAAAATTAGTCACCGATGTAAAAAATTACAATGTCGTATATTTTAGGTGGTAGGTCTCCCCCTTTTTTTTTTGTTAGACAAAAAATTTATTCTTTACTTTTATCTTTTATATTAGCATTTTTGGATTACTGGTGCAATTTTAAGTGTCAAATTTAAATTTTAACTTGGATTTTCACGATGTAGAAATTAAATTTTTCGCCTTTGTCAGCAATGGATAATTTCAAGGATTTCCCTGAAATTGTCCAAATAATGTGCTGTAAAGGTGTAAAGGAACTGTCAGTGCAAATGTGCACTGAGTACAGTTAATCCGAAAAAAGGTATTAGATTTAGCTGATTTAGCTCCTGATTTTTTTTTGCATACATTTGCTTACACTCTGTATATTGGATTCGGTTCCTCGTCCTATTTAAGAATCGAAAGAGAGTAATTTAAATCATGTCGGATTCTGGCGGAGAATAACAAATTAAAAAAGGAATCGTGAAAATCGGTACTTCCGTTATATACAGGGTGAGTCGAAATTAAACCGCCAAAAGGTTTAGGCAGATTCTACGACTAATTTTAAGATACAAATTTCAAATTAACATATGTCCGATTTTGCTTCCTAAGGGAGCTACAGCCCTTCAAAAATACCCTTAATTTAATTAAAATATCCAAAATAATCAAATAAAGACATAGATTTTATTAGCTACCTAATAATAAAAGACGTGTATTGTAGAAAAAAGTAGATACCTCATAGTCGTTAAAACGACTAGCGCGTGATTATGTGCATTTTTCTCTAAAATGGTGCATTCTACAGAGTTCGTACAAGAATACCTTTTTTATCTGAAATTGTTTGACCAACATTATTTTGAAAAAAAAATTCTTAAAAAATGAACCACTAAAAAGTTATCACAGTTTTTATTACCATCCCTCTCCAAAACTACCCTTTAGAAGCATGCAAAAAAAAAATCAAAATAATCAGGGAAACATATCCAAAGCGTATTATGATTCATACCAAATTTGAAGTTTCTACTATAAAGCGTTTTCAAATAAACCTAAAAAAACCCTTCTTTTTTACACCATCTTTGAAGGGCTGTAGCTCCCTTAGAAAGCGAAATCGGACATATGTTAATTTGAAGTTTTTATCTTAAAATTAGTTGTAGAATCTGCCTAAAAATTTTGGCGGTTTAATTTCGACTCACCCTGTATAGAAAATCGTTTTTTCTGTAACACCCTGAATAGAAGAAAATTTGTACTTTTCACAATCAAAACTTCGACTCTGCCAAAGAAAAGAAAAAAAAAATTTGGATCAACACAAAAATTAGCTACAAAAATCGATTTTTTTCAGAAATCATAAGAAATGCAAATTTTCATTACTGATGGAGTGCAAGCAAAATATTCGAATTTCTCGATTTTAATTTTTTGTGGTTATTATAGAAAAAAAAAACAAATGAATTTAGGCTTTTTAGAAATCATAAGAAATTTTGATTGAATTTTTGTAACTAAATATCATTGTTCTAACTAAAAAAAATATTTTTTTTCAAAAATCTAGAAGAATTAATTTAATTTTACTTGTTTAATATCAAAAAAACGTAATGCTACTTATAATAACATTACAAAAAATGAGATATATTAAATATTTGTTATACATATTATAAAAATTTTTTAAAAAATTGTTAGGGTTCAATGGCATATTAACGCCTAAAGCGTAAAACTGCTGCCAAAGCTTGGTAATAAAAAAGTTCTAAAACATTTCAACAATTTGTAGACTCAAACACATCTTAATTAATAAACAAGAAACAAAAAACATGATATGTGGCAGCAAGAGTGCAATTTATTTCATATAAAATTTGTTACTGGCGTCTGTCTGAGCAGGCGATGATGCGAACTTTCAAGGACTTTCAACTTCTTTTTTAATGTTTCGTTCTAATTTTTTACAAATACATATTTAGACAATAAAAAATTTAATTACTAAGCGTTAAAACGATAATTTTCTACGTTACGGATCTTAAATCTTAAATTTTGAGGTTTTTTGTCCGGTTGAGATATGGCGAGGACGTATGATTCGACGTACGGTTTTTGGCCTTAGATCTACCCCCAAAACTCCTACTAGGACAAAAGGCCGAAAGAAAATGAGTCGAACGACAAAAGGGCGACGAAAGAAATAAAACAGTCAAAGTAACCAACATTTCAGTTTATTTGTATTAGCGTTTGTCTATTTTGGCCATTTTTCTGCGTCGACCTTTTCTCCAATTCGGCAGTTTATCGATTGGCCTAATGTCTGTATCGCCTTTTTTTTTCGCCCTTTTGTCCCGGTCCACGTAAGCTATAGTTTTGTTAGATACATTTTCAGTAAACTGCTTTAGTTTTTTAAAAATTCCTAAACCCTATTACCCTATTATTACCCTATTTTAAAAATTCAACTGGACTCCCCAAGTTCATAAATTTTTCGTTTAAAAAAACACTAAAATCGTTTTATGTTTTTTTGTCATTTAGAATTTTGCTGTATACAGTGCGGTCATAAAGTAAATCCCACCCACCCTGCTAACTTTTGAACAGTTATGTTTTTGATTCTGAAAACTTGTCTACCTAGGAATCTAATTGCGAACTTTCTAATAAAGGTATTTTTGAGTTCGTGGAACTTCCGGTTATGCCGGAAGTGGATGGCAACTTTCTTATTTTAAATGGAACACCCAGTATATTTTTACATTTTCGTGTTCTCCATAAAAATACCATTAAATTGATCTAGCATAGTGTAGTCTACGATTAACACTTTCGGAATTACGTCCATTTGAAAATCGGATTTTTATGCAACTTCATTTACACCGGAAGTTGGAGTCAACTGCCCCAACTTCGCTATTTTAAATGAAATATTTTGCAATTAAGTTAATAATATTAAATTTAAACAAAATTATCTTTAATAGTAAGTTCGATAATTTTGCTGATTAACATAACCACCTTCAACCTCTTGACAGTAATAAAATCTACAGGAAATCTCTTGGATAAAAATTTTGTTTAAATTTAATGTTATTAACATAATTGCAAAAGAAAATCATTTAAAATAAGGAAATTGGGGCACTTGGGTCCAACTTCTGGTGTAAATGAAGTTGCATAAAAATGCGATTTTCAAATGGGCGTAATTCCGAAAGTATTAATCCTAGACCATAGACGGTTGAGCGCATGAAAAAATGTTTCAAACAAAATTTGTCACAAATTTTATGCTCTACAGTTTTTATAATAGATGTTAACCTCATTGGAGCTATAGAAACCTAGATAATCGCGAAAAACCGATTTTTGTTACCTTGAATAACTGACGACGCAGACACGAGATTTTATGAGATTTTTGAGATAGCTTTTAGAACACCAAAATGAAGGTCTATACGAATTTCCAGCTTATTATCTCGCATTCCGAGGTGAAACGCTAATTTGACTGGGCTAAAAGAGGATCAGATAAATTTTATTTAGTTTTCTTAATGGTTACTATGCAAAAAAAATAAAATAACAAATGGTTGGTATACTTCTCTCTCTTTCTTACAATTTCCCCACCTTAAGAGGATGCATAGAGGGGTAGGGATTTGTCAAAAAAGTTGCTTAAATAAACTAATAAAGCAGCGCCATCACTTAGGGAAAAACTTTTAATATTACATCAATAATAGTACTTAAAATTTAAAATATAGAGATTAAAACATTAAAAATTATTTGCATATTACATCTATATGCAAATGTCAATACAATTATTTACTATCAACGCCTAATTTTACAAACTGTAGCCCTGCAATAAAACAAAAATATGTACAATATGCTTCACCGAAAACTGGTACACAAAAGAAATGCTAGCGTCATAAAAAGCATTCGTGCGGCTTGAGTATACCTTAGTCTCGCCCACCGCTATTCAGTAGTTAAGTGGCTATTGGCGCTAGCATTTCTTTTGTGTACCAGTTTTCAGTGAAGCATGTTGTACAATATAAAATCCAAAAACACCTAATATGAATTGCTTCACTCTTCAGGTGGATTATAAGGTGGTTTAGTAGCTGCTAAATAAGGATTATCAATATCTGAATTTTGTGAAGAAGTCTCCTCTACTTTAATAGCTTGTTCCATTTCCACTTCAGCGGGTTCTTGCTTTATATCTTCTTCCTTAACTTCTACCCTCTCTGATTTTATCCGCTTCCTAGCTGGCACATTTAACTCCTCAGTTTTATACACCAAATCTTCAGAATCAAAAATTTGATCTTCTGGTAATAGCGCTGCGAGGTATGGAGGATACATCGGCTTACAAGCAATTACTAAAATAAAAACAATTCATAATTTAAAAAATACTTTAAAGATTTTACAAAAAAAAATTCCTCACCTCGTTCAAGGAAATAAATGAACTTTTGAGATTTACTATAAAGTATCAGATATGACCAATAAATTTTATCGAAATACTTACATGGAAAAATAATTTCATCATTCTCAAATAAATTATGTGTAGGACTTGTTTTGGCCAAAAACTTCGTTAAAGCTTTTTCAACATCTCTTTTTTGTATAGCGAACTTCTCCCTTATCGCTTCATAATCAATTACAGGTTGCTTATGTGTCTGCAAACGAAATCATTATTAACTCCATTAAATTAACTTTTAAATTTACCGGAGTTCTTATGTATGCATGCGAATCTGGAAACGGTGGTAAATGTTGAGGAATAAACGCAGGTAGACTTTGCTTGGTGCCTGCTTGAAGCATATTTAATTGCTTGGGTTGTTGCTGGGCTTGCAAAGTGGGAAGAGGACTATGTTTTTTACTAGCATAATCTGGAATTTTGGTGAGGTCGATACCCATTTCAACTAACGCCAAAAGTATGTCAGCTCCTAAAGGTTCAGTACGGGAAGATAGTTCACAATAATTTCTACTAGCTGCCCCCATTTCAGTTATAACTAAAGAAATAATAACAATTAATTCGATGAATAGGTTTATTTAATTAATACTTACGTGATTGTATTACTTCAGTTAAAGTTTCCAGCGAATCTTTATCTGCTGATTCAAATCCTGCCTCAATTAATGTCGTTCCTACAGTTGCTGCTAACATTTTTCTGTATGGATTTATACACAGCTCCATTATAAATAAAGATTAGTTTGTTTATTATTGTAAAATCTAACCTCAAATTTCAATTCAGATTTGACAGTTGCTACAGAAACACAATTTTCGTGACACTGCTTTTAATTTTTCTATATACAGTGTGATATGAAATATTTTTGATATTAACAAAATAATGGCCGATCTCACCGACACGACTTAAACTTTAAGAACTACTTAAATGTCTAAGTAGTCCTTAGCGGGTCTCACCGTCATTGGAAAGGCGAACTTAAAGCCTAAATTGAACTTAAAATTAAGTCGTCGATATCGGCGACTTAAAACCTAAAACTTACAATTTTTGGTGAAAATAAACTAGCAAATGGCATTATAATTCCAGAAACAATTTATTTATAATTTATATAATTTATATTGATATCCCAAGACAAGTTTACACTAGAAATGACCATTTTAAAACCATGCCAAATTCCCATGTTTTTTTTAAATATTTTCGTTTAAAAAAAGACACATATCTAGAGTTTTTATTTCAAATATAAGACAGTAGATAAAACACATAATTATAAAATTTTATATATTATCACAGAATAATCTAGTATGTTCTAAGATTATATTGTGATTCTATGGTAAAATACTTTTATAATCATAGAATAAAACGACGCGACGCAAGCCGAACGACGCCCGAGTACCAACCGAACACCAAAATCCAATCTCTACTAAACTTAGCGTAAGTATTCGTTTTATATGACTGGAGAGACGTCTTAAAATTTCAGAAGAACTTAAGTGTAAGCAAGACTTTGTTAAGTTTTACTTTAAGCACTGTTGGTGAGATCGGCCATAAGAATAACAAAGAAGAAAAGAATGGGAATTTCGACTTCGTATAGATGCCGCTGTTTTGACATAAATTTTGTAAAAAAATGGAGGAATAGGTTGGCAATAACTTTTTCGGCAATAATTTTTATCGCTCATTTCTCTGTCAAATTACATTACAACGGTACTAAATTCATAGTTAGTTCGTCTATAATTAGGGTGAAATTCATAATAAAGTAACATCAAAACTGCTTACTTTAGAACCCCCTTTTAAAACGGATTTTAAAAACATTACAAAATAAAACTATACCACTAAATAGTACACTTAAAGACTAAGAAAACGGCATATAACACAAAGTTAGTCCGTTCGATTTACCCTATAAAATTTCAAAACAAAAAATGCCCTCTTTCGACATAAACTAAAAAATGCATTAATAATTTACACAAAAACTATTTTTCCCCAATGAATAAAAAAGCTAATTGCACCGTTTAAAAGACAATTGGGTCGTTTCTCTTTTACTCTAACAGTGCTACCAACCAACAAACCTAACGGGGCAAAAATAACTAAATTATAGATATTTATTTATTGCATTTTTTCAATTTTAAACATTTTAAATATTATTTAAAAAAATAGGGAATAAAAATAAATATACCACAATTTTTATTTAACAGTATAAGAAGTTTAATTATTTTGTCAAAAAAATTTGATTTCTATGACATTTGTTTGTATAATTAAAAATTGTGTAGTATATTATATTTTTAATCCTTATTTTTTAAAATAATATTTGAAATGTTTAAAATTGAAAAAAATGCAATAAACAAAACTCTATAATTTAGTTATTTTTGCCTCGTTAGGTTTGATTGTTGGTAGCACTGTTAGAGTGAAAGAGAAACATGTCGGACCATTCCGACCCGCTCGTTTCAAGGCCTGAACCGTTGATTGATATATTATATATATAATATGTCAATCAACGCCTGAACGACCCAATTTGTTAATTATGCAAGATATAAAATAATATTTTAATAAAAGTTGTTTCTTTTTAAAAGACCTTTCAAACGATACCATACTCGACCTATGTTGCCATTAATAGAATCAAAGTTACCTCCGGTTCCGGGCACTTCCGGTTTGTTCCGGAAAATAATAAGTGCACCAATGGATTCTTTGGGTTCACTTTGGTAATTAAAATTTTTATTCTATCTATGTGCGACAAACTGTTTTCGAGATAAAGGGCTGTTGCGGGTGGTCTGACTCACCCTGTATATACCCCAACAAGCCCCGAAGTCTGATTTCCCCTCAAGCACCATTACAACTACCAACTCGAAAGCACTCTCGCAAAACGAAAGCACTTGTGTCGGACCTTTCCGATTGGGATTGGATTGGGATTGGATTGGGATTGGATTGGGATTGGATTGGGATTGGATTGGGATTGGGATTGGGATTGGATTGGATTGGGATTGGATTGGGATTGGATTGGGATTGGATTGGGATTGGATTGGGATTGGATTGGGATTGGATTGGGATTGGATTGGGATTGGATTGGGATTGGATTGGGATTGGATTGGGATTGGATTGGGATTGGATTGGGATTGGATTGGGATTGGATTGGGATTGGATTGGGATTGGATTGGGATTGGATTGGGATTGGATTGGGATTGGATTGGGATTGGATTGGGATTGGATTGGGATTGGATTGGGATTGGATTGGGATTGGATTGGGATTGGATTGGGATTGGATTGGGATTGGATTGGGATTGGATTGGGATTGGATTGGGATTGGATTGGGATTGGATTGGGATTGGATTGGGATTGGATTGGGATTGGATTGGGATTGGATTGGGATTGGATTGGGATTGGATTGGGATTGGATTGGGATTGGATTGGGATTGGATTGGGATTGGATTGGGATTGGATTGGGATTGGATTGGGATTGGATTGGGATTGGATTGGGATTGGATTGGGATTGGATTGGGATTGGATTGGGATTGGATTGGGATTGGATTATGATTGGATTGGGATTGGATTGGGATTGGATTGGGATTGGATTGGGATTGGATTGGGATTGGATTGGGATTGGATTGGGATTGGATTGGGATTGGATTGGGATTGGATTGGGATTGGATTGGGATTGGATTGGGATTGGGATTGGATTGGGATTGGATTGGGATTGGATTGGGATTGGATTGGGATTGGATTGGGATTGGATTGGGATTGGATTGGGATTGGATTGGGATTGGATTGGGATTGGATTGGGATTGGATTGGGATTGGATTGGGATTGGATTGGGATTGTATTGGGATTGGATTGGGATTGGATTGGGATTGGATTGGGATTGGATTGGGATTGGATTGGGATTGGATTGGGATTGGATTGGGATTGGATTGGGATTGGATTGGGATTGGATTGGGATTGGATTGGGATTGGATTGGGATTGGATTGGGATTGGATTGGGATTGGATTGGGATTGGGATTGGATTGGGATTGGATTGGGATTGGGATTGGATTGGGATTGGATTGGGATTGGATTGGGATTGGATTGGGATTGGATTGGGATTGGATTGGGATTGGATTGGGATTGGATTATGATTGGATTGGGATTGGATTGGGATTGGATTGGGATTGGATTGGGATTGGATTGGGATTGGATTGGGATTGGGATTGGATTGGATTGGGATTGGATTGGGATTGGATTGGGATTGGATTGGGATTGGATTGGGATTGGATTGGGATTGGGATTGGATTGGGATTGGATTGGATTGGGATTGGATTGGGATTGGATTGGGATTGGATTGGGATTGGATTGGGATTGGATTGGTTTGGAATTGGATTGGTTTGGAATTGGATTGGGATTTACAAAATTACGAGCAAAACGTAATTTTAAGATTTGGACCAGGAGGTTACGATGTGCGAAGAGGTATTTTACTAAACTAAAAATTTTCAAATACCTCCTTGAATATTATAACCTCCTGGTACGAAACTCAAAATTAACGAAATTGCGAGCAAAACGTAATTTTTAGATTTGGTACCAGGAGGTTATGAGTGCGAAGAGGTATTTTAATAAACTGAAATTTCTCAAATACTTCCTCGACTATTATAACCTCCTGGTACGAAATTCAAAATTTACAAAATTGCGAGCCAAACGTAATTTTAAGACTTAGTACCAGGAGGTTATGATGTGCGAGGAGGTATTTTATGGAACTCATTTTTTTTCAAATACCTCCTCGAATATTATAACCTCCTGCACCTCGATTCCCGAAATCTCACTAAGAGAAAGTGAATCATATCTCTCTCAAAATGAACAAAAATGTATTCTTGAAACAAAATCTCACCAAAGATACGCGACATGCGCGAGAGAATAAATTCTCCTGCCAAGACCCAGGAGAATCATCTCTCCTAGTAGTTTTTACGGTGTTGCCGGTTTGGAATTTACTTTAATCTTAAGTATATTTTGATATTTGGGGTGTAAATTATAATAAATGCGCCTTAATATTTGATTTTTATAATTAAATACGTCTTAGGAAATTATAGTATGCTTATTTATAACTAAAACTGTTTGAAAAATTAAAAATAAATAATAATTTACAATTTTCAATTATTTATAAAGAAATTCATAAAATGCAGGTGGCAACAGTGTAGACACCTAACCAATGTTATTTTAACTTCTAACCTTATTCCTTTCTTGTTTCTTGCTGTGGTTTCTTGTTTGCTCAATAATATTAGAGTTAATCCCGATTTAATAAGGGCAAGGCATATTAGACAGCAAATTGTACAAAATTATTTTAATTAGTTTTATTTGTAGATGTTGTTTTTTCGTTAGCTGTATCTTTTCTGTGTACAAATTTGAAGTTGAGGATACGATATTTTTTCAATAAAAAGACATATATTCTTATAAACAAAATATCGTTTTATTTTTATATAAGAAACTGATTATAAATCATAAACAAAATAAAAAATGTTTTAAATATAACATTTTTTTTAAATAAAGAATAAATATTCTTATATGTATATATAAGATAACTGAAAGTTTTTAAAAAAACAACTAAAAATGTATAAAAAGTATCACATTTTTTTAAAATAAACTAATATTTCTATACAAACTAAAAATCACAATTCTTGAAAAATAAAATCAAAAATCTGTAAAATATCACATTTTTTTTTAAATAAACTAATATTCCTATACAAACTAAAAATCACAATTCTTGAAAAATAAAATCAAAAATCTGTAAAATATCACATTTTTTTTAAAATAAACTAATATTCCTATACAAACTAAAAATCACAATTCTTGAAAAATAAAATTAAAAACCTGTAAAATATTACATTTTTTTAAATAAACCAATATTCCTATAAAAAATATTTAAAAAATCACAATCCCTCAAAACCAAAATTAAAAATTTTTAAATAAACTTAACATTCTTATAAACTGAAATATATCCCTTTCTTTATAAAAATACTCAAAATTATATAGCTTTACAAGACTAACAAAAAAGAAGTATTTTATTTGTTTTTTGAGAATAAAATATTTTTGAGATCTTTTATTTCCATCAAAATTTGTTTGTTTATGTTTAAATTATCTTGAAGAAACTGTTGCTTAAATTTTCGATATTCATTCAACGATGCAAGTTTTTTTTCTTTATATTCTTGTTGAGTTAATGCTCGCTTTTCAGTTAATCCAACAAGATGCTTTGAAATATTTATTGATGTTTCAAGCCTCTTTACTTTGGTCAGCTTCTTGTGTGGCTTTTTGTAGTCATGATCGTTGGCTATGTCTTTTGTCGATTCTTCCAGAATTTTCAGATAATTTTCTTCATCTCCAGATGAGTCTATTGTATTATTCATCTATAAAAGCAAATACATGTAACATATAAAATTAAAAATATTCAAAACAATCACCTCTACATCTTGGTCATCAAATAAAAAATCAACATTTGACTCGACTACTTCTTCATGTCCATCTATTTGTGATTTGCTCATTAAATTAACTACTTTGTTTTCAACATCTTCCAAGACCTCTTCTGTGCTTGGACCACCTCCGGTTTCACTTTGTGATTTTTTAATTCTTGCCGCTTTTGCCTTTGAATTTTTTTTTATATCTTGCCACGTCTAAAAATTACATGCAATACTTAATAATTATATGAACATTGTTTTACAAAAATAAATGGAAATAAACTTGTACCTTCCTCCACTGCTTCCAATCTTTATTTGCCCCCGGAATGGAATTTAGTTTATTAGATATATCTACCCACAGAGCTTCAATCGATTTACTAGTAAATCTTCCGTCCAGTTTGGAACCTACGAGCACCCCCGCATTGTCTTCCATGAACTGAACAAGCAGTTCTTTCTGTCTATTCGTTATATAACCCCGTTTGATGTTTTCCATAATTAACAATTGCTGTTCAATATTTTTTAGGCTAATTTATTAACAAAAATTTAACAATCCACTTAAATCACGGATCACTGTCGAATGTCAAACGTCAAACTAACGTCAAATCGCTGTAATTTCATTGGTTGGATATGGATAAAAGGTTTGGCAACGAGGCGGATAAAGAAGGGATGTGAATCAGCGTGAATTCATGTGATGACCGCTCAAGAATACCGATTTTCGAAGTAAGAGAGATTTTAAAGTGAGATGAGAAAATCTCACGAAAGAGAATTCATCTCATCTCACCAGTTTTCGGGAATCGAGGACCTGGTACGAAACTCAAAATTTACAAAATTGCGAGCAAAACGTAATTTTAAGATTTGGTACCAGGAGGTTATGATGTGCGAGGAGGTATTTTATGGAACTCATTTTTTTTCAAATACCTCCTCGAATATTATAACCTCCTGGTACGAAACTCAAAATTTACAAAATTGCGAGCAAAACGTAATTTTAAGATTTGGTACCAGGAGGTTATGATGTGCGAAAAGGTATTTTAATAAACTGAAATTTTTTTCAAATACCTCCTCGAATATTATAACCTCCTCGTACAAAACTCAAAATTTACAAAATTGCGAGCAAAACGTAATTTTAAGATTTGGTACCAGGAGGTTATGATGAGCGAAGAGGTATTTTAATAAACTGAAATTTTTCAAATACCTCCTCGAATATTATTGCTTCCTCGTACAAAACTCAAAATTTACAAAATTGCGAGGAAAATGTAATTTTAAGATTTGAAAAATTTTGGTTACATAAAATAATTGGGATTTTTCGGTGTTGCCATTTAGAAAATTAATCAGAATGAAGTTAGCTACGACATGAAGTTACCAACGCAATGAAGTTAGCTACGAAATGAAGTTAGCTACGACATGAAGTTATCAACACAATGAAGTTAGCTACGAAATGAAGTTACCAACGCAATGAAGTTAGCTACGAAATGAAGTTAGCTACGAAATGAAGTTACCAACGCAATGAAGTTAGCTACGAAATGAAGTTATCAACGAAATGAAGTTAGCTACGACATGAAGTTATCAACACAATGAAGTTAGCTACGAAATGAAGTTATCAACGAAATGAAGTTAGCTACGACATGAAGTTATCAACGCATTGAAGTTATAAACGAAATGAAGTTAGCTGCGACATGAAGTTATCAACGCAATGAAGTTAGCTACGAAATGAAGTTATCAACGCAATGAAGTTAGCTACGAAATAAAGTTATCAACGCAATGAAGTTAGCTACGAATAAAGTTGTGAAGAAAATGATCACAGAACTTCAGCATTGTATGTTTTTTATTTACAAGGTGTTGCAAAACAGAGAATGTGTACATACAAAATTAAGAAGGTTGAAAAATATACAAGAAAAAATGTTTCTAGATTAGCAGAGGTATTTTATGCAATTAAAATTATTCAAATATCTCCTCAGGAGGTTATAATATTATAATATATTTATTAATATTTATTATAATATATTATAATAAATACCAGGGTACGAAACTCAAAATTTACAAAATTGCAAGTAAAACGTAACTTTAAGATTTGGTACCAGGAGGTTATGATGTTCGAGGAGGTATTTGAAAAATTTTAGTTGCATAAAATACCTCCTCGCACATCATAACCTCCTGGTACCAAATCTTAAAATTACGTTTTGCTCACAATTTTGTAAATTTTGAGTTTCGTACCAGGAGGTTATAATATTCGAGGAGGTATTTGAAAAATTTTGATTGCATAAAATACCTCTTCGTACATCATAACCTCCTGGTACACAATTTTAAAATTACGTTTTGTTCGCAATTTTGTAAATTTTGAGATTCGTACCAGGAGGTTATAATATTCAAGGAGGTATTTGAAAATTTTTAGTTTATTAAAATACCTCTTTGCACATCATAACCTCCTGGTACCAAATCTTAAATTTCTCGCAATTTTTTAAATTTTGGTAGCAGGTGGTCATTTTAAAATGTTTATGCAACTTCTTGTGCTGTATGTTTGGTTGCATATACATTATTAAATTAAATTTATTTTTTAAATCTATCATATAAATAGTACTCCTATTGATAAGACATAAGGATTCTTTTCTGATTTGAATTTAATATTAAATATTTTTATATTTATTAAGAATTGGAATGAATTCGCAACTAAAAGTAAATGTGTTCTTATTTTTATTCTAATAAAATAAATAAAAACCTGTTAATTATCTTTACAAGTTTTTGATTTTTCATCTTGTGTTTTTATAATTTTCTTTATGTTTTTATCGCTTTTTAGTTTCTAAAAAGCTAGGATTCTTCTATTTTTGTTATTGCTGTTGTGGCGCCATCTACCAGTAAGAGGCCAGAGGACGGCAGTGGATAGGCTGGTAGCGCTCTGTAAAGACAAGGTAAAGAACTTAAGATATAGGCCACTTTCGATGCTGTATGTTTGGTTGCCTATAATATTTTGTATACAAATATCGTACGGGTCTCATTTACGTTATGCAAATTTTTTTAAAAAATGCTGGGTCTTTGTTTGGAAAGAGAGAAAAAGAGATTATCTATAATATTCTTTATTATTTCTATGCAAAGAAGACATTGCAAGATTAAATGTTATACTCTCCAAGTTATAAGATTGTTTACGCGCAAATTATTTTTGCTTCTGTGAAGTATTTTTTAAATGATTCATTTTGTGTGTTAATTTTATATACTACTCCTCATCTTCTGGGCAAACTATATAATCCATTTATGACTTTAGACAACAAAAAAATGTATATTATAGGCAACCAAACATACAGCATCTAAAGTGGCCTATATCTTAAGTTCTTTACCTTGTCTTTACAGAGCGCTACCAGCCTATCCACTGCCGTCCTCTGGCCTCTTACTGGTAGATGGCGCCGCAACAGCAATAACAAAAATAGAAGAATCCTAGCTTTTTAGAAACTAAAAAGCGATAAAAACATAAAGAAAATTATAAAAACACAAGATGAAAAATCAAAAACTTGTAAAGATAATTAACAGGTTTTTATTTATTTTATTAAAATAAAAATAAGAACACATTTACTTTTAGTTGCGAATTCATTCCAATTCTTAATAAATATAAAAATATTTAATATTAAATTCAAATCAGAAAAGAATCCTTATGTCTTATCAATAGGAGTACTATTTATATGATAGATTTAAAAAATAAATTTAATTTAATAATGTATATGCAACCAAACATACAGCACAAGAAGTTGCATAAACTTTTTAAAATGACCACCTGCTACCAAAATTTAAAAAATTGCGAGAAATTTAAGATTTGGTACCAGGAGGTTATGATGTGCAAAGAGGTATTTTTATAAACTAAAAATTTTCAAATACCTCCTTGAATATTATAACCTCCTGGTACGAATCTCAAAATTTACAAAATTGCGAACAAAACGTAATTTTAAAATTGTGTACCAGGAGGTTATGATGTACGAAGAGGTATTTTATGCAATCAAAATTTTTCAAATACCTCCTCGAATATTATAACCTCCTGGTCGAAACTCAAAATTCACAAAATTGCAAGCAAAACGTAATTTTTAGATTTGGTACCAGGAGTTATGATGTGGGAAGAGGTATTTTATCCAATCCAATCCCAATCCAATCCCAATCCAATCCCAATCCAATCCCAATCCAATCCCAATCCAATCCCAATCCAATCCCAATCCAATCCCAATCCAATCCCAATCCAATCCCAATCCAATCCCAATCCAATCCCAATCCAATCCCAATCCAATCCCAATCCAATCCCAATCCAATCCCAATCCAATCCCAATCCAATCCCAATCCAATCCCAATCCAATCTCAATCCAATCCCAATCCAATCCCAATCCAATCCCAATCCAATCCCAATCCAATCCCAATCCAATCCCAATCCAATCCCAATCCAATCCCAATCCAATCCCAATCCAATCCCAATCCAATCCCAATCCAATCCCAATCCCAATCCAATCCCAATCCAATCCCAATCCAATCCCAATCCAATCCCAATCCAATCCCAATCCAATCCCAATCCAATCCCAATCCAATCCCAATCCAATCCCAATCCAATCCCAATCCAATCCCAATCCAATCCCAATCCAATCCCAATCCAATCCCAATCCAATCCCAATCCAATCCCAATCCAATCCCAATCCAATCCCAATCCAATCCCAATCCAATCCCAATCCAATCCCAATCCAATCCCAATCCAATCCCAATCCAATCCCAATCCAATCCCAATCCAATCCCAATCCAATCCCAATCCAATCCCAATCCAATCCCAATCCAATCCCAATCCAATCCCAATCCAATCCCAATCCAATCCCAATCCAATCCCAATCCAATCCAATCCAATCCAATCCAATCCAATCCAATCCAATCCCAATCCAATCCCAATCCAATCCCAATCCAATCCCAATCCAATCCCAATCCAATCCCAATCCAATCCCAATCCAATCCCAATCCAATCCCAATCCAATCCCAATCCAATCCCAATCCAATCCCAATCCAATCCCAATCCAATCCCAATCCAATCCAATCCAATCCAATCCAATCCAATCCAATCCCAATCCCAATCCAATCCCAATCCAATCCCAATCCAATCCCAATCCAATCCCAATCCAATCCCAATCCAATCCCAATCCAATCCCAATCCAATCCCAATCCAATCCCAATCCAATCCCAATCCAATCCCAATCCAATCCCAATCCAATCCCAATCCAATCCCAATCCAATCCCAATCCAATCCCAATCCAATCCCAATCCAATCCCAATCCAATCCCAATCCAATCCCAATCCAATCCCAATCCAATCCCAATCCAATCCCAATACAATCCCAATCCAATCCCAATCCCAATCCAATCCAATCCAATCCAATCCCAATCCAATCCCAATCCCAATCCCAATCCAATCCCAATCGGAAAGGTCCGACACAAGTGCTTTCGTTTTGCGAGAGTGCTTTCGAGTTGGTAGTTGTAATGGTGCTTGAGGGGAAATCAGACTTCGGGGCTTGTTGGGGTATATACAGGGTGAGTCAGACCACCCGCAACAGCCCTTTATCTCGAAAACAGTTTGTCGCACATAGATAGAATAAAAATTTTAATTACCAAAGTGAACCCAAAGAATCCATTGGTGCACTTATTATTTTCCGGAACAAACCGGAAGTGCCCGGAACCGGTGGTAACTTTGATTTTATTAATGGCAACATAGGTCGAGTATGGTATCGTTTGAAAGGTCTTTTAAAAAGAAACAACTTTTATTAAAATATTATTTTATATCTTGCATAATTAACAAATTGGGTCGTTCAGGCCTTGAAACGAGCGGGTCGGAATGGTCCGACATGTTTCTCTTTCACTCTAACAGTGCTACCAACAATCAAACCTAACGAGGCAAAAATAACTAAATTATAGAGTTTTATTTATTGCATTTTTTTCAATTTTAAACATTTCAAATATTATTTTAAAAATAAGGATTAAAAATATAATATACTACAATTTTTAATTATACAAACAAATGTCATAGAAATCAAATTCGTTTGACAAAATAATTAAACTTCTTATACTTTTAAATAAAAATTGTGGTATATTTATTTTTATTCCCTATTTTTTTAAATAATATTTAAAATGTTTAAAATTGAAAAAATGCAATAAATAAATATCTATAATTTAGTTATTTTTGCCCCGTTAGGTTTGTTGGTTGGTAGCAATGTTAAAGTGAAAGAGAAACATGTCGGACCATTCCGACCCGCTCGTTTCAATTAACTCGACCCAATTAAAATATGAATCCGACGGTATTTAATTTATAGTTAGTTCGTGCGGTTTTAATGATAAAATTTGCAATTAAAATTTGACTTGAAAGCTGCCTTACTCTTTCTCAGTATTTAATAATAATAAGTCATAAAGCGAGTTTTCCGACTTGAATTAAAATGTTATCAACATCGTCTGAAAGACAGACAAAATACAAATACGAGGGTATCTTACGTTAGTTCTGGCGGTTTTAATGATGATATTTGAAATTAAAATATGACTTGGGGCGCGTTCCACTAAAGACTCGCAATGCTCATGACGACCGCAAAGTCGGTCCACATAAGACCGCGAATGTTTCTTTCGTGCATAAAAACGTCATCGATGGCGACCGCAGGAAGCTCACAACGACCGTATTTATTCGTGGGTTTCTATGGTCGTTTATTGAATGGTGACGTTTTGAGCTACTGGAACGGGAAACTTTTGCGGTCGTGGGCTTTAGTGTTCATTAGTGGAACGCGCCCTTGGCGGTGTGTTACTCTTTAATTAAATGGATCATTAGACAAGTTTTCGGACTTGCATAAAATAGTTATTAACACCATATGAAAGATAATTAAAATACGAATTCAAGCGTATGTTACACATAGTTAGTCTGTATGTTTTTGTGACTAAAAAATTTATTTATAAGTTCCCACACATAAATAGCTTTTTATTTATTACACTCCTTCTAGCTCTACAAATGACCACCACAGGTCGTATATGATCTCCGAAATCGCGATTGCAAGCCACTTAAAATAAAATTACTAAATAAATGTCTTTATTTACTACATTCTAGTTTTGTGTATATTTACATAATTTAAATCTATACTAAAATATACTAAAATTTGTTAATAAATGATGTAAAATATAACAGTTGTAACAATTAGAAAATATGTGCTGCATTGCGATGAAAAAGTACTTGAAGATTTAAGTTGTAATGGATGGAAAAGATTTGTATCTTCCTCATTGGTAATCCATCCGATTATTTGTTCATCTCTATTTTGAACCTTCAACCATTTCATAAGTGGTTGAAAGTAATTTACCATAGCATTTGCTGATAATCTATCTTCTTTTCCGTTAGTTAGGACACGTAGAACGTCCCTCCAATGTTTAGAACGACCAAGTTTTAAAGCATCACTAAAAATTAAGAGACAAAATCACTTCTACTCATGAAATGATTGTATAAAATAACAATCACAATCTTCTTGGTTACCTTATAATTCTTCCAGCTTCTCTAGATTTAAAAAGATCGCACATATGTAGTTGTCCAGAATTTTGACCACTAGCTGTGCAAAGTGCTTCAAAAATTTGAAACTCCAAGATGAGACCGACGTAATATTTGGTGTAGGGTATGTCCGCAATAATGTGGCGTTTTGCTGCAGCGTCTAATTGCGATTCTGTGCGATGGATTGGTGGGATTATCCCTTGGTATCGTAGTCGCAAGTTCCACCAAGCTTCGTTCATTGTTGTTATTCCATCTTTAAAAACATGATATCTCCACTAAAAATAATAATTGATTGATTGGAAGATTTTGGCAAAATTATTCAAATACCTGATCAATTAATAGTGCGTAAGGTGCATAAGCTACTTTATCAAGAGCCCTTTTCATTAGAAAATTAATACTCTTTTCATACATGCTGGTGTTGTTGGTGAATAATTGGATTCTTTCCAAGTGGTTGGGATTGAACATTGATAGAATTATAGCGTTGGCAAAACCTTCATGAAATCCTGCAAATTAAGTTTTATAAATATCTACACGTTTCTTCAAATTTGTAGTATTCCATTACCGGGATTAGCTCCTTCGCGGAATAAAAATGGTTGATCTGAATAATGCATATAGTATTGTAGGTGTCCCATTTCGTGATGAGTGGACAAAAGGTACTCCATATTAACTTCAGTGCATTGTTTAATCCTAGAAATATAACAAAAAGTCTAGTTAAAACGCATAACACGTTTATTTGATTTGATAATTTTTGTATTCCAATAAAAGTGAGAAAATTCATACGCCAAGGATGAAGCACGAAGATTTTTGAAGTGATGAAGTTAAGAATAAATACTTTACCTGTATATTCAGCGAGGGGGATAGGGGGGCGGGAAGAAAAGCAGAGAGCATTAGGCATTAGGGGTGGGAAAGATCAAAAAGAAATACAGGTTGGATTCTGCAATGTGGCGGGGTTGAAGAATAATATAGAAAGGGATTAAGGGAAAGAAGGTTTCATATAGAATACATACAGAAGTTTCACTACATAGGAATGGAAGAAACGTGGATTGAAGAGCAAAAGTGGGACGAAATACATCAAAAGTTACCGACGAATTTCAATTGGAGATACCAAGCAGCGGTAGAGCCATGGGAGGGATAGTAACCGGAGTGAGAACAGATTTAAAGGAGGAAGAAATGGAAACCCAAACAAAAGGTACTCAGGGGAGAAGAATATGGATTACCGAAGAATGGTGGGACATAATGACAGTATACTTCAATGGTAATATGGAAGACATCAAAATGGAAATCGGAAAAGATAGAGAGAAAATAGGGAAGAACATGATAGTAGGGGGAGATTGGAATGCAAAAATCGGAGAGAAGCAAATCTACTCCTTAGGAGATGAAGGAAACGAAACAAACAGAACATCGAGAAATAAAGAGCTAAATGAAGAGGGGAAGAAGTTATTAAAATGGATAGACTAGGAGGGATGGAACATAGCGAATGGGACAGTGGAAGGGGACAGAGAAGGAGAGTTCACATATATTGGACCTAGAGGGCAAACAGTAATAGACTAATATGTACTAATGAACGAGGAAGCATGGGAAAAATTGATAAAAATGACCATAGACTTTAGAAAAGAATCAGACCATAAATGCAAGGTTCCAGTTAAGAAGAAAATGACCATACCGAATCGTACAGAATAAAGTGGAACACGAAACACGAAAACGAAAGCAAGACTGGCAGTGGTGAGAGAAAAATTAGAAAAGGAAAAAGAAGGAGGTCTTAGAAAGGTAGTAGAAGAAGTAAGGCACTATCTGGAAAGCAAAAGAAATACAAGGGAAAGCAAAAAAGAAGACTGGTGGGAAGAAGAATGCACAGAAGCTAAAAGAAACATCAGAGAATGTTACAAGAACTTCAAATATGGGGGAGGCACAAGACAGCAGATAATAGAGGCAAAGAAGAGAATGAAAAAAAGAAAGAAAATGAAGAGAAAGAACTGCAGGAAATAAGATAAATGAAAACGGAGAAAAAGTTATGGGAATACCTAAAGAAAAAGAAAGGACAGAAAAGGAAAGAAACAGCGATAAACTTAGAAGAGTGGAAAATCCACTTCGAAGAACTATACAAATACAGTGAAGCAGAGATACCGATGAGAAAACCGCTGTGGCATGAAGAGGAAATAAGTAAAGCAGAAATAGCGGAAGCCATACAAAAACTGAAAATCAAAAATGCGACGGGGCCAAATGGTATTTCAGGAGAGGTGTGGATAGAGGCATGCGAGTTAACGAAAGAAAGGCTAAGAAACATAATGAATGATATAATTCGAGGAAGAGAAGAGTGGCCAGATTTATGGAACCTAGGGGAAATACCAATATATAAAAAAGGAGAAAGAAGTAACATGGAGAACTACAGAGCAGGCATCACGCTAATTGACTCAGACTACAATGTATTCAGTAATATAGTAGCAGGAAGACTGGAAAAAGAATTAGAAACAAGACACGCGATTCCAGAAGCGCAAGCAGGATTCAGAATGGGCAGAGGTACAACAGAACACTTGGTAATTGGTAACATTAAATTATGCTATAGCGCAGAAACTAGAGAAGAGAGACGGCAAACTCTATGTATTGTTTGAGGACCTAAAAACGGCTTTTGACACAGTAAACAGGAGAATGCTAATGCAGAAGTTGGAGGAAATACGGATAACCGAGCTATCCAGGAGGATGATACAAGGCATGTACACATTACTACAAGATGCAGAGTGAGAGTGGGAACGAAGGTGTCGGAGGAGTTTGAAACGAAAAGAGGGCTTAGGCAGGGGTGTCTGGTAAGTCCGATACTATTCAATGTCTTTGCGGCAGACCAAGAGAAAGTGCTAAAAAATGGACAAGCAGGAGGGGTGGTCATCGGAGGGAAGAAGATATGGGTGTTAGCATACGCAGATGACATAGCAATGATAGCCAAAACAAAAGCAGAAATGGACGAAATGATTAGAAGGTTAGAAAGGTACATGGATAAGAGAAAATTAGTAGTGAATGTAGAAAAGACAAAGTTGATGGTATGTACAAAGGGAGGAAGACAAAAATTAGAGAGTTTTAGGTGGAAAGATCAAAAGATAGAACAAGTAAAGGAATTCAAATATCTGGGATACGTGATGACACAAAATGGAAAGCATACGGAGCATATAAGGTATTTATGTAAGAAAGCGCGGATAGCATGGAGCAGGATATGGGAGCAATGGAAATCAAAGATGGCAAACACATTTATAGGTGGCATAACGATTTGGAAAACTTGTGTCCGAAGCATTATTCTATACGGGGCGAAGGTATGGGGCTTAGAGGAACAAAAAGATGTAGAGAAAATGCAGATCCATATACTAAAACAGATTTTAAGAGTGGAGAGGTCAACACCGGATGCGATTACAAGAAACAAGGAGTAACAAAGTATGGGAAGACACCCTAAAAAAGGTCACAGATTTCGAATGTGAAATACACATGAGATGGAATACGGGAATTGTAAGAGAAGTGATCAAACAAGCGGACGCCGAGGGAACGAAAGGAGTAAAAATTACAAAATGGGGGCAGTGCAGAAGAAAAGCTTTTGAAAAGATAGGATGGTCATTGGAAGAATTAAAAAGAAGAAAAGAATGTGGAATCAAGTGGGGAGCAATGGTTCAGGAAATATTGAGCGATGGCGAAAGACAAGAACGACAATGTAAGCTAAAAAGAAGTCGATATAACCCAAGCTACTTCACACGGCAGGCAACAACTGGACGACCTAGTTATTTAAACACACAAAAAGAAATAGTCATGGCCAGAATTAGATGCGAAAGCGAAGAAAAAGCTAAGAGGTATCGGATGGCAGAAAAAGAAGGAAAGTGCACCCTGTGTGAAGAAAAGGAAGAAAGATGGTTACATTGGAGAGTAGAGTGCAAAGAGTTACGATGGGAAGAGAATACCGAGAACATAACAGAAAAGGAATGGGAAGAGATGTTAGGAGAGGTGGGAGAAGGATAGAAATATATAAAAAGAGTCTGGGAAGAGAAAGAACGAGATAAAAGAAGAAGAAAGCAAATAAGTTGAATGTTTGTTGTACATATAACATATAATGTATATGTATGTAAATATCTAATATCTATCTGTATTTTTGTGTAAATATGCCAATAAAGATTTATTATTACTTTACCTGTAATCAATTTTATTACAAAAGTCCCAAGAGCTGGCAGTGCACTGCACTTTCCTATCAGCAGGTTTTTCTAATAACGAATTTCTCCAAAATTCTGGCGGTAAAGCTTTTAATCCCATGGAAGTTAAAAATTCCTCAGCTAACTGAAATATTCTAAAAAACAAATAAATACGTTAATACTCCTAAGATTGTAGAGTGGATGAAAAATGTTAGAGTATTTTACCTTATGGAGTTATAACCTTTCTTCAACATTTCATCAGTAACATCAATATTCCCTACATTATAAGGAGTCAACAAGTTTCCAATTTTAGTCCAATCCTGAGCCCAAACGTTGCCCAGAAGATGTGCAGGAATTGGTCCATCGGGACGTATGATTTCTGAACCATACTTTTGAATAAGTTTTCTACGCACGTACGTGAATAATTCTTTATAGAGGGGTTGCAACGTTTGCCAAGTCTCCGCTAATTCGTATTCAAAATGGTCATCTTCATAATCGTACCGCAATTGCTCACCGGCATCCAAAAATCCTACCAAATGAAAAATTCAGATTTTAGCAAAAAATTATGATTTGCATTGAAATCAAGAGAAGAAGGAAAATACTTTTGGTATTTAAAATTTTCAAGGGATGATTTGATAGAATATAGGAGTACCTTTTAAACGTGCTGCTTGATTCGCTAATTGCACATAGCGCATAAATTTATTCTTCATTGGAGGTCCAGTTTTATCATGCCATTCCTTCCAAATATGTTCTAGTTCAGCAGGATTTTTAGAATGTTTCATTATACGTGCTATATCAGGTTCTAAGACCAAATCGCAGTAGTTACTTTCAGTATTATTGAACTGACACACCCTGACACTGCTGTAAATATCTTTCATTTCTGATACTAAATGATGGATCTGAAAATGAAGAAACTGACTCTAGACTTTGCCATTTAAAATACTTGATTTAGATGGTTAAAATCGACTTTTAAAGCCTTCATTCAAATTGGCAACAGTTAGATTATTATGAGACTTTTTGACTTACTTCGTTATATTTTTCATCGCTCAAACTCGTTCTTCCGTTGGTAATTAAAAATCTTAACTGTCTTCTGGCTAATGGGTCTGGGAGTTTGTTCCAGTCGAAGGTAATTGCCTTCTTCCATGACAATTTTTCGAATTTGGCTTCCAACATTTGTTCCTCGATCATTCTTCGCTTATTGATGTCAGTCATGTTTGTGGAGTAAAGCCATTGTGCAGATTTAACACGGAAACAAATGTTTGAAGCTTCGGCGTCATATTCTCTCAAAAATTGCAAAGCTTCCCCCAAATTTACATTCGTACCCTTAAAAATACTCATTTTAGATGAGGTTTTTCGAGTTTCACATCAAAAAAATTTGATTATTGGTTTGAGTTTTATTGTTCTCATCTTTATGTTGAAGCAGTTTTTGATGCCCTACTTGATTATGATTTCACTTTTACCCAAGCATTACTTCTTGAGGTACAGGATTCTTGATAAACTCTTTCAATTTTTGGTGTTTTGTAAGAAATTTACGCAATATGTAAATGAAGTGGTGTAAAATGCATGTGTGCAAGGAAAAATCGTGTCCAATTTTAAATTCGCTTCTAACTGTTGCAATAATCTTAAAATATTTGAGTAAGCCCGTTACGGTTTTTAAACCAGAACAATATTAGAATGCGTGACGACCCAAAATTATCTACCAGAACGTGATCTATACGGAAGACGCACGTCCTAAGCGTTTAATTTCGCTTTGTTTTTGTTTTTGCTTTTTGCTAATGACAATAATTTCTTCCAAAATCTTTTGTTTCTAAATTAGTTAGCAATTAACCTACCCAAATAATTGTTTTATAAAAAAAACATCATAGCACACGTTTTGATAATTCTGTTTTAATAGCACAATTAAAATTTTGGATAAAAAGTAAGAATATTTTTTTCCAAAATTAAGTTGGTACAAACTTAGAAATTACCGAAATACAATGGAAAATCTGTAATTTTTTTAGTTTAAGTGTCGTCTAAAGCTTAAGTGCAACCTTTGCACCTAGGCCTTTAGTGACACTCAAATTCAAAAATTGAGAGAAATATGGAGAAATACATTAGAAAACTTGTCAAAAATGTAAGCGATTGAAAAGGTCCTTTTAAAGATCTCTCTTTTTATTGTGCCATTAAGGGGGCCACAGTTAAACTCCTTATAAAAACCAAAATTCCACCACACTAAGTTAAAATTTAAGTGTCATTTAAAAAAATTGAGTGTCACACTTAGGGTTGTGGGTTTAAAGAGATGAAGTGGTGCAAAAGTGACACTAATAAAAATTTTTATTAATAATATACAGGGTGTCCCATTTGACGTTGGACTGTATGGGTATCTTTGTTATTGGGAATTTTAACTACGTATAGATGGCGCTAAAAATGGAGGATATTCGGTACTTGTCAGTGTCAAAAATTGTGTTTAAAATGCGATATTGTTCCATATAACTACATATTTAACAAAACACAAATAGATTTATTATTTAAAGCTTCAGTAAAGCTAAAAATAAACATATACCAATGCATTAAATAGAAAAACTAAGTACCGAATATCGAAGTTCATATTTTTGCCACCAGAGGGCGAGCGGGTTCTTAAAATTCCCAATTATTGGATATAGACAGCCAGTTAAATGGACAAAGTAGTAGAGATTTTTTCGAATATTAATAATTCATTTACAAAAAATTTGAATATCGCATCGTTCCTACGCTATCTTGAAAAAACAAGAAAATGCGATTTTTAAAATATGGCTATAACTTCTTTATTTTCTGTGGTACAAAAAAAGTTTTTTGACATAATAGAGATAATTTTTTGTGTACAATGCAGTAAAACAAATGAATATTTTTTTTCTCTAACGGATTGACCGGAAATGAACCAAACTTATTTTTTTCTTATGGCAGCCATATTAGATTTACACATATTCGGAATCAGTTTTTTTTTCTGAGTAATTTGGTATACCATATGTCATATTTAAAAAAAAAAAAAATGATTTGATTTTACAAACTAACATTGGATTTTAAGAGATGTAAATTGTCAATAACATAAATGTAACTTTTTAAAATATTAAATGTAAAATAAATCTTAACACATATGTATTGACAGTTTACATCTATTCAAGGCCATTTTTTATTAGTAAAATAAAATTATTTCTATTTTTCTTAAAATATTACATATGATATACCAAATTACTCAGAAAAATACACTAATTCCGAATATGTGTAAATCCAATATGGCTGCCATAAGAAAAAAATAAGTTTGGTTCATTTCCGGTCAATCCGTTGGCGAAAAAATTGTCCGTATTAAAACAAAAATTTTTTTGGTACCACTGAAATTAACGAACTTATAGCAATATTTTGAAAATCGCAATTTTTTTTTTCAAGATAGCGTTGGAACGATGCTATATCTAATTTTTTTGTAAATGAATTATTATTATTCGAAAAAATCTCTACTACTTTGTCCATTTAACCGACTTTCTATCTCCAATAATAATAACAAAGATACCCATACAGTCCAACGTCAATGGGACACCCTGTATAATTAATATATAATTTATGTTGAGTAATGGTGCAATTGTCCATAAAAGATAAAATTGCGATTTAAAAAAAATCAGTAGGTATGATGAAGTATTTTTATTATTAATTTTTTAAATAAAAAAATATTGCAAAAAAATACAGTATAAAAAATGTAACATGATTTAAATTTACCTGAATTAATCTAGTATCAACATTAGCACAAACAAGAAGAAATTCTTGAATCAAAAAATACACAAAAACTGGTACCATTTTATGACTAATGTTTAAAACATTATCATCCGTATGCTGTTTTTAAAATGATGTCTTGAACAAAACTAACGACACTGGGTGACATTAACTTTAAATTAAGGTGTGTGTATTGTGTATAAGTATGAGGAGTAGCGTGACAAATTGTTTATGAAGAGATGCAATATTTTGAGCGTAACAGCACATGTTTTTAAAGTTTGAATTAAGACTGGCACGTGCTTAAACTTACCGTTTGTTACTTCTTGATTTGCTTGAAAAAGCGCGGTTCCGTTACCGCAATTCTCCACGTGACGTCATTTGTTGGGTAGGGTCGGGTTTGGGTTTGAAAAATCCGAGTCCGACCCTGTGTAAAGTGCGGTCCTTATTTTAAAGCTCACGCATGCGTGACGCTCAAGTTACGCGCTACGTTTTTTTAAAAATAATAATGCGGGGAAAAGAGATGACGCATGTATCTTTGTTTATTCTTGCGCCAAAATTGAGCTGTCAAATAAAACAATATGGCAGTTAAATGGCGATAATTTAAGTCGGTTTTGTGTTAAATTCTAATCAGGAAATTAGTACGGTGATACGGCAAATTCTAGTGGTAACAAACGATTATTTGTAATGAGTAGTATACTACCGTTCACGCCGCCAGTTGTGAAACGATTGCTCGGTTGGAAAAAAGGCTCCGACGTCGGCGATAAATGGTCGGAGAAGGCCGTGAAAAGTTTAGTGAAAAAGTTAAAAAAGTCAGGCGCTTTAGAGGAATTAGAAAGGGCCGTTTCATCTCAAAATCCTAACACCAAATGCGTTACAATCGCAAGGTAACTTTACCTCTTTTCCTCCCATCATTTTCAAATGAAGTTTAAGGTCATATTATGGATTTGTTGTGTATCGACTTCCCCCCTCGCCCCACTCAGTCTGGATTTTGACCTACCCTAAATGTCTGGCCAATGAGCCTTGTTTTTGGGACTTTTATTTATTCAACCAAATTAATTATTGCTAAATCATACTCGAAGTTAACATACGCACCTTCTACTACGTTTTTATCATGTAACTACAACATATAAACTGTAAATTTCAAATTACCTCAAAACTTTTGTGTAACACGAGAATATTAGTCGACGTAAGTTTGAAGTGGTAACACCGATTGAAATTGAAACGTTGATTGTGGATGAAAATTTTACATTACGATTGTTCATATGCAGCTGCGGTACTGCCAATTTTGCAACAATTAAACCACAAAATGTCTCAATTTTACTTCTAAGTAAACAATTGTTGATTGAATTTGTTAAATGATATTTAGCGGCACTTTTATTAACACCACAGGCTACTTACACAGCTTATCTATTTTGTTTTGGTACCCCGTAAATTGTTAGAACTGGAGAGTGTTTGAATCTTCATTCAGTTTTAGTTCAGCCGCATTTAGCTCAAATGCAAAACACTTTTAGTATCTAACAAGTGTGTAGCGTTTCAAATTAAAAATTTGAAAGTTAATAATTTCGGGTTGTAGTATAAAGAAATAAGAAAAAAGTTTAAAAAAATTCAAGGCTCTACGACTTTTTGTTAAAAAGTTATGAATTTTTATATAAAATATGGCATTCTGATAAATAAGTAAATGTGTATTTTGAAAAATTCATATTTAGCTTAATAACTAAAATTAAGAAATAAAAATTTGTACAGTTAAGTTTGTAAAAATTATCGATATTGTCTTATTAAATTTTTTAAAATTTAATAATTTTTTTAGGTACATTACCTAAAAATATTTTGATTTTTTTGAGTTTTTGGGGTATAAAATTTTTTTAGGGGGGTGTAGAGGGCAAGTGACCCCCACATTTCATCAGTTTTCTATTATCTTTCATTTGCGGGATCGGTTTTGAAAAAATTAGAAAAAAAATTTTTTTAAATATTTTTAAGGCTACGGGCTTGAAATTTTTCATAGGGATAGGTTTTTATTGTTTTTATTGAAAACTGTGTAAGTTAGCGATTTAAAATTTTAACCAAAGGTAGACACCGTGGATACACGCATTTTGAAACTTTTTTAGTGAAAATTCGTCTCTTGAGTTCTAGAATTTTTATGGGGTCTCCTCCGGAGTTTCAAAGTTTTTAACTGTCAAAATTTTTACATTTTTGCTAATATTTCTAGTTGTTAGAATTTATTTAAAAAACCCTAATCTTTTTAATCAGGCTATGGAAGCGTATTTTTAAATAAACCATGAAAACTAGAAATATCAGCAAAAAACGTAAAAATTTTGACAGCTAAAAACTTTGAAGTTTGATATCCCCATTTGGGATGCTGCCACAGCCAAACCCCCTATTTGCCGCCAGCTGAGGGTCATTTTGCTTACTTTTAACACCAAATCAATCATGTGAATAAAAAGTAGCTTTGATGTTGTTGGTCATCAAAAACGATCACTGGTTCCCGGACTATTCGATTCAATTCGATTCTTATACTTTTTGATTCGAACCCTTTCCAGTTTAAACAACTTCCGTTGTATTTCATTAATGTTCTAAAGATTTTTGTTTTAATGATTTATACCCCATTTTTTGTATTTTGTAATGCTCATCAAATTTTCATGCATTTTAATTCATAAGTTTTGAATTATTAATTTTGTTGTTAATTGCTTGGTATAATTTCAGAGTTCGTCCAGCGGCTGAAATTGGTTCAAATATTCAACAAAGAAAGGGTTTACCGCATGTAATTTATTGCCGGCTTTGGAGGTGGCCAGATTTACAATCGCACCACGAGTTACGACCATTGGATCACTGTGAATTTTCGTATGTATTAAAGAAAGATGAAGTTTGTATTAATCCGTATCATTACACCAGAATAGAAAGCCCAGGTAATTATTGTTAATATAGAATTTATATTTTAACTAAATAGTTACGTTTTAGCATTGCCGGCGATTTTGGTACCAAGACACACTTTAACTAATGATGAAAGCAATCTTTATCCTCATTCTTTAGAAGATTTAAGCACTTCAGTACCAGAAAATACCTCATTTCCTCACAATACAAATACGTTAGGGTAATTATTAGATTAATTGGCGTAACGATTTTGTTTTTAGTCCATATTTTAGGTTACACATGCAACATACATCATATATGGACACAGTTGAAATTTGCTCAAACGGTCCACCTACTAGTTTAGAGTCACCACATAATGCAGCTCCACCTACAGAAACACCACCACCCGGCTACATGTCTGAAGATGGAGATCCTATTGATCCAAATGATAACATGAGTAAGAACCCACTGTATATTAATTTTATCAATGTAAGATTTCATCTTTACTGTTCAATTTTTTTGTTTAAACCAGTAATATTACTTCATGGAGTTGTCAAATATGCTTCTAACTCGATTAATTGTACATTGCCATCGCAAGACACAATTATGCAAAAAATAGCTCCCCCACCTTATTTGTTGTTCATAAAAGCCTCTTCACTAAAAAGCACTGCAGGCAAAAATTTCAAAGATTTTCAAGGTTTCATGCTTTTTTGAAAATGGGGACTTTTTACTAAAATTGGTCATTTTAGATCTCCCTCAATTAAAATTTTAAAGTCTTTAGTTATAATTTTCTAAGCCAATAATTTTCCCCCTCCAAAACAAACTTGATATGTTTTGGCAAATTTTTGTACGTCCTATTACTATTAATTAAATATTTGACTTTTGTTTAAATTTTAACTATAATGGGAAACTATTTACTCATTTCGATCAACTGCTTGGGTGAAACTCAAATACCCGAAATTCTCAATAGCTTTTTTATACTAAATAGAGCTTTTTAAATTTTGTAAAATATCTTTGAAGTAAAATCCCTGTATACTGTAAAAATATTTTTAGAGCCTAAAAGTATTTATGTCAACAACAGCATATCGATACTTATTTCCATTTTAGAGTAAAGTTACTTTCCGGGAGTGCTGGTCTACCCTGAATATTTTTACACTTTCATGGTGTTTTGTAGAAACATTAAAAAAATTAATCTTGACTCAAAAAACTATACATTTAATTCTTATTATGAAAATATGAATGTAGAAACGAAAGCTTTCTAATTAAACTTCGGACATTGAAAAAATTATATAATATTTCTGTACTTTATTTAGTTATTCACTTAAAAAAATATGAAAATTTCATAGGTTTATCAAGATTAACACCGAGCCCACCAGTTGATGCTCAGCCTGTCATGTATTGCGAACCAGCATTTTGGTGCAGTATTAGCTACTACGAATTAAATACCAGAGTAGGTGAAACCTTCCATGCAAGTCAACCAAGTATAACAGTTGATGGATTTACAGATCCTAGCAATTCTGAAAGGTAATTTTAAAAATTTATTTTAAATTTTTTATTTAATACTTTTTTCAGGTTTTGTTTGGGTTTATTATCAAACGTAAATCGCAACATGGTTGTAGAACAGACTAGGCGACATATTGGTAAGGGAGTGCGATTGTATTACATTGGTGGGGAAGTTTTTGCGGAATGTTTAAGTGATTCTAGTATATTTGTGCAGTCGCCTAATTGTAATCAAAGATATGGGTGGCATCCTGCAACCGTTTGTAAAATTCCACCAGGTTGCAATTTAAAAATATTCAACAATCAGGAATTTGCGGCATTGCTTTCACAATCAGTTAGTCAGGGATTTGAAGCTGTTTACCAATTAACTCGGATGTGCACAATACGCATGTCATTTGTTAAGGGTTGGGGCGCGGAATATCGAAGACAAACCGTTACCTCCACTCCTTGTTGGATAGAGTTACATTTAAATGGACCACTTCAGTGGTTGGATCGTGTTTTAACACAAATGGGCTCCCCACGGTTACCTTGCAGTTCTATGTCTTAATTGCTCTCGTTACAAATTCTCTTATTAAGTTTCTTTTAATTTTTAGACAAGATTAGATATTTTTATTTACAAGAATAGGTTTTGCTTTTACTTAACCTAGCAAGATTTCAAATTGAAGGCAGGTACTTTAATTAATTTTGGCTAAAAGTATAAATTTTCTTTATTTACAAGTGATATTGATGCCCTATATACGTGCTGGCACAAAAAAATATTTTAAAAAGAAATGCTTTCTCAGAGTTTTTATTATAGTAATTAGAATGCTTTTGAATTAAATTCTATAAAAAGGTCATCAATATTCACCTAAAATTTTAAACTTTAAAGTTTTATCATTTATAACTTTATTCAAAAAGTAATTTAACGCTTAGAAATTTATACCTCAAAAGAAGTTTTAGTTTTTTGTTTTAGACCTAGGATATAAAATAATTTCTAAAATCCTTTCACATAAAAGTATTTATAAGCTCAGTATGTACATTTTTTCACATGGTTTAACTAATTCAACAAACTAATTGCCTTTAAATCTGGTCAAGGTTAGTTGTCACTGAGGTTCCACCGCTTTGCACTGAGAAAAATTATTTTGAATCTCAAATTTCGTAAAATTTTGACCAGACTCAAGACATAAAGGTCATTACATTTTCGAATTTACAATAACTGCCATTTTAACCTTAATCAGTTAAGCCTTAGAATAGCTAAATGTGATTACTGTAAAATATTATAATTTCATTAAACCGTACACTGTATGAGGACAGTAAAGGATTTTTGTTTAGTTGTGTCTGACTAAAACTTCTTATGTGGTGGCGCCTATGTGCAATTTCAATTTAATGATAAAAATTTTTAACAAAATCACACTCGGTATTTAAAAAAAGAGTCGCCAACTCATCAGCAAATCTAAATGTTAGCGTAGAATCAGTGAACCTGTCAAATAATTAATAGTTTTATAATATAATTTATAGTTCACACAATACAACAAATAATAGAAGGAAAAGTAAATAACAAAACTATTTTTATACCTGTAAATGTTCAAATTATTGTGATTATTTAATTATACAAATGAAGCCATATTCATAAAATACCAAGTTAGTAGCGCTTGTCTAAAAATTACTAAAATTTAAATGCATTTAAAAAAGAACGTTTCTTATAAAGTGAAAGATATATTTTCAAGGACAATATTTTATTGCTAAAATTGATCTCGAATGCAAATAAATTTTACAAAATAAAGTTAGGCACTGTAGATCGGTGCAAAAACATTCGTAAATAGTGTGTTTTATTTTGATTTGATTTATGAATCGTATACCATGTTGTTACTGTTGCAAACAAGTAAGTTGCAATATATTTTTTCAGTTTAAATTTTAATAAAACTAATTTTATTGACTGTTGATATTTTTAAATTATATTTTTGAGTTAATTCACTCGTAAAGTTGATGAGTATGTAGTAACTTTTGTTGTTTACTAAACAAAATTGTACAGGCCGCATTTTATTTGCAGCAATAACAACGAACTCATGAATATTTATACCATTTTATTTGCATTTGTTTATATTTTTCTTTTATTTATATGGGGTTTTTACTTGGATTTTTGTAAAAATAAGTATTTTTACACTACTAAAATTTACCAAATCATTGGTATATTTTTAAAATAATTTTTACTAATTATATCTATTATAATGACTGTTTTTTGCACACCGATGTTAATTAATTACAGTTACAAACTCCTGTTTTGTAATAATTATATTTTTGCCCTGTAGTTTAAACGGTTTTTCTCATGTCATGAAGTTGATTGTTGATATTTTATTTATAATTCAAGTATGCAACCCATATTTTTCTACACCTCCTGTTTATTAAGATAAATCTGTTATGTTATCGTAGATTGTTTTATAATTAAAATATGTGAGTCAGTTTTTAAGTGTTAAGATCATATTTTTATGATTTTTAGTATATATATATATTATTCTTTATTATTCATTTTATGCATGTAACTGTAGATGTATAGTTTAATAAGATTTACCAAATTTGTGTACTTTTAATTTTGAAATAATATATAATCGTTATATTTCAATTATATAGTTTTTTTGCCTAATTTCAATATAATAATTTTAATCAAACATATATATACATAATAACCTGTCAGGTAAGTTTTATACTTTTTTTGAATTAAAAACTAATTAAGAAGATAAAAAAATCCAAAAAATTATAAACAAATAATGTGGTTGCCTTGGTAACAAGCCACGCCTTTTTCGCGATGGCCGCCGAATTTCCAGCAATCACGTCGCTGCTAAGAACTTTACTCCGCATCTCACAGATGGCGCAATGTCAATATTTGCTTTTCTACTTTTTAAAACATTCTATAGCTTGCCTTGCGCTGCAACCCTAACCTAAAAATACCTTGTTTAGAATTATAAAAATTAAATTTCTAATTAATAGAGGTGTTTTACCTGCAATGGCTTCACTTAAACTAATAAATAAATTTAGTAAATCCCCACGTTTGTATAATTCCATAGTAAATAATGGTTCAATTCGTGTCTTCTCATCCAAAAAAGCCTCTTCTGGAGATTCATCATCGGGAGATGAGAAAGCTGCTGAAAAAGAAGATAAATCTAAAAATGATAAAGTTGTGAATAGATTGAACTTTTTATTACAAGAAATGATGAAAGACGAGGTAAATAATAAAGAAAAACTTATTTTAGCACGGCCTAAAAGTAAAAAAGAAAAGAAACCGGTTGAATCAGAAGAGATTAAAACCGAACCCGTTGACCAACAAATCATTAAAGCAGTAAAGAATGTTGCTGAATCGATTGGAGGAAATAAAAAGCAAACGGAATCTGAGTTACTGGTGAAGTTGTTAGGAAACAAAACGAGTGATAGTGAAAATATTGCTGCGAGTGTCACCAATATAGTTAAAGGAATGAAAATTGATAGAGAAACTAAAGCACCTGAAAGTGCAAGCAGGGCTCAGCAAGTTAAGCAGATTTTAGCGCAATCAGAAAAACGCCAAAAACCAAAAAGGGAAGAGGGACAATCCAACTTTTCAGGAAGAAGAAATCAAAGAACTCAAAGAAAGTTAGAGCCAATCGAATATGAACCCATAGATTTATTTGGTGGTGAGCCATTGGGTATTTTTAAATCTGGTTTTGATGATGCGAAACAATTGAACAAAACATGGCATAAATTACAGGAACGTGAATTGAAATTAGCAGTTACACATCCACCCGCTAATTATTTCCAAGAAATGATTTTATGGACGGATCAAGGAAAATTATGGAAGTTCCCAATTGATAACGAATATGGCTTGGAAGAAGAGAAACAGGTGTACTTTGCAGAACACGTTTTTCTTGAAAAACATTTAGAACCTTGGTGCCCTGAAAAAGGCCCCATTCGTCATTTTATGGAATTGGTTTGTGTGGGCCTTTCGAAAAATGCTTACATGACTGTTCAAGATAAACGAGAACACATCGAATGGTATAAGAACTACTTTGAAGATAAAAGGAAATTATTGGAAGAAGTTGGTGCTTTTCCAGTAAAGGAAAAGACTAAAGAAATTAGTTCAGAATAGTTTTTTTGTAAATAATTAAATTAATAAAATGTTTTTACGTTAAATGGTTTTTAACTTGCTAATATTTGTTTTTTGTAATTGATTAAAAAAAATTGGTTATTTTAAATAATAGTAGAGGTGGGTAGAGGGCTTTAAATAACTTAAAATGGAGGATAGTCAGCACTATCAGTTTCATAAATTATGTTTAAAACGTATTTATTTATTTAAACTTTTAAAACCCAAATAGATTTATTATTTATATTTCAAATAAAATAAGTATTGATAAAAAGCACTTCTAGGTTCGTACTTTTGTTACCAGAAGGCGAATTTTGAATAAGTAGATAACCAAATATACATGTGTAACTCTATTGACATTTATTTCTATGATTTAATATTTAATCATGTGCTGTCAAATCAATCAGCAACTTTCCATTGTGCGCTGCAATTTTAAATTTTTTGGTGTGGAATTACAAATGTTTTTTTATTTTTAATAGATTTTGTTTAAAAGGTAATAATTATAAGACTTTAGTGTAAAAATGGAAATATTAAATAACTCTCCTAAACAAACTGTATGGAAAAATGATTGTAAGTAGAACTTTTCTTCTCCAACTTTCTCATTTTTATAGAACTAATTTTTAATTTTAGTATATTTGTGGCAGTTGAAGGCTCCAGTTCCTAAGCCAATTTTTGCTCAACCATTTACTTACATTCCAAACCACCTCGGAAACATTTATCACGGCTTTATAGGCAACGGTCAAGCAAATAAATTGCTAAACCCAGAACCAAACGGGGCTTATTTAGTACGAAGTAGTAAATCTTCTTATGGAGAATTTTATACACTAAGTTTAAAGTAATTATAGTCATTTTTTAAAGTCAATTTAAATAATCGTAAATCATTTTTTTAAAATAAGGCAAGAAACAGGAAATATTTTTGATGGTAAAAGAAATTTTATTTTATCAAAAGATATGATTGTTTAAAATGGCATTTAAAAGATATAATTACATATTTTATTCATTTACTAAATTCCAGATTTAATGATAAGATTCATCATTATAAATTATATCATGACGAGAAATATGGGTTTTATATTCGGCAAAAAAAATATGACAATGTAAATTCACTTGTAGCTGATGGATTAATTACTATGTACTTGGAATTAAAAGCACCGGAGACGTTACAAAAACTTCCAAGTGTGAATTACCAGGAAAGTCCTTACATGACTTTAAATAAAAGGAAATTACGAGTTTTAAACACAGAATACTCGAAGTATGTATTAAATTTTTGAATATATTTTATTTGTGTTTAATTTATTGTTTTTAGAAGTAAAATTTTTCAACAAGAATGCCCTGAAATTGAAATAAAAGAATCCGAAGAAAAGTTCGAAAAATCACATGCGTTTAAAGTTAATACTTTCAAAGGTTTAAATTGGTGTGAATTATGTGGCAACTTTTTGTGGGGGTTTACAGCTCAGGGTGTAAGATGTGAAGACTGCGGGATGATTGCTCATGGTATATATTTTTTATTTTTAAATTACACTAAAAAAAGTATTTTAATTTTGGTGGTTTCTTATAATTTGAACATTTTTTAGATAAATGTTCAGAAAAATTTCCAAATGATTGTGTTCCTGATTTAAAATACTTAAGAGGAGTGTTTGGTATTGAACTAACAACTCTTTTAACTGCACATAATGCAAGCCTACCGTTTGTTGTTACAAAATGTGTAACTGAAGTTGAAGCTAGGGGGTTGGCCATTGAAGGTATTTACCGATTAAGTGGTTTTGCAGATGAAATTGAGGCGATTAAATTAGCTTTTGATAAAGGTTTGTTAAATGATTGCTATTAAATTTATGAGTATTTTTAATTTTTTTTATTTTAGATGGTGAAAAAGCTGATTTAAGTCAGGATAAATATCAAAACGTTAATGTGATAACAGGGGCTTTAAAGTTATATTTAAGATTACTTCCAATTCCATTAATCACTTTTATTGCTCATCCATTATTGATTGACTCATTAAGTAAGTTTTAAATTTAAAGAAGTTTTTTAAAAATTGGTGTTTCTTACCTTTTGGAACATTATTTATTAAAAGCTCCTATTCAAACTTTTATTTTCTTCTTTTTCACGCCTAAAAATTTGAATATATAATTTGTTTAATCTTTGGTAAATTAAATAGTCAAAAGATTTTTTAGGAGAAAAAAGCTATAATAGTAAATTTTATATGACACAAAACATAATTTTTAGGCGAATTTTGAAATCAAACTTACTGTCTATACAGGGTGTCCAGAAAATGGCGCCCAAGCTCTCCAGTGCGTTGTTAGGTACCATTCTGGGATGTCCAGAAAAATAGTTAAAAAAATCCCCGTGACCAATTGACCGAGATATGGAGGGTCAAAGTTTGGAATTCAAATTCTTTATTTTTATGAATTTTCAAAAACCGCCAATTGTCCTGTAAAGTTTGCCTTCTCTTTAGTCTTTTAGTAATAAATTTAATTTAAATTGAGTTTTAATAACTTTACAATTTATTTTTTTAAATTGAAAATTATGACAAGTGGTTATGACAGGTAATTTTCAATTTATAAAAATAAATGGTGAAGTTATTAATACGCGATTTAAATTAAATTTATTACTAAGCGACTAAAGAGAAACCAAACTTTACAGGACAACTGACGGTTTTTCAAAATTCACAAAAATAAAGAAGTTAAATTCCAAACTTTGACCCTCCATATCTCGGTCAATTGATCACGAGGATTTTTTTAACAATTTTTCTGGAGATCCCTGAAGGATCTCCAACAACGTACTGGAGAGCTTAGGCGTCATTTTCTGGACACCCTGTATATTACACTTAAAAAATAATGAAAAAAATATACAAATTTTTTCAAACGTTGATGTAATAAAAGTTTGAATATAAAGTTAAGATGTTAATAACTCCCGAATGGGCAAGAAACACAGCTTAAATAAAACTTCAATATTTATTGTTTAGGTCACAAAAATGAAAAGTTACAAATAATTTCCATGCGTAAAGCACTCACTTCATTACCGAAGGCTCATTATGACACCCTACGATACGTTATTCAACATTTAAAAAGGTTTGCAAGAAGTTTTTTGATTAACAATAATTTAAGAAATATTATTTTTAGAGTGAGTCAACATTCCGCTATAAATAAAATGAATCCTCGAAATTTAGCAACAGTTTTTGCACCTACGTTGATAGGACCACCAGAATCACTTGTGTCGATGCTTCCGGATATGACCACTGATATTTTATTGATAGAAAATTTGATATTATATTGTGATGAGGTATTTATTGAACGTAAAGGTATTTAGATTAATGTTATAGTATTTATTTATTTATAAAAAGTATATTTATTTTATGTTATCGTTAATAGTATGCTATTTCTAAAAGCAAATTAATTTATCCATATTTCATATTTTTATTACATATCGCAGAATCTTGTACAAACATGCTGTAATAAAAAATATAGAAAGAAATTGTAGACGAATAGAAAACAAAATTTTAGTAAAATCTATATTATTTAAATAATAAATATTTAAAACAAGTCATATACAGGGTGTTCCACTTTTTTTCCAACAAAATTTTTCTTAGATAGTAAATATTATTCTGAACAAAAAATTTCCTATCAACTAATATTTTTTTCCGACACACTGTATAATTTTCTTTCTTATCAATTTTTTATTTAAATCAAGCATGGTTTAGATTTTGTCTTTGCCAACTTGTTTCTTTGGACATTGGCTAATTTTAAACTAAGTGGACCATTTAAAATTTTTCTTGATTTAAATTAAAAAAATTCAAAATAAAATAAAATTATACAGTGCGTCCCAATGAAATCATTAAAATTTTAAAATTGCTGTAACCTTTTAAGGAGTCGAAAAAGAATATTAGTTCATAGGATTTTTTTTTTGTAGAGAATGAAATTTACTATCTAAAAAAATTATTTGGTGGTAAAAAGTGGGACACGCTGTATATTATTCTCAAAGTAAAAATCAAGCAATTTTCTAAGAAACATCAAATACGAAAAATAAGAACCGTTTCTTAACTTAATCACCATTGTTTATATTTATTTGTATACTAATGACTACAAAACTTTATATTCTTTATAGTTATTCAATTATAAGTATAAAATAAAAATTGAATTGTTTTTAGAAATAGCTCACTATACTATTTCGACCAAGTATCTAAAATAAAGTTGGATAAGAAAATAATTAGTACGAGCCTGGTAAACCTTATGATAAGTGGGTAATACCTCTTTCCCAAATTATGGTATACAACTGTCAAATTGAATTTATTTTGTTTTTGTTTTATTTAAACTCATATTAACATATATTCGTGCCAGATGACTTGTATATGTGTCATTTAAATTTGATTTGTTACCAGTCTATACGAGTCTTTAATTTCTTATTAAAAAAAACGGATAATAACTTGTTGATAACATTTTTTTAAAAACATAGGAAGAATAATTCGTATTACCAACTTGATCAAATAAAAATTTATTTATTGCAACATGTTTTGCCTTGTTAGGGTGTCTTCAGTTTTCAGGCAAGTTGTCTGATTATTCGAACGTAGAGTATAGTGTTGGCTTAATTTCTGGTATTATCCTCAATTTAAAGATTTTAAGTTCTATCAGTTTGAGGTTAGTTACTCAATATCACAATCTTCCATTTACATGAGAATTTAGATTTAATTGCCTGAAAATGCTCTAACAAGGTGAAACATGTTGCAATAAATAAATCTTTATTTGATTCAAAACAAATGTTATTGAAAAAGTGTGCAGCAAAATGTTTTTAACATTTCTTAATAGATTTGATAAAAATGTTGTTAATAAATGTTGATATCAAATCCAATCAACAATTCTGATTCTTCCTTCCAAGTTTAAAATTTTGCCACTAACATAGCTGGAAACATATTAAAAACCAATCTTATGTTTGGTATTTAATTGCTTCGATTTGTTATTTCTTCTTGGAAAAGAGATAATACTTACATACATACAAAATAAATATTTATATTTATTTAACTACCATTTTTGTATAATCATCTAAGATTGGTGGTTTTTCTAGAAATGTAGGTATACCATATTTTTGGACAGAGGGAGAATTACAAATAATAGCTCCCAGGATCGAATAAATATTTCTCGTCATTCCAACTAATCATGTACCTCACTTCAAAGAAGTGTTATGCTCTGTGCTCTTTATGACAAATTTAAGAAATACTCTTTCACCATGGTAACAGGATTTTTTAAATAATGCAATATACTGCCACTTCAGCACTTTATTATATTTTATAAATATGGGATTATTGTGTATGGTTAATTTTATTAGCACATTTTTATAAACATATCTATTTTGTGATTCTACATTTTGTGATACTTTTAATTCTTTGGAAATTAAATCTTTTTTTTCTAATTTTCATCATTTTATTCCATTTTAATATAAATATGATGCGTTCAACAGTTAGTTGTAATCAATGACATAGCTTGGTTACGAAGGGCCATGGTGCAAAATAATTTGGGGCCCTTTTACATTATTATATGGGAGTTGTGAGTTTACAACTGCATTATTCTTTGGAATTTTCAAAAACGGTAAAAAATTTGTCGAATTGTTTAAGTTAAGAGCAATGTACCTATGATAACTACGCCACTTGTTATAATAGGTGCAATTCTGTACAAAACTGCAAGTCCTTACAGGAAATATCTGTAAGGTAACCATCCATTACAACCCATATAACAAAACTTACAGATTTTTCCGGTAAGGACATTACTGAGACTTTCAACACTTTTCCACAGAATTGCACCATTAGTTGTGTTTTTACACAAATTTATTTGATTTAACAAAACCTACACAATTGCAGGTAAGTTTTTATTCTTCATTATGAATAATTAAAATTGGTAGTAAAATTAAAAAAATATTAATAATTACAGAAAAGATATCAAATATTTGAACATTCTTAGTCTCCTCTAAATTTTCTTCCTTATGTTCCAAAGTTGACTACGACAGACTACTAACATTGTTGACTAATATCCAATGTTCACTTTTAATCAAAAATTGTGAAAAAAAATTTTGAAACGTTATTGTTGATACTTTAATAAGACTTTATTTCAAATTTCTCATTGCTCAACAGTTACTCACATAATACCCAATACACAAATATTGTATTATTTTATTTAAAATATAAAATAAAACCAATTCAGTTTGAATTGCTGCTACTTTATTTATAAGTAATTTTAATTCACATTAAAACGCCTTTACTTTAAATGAATACTACTAAATTTTTAGGATTTCAATTGTTTTTCGAACGCATTCTAATTAACTTCAACAGGTTTCCTGAAATTTTCAATTATTATCGGTTTTCCATACCATATTGGTGCAATATCCATGGCAATACCAATTCTTGGATATGATGGGGTTTCAATTTCAAAATTACTTTTGGAGTAGGGAAATTTATTTTTCAAATAATCCCTGAAAAAAATGAAGTTAATAATTTAATTTTTAAATTTGAATTTTTGTATTGTTTACCAAACTTTTGTATCTGCAATAATTTGAACTTTAGGTACAGTCATTCCGTTAAAAGGTGAAGCGATGGACATGGAGTAAGCACCCAAATTATAGAAAACAAACCAGTCACCAACATCCATTTTGGGCAACAAGCAATTCTCAACCACTCGATCTAAACTATCGCAAGTGGGGCCCCATATACTGCTCTCATAAAATTTTGTTCCCTGATTGATCTAGAATTATTCAAGATTATTAAATCAAATTGTTGAATATTAATCAAATACTTTAAATGGAACCGGATTTGGAATAACATCATCAAAAACTACACAACTTAAAGAACCATAAATCCCATCAGTGATGTAGTATTTATAATGTTTCTTTTTTTCTCCAGTATTCGGGTCTGTGGTTATTTCGGTGTTAATTGAATGTATATTTATGGCCAAAGTAAATGCGCTAGTTACATAAAATCTTCCAGGTTCAGCAATTACTCTTACTTCAGGATCCGGGAAAAATTCTTCTAAACCACTATTCACATATTTAGCAATCTAAAATTCAATAATTTACATGTAGATCACTTATCTACGAATTACTCACTTCTTTTATTTCCAATTCTGGTTTGATTCCAGGAAAACCACCACCGATATCTAGTAAATTCATTTTGAACCCAATTGAAGTAGCGTAATCGAAAACTCCTTTAGCCTTTTGAATAGCGCATTTAAAAATTGAAGGTTGTCTACAGTCAGTTCCCACATGAAAACTCACTCCAACAACATTAATTCCCAAAGATTTTGCTACATTTAGTAAATGTGGGGCGTCAAGTTCATCATCACAACCGTACTTCTTCCCCAAACATAGTTTTACATCGGCTGCATCACATTTAATACGAATAATCATTCTTATTAGAAAAATAATTAGTCAAAAATCAATCAAGCCATACTATTTGTGTACTTACTTGGCGTTTGGGTGCAATTTTTTAATTTTATAGAGCTCAGATTCATTATCGAAAGTCATTAAATCAATATTATTTGCAGCGGCATGTCTAATATGGGTGGAAAATTTAGCAGGATTAGCAAAAACAATTTTTGATGGATCAACACCGTAAGATAAAACTTTTATTATTTCGTTTCTTGTTGCACAGTCGAATCCAACACCCATTGCGACCATAGCTTCGAGAACAGTATGGCTTGGATTGCATTTTACAGCTAAAACATTATTTTTCTTTACAATTATTAGTGATTTACTTGAAAAATTATATTATAATTTCTATTACACAAGATTTTCAAATTATTGAATTTAAATCTTGCTGAAAATTGATAACTTCAAAATGAACAAACTTTATTTAATTTCAAATCTAAATTATTAACTTACCATAATGAGGTTCTACTCTTGGCATGTGAGTTTTAAAAAGTTTGTGTTTACGAACAATATCTCCAACATCGTTTATAAAGAAAGCTTCCTCATGAACCCCTGATTTAATAATTTCAGCCAAAATTGAATTAACATTGGAGTGTTTGTCGTACACATGGATACGTTCATGGGAACCTTTCAATAGTTTCATGATGACTTCGAGAAAGGAGTTAATGCAAAAATTAAAGCCTTTATTTCCTCTTTTATACATAATTTAAAATTTAGCAATAAATATTTATGATTGCAACTCTATAAAATTTAATTAGTTTCTTTATCTCCTGTGAAATTGGTTTATGGACAATAAATTGCTGATATCCTACAAAAAAGATAATTTACTGCATTTTTGTTGTATGTTGTTTGACGTCTAAAACTTATTTATAAGAAACTCTCTAATAAATCGCTTTGTTTTAGTTTTTATTATTTAAATTAAATGTAATCCAAATTATTTATAGTATGCTATTAATATTACAATAAGAGGAGTTGGAAAGAGTTGAATTTTTATTAATTTTAAGCAAAAATAATGCATGGCATCAGAGAAATAAGTCGCCAGTTGAGTACTGCAGTTGAAGGGTAATATTTATAAATAAAACCAAGCTTATCATGCTAGATACATTTATTTTGAAAACAAATATCCTAAAACATGAATTTTTTAATAACTAACTTAAATTATTATTGCATTCAGCAATTCATGTTCAATTTTAAATAAAACATGAATTGCTAAATGCAATAAACATTATTAATAAGCTGAAAAATCTGCCCCCTTGCTTACACGTTCGTAGTTTTTACTTGTTAAATTTAAGAAAATCATTAAAACTTATTAATTTTTCATTTAGATGTATCATTACGTTTTATTATCTGCTCTAAAACTACTCTTTATTTCAATAATTTCCCCTAGGAAGTTTCAAAACATCAAGATTAAACAAATTAATGATCTAAATATCAATTAATAAGAGTTAATAAACTACCTTAAATACTTTAACAAGAAAACTGAAATATAAACTGTTAATAACTTAAAGCATTAATAAATGTATACAATATTCAATCAAATATGAAGGCCCTAAACTTACTTGATATTACATAGAGTAAAAAGCAATGTATTAAAAGAGTAATAGTATAAAAAATGATTTGTAAATTAAATTTTAAAAAACAATTTTTTAGAGTTGAATAACAGTATTATCCAAAATACCTTCATCAATGAACATATTGTTGCTGTAATTTCTTGGAACTGACCACTCTTCAGATATTTCTCCACCCAATCCGACACGAAAATCGACAGGACAGTTGCCATTAACAAAATGGTTGTCAGAGAATGGTACTAAATCTTTTAGGAGTTGCCTGAAAAAATTTAATAATTAATTTTTATAAGAAAATAAAAATTTATATTTTACTTACCAAATATTGTTATCTGCAATCATGTGAACTTTTGGGATTGGAAAACCATTAAATGGTGTTGCAACAGAAATGGTATAAGCGCCCATATCTTTAAAAATAAACCAATCTCCAACTTTCATTTCAGGAAGTCTGTAGTTTTCGGCGACTTGATCTAAACCATCACAAGTGGGTCCCCAAATGCTGCTGTTGTAGGAACGAACCCCTGGATTGATCTAAAAATTATAATAAATTCAGCATACAAATAACATTATATATTAGCAAAAATTACCCTAAAAGGTTCTGGTGTAATTTTTTGATGATCGTAGAGCAAGCAATTGAAACTTCCATAAATTCCATCATTAATGTAATACATGATATGTTTGCCTTTGGTTCCTGTAACTTTGTCAGCTACAATCATTGATCGGATGGAATGTATGCAGCACGCAAGAGTAAATGCAGACGCCACGTAAAACCTGCCTGGTTCAGCAATGATGTTTAGGTTTGGATCCGGAAAATATAAATCTAATGCTTGATTTACTTCATTTGCAATTTCTTCTAATATGGCGGCTGATTTATTTCCTGGAAATCCTCCACCAATATCAATCAAATTCATGTTGAAACCAATTGAATTAGCATAATCAAAGACTTCTCGACAAGCTTCAATTGCACGTCCAAAAGCTGATGGTTCTCTGCAGCCAGATCCCACATGGAAACTAGCGCCGACTACTTCAATTCCCAAGGTTTTAGCAAGGTCTAGCAACTGAGGTGCTTCAAGGACTGGATCGCAACCATACTTCATACCCAAACAACATTGAGAGTCGAATGCATCACTTTTTACACGAATAACTAATCTTGCAGTTGGAAATAGATTATGGATTTTATATAACTCGGTTTCATTGTCGAATGTCATCAGGTCAACTTTAGTTGTGGCTGCATAACGAATATGGCTTGATACTTTAGCAGGATTGGCAAAAATAATTCTTGAAGGATCCACACCAAGAGAAATAATTTTATTTATTTCACCTTTAGAGGCACAGTCAAAACCAGTTCCCAAAGCGGCCAATGTTTCCAAAACTGTCGGGGTATCATTACATTTTACAGCTAAAAATTGTTGAATTTTAATAAAGTGTCCTGGTATATTTATTAATTACTTACCATAAAAGGGTTCAACTCGTGGCATGAGGGCTTTAAATAATTTATGTTTGCGAACAATATCTCCGACATCACAAATGTAAAAAGCATCCTCTTGACACCCAGAATCAATGATTTCTCCAAAAACAGATTCTACCGTTGCATTTTCATCCAAAACATGAATACGTTCATTAGGGTTTAAGAGTTTCATTTTGTAAGTTAAAAACAGCGATTATTTCAAAACGATGTAAGCAAGCTAAAAATAAAAAGTAAGTTAAGTTTTTGCGTAGTATACAATTTATTAATTTTTAGTATTGACCAGGAAATTTAATCATCAGCAATTTGAAGTAATGAATTTTCAAAAATGATTATTATAGTGAAGTAAAAAGGAAATTCTATGGGTGTAACTGTATGTTTGTATAGAAATGTATTAATTGCTTTCATGATTTAACAGTAGTGGCTCGATCTCAGGATTTTCCATCAGCAGATTAGGGTATCAGATAGATCAAAAAGGCGCCATTACTTTATTAATATGGGAAATAAATAAAAATGTAAAATTTTGGTGTTGATAACTTTTGTAGTTTTTAAGAAAATTGTTATATCTAAAACTTGGAAAATATTGAAATCATGAAATCTTAAAAAAAAATTTTAATTTACGAATGAAACCCAAGTTTATATTTTTTTGGAAGGCGCTTTAAATAAGTTTTCAGCCAAAAAAACAATAATTTTTTTTATCACTTGGTTTTTGAGTTGTAAACAAAAATGTGTAAAATCTCACTTTCGTTTCAAATTTAGTCCAGAAATTTTAGATTTTTCAGAAACAGTTAATTTCTCAAAAACTATACGGGATACACAAATGGTTAAGAGCTCAAAATTTAAGGAATGAATTGTTCTTTCCGAATTATCTAATAAAAAGCTTGAAATCTTTGGGTCTGCAAAGGTTTAGTAGTGTTAAAGTAGGATTATTGATTAAATATTAACAAGGAGAATAACTAAATTGGTTTGAACTTTTAGTGCTTCAATTTTGGGAATCACTATAAATTAGATAAATAAAAATTTGATTATTTTGTCAATTTTACAATTGATAAAAGCTATGTTTTTTAATTCAATACAAAGTTTTACCAAAAATATTTTATATAATAAAAAAGTTCTTTAGAGAACTTAAAGAAATTGTAATTTAAAAAATTAATTTTTAATAAAAAATACTTACGAGGCAGGGGGTGCTCAGATTGGTCCAGGTTTTGTGAAAGAGCGGGGATAATTAAAACCTGGTTATTACTGTCAACACCAGGGTGGCTCTGCGTTTAAATATAACTTCCAGTTATTCGGGAAGCGTTCGACGCAAACAACTGGAGTATCTTTGGTTGTAACGCTAACCTGTAACAAAAAAACAGGAGTTATACAAATGTTAAAATATTCTTATAACTACATATCACACTTCTTTGCTGGAAATAATAATAATAAAGTTTATTGCCAAACAGTACAAATTACAGGGTAATATAAAAGTATACATACATGTGTAGAGAAAAAGAAAAGGTAATAATGTTAATAAGTAAAATTCATAAATTAGACACACAAGTTAGACGCAGCAAACAAGGACACTTTTAAAGTTATCTATAAAAATATCACAGTTATATTGGGAAAGTTCAAAAGATTTAAGCATTTTTGTTCGAGGACGTACATACGAGAACAATAAATGAGCTTCTAACAGATTTTAGAGGGATACAAAAAGTGAGTTCAGATGTTAACATCATTCATTTATTTTATTAATTTTCGATGCTAACTTTTTGTTAATATTTTGTGATCTTATTTCAATATTGAATTAACCAAAAGGTTTTAAAACCAACAGCAATACATTCTTTTTAATGCAAAGCAGCTGTGGTTTTACTGTTTTTTTGCAACTTTACAAATATTTAATTATATATTAAAATAATTTACCTTAAATTGAATAAAAAATTCAAAACTTTCACTGCATAAGCACATTCACGAAATTTATAGTACACTACAGCTAATAACCAGCCGGTCAAACATATATCGGCACTAATATATTTAAACTTTTCAAAATTGTAAAAGAAAGACCGACTGGTTGATTAGGTGCAGGCCCAAACAGGCGCCAACACGCTCAAATGAATATTCTCAACAAATCACAAAATTGGTTTGAAAGAAATTTGAGTTCTTCTCTTTTAATACTACAAGCCTTATCTTATCTTTTCGCTCTTCAACCCCCTGCTGATAAAAAATATCTCAAGCAGTCAATGAACAGCACTGATATGAGTAATTAGAAAAATTCTAAGAATATTGATTGTATACTTTTAGATAAGTTTGTTGAATTACAATAAATTTTGAATATAATCAAAAATTAAATAGTCACTTTATTATTATATAATCACTTAATAATACATAAAGTAATTTTTTTCATTCTTTTTTACATTTTTTGACTCCTGGTCTGATTTTGAAAAAACTTTTTATGCAGTTTTACCAAGGATTGTATCTGTAACAAAATATAAAAAATTGTGCCCTTACATTTTTTTTGTTTTCGATTAAAAAAATTAAATGTGAAAAAGTGACTGATTATTTTCATTCTTTTTTAAATTTTTTGACTCCTGTTCTGATTTTGAAAAAAAATTTTATGCAGTTTTACTAAGGAGTGTATGTGTAACAAAATATAAAAAAATTGAGCCCTTACATTTTTTTTTTCGAATAAAAAAATATGAATGTAAAAATGAATGCATTTAAATGTAACTTCAACCTGGTAATAAAAACAGTATTTGTTCGGTTGAGCTGTGAAAAAATTACAATCCAGAGAGGCGACTGTTACGTGTTGGAAAAGGAATTTATTCGGTGTTTGTACTATAAATGTTTTTTTAATTTCTAATTATATATTTATTTAAAAACATTTATGATTGAAGTCACTTCATGTATAAAATCTGAAATTAAATTTAAAGGAAAAGGGTTTAAATAAATGCAATAATAAATATTAAAATCTTTTTATTAAAAGTAATATCCGAAAACAATTCTGTAAACTTAACATAGACGAGGCAAATTTACAAAACGATAAGTTTTTATTAATTTTTTTACAAATCAACAAGATAACACGCTTATTTTTTGTACAGTGTCCTAATTTTCACATCACGCACTAATCTCCCTATTTATCAGAACTCATGTCACTCTGAATTTGCTCTAGAAGCATTTCAATGCGGTCTTTCATAATGGGTTGCCCTTTTTTAGTCTTCTTGTTTAATTTTTTGAACTTTTCAAACTTCTTTTTTTTATATTCCTTTAACTTCTCCTGCTTTTCGGCTAGCTTTTTAGCTAATTCCTCTTTACGCTGCTTTTTAACATCCTGAATTCGTTGAAATTCCAAATGGGCCTTATTTTTAAAACCTTTTAATTTTTTATTATCGTGTTTTGTGGTTGTAGGATGTGGTTTATTTTCACTTTCCGTCACAGGCTTTTTATATTGAGTAAGAATATTGGAGTTACCTTCTTGAGTTTCAGTAGCTTCACCATCTTCTTCAGCATTATAAATCTTTTGAACATCAAATCCTGGCTCGTCATTCTTGGTATTTTTGTAGTACTGCCGTAAAGTTGATTTCATCTGAGTTTTCTTCCATTGGTCCAACTTATAACCAGTGCTGTACTTCTTTTCGCGCCATTGCCTCTTGTTGAATGGTTTACTAGGTTTATCCTCTTTCGGTTGCTTCTTTACTGCTCTGTTATCACTGGGTTTATCAAAATTTGTTTTTTTAGCTTTAGGTTTTACAAAAAATCCATCTGATGACATTTTTACAGTCTTTTTGGAACAAAGCACACTTCACTGAATTGAGCACTACACCTGAAATAATTTCAAGCGTTAGGAAAAACAATAACTTCAGTTCAAATGTGACCGATAAAAAATAAATAATAAAATTAAACTGAACAAAATATGGGATATACGGTGCAATAGTAAAAATGTTTCATAAGTCTACAAAAATTTTAATATTAACTGGACAAAATTCTTACATGAAACATTTTAACGATTTTTAACAAAGAATTACTAAAAACCTTAAAGATTTTAATCGACCCATAAACAAGAGAATTTTATTTATTCTAGTATTATTAATTATTATGTGTGTATAAATATTTTATTAGGTAATAATTCAAGCATGTTTAATGTTTTTGGTAACCTAGATTGCAAAATGATTAAAGTGTTTATTTTATTAGCAAATTAGTTTGGCATAAAAAAATAAACCTAATTTGTAATTAAAGATTGACCCTCTACCAATTGGCTTAATCAATGATGTTTGGCCGGCAACAATAATTTAACCTCAGTTTTAAGTCGTTAACAAATGAATTAAGAGTTTAAAAAAAAGTGATTTCCCAAACTTCTAAAATAAACCGCTTATGAAAAAAAAAAGGTATTTTTTAAATTATTAATAAATTTTAAGTTCCAGGAAAATGACATCATTATATTTGTATAAATTAGATGTGCGTATATCAAAAGATAAATTAGTGCCAAAAATATATGCATAAACATGTAAATAAGCATTTAAAAAAATTAAATTATGATAAGTATACTCGGAATACTTTTGATACGTCTAGAAATTTACTAAAAATTAAAACCAAAGCAGGAAATTTTTATAATTTCAATTAATTTTTTAGTAATTAAATTTGTATTTACTTAAATTAATGATAAAACTTTAAATAGGCCAACTTGGTGATAAAATAGGAACATGTTATGTCTGGTAATTAATTCCTTACAAGAACTCATGTTTAAACTTTTGTTATCATGAACTTCAAGTCCAGTTTTTTGTACACTTTGATATCAGTTTTGTGGTAATTACATAGGAGAAGTATGTCAGCTAGATAATGAAGCTTTGCTCAAATCGAAATGATTAAACAAAGATAAGGGGCATGTGGATTTAGAAGCTTTTAGGAATTTGACCACGAAAAGTAAACAATCGTGACAAATTATTAGGAAGATATAAACATTTGCGTTTAAAATTTATATGTAATCAAATTTATTATAGTTCAATTTTAAGGCGCAGTTTCATCTGAGTCAGTTTGGGAACAAAACTTTGGTAACAAATTGTGCCTGTCTAAAACGATCTTTAAATAAAGTTTTTTTATGTTTTGGGTTGGCAATTTGATGGCAATATAAAATAACAAAATATTGCAAATATTTTTTATAAATAAAATTTTTATTGAAAAAATATGTAGTAAAGATATGAACTAATAAAAAGTAATGTCACTAACACTTCAATTTAAATTTTTTATCAAATTTTACAATATGTAAGATAAAAAGTAACAAATCCTGTAAATACTTGGCCGTATAAAACAGAAATAAAAAAATAATAAATTTCAGTTTTTGAAATTTCAATTCTTTTATCGAAGTACGGTAAGTTGCTACAACTTTATTTAAAATTACATATTTATAAGGAAATGTTTTCTGATTTTTCCAATTTTTTGGAACTTACAGTGGTGTGAATTAAAACAGGTGTATGAAATTTTTCTTATTAAGTTAAAAACCGGCAAATAGAATTATAAAAGAATATAAAATGTGGTGTGGATTGAAATGCCAAACTAAATAATGTTGGCTATCAAGTTTTATTTATTTTGTGTACAACATAGTATCAATACATTAAGATTTATGAAAATAGATTTTAACTAGGTGTGAAAAAAAATAGGTGCAACAAACATTATTTGATTGAAGAAAGAAGTAATTTTTAATTTCAACCTCATAAGTAAATTAATTGAATAGTAAGCTAGTTATTTGAAAGTTAAGATTTTATGATTTTTTGGTCAAAATGGGTGGAGAACATTGTAAACTGGAGGAACGTCGATTGATTCCAAAACTACAAGTAATTGGTAAGACTAAAAAAAAATTAGTGGTATCATGAGCTGCTCTCAAAATATGCTGATGACAAACGCATTAAAACATCACCAAAAAAAAACAGAGGACGGAAGAGAAAAATTACAGAAAAAATGGAACGTAGGATTGTAAATCTTCTAAAAAAATCCATTTATGACAACGACTGCTCTAAAAAAGAATTTAAATTTAGAAGTTAGAACAAGAGCTATCAAAAAAGTAATAATTAAAAATAAATTACCAGCACATAGTCCTATAAAGGTACCTCTTCTTTCCCAGGGAGACATACAAAGCCATTTAAAATTTGCGCGAGAGCATTTGAATTGGCCTGTAACAAATTGGAGGAACATTTTATGGACGTATGAGTCCCAAGTATATTTATTTGGTTCTGATCGAGGTAAACAATATACTAGACGGTCTCAGAAACAAGAGTTGATCCCAAAATGTATTGTAAAAACAGTGAAACATGGAGGTGGTTGAATTGTAGTATGGGCATGCTTTTCGTATAATGGTGTGGGTCCTAATTTCTGGATTAAAGACATTATGAATGCTCCAAGCTATGTTCATGTTTTATCTACAGTAATCCTACCATATGTGGAAGAGGAATGGGCTCTTAGATGGGTGTTTTAGCAGGATAATGATCCTAAACACACATCTAAGATAGCAAAAAATGGTTTGAAGACAAAACAATTAGAGTTATGGAGTGGCCAGCACAATCACCTGATCCCAACATTATTGAGAATTTGTAGAGTGATATTAAGCTGACAATTGCAAACAAAAAAATTAAAAATCAGGATGAATTGTGAAAAGCAGTTGAAGAAGCATGGAAGGCAATTCCTGTTGAGCGATGTCAGCGCCTAATCGACTCAATGCCTCGTCGTTGTGCAGGTGTACTGAAAAATTATAGACATGCTACCAAATAATGATTTATAATACAACTTATAATCCAATCTATGATAAAAAAACCATTATAAATAGTTTTTCCTTGACAAAAATATGTAACACACCTATTTTTTTTCACACCAATATTTCACAAATTATAAAACTGAATTTATTACATAAGAAGGTAATATAAAAAAATATTTTTCAAAACAGCGATCGTTTTTGTTGGTTTACAGAGAATTGAAAATATTTGTATTATTATTATGTTATTTTTTTAAGTTAAGTTTAAGTTTTTTAAATTTACACTAATTTTATCTACAATGTTTCCATAGAAATTTGAAGTATGTATTTAGAATAACTGTTAAATATTCCTAATTATTTTAAATAAAAGAATGCAAGTAGATAACAAAATTACAATACAATCACACCAAATTTGAATGATTAGATCTCATAATTTAATTAGCAAGTTACTAGTCACAATTTTTGACAACAACAATTTTAACTGAAGGTAGGGGGCACTTTAAATTACTTAAAAAGAGAATAGCTGGTACGTGCAGGGCAAAATATACCGGAACACTGTTCTGGCTTAAGAAATTCTGAAAAATATCATTCCAATTCTTATAAAATCTTGTTGAAACTACTATTAAATTTCTATTTCAACCAATGAATGCAAAACAAATTTTCGTTCCAAGAATTCATTACTACCAATACGTTAAATCAAAAAAGTATGTACCAAATATAAAAGATCAAATTTTTGTCACCAGAGGGCGAGCACAATTTTAAAATTCGCAATACTTTTACAGAAGAATAATCAGTCAGTTTACTAGTCTATCCGAATTATCTAAAACTGAACGCACCTCGGAAGAACAATTAAATTTCTGATAAAGTTTGTTACAAGAAAATATAAGAATGTTCACCCCTTAAAACATGCCTAAAAACAAAAAAGTGTGTGAATGGATAAAAAAACCTTCCAATTTTAAAACAATCGCATTTAATCGAATATTACAGACATTTATTTGTCTCATTGGTTTACAACGATGCTCCTCTCATTGAATTGAAGACTCCCAGTAGGTTTAAGCATCACGATGTTTTCCGAATGCAATTAAAACCATCAACCCAATTAAATAAACGCCGAATTTTATATTTAACATCTTTAAACCTTTTTTTCGCAGATTTGGGAGATTAAAAAACCCACTAATTTAATGGCAACGTAAATTTAGTCAAGTTCTAAATAAATGATTATGAATCATGCACGTAACAATCAAGTTAATTAAAATCAATTGTATAGACTAACACTTTGGTAACAAAATTTATCTCAACGTCATTAATTGCGCAATTTTATGAAATTTAATTCCCAAATAGACTTCTAATTTTACTTTGTTTGTTGAGCAAAAAAAATTAAGGCCAAAATGCAGCAACCCACTGCATACCTTAATATTTTTGTAAAAATACTTTTTACATACATAATTATATTACTGTTTAAACGTTTAATAGCCTAGTATTGTAGTTATTAAAGCAAATTGATTAAACAGCATGAATATATCCAATATGGCCTACCTTTGGAAGCCACCCTTTGGGTTGGCGAGAGATTTTCGGCGGAATCTTGATAAATTGTGTGTACTTCTGATTAAAAATCAGTCGAATTATTTGTCAGTCGCGCGATCTTTTTTGTAGTATAGCGATTATTTTACAATGCATTCCGCCCGTATTTTAATCACACGCGAAAAGAACGATAGGTTTAAGCACACATAAAAAAAGCGCACGCGCGTGCGATACATCAGCGACGTACGCCATATTGCGGAGATTGCCGGAACTAAATACGAAAGCTCGCAACCAACATTACCGCAAAAATCGATAAAAATTATTATTAATCGATTTTTGAAAATAATTAAGTACTATTAAATGAGGCTAATTATGGCGCATTAACTAGATTAGGAAAATCAGAAATGGCAACCGCACCAGCAGAAATAATTCAATTAAAGCATATTTGGTTGCCTATAAAAATATTAATTGTCTACATACAGTTTGAGTGATAAATAAAGATTTTAAAAATAAGTTACATTTATGTCAGATGGTAATTATGGTTTTTAAATATTACAATTTTTATATAGCAACAAATAAAATACTTTACTAAATTAGGCAACTAAACTTACGCCAATTAAAGTCATAGTGGGTTGCCTATGTTCATTTTCTATACAGGGTGTTGAATTGCATTATAAAGTGCGGACATAAAGAAACCCCCACCCCTTGCTAAATTTTGAACGGTTATGTTTTCGATTCTTAAAATTAGTCCACTAAAGTATTTAATTGCGAACTTTCTAATAAAGGTATTTTTGATTTCGTGGAACTTGTGGTTATACCGGAAGTGGATGGCAACTTTCTTATTTTAAATGGAACACCCAGTATATTTTTGCATTTTCGTATTCTCCATAAAAATACTATTAAATAGACCTAGCATAGTGTGGTCTAGGATTAATACTTTCGGAATTACGCCCATTTGAAAATCACATTTTTATGCAACTTCATTTACAACGGAAGTTGGAGCCAACTGCCCCAACTTTCTTATTTTAAATGATTTTCTTTTGCAATTAAGTTAATAACATTAAATTTAAACAAAATTATGTTTAACCTTAAGTTCGTTAATTTTCCACTTCCGGTGTAAATGAAGTTGCATAAAAATGCGATTTCTCGAATGGGCGTAATTCCGAAAGTATTAATCGTAGACCACACTATGCTAGGTCAATTTAATGGTATTTTTATGGAGAACACGAAAATGTAAAAATGTACTAAATGTTCCATTTAAAATAAGAAAGTTGCCATCCACTTCGGTATAACCGGAAGCTCCACAAAATCAAAAATACCTTTGTTAGAAAGTTCGCGATTTGAGTCCTCCGTAGATAAATTTTCAGAATCAAAAACATAACCGTTCAAAAGTTAGCAGGGGGGGGGGGACTTACTTTGGGCGCGTTCCAGTAATGAACACTAAAGCCCACGACGACCGCAAAATCGTTCTAAATAAGACCGCGATTTTTTCTTTCGTGCATCGATGGCGACCGCAAGAAGCTCACAACGACCGTATTTATTCGTGGGTTTCCGTGGTTGTTTGTTGAATGGTGAGCTTTTGAGGTAGTGGAACGGGAAAATTTTGCGGTCGTGGTCGTGGGCTTTAGTGTTCATTACTGGAACGCGCCCTTTATGTCCGCACTGCATAACCTAACCTAACCTATTAAGTTAAAGGGACTGACAACAAATTTATGTCAACGTCATCTTCTACAGGACCGTATTTAGCTACAGCAAAATATAATCAGGGGCGCACCCAGGGGTGGGAGGTGCAGGTCCCCTCGGCCCTCCAAAGGAATGTATTTTATTAAGAAATTTTTAATAAAAATGAGAAAATTCTTACTTTAATTATGAAACTTATTTCTTGAGAAAATGCTCGTGCACAGAAATTTTGTCGGACCCCGTACTTATAAATTATAAAGTAAGTGACTAGGACTAGGATTAGTATCATTAGACGTAAAATCTCTTTTTACGAATGTAAGCAAAGAAGCTGTTTTGTTAGCCTTAGAAAAGAACTGGAATTATACAGGTTGGGCCAACGAAAACGAAACAGACGAGTTTTGAAATAGTTAATAAAAAAATTTGAAAAAATGCTCGGATAGGTCAACTTTAGTTTCGAGGGGGACATATTTTGCAATAGAGCTGATTCAAAAATCCATTCATCCCTGCGCCCTATGGACACAACCCCTTAAATTTTAATAGGGATGGTGGGGTAAGTAATACCTCGTTGGAAAGATCTTTTTACCCAGAGTAACATACAAAAAAAAAGTTAAATCGATCGATTCGTTTTAAAGATATTCAAAATTTAGCAAGTAGAGATTTCATGCCTTTTAAAATTGTGCCATGAACACCACACCTTCAATTTTAAGTGTTTTGATAAGGTGAGTAATACCGTTTCGAGAGGGACATACTTTGCAATAGAGTTGATTCAAAAATCCATTCATCTCTCGCCCTTTGGACACAACCCCTAAAATTTTAATAGGGATGGTAGGGTAAGTAATACCTCGTTGGAAAGATCTTTTTACCCAGAGTAACATACAAAAAAAAAGTTAAATCGATCGATTCCTTTTAAAGTATTCAAAATTTAGCAAGTAGAGTTTTCATAGCTTTTAAAATTGTGCTATGAACACCATGCCTTCAATTTTAAGTCTTTTAATAGGGTAAGTAATACCTCCTTGGAAAGTTATTTTTACCACAAGTACATACAAAAAAACAAAAGTGAAATCGATTGGTTTGTTTTAAAGAATTCAAAATAAAACAGTATTGCACATTATTTTTTATTTAACCAAACTAAACTTAACTAATCTTTTTGAAGAAAACTTAACACTTTAAAGAATCCCATCGATCCCGACACTTTCAAGGATGTTTTTATTATTTTATTAAATGTTCGAATTGAGTTCCACCAACCTCCATGCAAACGTACAAATTTTGCTCAAAGCGAATTCTTACATTTTGTAACATTTCAGCAGTAATTTCTCGGCATTCATTAATAATTCTCTGTCGTAACTCTGCTAGAGATCCTGGTTCCGTTGCGTAAATCTTACTTTTTAAATGCCTCCAAAGGAAATAATCAAGGGGTGTAAGATCGGGAGATCGCGGCGGCCACTCCAAAGATCCTCTACGCCCAATCCATTGCCCAGGAAACGTCGTATCCAAGAATTCCCTAACAGGCCGTGTGTAATGAGGAGGGGCTCCGTCTTATTGGAAAACCAGATGGTCTTCTAAATAACGATCGTCATTTTCGATAATATTGTCAAGAAATGGATGAACAAAGTTTTGAAGTAGATCCAAGTACATATCCCCTGTTAGATTGCCATCTAGAAAATAAATTTCCAACCCACACATTCAATTTTTGAGGAGTTTGAGTGTGAACTTCATGAAATACCCTAGGATTCTCATCTGACCAATATCGACAATTATGACGATTAACGGTTGAGTTTAAGAAAAAAGTGCACTCATCAGAAAAACAGATATTATAAAGATAATTTTCATCAGCAATTATCCGTTCCGTCATCACCTCACAAAATTGCAGTCGCCTATTAAAATCATCTTCATTTAACTCATGAATTAAATGAATTTTATAGGGATGATATTTGTTACCTTTCAATATTCGGCGAATGGTTGTTCTGCTGATGTTAGTCACAGTCTCCAGTTTTCTTGTGCTTAAAGTTGGATCTGCAGCAACTTGTCCCAAAACACCTATTTCAACGACCTCATTTCTTATTGGACGAACATTAGCAGGATCGCGTTTCTTATTACCAACAGAACCAGTATTTTTAAATTTTGCAACCAACTCCAGAACGTATTTTCGGTTACAATGTTTGTTTGGATGTTGTTCATTAAATAAATTAGCTGCACGATGAGCATTCTCATCGTTTTTAAAATAAAAAGTGATTAATTCAACCCTTTCTGGAATTGTATAAACCATTGCTAGCAGAAGCTTTTACAGAAGTTTACAAAATTTTAAATGTTGATTTCTAATAATTAGTCATAAACAGTTTTAACACGATGAAAATCACCACTAATACAAAATACAGCTGATAAAAAGAATCTCAATGTGGTTATAAATCGTTTTATGTTTTGCATAGTTTTGTTCCAGATGTTACAAAATTTTAAACAATTCCTCGAATAAATTTAAATTTGTTTTTTAAAATCTCTCTTTTGTAGAAAATGAAAATAAATTGCGTTTTACATGTTTTTGTATGTTACTTTGGGTTAAAAGATCTTTCCCAGGAGGTATTACTTAACCTATCAAAACACTTAAAATTGAAGCCGTGGTGTTCATAGCACAATTTTTAAGGCATGAAAACTCTACATGTTAAATTTTGAATATCTTCAAAACGAATCGAAGGATTTAACTTTTTTTTTGGCATGTTACTCTGGGTAAAAAGATCTTTCTAACGAGGTATTACTTACTCCACCATCCCTATTAAATTTTTAGGGGTTGTGTCCAAATGGCGAGGAAGAATGGATTTTTTAATCAGGTCTATTGCAAAATATATCCCCCTCGAAACGATATTACTTACCTTATCAAAACACTTAAAATTGAAGGCGTGGTATTCATAGCACAATTTTAAAAGACATGAAATCTCTACTTGCTAAATTTTGAATATCTTTAAAACGAATCGATCGATTTAACTTTTTTTTTGTATGTTACTCTGAGTAAAAAGATCTTTCTAACAAGGTATTACTTACCCCACCATCCCTATTAAAATTTTAGGGGTTGTGTCCATAGGGCACAGGGGTGAATGGATTTTTGAATCACTTCTATTGTAAAATATGTCCCCCTCGAAACCAAAGTTGACCTGTCCGAGCGTTTTTTCAAAATTTTTTATTAACTATTTTAAAACTCGTCTTTTTCGTTTTCGTTGGCCCATCCTGTATAAAAGATTTCACAAAGATTGATTTTTTGCTATTTAGGGAGATTATTGAAGTTATTTTTGATACTAGTTATTATTTATATGATGATAAATTTTTTCTACAAAGTTTTGGTTGTCCCATGGGTGCACCATTGAGCCCAATTTTGGCGAGCTTGGTGATGGATGGTGTTATTGACACAGCTTTATCTAAATTGAGTTTTGATCCTAAGTTTTTCGTAATTTTTGTGGATGATTGCCCAACCATTGTTCCAAACGAAAATATTGGTCATATGTTGGAAATATTCAATTCAGTGAGTATAGATATTCAATTCACCATTGAAACAGAGAAGGGATGTTACCTTTTCTTGATTTATTGTTATACAGGGTGTCCAGAAAATGGCGCCCAAGCTCTCCAGTGCGTAGTTGGGGACCATTCAGGGATCCTCAGAAAAATAGTAAAAAAAAATCCTTTTGACCAACTGACCGAGATTCCGAGATATGAAGAGTTAAAGTTGGGAATTCAACTTCTTTATTATTGTGAATTTCGGAAAACTGCAAATTGTGATGTGAAGGTGGACTTCTATTTGGTAGATTTGCAATAAATTAAATTTAAATACTGTTTTATTAACATTACAATTTAATTTTTTAAATTAAAAATTACATGTATTTATTTCAAAAAATGAATCTGGCAACATGATTAATTGCTTTTTAGTAAATGATTAATCACTGATATTAATCTGACAATCTATGCTGATTATACCACTCCTAATGTATTTACGTCCTATGCGCCAACTTGCTTATTAAGCGGTAAGCACTCTCGCCGGCGTGTGATTATCGTTTTTGATTATCGTTTTTGATTATCGATTCTGATTATAAACAATAATCTCAAAAAAATTAGATGCCCGGGTGGGATTCGAACCCGCGTCCGCCGATCGAGAGACCGGCGCCTTAGCGCATGTGCTCACCACTACAGTTGTTATTTGAGATACAATACAGGAATATAAACTTATTATCTCTTGGTATAATCTAATGAATATAACTCGTGAAATCGTGATTAAATGATAATCACATAGGTTGCCACTCAACATGTTGTCAATTAATTCCACTCGTCTTCGACTCGTGGAATTAATTTTTGACAACACGTTTCGTGGCAACCAACGTGATTATCGCTAATCACGATTTCACTAGTTATATTATATATGATAATTCGAATTTCATCATCTGATTTTCGAAGTTTTGCTTCGTCAATGCTCCAGTTTTATTAATTTCGTTTCAAATCGTTCTTATTCTTCAGTTTTAATAAATATCTATTGTCGTTTCGTTTTAATAAGTTGTTGTCCTTTCATGTTCATTTAGTTTTCGTTTTTTCTTGTTTGCTTTCGTGTTCACCTTAAATCATGTACACGAATCGCGAATACGCAGATATGTTAAAAATGTTGGGTGAATGCCAGGACAATGCTTTAGCAGCTTCAAGGATGTATGCTGAGAGGTATCCCCAAAGAAGACATCCAGATTGCAAAGTTATTCGAAGGTTGGATCAAAGAAGTGGAGAAACGGGTATGTTAGAACCAGCTGGAGGTGTAGATCGAGGACCTCCACGAAATGTAATTACATCTGACAATCCAGGAACAAATTTTAAATGTTTTGGAAGAAGATCCAACGTGCAGCTCATGGAGGATTTCCAATGAAGTAGGGGTATCCAAATCTTCTATTAATAATTTTCTGATAGAAGAAGGCTTTCATGACTATCACTACAATAAAGTTCAAGCCTTATTACCCACTGACTTTGCACTTAGGACAAACTATTGTAATTGGTTGTTAGAGCAAATAGAATTGGATGCTACGTTTACTTCCCGTATATTATGGACCGATGAAGCAAATTTTTCAAGAGACGGATTTTTTAATCAGCGTAACTCACATTACTATGCCCTGGAAAATCCTCATCTTATAAATCCAACCGACAACCAAAATCGTTTTCGTGTGAATTTATGGGCGGGAATACTCGGAAATCATTTAATAGGACCAATTATCTTACCTCCACGCCTGAATAGAGGCAATTTTTTTTAAATTTTTTGACAAATGAGCTGGAGGAACATCATGAAAATCTTCCACTAGCTACAGCTATTTTACAATCAGGAACATGTGGATGCAATTAGATGGTGCTCCTCCACATTTTGCCTTAGCAGTAAGAATTTGGTTAGATGAGGAATATCCTGAACGATGGATCGGTCGCAACGGACCTATACGTTGGCCACACAGAAGTCCAGATCTTACACCTCTGGACTTTTTTTTGTGGGGTCACATAAAGGCTCTGGTATATCGTACTCCCGTCCAAAATGTAGAAGATTTGTTGAACAGAATTCAAAATGCAGCTCAAAGTGTGACTCCCCAAATGCTACATGCAGTTCAAGCAAATATTAGACGACGAGCACAAATTTGCATACAAGTGCAAGGTGAAAATTTCGAGCAATTATTATAAAAATCAGAAGTTTTTTAAAATTGGATTCAAAAAAGCACTTGTCGGAGCAGCTTGCAAATATAAAATCCTGGATCAGTAAATTATTACCTGTTTTACGACTAAAAATGAAGATGAAACCGCTTTGCAGATTCGACAAATGTAACTCGTTTTTTGTTGTACTTTGAATAAAATTTATTTAATTTTGTCAGATTTGTGTCAAATAATGTCAAAGGTTAATATTACCTTTAATTACAAACCTGTTTTCAGGAAGCTAAGTTACCAAGTTTACCTTTTAGTGTTTGCTTAATATCTTAAGAAGGAAGGTCGATAGAATTTTTTAACAATTTTTCTAAGGATACCTGAAAGGTCTCCAACAACGTACTGGAGAGCTTAGGCGCCATTTTCTGGACACCCTGTATAAAAGATAAAAGAATAATCATGATGATAACAGAATTTTAATGAATATTATTTACTCAAAACCATCTGATTCTAATAGGATGTTGAATTACAAATCTAACCACCCCCTACACCAGAAAATTAATATAATTGTACACTGTTACAAAAAAATTTTAAGGTTTTCAGATAAAAAATTCCAACAAAATAACATAAAAGACCTAAGGAACAAACTTATGATGAACAATTATCCAGCTAACTTAATTAATAAAATTTTTAACAACATTAATGTATGGAATGAAGATAACATGTTAAATGTAAAAAATAGGGCAGAAGATGTAATAAAGTCTAACGCATATTATGAGATTCCATTTATACAAGGATTGTCACAGAGGTTAAAAAAGGAGTTGTCAACGGATAAATCTAATATTACTTTTTATAATTTGATTACAAATGAGAAGTTATTTACGAAATTAAAATCAAAGTTAAAACCAGAAGAACAGAAGAATTTAGTTTATGAAATTCCGTGTAAAGGTTGTGAAAAATCTTATACATATAGGCCAAACCCGCCAGATTAAAAAAAAAGGTTGTATAATCATGAGTATGATTGTGGTCTATTAAATATAGATAAACCAAACAAAACAGCCTTAAGTTCCCACCACTTTGATACCTCTCATATCTTTGATTTTGAGAAAGTTCGGATCCTTCATACTGAATCTGTATATTTTAAAAGGTTGTTGAGTGAAATGTTTCATATTAAAAGAAAAGCTGATAAATCGGTTAATTTGAAAAGTGACTGATAATTTAAGTAAAATTTATCATTTTCTAATTATGGATGATAGTTGATGTTAAAGTGGAATTTTGCAGATTACAACATTAAGTCGGTTTCTTCTATATTTTATTTTGATTACTAGACACACAGTAGTTTGTTAAATTGTTTATATAATTTGTTTATGTAAATTAATATCAAGATTGTTATCTCATGAAATATTTTGTCATGTTATGTCAGTACAATCAGTCCTTTTGTATTAATATCTATATTTTTGATATTTAATATTTGATCTTTAACAAAATAAGGTGAGATAATTTGATAAATTTTAATGTGCGTTAATTTCATGTATCGGTTATTTAACTTTATATTTTATGTTGTACCTAATTAACTTTATAATTTGTTGTTTTGTAGCCATGATTAAGACTACAAAGATGGTCGAAACGTCGGCAATTATTTCATAATAAAGATTTTTGGAAGTGAAAAGTTCGTTTTTGGCTGTTACTTTTTTTTAACAATAATATTTTACGAACGAGAACTTTATATGTATACTTTTAGATATTATTATACATAAGATACAAGATATACTACCAATACAGGGTGATTCAGGATTCAGAGCACCCCTGTCACCCATTTATCTCGAGAACGCGTTATCGTACATGCCTGAAATAAAAAATTTTATTACCAAACTGAACCTAAAGAATCCATTGGTGTACTTATTTTTTCCCGGAACAACCCGGAACTATCCGGAACCGGAGGTAACTTTGATTTTTTAAATGGCAACATAGGTCGAGTTTGGTATGGTTTGATAGGTCTTTCAAAAAAAAATAACTTTTATTAAAATATTTTTTTAATATTTTCCTTAGTTTAGAATTTATTAGAAAAACAAAAAAAAATTGTTAAAAAAAGTAAATAAAAATTATTGCATATTTTGAAGAATTTTGTTGAAATATGGACAAGTATGATATTTAAAGTTGGTAAAATATTAGGATTTGTAGAAAGAGTTTATAAATTTATAAAATTCTTCAAAATATGCAAAAATTTCTATTTACTTTTTTTAACAATTTTTTTTGTTTTTCGAATAAATTCTAAGCTATGGAAAATATTTAAAAAATATTTTTATAAAAGTTGTTTGTTCTTAAAAGACCTATCAAACCATACTTATATTTTTCCGGAACAACCCGGAACTATCCGGAACCGGATATCACTTTGATTTTTTAAATTGCAACATATAGGTCGAGTTTGGTGTGGTTTGATAGGTCTTTTTAAAATAAACAACTTTTATTAAAATATTTTTTTAATATTTTCCATACTTTAGAATTTATTAGTAAAACAAAAAAAATGATAAAAAAAGTAAATAATAATTATTGCATATTTTGAAGAATTTTGTTGAAATATGGACAAGTATGATATTTAAAGTTGGTAAAATATTAGGATTTGTAGAAAGAGTTTATAAATTTATAAAATTCTTCAAAATATGCAAAAATTTCTATTTACTTTTTTTAACAATTTTTTTTGTTTTTCGAATAAATTCTAAGCTATGGAAAATATTTAAAAAATATTTTTATAAAAGTTGTTTGTTCTTAAAAGACCTATCAAACCATACTTATATTTTTCCGGAACAACCCGGAACTATCCGGAACCGGATATCACTTTGATTTTTTAAATTGCAACATATAGGTCGAGTTTGGTGTGGTTTGATAGGTCTTTTTAAAATAAACAACTTTTATTAAAATATTTTTTTAATATTTTCCATTCTTTAGAATTTATTAGTAAAACAAAAAAAATTTTAAAAAAAGTAAATAATAATTATTGCATATTTTGAAGAATTTTGTTGAAATATGGACGAGTATGATATTTAAAGTTGGTAAAACATTAGAATTTGTAGAAAGGGTTTATAAATTTATAAAATTCTTTAAAATATGCAAAAATTTCTATTTACTTTTTTTAACAATTTTTTTTTGTTTTTCGAATAAATTCTAAACTACGGAAAATATTTAAAAAATATTTTAATAAAAGTTATTTGTTTTTGAAAGACCTATCAAACCATACCAAACTCGACCTATGTTGCCATTTAAAAAATCAAAGTTACCTCCGGTTCCGGATAGTTCCGGGTTCACCAATGGATTCTTTAGGTTCACTTTATATCTTTGAATTAAACTACCTTTAATTTTCTGGAAACAACCAAAAATGGACTTAAAAAAAACAATGCACTAATTTGTCATATTTATTTGTTAGTTCTTCTTATCTTATTAAATTGCGAACTACACATATCTATTAATCGAAATTAATCATCTACAGGTAGAATACCTTTTGAAATTCCTGGATGTCTGGATGTTACCTAATCTGTTGATTGATTAAATTCCTTGACAATGTTGAATCCTGTTGATTGTTAATTTTATTTCTTTTTGATGAAAATTCAATGGCAAAATTCCACATTTTTATATTTATTAAAATAATTTGCATTATATTTTTTGTGTGATTTTGTATGTTTATTGTTAAAATAGGATTAAGCGAAGCCCCGCATCAGGCAGTCATTTCCTGGAAATTGAATATTCTATTCTTTCTAATCACCTGAAGTAAAAAATAAATCAGGTAACAATACAATTGTAAACACTGGTCATGTGAAAAAAAGGATCATTCAAAGCTTAGATTTAAACCGACCATATTGCAAGTTCGAAATTTTGGGCGAAATAAAAATAAAAATTATTAAAATCTTTACTACTAAATTATGAGTGTTGTGTAGGTTTTTTTTTGGAATGAACATAAAAATCTAGAAATAACTCGTGAGCAAAAAATTTTAAATAAAATTACGATAAGACATAATCGTGCGATAAAATGTAAATTGTTCCAAAACTATACATGTCTACTACTACTGACGACTATTTTTTAGCTACCTTATACCAGCAACTATTCGTAATACCGCATTACACTATTACTCGTTTAAGGTATTTCTACATTTGATTACTATTTCTAGACAATTACAACAATATTGCTTGTTTTAGATTAAATTACAAACATTTAAATGCAAAGAATGGAGTTTAAAATAATTACTTATGGTGAGATAAAATCATGACCTAAATTTTTGTCAAAACTCATTTTGATTTTTTTAGGAATTGTTTTTGTGTGCCTTGTTAATAATTTGGGTGCCCATAAAATTTTAGATGAGGTGCCTTTAATTGATGGGTAAGACCAATTTTTATACCAAATAAAAATACCTTTAATTTCCCAATTAGACCTAGACATTGCCCAAAAACATAAATATTTTATGACCTACAACGGCGAGGTAATAATTTTAGTTTTATGGGTTTTTTTATTAATGCAGTTTCCCAAAAACTAACCATTTTTGTTGTGTTTTAATTTTTAAAATCACATATTTTCTAAGCAGATAAAGTAATTTTGAAATGTTTTAGTTATAGTGGGTGGTTTTTATTAAGTATTTACACCCTCCACATATTTTTTAATTTAGAAAATGAACCGAGTTCCTGGTTTTTAATTTTTTTAAACCTAAAATTCTATTTTAATTACATTTTTTATTGATGTAATACTCTGAATTTTACTGTTTCGTTTTTGTTGAAAATGAATTACTTCAAAAGCTGCAAACTGATTTTATGACAAATAATAATTATAGTTGGTTGCACAAAAAATTACAATACAATACAATTGTTTTATTGTATTATTAAAAAACTATAATTAGAATTGTCCTTCGAAAAAAATCTCCAGGTACTTTTAAAAACCAATAAAATTGTAAGTAAAATAACACACGATAATTATGTGACATTATAAAGCTTAATTAAAATAATTTGCAATACTTAAAGTAGAAGGAGGAGTTAATTCCTTTAAGTTATTGAGATTTATATTATTAAAAAATTTCAATTTCGATTTTAGAGGTGTCTGGTGTGTTTATTCAAAATTTTCCAAAAATGGGGTGAATCAAAACCGAAATTTCCCCAAAATAGGCAACTTATTTTTACTTGTTTTTTTTAAATACTTATTTTGCTTATTAAAATAATTTAATTTCTCAATATTTTTTAGGCACAATGATTTGGCTAACAATATTTATAGTCTAGTGCAAAATGATCTTTCAAAATTTAGGTTTGATACAAATTTAACTAATGATGCTGTGTGGGGTTCTAATTGTACTGTATGCCATACCGATTTACCAAGATTGAGACAAGGAAAAGTTGGAGCACAGGTAATTTTTTTAATATTATTTTAAATAATTGATAATAGGAAAAGTAACGAATTAATTGACACGAGGTTCGCCAAAATGATTATTTATGTAAATTATGTAGGTTATTCATGTTTTATAATTTTAAAAGTTACAAAAATAGATAATGATTTCATTTGGGTATTTTTAAAATATGGAAATGAAATGGTTAGTAATTATTACAAAATTATTTAATATTTTTAATCAAAAAATCATCTAAAATCTAATGTGTGCAAGCTTTTAATTTTCTGATATACAGGGTGTCCCATAATATGTGGGACCCACTTCTAGGGTGGGTAGTAGATGTCAAAAGAATAAGAAAAGTTCATATAAACTTATTTCCAATTTCACCTCATAAGGGAGCTACAGCTCTTTGAAGGTGATGTTAAAAAGTTGGTTTTTGCTCGTTTATTTCAAAACAAATCGGAGTAGAGATTTGAAATTTGCTGTGAATCATAATACACCTAGTATACATTTTTGTGAATTTTTTCAAATTTTTTGCTTGCTTTGAAAGGGTAGTAAAAAATTGTCATAACTTTTTTGTAGTTAACTTTTATAAAAATTTTTCTTGAAATTAATGTTCCCCATTTAATTCTTAACAAAAAAGATTCTCTTATTTAAAGCCGGTAGAATACGTCGTTTTCGAAGAAAATGCATTTTATTATTTTATTGATGGTCAACACAATTTAAATTTAAAAAAATCATGTTAGCCATGGATTATTTTAAGTGAGTCAGACCACCGGTAACAGCCCTTTATCTCGAAAACAGTTTGTCGCACATAGATAGAATAAAAATTTTTATTACCAAAGTCAACCCAAACAATCCATTGGTGCACTTATTATTTTCCGGAACAAACCGGAAGTGCCCGGAACTGGAGGTAACTTTGATTTTTTAAATGGCAACATAAGTCAAGTATGGTATCGTTTGAAAGGTCTTTTAAAAAGAAACAACTTTTATAAAAATATTTTTTTAATATCTTGCATAATTAACAAATTAAACGAAAAAACATAAGCAAACAAGTGACAAATGGTTTCTTAAATTATGGAAAAATTAAAACACTATCATCACCCTTAATATGGGTAAGGGTAGAGGCAATTATGAATTTTAAATGGAAACTTGTAACTTTTGCATTTTTCGTTTCGCTTGTTAAAAATAATCAACTTTTTTAGGTTATGTATTTTCCTTAATTCAAAAAATAAAAAAAAGTTGATTATTTTTAACGAATAAAGCGATAATAACTACAAAAAAGAGTTTCTATTTAAATAAATCTCTCTTGCCCATTAGCCGATGATGGTAACGTCCTGATTTTTTCCTTTAAGAGACAATGGTCACTTATTTGCATATTTTTTTCCGTTTAATTTGTTAATTATGCAAGATATTACATAAATATTTTAATAAAAGTTGTTTCTTTTTAAAAGACCTTTCCAACGATACCATACTCGACCTATAATGCCTTTTGAAATTTCAATGTATGGATTCCTTAGTGCACTTATTATTTTCCGGAACAATCCGAGTGTGCCCGGAATCGGAAGTTACTTTGAAATTTCAAATGGCAACATAGGTCTAGTATGGTATCGTTGGAAAGGTCTTTTGAAAAGAAACAACTTTTATTAAAATATTTATGTAATATCTTGCATAATTAACAAATTAATCGAAAAAAATATGCAAACAAGTGACCATTCGTCTCTTAAAGGGAAAAATTAAATCGTTACCATCATCGGCAAATCGGCAAGAGAGATTTTTTAAATAAAAACTTTTTTTTGTAGTTATTATCGCTTTATTCGTTAAAAATAATCAACTTTTTTTTATTTTTTGAATTATGGAAAATACAACCTAAAAAAGTTGATTATTTTTAACAAGCGAAACGAAAAATGCAAAAGTTACAAGTTTCCATTTAAAATTCATAATTGCCTCTACCCTTATCCATATTAAGGATGATGGTAGTGTTTTAATTTTTCCATAATTTAAGAAACCATTTGTCACTTGTTTGCTTATGTTTTTTCGTTTAATTTGTTAATTATGCAAGATATTAAAAAAATATTTTAATAAAAGTTGTTTCTTTTTAAAAGACCTTTCAAACGATACCATACTCGACCTATGTTGCCATGTAAAAAATCAAAGTTACCTCCGGTTCCGGGCACTTCCGGTTTGTTCCGGAAAATAATAAGTGTACCAATGGATTCTCTGGGTTCACTTTGGTAATTAAAATTTTTATTCTATCTATGTGCGACAAACTGTTTTCGAGATAAAAGGCTGTTACTCACCCTGTATAAATGTTTTCTTTGTAGTTTTGGGTTGCTTATGTTGATTGCAAAACTCAAAATAGGGATTCATTGGCGAAAACATTGGAACAAATTGATGTGATCAAAAGATTGATTCAGAAGTATCCTGCGCACCTGGAATTAGTAACTGACTCCAATGGTTAGTAATTATATTTTAAAAATCTAATTTCTAATTTAAATCAAAAAAGTGCTACCTACTCTAGCAAAAAATGTTTAGAGATTCCAGACAAAATTTTCCACCGTATTTTAGTAATCACTATTTGATTTTATAATGTTTTTATTTATAACTCAATGATATTTTTAGGTATTATGACTGCGTTTCAAAGAAGGAAAATTGGAAGTTTGATTGGAGTTGAAGGTGGTCATTCAATTGACTCACGTCTTGCAATTTTAAGAACATTTTATGATCTTGGAGTAAGATATATGACTCTCACTCACAACTGCAACACACCATGGTAAATAAATCTTTTTACCACAAACTCTTAAATTAAAATTACAAAAATTTGACCATGATTTTGGCTAGTCCAGGATTTTTTTTTCAACTAAAAACTTATTCAAACTTGTTTTTATTTTAGGGCAGATAGTTCAATTGTTGACATTAAACACAAAACAAAACGAAATTTAACCGAATTTGGCAAGGTTTGTATAATTACCTCATATTTACTAGTTAAAGTACAATCACGCGCAAAGATATCGAGGACACTAAAGAAATATTCTGACCCAATATCGAGTGGTCGATGACACGAAATTTGCGAAGGCTTCTTATTGGGTCAGAATATGTCTATTGTGTCCTCGATATCTTTGCGCGTGATTGTACAAAAAGAGGTTTATACTGGGTGTTTCAACTAATCTTCTCTCATTTTTAGAGAGTCGTTCGTGAAATGAATCGTTTAGGTATGATGGTTGATCTTTCTCACGTATCACATGAAGTTATGAATGATGCAATTGCTATAAGTAAAGCCCCTGTAATATTTTCCCATTCTGGAGCATACCACATTACTAACCACACCAGAAATGTTCATAATGATACCTTACAACTTTTGGTAAGTTTAATGAGTTCCTCACGAGGATAAAAATATTAAAGCGACATTTTTGTAGAAAAGAAATCAGGGAATTATAATGGTTAACTTTTATCCCGAATTCGTATCTAATAATGCAAGCAATGCAAGTATTTATGATGTTATTAAACATTTAAATTTCTTGGCTGATTACGTTGGGGTTGATAATATTGGAATTGGTGGTGATTATGATGGTGTGGAGAAGTAAGTTTTGAGTTTGAATGTAAAATTAGTTCATTTAGGCAGTCTGTTAAAGTTTAAAAATACTCTAAATATAGTTAAACCACTTAACAAGGCAAATTTGATGAAAAGAATATGTTGTTTTCGAAAGAAACGAATTGGCGCCATTTGCCATGAAGTCAGTACTAATCATAACACAGGAATTTACTTATATTTTACCGATATAATCAATTTTAAATCTAGAATTTATACAAAATAACGCTGTAAATTTTCAAAATTCAGGAGAAATTTTTCGTTCTGTTTGTTGGATATCTCAATCTGTGTCGGTTATCTATGGATTTTAAGTACTATTTTATCACTGTTTTAGGCAGCCTAAAGGTTTGGAAGATGTGTCAAAATATCCACAACTGTTCACACTCTTGCAGCAACAAAATCCAATGAAGTGGAGTAATGAAACATTAAAGAAATTAGCAAGTGGAAACTTAATCCGCGTTTTTAAAGACGTTGAAATGGTAAGTATTATAAAATAACACTTATACAGGGTGTTTATTTCGCGAAAAGTTCAAATTATATTAAGAAAAACGAACAAATTAAATTACAAGCTTCAGCAAAATTAAAGGAATTTCTTTTCAAAATGGAACTATTTTTTTTAATATTTCAATGGAATCTCAAAAACGAAATTGACATTTTAGGCCATTTCGAAAATAAATCAAATTCTACAAAATCACTCTTTATTTTTATTACTAGCAGCAGTTTCTATTGATTTATTAAAAGATTTGATACAGTGTGGATCATAATTTACTTCTGGAATTCTTAGATCAATCAGTTATTTGATGAATTGCTTGGAAATTAGTTGTATCATGATTTACAAACATACCTAATATAATAAATTGTCAAGTGATGAAATATATACAAAAATAGGTGTTCCTCGAGGTTCTGTTCTAGGACCACTTTTTTATTTGATTGAAAGCAAAATACAAATTTAAAAGATTACTTACCAAAAACTGTAAACTTCTTTATAAAGAAAATATTCGATTAAAATACAGTTTTAAGTTTTACTAAATAAATCACGATATGCAACTTAAAAAGATGTGAACATGTAATTCCAAGTTTCACGTTTTTTCCGGATATTTAAAACAATGAAAAAATAAAGAAAATAATTTGATTTCTTTTGAATAAAACTCGTATTTATATTCGTTCCTTTAAATTTGGCGTGGTTTTTTAAAAATTTTAAAACTTCTATTTTCTAGGTGAAAAATCGTTTGATGAATGAAACTGCAGATAGTAGTTGGATTCCAGATACTGATTTATATCATGCAGATGACCCCATACAATTATGGAAATGTCGCACAAATGGAAACAATTCAAGCCCTAATACTTTCAAAGTTGCTTACAAAAGTGCTAAATCAGGAAGTTTCGGCTTGGAAGCTTCATTTTTAACGATTTTTGCTACAATATTTTTTACCTTATTTATAAATAATTAATTTTAAGACTATCATACTCAACCAAAAAAATCAGGGTTACACCATAAATTAGACTTTTTTTATTTGCAAAAATGTTAAGTTCCATTTATGCTCAAAAATTTTAGAAAATTATATGATTTATAGACTTTTAGTTTTTCTCTGATATTTATAAAATACGTGATTTAAATCAAAAGATATTTACATTAGCCTATGTTTATTATGCACAAAACTTACATATTTTGATTTCACATGTTACGCTACACCTTGTATATTTATATGAAATTTAGAAATAAAAAATCAAAAAGAAAAATTTTTGTTTGAAACTATAGACACATGAGCAGTGGCGGACTCAAAGGGGGGTCGAAGAGTAATTTCACCACCTGACTTATGACATATTGATGGCTCCTGTTTCAGGATTTAAATTAAATCAACCTTTTTATAAAAAATCTAAAATTTCAAAAACTAAATTTGGCAACTTGCACATTTTTATCCAGAACAAAAAATTATTTTTTCGCTAAAAACTTATCTATACCACTTTTAAAACCATATAAAGATTTAAGGTATTTTTAAAGATTTTATTATTTAAATATTTCACAAGGTTTAGATTTTAATAATTTTCTTAAAAACTACAAAAGTTAACACTAAAATTGTCAAACTGAAGTTGCATTTAAATGCATTCACATTTACATTCACTTATAAAAAAATATAATTTTAAAAATCAATGTTCGTCCTTAATTTTTCTATACGTTGTCGTATAATATTAAATTTATACAACAACATTTATTTTATTTATTATTTATATTATTTAGTACATCTCAAAGGCGTTTTCCATGTATTTTTATTAAAAATAAGAACAAAAAAATGATCGCTTCTAAATTTTTAGTAAGTTTAGTTAGGAAATGAAAAACAAACAGAAGAATGTACATTTCATTACCCCCACTCCCGTAGGAAAGTTTTTACATTATTATTTGAACACTTTTACAAGTATTTTTCCAAGTTTTTAATGATTAAAAAAAACAAAAAAATGTTCGCTTCTGAATTTTTAGTATGTTGTTACGCAATGAAAAACAAAAACAAAAATGTTCATTTCATTACCCCCACTCCCGTAGTAAAGTTTATATGTATATTATTATTTGAACACTTTTACAAGTATTTTTCCAAGTTTTTATTGATTAAAAACAAACAAAAAAATGTTCACTTCTGAATTTTTGTTATGTTGTTAGGCAATGATACACAAATAGAAAAATGTTTATTTCTTTACCCCCACTCCCGTAGGAAAGTTTTTATATTATTATTTGAACACTTTTACAAGTATTTTTCCAAGTTTTTAATGACTCAAAAAAAACAAAATAATGTTCGCTTCTGAATTTTAAGTATGTTGTTAGGCAATGAAAAACAAACAGAAAAATGTTCATTTCATTACCCCCACTCCTGTAGGAAACTTTTTATATTATTCTTTTTACACTTTTACGATAGTGGGGGTAATAAAATGCACATTCTTTTGTTTGTGGACCGTTGCCTAACAACATACTAAAAATTCAGAAGCGAACAATATTTGTTTTTTTAATCATTAAAAACTTGGAAAAATACTTGTAAAAGTGTAGAAAGAATAATATAAAAATTTTCCTACGGGAGTGGGGGAAATGAAATAGACATTTTTCTGTTTGTGTTTCATTGCCCAACAACATACTAAAAATTCAGAAGTGAACATTTTTTTAATCATTAAAAACTTGGAAAAATACTTGTAAAAGTGTAGAAAGAATAATATAAAAAGTTTCCTACGGGAGTGGGGGTAATGAAATGTATATTTTTCTGTTTGTTTTTCATTGCCTAACAACATACTAAAAATTCAGAAGCGAATATTTTTTTGTTTTTGGTTAATCATTAAAAACTTGGAAAAATACTTGTAAAAGTGTAGAAAGAATAATATAAAAAGTTTCCTACGGGAGTGGGGGTAATGAAATGTATATTTTTCTGTTTGTTTTTCATTGCCTAACAACATACTAAAAATTCAGAAGCGAATATTTTTTTGTTTTTGGTTAATCATTAAAAACTTGGAAAAATACTTGTAAAAGTGTAGAAAGAATAATATAAAAAGTTTCCTACGGGAGTGGGGGTAATGAAATGTATATTTTTCTGTTTGTTTTTCATTGCCTAACAACATACTAAAAATTCAGAAGCGAATATTTTTTTGTTTTTGGTTAATCATTAAAAACTTGGAAAAATACTTGTAAAAGTGTAGAAAGAATAATATAAAAAGTTTCCTACGGGAGTGGGGGTAATGAAATGTATATTTTTCTGTTTGTTTTTCATTGCCCAACAACATACTAAAAATTCAGAAGCGAATATTTTTTTGTTTTTGGTTAATCATTAAAAACTTGGAAAAATACTTGTAAAAGTGTAGAAAGAATAATATAAAAAGTTTCCTACGGGAGTGGGGGTAATGAAATGTATATTTTTCTGTTTGTTTTTCATTGCCTAACAACATACTAAAAAGTCAGAAGCGAACATTTTTTTGTTTATTTTTTATCATTAAATACTTGGAAAAATACTTCTAAAAGTGTAGAAAGAATAATATAAAAAGTTTCCTACGGGAGGGGGGGTAAAGAAATAAACATTTTTCTGTTTGTGTATCATTGCCTAACAAAATACTAAAAATTCAGAAGCGAACATTTTTTTGTTTTTTTTTTAATCATTAAAAACTTGGAAAAATACTTGTAGAAGTGTAGAAAGAATAATATAAAATTTCCTATGGGAGTGGTGGTAATGAAATAAATATTTTTCTGTTTGTGTATTATTGCCTAAAAATGCAGAAGCGATCATTTTTTTGTTTTAATCATTAAAAACTTGGAAAAATATTTGTAAAAGCGTGTTCAAATAATAAAATAAAAACTTTCCTACGATAGTGGGGGTAATAAAATTGACTTTCTTCTGTTTGTTTATCATTGCCCAATAACATACTAAAAATTCAGAAGTGAACATTTTAATAAAAATGCATGGAAAACTTCTTTGAGATGTATCAATAATATTATAAAAAGTCTCCTACGAGGTGTGAAGTAATAAAATAAATGTTTTTGTATAAATTTTTAATATTATACGAGAACATATTGAATAGTGAAGGACGAACATTGATTTTTAAAATTATATTTTTTATAAGTGAATGTAAAAGTGAATGCATCTAAATATGCAACTTCAGCTTGACCCAATATTTTATACCAGAAAGATATGTAGCACATATCTTAAAAAATATTAGGTGTAAATCGGTCGGTTAGTTTTTACATAATAAAATCGCAATGAATTTGCTAAAATTTGGGCACAAATCCGGCCCTGGAGGGCTTATTTGAAGATATTTAAACATTTTATTAGAATACCCTTGAAGAACAATTAATTCCTTAAATGTTGAGCTCTTAACCATTTTTGTACCCCTTATAGTTTTCGAGAAATCAACTTTTTCTGAAAAATCTAAAACTTCTGGACTCGAAAGTGAGATTTACTCTTTTTTTGGCTGAAAATTCATCCAAAGCCCTTTCTAAAAAATATAAAACTTCGGTTTAATTAGTAAACTTAATTTTTTTTTAATATTATTTAAATATTTTCCACGTTTTAGATTTTAATTTGAGAATTGAATGAAGGTAATTGAAAACAAATGTCATTTGAATATTTTGAATTTATGTTTTTAAATAAGCTACACTTTCCCTGCTAAAAATATTAAAACTTGTTTTTTTTCTTACAACTTAAATCTTCAGTTTACATTGGAAAAATACAAAAATAGCTTGGGCACAAGTATGCTACGAGTAGTGGCAGGAACTGTTATATATTAATTTCCAGAGATCCACTTGAAAATATTATTAATTCTGATTAGAGTATAATGTAAATAAATAATCCATGGTCGTAATTTTCGATAAAAGTTGAGGAAGTGTCTGATAAAAATTCTGTTGATATTATTATTAGAGTTGCAAATTGTGAATGCATTGTGTGTTTTAACGTGATATCTACCATTACACAAATATGGGGTTTAAAGTGACTTATTTTCTTGTGTTTTTGACAATTTTCTTAAATTTCAATCGTATAGGTAAGTTACACTATAAAACTTTATAAAAATAATATAATCAATTAAATAATCGCGTTTTAAATTTTTAACAAAAAAATATTTTTTATGATTGAAAAGTATCAAGGTCAAGGTTTATCTAATTTCTCGAACCAAATCTGATAATACATAATACTTAATTTAAATCACTAACGTTTTTGCCGCCTCTTTAAGAGCAATTTCCTAAACGAAAAATATAGTGGTTTAGTTCTGCAGTCATAAAAGCTAGTACGAACAACATTTTTGTATAATTTTTTTTGTACATGATTTAGAAGTCATTTCTTTAATTTTTGCCAGAAGGAAAAAAAATGGAGAATATACAAAGAAAAATATAATGATCTAAAAGTACCTTAACTTTGGACCCCTCTAATTAATTTTGTGCTAGGTTGCAGAAGGCAACGCTCTGGCAGGATGTAGCCTAATCAATTTAGATTATAAATCTGAAAAAAATTGAAAATCTAACGAGGGAAACTTGAGTTATGACTGCAGAACTAATGCTCGATTTCATGATTTTTCACAATTTTTTCTTCCAAACTCGCGCGCCCTCTAGGGATTCGCATTAATTATCAGTTATTTGGTCATAATTTGCAAAGAAGCTCCAGAAAAGTGGGATGGATTTTCTATTCCTTGTTATTAGTATAAAAAATATTTTGAAAATTATCCAAAATCAGCTTGAACAGTTTCATTTTCCTTTATTGTTTAAAACACCGATTAAGTGAATTTTATTTGCAGTTCTGGTGAAGTAATTATGAATTTCATTGTTAATTTCATATGAATAAATAATTTTTTGTTTTTTGCCTTTAAAAAGATTTCTTCATTTCTTGAGGTTATTTGAACAATTTCCCCATGTAGTAATATCGTATCTTACATTTGAAAATATGAATGAGTTTTTAACCAATTGTTTTATTTTTGTTTTATTTATAGAAAATCTTTTTAAAATGAATCCAGTATATGAAATTTTCCTTGAAAGTTGTCGAATTTGTGTCCAACAAAGGTTAGAATCAATAAGGATTCCTAAATATTTAATTTCCGAGGATTTTGTTTAATTTTAGTAATATTTATTTGTACATACAGGGTGACCCAGTCATATGCCCACGGTCTATAGCTTCTTTGCTATAAAACATATCGACTTGCGGTTTTCACCAACATATAGATACATGCATGCCCCACAATTTAAAAATACTTTCGATATATACAGGGTGTCCCATCATGGCCTACTGAACCAAAGTTATATTTTTTTAAATGAAACACCCAGCATATTATGACATTTTTGGATTCCTTTTCAAAAAATAATTATACTTTGTATAAACTTTTATGGGTCTATCATCACTCGTTTTGCTGATATTTGCCATTTAAGCCAAAAAAAGATCAATTTTTGAAAAATCACTGCTCTAAAACAGATGAACATTTTGGCTTGAAATTTTGTCCAAAATTTTTCAACATCGTCTAGTCTACAACTATCATGTCAAATTTAAGTTTGTTATATTTTTTATGAGGGTGCCTTATGAAACGCAAATTGAACAATTAAACGAAATTTTCAAATGGAACACCCTGTATATTTTTACATCAATTGATGGCATTTTTTACAAGCTTTCTATTGATATATTGTTTGTATGGTCGCTTATCAAAGGTTTAGGAGATATTAATATCCAAACTGAGAAACAGTGAAAAATAGACAAAATAGTGCTCGTGATGAATTTTGTAGAGGATTTTTTTTTATATTTGCCTATTATTTATTTCTGTCTTTCTCTATTTTGCTTTTTTTATAATGTTGTTTTATTTCAATAGTAGTTTTTGTTGTTTTATAACAAAAATAAAATCGAAATTTGCAATTACCAATTTTGGTTTTCTAAGTCTCGGTATGCTTTGAAAATTTAGCAACTGATGTTACCAAGGAAACCCTTTTATTTTGTTGAGTTTTGTTTTAACGCCTTTTTCTGTACTTTTGGCAATAATTAAACCGATATAGTGAACTCTTCTAAAGAAGAAATGGTAAATTTGTTGTAAGCGCTTGGTGAAGCTGAAAGAAATCCGCTTCTAGCTATCAGAAGAGAGCGTAAAAACGAAATTCAACAAAATAGGGGTTTCCTTGGTAACATCAGTTGTTAAATTTTCAAAACATACTGAAATTTAGAAAACCAAAATTGATAATTGCAAGTTTCGATTTTATTTGTGTTGTAAAGCAACAAAAACTGCTTTGTAGTATAACAAAATTATTAAAAAAGCAAAATAGAGAAAGACACAAATAAATTTTAGGCAAATTTAAAAAAATCTTGAAAAAAATTCACCAAGAGTGCTATTTTGTCTATTTTCACTGTTTCTCAATTTGGATATTAATATCTCCTAAACCATTGATAAGCGACCAAACAAACATTATAATAATAGAAAGCTTGTAAAAAATGCCATCGACTGACGTTAAAATATACAGGGTGTTCTATTTGAAAATTTCGTGTAACTGTTTAATTTGCGTTTTATAAGGCACCCTGATAAAAAAATATCACAAACTTAAATTTGACATGATAGTTGTAGACTAAACGATGTTGAAAAATTTTTGACAAAATTTCAAGCCAACATGTTCTTCTGTTTTAGAGTAGTGATTTTTCAAAAATTGATCTTTTTTTGGGTTAAATGGCAAATATCAGCAAAACGAGTGATGATAGACCCATAAAAGTTTATACAAAGTATAATTATTTTTTGATAAGGAATCCAAAAATGTCATAATATACTGGGTGTTCCATTTAAAAAAATAAAACTTTGGTTCAGTAGGCCATGATGGGACACCCTGTATATATCGAAAATATGTTTAAATTGTGGGGCATGCATGTATCTATATATTGGTGAAAACCACAAGTCGATATGTTTTATAGCAAAGAAGCGATAGACCGTGGGCATATGACTGAGTCACCCTGTATATTAATATTTATAGGTTTTTTATGTTTATTCTAAAATATTACAATTTCTGTTCTATTGGTATTATAATAGTTAAAAGATTTCCTTTTATCGTTTTATCCAATTATTAAATAATATTAAGTCTCTATTAATTTCTTCTTCCAAATTAATAATATCCAATCCAGAAGATAATAAAACATAGTTTCATCATCAGCAAAAACTGAGTAATTTCCTTTAAGTCCTGAGAATTGAAGATTTAAATTTAAATAAGTGGTCATAGAACAGAACCTCGAGGAACACAAATTTTTGTATACAGGGTGTCCCATTTTAATTAATCCAGCTGAATATCTTGAAAACGAAGCGATTTCCTCAAAAATGTTTCAGACAAAAATTGTAGCGGCTCTAGGACGACATTTAATAGTGCCACGGGTTTTTAATTGTTATGGGGTTTTATGGGAGTTTTATGGAAAAACATTTTTTTTCAAATGGGAACCCCCATTTTTTATTGTAGATTCGTAATCTATGGAAAATAATAAGCAAGTTTTGAATGAAACTACTTTTTTTTCTAAAATTTCAATTTTTCGCTATATTCACCAAAATGAACACAAATTTTGGGATATTCGATACAGTTTTACTAGAAAACTAAAGCTTTATAAGAAAAATCGTAAGAGACAAAAAGTGCTTAAATTAAGGCAAGGATTAATAAAAAATACTATTTTATTTTATTAAAAAAAAAAGTTTATTTTATTTTTATTATTTTTTAAGAAAAATATTAATTTTTTTTTACTTATAAAATTTAAAATAAAGTCAAAGGTTGGAAACAATAGGTGTCAAAACGGTTTTTCAATTTTATTTGCAACTTATTATGTTAAATAATATTTTTCAATTAAGGAAGAAGGCTTCTAAAAATAAAGGAATTTCATTTTCAGCCTACTTTGTGTTTCGCACATAATTGTTATATTGTGACAGATTATTTTTTTGTAGAAGCTCATTGTTATTGAAGCCACTGTGATTATTTAAAATCAGTCTCTCATAAAATGGCTGATTATTCACCTAGAGAAATCGTGAATATTATAAAAGTTTTGGGAGAATGCCATGATAACTATCGTCTTTATGCTGAGAGGTTTCCACAATTGCGTCATCCAAATCATACAAATATTAGGAGGCTCATGAAAAGAGCGGAAAACGGTTCTCTTAGAAGAAAACGTAGTAAAACTGGTCCTAAGATGCTCCCCTCATTGATAGCATTAGCTTCCGTAAATGAAGATCCACATACATCTACAAGAAAAATTCAGCGTCTTCATGGACTTCCTAAATCTTCTGCCAACAGAATTTTAAAACACCATAAATCACACCTATATCATGTTCATTTAACCCAACAAATTAAAGAAGATGACTACATCCGCCGACTTAATTTTTGCATATGGCTACGAATCAAGTTAGAAGAGATCCCCTTTTTTTCAATAGCGTACTTTTTACTGATGAAGCAAAATTTGAAAACATGTGTGGAGTAAATCTTCATAATGTTCATTATTATTCTGAAAATAATCCACATTGGCAAAGAGATCATAGATTACAGTGGCGTTGGTCTATAAACGTTTGGGCTGGAATAGTGGATGAGTATCTTGTGGGACCATTTTTTTATGAAGAAAATCTTAACCAACATGTTTATTTGAATATAATTCAAAACGAAAAGCCTACTCTTTTAGAAAATGTACCTCTAGATTTAAGACAGCGAATGTGGTTTCAACAGGACGGAGCTAGACCCCACACTGCCAGAATTGTTAAAACATTTTTACATAACCAATTCCCTAATATGTGGATTGGAATTGGTAGTGAAGTACACGAATGGCCAGCAAGATCTCCGGATCTTACAAAAATGGATTATTTTTTATAGGGTTACATAAAAGATAAGGTTTATGAACGACCAACTACAACTAGAGAGGATATTATGATACGAATTACGGACGCTTTTCGAAGTATCACTCCTGAAATGTTGAGAAATGTATCATTGGCTTTTCGCACACGAGTAAACATGTGTATTGACCAAAATGGAGGAATATTCGAACATCTTATTTAGACCAGCTCTCGTAATTTAAGAACAAATCCAAATATCTTTAAGTGTATTAATTAATTACCTTTGACTTTATTTTAAATTTTATAAGTAAAAAAAATAATATTTTTCTTAAAAAATAATAAAAATAAAATAAACTTTTTTTAAATTTATTTTTTTTAATAAAGTAAAATAATATTTTTTATTAATCCTTGCCTTAATTCAAGCACTTTTTGACTCCTGCGAGTTTTCTTATAGACCTTTAGTTTTTTAGTAAAACTGTATCGAAAATCCCAAAATTTGTGTTCATTTTGGTGAATATAGCCAAAAATTGAAATTTTAGAAAAAAAAAGTTTCAACCAAAACTTTCTTATTATTTTCCATAGATTACGAATCTACAATAAAAAATGGGGGTTCCCATTTGAAAAAAAATGCTTTCCCATAAAACCTCATAACAATTAAAAACCCATGGCACTATTAAATGTCACCCTCGAATCGCTACAATTTTTGTCTGAAACATTTTTAAGGAAATCGCTTCGTTTTCAAGATATTCAGCTGGATTAATTAAAATGGACACCCTGTATAATTTATCACTTGAAAAATGATTTATGATTGTTATATTAGACCTGTTTGTGAAATAAGTTGATCATAAATAAAGTTTCTAATATTTATTATTGTGACTGCTCCTTTTTTCTTGAAATCCAAACTATCTCGGACCAAGTAAATTATTTCTATTAAAGAAATCCATAATTCTTCTATTAATTATTTTTTCTAATATTTTTGAAAAGATATACAATACAGAAATCAGTCTGTAATTTTCAATATTTAATTTAGGACTATTTTTATATACATGAGTTTTTCTTGAAAAAATTATACTTCAGGAAATATAGCATTTTCTAATATGTTATTAAAAAAGTAAAAATAAATGGAGTAATAACTAATAAGCACATCTTTAAATTTTTAATATTTACTATTAACGTTTTTAGGTTTTCCACTCATAATTTCTTTAATAATATTCTTTTATTTCACATTTTTCAATTTATTTTTATATTTTACCAAAATTTTATCGCCCCAAAAATTCTGCTGCTGCCCATACCAATAGATAAATCCACAGTTACCACTTAAAAATTGATGAAAATTTAAAAACTCATTAAACTTTTTCTTTTATTATTTTTAGATTGCACAAAGTGCCAGCCTTATTCAAAGTTCAAAATTGACTGCAACATCTGCCAATGTATGGAAGATGGTACAAAGTATTTTTGCACAAGATGGCCGTGTGAGCAAGTACAGGATTTTGTAAGTTAGAAATGCTATGACAAATTCTTAACAAATTTTCATAAGGGTTTAGACCTTATCAAATGATAATAAATATTGCCACCAAAAAACTTTACTATTTTTTTGATTTTTTCTAATCCAAGGCTCTAATAACTAATTCCCTTTACGATCGTGCAAAAAGTATGGTATTTATGATCAGTTGTCAGTGCATAATAAAGTCATGCTTTCATGCACGAGTGCACAAAATAAGTGTTGCTTAGTGCAAAAAAGCACGACTTAAGACGATAGTCGGCGAAATTTTGTGAGCGTAAAATGTGACTCTACGGAATACCATTTTTTAGACAAACCAGTAAATGAAATTCTGTTTTTTTTTGTAGTAGTAGTTCATTAATACTTGGCATAACATGTCTATTATTTTGTTTTTGTATTTTTTATTGAATTTTTAGATTTATAGACAATCAAATCTGACCTAAAAATGAGCAAGTTTTGCTTGCTGTTTTAAACCTTATACTCGATATAATCGGAAAAACAGAATAACACTTTTGTGAAGTTGTGTATTTAGATAAGAGAAAATTTTACAAATCTCAATTTGAAGGTCCCTTGTTAAAGAAAAATGGTATTTTCTAGGACCAGGTTTTTTTAAAAGTGCCAATTTTACTGCTGCCGTATGAGTATTTGGTGTGACTTACAAAAACAAAACCAGAAGAAATTGGTAGCCACAAGACTCTTCTGTGTACCAAAAAAAGAAATTTTGAAAAAGCTTAAATAGAAAAAAAATTATGAGCAAAACCCCAAATATCAAGCGAATTTCAAAATCAAGCGCTGGCATTTGCCGACTATCGCCTTAAATAAAAAGTGCATAAAATCATGACAACTGATCATAAATGACAAATTTAGAAATGTCAATACCTGTCATTAATTTCATGTTTTTATGGAATTTTATTATTTTTGTATAACTTGTGCTCGTTGTACAATCACGCGCAAAAATATGGAGGACACAAAAAAAAAATTCTGAAATATCAAGCCTTACCAAATAAGAGATCATACGAAATTTCGTGTCATCTTGTGTCTGCGATCCTTTGATGTTGGATCAGAATTTCTTTTATTTCCTCGATATCTTTGCACGTGATTGTACAATTTTTAAGTCGCGTGCAAATATTATCCACTTTTTGCAATTACTATTTTTAGCAATGTTCCAAATTATAATTTCTCGTTATTTTTTAGAAGACATGATCCATCACCATCAAAAACAAGCATTTTTAATTATAATTTTTTGACATAAAACCACTATTATTAGATAATATTTTTTGTTTGTTCTGTAATTCAGTTATAAAGGTTTATCTGTTTTAATTACGAGGTTAGAAAAACATATCTAGATAAGAAATCAATTTATGACAAAAAAGTGAGAAATGAATAGCCAATATTCCGACATTTATGTATAAATTAATTGTAGATAAATGCATGGATAATTTATTATGTGATAAACGGAATATTTGTTTCATGTTTTTTAAATTGCGCAACAAAGTTAATACTACTAATAACACATTTTCATATCAATAAAATAGTTAATAATTATTTTTAGCACGTTTTTCTCTCGCTTAGCGTATTCAAGGTTTAGGAAAAGTTTTCAAAACAAACGCGATTTAATTCCTTTTAACAAAATTGACAAAAATTTCGAAACTAAAAGAAGTCTCATAAATTAAAATTTTTATGAGGATATCACAGCTTTAGTAGTGACTACTAATCCTCATAAAAATTTTAATATTAAATATTATAATATTTAATAATAGGCGTAAGCAAAAAATCGTCCTTGGCGAACCTAAATTTATAAATCCTGAAGCCGACTTTAAAGTCAACCTTTGAAATTACTTATTTTTTTTTTGCAAATGATATTATTTTCAATATATTTTGATTCAAAAAATTAATATAAAAAATAGTTCAAGGTTTTAAAATAAGATTCTCTACATTTTTTTTTATAATAAGTCAGTTTTTTGTTTGTTTTTCAGGTAAATGATGAAGGATATAATGTGGAAGAAAAACTTCCAATTGAAGACAACTTTTTACCACTCAATAAGAATGGATTGAGTGAAGAAAATAATGATGATGACTTGGACTTGGACTTGGGTGAAGGTAACGATGAGGATAATGACCAACGTATGATTCCTAACAAAAACTACGCCGAAGAACTTTACGAAGATCTACAAAATATTGAAAAGGATAATATTGATAATAGTTTATTCATTTAATTTTATTCACAGTAATTAATTTTATAATTTATAGAGCTTTTTTAATATAAAATAATTATTTAATCAACTAAAATTTTTAATAAAATGGCACTTTTACGATATTATGTTTTTTAATTTACCCAATGTCTTCAAAATTTTTGATTTGATTTTAAATGATTTAAATTATGGGATTGTAATATGAACAAAGGTGTACCCAAAAGGGGGTCGGGGGGTGATTTCACTCCCTGCCAGAATACAGGGTGAGTCAGACCACTCATAACAGCCCTGTATCTCGAAAACAGTTTATCGCACATAGATAGAATAAAAATTTTAATTACCAAAGTGTACCCAAAGAATCCATTGGTGCACTTATTATTTTCCGGAACAAACCGGAAGTGTCCGGAACCGGAGGTAACTTTAATTTTTTAAATGGCCACATAGGTCGAGTATAGTATCGTTTGAAAGTTCTTTTAAAAAGAAACAACTTTTATTAAAATATTTTTTTAATATCTTGCATAATTAACAAATTAAACGAAAAAACAAAAAGCAAACAAGTGACAAATGGTTTCTTAAATTATGGAAAAATTAAAACACTACCATCATCCCAAATATGGGTAAGGGTAGAGGCAATTATGCATTTTAAATGGAAACTTGTAACTTGCATTTTTCGTTTCGCTTGTTAAAAATAATTAACTTTTTTAGGTTATGTATTTTCCTTAATTCAAAAAATAAAAAAAAAGTTGATTATTTTTAACGAATAAAGCGATAATAACTGCAAAAAAGAGTTTCTATTTAAAAAAATCTCTCTTGTCCATTTGACGATGATGGTAACGATTTAATTTTTCCCTTTAAGAGACCAATGGTGACTTATTTGCATTTTTTTCTTTTAATTTGTTAATTATGCAAGATATTACATAAATATTTTTATTAAAGTTGTTTCTTTTTAAAAGACCTTTCCAACGATACCATACTCGACCTATAATGCCTATTGAAATTTCAATGTATGGATTCCTTAGTGCACTTATTATTTTCCGGAACAATCTGAATGTGCCCGGAATCGGAAGTTCTTTGAAATTTCAAATGGCAACATAGGTCGAGTATGATATCGTTGGAAAGGTCTTTTGAAAAGAAACAACTTTTATTAAAATATTTTTCTAATATCTTGCATAATTAACAAATTAAACGAAAAAAAAAATATGCAAACAAGTGACCATTGGTCTCTTAAATTATGGAAAAATTAAATCGTTACCATCAACGTCAAATGGACAAGAGAGATTTTTTTAAATAGAAACTCTTTTTTGCAGTTATTAACGCTTTATTCCTTAAAAATAATCAACTTTTTTTTTATTTTTTGAATTAAGGAAAGTACATAACCTAAAAAAGTTGATTAATTTAACAAGTGAAACGAAAAATGCAAAAGTTACAAGTTTCTATTTAAAATTCATAATTGCCTCTACCCTTACCCATATTAAGGATGATGGTAGTGTTTTAATTTTTCCATAATATAAGAAACCATTTGTCACTTGTTTGCTTATGTTTTTTCGTTTAATTTGTTAATTATGCAAGATAATAATAAAATATTTTAATAAAAGTTGTTTCTTTTTAAAAGACCTTTCAAACGATACCATACTCGACCTATGTTGCCATTTAAAAAATTAAAGTTACCTCCGGTTCCGGGCACTTTCGGTTTGTACCGGAAAATAATAAGTACACTAATGGATTCTTTGGGTACACTTTGGTAATTAAAATTTTTATTCTATCTATGTGCGACAAACTGTTTTCGAGATAAAGGGCTGTTACGGGTGGTCTGACTCACCCTGTATACAATAGGGTGATTCAGACCAGCCGTGCAACCCATTTATCTCGAGAACGCGTTATCGTACATGGCCGTAATAAAAAAAAATATTACCAAAGTGAACCTAAAGAATCCATTGGTGAACTTATTTTTTTCCGGAACAACCCGGAACTATCCGGAACCGGATATCACTTTGATTTTTTAAATTGCAAGAAAGGTCGAGTTTGGTGTGGTTTGATAGGTCTTTTCAAATTAAACAACTTTTATTAAAATATTTTTTTAATATTTTCCATACTTTAGAATTTATTAGAAAAACAAAAATAAATGTTAAAAAAAAGTAAATAATAATTATTGCATATTTTGAAGAATTTTGTTGAAATATGGACAAGTATGATATTTAAAGTTGGTAAAACATTAGAATTTGTAGAAAGAGTTTATAAATTTATAAAATTCTTCAAAATATGCAAAAATTTCTATTTACTTTTTTTAACAATTTTTTTTTGTTTTTCGAATAAATTCTAAACTATGGTAAATATTAAAAAAATATTTTAATAAAAGTTATTTGTTTTTGAAAGACCTATCAAACCATACCAAACTCGACCTATGTTGCCATTTAAAAAATCAAAGTTACCTCCGGTTCCGGATAGTTCCGGGTTGTTCCGGAAAAAAAACAAGTTCACCAATGGATTCCTTAGGTTCACTTTGGTAATCAAGTTTTTTATTTTAGTGATGTGTGATAACGCATTCTTGAGATAAATTGGTGACACGGGTGGTCTGAATCACCCTGTATTAACTGATGCTGCCTTTTCCAAGATTTAAATTAATTAATTTAATTTATTCTCCGTAAATTTGAGCCGTTGATTTTGAAAGTGAGATAAGTCCATTTTGTTAAAAAATGTGTCAATGTCACATGTCTTATTACATATTGAGATTAACTTCATGTTTTAATCATTTAAAATAAAAATCGACTCAATATCAGTACACATTTGTTACTGTTGTTTTATACTATCAACAGTATTTCAATGGCATTGATTTTGCAAAACATTAAATATCTATAAATACGAAAAGTGGACTTATCGCACTTTCAAAATTAACGGTTATTTTTTCGAGAAATCAACTTTTTTCTAAAAAATCTAAAATTTCAGGACTAAATTTGATTCTAAAGTGGGATTTTTGTCCAGAACTCAATAAGGAAAAGTGATAACAAAATGATTCTTTCTTTTTTTTGTTAAAAAGTATCCTAAAGTTCTTTCCAAAAACATATAAAGCTTTATTATAGTTAGTAAATTTAAAGTTTTTTTTAAGATTTTATTATTTCAATATTTTCAATGTTCACGATTTGAATAATTTTCTGGAAAACTACTAAAGTTATCAACACCAAAATTTTATACCATAAACATGTTGCATCTAGTCGTATTTTAAAAAATATTTGGTGTAAGTAGGTCGATTACTTTTTCCATAATAAAATCGCAAAATATTTGCTACAATTTAGACACAAATGGAGAGTTTATTTGAAGATTTTCAAACTTTTTATTAGAGTGATCATAAAACGCAATTCATTCCTTAATTTTTGAGCTCGTAACCATTTTTGTACTACGTATAGTTTTCGAGCAATTAATTTTTCTGAAAAATCTAAAATTTTTGAACTTGAAAGTGGGATTTAACACATTTGTCTGGAACTCAAAAACGAAAAGTGATAGCGAAATGATTTTTTTTTTGGCTGAAAAATCATCTAAGGCCCTTTCCAAAAACATAAAACTTTTATTTAATTTGTGAATTTTAAGTTTTTATTATTTGAATAATTTTCTACTAAATTTATCAACACTAAAATTAATAAACTAATGCTGATGGAACATCCTGGGATCACCACTGTTTAAAAAAATAGATTATCATAAGATTTGAAGATCAAAAATTAAATTTTAATAATTAGGCTAAAAATTCCATAAAATTGCCCATAAAAATCTTTAATATTGTTCAAAAATTACATTTAAAAAAAAGTTTTTATCAATAATTTCAAGAAAAAAATGTAGTATAAAACAAAATACACAATAGATAGTTACATAATGTTTTAAACAAAAATGTAACCACTAATTTCTCAATTGTTCTCTAATTGTGTATACATACAATGAACCGACCTTGATACTTAAACATGGTCATTAACGAATTTTTATTTTCAACTAAAATTGACAAACAGTGACAGGAATATTTAAACATTTATTCTCGATTAGAGGAAGGTATTAGCATTTGTCCGAATTTAGATATAACTTACATCTAATTTAAATAATATAAGAGGGGGCATGCTTAGATTAAGTTTAGTTTGCAAATAAAGTGGGAACCAGTTCGCAGTTTGAAAGTTAAACGTTCAACATTGTATTGTTTTATTTTGGTTAGTTTTATTTTTGGTCAGAAAATATAAACTGTAAGTAATTAGTGTACGAAATATAATTAAGTTTTAAATTTGATGTTTTGCAAAACTTTAAAAACAATTGCGAATTTTAACTAAAAAAATCCTATTTTATTTATATTTTACACAAAAGCTCCTTATTTAATTATTTTAGCTCATAAAACATAGTAAACAGGAAAAAGATAATATTCGTCTTTTATCAGCGCAAGTACATAATTTATTTCAATTTTTTATGACTTTTACTCGTTTCGTGTAATTCATAAAATTCCACCAGAGGGCGTCTAGAATCTAAAAATCGGCAAAACTGTTATAATATTTTGTATTTTTGTATTTAATTCAAAGCACAGATGAAATACGTTGCTCAATTATGGAGAAAATTTTAAAAATTAAAAATATTTCTTTTATTATTTTTGCTGTACTTAATAAAATTTGTGTTATTTATTAAGTAGCATAAAAAAGAAAATTTTAATAAAACCTTCTGCAAAAATTGGGATATAAAATTAATCACAATGAAAAATTATGAAGTTATTACCACATTATGAAAATTACATTTATATTTGTTTTTTTTTCTTCATGTTCGTTCATAAAAATCATTGTGAAAAATTTAAATTTAATTTTAATTTTAATCGTTAAATTATTTAACTTTAGTCAAATTAATGTGTGAGAAATGATAAACTAAAAAAGATTTTAAGAAACAAGTTTCAAATAAACGTTGTTTGATTTAAATGGGAAAAGGGAAGATCAAAGTTATTTTTTGGTCAAGGGTCATTTTTATCGAGTTTTTTAAGTGAAAACCTATAATTTTTCTAGCAGTTTTACAATCTACTCAAAACTTTTGTCTAATTTATTTTTTTTTGTTTAGCAGGTTTAATACATTTTTTTTTTGAATACTTGATGATAAAACTCTGTTCTTTATTTAAACCAAACAATTTTTATTTTAAACATTTTTTTTAATCTATTTAGTTTGTTAGATATTTGTTTTAAAAATTAATTAGATTATTAGTTATACACTTTTTGTATGTTCAAGGTTAAACTTATTTACATTTTCGAAATGTGGCAATAGAACTATAAAAAATTAGCATAAATTATTTATAATTAAGTCGTTCCTCATTTCTAGTGATAAACAAATAATAACAACAGATATCCAGGCTAATTAAATTGGCAAATCATGTATAAATTAAAAGTTTTTTTTATCAAAATCAAGAATAGTTTGTAGCGTCAGAGGTCAGTTGGCTTAGTATTTTTAAATTTTTTTGAGATTAAACAAGTATTTTATAAAAAAAGTTTTTGGTTTGCAAAAAGTGAAATAATTTCAAGTTAATATTGAAATCAAGTAAGTCGGTAAAATCACGAATAAGTCACGATATCATCTCTCTCTCGTACAAGATTGGGTCCTATACCTGTAGTGGGTAAGAGCGAGATAAAAAACTGACTATACAGGGTGTCCCATTTGACGTTGGACTGTATGGGTATCTTTGTTATTATTGGAGATAGAAAGTCGGTTAAATGGACAAAGTAGTAGAGATTTTTTCGAATATTAATAATTCATTTACAAAAAATTTGAATATCGCATCGTTCCAACGCAATCTTGAAAAGAAAATGTGATTTTCAAAATATGGTTATAACTTCGTTATTTTCGATGGTACCAAAAATTTTTTTTGATTTAATACAGACAATTTTTTGTGTACAATGCAGTAAAACAAATGAATATTTTTTTTCGCCAACGGATTGACCGGAAATGAACCAAACTTATTTTTTTCTTATGGCAGCCATATTGGATTTACACATATTCGGAATTAGTGTATTTTTCTGAGTAATTTGATATATCATATGTAATATTTTAAGAAAAATAGAAATAATTTTATTTTACTAACCAAAAATGGCCTTGAATAGATGTAAACTGTCAATACATGTGTTAAGATTTATTTTACATTTAATATTTTAAATAGTTACATTTATGTTATTGACAATTTACATCTCTTAAAGTCCAATGTTAGTTTGTAAAATCAAATAATTTTATTTTTTTTTAAATATGACATATGGTATACCAAATTACTCAGAAAAAAATACTGATTTCGAATATGTATAAATCCAATATGGCTGCCATAAGAAAAAAATAAGTTTGGTTTATTTCCGGTCAATCCGTTAATGAAAAAAAATATTCATTTGTTTTACTGCATTGTACACAAAAAATTGTCTGTATAATGTCAAAAAACTTTTTTGGTACCACAGAAAATAAAGAAGTTATAGCCATATTTTAAAAATCGCATTTTCTTGTTTTTTTAAGATAGCGTTGGAACGATGCCATATTCAAATTTTTTGTAAATGAATTATAATATTCGAAAAAATCTCTACTACTTTGTCTATTTAACCGACTTTCTATCTCCAATAATAACAAAGATACCCATACAGTCCAACGTCAAATGGGACGCCCTGTATATTGAATTAATTTCTTGTTATTTGTTATGATTTAAATTATGTTTACTTTTATCAGGATTTGAAAAAATAAATCATAAGCACCCGATATTCTGGTTTTGAATAATAAATAACATTACTAAAATAGGTAATAAATAAGATTATAATCCAAAAAAATTAAATAATAAAATTAAAAAAATCTAGTAGGTAAGTTACAAAAAATATAAAGTGTTCCATATTTGTGTTTATGTCCTTGGATGAAGATAAAAAAATTTTCTATAAAATTGTGTCCGATTTCGCTTCCTAAAGGAAAACTGCAGCTATTTAAAGAAGTTGGCAAAAAAGCAGTTTTTTGTTATTTATTTCAAAACGGTTCTTAGTAAATCATTTAAATTTTGTACATCACCAAATTTACACTCTTCCATGATTTTTTTTGATTTTTTTTCTGCTTCTAAGTGGTATTTCAATAGACCATTGGTATTAAAAAACAAGGCTAAATTTTTTAGTACTACATATAAAATATTTTTTCTAAATAGTATTCTTGAATCAAATTTAACATAAAAATGTTGCCCTTTTGCGAATCCGATAGATTTAAGAGAAAAATCGGATTCGCATATATCAGCAATTTTTTGTGCAAATTTTATTTAAGATGACTGTTATGAAAAAGAAAAATGCATATAAATGTACAGTTGGTCTCAGCTGGAAGTAGGACAAAAGTAATCACAATCGCGTATTCTTTGTCCTACTTCCAGTTGGGAGCAACTTTATTTACTGCTGAAGAATTTAGCATTGTATTTAACACCAACGAAATCTGTAAATACCTCTTACAACCAGTGGCAAATTAAGCCATTTGGAGGTCTGAGGCACAACCTGATTTTGAGGCCGCTATTTTTTTAAAATTAAAATAAAACACGACCTTTTCAGTTGACATCAGTTTCAGACGTTTTAGAGGTTAGTGATTAGTTTAAGGAAAACTTCGAAGTGCAAAATTTCAGTATGTGACGTTATTGTGAAGGGTGTTATGGCTGCATAACATATCGTCCATTCGGAAGAATGACCCAACTCAAAAATTACTGTTTTTAAGTTAAATGGTTTAATCAAAAGATAAGAATTTCTTTTATAATCCCACAAAATAATGAAAGTATTACAAGCTAAATTCAATTAAAATTTTCAAGATTTTTGATTTCTTTTTATTAAGGTTTACTTAAATGTAAACTTTAATGTTTAAAATCGTTGCCCTGGAAAATGATGATTTTTGAGTTGTGTCACTATTTTTCGGGACGCGCGATATAGCACCGTAAAGGCGAAATTTTTACAAAATGGCAATGTCAAACATTTCAAAAATATCATGAAATTAGATGAACGTTTGTGAAAAATACCCAAAAGTTAAAAACAAAATTATACAGGGTGTCCCAAAAAGAAGTGCTCAGAAGAAAATCATAGAAACTAGACGATTTTATTTTGTTACCGTAGAAAATTCTGATATAGCTCATAAACTATTTGATCAAAAAATGGTACCTTTCAGCGAAAATATTAAGAAAAAAGTAAATTATCATTAATTTTTTAAAGAATATTTTTTCTATAAAAATATATTTTTAAATGATGATTTTATAACTTCAAGTCAATGTGGCATTAATTAGCTTTACTTTACAATTTATTTCATTTAAATTGATCAAATAGTTTATGAACCAGAACAGAATTTCGAATTAACGACATTTTCTGTAGTAACAAAATTCAATGACCCGTCAAAAAAACTGGGCCGTTCCGACCCTGACTATTAGTTTTCCTGTCAATTTTCTAGGATTTTCTTCTGAGCACTTCCTTTTGGGACATCCTGTATCTCTGTCTCAAAAATTTTATTTCAATATGTCTTTATTCGAAAAAATACTGTTCAATAGGTTGACACATTTGGCTGCAATTACTGCAAATTATTAAATTACAAATTTCTCGAAAACCGTGAGAGTAATCGAGTCTTATATAGAGTACCTTTTGTTTAGTAAATAAGTTATTTAATCTGAAAACCTTACCTAAACCCCCTTTCTTCCATTGGTGTAGAAATTTGAAACATTTATTTATTTAAAAAACCAAGTTCTACGCCCCTGAATTGATTTTAATCAGAATTTTGATATGGGTTTTTTGTCTCCTGAAACTATGGGAACCTACCAAATTTGAACAAAATCCCATAAGTGGTTTTAAGTTTATAGTAGAAAAACAATTTCAAAATTATCTTCAAAACCCAAACTAGCAACTTTATACTAATATAATGCTGCAATTCTGTGCAAATCTGTAAGTAACAGGAAATATCTGTAAGGTAACTATGGAAACCGTCCATTACAACCCATCTAACAAAAAAAACTTACAGATATTTCCTGTAAGGACTTACAGATCTACTCAGAATTGCACCATAAGTTTACTTTTTACAGACACCCTGTATATTTATAGGAACTTTATTCTTATCTTGATCCAAGCAATCATCACCAGGACTTTTGAAACATAAATATGAAACACCCTGTATAAATATATTATCCAGGGTAATATCGCAAGTGATAGGAATATTATCGAAAATTTCTTAGAAATGCACAAATTTTAATCTCAAAGAAGAAAATGTTTCTAAGATTGGGATTAAAATGAGTTAATCATTTCTAAAAAAATATCGATAGTTATTCTTACCACAAGTTATACAGGGTGTCGAATAATCTAGGATAGGGTTTTTGAAACAATCTTAAGACAAAAAGTAAAAATAATATTTTGCGCTAAAACGCTCCATTTCAGAAATGCAGGGCATTGAAGTTTACTAATTTTTTTCAATTTTTTAACATAAAATCTACATTTTTAATAATAATTAGCTCAAATTTTGCACATACCTAACTATTAGCAGTCGCCTTGAGATGAATTAGCAAAATTTCAAAAAAAAGTTAGGGTGAAGTTTTTCGGGTGAATTAACCCTTTGAACACTCTTTAACTATTTTGTAGAACATCATAGTAATGAAAAAAATTAAGTATTCACTTTTATATACGTTTTTTTTTCCTTTTTGCTCTCTTTAACCTTCTTGATAACTTGTTGAGTTTAGAAGTTATGGGATAAAATAATCCACTTCAAATTTCTAAATGTCTACAAAATTAAATACAATTATTTTATTTCTGTGCAAAATAAGATAAAATTAGGAATGTTTAGAAGAATACGAATTTTAATTAAGAGTCTGAAAAAAAATTATGCATGTAGGTACCTCGTAAAATAAAAATCATTAAAAAATTTAAAAAAATGAAGCTCTCAATCGTTAAATATCAGGAAGGTTTATTTTAGCGTGGTATTGTCAGCGATGGTATTTTATTTTCACTTATACAGGGTGAGTCAGACCACCCGTAACAGCCCTTTATCTCGAAAACAGTTTGTCGCACATAGATAAAATAAAAATTTTAATTTTCAACGTGAACCCAAAGAATCCATTGGTCCACTTATTATTTTCCGGAACAAACCGGAAGTGCCCGCAACCGGAGGTAACTTTGATTTTTTAAATGGCAACATAGGTCGAGTATGGTATCGTTTGAAAGGTCTTTTAAAAAGAAACAACTTTTATTAAAATATTTTTTTAATATCTTGCATACTTAACAAATTAAACGAAAAAACATAAGCAAACAAGTGACAAATGGTTTCTTAAATTATGGAAAAATTAAAACACTACCATCATCCTTAATATGGGTAAGGGTAGAGGCAATTATGAATTTTAAATGGAAACTTGTAACTTTTGAATTTTTCGTTTCGCTTGTTTAAAATAATCAACTTTTAAGGTTATGTATTTTCCTTAATTCTAAAAATAAAAAAAATTGATTATTTTTAACGAATAAAGCGATAATAACTGCCAAAAAGAGTTTCTATTTAAAAAATCTCTCTTTCCCATTTTCCGATGATGGTAACGATTTAATTTTTCCCTTTAAGTTAAGAGACCAATTGTCACTTGTTTGCATATTTTTTTCGTTTAATTTTTTAATTATGCAAGATATTACATAAATATTTTAATAAAAGTTGTTTCTTTTTAAAAGACCTTTCCAACGATACCATACTCGACCTGTTGCCATTTGAAATTTCAAAGTAACTTCCGATTCCGGGCACATTCGGATTATTCCGGAAAATAATAAGTGCACCAGGGAATCCATACTTTGAAATTTTAAAAGGCAACATAGGTCGAGTATGGTATCGTTCGAAAGGTCTTTTAAAAAGAAACAACTTTTATTAAAATATTTATGTAATATCTTGCATAATTAACAAATTAAACGAAAAAAAATATGCAAATAAGTGACCATTGTCTCTTAAAGGGAAAAATTAAATCGTTACCATCATCGGAAAATGGGTAAGGGAGATTTTTTTAAATAGAAACTCTTTTTTGCAGTTATTATCGCTTTATTCGTTAAAAATAATCAACTTTTTTTTATTTTTTGAATTAAGGAAAATACGCAACCTAAAAAAGTTTATTTTTACAAAGCGAAACGAAAAATGCGAAAGTTACAAGTTACCATTTAAAATTCATAATTGCCTCTACCCTTACCCATATTTGGGATGATGGTAGTGTTTTAATTTTTCCATAATTTAAGAAACCATTTGTCACTTGTTTGCATATGTTTTTTCGTCTAATTTGTTAATTATGCAAGATATTAAAAAAATATTTTAATAAAAGTTGTTTCTTTTTAAAAGACCTTTCAAACGATACCATACTCGACCTATGTTGCCATTTAAAAAATCAAAGTTACCTCCGGTTCCGGGCACTTCCGGTTTGTTCCGGAAAATAATAAGTGTACCAATGGATTCTTTGGGCTCACTTTTGTAATTAAAATTTTTATTCTATCTATGTGCGACAAACTGTTTTCGAGATAAAGGGCTGTTTTCGAGATAAAGGGCTGTTACGGGTGGTCTGACTCACCCTGTATATTTTATATTTTCATTTATACTTTGGTTTTCTTCATAAAATCGATGAATATGTATTTTAGATGATTGGAAGTATTTTGTTAAAAAAAAGTGTTTTTACTTATGTTTTTTAAAATAATATTAAAAAATTTAAATTGCGGCAAAACATTATTGAGTAATTACAACAAACAGATTACATTCGACATAAACATACTGGTAGAAAAAAAAATAAAATTCTTTTGGTTTTGTTGTTTTTCAAGGTAAATAAATACATACCTACTCCACAAAAGAATAAATTAGGTAAATGTCTTGGCCGCAATTATATAAAAAGTAAAAGTATAATTCTTAACGTAACATTTTTAGTATCTAATACAAAATATACCTAATATTTTTGTTCAGAATAATGTAAATAAAGTGTAATGAATTATTTTAATGTAAAAATGAGAAAATATTATTTATTTTTAAAAAAGTACTCTAATTTTCAATTATCGAACATACAATATTTTAAAAATAGTAGAACAACATTATTTTTAAAATTATATCTTATAATATTATTATACTGGGTGTAAACGAAACATGACTCACCGGTCACCTCAATAATTTCTTTATTTATGAAAATAAAAGTTGCGCCTCTTTTTCATATTTTTATTTTCTCTAAAATAATCATCATAAAATCAACTTTTTGAAAAACTGAGTTACCCAGCACTTTTGTATTTAAAAGAAAAGAGTAATTTGCAAAAAGCTCCTGAAAAACTACTTGAATAATTTTATAAATTACAAATTTATTTAGGTATTTGTATTATTTAGAATGAGTTTTGGTAGTTTTTATCAACTTCGGATGAAGAAAAATATTTATTTTAATTTTTTTAATTTTCAAAAAAATATCACAAATACAGGGTGTCCCATTTGACGTTGGACTGTATGGGTATCTTTGTTATTATTAGAGATAGAAAGTCGGTTAAATGGACAAAGTAGTAGAGCTTTTTTCAAATATTAATAATTCATTTACAAAAATTTGAATATCGCATCTTTCCAACGCTTTCTTAAAAAAACAAGAAAATGCGATTTTTAAAATATGGCTATAACTTCTTTATTTTCGGTGGTACCAAAAAAGTTTTTTGACATAATACAGACAATTTTTTGTGTACAATGCAGTAAAACAAATGAATATTTTTTTTCACTAACGGATTGACCGGAAATGAACCAAACTTATTTTTTTCTTATGGCAGCCATATTGGATTTACACATATTCGGAATCAGTATTTTTTTCTGAGTAATTTGGTATTCCATATGTCATATTTAAAAAAAATAAAATTATTTGATTTTACAAACTAACATTGGACTTTAACAAATGTAAATTGTCAATAACATATATGTAACTATTTAAAATATTAAATGTAAAATAAATCTTAACACATATGTATTGACAGTTTACATCTATTCAACGCCATTTTTGGTTATTAAATTAAAATTATTTCTATTTTTCTTAAATTATTACATATGATATATCAAATTACTCAGAAAAATACACTAATTCCGAATATGTGTAAATCCAATATGGCTGCATTAAGAAAAAAATAAGTTTGGTTCATTTCCGGTCAATCCGTTGGCGAAAAAAATATTCATTTGTTTTACTGCGTTGCACACAAAAAATTGTCTGTATTAAGTCAAAAAAAATTTTTGGTACCACCGAAAATAACGAAGTTATAGCCATATTTTGAAAATCGCATTTTCTTGTTTTTTCAAGATAGCGTTGGAACGATGCGATATTCAAATTTTTTGTAAATGAATTATTAATATTCGAAAAAATCTCTACTACTTTGTCTATTTAACCGAGTTTCTATTTCCAACAATAACAAAGATACCCATACAGTCCAACGTCAAATGGGACACCCTGTATATAAATATTTAAAACATTTGTGTTTTTATTTTTGATTTCCTGATTTCGTCCAATCTTCCAATAAACTAAAAAAGTTAGTGCTGCAATTAAGCTTATCTGATCCTTTTTATAAATTGATAGGTACTTAAATTCATTAAAGTACTCATTAAATGTACAATGTGTTTTAATTAAAAATTTTCTATCTTTATTTGAAATTAAAATGCCATTTAAGGAATTCATCAAGGTTGTTTAGATTAAATTACGCAATTATCTCTGTTATTTTTTGTTTCATGTAATTTTTTAATTTTTTTATTTGAGAAGATTGATGGTAGTGATGTATATTTAATTTTTGCTTACATTTTAACTACAAGTAAATGAGGTGTGATGTGTTTTACATAATTACCCACTATTTTTAAATAATTATGTTATTAAATTCGATAAAAAAATTAAATGGTGTTAAAGTGTAATAAAATAAAAAAGGCCATTGGAAAATTCCAATTACTTTACAAAACCGCACGTGCAGCTTTAATTATCATGTATTTATAATATACTAACCCAAATTTTATAAAAAAATTGGTTAGTTGAGATCAATAAAGTCTGAAGATTAAAAAAACAGTGGATCCTATCAAGACGTTTTACTCATTTAAGTTAAAAATGATTACATTTTAAAGTAGCAAATATTAAGTCTGATCTCAACCTTGTAACAGAATGCCATAAATAATAATTAGGTACGCTAATAATACTATGAAATTAAAAATAAACATCAATCACGCTAATTTGTCAATTTTATAAATTACTTGTAAAAAGTATTAAGGGTCAATTATATTGCTGTAAAATTCAAAAATAAATAAGTGCAATAAAATAGAACAATTTTTTGCTAAAACTTTAATTTTAATTTTCTACCCATAATTTTATTAAAATAAATAAACAAAAAATAGATAAAATAAAAATTTTAGAAGAAAAAATGTATTTTTAGTGAGAATTTATACTATGTATAGAAGGCGCTATTTTGACGTAAATTTTATAACAAAATGGAGGAAGGAGAGTAAAGGATTTATTGTGTCTTGAGTTTATTGGTTTTAGTTAGTGCTAGCGTTTATAACATATAGCATATTTTGTATAAGTAGGAATTTGATTTCTTAAAAAATTGTCTCAATATTTTTCATTGTTAACATTTTTGACGGACATATTCCCTATTTCGAAATAGAGCTTAGTGCGATGGCACCTCACGCAAACCTCCTCCTACTTAGAGTGTTTTCGGATTATTTGCACTGGGATGCACTGGTGCAATTTCAAATGTCAAATTTAAATTTTCACTTGCCTTTCCTCGGTGTAGAAATAAAATCTGCCTAACCTGTTTGGTTTTTCGACTTTGTGTGCACTAATTACGGAGATTGGGCCGCAATTGTCACAAAAATTAACTGGAATTGAATTATATATCGAGTGCAATTATTCCAAAAATGCTATTAATCAAGGCAAATTATTCTGTTGCACGTAATAAAGTAATAAATTATTGTCGGTAACAAGCATTCTTATTTAAAGTATTTTTAAATTATAGTGATTAATTAACATGTTTTTAAAGATGAATCGGATTTGTAAAATTTCTTAAATAAAGATAACTTTCCCATTTTAAACTTTAATATCCCAGCCGACCCAGAGTTTATTCCATAAATCATATCAGGATTACCGAAATGTTTTACAGTAGTTATCTTTGCCGAGATTGACTCAGGAAATCTATGAAACTCCATTGTAGGACTTGCAGTTAGGAAAATAGCAGTTTTGAATAAAAATCTTACCTACTATAGTTTAATGTTTAATTCTTAATTCTAAAAAATATAACGTCTTTTCTTGTTCAAACGGCAAAAAACTGAGTTGTAAATACGGATAACAGTTACTCCAATACTAGCTTCATCAAATAAATTCCAGAAGGGCGTATCTGATCTCCGAAATCACGAATTGCAGATTCGTTTCTAGGCTCTAATTTTGTTTCGTCTTCGGTTTAGTTTCTTGTTCAAAAGACTGGTCAGGATTTTGAAGAAAATTTATAAAAAAATGTAATTAAATTGGCGTTTTTAAAAAAGACAATTACATTTTAAACAGTAATAAATGTGCTGAAATTGTTTCTGGGGGTGGTCCAAAGGTCAAAATTTCAAAACCACAATACAATTGGGGTGGGGTAAAGTGGATAACTTATTTATAATCCGCTTAAATTAGTAAATAAACAATTCATTTCAAAGTTTTACTTGATTGGTAGAAGGGGATATTGACTAACGAAATTCGGGTAAATTTTGCCAAAATCATCACTGGTTTTCTACTTACTAAGGTTTTTCTTTTTAAATGCAAAATGATCCACTATGACCCTCATTTGGGTTAAACTGGATCAACATGTGATATACTGAAGGTGGTAGTGGGGCACAGTGAAATAACGCATTAAATTACCCGCGATAGGTAAAAAATGGGCCTTTTCTTTGTGAAAATGGCAAATTGGTCTGCTTGGGCCCCAAAATATATACGCCCCCCCCCCTCACCGCGGAGTTTGCGGGGCCATAGCTACGCCACTGAAATTACCATCCCTAGGTACTCTTTCTACTGGGTTACAGGGACAGACTGACTCACCGTTTTACCAGGAGTAACCCAGTCCACCCCTGGTTGGTTACAGTAAAATGATTCAATGTAAGAGTTAAGTTGGGATAAATTCAAAAGGATAAAAGTTGCTTCTAGATTTGCAGTTCTATCTGTACCATCAACTAAAGCAGTTAGATAATTTTTATAATCGCAATCCACTGAGCTCCATAAGGAAACTGTCCTGTTCCCCAACACGCCATATTTGAACATACAGGGTGAGCTTAAAGTAAGGAATAAAAATCATAACTACGTTATCTTTTGGAACCGTAACAGACGTGTCGCATTGTTTTTGAAAACCTTTATTTTGAACCCAACAATATTTTTTCTCAGTCGACATGACGTCATATTTTTTTTAATGGATTGATATGGTTTTTATACCATAAAATAATACTAAAGGTAAAGGTGAATGATTCAACTCCCAACTTTTCAAACGATAGAAAATATTTATTACAGTGCAACTAGTTTCGCCTTCATAAGGGCATCATCAGGCACATTAACAATTTATAGACGTACTAACGCAATCTGGTCCTCCTCATACGTGATCGATATAACCTACAACATACACTGTGATCTCGCCGAACTGTGATAAAGGATTTCAGGATTTTTTTTAATTTGCCTAAAACTAATTTCTGTCTTTCTCTATTTTGCTTTTTAAAAATGTTTTTATACTACAAAGCAGTTTTTGTTGCTTTACAACACAAATAAAATCGAAGCTTGCAATTATCAATTTTGGTTTTCTAAATTTCAGTATGTTTTGAAAATTTAACAACTGGTGTTACCAAGGAAACCCCTGTTTTGTTGAATTTCGTTTTTATGCTCTCTTCTGATAGCTAGAAGTGGATTTCTTTCAGCTTCACCAAGTGCTTACAGCTTACAGCATATTTGCCATTTCTTCTTTAGAAGAGTTCACTTTATCGATTTAGACGGTTTAGTTATTGCCAAAAGTACAGAAAAAGGCGTTAAAACAAAACTCAACATAATAAGGGTTTCCTTGATAACATCAGTTGCTAAATTATTAAAGCTACTGAGACTTAGAAAACCAAAATTGATAATTGCTCTATTTTATTTTTGTTATAAAACAACAAAAACTACTATTGAAATAAAACAACATTATAAAAAAAGCAAAATAGAGAAAGACAGAAATAAATAATAGGCAAATATAAAAAAAATTCTCAACGAAATTCATCAAGAGCACTATTTTGTCTATTTTTCACTGTTTCTCAGTTTGGATTTTGGATATTAATATCTCCTAAACCTTTGATAAGCGACATTATATCAATAGAAAGCTTGTAAAAAATGCCATCCATTGATGTTAAAATATACAGGGTGTTCCATTTGAAAATTTCGTTTAATTAAGGCACCCTGATAAAAAATATCACAAACTTAAATTTGACATGATAGTTGTGGACTAGACGATGCTGAAAAATTTTTGACAAAATTTCAAGCCAAAATGTTCATCTGTTTTAGAGCAGTGATTTTTCAAAAATTGATCTTTTTTTGGCTTAAATGGCAAATATCAGCAAAACGAGTGATGATAGACCCATAAAAGTTTATACAAAGTATAATTATTTCTTGATAACGATTCCAAAAATATCATAATATACTGGGTGTTTCATTTAAAAAAATATAACTTTGGTTCAGTAGGCCATGATCGGACACCCTGTATGTATTCTCAATATACAAGGTGTTATTCTATTCATTACATTTGTTTAAAAAGAAATTACTCAGTTTTGGCTTTACACGTTGTTTTTTGTTGATAGTTGCGGTTTTCGGTTCGGTGACTTTCTGATTTAAAAAAAATTAAAGTAAACTATAAAAAAATCAACTTTCTTATTTTGAATATAACACGCTATTTTTTTGTATTTATTATTAAACACTGGTACGTTTCAAGAATGTTGGTGATAAACATTTTTTTTAAATATCTTTATTTTTTCAAATGGCATGATAGGCCCCACTATTTCCCTATTTCGATGGAGGATTTTTTCCGATAACAGTGATATCTAACATGTAGGTATAAATCTTAAGTGTACTTACTCATTTTTTTTTTAATCTTTTTAATTTATCAACAGATGTTTATAAATAAGTAAGTTAACTTAAGAGCATTCCTTCCTTAACATTGTAAAGGCTATTTTGAGGTTTACTGGACTAATTCTACAGCCCTTATAAATTATTATTTTAAAATAATTCTTGCAGAATTTAAAAATACGATAATTAATCTACAAAACGGCGCAAAGCTTTTTTAAAAAAAAATTACACATTTTTTATAGTTATTGTTTAAAAATGGCGTTTTCATGCAATTTTTATTTGAATATTGTAGCGGAACTTTTTGAGATATTGAAAATCGGGTTGCGCCGTTTTGGAGAACATGCATTTATCTACGTTTAGGTATTTTTTTATGATAATTGATTAAATAATAAAAGTTCTGCATGTAGTCCCGTATTTGTCGTTTTGCACATAAAATTTTGTTTATTGGATTTTATTCAGTTTGTGGGCGGCGGAAAGGGGGGGGGAGATATGCATTGTTTTTAAAATTGTTTGTATTATTATAAGGTTCTAGTTCTAAAAAGATATAATTTCTTTTGAGGAAGACGATTTCGAACACGCGGTTTAGGAAAGTCTTAAGGTTTGGGTATCACTGCAATCGGAAAACATCCTTTACCTAAATAGGGGGTGGCCCCACTATCATGCCATTTGAAAAAATAAACATATTTGCAAAAAACGCATTTTAAAAATTATAAAAATCAATGTTTTTTAAAATAATTTAAAATAAGAAAGTTGATGTATTTTCCGGTGAAACTGGAAGTGAAATTGAAATTTTTTTTAGTTTAATAAATGCGTTTTCTTATGCCATACAACATATTAAAATTTCAAATTCGTATTTTCATAAATAAAGAAATAACAGGGGTGGCCCTACTTTCGTAGCATCCGGTATATTTGAAAAAACAAAAATTGTTTCAAAAACCAACATCAAACAAAGATACAATTTTATAAGCACTTGATGGCTTTGCGAATTTTTTACCTTCTGTCAGTTTTTAAGGTAATTAAATTTAAATTTTGCTTTTTTCGATTTAGCGCCCCCTTGATTCGTGCGCCTGAAGCAGTTTGCTCCACTGTTTGAAGAGCTTGGTGCAAAAACCAGGCAACTCCAAAATGTTAAATTTCCTTGATTTTTATACCAAAATATACGCAAAAATCTATTCTACATAATATAAAACAGAACAAGTTTTCGTCAAAAATTTAGCATATGAATTTAACCACGTGTTGCTAATTGCTATTTTATCTAAGCAAATTCCAGATTCGCAAGGTTAAAATATTATTAGAACGATAATAGCAACTATTTTCGTATATCCCATATTCACTTACACGTTTTATTGAGTGTTAAACATTCGCAAAATCACGTTATATTTATAAAATAATTGAAATTATGATTACATTACAAAAAAATAAAATTGGTTATTGTAACTTTTTTCAACTGTCTACCACGTTGACTATTGAAGATACTATATTTTTGTGCTGTGTGCTCCCCCCTTTAAAAGTGCATTGAAACCAAAAGTCGGTATAAGTGCAAAACCACCTTAATATTCCAATTTATAAAAAAATAAAACTACGATTATTTACTGTTAACTTTTATTAAAATACGTGTTACTTGTTGGAATTCTGTATTTCAACTCACTCAAAAATATTATACATAACAACTACATCATTCATTTTTTTTATTAACAAAACACCACTTGATTATTAAATATCAAATCCAAAAATTAAAGTAATGCTTTAACTTCAACACCTTCCTTCATTATTTAATTTTTGTAATTTATAAAAAAATTAAACTTTTTCAAGCAAACCCATTCCATTACATAACTTTTTTAAACGTGGACTGTGAAGAGGTTTTGTTAAACAATCAGCAAGTTGATTCTCTGAATCAATTCTTCTGATATCGATACTTCCATCTTGTACCTTTTCTCTAACAAAAAAATGTCGAATGCTTATGTGTTTTGTACGTTTGTGCCAAACTGGATTTTCAGCCAATTTTATAGCTGCATTATTATCTACATACAGACTTGGAGTATTTTCATAGTCATATATTTCTTGGAGAAATCTTTTTAGCCATACCATTTCACGTGCTGCTTCACTTGAGGCAATAATTTCTGCTTCAGTGGTTGAAATAGAAACTGACGTTTATCTTTGACTTATCCAAGAAACTGCTCCACCTGCGATAAGACAAACAACACTAGTTGTTGACCTTCCTGTAACATGACAGCCTCCCAAATCAGCATCACTGTAAGGTTCAAATTGAAAATTCTTAACATTTCTTGAATAAAATAAACAATAATTTATTGTTCCTTGTAAATAGTGAAAAATCCGTTTTACTTTAACAACATCTTCCTCAGTAGGATTTTCCAAAGTTCTTGATACTACACCGACAGCATAGGCAATGTCAGGTCTCGTTCCTGTCATTAAACACAAGAGAGACTACTGCTTCACGATATGGAAACTTGATTTTATTGTCATTTTTGTCAGTATTAGCCTTCCTTGATTCATTACTATTTTCCTTTAGTATTGGTGAACCAACTGCCTTACATTTTCCCATATTAAATTTCTCTAAAATTCTTCTTATGTACGCCTTTTGATTTACTTCAATGCCTTCCTTGGTCTGAGTTATTTCAAAACCTAGGAAGTAATCAGCTGTTTTAGATTTAATTTTAAACTCTTGTTTCAATTCTTTTAGAAATAGTTCTATTTCTTGTTTACTAGTAGCAGCAATTAATCCATCATCCACATAAAGTGCCAACATAATCTTATTTCGCCCTCTTTTTCTTATAAATAGACAATTATCATTATCAGCTGTACTAACTTCAAATCCTTTATCCCTAAGAAATTTATTAATTCTTTCATTCCAACATCTAGGAGCTTGTTTCAAACCATATAAACTATTATTTAATTTACAAACATTATTAGATCCATCATTATAGCCATCTGGTTGAAACATATAAATTTCTTCTTTTAACTTTCCATTTAAGAAAGCTGTTGAAACATCAAATTGTTCCAAATACATATTATCACTTGCTGCAATACTTAAAAGAGTACGAATTGTTGTAGTTTTTGTAACAGGACTAAACGTTTCATCATAATCAAATCTTTTTTGTTGAGTAAATCCTTTTATCACCAATCTTGCTTTAAAACGTTCCAAACAACCATCAGCATTAATTTTTTTAGTATATACCCACTTGGAAGGTATAGCCTTTCTACTTTTGGGCAATTCACATAAATACCATGTACTGTTTTCCATAATAGAATTAACTTCCGAATCCATTGCTTTTTGCCATTCTTCAGCTTCAACACTATTAATTGCTTCCTGATATCTTTGTGGAATTTTTTCATTATGCTCAGAAATAAAAACATAATCTTCAAAATATTTTGGTTTACAAAGAGAACTTCTATTACGTAAACATATATTTTCTTCAACTTTTTCTACATTTTCTTTCTCTAAATTAATATTTTCTAAAACTTCTTGTTCTTTTTGGTTTTCTTCTTCTTCTACATTAATATTCTCTTCAATTTCTTGCAAATTATTTTCTTGAATTTCTTCTGCATTTTGTTGATCTATCCTAACTTCAAATTCACTTAAGGTATTTTCATATGGATTGATGATATCTTCAATTGGTTTTAGAGTTAATTCCTGAAAAATTACATCTCTGGAACGTATCAATTTCTGATTACACAATATTCTATAACCATCATATCCAACTCAAATTCCTTCTTGTGTTTTTATATCAAACTTCTTCCTTTTAATTTTTGGTACATGAACCCAACATTTTGAACCAATAATTCTCAAATGTTTAATACTTGGGTTTTGACCTTTCCATAACATGTTAACTTTTTTATTAAAATACGTGTTACTTGTTGGAATTCTGTATTTCAACTCACTCAAAAATATATACATAACAACTACATCATTCATTTTTTTTATTAACAAAGCACCACTCAACACCACTTAATTATTAAATATCAAATCCAAAAATTAAAGTAATGCTTTAACTTCAACATTTACCTCTAGGATACAGATTTATTAGGAAATTTTAGGTTTTATTATTTTATCATCAAAAAAAATTTAAAAAAATGAAAAAAACATTGGAATTGAAAATAAGAAACTATAGAAGTATAAAAATTTCAACTTTTAATATAAAACTCCTCATTTTTGATAAAGCAATTTTTATTTAATTTGTTGTGATCTCGTGTAAACTGTGAATAATTTTCGTAGTGAGAACTTTTAATATCACCTAAATTAAAAAAAAAACGGTTATATCACACTTTCAAACATGCATCGTAATATGCCAAAATAAATTGGCGAATCGACTAGGCAAATATGTTATCACTCTAGGAGCTAACATAATTGAGCATGCTTCTTTTAACAATTACAAGAAACTACAAAAAAATACTATGACAACTAAAAGTGAGGCAAAAACCGAATAGTTTCAATTGGAACAGTAAAATGGATTCGAGAAGAAAAATATAAACCCAACAACATTGCTCTATAATAACGAGTACTGGGAAGAAGAATTTTCAGTTCTTCAAACAATTCGAACAAGTAATGTTATAAATGTTTTGACACTAATATATTCTGAAAAATTAGCAATTAAAAAGATTAAATACGACAGTATGTTGTCTATGTGCCGAGGAAAATTTTGTTGATCTTGCCATTTTCCTTTACAAAATAATTTACAGGAATATGAAAATGGTGAAGCAGATGACAGCGGCGCAGAAATTAACGTTTTTATTTACAATTAGTATATTATAGGATAATTTTGTACTTTCCTTTATTAATAATGGGTTAGATTTAATTGCACTTTAAAATAGATCAAAATAGCTTGTAAAAAAGAAAGGAAACTTTATAAAAACATTTTAAACTATAAAACTCCAATCAACGAAAAATAGTAAATATCACTTTCTTAAAATAAGTTTATTGACTTTGAATAAAAAGCATTAATTAAATTTGACAAAATATAAAAAAATATGTAACAACTTTAAATAATAGTTTTTAACGTTTATAAAAAGATATTACACTTCTAAATGATGTAACACACTTTAAAAAAGATCCTTCACATTTTTAAAGTTCACAAAAAAAACTAGTTTTCCAAGATTTTTTAAATAAAATACATGATTTTTTACAGAAAACCTACCTTATAAAAAGTGTATTTATAGCTGAAAGCTTAAAGTCGAAAAATATTTTATCCAAAGTGCTCACCATTCATTTTATAGTGGTGGGATTAAAGTTTAAAATACTTTTTCAAAGTTTACACCTGTTATTTTAAAGTAGTTATTTTTTAGTGTAAATCATCCTTATCCAAAGTGCAAAACTATGAAATAAAAAGTAATAAAAGCGATAATACAATAAAAAATATATGAAACAAAAAATTGATCAGAAATTTTATTATATTTTTTTAATATTTTTATTATTTTATTATTATTATTTATTATATATTTTATTATTGTACCTATATTAAAAAAATATTTTGTATTATTCTTTTGTTATGTGAGCATTTTATCTTTACTGCTGCAGTTCTTTGTTTTTGGGTATTTTATGGGTTTCGAAGTTCAATTTAATTCGAAATAAGGAAGTGATCTTGTGTAAACTAGAACCGTTTGCTTTGAAGACGATAAATTCACGTCAATAAACTCTCAATGGTATAATTGGGTCAGTCTTACTTCATAAGTTGTTTAATACACTCATTAAATAATCTTTTGTGTTAAAAATTTTCGGTAAGAAATAATTTTTTAAACCTAAACCCTAATGATAGTCAACTGATATAAAGTCAAATGCAATAATTATTAAAAAAAAACTTAAATTTACCATATATTTTTTATGATTTTTATTATTAATCTCAAATTTGATGAATTTTGATAAAAACTGTTCTTCTTGGTGAACATATTTTGGTAAACCAAACAGAATGAAGAATTAATTTTTCAAGCCTTACAAAATTATATTTAGGGACCAATCATTAATAAGTACATTAATTTAAAATTTAATTGACTTTTAATGATTAATATGTCAAGTATTGATGAGCTATGAGCTCTATAATAATAACTTAAACTGCTTTTAACTCCCAAATGAGGACCTCATTACATCATTCATTACGATTTTTTTCCTTCTTTGTAATGACATTGTTTTATCAGCCTTTAACCTTTTTTAAAGATATATTTTTTAAATATATGTACCATAAAAAAAATTTAAAAAAAAACAGTATTTAATTTGATTTGTCAGTTATTTAACCCCCAGTATTACCAACATACATTTAATTTTAAATTAGGTTTAATTTGACATATACATATAGTATTTTAGGAAGTTTGAAAATAGTTTAAATTGATATTTAGCTGCAAAATAGAGTATACAGGGTGAGTTTTTAATGCGAAACCGGAAGATATATCTTTTATTTTAAGAGATAGGAAAAAACTTAAATTACAAAATTGCATGGTTTATGAATCCGCATAACCAGAAATTATTTTTGTCTATACTGGGTGTTTCGTAACTGAAGCGCAAAAGCTATTTCGCTTTTTTTTAATGGGACACTCTGTATATTTTTCATATTTGGATTAACACTAATTTAAAGAATACCACGATATTTTTTGTTTTTTTGAAAATTTGAACGTGCACTTAATTTTGTTCGAGCATTTTCTATAAAATTTATCAAATTTCGACATAATTTTACAAAATTTTAGCGAAAAATGATTTGTATAAAAGTTAAAGAACACTTAAAGAGGAACAATATTTTGTAAAAAAATGCGGGGTGTTCCATTTAAAAAAAATAAAATACATCCCTATCTAGTTTTCATTTTTTACGCCTCCATAGCTGCCGGCCATTTATAATAAAATTCGAAAAAAAATGTACTAAAAATACATCGAAGTCCATGTTTCAAAATGACATAAAAATTGTTTTTTAAATGTTTATAATAAGGTCAGTATAAATTTCTAAAAATATGTCTAAATGTGATAAATTTTATAGAAAATTTCCGATAAAAAATTAAGGACACACTCAAATTTTCAAAAAAAATATCGGTGTATTCTTTAGCTTTATGTTAATACAAATATCAAAAAATATATAGGGTGTTCCATTAAAAAAAGATGGAATAATAATATGCGCATCCATAAACCATGCAATTTTGTAATTTACGTTTTTTCCTATCTCTTAAAATAAAAGATATATCTTCCGATTTCGCACTAAAAACTCACCCTGTATATGTCAAATTAAGCCTCATTTAAAATTAAATGTCTATTGATAATGCAAGCAATTCTTTAAAATTAAGTTCGTCCATAAAGATAAGCTATAGATTAAAATTTAATACTCTCAATTTTCACAATTATAGTATACCTTAAATTATCATCTCAAAATCGGTTTGTTCAATGTCCATTTTTAGTCCAATATTAATTAATGAGGTTTATTTATCGTAAGGATGATAAATGGTTAATTGTTTGACATCCTTTGGATCCATAAATTTCACCCATTCATATTCAATTATTATTTTTAATTTATAAGTCTATACTAAAAATGGACATTGAATAACCCAATTTTGAAGTGTAAATATTATTTAAATATTTAAAGAGTAAATATCGTCGTTAAAACCCGAAAAGTGTCAAAGTGTGTAACTCCATTTTCGCTAATTGTACAGGATATAAAAAACATTGTAAAATTTCAAGCATGGAGTTAAAAAACAACTATTTCGGGTGAAATAAATATTTAATTTCTCCTAGCAGTGACGTACCCAAAATTTTCTTTTGGGGGGTGCACTTTGTCATTAAAATAACTAATTCTTCTTCCACCTTATACCAGTCTTATACAGGGTGGCCCAACGAAAATGAAAAGGACGAGTTTTCATTTAGTTAACACAGAATTTTGAAAATCACTCGAGAATCGAGAAGATCAAGTTAATGACGCAATTCTGTGCAAATCTGTAAGTTATTATAGGAAAAATCTGTAAGGTAACCATGGAAACATTTACATTTACAGATTTGCACAGAATTGCACCATTAGTTTGAAGGGGGACTTTTTTTTGCAATACAACTGTTCGTCCCTGTGCGCTATGGACGAAACCTCTAAAATTTACCATGAAAGGGAAAAATCTTTTTACCCCAAGTAACCTATAGAAAACAAAAGTTATGTCGATAGGTTATTTTAAAGATAAACGAAATTTAATATGTAGAAATAATCATATTAAACTTTGAATTTTTTTATGTTATGTTATTCAGGGCGAAAAGATCTTTTCAATGAGGTATTTTTTACCCTTTCGTGACATTTAAAATTTTGGGTTGTGTCCACAGTGCACAGGGATGCGTTAGTTGCATTGCAAAATGTTCCTCTTCAAACTAAACTTGACCAGTTCGAGCGAATTTTCAAAATTTTGTGGTAACTAAATTAAAATTCGCCCATTTTTTTTGTTGGGCCATGCTGTATGTGTACAGCAATGAAAGACCATTTAATCTACTTTCTTATATAGAATTTCTTAAATAGTTCTTCAAATATTTTAGAATCGGAAATGATCTTTTTGAGATACTATGGTTTCATTTCCACTAATTCAATTGCCACTCTACATTCTTCCAAATCTAATTATTATTAATATACAGGGTGTTGATATGACCCTATTTATCTATATCCAAAAATGCATCCCTCAGGAGTTATAAGCCTCCAAAGTTAATTTTTTAAAAGAGAATAGAACCATTAAAAATTGTTTACCGTTTGACATCCTTTGGATCCATAAAGTTCATCCATTCATATTCAATTATTATTTTTAATTTATGAGTCTATACTAAAAGTGGACATTGAATAAACCAATTTTGAAGTGTAAATAAATCTTTGGAAGAAATTAATTTATTTCTAGAGGAGATAAAAAATAATAACGTTTGTAAACTAATTAAATAGAAACTAAATTGTTAGTTGCAGTAGCTACTAACTACAGTTTAATGATTCCCTGGTAAATTATTAAATTGCATAAGAACTTTTATCTCTTACTTAACATGTATAATTCAACAAATGAGTTTTTTGCACATATTCGGATATAACTAGACAGTAATAGAACGTTTTTTTGTTTTACTTTTAGGTAAAAATGATTCTTCCAGACTTTTTAACAAACGAACTCTTTCAAAAAATATTCAGACAATTCTTTAAAGATAACACAATACAAATTACGGACGTTTCAAGCAAATTAGCCGTTGGAAAAGGCGAAAATTTTACAAGTGATCTCGTAAGGTCAAATGTCACCTATTCTCGCAACAACAAGTAAGTTAATTTAATAATAATTTTATGAAAAATTATTGTGCAACTAGTAAATATTTTGTTTAATAGTGACCAAAAAGAATCTATATCGATAATATTAAAAATCCAAAAATTTGGAAGTGCTATGGAAGAATTGGCGAAAGCTGCAGGAATATTTACGAAAGAAATAGAAATGTTTTCTAAAGTTTTGCCTGATATCCATGAAGTTGCTGGTAAGATCAAATATTTTTAAATGTAATATACAGGGTGTCCCATTTGACGTTGCACTGTATAGGTATCTTTTTGTTATTATTGGAGATAGAAAGTCGGTTAAATGGACAAAGTAGAGCATATTTGTATGGCCAAGATAATCCAATAATAATTCGTTGACAAAACAGTTGAAAAAAACCAAAAAGTGCCAATTCCAAAATATGACTGTAATAACTTCTTTATTTTAGACCGTACCAAAAAACTTTGTTAACAACATAGAGGCAGTTTTTTTTATCTAAAATTCAATAAGCTAATCAGATTTTTTTAAGTCACTGGATTGCCAGGAAATAATCCAAAATCCAAATTTTGTTTTTTCTTATAGCGGCTGTTCACTATTTGAGATTTCAGGAATCTAGGTCCTCCACTCTTGCACTTCGGTCGCAATACCCGCTGATGCTAATGTTACATCAATATAAGATGATTCCGAATATGTATAATTCCAATATGACCGCCATAAGAAAAAACAAAATTTGGATTATTTCCTGGCGATCCAGTATCCAGTGACTTTAGAAAAAATCTGATTAGCTTATAGAATTGTAGATAAAAAGTGCCTCTATGTTATTAACATAAATTTTTGGTACGGTCTACAATAAACAAGTTACAGTCATATTTTGAAAATGGCACTTTGTGGTTTTTTCAAGATGGCGCTGAAACGATGCAAAATTCAACTGTATTGTCAACGAATTATTATTGGACTATCTTGGACATACAAATATTCTCTACTTTGTCCATTTAACCGACTTTCTATCTCCAATATAATAACAAAGATACCCGTACAGTCCATACACCCTGTATACATATATTTTGTAATCACCACAACAAATTTTCGTAGGTTCTTATGCAGCGAATAGTTTTGCACCTAAAGGTATGTACACCACGGATGAACCTACACCCTATTTAGTGCTAGAGGATTTAGCACCAATGGGGTATAAAGTAGGCCCAAGAAGAAGTGGATTAGATTTAGAGCACTGCAGAATGGCTATGACTAAAATTGCTCAATTTCATGCCGCTTCTGTCATAGTATTCGAAAAGGTATAATTTCTTAAAATTCAAGTACTTCACATTATCATTGTGCTTTTTCCAGGAACCTTCTTTAAAAAATAACTTTTTGGAAGGTTTATATCGAGATAATGAGTGTATAACACCATGGATATGGACTGGTTTCCATGCCTTTACAAAATATGTTCCAAAATGGCCAGGTAAGCTCATTCCAATAAAAGAAAATTAGTTTTTAAAAATAAGTTTATGAAATTTAGACTCGACTAATATTTTTAGGAATGGAAAAGTACAAACTTGAAGAAAAGTTAAAAAATATTGAACCAAATTTGATTAAGCGGGCAGTAGAAGTTGGTGAAGCTGGTTTTGGAGAATTTAATGTCTTAAATCATGGAGATTTTTGGGTTAATAACATGTTATTCCAATATAAACCCGATGGAAAGCTCCAAGATCTCAAATTCGTAAGTATTTATTGACTTATTCACACTACATGTATTAAAAATTTTAAAAAAATCAGAACAAAGATTTAAAGAGTAAATATATCGTCGTTAAATTCCAAAAAGTGTGTAACTCCATTTTCGCTAATATTACAGGAGATATAAAAAACATAAAATTTCAAGCATGGAGTTAAAAAACAACTATTTCGTCTGAAATAAATATTTAATTTCTCCTAGGAAGTACAAAATATTCTGAACGTGTACTTATTACGAGAGCTACAAGCAGATGTTTTATACAGGGTGTTCCATTCGTGGTTCACCAAGCATCAGGGTTAGAAAACAAAATCAAGCTTTAAAAGCCTTTTTAACACATGTTACCTGTTAAAACCACGTTGTACATGTCTAACGTAAAAATGCTATAACTTCTCAAATATTCCATCAAATTAAAAGAAATATGACAGCTGTATAGAGAATAGTAGGAGCTTTACAATGATGTATCACTCGACCCCTATTGCCATCATTTAAGATTTCTGACGGGGTAGTTTTGGGCCACCCTGTATATGTATGTATTTTACATTACCCTGTAATTGGTTGTACTGTTGGGTAATAAATGATTATTATTATTATTATTAATATATGTAGAATTAGGGCCGGTTTATTCACCTTCCAGTAAAGTGTTCAGTAGTATTACTAGGGAGTTGTTTACATGTAAAAGTGATCAGTAAATTAAACATTAAACTATTCAATATACTCAATTTACTGAAAGGTGTTTACTTCTGGGTGGTGAATAAATAGTCATTTTAATGCATAAGTATATTATAAATTGACCTCTCAGTAGCAAAATCCTTTCAGCGAATTGAGATTACCGAATAGTTTATTTACTGATCACTTTTACATGTAAATAACTCCCTAGTATCACTACTGAACACTTTACTGGAAGGGGTCTATCTTTTTTAGTTATGGAGCTACAGCATTCTGAATTTTAGGTCACCATTTTTTGTCAAAAATCACAAAATCGCTAATTACTTTTTAACCAACATGCGTAGAATTAAAATAAAATTATCACTAGAAAGCTGAAACCATCCTCTTTTAATTGGTAATAACAGTTATACAGAAATGGTTGATGTAATGTTGAATAAAAAATCGCAAAGAAAAAAGAAGATAAAATAAATATTTTTTTCAGTTTTTGATTTTTTTTTTCAAAATAAGACCCACTAAGGTTGTACTTTTTTAAAATTTTCTGAAAGTTCTTCATATTTTCCTTCTCTTACTACAGTCTTCTGAAGTTACTCCTAGAAGAAGTATTCTGAGCACTGACTGTTACCATCGGCAGGTGCACTGACGTGAAACTGTTATAAAATATTTGGAATTCCATCAGGTATCCCTTATAGCCTGATTGATAAACTATCCACCCCTCATGATATACCGTTTACAGCCTATTTGACAAACTATGCTCAGGACTACTTCTGATAGAAGTAACTTCAGAAGGCTTTACTAAGTGAAGGAATGTTTCCCTGGTGTATTGAGAATATGAAAAAGTTTCATAAAATTAAAAAAAAAACGCAATCGTAATAAATAGGAGAAAATTTAAAAATACTGAAAAAAAATAAAGTTTATTTTTATTTTTTTTTTCACTTTTTGATTTTTTTTCAACATTTTAACGAATGTTTTTTTTACTGTTATTACCTATTGAAAGAGGATGGTTTTAGCTTTTTATTGATAATATTTTTTGTTCCCTATACACATTGGTTAAGATGTAATTAGCGATTTTGTGATTTGTGATAAAAATCGGATGACCTAAAATTCAAAAACCTATAGCTCTAAAACTAAAAAAGCTGGACCACCACTTTTTTTGGTTTTTGGTGGATTAAATTTGGCCTAGTGTCTAACCCAGATGTTTGGTGAACGGAACACCCTGTATGAATCAGGATTTTGATGATGGAGTTACACACTTTTCGGGTTTTAAAGTCGATATCTGGTTTATTAATAATGTCTTTTATAGGTTGATTTCCAAATGAGTAAATATTCAAGCCCAGTGCTGGATTTGCAATATTTCTTCGCTACTAGTTCTAGTGAAGAAGTGCGAGAAAAACACATGGATAATCTGTTGGACGTTTATTATTCCCACTTACTTGCAGCTCTTTCAATTTTCGGATATTGTCTTGATAAAGTACCTTCTAGAAAAGAATTCAGGAAGGACTTTTACTCAAGATCGTTTTATGGTAAGAGGATTAATAATCATTTTTTACGTGGAAACTTTTTTTGAATAATTTTTTGCAAAAATGGATTAGTTAAAATTTTAGACTAATATTCATACCATTTTATTTTAAATTTTTATTTGCATTTACAATGTTACTTTTAGGGTTTTTGGCAGCAGTCACTGTTTTACCTTTAGTAAAAAGTGTGCCCAGACCAGATGCCACTTTTGATGATTTTATGACAGATGATAGTGATGGAGGTTATCGATACGAGTGTTACAATAACGATGAATTCAAAAAATATGTCAATATTTTACTTCCATTTTTAGAAAAGTTTGGAGCTTTTGATTAAAGATGTAGCTGTGATTTTAATTTTATTAAAAAGTGATTGACTATCGAATTTGTATAATATATATATATTACAAAATTTTGCTTCAAAACCTCATCAATGTAATTTATTATGTTAAAAGCGCTGTTATACAACGTAAATTTATTAAGTTTTAATCTAGAATTTAGGGTTAATGTTTATTTAAAAATTTTAAAGCAATAAAACAAGCAATTTCTAAAAAAAATATTATTTTGAAGAATCTACTTTTTTATTGAATTTTCTAACAGGTTTACCCGAATTCTTTTTACAGAAACACAACCTTTCATTTCATGAAAAACTTTATTTATAAAGTACTTTCAACGTGACGACCTTAGTGTTCCATTAGAATGGAAGTTAGTTACAAGTTTACTTATATTTAAAAACTTTTGCTTTCAGGGTTTTTGACAGCAGTCACTGCTTTACCTTTCATAAAGAGTATCCCCAGACCAGATGCAACATTTGATGATTTTATGACAGATGATAGTGATGAAGGCTTTCGATATGAGTGTTACAATAATGATGAATACAAAAGCTATATGAAAATTTTGTTACCATTTTATGATAAATTTGGAGCATTCGATTAATTCTAATGTACAAACTTAATTAAAAAATAATTCAATTTTGGCTTTAAAAGAAAAATAATATAGGTTCTAGATATATAAAAAAGCTAATACTCAGTTATTTTGTAGGCAATTTATTTTATATTTCATTGAAACATTAAAAAATCATCAAAATGGTATAACATTTCATATCATTCAAAAAGCAACTTTTGAATTTGTAAAATTTTGCTACTTTTCAAAACTCCATTTAATTAAGTCTTATTGTGCATCACTGCATCTCATAAAATTATTGTAAACTGTGGAATGCACTTCATATCAATATTATTTTAAATCAACAATAGTATATTGTTTTATTAGGAGTAAAAAAAGTTCATTTACTCTGAATAAAACATGCTATTTTTTCTTCAAACGTCGAAATTTTTAAAATAGTAATATAAAAAATAATTTTAAAATTTACATACAATGTTAGTGTATATTGGGTTGCATAAAATGCATTTCTACTCCGTTTTTCTAATCCTTGTCAATGAAAGTATACCCGATTTGCATCGGAAATACACAAACATGACCATAGAACCAAGGAACATAAAAATGACTTGTTAAAACCTGTCAAGCGACACATAAGGATGTACTTTAATGACATTTTAAGAAAAAAATTATTATTCATAAAATTTTATTATACAATAATATAATTAACAATAAAACTACTTCTTAAATTTCTTATTTCTCAATTGCTTTTTAACACCCACTTTTTTAAGAAGATCTTTCCTATCAACGGTCTTATCAATATTACTAATTTTACTTTTAAACATGGATTTGGGTTTCTTACGCTGTCCTTTCTTTTTTGTTGTTTCAATTTTATCCTGCATTACTTGAAGAGCGCTCCTCTGCTCTGGTTCAAGAAGAGATAAGTTTTCTTTTTGACCAAATAAATATTTTCCGCTTAGGTTTCTTGGGAAAATTGGTTCAGAAAGTAGAGATGAGAGCATTTTTCTTTTAATTTCCGCTCTTTTCTTCCATTTTCTTGCTTCTTCCATATCATACTTTGCAGAACTAAATACATGTTAAGAAAAATTACAGGATAAAAGTTGATTATTGAAACTAGTAAAATACAAAGAAAAGATTTTCATGCAGAATAAAAATCGATAACTTTTTGTAAGTTAGATGTAAAAGGATACAAGTTATCATCAACAATCATGTCCATTTCTTCAGCTGCCTTTAATAACCAACCATTTTCAGCAGAGGCTTTTTTTACATGAAGTTCCAACTTATCTAGTTCTCGTGCTAAATTAACTCTAGCTTTAATTGTGGTTAAAAAGTTTTCGTCAACAGGAAACATGGGGATATCATGATCTAAAATTTAAAAAAATTCAAAAATTTTTTTGTAATAATTAATTAATTTTACCTTTCCCCAAGGTACGACATAATCGTAGGTATGTAGTTAATTCAGCCGGTTCCACTAATAACACAGTAAGACCTTCATTTGTAGCTCTAGCAGTTCTTCCAGAGCGATGCACATAACCTTCACTTGTTCTGGGTGTTTGATAATGTACAACATGATCAATGCATGGAATGTCTAAACCTCTAGCAGCTACATCGGTCGCTATTAATATGGAATTTGGTACATCGCGAAACCTAAAAGTTTTTAATTCTCAATATCAATATTAAATGAGAGAACCGGACTATTGGATTTTTTGTCTACTGCATACGATTTTATGTATTAACAGGGTGTCCCAAAATGAAAAAATCAAAAAAAAATCATAGGAAATAGAGAAGATTACATCAATCAACAAGAAACCCAATAGTCAGATTCAGGGTAGAAACAGCAAGCGTCGTAAATTCAAAATTGTGTTATAGCTGATAAAACTATTTGGTCAATTTGAATGAAAACTTTTTAACTTATGTTAAACTTCACATAATAATTAAAAAAAGATTCTTTTACTTTAGGAGCCGTGTTGAATTTATTATTTACCTGTCAAGGTTTTTTAATCGCTGGCGTTGTTGCATAGAGGCATGCAGTGGTAAAGGTTTTTTATTTAGCAAAGTAAATAATGTAACTAAACGTCTAACACAGCCAATCGAATTACAGAAAATTAATGTACGACCTGGATACTTTTCCAGAAAATAATACACATAATAATCCTTGTCTTCTAAGGAACACACTATTCGAGACTCAGTTAATGTTCCTGATGTACCTGTTAATAAAAAAATAATTAAAGACCTTAAAATGATAATTAAGAAAAAATAATAATTTCCTACATACCTTTTCCTTCAGTAAGATCAACGACTTTAGGATTTGTGATTCCAATTTTTTCAACTAATTTTTGTAGTTTTTGTGTTGGTGTTATTTCTTTTAAATTCCTTCTTAATTTGAGCTTCTTTTTAGCAAGCAAATGTATTGGCAATTCATGGACGCTAGTTAAAGTTGCAGAAAAAACAAAATTTTGTCTCTTTTTACATGTTTCTTCATCCAAATTTATTTTTTCCAAAATTTCATCCAGTTCCTTAAAGTGACCTTTCTCCACCATTCTGTCTGTTTCATCAATCGCCAAAAAACTAAAATAATAACTTAATTAGTCACTTAAAATTCATTTTATTTTATTCAAATACCTTATATTATCTATATGTGAAAGATGTTCGTTTCCTTGTTCTATTAATTCCCACAAGCGTCCAGGAGTAGCAACAATTATTTCCGGTTTTCTATTTAATAATCGTTCTTGTTTCACAGCAGCCATTCCACCAACCAATACAACAGTTTGAATGCCTAAAATAAAATACTTAGAAAATTTCAACAAAATTACGGTTGGACTTTTCGTACCGGCATATTTAGCAATTTTAGTTAAGTGATTTTTAATTTGCACTGCCAATTCTCTTGTTGGTGTTAAAATTAAAGCATGAAGAAAATTTTGTTCATCCTCTAAAAATAAAACATTTTAAGATAAATATTTAAGAATTCGTTTGGAATTTTTTTAATTTATTAAAAATTTTACCTGTTATGCCATGTTTCTTGTAATTATCCTTTATTTTTAAAATTCCACTTAAAATAGGTAAACCAAAAGCCAAGGTTTTACCACTTCCAGTCTCTGCTGCACCCAAAATATCTCGCCTACCTATAAAAATTAAAATATAAGTAAAACCGACGAAAAAACACCACTTCTTGTAAAAATAATACTTTGTGACATTAACAAAATTGTACATGAAATCACTTTAAAATTCAAATTTTATGGAATATATTTTTTTTGGAATGATTGTGTAGTCTTAATTTAAAAGCGGCAAACAAGGAAATCTCGTAAACATATGTAAAATTTCGTTGCTATTTTTTATATAAATTAAGTGTTTAATAACATACCTAAAATAGCAGCGGGTAAAGTTAACCGTTGAATCTCCGTCGGTTGATAAAACTTTTGTTCTGCTAAAGCGTCTACTAAACTTTTAGCCAACGGTACAATATTCCAAGCTTCCATATTACTTACAACATCATCATCATCCTCATCTTCTTCAATATTAATATTATCATCACTCGTACATCCGCTTTTTGAAGGTGAAAAAACCTCCTCTTGAATTTTCTGTTTCTTTCGTTTGTTTTTTTTAATTTTTTTATGTACACCATCTTCATGCTCCTAAAAGCAGTTAATAATTTTATTTAAGTCTATAAAAAAATTACTAAATAGTACCTTTTCGGAAAGAATTTCTGGCAAATTATAGTCAGTGCATTCTTCGATTCCATTAAAGTGTCCATCAAGATCATTAAAATGTAAATAATTTACGTCTACTTTTTTCCATGAATTATCCTTTAATTTTAACATATTTTTAGTTAATAAAAATAACTTTTATTTCTGCTTTCATACAAATAACCTATAAATGTTATAACCTCAAACCACGTGAGATGTGTTTGTGTTACGCGCCCTCTCGCGGTTTTTGACAAGAACTAAACTTAAATTTTTTTAAATTCAAAAATTTAAATCGCTTTAACGTTTCAATGATTGTTTTTAATTTTGATTTGAATTAAAGAAGTATTCATTCAGTTATATATTATGATGATAATTTATGTGGTTTCGGTAATTAATAAATAACTATTCGTAACATATTATAATTTATTTGTAATAATAAAGATTTTTGGTGTCTACAATGATCACACTATATATTGAAGTGATATAATTACTTGTACTTGTAATAAAATGTACTATTGTAAAAAAACTGAAGTTATTTATTACTTAAACGTAATAAAAATCCTAAAAAATCCGTTAATATATTAACGTTTAACTCTCCTATTTAAAAGAAAAGTATACTAATGCCATTTTTTGCAACTAGAAAGCAAATATAACTCACAAGACACAGGCAACAAGTTTTAAGTATTTGAAATTTTATAATTTTCATAAATTTTAAGTTTGGATATAGAATTATAAATAATATGTTTAGAGTAGCAATAATAAATAAAAATTCATTTAAGGTTTCAACAAAAATTATACTCTTGCAATTTTTGTGCGTAAAAAATTAATTCTAATTTACTCAAACGTTTGTATTAACCGTTTTGTAAGTTGTTTATAAAAATTTTTTACTAAAAAATAGTGTCTTTTACTAAGGCAGCAATTACATAACATAATAACAAAAATATTTTAAAAAACGAATGATTCATAAGTAGCTGTCCAATATGATACTGCTGTCCAATTCGGAAATTGTTTAACAAAATATTTCAAAGACTGAGAGCTCTTTGAAGATCCAAAGAAATAGTGCGAAGTTATTGCTAAGTCCACTATGGGGCCACTACGTTTCTTTGGCACCTGAAACATAAAAATACCCATCAACAAAAATATCTTATTTTAAAATTGAATTAAATAAAACACTTAATTTTCTAGTATAAACAAATATGTCAAGTATGACTTGTTGGTTGTTTTAAATGTAGCTTACCTGAAAATCGAGACTTAGATTAAAAGGTACGGAATGTAACCCATAACTATAAAAAACAAAGTAGGTTTTCCTATTTTTAAAAGGAACTGATGCTTCTAAAGGTGCGCTATGAAGGCTCCAATTGACTAGATTAACTCCCAGTGTAGGCGAAAATATGACTGCCATATGTGCAGGTCCTTCAATTGACAATTCGAGTCTTTCTCCGATATCAATTTTTTGTTTCTTCATATAATTTACTTTAATGGCATTTTCTGTAAGATGCGGTTGTGGACCAGGCACCCAGTGCGTTTTATGAAGCATACTCAAAACAGGAACTAAGTAAGGCAATCCGCAATATAAATATCGATTACAATCTTCACTTAAAGGAACTGCTTTTGTCATATCCGGCACAAAGCGATCAACTGAATGAGGACTATTAATATCGAAATCGATTATCCAATATCCACTCGAGTCATTCATTATTTTCCCATCGTAATCATGAAAAGTTCGCTTAGTATGCTAAAAAAATGGAGAAATTAGTTACAGGGGATTTTTAAAGATTTTCGAGGCTCAACATTGAGATCTTGATTTTTTAAAGAAATACAAACTCCGTTAAATTCCCTTTCCAAAAACATATAAAACTTTAATTTAAAGTTTTATTTAATTATTTTAAGTTTTAGACATAAAAATTTTCTTGAAAACTACTAAAATTATCCACACCAAAATTTTATACCAGAAACATGTAGCAGCTAGATGTATTTAAAAAAATCTTTGGTGTAAATCGGACGATTAGTTTTTCCATAATAAAATCCAAAAATATTTGCTAAAATTTGGGCACAAATCCGGTCCTGGAGAGTTTACTAGAAGACTATCAAACATTTTATTAGAATGATCAGAAAATATAATTCATTACCTAAATTTTGAGCTATTAACCATTTTTGTATCTAGTATAGTTTTCGAGTTATCAACTTTTTCTGAAAAATCTAAAATTTCTGGACAAAATTTGACTCGAAAGTAAGATTTTACACATTTTTGTTCATAACTCAAAAACCAAAAGTGATAACAAAATGATTCTTTTTTTGGCTGAAAACTTATTTAAAGCCCTTTCCAAAAAAATTTAAAACTTTAATTTAATTAGTGTATTTAAAGTTTTTTTTAATATTTTCCAAGTTTTAGATTTTAATAATTTTCTGGAAAACTACTAAAATTATCCACACCAAAATTTTATACCAGAAACATGTAGCAGCTAGATGTATTTAAAAAAATCTTTGGTGTAAATCGGTCAATTTTAGTTTTTCCATAATAAAATCCAAAAATATTTGCTAAAATTTGGGCACAAATCCGGTCCTGGAGAGTTTATTAGAAGACTCAAACATTTTATTAGAATGATCAGAAAATATAATTCATTACCTAAATTTTGAGCTATTAACCATTTTTGTATCTGGTATAGTTTTCGAGTTATCAACTTTTTTCTGAAAAATCTAAAATTTCTGGACAAAATTTGACTCGAAAGTAAGATTTTACACATTTTTGTTCATAACTCAAAAACCAAAAGTGATAACAAAATGATTCTTTTTTTGGCTGAAAACTTATTTAAAGCCCTTTCCAAAAAAATTTAAAACTTTAATTTAATTAGTGTATTTAAAGTTTTTTTTAATATTTTATTATTTAAATATTTTCCAAGTTTTAGATTTTAATAATTTTCTGGAAAACTACTAAAATTATTCACACCAAAATTTTATACCAGAAACATGTAGCAGCTAGATGTACTTAAAAAAATCTTTGGTGTAAATCGGTCAATTTTAGTTTTTCCATAATAAAATCCAAAAATATTTGCTAAAATTTGGGCACAAATCCGACCCTGGAGAGTTTATTTTAAGACTTTCAAACATTTTATTAGAATGATCGAAAAATACAATTCATTACATAAATTTTGAGCTATTAACCATTTTTGTATCTGGTATAGTTTTCGAGCAATCAACTTTTTTCTGAAAAATCTAAAATTTTTAGACAAAATTTGACTCGAAAGTAAGATTTTACACATTTTTGCTCATAACTCAAAACCCAAAAGTGATAACAAAATAATTCTTTTTTTGGCTGAAAACTTATTTAAAGCCCTATAATATAAAACTTTAATTTAATTAGTGAATTTAAAGTTTTAGATTTTAATAATTTTCTGGAAAACTACTAAAATTATCCACACCAAAATTTTATACCAGAAACATGTAGCAGCTAGATGTATTTAAAAAAATCTTTGGTGTAAATCGGACGATTAGTTTTTCCATAATAAAATCCAAAAATATTTGCTAAAATTTGGGCACAAATCCGGTCCTGGAGAGTTTATTAGAAGACTATCAAACATTTTATTAGAATGATCAGAAAATATAATTCATTACTTAAATTTTGAGCTATTAACCATTTTTGTATCGAGTATAGTTATCGACTTTTTTCTGAAAAATCTAAAATTTCTCTCTCTCGAAAGTAAGATTTTACACATTTTTGTTCATAACTCAAGAACCAAAAGTGATAACAAAATGATTCTTTTTTTGGCTGAAAACTTATTTAAAGCCCTTTAAAAATATAAAACTTTAATTTAATTAGTGAATTTAAATTTTTTATTTAAGATTTTACTATTTAAATATTTCCAAGTTTTTATTTTAATAATTTTTATTTATTTCCTATATTAATAAAGTAATGCAACTTTGCCACAATTTTTATCCCTTCGCCACATTAGCTTTGAAAATCTGGCAACATTAATACAAACCCCGTAAATGTTTGTACTATTTTTGAATAATTTAATATAAGAATTGAACAAAAAGGGGTATTTACTTACACTAATCATAAAGCGCTGTGGAGCAAGTCCATTATGCTCTCCAGAATAAGGAAAACCAATAGGAGTTAACAACAAAACGGCAAAACTTAGAAGAAAAACACCAAAAAATAGATTCAATATCCTATAAGTATCTCGAACTAGTAGAACAATAGGAATCACAAAACTCAACAGTAAAATAAACAACAAGCTGACCATGATGCCGATTAACAGTTCAGAATTATTTCCAGCACCCGTTCTGCCCATTATTGGAAAAAATAAATATAAAGCACCAATTATTAAATAAAAACTTTGTACGAAGGGCAAGCCCAACGAAGCAATATGTAAAAATAGCCATCGAGCATCTAAAATTTTATTAAATATTATTTTAATTGTACTTTATACAGGGTATCCATAAATGAAGGCACAAGCTCACCTGAAAAACATATTTAAAAAAATTTAAATCACAATAAATCATAAATTGAAATTAAATTATTTTCAATTAAAATAATGATGTAGAGGAGAGCGTATATGCATCAATTTCAGGATACCCTATATTATTTTATGAATTTATGAAATACCTCGCCATTTGTAAAATAACTTTGATTTTAAAAAATTCCCTAGAAAGGCGAAAATAACCCATATGACGGCTATAAAACTTGATCGTATACGGAGTATTATTCCAACTCCTAAAACTAAAGTCCAAATGAGTTGATAAGCATCGTAGTAGAATTGAAAAACCGTCCACGGCCAAACATCAATGTCCTAAAATTTATAAATGAAGGGTTTTTAGGTGAAATTAAAAAAGTGAAAAATTCTTACCTTATGATAAATTTTGGCATGAATTAGTATTGTCAACATAGATATTAACAATGTGGGAATCACATAGAGAAAAAATGCCCATAAAGGTCTAGCAAACCAACTCATGGTGCGACCGAAAGCATTTAGCATTAATGCTATAATTATGGCACAAAAAATTGTCAGGATCCAAGTTATTAAAATCCCAAGAACGTTTTGTCCTAACTTGATTAAATATTTCTTACTATCAACAACTAAAAAAATATTAGGAGTAACAATTATAATTTGTTTATTAATTAATGCTTACTATTGCTGTTCTCTTTGGCATTAATTATTAATGAATAAATAGATAAAAGCACAGCCGTAATATTAACTATGTCTGAGACAGTCATGGACCATCGTATGACGAAAGCACCCAAGAAATCGAAGAAAACTAAATGTCCTGCTTTATGATCATCAACATTTGATAATTGATGTCCTTGTGCCATTCCTTGAGCTAACGCTAATATATTATCACCCGTTCGTTGCAACGATCCTAGAGGTATTTGTTCTACAGTATCGAATTTAGTATGATAAACATACCCGTTGGCAGACCATGCAAAATCCAAACCTAATTACATAAAAATTATAATAAATTTTACATTATTATAATGCTTTTTTATTTTTTACCTGAAATATTTCCAAAATCTCTGAATATCCTGTAATCGGTATCACCTGGAATAACACCACTTTGGAATATTTCTTGAGCAAGAGAAGATGCGTATGGATAAGGCACCTCTTCTGAATATGTTTCTAGGATCCATGGGTGGTTAGGCCCTGCTTGAAATAAAACTTCACGACCACCTGCACCACATGCTTCCAAATTTATAAATGCTCGCACCTTAAAATATATTACCCTTTTAATTTTATTCCTTTTTAACTCGAATTTAATTTCAAAAATTTTGACGATACCTATTTTATCAAGTTTTATACTACTGCGGTTTCTGATACAAAAAAAGGCAAAAAGTTTAAAACTATCTAGGTAATAATTTTGTTCCCTGATCGGCATCAAAATTAAAAAAATATATATAATAAGAAAGAATATTATACAGGGTGTTCCACAAAAATTAAGAAAATTTATCAATTTATAACTTTTTAAGGAGTCGAAAAAATATAATACATAGTGAATAGGAAAATTTTTGTTCACAATGACATTTACTATCTAAAAAAATTTTGCTGGAAAAAAAGTGGGACATACTGTATACACTAGTACTAATAGTAAATACATAGTTGCTTTTTAGACTTCTTTGGCAAAAATGTAAACCCGCAATATTTTAATAATTTTGCAGTGCATAGCAGAAACATAAAACAACCTGGCGTGAGTCAAAAAAATTGAAATTTTTTTCAAGAATACATTTTTTTAATGTTTTATACAAAATCTGAAAAATGTCTATTCCAAATATCAGACGAACCTGGTTTAAAACAAGAAAAAATTGTAAAAAATCATAATACCTCTTTTGCCCACTTATGTTGGGTAATAAATCCATGTGAAGCAGGCAAGAAATTTTCTTCCCCTCCATTAAACAAAAAAATGATATTATTTCGTAAAATTTTAGGGGATTTGGATATAATTCGTAGTAATTCTAACATCACAGCACATCCAGCTGCATCATCGCTTGCACCTTAAATAAATAAACATATTTATATAAATTATTATTTTAAAATCAATTTTATACCTGGACTATCGACGACGGTATCGAAATGACAATTAATTAACAAACTATTATTGGAATTAATATGTGAGCCAACTTTAACTACAACATTTTGTAGCAACCGATAAACGTTAGTCATTCCATCCAAAAACTCCAACCTGAAATCTCCGCTAACTTTTTGTACATCCAATTCTATTATATTATTTGGCTTTGCCGTTTTGATAATGGCTTCGATTTCATTTTTTAATAAATTTATGGCGAGAACTTCGTTCGTATGGCTGCCAGCGATTCTAGGGCCTAAAGCTGTTAATTTTTTAAGAAAATCATACGACCTTTCCGCTATAAATCGATTCGGGTGTTTATCTTCATCAGAAATTTTCAAACCAATCGGAAGTTGCTTTTCTATCACAATAACAGCTCCAAACACGATAATTATTAATCCTAGTAGTAAAAAAAGATGCGTTGATGTTAAGGGAAAGTTTATTTTTATTGTATCGTCTTTTTGTGAGTTGATACGATAATTTTGATTCGCTACAAGTTTTCGCTGCCTTAAATTAGCCATTACGATGATTGATTTTAGTAATTTAAAGGTTAGCTCATATTCATAGATAATTTAAAGACGAACAAGTTTCCATAAAAATCCATTTCGTTGCGGAATTTTTTTATTGATACATTAACATTCACATAATTATCTGCACTAATTAGATTCAGGTCGCTTATTTATTATTTAAACAAAAATATTTTTCCATTACTCATTTTTATGGTGGGGTTGTAAATATTTTCTTGTACTTTGTACTATTTTATTTATATTTATTTATTTTAATTTAATGCGTCTACTAACGCAAATAAATGCAAATCTTTCAAATGTCACTTTTGAAAAATTGATTTTTTTATTGCCAACTACGAAAATGGCGATTCGAAACAAAATTAATTAACTTTGTGGATTTAAATTATTTAAATTATTCGATTTATGATGCAATAATAAGGTACAAAGTGCATACACTTGTTATTAATTTCAAATTATTTAATTGATGCGTTTTTGCGATGTATGTTTAGTTGCATATGCAATTTATGATTGGAAAAGGCTAACTAAATAAATTGGAGTCGCAAGAACAAGAAGTGCGTTTATTCGGTTTATTATATTAACAAAAATAACTGTTTTTAATTGTTTAAGTTTTTTAGGAATATTTATTCAGGAACACCCTGTATTAAAAAGCTTTCAGAATTTCGGGCGCCCTCTAGTGGACTTTTTTTAATGTTATTTGAATTACTGTATGTACACTCGCGCTCGCTGCTAACAACGTTCTACAGAAAAGGTACTCTTACTGTAAGGTGCTTCATTTCGGAGTAAAAGTAGATTTTATAATTTTTAGCTAAAAATATGAATTTAAAAAACATCATCAAATTAGGCTTTTTAACGAAAATTTCGTGATTTATCTGAAAACATACAAAACATCAAAGTAGCTCAAAATTATAAAATCTGCTTTAAATCTGAAACGAAGCACCGGAGCGACTTACAATAAGAGTACCTTTTCTGTAGAACGTTGATCAAGGATTATTTTAGTACTTTTAAAATTACCAAAAACGTAAAGAAACAAAAGATATGATCAAAAAAAGTTGATGACCCCCCCAAATGTAACGCCCCTGAAAATATTTTTAAAATTTTTATTGGTCGTAAATGTGTATCCTTATGTGAAAAAACTATCGCCAAAATTTCAAATTAATACCTCTTGTAATATTTATTTTATTTACAAAAAACTATTTTTTTTTTTAATTTTTGAAGTGATATAACTTTTTAAGGAAGCATTTCCGGGCAATACTTTATATGTAAAAAATGCTTAGTTTCACTTCCTCTATCACCCCTAAAAAATTGTTACAGTTATTCCGGAACACCCTGTATAATTTTTGTGCGTGTATTTAATTAAATAAAATGGATACATTTTCTTCTTCACTTCGAACAGTTTGTTTCTATGCGCCCTCTACCGGTACTCAAAATCGCGATATTTGATTATAAAATTTCGTTTTTTCCACTCCTATTGGGTAATGGATTCATTACAAAAAATAAAAATAAATAAGTCAATAAATATATTATTCAAAATTACAACATATTACATGAAAAATAGAAACTATAAACTTTTTAATACAAAAATATAAACATATTTATTTATATATTTACAAGTCAAAAAAGTAAAACTTCAAAATCTACATACTAATTCAGTCTATTTTCTGGATTACTAATGGCCATAGCTGATTGAAATGGGTCAAGACAGATTTCTCTTGAACTCTCAGTATTAAATCTCTCGCGAAGTCTTTGTACATCACTCACTTGTTGCGGCTTGTTACTTAATTCTTTTTTAAGATTTTCATTTTCTTCCGTTAGTTGTTTTACTTTCATGAGCCTATCATTACTGAGAACTTTTAGAAACTCATATTTTTCCTTCAATTGCTTAGGGTCAATGTTTCTCTTCTAAAAATAACATTTACAATATTGCAAAAACAAATTTATTTATTTATTTACTGTATTTTGGGAACATCCCAATTGTTGCACGATTTCTTCTATTTTTAAGTCATCATTATAAAAACTAACTTCAATCATTTTTATAGTATCTTCACTAAGATTTTCAGAATTGATGGACCGAATAAAATTGCTTGTTCTTTTTAATCTTCTTATCATAAAACTTATCAAGTTGTAAATTAATTGGCATTTAGAACATAAATTACCTGCAATAACAAAGTAGAATTGTTTTAAATTAATTAAAACTTTGTTTTCAATTAGATACTTACAATTTATTGATGCTGCAACAGTTTGTTGTTCTGCGATAATTGCAATTTCTGTTTCTTCCAATTTATGTAAAACTTTTAAAATATAAGTCCTATTATGATCTTCAGATTTTAAATTGGCATTTGCATTTTCAACATTTTTAATTAGTGAAAATATTTCATTGACAATATCCATTACATTCATATCTTTAATGTGAATTTATAGTAAAAAAATTTAATTGAAATTATAATGCAATTACCTCTTGTTGTTGAAACATGCTCCATCAATCTTCTTAGAAGATTCAACACTGAAGTACTATGAGGTTCAAACATGTTACATCCCGAATTATTATCAAGCAAATTTGATCTTAAATTGATGATGTCAGATTGTAAGTTGTTAATTTGTTTGGAAACACACAAACATTTGTTACACTGAATATTATTTGATGTAGATGATTGACGTAAATTATCAATTACAAGATCTAACTCAAAAATTCTCTGCATTGCAGAAGATTTGGCCTTTTTCACAGCTTCGTGTTCCATTGATTCAATACCTAAAATAAATACTGAAATTATCTTTAGAATCACATGGCGTTCTCAGGATTTTTCACCAGCAGGGTATTAGATAGATCAAAAAGGTGCCGCGCCAAAATGTTTGAAAGTCTTCAAATAAATAAACTCTCTAGGGCCGGATTTGTGCTCAAATTTTAGCAAATACATTGCAATTTTATTATGGGAAAACTAATCGACCGATTTACACCAAATATTTTTTAAAATGCATCTAGATGCTATATGTATGTTTCTGGTATAAAATTTTGGTGTTGATAACTTCAGTAGTTTTCAATAAAATTATTGAAATTTTAAACTTGGAAAATATTTAAATAATAAATTGTTAAAACTAACTTTAAATTCACTAATTAAACTAAAGTTTTATAATGTTTTTGGAAAGGGCTATAGATAAGCTTTTTGCTAAAAAATGAATCATTTTATTATCACTTTTCGTTTCTGAGTTATGCACAAAAATATACAAAATTCCACTTTTGAGTCAATTTTAGACCTGATAGATTTTTCAGAAAAAAGTTGATTTCTCGAAAACTATACGTGGTACAAAAACGTGTAAGGGCTGAAAATTTAAGGAATTAATTGTATTTTCCGATAATTCTAATAAAATGTTTAAAAGTGTACAAATAAACTCTCCAGGGCCGGATTTGTGGCCAAATTTCAGCAAAAATTTTGCGATTTTATTATAGGAAAACTAATGGACCGATTTTTACCAAATATTTTTTAAAATACATCTAGGTTCTACATGTTTCTGGTATAAAATTTTGGTGTTGATAAGTTTAGTAGTTTTCAAGAAAATTATTGAAATTGTAAACTTTGAAAATATTTAATTAATAAATCTTAAAACTTTAAATTAAATTTATATTTTTTAGAAAAAGGTTGATTTCTTGAAAAATAAGTTAATTTAAATTTTTTGGGCACTGCTCATAATAATTATTTCCAATAAAAAAAATGATTACTCACCTTTTAATAAATTCCCATCCTTCAAACAATTTCTCATTCCAACAAGTTCATAGTGTAAGATTTTATTTGTCTTTTCCCAGCATGAAATTTGACCTGCAATTTTCATAAATATTAAAATTAAATATTAATTATTTATAAGCATTTATAAAGTGAGTTAGCAGGGTTTATTAAAAAATTTAGTTTTAAAAAAAGGAGTTTATTATTAGTGTTAGGCTTCGTAAGTTAAATTACTGCACGTTTGTATTAAGTTTTAACGTATTTAAGTCGTTCAATGTTATAAAAGGCCATCCAGACATTCAGTTTTTTTTACCCAGTCAGCCAAATTTGCGCGTCTTTTTGAAAAACTTCGCTTTTGTCAAGCGTCAAGCAAGATCTAATTTCATATAAACTACTTTTTAGGGTTTGTGAAATGTTTTTCCGTCCACACGTAACACGTTAACTTTGCAAAACTGGGCTGGGTAAAAATATGAGCTCCTGAAATGAGTATAGACCATTAGGTAAAAGTTCCCTGTGGTCATCAAGGCGCTTTCTTATAAAATTTGTCTTGAACAATTGAGATAATTTTTATGATGTTTTTACTTAAGAAAATTTGAATTGAATGTGTAAAATAGTAGTTACCTAAATAAAACGAATACAAACCTGTTGATTGAATGGTACTTTCACTCTTCATTTTCTCAAGATTTTCCAAAACAAGTTTAATTAAAGTATCAAATTTAATCTTCAAATGTAGTTTAAACTTCTCCACATTTTTGAAGTTATTCTTTGTTCTTTCAAGCTCAAAATTTAACATTTCCAATTTAGTTTTGGTTTCTAACAATTCTTTATTGGTTTGTGCACAAGTTTCTTTCCAATTTTGCATTTCATTTTTTAATTCATTGACTTGACCTTCTAGTTTACATTCTTTACTAGCATGCTTCATTTCCAACTGATTTAATTTAACATTCATGATGTCAAGTTCAGTATCTTTCACATATTCTCTATATTTAAGCTGCTCGTAATCCGAATTGATTTTACTAGTTTTATTTTTATTATTTAATATTTCCTGTGTTAGCATGGAATTTTCAGCCTTAATTTTTTCCAATTTAGAAATTTTGTCTTCAAATTGAATACTCTCTTCGCTCAATTTTATATTCAGGGCTTTAAGTTGGGAAATTTCTTGAAGCGCTGAAGATCTAAATTCCTCGTAGTTTGATATTAGGTTTGAATTTTTCTTGGTTTGATTTTCCAATTCTAATTTTAAAAGGGAGTTCATTTCTTTTAGTGGATTAAAACTCTGTTCCATTTTTTGAATTATCTCAGTTTTTTCCAACTTAATTTTCTCAATCTGCTCCTTGTGGGAATCTGCTGATTTTAACAATGCTTCAATATTACTTTCTAATAATTCCTTGTTACTTTTAAATTGCTTGATACAAGTTGGGCTTCTTAACAGTTTTTCACACAATTGTTTTAAAAACTCGCTATTTTCTTTATTGATAGTTTTCATTTTTATAAGTTCAGTTTTAATATCCGTATCTTTTTCTGAACATGTTAAATTCGAATCGTTTGAGAGTATAGAAATTATTTCTTCCAAACTTCTGATTTTATAGCTACTTTCGTCTAATTTATCTTGTGCTTTTTTAAGTTTGTTATTTAAATCTTTGATTTCATTCATTTTTTTGACAAGTTCTATGCGTACATGTTGCAAATCCCCATGTTCAATTTTTATCTGATTTAGCTCTGATTGTAATGTTTTTAAATTAGCTGTTAAGTTTACTATATGTTGATCTTTTTTAGAGGAATGGGAGTTTAGTTCGTTAATATATGTTTCACCAGCGGATAACTTTTTCGAAAGCTCAGCTATAATACTATCTTTTTCTGAAATTGCCTTTTCGGTCTCATAACATGTTAAATCCAAATCATTAGAGTGTTTTACGAGTATAGTAACTTTTTCCTCTAAACGTCTAATTTTGTAAACATCATCAACTAATTTATGCTGAGCTTTTTTCAGTTGATCATTTAATTTCTTGTTTTCTTGAATTTTATTGTCAAGTTCTAAGCGAAGATGACTCAAATCTTCATTTTCAATTTTTAGCTGATTTAATTCTGATTGTACAGTTTTTAAACTATCGTTTAAATTTTCTACAAATTGATCTTTATTAATAACTTCCTGAATGAGTTCTTCCCTTTTAATTTCTAAATTATTCAATGAAGTTTTATATTTATCATTTTCGATTTTTAAATCTTGAATATCATTTTGAAGAGCAGTGTTTATTTCAAGGTTACACTTTAGATCTTTTGTTATGGTTGACAAACTTTCATTTTTCTTATTAATTTCATCTTTCAAGGTACTTACTTGCTTACTTAATGAACTGAATTTATCAGAATTTGTAAATTCTTGCGAATTAAATTCGTTAATATATTTTTCACTGGTGGATAATTTTTCTTTAAGGTCAACATTTTCGTCTTCAAGCCTTTTTAAGTTATTATCATATAGATCTTGACTTTTTGCAATATCCTTTAATAATTTATTATTTATAGTCTCCAATTCATTAATACATTTTTCATTGGTGATTAATTTTTCTTTAAGATCTTGATTATTTGCAATATCGGCATGCAATTCTTCGAAAAGTTTTTCCTTATTAGTGACATCCTCTAATAATTTATTGTTTGTAGTCTCCAATTCATTAATATATTTTTCACTGGTGATTAATTTTTCTTTAAGATCAAGATTTTTGTCTTCAACTTCTTTTAAGTTATCATGAAGATCTTGATTTCTTGCAATATTTGCTTGCAATTCTTCCACAAGTTTTTCCTTATTAATGATGTCCTCTAATAATTTATTATTTGTAGTCTGCAATTCATTTGCATATTTTTCACTGGTTTCTAATTTTTCTTCAAGATCAAGATTTTTGTCTTCAACCCTTTTAAAGTTATCTTGATTTCTTTCAATATTTGCTTGCAATTCTTTCACAAGTTTTTTCTCATTAGTGATATCCTCTACTAATTTATTATTTGTAGTCTGCAATTTATCATTATATTTTTCACTGCTTATTAATATTTCTTTAAGATCAAGATTATCGTCTTCAGCCCTTTTTAAGGTATCTTGATTTCTTTCAATATTTACCTGCAATTCTTTTACAAGTTTTTCCTTATTAGTGACATCTTCTAATAATGTATTATTAGTATCCTTCAATTTATTAATATATTTTTCACTGGTGGATAATTTTTCTTCAAGATCAAGATTTTTGTCTTCAACCCTTTTTAAGGTATCTTGATTTCTGTCAATATTTGCTTGCAATTCTTTAACAAGTTTATCCTTATTAGTGACATCTTCTAATAATGTATTATTAGTATTCTTCAATTTATTAATATATTTTTCGCTGGTGGATAATTTTTCTTCAAGATCAAGATTTTTGTCTTCAACCTTTATTAAGTTATCATGAATATTTTGATTTCTTGCAATATTTGCTTGCAATTCTTCCACAAGTTTTTCCTTATTGATGATGTCCTCTAATAATTTATTATTTGTAGTCATCAACTCATTAGTATATTTTTCACTGGCATTTAATTTTTCTTCAAAATCAAGATATTCTGCAATATTTTCTTGTAATTCTTTCACAAGTTTTCCCATATTAGTGACATCCTCTGATAATTTATTATTTGTAGTCTCCAATTCATTAATATATTTCTCACTGCTGGATAATTTTTCGTTGAGATCAAGGTATTCGTCTTCAACCTTTTTTATGTTATTATCAATCACATCTTGATTTTTGGCAATACTTGCTTGCAATTCTTTAACAAGTTTTTCCTCAATTGTGATTTCCTCTAATAATTTATTATTTGTAATCTTCAATTCGTTAATACATTTTTCACTGGTGATTAATTTTTCTTTAAGGTCAATATTTTCGTCTTCAACCTTTTTTAAGTTACCATGTACATCTTGATTTTCTGCGATGTTTGCTTGCAATTCTTTCACAAGTTCTTCCTTCTTCAAAACATCCTCTAATAATTGATTATTTGTAGTCTCCAATTCGTTTTTGATCGTTTTTAATTCATTTTCTAATGATTTTTTTTCATTAGTTAACTGAACTGTTTTAAATTCAAGTTCCTTAGTGAAAGTTAAATTTCCTTCAGACATTTTCAAAAGTTTATTATTACTTATATCTACTTCATTTTCTAATAAACTAATAACCGAGTCTTTATTATTTAAAGAATCTTGTAAAATAATACTGTTTTCTTTTAAACTAGCAATCTCATTATTAAGTAATTCATTTGTTTTTTGGGATTCTACAAATTTAATTTCGAGATCATCGAACTGATCCACCAAAGCTGCATAATTTGTTGAATACGCTTTCAAATCTTCTGTATTCTGAAGCTTAGTTTCTAATTCTTTTATGTATATTTTATTACTTTCAATCTCTTTAATCAATGCATTATCTCTTACAATTTCTGAATCATCCGGTAAAGTGTTTTCGAGTATTGAAGAATTTTCTAAACTTTGATTAATTTGAAAGCAAAAACTTTCATTTTCCAAGTTTAGAGCTTTGCATTGTTCTTTTAAAGAGTGGTTAGATCGTCTGAGTTCCTGAATTTTTTTATTTTTCCAGTTAACATCCTCATTAAGGGTAAGATTTAGTGCTTTAGTTTCTTCTAGTTCTTCAGCTTGTGTAATTTTTTTATCTTCAACATCGGACAAATATATTTTGATTTGCTCAATAATTAAATTTAAATCCTGCGAGTTTTGATTTTCTGAGCTTAATTCATCACATAATTTTTTATGTATATCAAAGAGTAAACTATCTGGATTACTTAAATTAAGGTCTTTATCACAGTTGCATTTAGTTTCATCTTTTAACACAGTCTTGGTTTCATGTAGATCATTATCAGGGACTTGATTTAAAATTTCCCTTTTAGGAAGCTCTAAAATATCCTTTAAGTTTCCTAATTCTTTGTGTATATCAGAAAATACTTCCTTGCAATCTTCTTTGATATCCGGAGTGCAAACTTCTAAATCAAAGTTTTCATATAATGCTCTTCCGTTTTTAACTTGTGTCTGGAGTTCTTCCTATAAAATAATAACAATGAATTAAAAAGTAAAAAGTTTTAAGAAACACTTAAAATTTTAAATGCTCTATTTTACCTTACATTGCATTTTAATGTTTTTACAAAAATATTAAACTTTTACAGAGACATTTTCAATTAGCAATATTACAAGTGTGTAAAGTAAAAAATAAAAATTCAAGTCTTTACAATGTTTCATTCAAAAGTTATGAATTTTTATATAAAATATTGAATTCTGGTAAATGAGTAAAGGTGTATTTTGAAAAATGCATATTTCGCTTAATAACTAAAATTAAGAAATAAAAATTCGTACAGATAAGTTTGTAAAAATCATCAATATTATCTTATTAAATTTTTTTAAATTTAATTATTTTTTAAGGTACATTATCTAAAAAAAATTTGATTTTTTGTAAAAATGTTTTTGGGGGGGTGTAGAGGGCAAGTGACCATCCATTTTCTATTATCTTTCATTTGCAGGGTCGATTTTGAAAAAATTCGAAAAAAAGATTTTTAAGATATTTTTAAGGCTACTACGCTTGAAATTTTTAATGGAAATCGGTTTTTATTTATTTTCTTGAAAACTATAAAAGTTAGCAATTTCAAATTTTCACAAAAGGTAAACACCGTCGATACACGCATTTTGAAAAATATTTGGTTAAAATCAGTGAAATAGTTTTTTTTGAAAAAATTCGTAAAGGCTTGAGAAAATTTTGGTACAAATACGGCCCTGGATGGTGGAATTTTTTCAAAATCGACCCCGCAAATGAAAGAATATAGAAAATGGATGAAATGTAGGTGGTCACTTACCCTCTACAACCCCCAAAAACTCAAAAAAATTTTATGTAATGTACCTTAAAAAAATAATTAAATTTTAAAAACTTTATTAAAATAATATCGATAATTTTTACAAAAACTTATCTGTACGAATTTATGTTTTAATTTTGGTTATTAAGCGAAATATGAATTTTTCAAAATACACATTTACTTATTTATCAGAATGCCATATTTTATATAAAAATTCATAACTTTTTAACAAAAAGCCTTCAATTTTTTTTATTTTTTCTCATTTCTTTATAAAGCAACCCAAAATTACTAACTTTCAAATTTTTAATATGATACGCTACACACTTATGTCTGCTAAGTGCAAATTACAGTGAATTAAAAATTTATCACTTACAATTTGTTGCATAAGTTCCTTATTATTTTGTTTTTCCCTTTGTAACTGGTAATTAAGAATTTTTAATTCCTAAAACGAAAAATTAAAAAATAATAACTAGAATTATTTCAAATCTTGATTTACCTGTTTTACAGCAGGTGTTTCTTCTACATTATGCAAAGAACTTAAAAATTTGACGTTGGATGAATCATTCCTAGTTGGGAAGACATTATCTAAAATTAGAACCATTAAAGATTTATCTAATTATAATTCTAAAAATTACTAGAAGGTTCAGATCCCATAGTGTGTCTTCGGTGTTTATTTGCTGTAGGTGGAAGAGCAACATTAGAGTCATGGAAAATTTGACCCAAGATACTGCCACAGCTTTCTTCCAATTGTTGAATTTTTTTCAAGTATTTCTCTTTTTCTTCCTAAAATATTTAATGAATAAATTAACAAAATCATATGTATACTGAAATAACTTACTTGAAGTTCGTTGATTTTATCCTGACTAGTTTTCAAAACGCTTTCAATTTTTCGATACTTTTTAAGAATAACATTACTTGTTAAAATTTCATTAACTTTCGGTTTAACTTTAATTTTTTTGGCCAACTTTGCAAACCTATAAAATAATTATTATTATTTATCTTTATAAAATATCATAAATTCACTTTAAAGTCGATATTGAATCTTCCAAATATGCTGGAGTTATAGTTGCCAGGATTAAAGTTTTGGAATTTCCTCCTAAACAATTTGAAAGCAATCGAGTCAATTTTGAATCACGGAAATTTATGTATTCTTGATTATCACTTAGCTGTTGGATGACTAATGAAAGTGTTGATAAAGATCTGTAAAAAACAGGAATAATTCTCGAGTTTAAATTAATTTTATATTTTCTTGCCTATTAATATGTCCTCCTTCTTTTAATCTTGCTCCTTGAGCTTGTGTTTGCGTTGGTCTCTCTGAACCACATAAATCTATAAAATGAAGAGACGATACCTGTCCTGGAACTTCATCATCAGTCTCGCAAATCTCCGAAGACTCAATTACAATTTTAAAAATTGCATGGCTCCTTGAACTTCTCTCATTCATTTTTGTTTCTTCTATCTGTCTGTATTTGTTTCCCCTCATTAGAATTCCATAAAGTTCTTTTTCAGTGCGAGTGATAAATTCTTTGCAAGATATAAATACATTTCCATTGTAATCCTCTCTAATTTTCAAGTTCGTTTCTTCCTTTGTATTTAAGAGATCTTGAATCCTTTCGTTATAAATTTCAAGATAGGAAGCTTTTAAAAAAAATTTTCTTGAAGTATCCGAGTTGATAATTGAAAATATATCTTTAATTGCCAAAGGAATTATACCGATCTCATCATTGTTACCCATAAGAGAGTGGGTTTTACCAGAGGAAGTTTGACCATATGCAAAAATGCAACCATTAATTCCTTCAGTAGCGCTTTTTACTAAAGGTTTAATAATTTGGTAAACGTCCAGGTTTTTCCTTGAAGAATCAAATATATGATCTAAAATTAGGCGAGATTAATGATTTTAGTAGTTTTATAAATTGATTTAATTTACCAAACGCATATGTGTCTTGCATCGATCCGGCGACACTAATTTCGCCATGACTAACAATAAAATGATCACTAAAACTGCTTTCTTTTGGTAACTTCGGTCTAACACGGACAGCTACATTAATTGTATCCTCCGCCATTTTCTACAAATTAATTTAAATCATGGTAATTATCATCGTACTAAAGTTAATTGAATTGCTTATTAGTCAATTTTTACAGGTGATAGATCAAATTCACATACATGCCGAGTAAAAACTGATATGGTTAATTTAACAGTGACTTTGTCTAAACGCTAAATAATAATAAAACCGTTTTTAATAAATATTAAAAGTACCAAAATAACCTTACCGTAGGATAAAAGTTCGTTAATTTTTAAAATTTCAGTGGACACACGATAAACGTGACACCAACTTACTATTGAAAGGGCAAAGATCTTTCAAACTTGCCAATAAATATTATATAAACTATTAAGAACTGTTCAACACACACGTTTTACAAAAATTAAGGCAAAAAACACATTTCATGTAAAGTTCCAAAACGGTTACACATTTGACATGTCATTTTTTAAAACCATAAACCGTGAAGAGTAGAGAATATTCAAACGAAAAGATTAAATCACAGAACAACAATATATGATTTTATTATACATATACAGGGCGGTGCTAAAGTTTGGAAATGGGTTTAATGTTTAATCCTCTAAGGGTGGGTTGCACGAAACAATTTAAACTCGGGTTAAGCTAAATCCAAGCTTAAACTGACAAGTATGATGTTTTTTGCATGTATTTTCTGTCATAATTTTCAATTTAAAACTGGTTTTAACTAAAACTTTTTCGTGCAACCCACCCTTAAGGTGGATTTATAACTATACATAAACATAAGGAAGAAGATACATAAAATCCAAACATAAGTATAAGAATTTTCCCTATTTATAACTTGACACAAGAATCTAACCTATTATCATTGGTATTGGGTAGAGTTAAATTAAAATGCGAAATGAATCCATATTTAAAAAAATTATCAGTATTTTTGGGAGCAGTTGCTTTGCTACATGAAGATGAAAAAGAAATAATCAAGCAATTTTACTTCGAATTTAAATTGTTCCATCTTTATTAACAATTGGAAACAACACAAATAGTTCAATTGTTGTAGTGAAATGAACTACTTCCTAACTTCAAGTCCGTTCGGTGCGCATGCGCAAATTTGACATAAATACCTAAGAACTTAAGAAATGAAATGAATTTATTTCTTATGTTGTGGTTCTTAGGCATATGTTATAAATGGTAGCATTAAAAACGTAGTGGAGATTCAAATTAATATTTCCCGCGCAAATGTATGTTTGGTTACATACTCTAATGACGTCACGTCAATGACAAAATAAATAAAATATTTAACTTGCAAAGAAATAATCAAACGCATTTAATAATACAAAGTAAATTAGGTAAGTTGACATTATTTACTTGACTAAAACAGACGTTAACAAACGTTAAACGCTAAATTCGTCTGCACAACTATCACCCACGTGACGTCATTTCATAGTTCCGCGCTATGCAGCAACAGGGAGATCGCTTAGCTAGAATCACCAATAGTTGAAATTTTAGGTAACTTAAGTCCTTGTGTTTATGTATAGTTATAAATCCACCTTTAGTACAGTAAAATTAGGTTTCAATAAGGAGACCATAAAATTTCCTATAACTTTTTGCTAAACTTTTTTTTGTAGGGTTAACTAATTTTTAATTAAAGTGGCGCTTATGTCCTATACTTATTACAGATGAAAGAAAATAGGGTTTGAAACGGGGAAGATATTTTTTTTCGTAGAGAGTTGAAATTTTGTATGTGTACGGGAGAGAAATTTTTAAGAAAAAAGTTTAAATGTCCCTTTTCGATCGGACAGGTTTTTCGACGCGGACTTTAAAAATTCGTAACTTTTGATAGGGGTTGGATATTATGAAGCGATATTTTTTATTTTGCTTATTACATTAATATTTATAATAAAAAAAATCGACATCTCTAAATTTTCTCCCTTTGCGTCAGAAAAAAATCGAACGTAAAATGTTCAAAAATTCGCACAAATGCGGTCGGACAGTTGTACCACTGGCGGCCACAATTTTTAAAAAATTTCAAATTTTACTTCATTTCCCTTAAAAAGAATAACTTCTACAGCTAATAGGCTATTTTTTGTTTTTGTACTCGAAGGGGTTGGGAAAATAAAGCAGAATTTTTGAATTTAAGGACGGCTCCTGTCCGTCCATTTTTTAACGGATTTTCATTTTTAAAAACTCTGCTGAATCTACTCTTAAAACCAAAACCGACACACATAGGGTTTTTTTAATTTCGAAAAAATAACTAAAAAATAATTTTTTTTAATGTCCTATTTAAAATAGTAGCAATTTTTGAAGCTTTTCGGTCTAATCAATCCCTCAATTCTATTTCACCGTCATGTAATACACCTTTTCTGAAAGCTTTCAAAGTCCGCTTTACGACAAAAAAAGAATTACTTCGCTATGTCTTTTCGTTATCGAGTTATGACTGAAAATGTAGCAAAATTAAGCAAAATCCCTATGTATAGGACATTCGCGCTACTTTAACTAAAAATAGGTTTACCCCATTAAAAAAAGTTTCGAATAAAAGTTGTAGGAAATTTTATGCTCTACTAGATTGATAATAAATAATTTTATCGTAGGATTGATAGAAACCGAGATATTTGGAGAAAAGTCTGCCCTGCTTGTAGTCTCGTAAGCGACATCGTGTCGACTGATTCAAAAATAACAGCACCGAACGTCCATCGGTCGCCATTTTTTCCACCGAATTTTAATTTTAATAAATAGAAATAAAGTTTTTAAAATGAAATATAATATGTAAAAGTTTTGGTCCTAATTATTTTCACGAAGGTTTTGGTCATGCTATTGAAAATACGCCGAAAAACATGATCAATTTGAAAGAAAAACCAACATTATTAAAAAGTTTCGTTTAGCAGACATTTTTTGCGGTAACTGTTGAACAAACCCAATATTTTTCGTGATTAATGTTTTTTAAAAAATCGTTCGAGCAGATGGATTTTCATTCAAAAATATTTTTGTGTGAAAATATATTAGCGAGTGATGTCATGGATTGTTGCATAATGACGTCTTCATCAATTTTTTAAATGAGAAACTCCATTTTTTGTTGTTTTCCATAGATTTTTTAAGGACTAATACGAACAAACGAAGAGAAATATTAATAGGTCTACAAACTTTAGCACCACACTGTATGTAAAATCATAACAAATCGGTGCGCGGGGTTACCAAAAGTTGAAAATTCGCTATACAAATACAGGGTCTTAAAAAATGTATGTCTTGTATGGTAGAAATCCCTGCTAATTTTTCAACGGTTATGTTCTTGATTCTGAAAATTTGTCTACCTAGGAATCTAATTGCGAACTTTGTAATAAAGGTATTTTTGATTTTGTGGAACTTCCGGTTATACCGGAAGTGGATGGCAACTTTCTTATTTAAAATGGAACACCCAGTATCTCTTGGATACAAATTTTGTTTAAATTTAATGTTATTAACTTAATTGCAAAAAAAAATCATTTAAAATAAAATCAAAAATACCTTTATTAGAAAGTTCGCAATTAGATTCCTCAGTAAACAAATTTTCAGAATCAAAAACATAACCGTTCAAAAGATAGTAGGGGGGATTTACTTTATGTCTGCACTGTATAGTTAATGAACTATAACAGAATTTCGAATTAACTTCATTTTCTGGGGGAACAAAATGCAATGACCCGTCAAGAGAAAATTGAGCTGTTCCAACCCTGATACTTGGGTTTTTCCTTTTGGGACACCCTGTATTTGCAGTGCATATAATATCTACAGGGTGAGCTAAAATGATTGTGGTCAATTCAAATTTCCCGCCTAAAAATCTGGGGAATTTGTATGCTTCAAGTTCATAGTAACATAAAATCATGTCAAAAAGTAACTAGACTTCACAAAAGCAGAAGCGTAGGAGTAATTTTTACCGTTGTGTCAAAACTTCAGATTTTTGAATTTCGTTATTGTAGATTGTACCTTCTATTTCATAAACGTCAGTTTTTATCAAAATCAATTTGCGTAAATCTTTGTTTTGTGTTAGCATCTGCCTCGAAAATGAAGAAAAACATTTTCAATATTTGACATTTGCTGTGAAATTAGAGATTTTGGAAAACAATTTTGCTACGCCATTGGATTACTAAGAGATTTTCTTTATAAGATTTCAGTTGTACCAACCTGCGTATTTGGTTGCCTACATATGAAACCATAATCATTTTAGCTCACCCTGTATTTATGTTTATTATTTCATATATTTTTCGATAAAACTGCAGTTACTAATGCTGTTTTAAAATTTTTCGGACGATTGATTCTAAAGTTATACAAAAAACAACACGTTATTTATAAGAAATAATGCGTTTTTTTTTAAACACACAAAAACTGCTGTAACTTTTTTATTTCTTCATAAAAAAAATTAAATTTCGTGAAATTTTCATTAAATTTAATTAGAAATGCCGTTTTAAAATCTTTCGGACGATTTATTCCAAAGTAATACAAAAAAAACGTTTTTTTTTTAAATCACACAAAAACTGCTGTAACTTTTTTATTTCTTCATAAAAAAATTTAAATTTTGTTTAAATAATTTTATTTTCATGAAATCTAATTAGAAATGCCATTTTAAAATTTTTCGGATGATTTATTCTAATGTTATACAATAAAAAACGTTTTTCTTAAAAATTACACAAAAACTGCTGTAACTTTTTTATTTCTTCATAAAAAAAATTAAATTTTGTTTAAATAGTTTTATTTTCTTGAAATCTAATTAGAAATGCAATTTTAAAAGTTTTCTGACGATATATTCTAAATTTATACAAAAAAATCGTTATTTTTAAGTAAACTAATATTTGATAAAGTTACTTTTTAATATTTTACCACATCCTGATATTATCTTTTATCTCCTGATAATGTATAAGTATTGAGTCATTCATTGATTCTTATATAATATGTATAAGTATTACACATATTACTGTTGGATGTGTTTCTTATAAATTAAACTTCAATCGTCAATTATACGGTAAGCTAGTTTACAACGATATTTTATAAACATTTTGTATACTCAAGTGGAAGTTATTAATAAGTTTTTAATATACAGAGTGATTCAAAACTATTCCGCATCCTCTTAAGGGCGGATTCCTTACATGAAAATAAGATAGAAAATAAGGGAGCTACAGGCTTTTAAATGTGTTGTCAATTAGTAGAGATTTTTGTTCGTTTATTTCAAAAAAAATTGATATAATATTATGTTATCTATGGATTATTTTATTTTATTGTATTATCCAAAACTGTTTAATAAAGTGAAAAAAAATCACGAAAACTTATCCTAATTGTATTATGATTCATACTAAATATCAAAAATCTGTTAATTTGTACTTTAATTTGTTATGAAATAAATAGAAAAAAACCTAATATTTACTGAGAACACTTTTAAAAGGCTGTAGTTCTCTTATGAAGCGAGATCAGACATATTAGCATGTATTCAGCGACCGTGAGGAAAAATTTAGAGACGTCGTTAACGTTAAACATGTGATTAAAAAATATTTCTTCATAAGAAATATTTTCTTAAAGACGTGAATAACAAGGTTGCATGATTAATAAAAACAATTAAGAATATAACATACAAAACCTATACTAATAAATAAATAAACAAAGTAATTTAACAAGATAAATAACACAAAATACTTAGAACAATTACAATATACGAGTGACCCTGGTACAAACTTCCGCTAGAGAAATGTTAAAAACATTGATATTATTAGCGTTTAGAAAATGAAACGTCCTAGTAAATGGTGAGTTGTTACCATAGTTAGTAGTTAGTCGAGTGAGAATTTATCAATATCTATAATAATTAAAAAAAAACTCGAATTACTCTGGTTACTAATTTCTTAATAATCTATAATTATTTTTCTGAAATAAAAATTGGATATTAGTTGCCTTAATATTTTTGCATCTAAAATTAAATTTTTTTTGTTTTTTTTTCAGATCTTTGTAACGTTAACGTCTGAAGATTCGTTTTTTAATCATGTCTCAACTAAAAGTTGCCATTGTAAGTTCCTTTTTTAATTTATTTTAAGCTTTAATTCTCATTGTGCTTATCACTTTATTGTACACTAAATTAAAATTTCATGATTTTGGATTAAATATTGTCATTTGATTTTTTTTTAATTTTTATTTTAAACCGTTAATGACCAAAATTTTTGAGAAAATGGACGATAAATTCAAAATTCAAAACCGTGTAAAGATAAGAAAAAGTATGAAATCTTATCTTATCTAAATGTTGATGATTTTTTGTTCTTTTTATTTTATACAGGGTGTTCCGTACGTGGTTTACAGAAACTCATAGTTATACAAGGTGTCTCACTTTTTTTCCAGCAATTTTTTTTTGATAGTAAATGTTATTCTGAACAAAAATTTTCCTATGAACTATTATGTTTTTTCGACTCCTTAAAAAGTTACAGCAATTTTAAAATTTCATAAATTTAATGATTTTTGTAGGACACCCTGTATAAATTTAATTAAAATTTTTTTATTTAAATCAAGAATGCTATGGATTTTGTATATCTTTAAGCCAATAAGATGCTAAATTTTACCGAGGGAAATTTAACCTCGTCCTTTACTTATTTTAAAAAAAGCCAATAATGTTCAAAAAACCCAATTTGGCAAAGAAAAAAATCCAAATAATAATTGATTTAAATAAAAAAAATATAATAAGAAAAAATTATATACAGGGTGTTCCACAAAAATCATAAAATCTATGAAATTTTAAAATTGTAACTTTTTAAGGAGCCCGAAAAAACATAATAGTTCATAAGAATTTTTTTGTTCAGAATGACATTTACTATCTAAAAAAATTTTTACTGAAAAAAAAGTGAGACACCCTGTAGAAACAAGAGTAAATTTAATTAACAAATAATGAAAAAATAGAGGGCTTTATCTTTTTTTTAGTTTTGGAGCTAAAAGGTTTTGAATTGTAATTACTGGTGACTTAAGTCACTGTTTTTTGTCAAATATCAGAAAAGCGCCAATAAAAATTTTGCGTAGGACTTTAAAAATATTCATACTAGAAAACTAAAACCAAAGACTTTCAATTAGTGATATAATTTTTTTTTAGTTTTTGAAAACTTTCATATTGTCATAAATTTGTTTTCTTCGAGATTTTTTTTAACATTTTTAGTATTTCGATATTACGCCCGTTACCAATCGAAAAATAGGATGGTATTAGCTTCCTATAATTTTTTCAATCTCTACCCATATTTGGTTAAATTATTAACGATTTGCTGATATTTGATGAGCTAAAACTAAAAAAGGTAGACCCTTACTTTTTTCGCTTTTATCAATTAAATTTGCTCTAGTTTCTAACCATGATGTTAGTTGAACCGTTAACGGAATGCCCTGTATTTACAAGAGTACCTAATATGAATATAAAATGACTATTCCAATAATATGATTACAGGTAACTGGTTCTAATAAAGGCATTGGTTATGGAATAGTCAAAGGGCTATGTGAAAAATTCGAAGGAATTGTTTATTTAACTTCACGTAATGAGGATGTGGGAAAAGATGCTGTTAAAAAGTTAAACGACCTTGGTTTTAAACCACATTATCACCAATTGGACGTAATGGATCTAAACAGTATTGAAAAATTGAAAAATTACCTTAAAACCACTTATGGTGGACTTGATGTATTAGTCAACAATGCTGGAATCGCATTTTCTGTAAGAACTATTATAAAAATAATGATTACGGTATTAATTTACTATTATTTTTAGAATCAATCAACTGAACCTGTTTCATATCAAGCTGAAAAAACGGTTGATACGAATTATTTTGGTTTATTAAACGTTTGTAACAGCCTTTTTCCTATCCTAAAAAATAATGCAGTCGTTGTGAATGTCTCGAGTTCACTTGGTCACTTATCAAAAATCCCATCAGAGAATTTGAGAAATAAATTTAGCGATGGGAATTTAACTATTCCAGCTTTAAATGAGCTTATGAAGAAATTTGTTGCGTAAGTTTAATTAATAACGGCTTGTTCCTAGATTTTTACAACAAAAATGTTTCTTAATCATGTTTTAATATTATTTATTAAAAAGCCTGTAGTCAGTGTGGTGATCCCAAATTTTAGGAAATATCTTGGGAAATACATTGCAATTTTATTGTGGGAAAACTAAACGACCGATATTTTTTTAATACATCTAGATGCTATATGTTTCTGTTATACAATTTGGGAGATGATAACGTTTGTAGTTTTTTAGAAAATTATTAAAATTTAAAACTTGGAAAATATTCAAATAATAAAATCGAAAAAAGCTTTAAATTTACTAATTAAATTTAAGTTTTATATGTTTTTGAAACGGGTTTTTTAGCCAAAAAAAAGAATCGTTTTAGTCTAGAAAATTAGAATTTTCAGAAAAAAATTGATTGCTTTAAAACTATACTGAATACAATAACGCCTGTTTTACAAATGTCTTCGATTTTATTGTTGCAAAAATCCAGAGCTACAAGTTGAAGATGTAAGTTAAAAATTTATCTTATTGTAAATTTGCAGTGATGCAAAAGATGGTACTCATGAACAAAATGGTTGGGGCAATTCAACTTATGTAGTTTCCAAGGTTGGTGTGTGCGCTTTAACAAGAATTCAGCAAAGACTTTTTGATGCCGAGCAACCACCTAGGAATATTTCTGTCAATTCTGTACACCCTGGATATGTTGATACAGACATGACTAACCATAAAGGCGAACTTACCATTGAAGAAGGATCAAAGGCTCCTCTATATCTGGCATTGAACAAGGATAATTTGAAAGGGCAGTATGTTTGGTTCGATTGCAAAGTTGTTGATTGGATAAAGCCTATGAATTAAAGTTGTAAATACTTAAAAGTTATTCCAATTATTATGTTTAATAAGCAAGAATATATTTTAAAGTTACATAAATACGCTTTTAATTTTTTAATTACATATATTATGTATGTATATGTACATCATGTATACCATTTTTTGGTGGATCACCAATAAGACTTTTTCGTGACTAAATTGAAGAATTTTTTCGGCTGTTTGGGACATGAATAATGCTCAGTAATTCATTAGATTTTAAAAATAATATAATGCAATTTTCTATCAGGGCAGTTGGAAAAAATCCGGCCCGAAAATTTCAGAAGTATTTTATTTTATAATATCAGGAAGAAAGAACTAATAAAATAAATAAATAATAAAATAAATTTATTTACAAAGTTCATTGCTTTCTGAGTGTTTCTGAGATAGCTGCAAGTAAATTATCCATTTGTTTAAAAGTGGCCAATTTCAACATGGCGATGGGTTTATCTGTTGTAAGTTGTAACATTAATATTTTGCATTTGTGGTTCCAATTCGTCGCATTATTTCATGATATCTCCTTGTAATGCATTTAACGCATTTGACATTATGGAAATTCCAAAATATTTTAAAATTATGTTTAAAATTTCATGACTTACTCTTAAGATTTTGCTAGAAACTTGATGATTTTGTAATTGGTCTAAAAATTTTGGTTTCAAAATACTTTACTTGAAGAATAAAGGTGCTAACAACTAACAATTAGCCACTAACCATTAACAGTCAACCACTAACATAAAGTGAGTACGTTTATACTCCACTAAGCATAGATATTTGACATACTCGACGCGATATTTCAAATTACCGATTTGATTATCAAGGTGTTGACAAAGTTTCACCAACTCCTCATTACTTCCATATGTTCCATATCACTTCCATTAAAGGTTTCACTATACATCATATGATATTATATGATATTCGCCAGATGCAAAAATTTAAACAGATACTGTCAACTGTAAAGATAAAGCATGCATACTCGTAGATTCACTAACCACTATAGCAACTCGTAATTGAAAATTCGAAACTTGGTCCATTAGTGGCTAATTGTTAATAGTTATAGTTGTTAGTGGCAGTATAAACAGTCAAATACATTTATCTTCTTACTTCTTATAGTCCAGTGGCCGACCGCACTAAAGTCTCCCTCATATAACGCATAGATACCTTTCTTTTTAATCGGTAGTCTTTTATGTACTCAAGAGTGTGTCATCTTTTTTATGAGCTGAAACTTGACCGAAGTATTAAAAAATGATCACTTCCGCTACCTCTTTTTGAACTGTATGTCCCTCATAAAACATAGCTCAACATTTGTGCCGGTCGATGAAGAGTGTTAAGCAAATTGAAAAAAAATGTGCTGCCACCCTCAAACCTGACAGGAACCGAGGCAATGCCGAGGCAGCAACCCGAAAGTGGGAATCATTTTCAAATATAGGCAACCTATTTTACGAGACGTCAGTAGAAGTGGTTTCCTATTTTTGAAAATGACTTGTTTATTAGCGCTTAAGATGTGGCCAACGCATCAGAGGCCCTAGCATGAAGAGTCCTCCTAGAGATGTGATCCTTAGGGATGCGATTCTGGAGTTTCTGACTCTATCACTAGAGATGCGCACTCTGGTCAAATTGGCGATGTCTAAGGCCAGCAGGGCTTAAACGTCCGACAGCCTGGGAATTGCGTAATTTGATTGGAACACTCTGGTGGTGGCTAATTTCAAGTAAATTCTGCTAAATCTATAGATGCTAAATCGAGAGAATATCGAGAGTGCTCGAGTCGATCCGGCAATAAGCGCGACGCGGTTAGGTTAGGTTACCTCTACGTTGAATAAATTCCAAATGAAACGAAAGTTTTCTAAAAATTTTAGCAATTTTTATTTTGAAAGGTGAAAGAACGCAGAATCCACGCCCGAGTTTATGGGCAGCTAATGGGCAATTCTTATTACACATTTATATGTGGTATTTGAAATCTACGAGATGGTGTTTAGCAATGATTTTCTTGAGTAAAAGAGAGAAATACGAGCTGATTCCTACCATATAAGTTACCAGTAACATTAATTTTTGAAGACCCTGTATTTGTATTAGGACTTTCCAACCTTTGATAACGCCGCGCACCGATCGGTTATCCTCGGATTACCTCGGATATTATTCTCGTCTTTACTTGTTCTGTGGTTGCGGTTGCCGGCCGGTATTTTAGGTTAGTTTTTATTCAAAACTTTTTAAAATAATTGTAAATAATTTATTTAGAATTTAGATTAAAAGTTGTCCCTTCGATATTATTCTACAAAATAATAAGCTTTAAATTATTGTAAGTTATTTTATCACTGACAATAAGTTTGTAGGTTAGAACGATGAAACATAATATTTACGTAATCAAACAAATTACTGTTATTGTTATTTGACCTTCTTAAATAAAAAAAAACGCGGAATTACAAAAACCGGTCTTTATATTTATATTACAGTGCATATAATATCTATTTATGTTTATTATTTCATATTTTTTTCGATAAAACTGCAGTTGTCAAAACCCATATTTGATAAAGTTATTTTTAATATTTGACCACATCCTGATATTATCTTTTATCCCCTGATACTGTACATATTGAGCTATTCTTTGATTCTTATATAATATACTGTTGTTTGATGTGTTTCTTATAAATTAAACTTCAATCGTCAATTTTACGGTAAGCTAATTTACAACGATATTTTATATACATTTTGTATACTCAAGTGAAAGTTATTAGTAAGTTTTTAATATATAATTGAGAATTTATCGATATCTATAATTTTATAAAAAATACTCGAATTACTCTGGTTACCAATTAATTAATTATCTATAAATATTTTTCTGAAAAATAAAGTGAATATTCGTTGCCTTAATATTTTTGCATCTAAAATTACAATTTTTTGTATTTTTTCAGATCCTTGAAACGTTAAAGTCTGAAGATTCGGTTTTTAATCATGTCTCAACAAAAAGTTGCTATTGTAAGTTATTTTTTAATTTATTAAGCTTTAGCTCTCATTGTGCTTATCACTTATTGTACACTAAAAATCAAAATTTTATGTTTTTGAATTAATTATTCTCATTTGATAATTTTTTTTTAACTTTTAATGACCAAATTTCTAAGGAAAAGGATAATTCAAAATTCAAATGTGTAAAAATAAGCAAAACCATAAAATACTGATGATTTTTTTATTTTATACAGGGTTCAAAACTTAAAAAGGTAGACCCTTACCTTTTTTGTTTTTGTCAATTAAATTTCCTCTAGTTTTTAACCATGATGTTTGTTGAACCGTTAATGGAATGCCCTGTATTTACAAGAGTACCTAATATGAACATAAAAATGACTATTCGAATAATTACAGGTAACTGGCTCTAATAAAGGTATTGGATATGGAATAGTCAAAGGGCTATGTGAAAAATTCGAAGGAATTGTTTATTTAACTTCACGCAATGAAGATTTGGGAAAAGCTGCCGTTAAGAAGTTAAATGACCTTGGTTTTAAACCACATTATCACCAATTGGATATAATGGACCTGAACAGCATTGAAAAATTTAAAAATTACCTTAAAACCACTTACGGTGGACTTGATGTATTAGTCAACAATGCTGCAATCGCATTTTCTGTAAGAATTATTAAAAAAATAATAATTACAGTATTAATTAACTATTATTTTTAGATGCAAGCTACTGAACCTGTTTCATATCAAGCTGAAAAAACGGTTGATACGAATTATTTTGGTTTATTAAACGTTTGTAACAGCCTTTTTCCTATCCTAAAAAATAATGCAGTCGTTGTGAATGTCTCGAGTTCAGCTGGTCATTTATCAAGAATCCCATCAGAGAATTTGAGAAAGAAATTTAGCGATGAGAATTTAACTATTCCAGCTTTAAATGAGCTCATGAAGAAATTTGTTGTGTAAGTTCAATTAATAACAGCTTGTCCCTAGATTTTTGCAACAAAAATGTCTCTTAATAATGTTTTAATATTATTTACTGAAAGGTCTGTAGTCAGTGGCGATCCTAAATTTTTGGAATAATCTTGTGAAATACATTGCGATTTTATTGTGGGATAACTAAAATACCGATATTTTTAAAAATACATCTAGATGCTATGTTTCTGATATACAATTTGGGTGATGATAACGCTTGTAGTTTTTAAGAAAATTATTAAAATCTAAAACTTGGAAAATATTCAAATAATAAAATCATAAAAAAACTAATTAAATTTAATTTTTGAAAAGGGGTTTTCAGCCAAAAATAGAATTGTTTTAGTCTAGAAATTTAGAATTTTCAGAAAAAAATTGATCGCTCGAAAACTATACGGGATATAAAAACGCCTGTTTTACAAATGTCTTCGATTTTATTGTTGCAAAAAGCCAGAGCTACAAGTTGAAGATGTGAGTTTAAAATTTATCTCTTATTTGCAGTGACGCAAAAGATGGTACTCATGAACAAAATGGTTGGGGTAATTCGACTTATGTAGTTTCCAAGGTTGGTGTGAGCGCTTTAACAAGAATTCAGCAAAGACTTTTTGATGCCGAGCAACCACCTAGGAATATTTCTGTCAATTCTGTACACCCTGGATATGTTGATACAGACATGACTAACCATAAGGGCCCACTTACCATTGAAGAAGGATCAAAGGCACCTCTATATCTGGCATTCAACAAGGATAATTTGAAAGGGCAGTATGTTTGGTTCGATTGCAAAGTTGTTGATTGGTTAAAGCCAATGAATTAAAGTTGTAATTATTTAAAAGTTATTCCAAATATTATATTTAAATTCACAAATATATTTTAAAGTTACATAAAAACGCTTTTAATTTTTTAATTACATATTATATACAGTATTGGAAAAAAATAGAGCAACATTTCCATTTTTAAAAATAGTGAAAATACTGTTTAATTTTGACACTCAGTATTGATTTGAGTTGATTTTAAAACAAATTTCTTTGAAAATTTAAATATTTGCAAAGAATTTTTATCATTCATGCTTTATTGTTGGAAAAAAGTAGAGAAACATGTGCAACATTTTATTATAATACACAAAATAATGAAAAATTTTATTTCACATTTTACTGAAATACTTAGTTTATGCTTATTCGTCATGTCGTTAGGAATAAAAATTTCAAAAGAAATTAAAATTTTGATAATTAGTGATTTTAATAAAAAAGTGTTACAAGTTGATATTTCTAGAAAGTATTCACTGCATAAATGCATTATATCCAGATTTATAAAAAGGTATAATGAAAGTGGAACAGTAGATTTCAAAAAGAAATCTGGGCGGCCACGAAAAACAACATTACGTGAAGATAGAGAGCTTATAAATATTTCAAAACAAAACCCATTTTTATCTTATAACTAAATTAAGGCCCAATTTGGTAACAATCAGTTTTCAAATATTACATCCCGCAGTGTCAGAAATACACTAAGTGAGAACAATCTTATAGCTAGAAGACCAGCAAAGAAACCTTTACTTTCAAAGAAAAACAGACGTGCCCGAATTAAATTTGCTCAAGACCACATTAATTGGACTTTGGAAGATTGGAATAGGGTAATATTCAGTGAGGAATTAAAGTTTAGCTTGATAAGTAGTGATGGAATACAATATGTGAGACGTCCTGAGGGCAAAAGATTACATCCCAAATATGTTCGACATGCAGTAAAACATGGTGGAAGATTTGTAATGGTTTGGGGGTGCTTCTCTGGTTTCGGAATGGGCCCCATTCATTGTATAAATGGCATAATGGATCGTTTTGTGTATAAAAATATTTTAGAGAACGTTTTGGTCCCATATACTGAAAGCACTCTCCCATTACGCCACTTCTTTCAGCAGAATAATGATCCAAAGCATACATCAAAGTTTGTAAAACAATGGTTTGCTGAAGAAAAAATTAATTCATTGAAATGGCCATCACAATTTCCGGATTTAAATCCAATTGAAAACCTTTGGAGTATTTTGGATAACAAAATTCGATATAAAACTTACAAAAATTTGGACGAACTCTTTTCAGCACTTTAAAATGCTTGGGATGAAGTAGATCCAATTTTAATTAATAATCTTTTAAAATCAATGCTCAGAAGATGTGCTGATAAACTTAAGAACAGCGAGTATTGGACAAAATATTAGTTTAAACTTTAATTTTTGTATTATATGAATAAATAATGAGTTTCTCAGTATAGACAAAAATAATTTCTGGTTATGCGGATTCATAAACCATGCAATTTTGTAATTTAAGTTTTTTCCTATCTCTTAAAATAAAAGATATATCTTCCGTTTTCGCATTAAAAACTCACCCTGTATATTAAGAAAATGTAAATGTTGCTCTACTTTTTTCCAATACTGTATATGTACAGTGATTTCAAATAAGATTGAAACCATTGACATTGCAATGTAGGACACCCAAGTTTCACACAGTTGGCTACACTGAAATGAACGCGTTCTTTTCCGGTGAAAAAAAAACATCGCGAATATTTTAACTGCTCTATGTTTAGTTTAAAAAAAACTGTTTTTTTTATAAATATTTCAGCACACTGAGAAATTTCTTGAAAAAATACCCGAAGAAAAACTGCTGAGTGACGCTTTGGTGGTAGATCAGATATAAATTTGAATGAAAATTAACAGGTATACCAACTTAGCAAGTCTAAAATCACTACAGAGTATGTTTGGTGCATAGTTTCAGTCATTTTTGAATTCATTGTACATTCATGTATACCATTTTTTGGTGGGTCTCCAATAATACGTTTTCGTGACAAAATTGAGGAAAAATCCAAAAGATGCGGATGCCCAATGAAAATAATATAATGCAATTTTTTATCAAGGACAGTTAGAAAAAAAACGGTCAGAAAATTTCAGAAGTATTTTATTTTATAATATCAGGAAGAAAGAATTAATTCTTGATCTAATAAAATAAATTTATTTACGTACAACATTATTATTTAAAGTTCATTGCTTTCTGAGATAGCTGCAAGTACATTAACCAATTGTTTAAAAGTGGCCAATTTCAACATGGCAATGGGTTTATCTGTTGCAATATTCATATTTTGCATTTGTGGTTCCAATTCGTCGCATTTTTTCATGATATCTGTTTGTAAGCGTCGCATTTCACGTTTTGATCCATTAGCTGATCTCGATGAAGTTACAGCGCTTAATAATTCGTCACAAACTGGGAATCCTTGAGCTTGAAGTATTTGTTGGCATTCGGTTAAGTCTTCACATTTGGCGTTAAGATGTGCTGAAATTGCAGGAACGTTTGCTCCTGCGCATTTTTTCAATGCAGGTAAAATTGTTTTGGAGAATTCTTTTCCAAATTCGAATACGATTTTATCTGCGCTTAAATCCCTCCGAATTTTCTCAGGTGGATCCTCACATCCGGTTAACTGCTTGACTATAGCTACAAAGTAAGGAGTTTCTGGTGGATACATACTTGAAGCACCGTCAAGAACTTTTTTATTTCTTTCATTTGCATTTCCTTGTTCAGGAACTCCAGGGAGTTTAGGTACTTGCTCATTTTTATCAAAATTACGGCGTATTCCTGAATCTATATTAGCCGCTGTTATATCAGGATTCCTAGTTTTTCCTCCTCGGTATTGTTGCGTATTATAGGCAGAATCTTTGTTGTAATTAGCTCCTTGCGAATGAACCGCCACGACTAAAGAAAATAAAATCAAACCAATCCTCATCTATTGAAAAAGAAATAATTTAAATTTCGAAGTTACGCTACAAAATACTTACCTTGTAGTGAAAAGATTCACGCGGAAATTAGCAAAAAGAAAACTCTCAACAATTTGGTTTTCGGACCTTCATATTGCCTTATATAGGACAAAAACAGAAAAATTAGTTTCTTATCTTTTCTTAAACTCTTATCATTATTTTTAGCGACCCCATTTAAATAAAGTTACTAAATGCAAATTTGCAACCTAAGTGAATCATTTAAATTCGTTAATTAAAATCTACATTATGTAAAGTTCTTACTTGTTTTTTTGGATAATTACTACATTCATTATAAGGATTTTGTTAATTACGTATTTCGGCCCAACTATTTCAATATTTAACCACGTCATTAATAATAAAATCGACATATTTATCACCTAATTCAATTTGCACTAAAAATAATATACACCAACAATTTAAGTTTGACTTTTTTCAATAATATGGTTTGGAAAAATTGAAGATACTACATTTTTTTTGGATTATTGGAGGGTTTGATGTCTTTCATGCACGTTTTAGATTATTTGGGTTTTTTCTTCATTAGGAATTGGTACTACAATAAACTCGGATTTCGAATGAAAATGGTCAATTACCTTTAAAACATCTTCAAACAAGGAAAAATCAGACAAAATGAAACAACACAAAATTCAAACTGCGACCTGCGACGACTTTTAGCTTTATGAAGAGTCCACTGCCAAAATTTCAACATTCTAGGTTGGATTTTTTTAAGTAAATCTTCAGAACGATCTGAAGCTTTTCATGAGCCATATGATGATAGGCGTGTAAAAAATCTATTGTCTAAAGGGAAGAAGCTTCAAAAGTTAAAATTTCCCAAATCCGTATAACGGCATAACGCGCTACTGATGAATTCGAGGTTCGAGGTCGAGAATGATCCAAAGTCATAATATGGATAATGCTCACCTTGGCTTTCCAACCTTTCCAGGATAATTTCGGACTGTGATCAAGTCTCACAATGAAAGAAGATATTCGGAACAGTGAAATCTTGCCAAAATAAGAATACGGAAAAAATGTTGACCAACGAATCCCAAAATTTCTTCAAGTTTTGTTAAGAACAAAAAAGCGCTTATTTTAATAAAGGTTTATTATTTTTAAAGTTAACATCATTTAATTTCCTTTACTTATATTAACATATTTTTGGTTTTATAAAGACAAGATAATATCATTAAATTTTCTTTAGCTGCATACACATTCATTGCAAAATCTCCCAAACTTCCGCTGGATTGGGCATTATTATTCATCAAACCTTCAAATAAAGGCATAGCATCATCGATTGCACTTATCAATTCAGATTTTGAGCATTTATCGTTTAATGATGGTTTTGGTTGATCCTCATCGGGATCTTGCATGCGACCCAAGAAACTCGTGTAAGCTTCATCAATATCGGTTGGATCTAAATTACATTTTGGGCCTGTGAGGTATTTGTATTCAGGTGATTCTATGTCTAATTCACCATTGAAAACACTATTTAAACACAATGCGTTGAACAAAGGTGCGATAGAACAGTACTCTAAATTTAATGCTGTACCAAGAATTCTAATTACATTTCCTATCAATCTAGCGAATTCTACATTTTCATTTTCCAACGCATATTGCATTAATGGGTAAAGTGAATATGTCAAGGCTCCTTTAGTTAGGTCCAAACCTTGGAAACCTTCTAAACCATCATTTATCTGTTTGACAAGTTCGTTATCTAAAAGGTTAAGTGGGGTAGCTAAAATGTTTGTAAGGTTGTGAAGCGGAAGTGCGTCGAGTATAGGCATTATAATTTTGGTACTTATGGCATCCTCTTTAACCAACTTATCTTTCAAATCATATTCTGGAAGTTTTCTAATATCCTGGGCATTATTTTTCCTGTAGCTGTTCTTCAGTAGCTTTGGTATATTTTTATCCAACGCCTTTAGAGCATTAGCTAAAAAATGAGTATATTATTTCAACTTGTGGATTATACATTCATAATTACTGCTTCCAAATAAAGTCTTGAATAAAACTCCCAGACCAGTGGGATTTTCCAAATCCTCCGCATTGATAACTCCCAATAATAAAACGAAAACAATTAGCCTCATCTAAAAATCTTACGTTAGTGTTATGATCATTTTTATCTGAAAATCTTACATCTTTGTTGTACAGACTTTTAAATAGCGAAGTTAATCAATTTCGGGAGAATATTCCTATCATTTCTTTTTATATATGACCGGGTATCTTATCAGGTTTGTGCTTTTATTTTTTACTTTTAAGTACAGAATTAATGCAAATCGTAATTTTATACAAAATTAGTTCTACACAGTTTTTAAAACGAAATTTGTATTAATTACTAATGATGGTTTAAAGTGCCAATTTTTGGTACACCTTTTCTTTGAATAATTGTTAAAATTTTAAACGGTTAGTAACATTTTCATTGGTTTTTAATATAAAAGATAGTTCGTTCTTAACCATGTCCTAGTTCCACCTGAAAATTTCTAACACTCCTTGAAGTTCTTCTCCATTTTTTCACAAAGTTATATTCTTGAGGATCGTATTCAAATACGTTATACACGAGGAAGACTTGCAGGACCTGATGTACGAATAACGGAGATTGGTGTACCCAATTTATCTTCAAAGGTTATAATTAAGACTCTAAACCTTCAAAATGTGGTGTCCGAAGGACGATTTTACAAACATAGAAGATGTTCGCATTTTAGTATTTTTCTAGATTTTTGAGTTCCTTATTTTAATTAAATATGAATGAAAAGGTTCGTTATCTTTAACATTAACCTGCTGTTTATTAACTTTGTTTTAACTGAACCCTTCAAAGTTTGATGTTTATCTGCAATTCCTCACAAAAGAAGATCAGCATAGATATATATATACCCTTTTTCTTCAAACATCATTAACCCTTTAGTCATATTCGTGCATTTTCGAAGTAAATCGGTTACAATCGGGGCTATTTTGCATTGACAAGGATTAGAAATGCATTTTAGGCAACCCAATTTACATTAACATTGTATTGTGTGCTGTATGTAAATTAAATGTCAAATTTTAAAATTATTTATTATATTACTATTTTAAAAATTTCGACGTTTGAGGAAAAAATAGCATGTTTTATTTGGAGTAAAAGAAAGACGAGCTCTGGGAGTCCCGCGAATTCATGCTAGCATACTTCTTTTACTCCTAATAAAACAATATACATACTATTAAAAGCCTAGTTTTAAAAGACATTGATGAAGCGGAGGAAGATTTTGTAGTTCTTTAAGAATCAACCCTAGAGGTTAATCAAAGGTGTAATTTTTGGAGTATGATGTAAGTTCAGAACTGAAAATTGTGAACTGAGTAGAGTCTGTAAAATTTTTGGCCAAAATGGTATAAGCGTAAAAAAAATTAGAAAGACATCTTGAATTTCAGGAAAATTATGAAGACCATTTGGGTTTCTGCTTTATTCAACACCATATCATGTATTTAAAGTTCCTTTACGGGTAGTATTTTTGGAAACCTAAATTATTATTACACCTTATCATTAGAGTCAATTAGAAACTTACCCTAATTTTTAAAAATAGCTGAAATTGTCAAGAAAAATAGGTTTTTGGTGTAAAAAAAGTAGTCTATAAATGATAAAATTTTTATTGTATAACATTTTAGCAAAAACTATTTTGAAAATAGATTAAAACATACAGGTTAATTCGTCCAAGATTAGAGTAGCAATTTCTCCCATCTCTGCGGCATTACCACGTGACCCAAGCATTTCCATCATTTTCATAACCATAGTCTTCATACTTCCTAAAGTGTCTTGAGCTGGGATAAGTTCGACACCAGCGCATTGTTGCAAAATAGTATCAAAGAAAATGGGAGGAATTTCATCCCTTTTAATTGGAGATGAGCTATAAGTACATTCAGGGTATCTTTCCATCTCTGCTTCAATTTCATTTACAGTTGGTATTCTGTAGCAATTTTTGCGCAATTTGCTGTAACAAGCCATCATTGCTCCTGTGGCGTTCCAGTTTTCGTTGCATAGCTGATGTAATTCATATCCAATTTTATACCTGCCATCCAATGCTTTTGTACTCGTTTCATGATCAGGATGAAGTAGATTAGCAACACCTGAGGTTGCAGAATGAATCAAATGTGAAACACCTTCCGTATTAATCATGCCTTTCAAAAATTCGAAAGTTGGGTCTATAACAGGTTCCAACGCTCCATTGAGGGCTTCTGCCAGCTGACCTAAAATATCTTGTGATCTAACATTCGCAGAGTTTATGACCAACAAGGTGAAAATTATCGCAAATTTGCTCATCTATAATAAAGCTATACATTAATGAGTTTTATTTATAATTAAAATTACTTACATTGATGCAGCAAATATTTCGTAAATAATTAAAACTCGTATGCTACGAAAATGAATATGGCAGCTCTAAATATGGTATTTTTGCTTTTATATGGCTTTAACAAAATAAGGCTTAATATGAAAAATAAGCACGTTTAAAATAATCTTATCTTTTTAAGCGAATATCAGGGAATAAATTAATATTAATTGGGGTTTTCTTTAGGATTTTACAAAATACCTATGTAACTAAATTCGAGTATACTACAAGAATTTATTTTATCATTTTTTGGAATATTTTTTTATACAGGTACTCTTTTAATTCAAAAATTTATCCAACAAAGCTTGAAATGTAGTACCAAAAAATCTAGAAACTCTCAAAACGGGCGTAGAATTTTAGAACTTTACCTAGTGTCAGTGGCGATTCCAGGATTTTCCTTCAACTGGGTATGAGAAAGATCAAAAAGGCGCTGCGCCATCCATTACTTTATTATAGAATTGTCAACAGGGTCATTTTGACCTGGACACTCCAGGTCTGGAGTTTAATCTTCGGGGTCCGGATTTTGGAGT